>OX401911.1:698822-3098822 GCA_947859195.1 Drymonia ruficornis | reverse complement strand
CAAAAATAACAACTTTTGTTCTATAACTTTTTAAAAAACAAAAAAAAAAAAAAAAACACATTCTAAAATGTACGAAAAAAATTTTTTTTCTCGTCTAGCGGAAAGCCATGGTACGTGGTTGTATTCCACTTTGCCCTAAAGTACCTAAACGTACCACGGCTATTCTCTAGATGAGCATATTTTCTTGTTTCATTAATTTTAGAGTGTGATTTTTTGTATTTTTTTTATTTTTTTGTAAAAAGTCATAGAACATAAGTTGTTGTTTTTGGTCTCAGTAATACGCCTCTGCAAGGTTGTTAGTGTTTTAACAATAACCCTGTATATTTTACTAAGTAGGAACTTTTCTTACAATGTATTCTTTTTAAGTAATCGTGACAATAATTAGAATATGGTTTTCATGATATTTGGTAATAGTTCAGAATCTGAAACAGTTGTGTTAACTGTACAACCATAAGGCATACCTACTAAATTATTTTCGTAATATGAGAGCCTTGCTTTATTTTGCCATAGACAAGTCCAAATGTCTCCTTCTTAAGAAGGGTAAGATAATGTCATGAGTCAAAAAAACTAGAAACGACGTCTTTTCAAACACGGATCTCTAAAAAAATGACTCGAACATTGAGATGAGGAAATCGTGATTTGTTGCTCGCTATGCGTGCGTGATTTTTAGCTTACTCGAGCTTTTAGCAGGTATAGCTCACAGAACAACACATACCTACTCATTTATAGCTGCGGTCTACGATAAGTGCTTATTCATGTTGTTTTATATGTGACTAAGGAGCGAACAAGCGTACGGCCCGCCAGATGTTAAGCACCGTAGCCTATAGATGTTTGGAATACCAAAGGGGGAGTGGGACAGAGAGAGAGGGAGGGGGTGTTGGACTTCCGGCTCTCTCACTCATCCTACGCAACGCAGCTGTAATAGCTACTTTACGCCGATGTTCTATGAGAGGGTGGTACTACACGGGTCGAGCCAGCCCGTATATGAGGTGCTGTCAATTGGCTACAGCTTGGCTCCACCAATTATATTTTAGTTTTATATTTCAAGAAAGACGTAAGTCGTTCAAATTAATACCTATTACGTTACTCAATATCTTCGAACTAAATACTAATACTATTTACTTTCCATTCCACCGTTATCCTAAACTTATTCCATTCGCTAATCGTCTCCCATCTGGCGTCTACGAAATTATTTTCATCAAAAATTATCCTCAAAATTGTCAATTGCCAATTTTTCGGCTTGACGCGAACGTCGTTACAAAAGTTATACCCCCGTCACGGGGTAATTTATAAAGGGCCACGTTTCACTCGAGAATTTCAAAGGCGCGATGTAAAAAAAACAATTTTGCAAGAAACGTAAGGGAATTTGAAAAGTTGGGAGCCGACTCTGTCGTAATCTAACACGTGCGCGAGGCTCGAGGTCTGATTTCATAAGTTGAGTTTCTCAATAATATGATTGTATACTAAGGTAAGCTTTGAGAGGGTAAAAAGTAGTACCATTGATATAATTATTTTAGCGAATATGGCACCTTGAGGAGGGTGATGCCGCTGCTCAAGTCATGCTCGGGTTCCGGGCGCTGTTTGCGGACTGGTCCGCCCATTTTCACTCCTCACCGCTGTTCCTTAACTTTCAGGTCTGTTAAATTTTCATTTAGGCACGGAAGGCATCACACCAAAACAATCGTTCTAAATATTCATCTTTTGGTTTGACTGTAAAGTGGGAGTAGGCATGCACAGCTTTCCAGGCTAGTTTTTTTAATTTTAATACCTAATTCTGTTGTTTTTTATTCACAATGTGTTAATGCCTGCCTGCTCACATAGCGTTGCTGTTTGAAAATGTATACAATTATTCTTTTTCTTTTGAAAATAGTAACCATTGAGTTTCTTGCCGGCTCTTCTCAATGGAAGCAACGTTACGAACCGGTAGTAACGCAAAAATATTTTTGCTAATTTGAAGATTTATAAACGCTACTTACTTATAGCTTACATGGATAAAAAATATTGAGTTTGAGCTTGACCTCCTAACATCGCAATCACGAAACTTGTGTTCAGTGCATTGCATGCTGGGAGATACACACATAATGTTATTATCTCTTTATCTGTTATAATACTTGGCACAGTGGTTCGAGTGTAGGCCGCTCGGCTCAATGCGTCGTGTGGTTGTGGGTTCGATTCCAGCCAGAGGAAATTTTTGGAAACGACCTTTTCGTAATTATCCCTGATCTGGGTGTCACTGGGACCGCCACCAGTTCATATGGCATCAATAGTACAAGCGTTGCTTAGTTTGGGATCATACAGTTAGTGTGTGAGTCTGATGCAATTTATTTATACACATACAGAGTGTCTCCCAAATAAATTTACGCCCATTTAACTAATCACAAAAGCCGAAATAGTCGAGACAAATCACACTTTCGCTAACTTATTACTTCTAAACAGTCTTGCAGATGGCATCCTCCGTATTGGCCATAACAAAGCGTCGAGACGACGAGACAAATAGTTTAAGAGATTTATGAAACTGCCTCTGTTCACGCGAGAATGGTGTTGCCAGTGTATTTGGAAAAATTTGAACTAAAAGCAAGAAAGAAGGAGGCATGTAACTGTCCATAATAATATGCCCTACTAAACGGAGTCCACGGACACAGTAAGACTATGTTTTTCGCAGAAACTGCCGGTGTTACAAATACGGCTCATGTTCTGATAAATAACACGCATCAAAATGTCTAAGTTATTTGCCAAATTGCGAGAGCGATAACACATGTGTAAATTTCGCTGCATGTAGGTACGTGCACCAATGGATGAATTTTCATCTATGTGCATAATTTACAGTTCGCTTACGGTGAGGGAAAACGTCGTAAAGAAACCTACCTATCCCTCGGGTTTAGGTAATAGTCAGTTCCTGTATACACGGCGACAAGTTTCGCCACCTATTACGTTGGGTTCTGACTATCTGGTGAAACGTGGGCTTTCAGTTGGCTTAATACCTCCGCAATGTGATTGTGTATGCCCACTCAAGCCTCGGACTACCCCCGAATTGTGATACGCTGCACAAGTTAGGAGATTAAAATATTAGGAGTTCCCAAATGTGCTAAAACAAATTATCCCCATTCGTCCCAAATGTCGCTACACTGGCCACACATACCGAGCGTTTAAGTAATCACCCCGTGTCAAAATCGAGTGCCGAAAATAAATTTCAAAACATCATTAGTCATCGGAAAGGGAATATTATGTTGACGTAATAGATGGCCGCCATCAAATATTCGTTAGGGGGTCGCAGGGTCGGTGGGTGCGTCTGGGTCGTCTCGGGAGTATGTGTGGAGTGCTCAGGAGATCATACGGGTTGGTTTTCTTTAATTAGAGATGAGAGGGATTACCTAATTGTGTAAGCGGTGGTTTTATTTTTAGAAGCGTACCTACTTATTAAGAACTGGGTTAACCAACACTAACAGATCGTTAGAGCAGTAAACACCTATTACCAGTACACCGTTTAAGGTCCAGGGTTCCAACCTCGGCTCGCATCGTTGAATTTTTCGAAAATAAATCTTCGTGTGAATCATTAAATTAATATGATTAACATTTTCTTACAGTGAAGGAAAACATCGTGAGAAAACCTGCATGTCTTGGTAAATCTAACACATTTTCGAAAGATATGTGAAATCCACCAACGTGGGCCAACTGGGCCAGCGTGGTGGAGCGTGGTGGCCTGAATCCCTCTCGCGTTGGGGGGAGGCCCATGCCCAGGAATGGGACGTTGAAAGGGCTAGGTAATATGAATATTACATACTTGTACTAAGTTATTTACTCACAAATTAAAATATATTATGTACATTCATATAACAATGTTATACAAAATATTTTTCTCTGCTGTAAATAAACATTTTCAGCGTTAGTTTCAGTAGGCTCCTCTATATTCCCTAGGGTGGCGATTCAAATAAGAGAAACGTCAACATCCTTTTAGACGTAATCAGAGTTGACAGTGAAGGTATTTTTGGCCCTAATGTCATATTTAGAAGGGTACTTACTCATTTGGGATTGAACTACTGCTGTTATTACACGACTGCCCAAAAAAAAGAGTGTATATGTGTTTAGGGTTCATGTATGTATGTATGTTTGTATGTTTGTATGTTTGTATGTTTGTATGTTTGTATGTTTGTATGTTTGTATGTTTGTATGTTTGTATGTTTGTATGTTTGTATGTTTGTATGTTTGTATGTGAGATTCTTTATTCCACCATAACTTATAAATGCCTGAACGGATTTCGATGTATGGGGTATCGTTAGAATCCTTACATCATTCCGGGTAACACTGGGTATATTATTATTAAAAAAAAAACAATATGGCGGCATTATGGCTCAACTTTAATATGTGAAAAAAATTTTTTTTTCTTCCATTAATACAATATGGGTATCAAATTGAAGGCCTTGATGAGCACAGTCCAAAACTGTAGAATTTATAGGCATAATTTAACATAGGTAGGGTGTACATGCAAAACAAATATATTATTTTTGGCTGCTGTCACTAAAAAAAATAAAATAAAAAAAAATAATTTAAAAAATTAAAAACACGACTGCCCTGCCTAAAAACGAACTAAAAAGTATAAAACAAGTGCAGTGTCATTGCAGTCGGGGGCCCTCTTAGATTAAATATGTTCCACAGAACGGTCCCCCGACTGCAATGACACTGCACTTGTTTTATACTTTTTAGTTCGTTTTTAGGCAGGGCAGTCGTGTTTTTAATTTTTTAAATTATTTTATTATTTAAATAGCTATTGACCCTACAATGTACGTGGCCGGCCTCTAGTCCATTGTAAGTTACTTAAGACGATACAAGAAAAAAATGATTTTTAGTTTCGAGGTGTGGCTAGCGTCGCGTGAGCTGCCGAAGGATATATCCCTCTCGCTTAGCTAGGACAGAACAGCTATGGAGTAGACTATGTATAGTTATTTTTTGAAGGAACAATATTGTTTAATTCGTAAAATTAAAATAATATGTCCCAGTGCACCTTTTAAAATAGATGAAATGGATGAAAATATTGAAATATATTTTTTTCGTTTTATATGGGATTTTTATGTCGAGTGTATTTGAAAAAAAAAAAAAAAAATCTATGTTGTTTTTATTGCTGAAGACAAAGTAAGTCAAAAGAAGACAAACGATACCTACAATGTGCTGATAGATACGTATAACAATATTTCGATCGTATAATAGCCTATAACCAGCGGACGATCCAGACGCGTCCAACGATATCTCATTAGTCAAATTATTATGATATAAAAATAGTTTGGACGTTATACGGGAGCAGATGAACATACATACCGGTCATATCGGTCAAAATCATAACCCTCCGCCCACCGTAGTCGGGTAAAAATGTACATACTCTGTGTCAGTGACTGACTGCCGGATATAAGTATCTTTTTCATGTTTCGTAGGCAAAGGAATACTTTGGTACTTAACTTCGATGCCGATCATGAAGTCATCAGCGGTGTCATAATATTTTTTTTTACCATATTTAATTTATTTTTTAATTTAATTTTCAGTTTTTAGTAATTTTATTGATTTAACCATGCATTTATTTTTTGTTTATCTTTTTATCTTTATTTTTTTATCTATCAAAATCACCCTTAGACTGGTTACCGCCACAGGTGACAAGAGGGCTGGCTCTTTCCTTGCTCAAAAAATTCGCTTGACAACAGGAACAGCTTGAATACAGGGAGGACATGCAGCCAGTATCCCACGCGGACGGTATTTGTTTAATTAGGGGTAGGTTTTTATTTTATTGTATTTTATTTTAATTTATGTTATATTATATTGTATTTTAATGATAAAACATGAAAAATAAAAAATAAATAAATATATTTTTTTTTATTTAATTTTACTTTTATTTATTGTTTTATATTTATTGTGAAATTATAATAATTTTAATAATCAATATTGGACTATGTCTGAAACAAATACATTGAATTGAATAATTTAAATACAAAAATTATCACATTAACTCGTTAAATCACGGTTTACACCCGCTAGAACGAAAAAGATCCCAACATGGTAGGTAGGACCTGAGGGTTGGCCAGTTAATTACTTAAAATACACTATATTTATTTCAAGAAAACATTCATAAGATCTGAAGGCGTCGGACTCGCACATAAAGGGTTCCGTACCACCGTAGAATAAACACATCAAAAATATCAAGTTTGAGACTTGATATTTATTTTTAAATGTTATTATATTTTTAGTATTTGTTCTGCACCGGCAACAGAAATACACATTCAGTGAAAATTTCAACTCTCTACCTGTTACGGTTCGTGAGATACAGCCCGCGCTGACAGACGGACAGACAGACAGACGGACAGCGTAGGCCTAGTAATAGGGTCCCGTTAGCACCCTTTGGAACCCTAAAAAGTAGCCTATGTTCTCCGCCAAGACCCAGTCTATCTCCATACCAAAATTCATCAACATTGGTTCAGCGGTTTAGCCGTGAAAAGGTAACAGACAGAGTTACTTTCGTTTATAATATAATAGATTGAATAGGACGGACAAACATTTTCCTATCCATATCTGTAATGTTATTTTTTACGATAATTTATTGATGTATGATATATTTATTACTTGCCCATCCATACCTACAACAAACGCAATAAAGCGACTCCATTGTTTTGACAAGCAATGTATTCCCACTGTCGGCCCAAGACCATGCTGCAAGTATATAACAGTAAGCGAAATAGGGAGTTTTTACAGAAATGACACGAATAACTATGAAATGACAAGGGACGACACAAAATGACAAGAGATGACACAAAATGACAAGAGATGAAAAGAAATTACACAAGACAAGGAAAAGCAAACGAAAATCACGCTGCAGTGCAGGTCGTAGGTTCGATTCCTGCCCAGGACATGCATTTGTGTGCATGAACATGTCCGCATGTCCCGAGTCTAGGTGTAATTAAGTGTATATTTAGTTTGTATTTACAAACAAAAAGTAGTATATGTAGTAATATCAGTTATCTGGTTTCCATAGTACAAGCTCTGCTTAGTTTGGGATCAGGTAGTCATGTGTAAAATAATTTCCAAGGATATTTATTTATTTATCATAGGCGTCGGCGGACTGTAAATACTGTACTGTACCTGTAATGTGGCACGACCGTAATATTTTTTTGTAATATTTTTAAAAAAATCCGTCACAGGTCCGACGTCGAACAAGTCCCTTTGGACACTGACAATACAAAGTTAGAGAGAGACATGGTTAGTTCAAGTACTTAAAATGTGAGATGGCGATATTGTGCGCGCGCTCGGAAATAAACAACGCAAGCGCCAAACCACATTTTCTTGAATTAAAAAAAAACTACTTCATGAATTAAAAATATGGTTGAAGGGTAGTTTAGATATCATTATTTGCTATGTTTTAGAAATAATTTCGTGATCTAAATCGTAAAAACATCGTGGTAGCAAGGAAAATTGTAAATAATTAGAGCTCATTTCATAATTTTTTTTTATCGAGAATATTTCATCAAATCGTGATTTGGATTTAAGGATACTCAAGATAATATAGTCAAAAATCATACATCTAAATATAAGATTCCTAGTCCACATACTTACTTAAAGAAAAAGTAGAATAGAAAATCAACCAAATTTCGAACCCTCGTCTTAAAGCGTCACACTTTTTACTTTTTGAGATTGATGGTAGAGCCAAGCTGTACCCAATTGACTGCATATACGGGCTGGCTCGACCGGAGTAGTACCGCCCTCTCACAGAAGATTAGCGTAAAGCAGCTATTACAGCTGTGTTTCGTACGATGAGTGAGAGAGCCGGAAGTCCAACCCCCCTTCCCCGCCCTCTATCCCACTTCACTTCACGTCAGCAACGTGTGAGCAATGCTTTTGGTATTGCAAGCGTCTATAGGCTACCGTAACTGCTTAACATCAGGCGGGCCGTACGCTTGTTTGCCACCTCAGTGCTATATAAAACACTTTGTATTTGTCGGGCATTTTTCTACCTTAATATTTATTTTTTATGTAAATGTACAATTAACTAAAAGCCTCTTACTTTTCACCGTTTCATTCGGCATTTATAAACGTCATCTCACTTCTATTCATCTGCGAAATTCTCCAAAGACTTCCTCTAAGAACTGCGATACAGTGCCAAAATCGACTCCCGACGTCAACGGGACCATTACTCTAAGAAATAAGCAATCATCTGTAGCACCCCTTTTTAATTATGCAAAATCTGTGCCATTCATTACGCAGAACCTCTCCCCTCCCATTTCCTCCACCTTCCTCCCCCTATTATTTTCGCGGAATGGACAAAATTATTTACTTGGAAATTATGAAAAATATATAAGACGGATGACGCAATCTGTTTCAATTTTGGGAGGATGATAAACGCTCGGTTTTGCGTTGCCGTGATTTAATATTAAATTGGATAAATAAAAGAGGATAAATATTAATTTGGCCTTGTATTTAGCTCGATATTGCCTTCAGTAGGTTTTTATTTAAGGTTGAGTAGTCGATGACGTTGTTTGTACCAGTGAGTTCTGGATAATAGTAACGCTAAAGTCATTGGTCCACAACGCAACTCAAAGGAAACTAGTTAGTAACTTAAATGACTAATGAGGTCCACGACGCAACTCAAAGGAAACTAGTTACTAACTTAAATTACTAATGAGTTGCTAAAATGCAGCAACGCTAGTATTTGTATAGCGGCTCAAACACGACGCTACCCAAAATAAACTGGTTAGTAATTTATTAGCACGTGAATCAACATGATCGTCGCGAGCTACTGGTTTCGAGAAAGTTTTCTGCTTGAGTGATTGTTTTTGGTTTTTCTTATTTGGGACTTGAAGAGTAACCTGTTATGTTTATTTTGAGTAGCACCGTGAACGAAAGACCTTTGTCTTATTTAATTGCTGCTCTAAATTGTGAGCTAACCTTAAGACAAAAGCGCATTTTCTTAATCTACTTAGACCATTACGTCTAACTATTGCAAACTAATTCTGTCACAATTGTCAACTCTCCTTTGAAGATGATTTCGTTGGCAGATCACCAAACAATAGCAAAAGCATGCACCACACAATATTAAATTGTAATTAGTGATAGAGGTGATGAAATACATACTAGATATAGTCGTACCTAAGCGCCTAGTTAAAATATGTTCCAGAACGGGTGGGTGGAAGGAACTGTGTGAAGAACAAATTTGATAAGTCGGTACCTATTTTACGAATGTTTCAAAACTATTTGTATTTAAAGATTCTCAATAATTATAATTTTGGATTGGGTTGGATTTTTAATTAATTTTAAATATCTTTATTTGATTTTTTTGATGTTCCTCTTTTATTACCGCCAAATTTATAGAGATTGTAGCCAGTTTACAATGGTTTAAAAAAATATTTCTATGAAAAATAAGTGATTTGTAATGCAAGTTCATAATATTATTTATGAATTTGGTGATAATTAACGCTGAAATGTTGGCGAAATAAATACTAAATATTTTTTTTACATAAATAGATGTTTAACGAATCAAAAGGATAATTTATTTTGTGACGCAAATATACTTTTATAACCTCATTTTATTCTGGAATAACCCTATTTTGTTTCTACAAATATCGTAGAAGTGGTTAATTGGTCCATCGCCGAAAAATATACGAAGTCAAGTTGAATAAAACCGTTTAAATATACAGGTTGTCCCAAAACATTGCCACATGGAGGGGAAGTACCTTAAATATTGTAGATAGAGAATTTTACTGAATGAAGACTTCATTTTTATTTTAAAAACAATACGAACTGCATTCAAAGATTGTTGAAAACTCGCTTGCCACACTCGGGAATCGAACCGGCTAAAATCCGAAAAAATAACACCCTGTACTTTTATGGCATCAATCGATAGGATCAATCACAAGGATCAAATCACTCTAACAAACATAGGAAATTATATGAAAGAAAAACCGTGATATCTTAACTTATAAGAATTAAAATAAGTGAAAATTAAAATAAGTAACGATTTTATGGTTTTCATTTCATTTAATTTACCATGTTTGTTAGAGAGATTTGGTTCTTATCATTGATCCTATCGATTGATACCATAAAAGAACAGGGTGTTATTTTTTCAGATTTTAGCCGGTTCGATTCCCGAGTGTGGCAAGCGAGTTTTCAAAAATCTTAGAATGCAGTTCGTATTGTTTTTAAAATAAAAATGAAGTCTTCATTCAGTAAAATTCTCTATCTACAATATTTAAGGTACTTCCCCTCCATGTGGCAAAGTTTTGGGACACCTGTAGATCAAACCTGTAGATAATGCCTTATGTCGTCTAATTAGTTAACACAAAATCACTGTTCGTTGTGACGCGTGAAGCGGCGATTCCCGACTACTTAATCGCTAGTCAATCGCTCACTAATTATTTAAAACGCCAAAATCTATTAACACAGGTTCGAATCACCCCAGATTATCAATTCAAGCCGTTCGCTATTCGGATGTCAATATTCATTTAACAGCGTGGCCACTACTCTGCGCGTGATTTGTCGGCGTCGAGGTACCCTCCACCCTAGCAAGGGGGGTTGTCACGTGTTCTGAATTCGAAATCGCAACCAAACTCCCGACAATTGAACCTCGATTGCCAACAACCCACCAACCTGGGAAATTGTGCTTTTAGATATTGGACTTCAATATTTGGTGTTTAAGTTTGAATTGTACTGCATGGCTGGAAACGTTTGATTAGTTATGGAGTGTTGGTTGTCGACTGATGTCGAAAATCGTTTACGTTATTAATAATTCGCAATCCGTTTCGTAGATTTGCGGGTCTGATTTATACGTCTTTGATGTACGGATCGATATTTTTACATTTTTTTTGCGTTTGAAGGTTTGATGGTGGTTAACTTCAGCTCTTATATGAGCTGGCTCGACCGGGGTAATACCATCCTCTCACGGAAGATCGGCGTAAATTAGCTGTTAATGAGAGCTGGAAGCCACACCCCCTTCCACATCTTCAGTTCCACTTGTCTTCAGGTGAGCAAAGTGCAAGCAATGCTTTGGTATTGAAAGCATCTATAGGCTACGTTTACTGCTACATAATTGAAAACAAGAATATTATAGTTGAGGTTAAAACTAAATTTTAAGATTGTATTCTTGTTGATATGAACGAACCAACACTGCGTAACTAGTACCTAACAGTTTATATTCTAGAATCTAGATCATTAAGTACTAGGATACTTTTAACCCTGAAAAACTTTCTTCTTATAATATTTAGCTTCGTCATCTTCCAGTTATTTACTCTGCCAAAAAGTACATGCTCATCAATAATACAAATAACAGCTTATTATTATAAAATTTTACCAAAAGTATCGGAAGTCTATTGCTAAGGAGGATTTTCGTTTAAATAACAAAGACATTACCAAGAAAGTGGGAGACATGTGACTGTCCAAAATAGTATGTCCTACTAAACTGAGTCGACTACGACTCACTCGTTCGCGGAAACTAATGTTGATATCATGTCGGTATTACCTCTGATGAATAAGACGCATCAAAGTGCCTTAAAATTGATTGTCGAATTGCGAGTACAAATATGTGAATTTCGCTACATGTAGTGGTGCGCCGAGCACAAGTCCAGTGATTGCAATGTTAAGAGGTAACATATCTGCTAAAATACATCAATGTTAAAAAAAAAAAAAACCTGGGACATTTTTTACACACGGCTATCTGATCCCAAACTAAGCAGAGCTTGTACTATGGAAACCAGATAACTGATATTACTACATATACTACTTTTTTATTTGTAAATACATACTTAATATACATATACATCCAGACTCGGGACCTGCAGCGTGAAAGGCCGAATCTTAGCCAACCTCGCCAACGGGCCTGTCAATATTTTTTTAATGTTATATTTTTTTTTTGTTACAGATTTTTCTCAGTACATGGGCGACATGGAAATACAGGAGTACAAGATGATTGCGTGTGGAACTGACAGGTAAGTACTCTCATAATGATTCTCAACCTCAAATTATTATTTTCTAAGTCAAAAATCGTACACCCAACATTTTAAAAAAAAATTACGCATAAAGAAAACGTGCAAAGGCCTACACAAAAAGTTGTCGTTGCCAACTCAAGTAAAAAAGTAAAAAAGTTATAACCACAGTAAAAAACAACGAAACGAAACAATTCTAATCAACATGAAAGCTTAAAAAATATAAAAAACATGTTCATAACATATGTCTGCTAGTACGGGGGTCCCAAGAACCCTCCAATCTGCCTCCATTCATTCACACGAAGTCATCCATCTTGTTTTTCTTTTTTTTTTCCTCGGGCACGGGCCCTTTGGCTGGGGCGTTCGTCAAAGTGCAATATCATCAAATCACTGTAAAAGAAGTTTCATGATTTGGGTGTGTGCAGGGGGGATAAAATATTACAAGAGACGAGGTTCGTTTCCCGTAACCAGTAGTTGTTGAGGCGAGTGTGGTACTGAAAGATGTACTACGTGAAGCTATTGAAAGCTGTTTTTTCTGCGTACGTATTAGAAGGTCAGGATTGACGGGAAAACATTATACTGTCTGTGTTTTTCATAATGCAGCTCTCTTTCTTTGTGATGAACTCTTTTTTTAGGCTTTAATACATAAATTATAAACTTACCCTTAAGGCGCAGACCCACCGATGCGCACGGAGAGGCTACGCACGTGCGTCAAGCTTCGCTTTGCAAGAAAATGTATGCAATTGTTCACTGAAACCCACGGACACGCTACGCATGAATTAGAATAAATTGTAACAAAATGAACCCACGCAACTAAAATGCGCCGCGTGCCCGAGCACAGCATGCATAGCAGTGGGATTGTGCCTTTATGAGTAAAATAATGGATCAGTCGCCAAGTCACCAATTGGACATTGGACCAATTGGACATCACCAATTGGACATCACCAATTGGAAATCCAATTGGTGATGTCGTTTGCCCACCTCGGTTCATGCGGGCCACATGAGCTATAAAACATGTGTATGTATATCTTCGCTCGCACTACGCACCGCACCCATCGTTCTTAGTGCCTACGTCTTGTGCCGAGTCACTCAGGGCGTATTTCATGGTACGTCGACTCACGAAATGATATTGTCGGGAGTATGATTCGAGGACGTAACAAATGTATTATGTACGACGACCTTCGTGGCGGGACGTAGGTTCGAGCCAACACAAATTAAAGTAATAATAATAATATCCTGGGACATTTTTTACACACGGCTACCTGATCCCAAACTAAGCAGAGCTTGTACTATGGGAACCAGATAACTGATATTACTACATATACTACTTTTTTTGTTTGTAAATTCATACTTAATATACATATACACCCAGACTCGGGACATACAGACATGTTCATGCACACAAATGCATGTCCCGGGTAGGAATCGAACCTACGATCTGCAGCGTAAAAGGTGCTACCACGCCAACCACGCCAACGGGCCCGTCGAAGAAAAGTGCGATAGTGGTGTAGATTTTTTTAATGTTAGAGCCATAACACACCGAGACGCCATGGCGACATAGCCGGCCACGTATTGAAATGTACGGCAGGTAACATACCTGGCTTCAGTATGGCGACGTCGCCAATTTGGAAGCGTGGCCACGACCATCCGCCCCCTACGTGGAGTTCGGATACTCTGCCGACCTGCCGTCGTACCTGGAGTCGCTAGTATTTTGTATACAAATTGTATTGGCTACTTATTTGGCAATCTCATTCAGTGGCCAACTGGTCGCCAAGACGGACACCCGAGTGTTCGTTGGCTACTCATTTGGCGACCTCGTTTGGCGACGGTAGGTAGCCATCCATGGTTATGTAGCCGGCGACGTCGCCATGGCGTCCCGGTGTGTTATGGCCCTTACTAAGGTGATGTTTAGCAGATAACGTAGGTTATACACATCTGCGATACCAAAGGCATCGCTCGCATGTTGCCGACCTGAAGGGGAGTGGGACAGAGGGAGGGGAAGGGGGGTTGGGCTTTCAGCTCTCTCACTAATCGTACACAACAGCTGTAAGAGGCTATCACACAGAGCAATTTTAATTGAAGAAACTATCAACTTTTTAATGGTTTTTTGGCAGTTGCAGCCAACAATTGCCAGTTGCAGTAGCAGTTGCCGCGGTTGCCGCGATTGTTTTATATGAATACGGCTAGTTGCGAGTTGCCAGTTGCCGCAAAAGTTGCCCGTGTGCATAGCCCCTAATGGTACGAGATAAGTGTAACGTCAAAAAAAAGTCTTTCCCCTTATCAAATTACTTTATTTAACTCAACTTGACTTTATTTTGGTATACAGCAATTTATAGAACAAGTTATTACTAGTTTAGTAGTCAATTTTATTCATATTTTCGCGAGCCAACGCAAACAAGCCCGTAAATTTTATAGCGTCTAATTTTTCCTCAAGTTATTTCATCGGTACATAAATCTCGTGCCACGTAAAACACTGAAAACTGTCTTAGTCTTGAGGTTTCATAAAAGTTTTCGTAGCAACTCGTAGCCGCGTAGCTGACGGCGTCCATTAGAGCTACGCCGTAGCCGTAGCACGTAGCTATCCTTCTACGAACATAAAGTAGACAGGAAATCCTGTTATTTATATGAAAAATTGTTGAACATTTTTGTAAACAGGTCTCGCGAAATAATTTATATTTAAATATTACGATAACTTTGTGTTTTATAATAAAATGGGATTTTATTTTTTATTTTTCATTCTCTATGATCATAACATATTACTATTTTTATATAAAGTTAATGCTCTACTTACAAATCTTCGCAAATCTGTTTTTATTATGCCTCCTTTGCGTTGTATTATATTACAAAAATAATTCTCGATTTTGTAACAATGATGTACGTTCATAAGTACTTATATTAAAGGTCATTCTTAGCTTCGAGATAAATAAAAATAAAGCTTCTATGAAGTGCTAAATATAGGCAAGAATTTCTACTCAAATGCTCTACAAAAGCGCTCAGGCACGGGTCGCTCACGCTCGAGAGCCGCGCTGCTCAGGCGGCACATCTGCCTTATAGTCAGCTCTACATTGATGTATTGATCAGGGGGCTTACCACGAACTCTTATTGCGATTCAATTACAGGAACGTTTTAACGATTCAGCGTCTTTTTGTGCAATGACGTACCTTATTGTCATGACAATAAGAAACGTCATTGCACAAATGGCCGCTGAAACGTTAAAACAAAACTGCTATAAGAGGTGGTGGTAAGCCCCCAGTTGGCACAAGTGAATAGATACAAGCGATATTAAGATCAGTAGCTCTACCATGCGTTTACGTTTTCTAGATGTCAGAGTCGTTAGCGTCAACGTAAAATATTAGTATGAGCGCTGTAATTTTTTTCATGCAAAATATTTACGTTGGTGACTAGCGACTAGCGAGCGTAAAAATACGAAAAACTTATGGTAGAGCTACCACTTATATTATCATTCAGGTCTCAATTTCACAAAATAATCACTATCTCCATTTTCCCACTTTTTTAAAAAGATCACTTACTTAAAATTACCACTTTCCGAAAATATTAGAAAGAAAAAACTCGCTTAAGGTTTATTTGCACCAAAAAGCGCTTTTAATGTAGCTAAATACCAATAGGATTTTACGGAGCTATTTTTTAATGCTATTTATACAAAAATCGGTCATTTTTTTTCATGGCTTGTGCTGTTATTAATATACCATCCATAGTGTTAATAATTTCATACTTAACATCATAAGCATAAGTCACAATAAACTTGGTTACCTGTTACATAACACCAGCCATTCACTCACTCGTAATATCTTCTCCGATAATTTAGATTAATATCAATTCTGAACAAAGGCGACCGTCCATCAATAGCAGAAACTATCTTGAGACGAGGCAAGACTGCATCCGATCGATAACCAATCAGCGCCGGGCTCGCAGAATTACCTGCGCCTTGATTGGGTACTTCGTGATCGCTGTAACTACAACCTAGACGGTCAATAAACTCTTCTTTCCTTTTCCTTTAAAGATTGCCTTAATTCTACGACGGGTGTTAAAATTGTGGTGTACATGTTATCTTAATATCAATCAATATGAAGTTCACAAATTTTTGATCTCTAAAAGGAGTGTCTAAAACCAATGGTAACGCTAAAATATTATTGTTAACGATTTATAAATGCTACCTCTAGCTTACGATACTTTTTTATTACTTTGACTTGTGATACAGAATGTAAAATTATCAGAATGTGACATTGGTGCCAATTATATTGGTTTCTTTATTTCCATCCCTTTCTTGGTCGTAATGTATGAGCGAGACAGAATTATTTTTAGGTGTTCCAAATTTAGTTTAGTCGCGATTTGACGTCAAAATTGGTATCAACATCTGGATGAGTCCAACTAAAGCTAGTCCGATTTGTTTACGCAACTAGCAATTGACAGAAAATATAAATTCCTTCGACATTTTTGTAAACAACTCTTGTTCAAAAGTTGTCTCGGCCCATCAAAGGGGTGCGTCGTGGCGCATCCGAGTGCCCTCGACAACTTATACAAGTCGACTCGCTCCAGTACTCGACCGAGCACTGCACCGGCTCGAGTGGACTAGATAATGATGGGACGAGTTGTCTTTATTGCATCATACGACGTTGTTATGGTTGAGAAGACAGCGAGGAAGTGAGTTAAGATTTAGTTGAATTGTGTAAATTTAGCCTAGCGAAATTATTATTTCGGAGAGAAAGTCATGTATTAAAATTAGGAAAATTAATACTAGGGAATCGTTAAAAAAATACCTAAGTGCCCTTTTGAACCTAAGTCGTATCTGCTGGGAGCGATCTCAGTGACGCTGAGACCAGGGCAAATTACGAAAAATCAATTTTCTAAATTTATCTCTGTCGGGAATCGAACCCACAACCACCCAATGCATTGATCTGAGCGTCCTATGCTCGAACCTTTGCGCTAAGCGGTCGTCAAATCGGTTAAAATGTTAGCGATACATTTCTCTTTTCAGAAGCAATCACGTCCACAAAACAACAAAACACAAAACAAAATGGACAAAATTAATTTGCTTGATTTTTCGTGACAGACAGTGGTCACTTGAACCTATAAGATACATCGATATAGAAAAGACTAAAGATGAGTAACTTCATACTTCAACTATTATTCAAATGCGACACGGCGACTATAGTAGTGTGTGTATCGCATTGTGCATGACCGTTCGCGATCAAGAGGTCCCTAGCGACCCTGTGCCATCCTACTCCCGCGCGCAGTTACCCCGTCTCGCTTGCCTGTACAAACCACACTACAGCCGCAGGTTACGCACACAGGCGAGAGGTTTTTGACAGCTTGTATGACAATAGAATTCAACGTACTTTTTTGAATTTAACGCACATTTAGTGGTGACACGATTTGGACTAACTTGCTGAATCTAAGCCTTTTCTATATCGATTATAAGATATGAATATTAAGTACCATCCCCACGATGTCATCCTTGCAATATCTCCTACAGTACCCCGTGATACAGCTCTGAAACTTTCAATTGAAATGTCACAGATAACGGATAACAATAGTCCAGCGATGTCGACCGTACGTTTCTGCAGGGTGCGGTCGTCCGAAAAAATTTACTGATATAAATGTTAGATATTTTGACGTTTGAAATGGAAATGTTGAAAATTTGAATCGGTTTAACAGCTTTGTCTAGCGAGTGATTTGAGCGCAGGCTGTTGGGCTTACTGCACCGTGTGGTTGCGGGTTTTATTCCCGTCAGGACATACTAAACTTGGCTTAAATTACCGTCCTTCTCATGGTTGGACCTCTAAAAATATTTTGTTTGAGGACAAGGGGGGGGGGGGTTGTGATTACGGCTCCATCACTCAGCGTACGAAACGCAGCTGTAATAGCTGCTTTACGCTGATCTTCTGTGAGAGGGTGGTACTACCCCGGTCGAGCCAGCCCGTATATGAGCTGCAGTTAATTATCTACAGCTTGGCTCTACCACCTTCACTCACAAATTTGTTCTCACTCTTGCTCACTATGATTATAATTTTATGTTCATTAAAATCAAACTATTTTATTCATTTCAGTCTTGAACTAATTGACATGAAGTAAATTTTGTACACTGAAAACTTTTGTTTCACATTTAATTCTACACCAGTTTCAAAGCTGTATTTCGTTTTTAATGAAGGTACTCTATTTGATAGTACAATTTATATTTTGATTAAAGTTTCAAATGTATGTGCTGCAATAATTGCTATTTATTATGTTTGATACTTTATTTAAATTAGTTTTTCAAAATTTCAAGTACCAAAATATGTAAAGTGAGAAAATTAGTTTAGTTGACTATTTAGCGTGATGGGACTCATTATCTGTCGAATGTGACATTGTGTAAATGTGACATTATGTGAGTTTTTAAAATATTGTGACGTGCTAAATGTCACGATCGCAAAATCGTGACATTTTGCAAATGTGACATTGTACGCTGAAAGGGTGTGATAAACTGCTCTTCTGTATAGTTTTTTGTTGTATTCTGACTTACATTATATTGATCTGATCTGATTAGTGATAAGTTCTGCAATTATTTTGACAATACATTGTCTTGCATTATATTTAAGTCATCTCAAAACAAAAAAAATGGTCCAATTATTTTTGTGTCAATTCTGTTCTCATCAATTCACGATAAAACTAAAAGTATTTCTGTCCTGCTCATATTTTACGATGATGAGAAGGATGAAAATACAGCTAACTTTAGTTTATATACAATATAATAAGCACCATTATCCCTTATACGATCCAATAATATGAAATTGAAATGATAGAGTTCCTTTCAAACTTCAACTGAAAATTGATGTAAAATAGCTAATCTCTATACGCTTTCAACCGTAACAAAACCAGGGGGCTTACCACAACCTCTTATCGCGATTCAATTATAGGAACGTTTTAACGTTTCAGTAACTTTTTGTGCAATGACGTACCTTATTGTCATGACAATAAGAAACGTCGTTGCACAAATGGCCGCTGAAACGTTAAAACAAAACTGCTATAAGAGGTGGTGGTACGGCTCCAGGTCTCACAACCAACTAATCTTGTATAAAGCCGTCAGGCCATCCCCGTTTAAGCGTTAACTTTATCTATTATTAAATCACAACGCTTCACTAAGACCCAGGGTAGGGACAGTTTTCAATTATGTAACGTAGCAGGTTAGTCGCCGAAAATAACTTGTTTAAACATAGGATAAGTTTTGAGGGTTCAATGGAGAATTTATTTAAAGGATAGGGGAGATAATCGGCTGTTTAATCTTGATTATAACATACTAGGTTACGAAGTTAAAGTAGACACCTGCTTTGATATTTTTACTAAACTCGTTTTATACGGGAAACTTAACGTAATGGCCGGCGCACATAGAGCACGGCATGGCATGGCATATAAATTTTTATCAATCGAATTTAATACTTATCCAATCGAAATAAGGTATATATTTCAATGCTCGGTGATCGACCTCGGAGCATCGCGGAGCATTTTCTCGGTGCACCCGCTGGATCACCTTATTTCGATTGGATAAGAATTAAATTCGATTGATAAAAATTAATATGCCATGCCATGCCGTGCTCTATGTGCGCCGGCCATAACTTAAAGTTTGACTGCCATATTTTAATGCTATCCTGCACTAGTAGTACAGCCGACCGTGACAAGAGAATACGTGACATAAATAGATTTCGTCTCATTCTCTACTATGCATTTAGCAAGAGAGTGAGCGTCTCGGTGTGACATAATGCGTGACAAAAGTCTTGTCTTGGCGTGTGTGCTGGCCCCACAGGTATTTAGTAAGAGCAACTATGTCTGGTTAAAAGTAGGCAATTAACAAATTGATGACGGTGAAACCGAACTAATTTATAATCATAATAACGGTAACATTTTTTATAAAGCAATATGTACTTTGAAATTCAGAACGTTTCAGGGCCCACGTTTCTTTTGTTCTGAAAACATCAATATGACCATGGGTAATTACACACGGCACTTGGCTGAGCAGTCAAAGGTAACATTATAACGAAATTTTAATTAAAACGGAAAACGTGTCGCGTTCCGAACTACGTTCGCGTCATTCACAGGTCACAGGGCTGCCCAATACTGATAAGCTTCATCATCATCATCATTTCAGCCAAAAGACGTCCACTGTTGGACATAGGTGTCCCCCAAGGTTTTCCACAACGACCGGTCCTGTCGCACTTGCATCCAGCGGTTTCCCGCGACTTTCACTAGGTCGTAAGTCCACCTTGTAGGGAGCCTACCCACGCTGCGTCTTCCGGTTCATGGTCTCAACATAAGACCCTTTCTGCTCCATCGGCTGTCAGTTCTTCGGGTTATGTGCCCCCGCTCACTGCCACTTCAGCCTACTAATGAGCAGGGTTGTTAGGACAAAAATCATCTTGTTTTAAACACCATGTTTAAAACATGTTTTAAACATTTAAAAACACAGTTTTTTTCCTCCTGTTTTAAATCAATATTTTTAACAATGATTTAAACAAGTTTTAAACAGTTTTCATTTTAAATTTCCTGTTTTTTTGCAACTCTGCTACTAAGATAAGCTTACATGCAGGTAATTGTTACTGAGACAAAATTTGAGAAATACAGAATTTGACAAAAAATTAACAATAGTTTTCGGAATGGCGATAAAAGGAATTTAACTGTCAAAGCGGGCAATTCAGATATTTATTCGTATTTATATAAACACAACCCGTAATCAGAAGAGTACTCGCTTCTATTTAACTCCTTTTTAATACATTTTCAATAAAGCTAAATTCCATAGCTTTTATTATTAAATAGTAATAAGCTTAAATATTATACATTAGTGGCAACCCTAATCGTACTTGACGCTTACGACTTGTGTAATACATTAATTAAAAATTGCAGAGTGCGATTCGATTTTATACCTTTCAATACGCTGTAATGGTTAATAGCTTTATAGTTTATATTATGGCAGATTTATCGCATTATTATTATTATTGTTTATTATAGACTTTGGAGGGTCGAAATGCATTTTTGAAGCGGTATATAAAGGTAAGGATACACAACGGCACTTGACACTCATTGTATCGACACCGCCACTACAACTGTAACAAGGTGTCGCGGTGGTGGACACACGTAGACACTCGATGTATACACTGAGCGTCTAAGTGTCTAGTTCCTGTATTCTTACCTTAAGATGGTCTCCTAGTGTTACGCCGCGGTAAGTATTTTCTCCTTCGCGATGACGTCTGTATACATGAGCAATTCATACAAAGACGTTGCACAAGGTGTCTCATTCTTATCTTTTATTACTAAGCCTTATTATAAATCTACTGGTGTTCACACGATTTAGATCACTTTTTCTATCTCTTAAGATCATTTCGTTCTTAGGTTTGATTTTATAAAAACCAGCGCGTGCCCATATTTAGTATCTACTTACTACCACTAATGTTACTGCGCTGCCAGATCATCTCTTTTGAGTCACGCTAACCATTCGTGCGGTCCGTAAGCGTCACAATAATAATATCATCCTTTAAGCAAATCCTAATAATTTACCCATTCACTCACAAAGTTATCTTAAGGATTACAAAGCCTACAAACTCTACCTAGAGCTTACGTACACTGAAAACTGTCTCCAACAGTACACTCCACTCTATCACACGTTCATTTACAATCTTACATATTAACGAATCGCATCTCGTCGCGTGGTTTTTAATATCTGTAATGAAGGCTGCAAATATGATGCGAGGGTTCTCTCGGCTGTGGTGCTTCGAATTTAGGGGGAGACTTTAGTGGTGGCAGAATAACGATTACTAATAGTCGCCGAGTGGTCGAAATTCGACCATAATTCCTTGAAATTTTAGGTACTTCTTTTATTACCTTTAAATTTTTTTATTACCTTTAAATTTTATTGCCTTTAAAAAACACAAAGTGATAGGATGTCAAAATGTCAGTATACAGGGTGAATTTGAAATCATGGGCATCCTTTTAAACCGTGATTCTACACATGATTCAGAATATATTGAGAAAAAAAAACTATTGCTAGTCATAGTTTAACAGCATGCCCATGATTTCAAAGTCACCCTGTATATGTGTGTGTATGTGAAACGAATGTAGTGTGTGTAAAGTTTTCTTTTATGACTATAAAAAATATTTAAATTAATTTGGTATTGCAAGCATCTATAGACTAAGGTAACTGCTTAACGGCGGGCCGTACCGTACGTTTTTTGCCGCCCCAGTCACATAAAAAAGATGACGCATAGAGCGCGGATTTTTTTCTCATTGTCATTAGATGTCTAGTGATTAGAGAGCCCCTCTACTCTTCACACTGTACCCGCATCCGGCGTTTCATTTCCCACTGCGACGTCGGTGCATTAGTAAATTACTCACGTCCACAAGTCCACACTTTTCAAACTTTGTATTTGCCGCTAGATGGCGTCGCAATGGACTCGTAGCTAATTTGTTGAATTAACACTCGCCCACCGGATTATGCTGTTATTAAACATTTTGTAAATCTAATTTGCCGGAAAAATATTTTGTTGTGTTTCGCCTTTGTTGCGGTGTAATTTGGAAATGGGATTAGGTGTGGGAAGTGGCGTTTTTGGTGTCGCTGCTGCATTGTCACAGAATAATGAACATATAATGCTACTTGATAGACAACTAAAATATCTAAGCATATAAGGTAAAATATATGGCATTAGTGCCAATTTTGTTATCTAATATTGGCACGACTAAAATATTTTCATCTTGGTTATTAATAACAACCATGGGAAGGATGACAATATGTTTACTACTTTAATGTCACGTTTGCATAATGTCATAACCGCAGAAGTCATAATATTTTTTACACACGCACAATGCTCACACATTGTCACAATCACTCAGTGGGCAAGTCTCGTTTTTACGCCATCAGAATTAGCACCATTGTGAGAGAGAAAAATATGGTGTGGATATCTAGTACCTATACCTTCACTATTTACATGAATTAGTTACGTAACTACTAACTTATACTTATGTCGAATCCTTACATGAATTTAAATAAAATTTAAATTTCCAAGAAAACCGCGTTACGTAAATATTTCTGCAGACCCCGCCCCGCTCCGTCCCAAGAAAAATATTAAATGCGAATACGAAAAACCGTATCAACTTTTCACCTTTTGCGCACAGAAAAAACATTGGCCGTGTTAAAATAAGCATCGCCAGGTAAGAGCATTACCTATGGCAATAAGTTACCTTAACGACAGCCGCTGGGAGCGTAAACCTGCGGGCACACTCGCGCAGCGGCCTAAAGTAATGGAATAAAAACATAAAGAGCATTAGAGCGGCGTGCGAAGGACGCAAGATAATACAGTGGGTGCCCGACCTTATCGACCGCGGCTAAGTCAAGCGATGTTTGATAGGGTAAAAAACTCCCAGTGAAATATTAGACCCCTTTCTTGTTTTAGTGAGAGGTAAGGCCTGAAAGTTTAGGGAGAAGTGGGTACGATGATGGACTTAACGAGGCCTTTATAAATCACGAGTAGGGAAGATAATTTTGAGTCGGTTAGGTGTTTTAAAAGTGCGTAGATAAAGTGTACGCCGGTTTAAGTTTGGGGTTTATTTTGTGTATTATCTTTTTGGACTGAAGCTTAGACTTTTCAAGACCAGTAGGTTATTTCATTTAAACTACTTACGTCTTAAAATAATTCACGTAGGTAATATTAGCTATTATTGTTTTCAAGGTGGTAGAGCCAAGCTGTAGCCAAGTGACTGCAGCTCATAAACGGGCTGGCTCGACCGGGGTAGTACCACCCTCTCACAGAAGATCGGCGTAAAGCAGCTATTACAGATGCGTTTCGTATGATGAGTGAGAGAGCCGAAAGCCTATCCTCCCTCCCCCTCCCTCCATCCCACTCCCCTTCAGGTCGGCAATGTGCGATCAATGCCTTTGGTATTGTAAGCATCTATAGGCTACGGTAACTGCTTAACATCAGGCGAGCCGTAAGCTTTTTTGCCACCGCAGTCCTATAAAAAAATAAAAAAAAAAAAGCGGAACTATATTACGTTAAGTTTTTTTGTTCAAGAAACAAAACCAAATAGGTATTTATAAATAGATAATTAAATATCGCCAGACTTAGATACTAACTGTTTGGTCCCAAACTAAGCAACGCTTGTACTATGGCTACCATACGATGGACCGGGAGCGAATCCAGTGACACACAAACTAGGGCAAATTACAAAAAGGCCGTTTCCGAAATTTGCCTCTGGTGGTAATCGAACCTGCAACCACCAGGTGCAGTGAACCGAGCGGCCAACACTCGAACCAATACGCCAAGCGGCCGTTATCCTACTTATATTATAACTGCGAAAGTGTGTGTGAATGTTCGTTACCATGTATCTCCAGAACTACTAAACCGACTTTAATAAAATTTGAGACATCGATAGTGTAGGCTCTGGAATATAGCATAGGCTAATCTTACACATGAATTTCCACGCGGGTGAAGCCGCGGGGCACGGCTATTAAGGTTGGCAGTCATCTATCAACTCGGCACCCGACCAGCACCGCCTCGCCGGTCGGCGTCCACTAACTGAACCGGAAATAAGTGGACCACGCGCTGACCACGCGGCGTTCACTCGTTGACCACGTGCGGTCCACTGGTTGATTAAGTGACGTTTATGGTGTAAAAGTAGCGTCCGCCCGCGGACCTGTCGACAACGAGTGGACGCCGAGCGGTGAGGCGGTGAGGCGGTGGTAGATGAGTATCTATCAACTCAGCACCCGACCAACCTTAATTCATAATTTAATTTGACTGTCTAGTAATCCTTGGAACGATCCAAACTAAAAAAAATCTCCTAAAAAGTTATCAACCCAAGTTGGCAAGCCGCTTCCATAAAAAAAAAAAAAACTTTTCACATCCAGTCCGTTTTCCAATCCAGTCGATTTTTAATCAGCTGACGTTGAACTGGAACATGTTCAGTCTAGTATCAGGACCGAGTTTTAATCAGAACTTTGCGAATGTACATCGGCTTTAGGTATCCATAGTTATTTTAACCAAATTAAATGGGTTTTATTTGAATTTTAAAATGAAAATTACATAAAACGTACCGTTAAATATTCATCGAGTCTCATTTTATGGACATATTAACAGATTCGTGGCTGGATGAAACCGGATTTTACCGGATCAACATAGGTAGTCGGATAAAATTGGGTAGGTATTGTGCGGTGGACATTGTCACACCCATAAAATGTCACACTTAATTTTGATACTGATTGATGTCTCTGATTATCTGGAAATGTCACAATCTGGGAAAGTGACGTTCTGAAAATGTCACATTACGTGATGTTAGTTTTTATGTTTCGAGTTACAATATTCAAAAGATGGTACGAATCCTTCCAAACAGTCTATCAGAATATCAGAGTGTCGAAAAAGTTCATCGCCATTCCCAACTAAGCTCTGAATTCATCTCAATCGACCCTTAAACTACTAAAACTAGATTAAACCAGTTCTAAAACTCAGTTTACCTGTTTACAACCTATTCGTAATACTTGGGCTTAACTAACTCGATTAATAAACTCGTAACTAGTCGGTTCGCTTTCAGTGTAAACAATTTATAACTGTCATTGTGTTATTTCCAATAACATAAATAGATGCATTAAGGGATACTGCTGATGCACCTGCGGCTTGGGTGTTGTGATGGGTGGCTATTGGATATTGTTCCGTATACAACGTGAAAAAGTTTGAAAGGAAAGTACCCTAAATATTGATAGTAGCAAATTTTACTGAAAGGAAACATTTGTTTATTTTGAGAACTAAGAAAACTTGCATTCAAACATTTGGAAAAAAACACATGTATTTTTATTACCCGACTACGGCGGAGGGTTATGATTTTGACCGGTATGTATGTATGTATGTATGTATGTAAGTATGTATGTATGTATGTATGTATGTATGTATGTATGTATGTATGTATGTATGTATGTATGTGCATCTGTTCCCACCTAACTTCCAAACTACTTGTCGTAATTTGACAAATGAGGTATCGTTAGAAGCGGCTTAATGGCGCGCTGGTTATAGGCTATGTGACGTCACATGAAATTGCATATGGCGCCCTCTAGAGGACATAATGTCATGAACTAAAAAAAAAACATTTTTTAATAAAACCGTGTGGGGTATCAAATGAAAGAGCTTGATGAGCACATTCCAAAAATATATATATTTTGTACCTATAACTCCAAAATAATTAAATAAAAAGTAAGTTTAAAAACTAAAACCCGACTACTGAAAAATCGCGCTCTAAAAAGTATGAAACAAGAAAATATTCTCATCTAGAGGATAGCCGTGGTCCGTGTTTATGCCATTTGGCCCTAAAGGACCTACACGGACCACGGCTATCCTCTAGATGAGAATATTTTCTTGTTTCATACTTTTTAGAGCGCGATTTTTCAGTAGTCGGGTTTTAGTTTTTAAACTTACTTTTTGATACCAATGATAAGGATCGACTCCTTCTAAATAACATTTCATCTTCAATCCATGGAAGGAATATAACAATATAAAAAAATTACTATAACTTTTCTATTGTGTTACCTATGATTTTCCAAAGAGACTAACAGCAAGTCTGTGTGTCGATTGTTAGGTAGGTATGCCTGACAAGCGTGATTATCAAATTATTGAAGTAGGTTATTTGTTCATCGCACATAAAGAAAATTACCCATAAAAAAACTCATACTTTGAGAGTGGCGACAAAATATGCAGGCATTGCATTTTCTTCGTCATAATCCCGGCGTATAAAAAGTAACAGTACCAATAAAACACCGCCAAATGTCACTCCGCTCGGTACACTCGTCACGGACTCACTTCAAAGGCAATGTACATCACCGCGATGTTTCATTACATACGCTTCTGTATTAAAATAGTATACTCTTACACAGTCATCAACTTGATGAAAAAAATAACACTTTTCTTGAAGGTTGGAGTTATGATATTATACTAGGTTATCTACTTCAACATGTTACGTATACAGGCTGTTACTACTGCACCAAGCTAACTAGGCGTCTGTCAAATGTGACGTAACCCGCACAACAAGGCGATGGTGGTGGACGGGAGGGGTGGCGGGCGGGAAGCCGCAGGCGGCGGCGGGTGTGCGGGGTTATGCGGGTGGGAAAGTCGCATTCCATCCGCGCGCCTAGTTGGCTTGGTGGAATAGTAGGTAAGACGACCGTCGTATTGTTAGAGTAGGTATATTAATCACAATGTGGAGCACCACTTTATTACTACACCAAGCAATTATTATTGACCTTCGAACGACGATAAATCGACTGTCGATCGATATCTGTCACTGTCATTGATTATTTATGTGGGAACTATCATAGGTACTAGGTACCATCGATCGATAGTATCTATGGAAGGACAATAGATTGGTGAAGCGAGTGTACGAGTATGAAATTGTACGACTGTGACATTGTCCAAGTATGGCATTGAGAAAATGTGAAATTTTGAGAAATTGAGAAAGTGTGACATTGTGCGAGTGTGACAATGTGCGAGTGTGACATTGTGCGAGTGTGGCACTGTACGACCGTAACATTGTGCAAATTTGAAATTGTGCGATCGTGACATTTGCGAACGGGACATTGAACGCCGAGAGGTTAGTAACACCCCTTGGCATTTCTCTTTAAAATACAACTAGGGAATCAATTTCTACACTTCCATGGTCATAAAACTAGATATACAAATCATCACAGTAACACACGGAAGCCGTCAACATCGAGATGTCTCATTACCCACGGGGTTCCGTATTGAAATATGATACCAGCTGGGTCCTCCCCTCCCGCGCTAATTCAAGCGTTTAATCGACCGAGATCTGCCAGTGCGGTCCCTCGGGACTTGTTCACGTGCATCTGGCGTTGTTTCACGGTGATTTGGTGATTGAAGCGTTTGTTTGTGTTTTTAATCATCGAACACTCAAACAATACCTACTTAAATGTTTAATAGAATTTATGTATAATCTAACACATAGGCCCCCTTCCCCTCTCTCTGTCCCACTCCCCGTTAGGTCGGCAGTCTGCTTGATATCAGGCGGGGTGTACGCTTGTTTCCCACGTAGTCATTTAAAACTTCTAATTTTTGCTTGGTAAAATTGGCATTTTGGGCAAGTAGTAGTTTTGAAGAAAGTGGTCACTTTTGAGAAAAAAAAACGACTTCAAAAAAACCTGGTGCACTAAAAAGCCTGAAATAATATTTCTATTACCAGTAGACTTGTCATACTAAGATTGGCACTGACTCCAAATACTCGATAACACACCATCACGTCTAGTTTTCCCGAAGGGGTAGACAGTGGTGGTAATAGAAATATTATTTCAGGCTTTTTAGTGCACCAGGTTTTTTTGAAGTCGGTTTGTTTTTTTTATAAATATAATTTTATTTCACGATTTTTAGTGGCGCCATACCAATGAACATTTTGGCATATTGAATCGTATGAAGTAAGCCCAACAAAAGGTAACTGCTGTAAATCGTTGAAGAATTCCCTCGACTGTCTTTCGGCTCCATCATCAGATCGACTCCAGACCTTCATAAAATAGTAATACTTAATGAAAAAAATTACAAACGCACTAGTCGCCCCTACGATTTTCGAAGGTTCCCCTGGGATGCCATCATCAGATCCTGGTTTCCTTATCATGGTACCACCCTTGGGATATCTCCTTTCCAACAAAAAAAGAATTATGAAAATCGGTTCATAAACGACGAAGTTATCCGCGAACACACATAAAAAAAAAGATATATACAGTCGAATTGAGAAACCTCCTCCTTTTTTGAAGTCGGTTTAATGAAAACTTTAGGAAACATTTTCAATATAAGTACCTTGTCATTGTTATCATTGTAATTTACCAATTAATTTTAAATTACATAAGTACTTACCTTCACTATTGCAACCTTCCAATCAATTTTAAAATATTTATGACTTACATTGAAAACAATCTACTTCACAATCGTTTTCTTGACATCAACAAATTGTAACACCTGTTGCAAAATTCATGAGACACGTCCGAAAGTTTGATTCCTCGAAGCCTCTCTATATACACCGGGTCGCTGTCAAAACAAGCCTCAATCAACTCTTGATCGTATAAATTTTGATTACATCCATCCCGCCTATAGAATACAAAATTACCGAAACTGGAGATCAAAGAGTTCCGCTTTTTCAGGGTTCCGTCCTACAAAATGAAAAACGGAACCCTTGTAGAATTACTTTGTTGTCTGTCTATCAAGACGTGCACAGCCCAGACCGCTGGTGTTAGAAACATGAATTTTTTTAATGGGACTAATCCCGCCACACATTCCACCACTGTTACTCCTGTTAGCCAGGATCGACAATGGTGTCCAACGATGACGCCAAGGTTTGACCCTCGACGAGTCCCGGGGAAAAGCTAAGTTGTCTTGGAACCCGCACGAATTTAATCAGAAGAAAGGATAGGAGGAGTTGGAAGAAGATTATCCACTTCCACATGACATTTTGACGGTAAGTACCTTTTATAATGGAAACATCCAGCCAAGGAAGAATTTTGGAAAATTCTACCCCTAATGCTAAGGACACACGACGACACCAGACACTAGACACTCGATGTATCTCAGTGTACCGACACCGCCACTACAACTGTAACAAGGTGTCGCGGTGGTGGACACACGTAGACACTAGATGTATACACTGAGTGTTTAGTGTATAGTGTCGTCTAAGCGGGTAAAATAGAGGGTGAAAGGTTGTATACGGTCCCATTTTTTCTGAAACTAGAGATGTGAAAATTGGGCCTCTACCCAAATACTACTTTTCATAAGATTTCAATGGCGGCGTCTTCATCAGGCGCATGCCTCGCGCGAGCACTCACTTTTGACGTCGGAACAAATAGACGTAATGTCATAATATGAGTGCTCGGGTGAGGCATGCGCGCCATATGGACACATCTAATGAGTAGCTACATTACATTACGAATAAAAAATATACTTTTCGACATTTCAGCAAGTTTGTACGGAACCCTCAGGGCGCAAGTCCTACTCGCACTTGTAGGTACGGCATTATATAATAAAAAAAAGTTGTGTACATTATCAATATTCTATCAACTTTGAGATTATTTTTCACAAGATTTTATTTTTTATATTGCGCTTCTTAAATAGTAAATTTCTTTATAGAGTGTGTTTTGAGTTTCTTGAGTTATTGCGGCACTCATTCTTGATACAAACCAATTGAATTATTTAAGGATCTAAGGCTTATGAAGTGGATTTCGAAGAAGTACGTAGTACCTATCTTGGATGTTCTGGTTATTTACTTATAAGAGGAGGTATTTGCCTTCTTATTTCACTTAGAAGTTAAGTAATTACTTTATTACTAAGTAATATTGTACCATTTTTATATAATTACAATAGCACTGATAGGCGACTAAAAGCGACTGTAGCCTAGGGGTGAACAGGTTGGGCTAGCAATCAGAAGGTCCCAGGTTCGATCCCCGGTGGGGCATGCACCAATGGATGAATTTTCATCTATGTGCATAATTTACAGTTCGCTGACGGTGAGGGAAAACATCGTGAGGAAACCTACCTATCCCTCGGGATTAGGTAATAGTCAGTTCCTGTATAAACGGCGACAAGGTTCACCACCTGTCACGTTGGGTTCTGACTATCTGGTGAAACGTGGGCTTTGTGTTGGTTAATACCTCCACAATGTGGTGGTGTATGGCCACTAAGGCCTCTGACTACCTCCGAATGGGGATAGAATCCGTGACGATACATTTTTTTTTAGCACTGATAGGTAAACGATGGGAGGTTTAGCTTTGCTTGGCAAGGTTAGTCAGAGATGGGTGACCATTTAGTGGCATTTAAAACTGACCGTATCTGTGCTTCGGACGGTATTTCAAAAGCTTGGAAATAGACTGTCAAACTGTCTAGTATCAATGTCACTTCTCGGCAACGACGCGAAGCCATTCCTATCTTTTTCGGGGCTCCGTACCTCGTAAGCAATAAACGGATATCGTATGGGATCACTTTGTTGTGCGTCTGTTTGTCTGTCTGTGTGTATGTCTGTCTTTAGGTCTATCCATCTGTCCGTCTATCAATGTTTCTGAAGCTAGAGACATGAAAGTTAAGTTTGTACGAAATCCGGGTTTTATAGGTGGTAGAGCAACTGTAGCCAATTTACTGCAGCTCATCTATGCGCCGGCTCGACCGGTGTAGTATCACCCTCTCACAGAAGATCGGCGTAAAGTAGCTATTACAACTGCATTTCGTATGATGAGTGAGAGAGCAGGAGGCCCCCCTTTCAGTACTACACACCTTCAGGTCAGCAACGTGCTGATGCCTTCGGTGCAAGCATCTATAGGATACGGTAACTGTTTAATATCAGGCGGGCCGAACGCTTGTTTGCCACCTTAGTAACTTAAAAAAACCCTCAAGGCTCAAGTCCTACCCGCACTAGGCCGATATTTTATTTGTATTCATAGTCGCGTTAGAATTTCTGATATTATTATATCAGACGCGCACGTGAGATTTTTCCAGTAATCCGTTGTATTTCCTGGATATTGCAGATGCTATCCCATTTGCTTAATGCTCCTTTGTATTATATAGAAAATGGCTGGCGACTATAATATCAATATACGGTCGGCTGAAATTTTCAGAATTTTCAGGGAATAATCCAGTATAAGCTGAACTCTCTGTATTATGGGTGGTCAATAATAAAGAGAGCTCAGATTATGCTGGCCATGGTCCCTGAGATTTGAAGCCTACTGGACTCGGGAAAGTGTTTTATTTTAATTTCAAATTATAGTATTGTCAGGCCGGAGTTCACCAACACACTAACTGGCCGTTTTGCAGTAAACGGACTGTCATCAGTATTAAACAAGCTGTTACATCTCTGACTGTCCGTTACTGTGTGTCGCCTTCATTCATGTTGCTAAAATTAGTGCAGTAAGGTACATTTAAGGGCGCCTTCAAATTTGCCGCTAAGGGCCGCGCGACGGCAGCGCTGCAACTGCGCGATAAATTTGAAGGCGCCCTTATGCTCGGGATACACGGCGACACTCGACACTCAGTGTAGCGAGACCGCCACTACAACTGTAATAAGCTTTAAGCTCGGGATACACGACGACACTTGACACTAATACACTCAGTGTATACATTGAGTGACTGAGTGTGTACACCACCGCGACACCTTGTTACAGTTGTAGTGGCGATGTCAGTAAACTGATATACACTGAGTGTTGAATGTCACCGTGTATCCCGAGCATTAAGGTTTTTAATACATCTTTGACTAAAATAGTTTACACATATTTATTTTCGATTTTTTATTTCAATGTTATGTTATTAATGCGTAGACAATATAGAATCCATTCATTTTAAGGATCGACACGGCGCGGGCGCTCCGATTCTCGAGGAGACGCGTCTTCGCCGCGATATTTCCATAAATCAATTTCATACAAACACCTCTTAGTGAACTCTGTCCGCAGTCTTCATAAATTTGGGGTCACAATTCCAGCGTGGTTGTAGAATATCGTACAAAACAAAAATATGTATATTTAGGGCCGAGCTGAATAAAAATATTTCGCTTCGTTGCATACATTCTAGCACGCAAGGCGTCATTAGTTTATTATTTGCTTGTATCTTCTGGCAACAAATTAATTAATTAATTGTTGCCAGCAACGAATTGTCCGCCGTTGCATCGCAGTTGCGTTACCGGTGCGGCCACGGGCTCGCAGCCACAGGGAACATTATTTAATACAATTCACTGCAAATCATTACGGGCTGACTCGACCTTGGTAGTACCACCCTCTCACAGAAGATCGGCGTAAAGCAGTTATTACAGCTGCGTTTCGTACGATAAGTGAGAGAGCCGGAAGCCCAAGACCCCCCCCCCCCCTCTTCCCCTCCCTCCGTCCCACTACTCTTCAGGTCGGAAATGCGCGAGTAATGTCTTTGGTAAAGCAAGCTTCTATAGGCTATGGTTACTGCTTAACATCAGGCGGGCCGAACGCTTTTTTGCCACCTCAGTCCAATAAAAAAAATAGTTCTTCGTGATGTTATCATGGATCCACGCTCTTATATCATAGATCTACTAGTAAGTAGTAATAGTAGTATTAATGCTGCGTTCCATTCACCGTAATTTTTGTTATTTTCGTCCACAAAAAGTGTTAAAAGCGATAATTTTGATCACTTTCAGTACAAGTTGGTGCGAGTGGAACGAGATTTGTGGACGAAAATAACGAAATTTACAAAATTAACAGTGAATGGAACGCACCATTAGCTGATGCTCGCTATCATTGCGGCCCCACCCTGGTCCGTGACTTGGTTGTCGAGCGGGCCGCGGTTACCGGTCGACAGTTGGAACGCAGTTATACTGATCAAATTCAGTCGGTCGCCATTGAAGTAACGTCGGACACAGCCTGCACTACGAGTCGTAGAATTTCATGATGTTTCAGTATTATCAATTAATGAGTAATACTTATTAAGTAAGCAGTGGTAGCCCATTGGTTAAGCACGCGTCTTGCGGGCTTAAGGTCGTGGGTTCAAACCCTGGCTCACACCTCTGGATTTTTCGAAATCTATGTGTGAATCATAACTTTAATATGGTTATCACTTGCTTACGGTGAAGGAAAACATCGTGAGGAAACCTGCATGTCTTTAGACATGTGAAATCCACCAACCCGCACTGGGCCAGCGTGGTGGATTATGGCCCGAATCCCCCTCGCATTGAGGGGAGGCCCGTGCCCAGCAGTGGGACGTTAAAAGGGCTATTTTTTTATTTTTATTTTAGTAATGTTTATAGTATTGATGGTAGAGCCTAGCTGTAGCCAATTGAATGCTGCTCATATGCGGGCTGGCATGACAGAGGTAGTACCACCCTCTCATAGAAGATCGGTGTAAAGTAGGCGGCGTGAAGGTGAGTGAGAGAGCCGAAAGCCAAACTTCCCCTCCCTTTCTCCCACTCCTAATCAGATCGGCTACGTACGAGTGATACCTTTGGTATTGCAAGCATCTATAGGCTACGGCGACTGTTTAACATCTTGCGAGCTTGTTTGCCAGCTTGGTCACTTAAAAAATACCATACATTTGTAAAAGAATAATATAAAGCAACTGAGATATATTTTATTATTTTTCTAGGAACATTTTTCTCATAATAAGTCGTCCCCTTACGAAGTGAAGGAAGAACACCCTGTCGCACGCAGGTGCCATGACTGGCGTGTATTCACAATTTTTGTACTATAACTTTGTCATACTATAAAATAATACTCACTGACTTTTGCTTAAGGTAGGTACTTATTATTACGATTCTTGAGTGAGTATATTAGTAATGAGTATCTTTATGGTCTTGATCTCTATGGACTTCCCCATTCCATCTAGTACGGTGGTGTTTCTCACTCGGTTTGTCTATGAAATTATGAGCATCCATCTGCATCCATCTGTAGACTCACATGCCGAATGCCTCCAATTTCTGGGTCATAATATGAAATTTATCATGACTACAAGCCCTTATTATAATGATCAAATTTCACAGTAGGTATCTATCTAGGTAGGTATCTAATTTCAGATTATTATCAAATTTCAAAGTCTCTATCTAGAGAAAAACATCCAAATTTATAGAGATTTTAGCCAGTTTACAATGGTTATAAAAAACATTTCTAGGAATAAAAGTGATTTGTAATTCCAGTGCAAGTCCATCATAACTTTCTATAAATCTCTATCTATCTTAGTTCACCGTCTCAGCTATTGAATGAGTTGACCTTTTACTGTAACGGATATACCACTTAGAATCGCTAGAATTTGACACAAATTCAATTATTTGTTGAGGTATCTCAAGCTAGCGTTATTTTTAGGCATTCTGGTTTTGGTTTGCTTTGTCTGTTTTTAAATAGAACGCGGTGAAACTAGAGTAAAATGCGAAAGAGATATCGGTTTGAAATTTGTTTATCTATACGAATATATAAAATTGCTGTGTCGGTTTGTAATGTCGAAATAACAGCTTTTTACTAAATGTATATTTTTTAATACGGTAGGTACTTATAACAAAACAAAAATGGTCTGTGTGGGTGCCTAATGGTTTTCCAGCTAACCTCCGAAACTGCTGGGCTGATTTTGACGGCACTTTTACTGGCAGATAGTTGAGGTTATAAGAAGTAACTTAAGCTACTTTTTTTCGATTTTTTTCGATACATTCCGCGCGTGCGAATTCGCGGGCACAGCTAGTTATACAAATTTAAACAATTGTTGTCGACCATCTTATGGACCCGGAGCCCAGCGTGCAATTCGTGGATTTGAACGAGCGCCGTCCAAACCTAGTAGATTCGGTAGATGACATGATAGGAAGAATACATTGTTCTAGATGTTTCCACTTTCAGCGGTGGGGGAAGCGTATACATGAAAAAAGTTTTTTTTTTGTTTAAAAAGCAATGACATAAAATACTCAAGCGTGTCAGATATTAATACTTTTCATGCTCCAACATGAAAAATTAAAAAAAAAAACTCGAGCGCGCCAAATTTTGTAAGCATCTATAGGCTACGGTAACTGCTTAAAATCAGGCGGGCCGTACGTTTTTTTGCCACCGCAGTCCTATATTAAAAAAAAAAACTGAGGGGGTGAAAAAGTGAAACTTCCAGATGCTCCCATTTCTTAGACTGACGATCAAATTAGCAAAATTGACACTTTTGACACTTTTTAGCTAGTAATGAATCCCCCTTATCTTAATCTGACGAGTTCGAGTATTTTAAGATGGTCTATTTTTTGGTTCCCCTGAGCGAACCCACCAATATTAAGGGCTCATAATTTTTTGAGGTTCTTATCAATATGTAAGCTAGCTCCCTTATCTTAATCTGACGCGCTCGTTTTAATCCAGAAAGTCCTTCTACGGCTCCCCATCCATTAAGAGTCATATTCGCATACATATTAAGTCCAATTCTAATTAAACTTATCTAATATGTTCATACCTACAGTAAATTTAATTTAAAGTTAGAGATAAGTAAATATTAAATTCGTAAACGTCTAAACCAACTCAAATATTTAAACGTTTCGTGATAAATGTAACGTAGCTCGCCCTCAGACCCGTAGTTTTACATTAATACTTTAATCGGACCTATTTCAACGTCAAAATCACTCGTAAATCCTAACTCATTTGGCCTGTCTTACCCACTAGTAATCACAATAGCCCCAAAAAACCGGCCAAGTGCGTGTCAGACGCGCACATAAAGGGTTCCTTACCACCGTAGACTAAAAAACATGCCCAAATTTTTTCACTCACACGTTGAAGTCTTTTGAATGGAAACTGACCATAAAAATGCATAATAACGTTAAAGAAAAATAAGTCAAAGATATCAAGTTTATTTTTTATTTTTAGTATTTGTTATTGTAGCGGCAATAGAAATACACTTTATATGAAAATTTCAACACTCTACCTATTACGGTTCGTGAGATACAGCCCGCTGACAGACGGACAGCGTAGGCTAATAGGGTCCCATTGGCACTCTTTGGGTACGGAACCCTAAAACCAAAACCCTAGGATCCAATCAGAAAGTTTTGTGAAATAAATTTTGGTTTCGCATGAAGTTTAATGGACAGAGGGCGTATTGTTATATTTATGTATCGGCTCCCAAGACTAAAGGGCCCAGTAATTTAGGCCACCCTCAAGGGTGATACAAAACATGCGGGATTGTGAGCAAAAGGTGGAATTTACCTGGCCGTTCTTAAAAGTATAATTGGTGTGAAAAGTACTATGGGACATTTTTTTAATAGCCTGTTAAATGTGGCTAGTGCATATCTTCCAACTCCTCCTATCCTTTCGTTTGATTAAATTCGTGCGGGTTCCAAGACAACCTAGCTTTTCCCCGGACTCATCGAGGGCCAAACCTTGGCGTCATCGTTGGACACCATTGCCTAACCTGGCTTACAGGAGTAACAGTGGTGGGAGTGTGTGGCGGGCCTAGCCTGTTAAATGTCCCATTGCTGACCAAAGGCCTCCTCTCTCTGTCTCCACAGGTCCCTATCCTGGGCTTATAGTAGCCACGTTTTATCCGCAAAGGTGTTCAAATCGTCGCACCATCTTCGCTGCAATATACCACGACAATTGGGACAATTTAGTGCGTTTTAACTTTATTTTGCATTATTATTGATTTGCAAGTCGAGGGAAAGTGGCTACCAAAGTATCATCTGGATTTCTTAACATAATCTTTCAGTAAAAGCATTTGGTAGTACAAAATAAAACAAATGCATTTTATTTATTTAATATGGATATGTTATTTTTGATTGAATGTTCAACCATCGTTCGTATAATAAATTTCAATCAGATTAAGAGGCCTTTGTGTGTGAAAGAATAGAAAGACCAGTATCTTCAATCTTTGAAGGAAATAAATACGACACCGGTTTGTACAAATTACAATTTCGATAATAGCTTCTAACTTTGAGGATATTAATCAAGATAAATTGTATATTAATTAGATTTAGCCCACTTTCCTTTTTAGAAATTACAACTAAGAAATTATAATGTCTGAAAGTTATTTATACAAGAGATTAGTTTCAGAGCCGGCGATCTTGACTTAGTTACGAGTTGTTTGAATTATTATACTGTTTTTTTGAAGATATTTTAATGTGTGTGTTGTATGTAAGTATGTCAGAGACGATCAGAGATCAGAGAGGAGAGGAGGAGGTCAGAGATGGGTGACCATTTAGTGGCATTTGAACTGAGTGTTTCCGTGCTTCGGAGGGTACGTTAAAAGTCGGTCCCAGTTGTTGTCATCTAGGCAGCAGTCGTTAAGCCTTGTCAGAGGCCTGCGGGCGGCTTGAACAACTCTGACACCAGGTTGGCCACTAACCATACGATAAGAAGAAGAAGATGTAAGTATGTTAATGTGTGTGTGTTTTGCTGAAGTGGAACGAGAGTTACAAACAAACAATATGAACGTGTAGTATTTAGAAATTCCTAGAAAGTGCCCCTTATTTTTTAAATCTATAGCTTACTCTTTCTGTCAGGCAACCAAATATAATCTGTCAAAAAAATCGGAAGAGTTTTACAATGACACACCAATTTATTAAGTACTAGCTGAAACGGCGAACTTCGTACCGCCTCAGTACCAAGAAATGTTGTGTTAACTCATTAGATGAATGTTTTTTTCGGCGACAAGGTTCACCACCTGTCACGTTGGGTTCTGACTGTCTGGTGAAACGTGGGCTTTGAGTTGGTTAATACCTCCACAATGTGGTGGTGTATGGCCACTCAAGCCTCTGACTACCCCCGAATGGGGATAAAAGTCGTGACGTTACATGAATGTTTTTTATGATGACAAATAAATCCTCAAAATTAATGGTTCAATGAATGTACAAATATGAAAATGTAATGCATTGCAGTTTTTGGCCGAAAAATTAAAACGCTTAGAAACTATTTTAAATGTGCTTATCGCATCGCCAACAATAAACCACGTCAAATGGCGGTTGTAGTTATCCAAAAAATCGAAATGACTTTTTGAGTTTTTCGGCCTCCAAATAGCAGTTTTTGGCCGAAAAATTAAAACGCTTAGAAAGTATTTTAAATGTGCTTATCGTATTACCCACATCAAACCACGTCCAATGGTGGTTGCAGTTATCCGAAACATCGAAATGACTCTATGAGTTTTTCGACCTCCGAATAGTAGTTTTTGGCTGAAAAATTAAAACGCTTAGAAACTATTTTAAATGTCCCTATCGCATCGCCAACATCAAACCACGTCCAATGGCGGTTGTAGTTATCCGAAATATCGAAATGACTTTTTGAGTTTTTCGGCCTCCAAATAGCAGTTTTTGGCCGAAAAATTAAAACGCTTAGAAAGTATTTTAAATGTGCTTATCGTATTACCCACATCAAACCACGTCCAATGGTGGTTGCAGTTATCCGAAATATCGAAATGACTCTATGAGTTTATCGACCTCCGAATAGTAGTTTTTGGCCGAAAAATTAAAACGCTTAGAAACTATTTTAAATGTGCTAACCGCAAAACCCACATCAAACCACGTCCAATGACGGTTGTAGTTTTTAGAATTATCGCAATGACTTTTTGCGTTTTTCGGCCTCGGAATAGCAGGTTTTGGCCGAAAAATTAAAACGCTTTGAACCTATTTTAAATTTGCTTATCGCATCGCCCATATCATACCACATCCAAAGGCGTTTGTAGTTTTCGGAATATCGAAATGACTTTTCGAGTTTTTCGGCCTCCGAATAGCAGTTTTTATCCTAAAAATTAAAACGCTTAGAAACTATTTTAAATGTGCTTATCGCATCGCTCACATCAAACTACGTCCAATGGCAGTTGTAGTTTACCGATTGACTTTGGGTGAGACAGTAGGTCTGCCACGTACGCCATCTATTGATAGTAATCCGAAGTGTCATTCCTTAATGTTTATTTTTGTTTTTTTCAAATTAGGTCAAAACGAAAAAATGCAATTCGGTCAAGCCGTTCTCGAGTTTTAGCGAGACTTACGCACTGCAATTCATTTTTATATACTTACCGATGTAAGTACCTATATAGTTTTTTTTAATTCTCAAAACTTTTGTCCACGACTGTAGCCACCGAATTACCACATGTACGCGGGTAGATCTCATCCCAATTTACATACACGTAAATTCCTCGAGACGACCGGACTGTACCGGAGCGGCGGTTGCCTGCCGTCCGGAAACGGGCCGAGGACCTTCGCATAAATCGATCGATACTCGATTTATTACAAACGAGATTGTTTCCGGTTGGTAGAATTTGAATATCGTATAAATTCTTTATAATCATTTTAAAGCAGTGGTAGCCGATTGGTTAAGCACGCGTCTTGCGGGCTCAAGGTCCTGGGTTCGAACCCTGGCTCACACCTCTGGATTTTTCGAAATCTATGTGTGAATCATAACTTTAATATGATTATCACTTGCTTGCGGTGAAGGAAAACATCGTGAGGAAACCTGCATGTCTTTAGTCATGTGAAATCCACCAACCCGCACTAGGCCAGCGTGGTGGATTATGGCCTGAATCCCCCTCGCATTGAGGGGAGGCCCGTGCCCAACAGTGGGACGTTAAAAAGGGCTAAATTATTATTATTAATCATTTAACATTTGATAACCGCTTGACGCAGTAGTTCGAGCGTAGGTCGCTCAGCTTTCTGCATCGGGTGTTTCGGGTTCGATTCTCGCCAGAGGCAAATTTCGGAAACGACCTATTCATAGGTATTGCCAATGCTGCTCATCTTCTGGTGAATAACATGCATGAAAATGCCTTTTAAGTTGATTGTGGAATTGCGAGTGCGATAACAGATGTGTGATTTTCGCTGTATATATTAGTGCGGGTCTTGCAATTGCAATGGGAGTACCATATCTGCTAAAGTAATACATCAATGATTCAGTTCTATTTTTTAAAATGTGTTGTGCCTAACCACAGAGTAAAGACTAAAGAAAGAGGTGCCCTTATTAGATATTTGTATGAAACAAAACGTGATCATTGTTTTTTCATTGTCATTTTACTATAAACCGGTAAATAGTTGAACTACTCGCTTCGTTTTATGTCGATGTTAGTACTAGGCCGACCACTCGGCCGACTTGCTTAGGGCCAGTCCCCTTAGTAACTGGTCCATGGGCCTAACGCAGTCCGTTTGATGGAGCGTGGGATACATGAAACAATATTCCGCTTGACAAATGTCTACGTTATCAAGGTCTTCGTCTATAAAGTTTCTTAGCAAGAATCAAGAATTAAATTAGACACTAGCTTTGGAAACAGACTTGAATTTAAGATAGATATTGGTCAAAGTTCAATATTATTTACAAAAATGTAATCTAATGATCAAAACCAACTGAAACATTGTTAATAATTATAGTTAAGTAATAGCCCCGCAGGTCACCGATAGATGCATTTCCTCCTCATTTAATTTTGGAAAAAGTCGCCAGACAAACACACCAACTGTATGGTCCCAAACTAAGCAAAGCATGTACTTAGCTACCTTACAATAGACTGGGGGCGATCCCAGTCACACCCAGACCACGGTCAATTACGAAAAACCCGTTTCCCAAATTTGCCTCTGGCGGGAATCGAACCCGCTAACACCCGAAACACTGCGTCACGCGGTCGTCAACCTAATAATGTTACCCTTTTTCAATAAAATTTAATACAATAACACTCCCCCAACGTGTCCTACATTCTGTATTGCTATGCGAAATATAAAGAAAATTAATCTGTCAGTTCCACCGCGAAGCTGATTGATTGCAGAATGTACCCTTGATCGTAATACAGTGGGCCCAATGCAAATATTTACGCCGACCGGGCCTAGGAAAGATCCCTTGATTGATTAAGCATGCAACAGGTGAATAGGGTTCCGTAGGGTCTGTGTATATCTTTTTCTTTTACTTTGGTTTATAAAGGAAGTCCATTAAGAAATGTTAATGATTTTTAGTTGGAGTCTCTGATATTGAATTTCAGACTAAATTAGGGCCACAGCAGTCATGATAGTTTTAGCATTTTGCTGTACTGTATTTTTACAGTACAGCACTGTCAATACAGTCGCAAAATCGTCGATCGCCGATGCTAAAAGTAGCATGTCTGCTGCGGCCCTTAGAATGCATAGTCATAGATTTATGGTTCTCCGCTAGGGCGCTCCAACTAGCTAGATGGAGCCTGCACACTAGTAAAATGTGACAATCAACTTTCAAGGCATTTTGATGCGTGTTATTCACTAGAAGTTGAGCCGTATTGGCAATACCTACACTTTTTCTACAGTATTTTCCACAGATGACAGTCGTACTGTGTCCATGGACTCCGTTTAGCGGGACATACTATTTTGGACAGTCCCTCCCTTCCTTTCCTTTCCTCATCACTTTCTTGGTAATGTTTTGAGAGATTATACTCTCAAACTACAACCTCACTATTTGACTTACAACCTTTCAAATGCCACCTATAACCACACAGTTTTCCTACAGGTTTAAAAAACTACGCCATCTATAACCACACAGTATTCCTACAGGTTTAAAAAACTACGCCATCTTTAACCACACAGTATTTCTGTAGGTTCACAAAGCTATTGGAACAGAGCGTGCATAACCTACTGTCATAGAATGTTATTTACGATTGTGTTCGGTATCGCGTTTCCTTTGTGGTGTATACGAGCGGTTGAAAGACAGTGCTCCACTTGTGGGCCGGTTACAATGGCTGATATTGTATCTATGTACTGGACAAGGAAGATAGGCATCTTTAGACGACCGTTTGGCGCAGAGGTTTGAGGGTAGGCCGCTAGGCTCACTGCATCGGCTGGTTGCGGGTTCGATTCCCGCCTGAGGCAAATTTCAGAAACGGCTTTTTTGTTATTTGTCCTAGTCTGGGTGTCACTGGAATTGCCCCCAGTGTAATGGTAGCTATAGTATAAGCGTTGCCATCATGCAGTTAGTGTATTAGACTGGCGATATTTATTTGCAGGTAAATGTTCTGTTTTGGAAAGTTAGATGCTCATACTATTAATGCAATACCATATGCGAAATATGGGCGCTACCACCATCTCTGCAACTTTGGAGTACATATTGTATAATATTTAAGCAAAAGAATAAGTAATGACTTTTCTTTAGATATGGGGTTAGTATGCAGATCGCTCTTGACATCCATTTGATTTTAAACCTTCACCATTTATGACCAATCCACTCAGCGTCAAACACGAAACGCCGCGCCGTACTGATCAAGTTTCAGCATTAAACATTTCAGCAGTCTCATCTGTTTCCGGTGCCGTGTCATGCACTAACCCGTCAAAGGCTTGTTACGCCACGTGAACGGCTCACGGCGCCCGCCCTACGTTACACAACGACCTAATTGTTCGACGCTCCGCCACCTTTGTGCGCCGCGTGATGGGTAGTCAGTCATCCAGGGCTTTTTAACTATAGAGTAGGTCCTAAGGTGTATTTGTCATAACTTTTATTCAGTATTCTGTCTGTTGGCTTTGAGTTCGTGTGCGAAAAAAACAACCTTTTCCAAATTTCTTTTAACTTTTTGTGGTCCTTGCGAGACATAAGTTTACCCGTGTACGTGCTGCGTTTCGAACGATGAGTGAGAGTGCTGGAAGTTCACACCCCCCTCTCCCTCCATCTGTTCCACTCTTCTTCAGGTTGGCAACGTGCGAGCGAGCCTTTGGTATTGAGCCGTATGCTTGTTATCCACATTAGTCACATCATAAAACAAGCCTTGAGCTTCAAGGAAGAACCAGCGGTCATTTATTTGGGAGTTTTTTATTTGCCATTTTTTAACGATGACAAAAGCCCTTTATGGGTACCCTTCCACCTTGGGGAGAAGAGGGGTATATGGAAGTCCGGCAAGCCGTGTACCTATTAAATACCCATCGATGTGCGAGTCTGCCGCTAGAGCCGGGAAAACGAGAACGCGATACGCATTCATTGCTATACCCATTCGTTATTTTCCCTGGTCTGTGTGTAACTGTGATCGCCCCCAGTCCATTGTATGGTAGTCATAGTACATGCGTTGCTTAATTTGGGACCATATTAGTTTGTTAGTTTAGCGTTATTTAGACCGTCTAGTTACTAGACTAGACCATCGAAATAAAAAAAAAACATTTAAATATATCTCAATATCGAGTGTACACTACACCCTAATCCAAATGACTGTGTCCTCATATAACAAGATAATTACATTACCATCATAAACCGACATCCGCCGCGCTACGCCACGCTACATCCGAATCCGCCGCACAAGATTTAGTTCCGCGAATTTGAATAATTTTCGCCCGTGAGCTCTTTCTGTTCGGGGCGGGACAACAAAGCCGCGGAAATGAAATCCGCGCCGCCATAATTGTGTTTTCGGTTTTGTTTCTGTGTGCAACTAATTGAACGTGCGTACGAGTTTTCTTTATATTATACAGGACATTTTTTTATGTATACAGGACAATATTTAATCAGTACGCAATTTTTTATATGTTGTTCTATATCGGTAATAGAAGACATTTCCATTCATTGTTCTGTATTTTAAAACAATTTTTTTCTACTTCATCCGAGTAAAAAATAAGTAAACCATGAAAATACATGTAAGTACTGTAAGTAGGTTTCGAAAACTATTACTTTGATATTGTTAGAACAACCTAAAAATACGTGTTTCGTAAATATCGTTTAATGTATAACGTATCAAAATTTGCGCACTCTGTCTATCCGTGCAGCGCGCAGTTTCTTCGATATTACAGCTTACTTTTAATACCAGAATATGAAAAGATTCCTTCAGGATGCAAAACAAACTTCCACGCAAAGTCGCTGGCATAGCTAGTATGTGATGAAATATTCCATACTTCATGCATAGGTATGTGCAATAGCGGACTTTAAGGGCCGGGCTCCATTAGCGCGTTGCGTTGCGTCGTCGCAAGATTTGGTACTGGTGCATCACCTTCCCCCGCTTCGTCTCACGCCCGTCGACCCTTTGATCCGTTGCGAAGACGCAGCGCAGCGCACTAGTGGAGCCGCGCTCTAAATCGGTGTATAAGTGTCTCCGGGCTATACGGACCTGTCTTGAATAATTTACACCGACGGCTGCCCACAATTTGAACAAATTATAAACGGACCGTCCAAATTAAGCTCTGTACAGACATGGGCGGTATTCGCTAGATATAGCGGTAACATTCCGTCATTTTACAGTAATGGCTAATAAAATGCCTTCAGCATCTTGAATGAGCAGATTGATAAATAATAATGGCAATAAATCATTACAATTAAAAAATATTGATTTCAGCGTTTTTGAAAATAGCACTCCTAAGGGGGTAAAATAAGGGGTACAAGATTTTATGGGAATCCCATTTTTTCTGAAGCTAGAGGTATGAAAATCAGTGTTTAGGCTACTCATTAAAAATGTTTTGTTAAGTTCAGCGTTTTTGAAAATTCAACCCCAATGGTGTAAAGTTTGTACGGCGTTTTAGAAAATTTTACTCCTAGTAAGTTTGTACGGAACCCTGAGGGTGCGATTCCTACTCACATTTTTCCGCTTTTTTTTCTATTTATGTTGATTGACTTTTTAATTTGATTATAAAACGGTAATTAATTTTTAATCAAAAAATTGTGTAATTCGATTCAGGCACTGAATTCCGCTTATGTCTACAAGTAACTGTGCGTGCTCGGACGTGGTTTTAAAAAAATAACACCCTCACAGGGTATTTTAATGACGGTCCTTTGATTTCTTGATGAGTGAATTAATTCGGTTTCGACACGTCCGCTATGGGCTTATTGATGTTAATTTTGCGTGAAATTCTCGGGTATACTGATATTATATTCGGATCTAAAATTTACGTTTTTTTTTCTGTTTAAATTTAACAAGGTAGGTTTTTGTCAAAACAATGGATTTAGATTTTGAATTTCATAATCTTTTATTTTGGGGACCCTGAATCTTTTTTTTTAGCCCTGCAACACACTTCTACCATTGTTACTCCTGTAAGCCAGGATCGACAATGGTGTCCAACGATGACGCCAAGGTTTGACCGTCCTCGACGAGTCCCGTGGAAAAGCTAAGTTGTCTTGGAACCCGCACGAATTTAATTAAAAGAAAGGATAGGAGGAGTTGGAAGAAGATTATCTTTATGTTTGGCTAGGGTGCATAGATAAACACTGTGCACCCTAGCTCGGGTATTCGGAATTAATCATAGACCACTTAGCTTCTATAGTTTTAAACTTGGGTCATACCAGTACCTAGTGTAACTAGTATCTCAGAGAACAGTTTTCACTCAAATTCTTTGAAAAAAATATCAATTTACGAATTACCTGGCAAGGCTATTAAATTATTTTTATGTATACAACTAAGGTGGCAAATAATCGTACGGCCCGCCTAATGTTAAGCAGTTACAGTAGCCTATAGATGCTTGCAACACAAAAAGCATCGTTGGTATGTTGCCGACCTTTAGGGGAATGGGACAGAGAGAGAGAATGGAAGCCGGTGGGTTAAGCTTTAATTTCTGACTAAATAAAAAAAATGTTGTTTTGTTTCAATCATTTCAAAAATATAATCAATTTTATTTGCGTCGAAATAAAATAAGCTTTTTTTTATTTAAAAAATAGAAATTCTGGTATCTACTTTACCTTAACGACTGACAAATAAACGGTAGGGTGCTAAGCCAACAAGAAAGGATGCAAATAGCCCAAGGGCATCTTAAACGAGGTAGAGAGTAGAGAGGCTGCTAGGGCGAGGGTGGGCGAACAAAACGCCTCGGTACAGCGGGGCCGGAAGCCGGATGTGGAGGCGTCTTCGCCCACGAGTGATGTATGTGGATGACGTTCGTAGAGGGCGCTAGTATTTTTTTTTTAATACTTGGATCATCTGGAATCCTTTTCTTGTAGTTTCTATAACATAATGAAGCTATGGACAAAATTGATGGTGCCAAAAGATCGACTCTCCGATTCATTGCCATTAACAATGATCGTCCGACATCTTGATCGACACTAAAGACTAAAAATATATCATGGGCGTAGGAGAGGGGGGGGGGGGGTCTGAACTAAAGTACCGCCACTTTTTCATACAATACTCATACCAATTTCAGTCCTACTCTAATCTTGTTTCATATCTACAGGAAATTCCAGATTTTTATCCCTTAGACCAAAAGCTCTGATTGGCCCTTCTCTTAAGCCTAAAGCTAGGTACACCCATGAGAAATACACGCCTCATGTGTATGATGGAGATAAAGTAGGTAGGTACGGAAAAATATGCGCAAACTTTATTACGACGACGTGAATTGGATGGGGTGTGAAGTTAAAAGAAGGAAATCCCCCAGCTCTATATAGTTTAAGAATCGCGAATAACAAATTAAAAGGAAAGTACATGAATATTTTCGGTTACAGCACAACTTCATACAAATTTCGGTCATGTCCTTTCTGAAAGATGACACTTCTTCTTATCGTATGGTTCCCTGGTACCTGGTGTCAGAGTTGTTCAAGCCGCCCGAAGGCCTCTGACAAGACTTAAACTACACTTAAAGGACACTAACCGCGCAATACCGAACACATCTCAAAATTTGAGAGTTGCTTTTGACGCGCCATAAAAAAAAGTTACCTTCAACGTCTCAAACAACTAAGAGCCGGGCCCCACTTGCGCGCTGCGCTGCGTTGCGCTGCGTCGTCACAACGGATCAAAGTGTCCGCGGGCGAGAGACGAAGCGGGGGAGGGTGATGTGTCAGTACAAAATCTTGCGACGACGCAGCGCAGCGCAGCGCGCAAGTGGGGCCCAGCTCTAAGTGGGACTCAAAAATTTAAGTAGCATTTCAGTTGCTGCTTAATTTGTAATTTAAACCTTTTACGTTTTACAAACTTCGTGTTCGTTATTCCAACCTGGCACTTTTTAATTACACGCGAACAAAGTCAAAACAAGTCAAAGGTATTTAATTTCACATTCAGCGCACCTCAGTCATTTAATATCAGTTAATTAATTATAATATTGTTTTAATGAGAACGCTCTACGGCCGGTCGGGTAACGCAATACGAAATTAACATAAATATGATTGAGCGGGCTCGCGTAACGAAACGGCGTCGCGTTCAATAATTACCTATTTCAAAGAGTATATTTTACGTCACCTACTTTTCTGCTATTGCAGTTTGAAATGAAGTTATGAAAAGTCCGTAGCACCCTCAACCGACGGCAGTGCATGAGAAGATGTATGAATGTGGATGAAGCAAAAGAGGTGTGTCAAAATCGTAGCATGTGGCAATCTATAGTCTCTGCCTACCCTCTTGGGATACAGGCGTGAGTAATATGTATGTACGTATGTTATGAAAAGGTATGAAATAACTTTTTAATAAATCCATCTCAACTCTGAGTTGAGGTAGGCATCCCTTGAGAGAGAGGTATCCCTTGGCTTGGGAAACTGGTCATTTTGGGTAAATAATAATATTAATAATATAATATCCTGGGACATTATTTTAGACACGGCTACCTAATCCCAAACTAAGCAGAGCTTGTACTATGGAAACCAATGTGTGTAATGTGTAACGTCACCACTTTTATCTCCATTCGGGGGTAGTCAGAGGCTTGAGTGGCCAGACACCACCACATTGCGGAGGTATTAACCAAATCAAAGCCCACGTTTCACCAGATAGTCAGAACCCAACGTGACAGGTGGTGAACCTTGTCGCCAACCAAAACCAAAACCAGAAACCAGATAACTGATATTACTACATTACTACTTTTTGTTTGTAAATACATACTTAATATACATAATGTCACCCAGACTCGGCACATGCAGACATGTTCATGCACACAAATGCAAGTCCCGGGTAGGAATCGAACCTATGACCTGCAGCGTGAAAGGCCGAATCTTAGCCAACCACGCCAACGGGCCCGTCAAATGGTCATATTGGGAAATTGGTCATCTTGGGACTGTGGTCATTTTGGGAAAAGGGCCAGGTACAATGCGTTTACAGTTATTTTACCTCTGACATTTACCTTATTTATTTATTTTTGAAAAATGTAGTCTATATTAGGTTTTTATAAGTCATGTAGCCTGTAGAATAAATCCTAATCAGTTCATGGTCTCAAAGGCCAAGTTTAAAGGCTGACTTTACGTTTTACAAAAATTAAATGAGAAACGTCAGAGGTAAAATAACTGTAAACGGAGACTAGGTTGCAAATTAATTCTAGAGTGTCAATTTCAATTTGAAAAAAAAAGTGTTCCCAGCTCCATTGCTTTTCCTTGATCATTCTCACGTGTAACTTATCTGCAATATCTCAAACAAACAGCGTATAACAATCAATGAGATATTCTCGCATTTCACTGTACATTGCTCGTTGTCTCGCCGCTGTCAGGTGTCGCCGGTCCCAGCTGCCGTGGCAACAGCACCGGCTCGGCAATGAATAATGCATGCATCGAGGCCGATCGACGCGTCGACACAATGTGTTTTGTTATTACGTGGGAATTGGGTCATGTTAAAGATATATAGAGCCTCATTTAATGCATCGTCCTAATAAAGGTCAACGCTCATCCAACGCCTCCGCACCCGACCAGCACCGCCCCGCCGCTCAGCGTCCACTAACTGAACCGGAAGTAAGTGGACTACGCGCTGACCGCGCGGCGTTCACTCGTTGACCCCGCGCGGTCCACTGGGCGATCACGTGACGTTTATGGTGTAAAAGTAGCGTCCGCCCGCGGACCACCAGGCGACAACGAGTGGACGCCGAGCGGCGAGGCGGTGCTGGTTGGGTGCGGAGGCGTTAGGTGAGCGTTAACCTTTATACGACGCGGTTAAAATAAAAGTGTGAATGTCAACTTTTTTAATATTATTAAAGTGGCAAACGAGCTTACGGCCCGCATAATGTTAAGCAGTTACCGTAGCCTATATGCTTGCAATACCAAAGACACAGCTCGCACGTTGCCGACCCGAAAGGGAGTGGGACAGAGGCAGGGGAAGGGGGGGGCACGGGCTTCCAGCTTTCTCACTCATCGTACGAAACGCATCTGTAATAGCTAATTCACGCCGTTTCTATGAGAGGGTGGTACTACACTGGTCGTGCCAGCCCCATATATGGGCTGCAGTCAATTGGCTACAGTTTGGCTCTACCAGCAATCAATATTAATTCGCGCAAACTTGTAAGTAATGGTCACGGTGATGGTTTGGTCACGTAGAGAGGATGAGTGAAAGTCGATTGACGAAAGAGATATACGGAGCGAAAGTAAGCGGATGCGTCGGAAGAGGGCGCCCTAGGAGAACTTTTCACCACCAGATTAATGGTGTCTTCCAGAAAGGTCAAGTTCGTAGCACCCTCAACCGACGGCAGTGCATGAGAAGATGTATGAATGTGGATGAAGCAAAAGAGGTGTGTCAAAATCGTAGCATGTGGCAATCTATAGTCTCTGCCTACCCCCTTGGGATACAGGCGTGAGTATATGTATGTATGTATGTATGTTGTAAGTAATAGTTGTCTAAGTAATAAATCTAGTCTGATGTGATGTAATTACCGTATCTGTATACAAAACGGTAATTACCGTACTTCTTGCATTGCTGGTTACCTATAAAAGACCGAATATGAAGTCTATTTAGGTCTAACATATTGTGAACAAGCCCTCTTGAAATTAATAAAACTTCGTCAAAAGAATACCACACTCAGGTATTTTGCAATCGACGCGTCCCGCCCGCCCTCTAGCGTCATATGCACTTCAAAGCGTCCGGTTGCTAAGCGACAGTCGCGTCGTTCGTGCAACACGATTGCTCTAATTAACTAGTAGGTATTTGTCGCGTAGGTTCCATAAAATTGTTAGGTAAATTAATGATATATAACAAAGATGCAAGCTGTGTGTATTTCAAGCTGTAGCCAATTGACTGCAGCTCATATACGGGCTGGCTCAACCGGGGTAGTACGACCCTCTCACAGAAGATCGGTGTAAAGCAGCTTTTACAGCTGCGTTTTGTACGGTGAGTGAGAGAGCCGATAGCCCCCCTTCCCCTCCCTCCATCCCACTCCCCTTCAGGTCGGCAAAGTGCGAGCAATGCCTTTGGTATTGTAAGCATCTATAGGCTATGGTAACTGCTTAACATCAGGCGGGCCGTACTTTTTTTTGCCACCGCAGTCCGCAAAAAAAAAAAAAAAAATTGCTGGTAGAGCCAAGCTACAATTGACTGCAGCTCATATATGGGCTGTCTCGGCCTGGACAGTACCACCCTCTCACAGAAGATCGGCGTAAAGTAGTTATTTCAGTTGCGTTTCGTATAAAGTGAGAGCCTGGAAACAAATTAACCACCAGATTTATAGAGCTTTTTAGCCATTTTGCAATGGTTTTACAAAACATTGCTAGGAACAAAAGTGATTTGTAATGCCTGGTTTTAATTTTAAATTTCCAAGAATGTTTTTCGATACTCCATCAAAAGCACATAACATCAACAAATTTTAATTGCCGCCAGATCGGCCGTCCGCACACGATGACTAATAATGCCCAGCGATGGGCGTTCGCTAATAAAACGCACAAAACCGGTCACTGGCAACAGTGCGCGACGACGAGCGTGATTGATGACGCGATCGATCACCAGCCGCCGCGGACACCGGCCTGTCAAGTCGCGCATATACGCAAATATGTAGACGGCCTTATCATTAATCGAATAATGTACGGCCTATTTTGAGGACTCCCGTATATAATATCGCCAGACGGCCCGACGGTTGACGGTTTGACGGGCCCGTTAGCGTGGTTGGCGCGGAGGCGCCTTTCACGCTGCAGGTCGTAGGTTCGATTCCTACCCGGGACATGCATTTGTGTGCATGAACACGTCTGTATGTCCGGAGTCTGGGTGTATATGTATATTAAGTATGTATTTACAAATAAAAAAGTAGTATATGTAGTAATATCAGTTATCTGGTTTCCATAGTACAAGCTCTGCTTAGTTTGGGATCAGGTAACCGTGTGTACAAAAATGTCCCAGGATATTATTATTATTACTTACACACCAACTGTATGGTTCCAAACTAAGCAACGCTTTTACTATGGATACCGTACAATGGACTGGGATAAATCCCAGTGATACGCAGACCAGGGAAAATTACGAAAAGGCCGTTTCCCAAAAATGCCTCTGGCGGGAACTGAACCCGCAACCACCCGATGCAGTGAACCAAATAACCAACGCTCGCATCACTGCGCCCAGCGGCCGTTGCGAAATATGATTTTAATGCTCAACCAAAGTGAACAAATCTAGTCTTCCCTGTACGACATTAGATGTTGATTGCTTGAACGCACACGTTTAGAAAGAAAAAACTCGTGCACCATTTTAATCAAAAGATCGACCAATGAAAAGCTGGAATGATCATTATAATAAGGATACACGACGAAACTAGTAGTGTATACATCAAGTGTCTACGTGTGTCCACCACCGTGACACCATGTTACAGTTGAAGTAGTGTATACATCGAGTGTCTACGTGTGTCCACCGCCGCGACACCTTTTCACAGTTGTAGGTGGTGATACACTAAGTGTCTAGTGTCATGCATTTAAAAATCGATGTGTCAACATAGAATATTTTTTTCCGCTTGCAATAGAAAGTCCGCATTTTAAATAAACGCACCCCTCGGTGTTTCCAATCATTTCTCAGAACTATCAGTGTGATCGTTAATCTCAATATGCTAGCCAATTTGTTATCCGTACTGATTTCCCTAGACGCGTTTGATTTCGCTGCGTTGTCTCTGCGTTGTCTCTGCGTTGTCTCTGCGTTGTCTCTGCGTTGTCTCTGCGTTGTCTCTGCGTTGTCTCTGCGTTGCCTCTGCGTTGTCTCTGCGTTGTCTCTGCGTTGGCTCTGCGTTGTCTCTGCGTTGTCTCTACGTTGTCTCTGCGTTGTCTCTGCATTGTCTTTTCGTTGTCTCTGCGTTGCCTCTGTATTCTATTTACGTTATGTCTGCGTTGTCTCTGTGTTTTCTTTGCATTTTTTTTTGACTGGACTGCGGTGGCAAAAAAGCTTACGGCCCGCCTGATGTTAAGCAGTTACCGTAGCCTATAGATGCTTACAATAGCAAAGGCATTGCTCGCACATTGCCGACCTGAAGGGGAGGGGATTGGTTTTTTTTTTTGTGTATTTTTTTCATTGTCCCTGTGTTGTCTAGGCATGGCGCGCGACATCATTAATCAATTAACCGATGTCAATTCAATAAAATAACGCCGATACATACGTGTACGGGGTACCGTGGCGAATTGCCTCGCCAATTAAATTAGGCAATTACGGTGACAAATGTAGAGTCGTGTTTTGTTTCGATTACATATACGTAGCGAAGCTTATATTAACTGAAAACTATAAACTGGCCCCCAGATTTATAGAAAGTTACAATCGACTTATAATTGCATTACAAATAACTTTTGTTCCTAAAAATGCTGTGTAAAATCATTGTAAAAGGACTAAAAATGTCTATAAATTTGGCGGTAAGAGCCACCGCAAACACGCTACTTTTAGCATCGGCGATCGACGATTCGCTTTTTAGAAGCTAAATGCAGCGATCAGTCGCAACGACCGAATGCAGAGAGTCGCCAAATTGCGATACAGTCGCAAAGTCGCCGGTCGCCGATGCAAAAAGTAGCATGTCTGCGGTGTCCCTAAGTAAGTGTCATGTTTCTGTTGTGATCTATAATTATAAATTTTCTCAGATTCTATGCAAAGGTACCTAATAGAAACAAGATGCATGCGTTGCAGTTGGACTTTTACACAATCTCTACGAACGAAATAACTTTAAACAACGTTTAAAAGTGTTTCTATAAAGTGTCCTCTAATACTGAAAGATAACATCACACAAAGCGGTTAAAGTTAGTCTTGCAAGTCGCATTTCATGGGTTTAAGGATGGTCGCACACGAGCTTAGAAGACAGCCATACTGTGCTATTAACGCATATTTATGTTAAGCTATTTACACATGTAGTATAAATACAATGTTAATGTTACAATTAGTATAAATAATGAAATTATGTTTATTGGCGGTAGAGCCAAGCTGCAGCTCATATATGCTGGCTTGACCGGGGTAGTACCACCCTCTAACAGAAGATCAGCGTAAAGTAGTTATTACAGCTGCGTTTCCTACGATGAGTGAGAGAACCGGAAGTCCCCCCTTACCCCTCCCTCTGTCCCACTCCCCTTCTGGTCGGCGATGCCTTTGGTATTGCAAGCATCTATAGGCTACGGTAACTGCTTAACATCAGGCGGGCCGTACACTTGTTTGCCACCTTAGTATTTTTTTTTCTGCCATTCGTAGTGAGCTTGTGTATTTTATTATTTGAATTCAATTCGAATTCAATAATCCAATTGGGATCAGAAATGTATAGGAAATATACGAATACGTGTTATTAATTTTGTTTTTGGTACGATTTCAATGCAATAATTAAGGAAGATTTACTGATAGTGACGAGGCATTCAAGTACCTTTATATAAATATGTAATTACATTTTATTTGTGGTTTAAAATTAAGCCTTATTTTTATAGTTGTGAATACTCTTAAATTACCTATATTAATCCATTTTAAATGAGTTTTATACCTATACTTACAACAGTAAGATACATCAGCATCATTAATACTTATCACAGTAAAACGTAGTCGTCGTGCAAACTTACTAAAAGTAATCTACTAAATACATAAAATCCAATTAACCATTTAATACACCCCTCGCCAAACAAAAGCGATCTCTCTCCTCTTACACAAACAAATCAAAAGGTAAAAGCAACAATAACGTCCCCGAAACGTCACACAAATTATCTCTTGGCAAATCAATTGGTGAAGAAGATCAGAGCCCGGAGATTTGTTTAACACGCGCCGGGGTGGCACGCTAGGAAACAAAGAAAAGCCTCCGTAGGGCGGGCGGGGAGACCCGGCCGGACGCCAGTACTCGCCGAGCTTTCGGCCGAGTGAGACGTCTCTACGTCAGCTTTCGCTACCTACGTATTACGTGACGCGATGTGGTTGTGATTTTTTAAATTTCGAATATCATAATTATCATACAATATAGTGTGACGTCACCGTTGCGATGTTCTATCCATGTAGGGTGTCACGTGTATTGTGTATGTGTTTTTGCATCGTCTAAAGGTTCGCGAATTGTAAATGGTGAGTGGTTTTTCATTTAAATTAATAATGACTGGTTTTATGTTACGCTCGTTGGTACGTTTTGATTGTCTGTGAATTTTTGAGTTCCGGTGCCGACAGGAAATGTCGACTCTGCATATTATATACATTCCCTTTACATAGAAAAATGGGTTTTTGAATACTTGAATCTCACTTGAATTGAGGGTTGATCTTCCTATTGCAATATATTGATATCAAATAAGTCCAAAATACAGCATTTCTGTTATAAATATGTCGGCCGAACTATTAAGGCTATCTACCGTAGACTAATACATATATACAGTGAATCATTACATACCAGCAAACTATATCAATCTATCATAGTTGGGCAAATAAAGTTGTGTAAATAAACTGATACGTTAATATGTATTTACATAATTTCCAATACCTATTTGAGTAGACACAAAATTTGTTTTCTGTCAATATCGATGATATAATATTTGCTTTCATATAAATCACATACTTATCTCATTATTTACCAATGCCTGGTTTCAAAGAAGTCATCTTGTTTCCTCCAAAAGCTTTACAAGTATTTAAATGATATCTATAGGTTGCTTAGTTACCGCCAAATGAACGCCAATCAAAGATAACTGTTCAATTTTGACGCGTCGTATGTTAAACGGTATCATATCTGATAAATCAATGACAATGATCAATGGACACATTTGAATAGTTATTGTTTCAATATTCATCCGTTACATGGATAGATGTATCAGATGGTGAGCTCTCGAGATACCTCAGTGTTGCACAGTAATCTTCTAAGATATATAAACCGTCATATCGGCTGTACTGAGCAGTGGTAGCCGATTGGCTAAGCACGCGTCTTGCGGGCTTAAGGTCCTGGGTTCAAACCCTGGCTCAAACCTCTGGATTTTTCAAAATCTATGTGTGAATCATAACTTTAATATGATTATCACTTGCTTGCGGTGAAGGAAAAACATCGTGAGGAAACCTGCACGTCTTTAGACATGTGAAATCCACCAACCCGCACTGGGCCAGCGTGGTGGATTATGGCCCGAATCCCCCTCGCATTGAGGGGAGGCCCGTGCCCAGCAGTGGGACGTTAAAAGCGCTAACTTATTATTATTACTTTTTTATCGGCTGTCATTGTCTGTCTTTTCAGAATTCTCTATGCCGCACTGTATCTTTGTTAATTGCATTATACGTCCTATAATATCTTCGACGGATGCACCCCTTGGAGTAGGTAATGAGTTGTTAAGGGCTAGCGTCGCGTTTGATGTCATACTTACATACACTCCAACCTCTTATTACAATCCATCTTTCATTCCTTGTGGTCATCCTTTAGCTCTGATCTATCCAGATTCATATTCATCACTCTTTCAGTCACATTTTCATCTCCTCTACCAATTACGATTTAATATTATTATCTAGCTACCTACGTTATATAACAACCTTACAAAAACTTTATTCCACCCTTTTCAGCTTCCCGTCGAGCAAAACCCAAACTCCTAAACAAAACAAGGTGAATTATGAAAATTTTCCAACATTCCTTCCTTGAACCTCGCGAAATCGAATTGGGAAGGAGTGGAGCGAAGGTTCGCTGTCCCTTGGGGAGCGGCCTTGTTACCTCATTGTCTCAGAGACTCGGTAGGGATTGCATTACCCATCTACTTGGCTAGAGATCTGAAAACTAGAGTACCTAAGTTTCATCTTGAGAGTGTAACCTTTATAGAAATATAAGTGGGTAAGTACTAGCTATTACATGTAACTCCTTTCACATGGGTAAAAGTCAAGGGTTAGGGTTAGGGTAGTTTCGTCACAGTGCTGTTGGGTCACATTAAAATATCGGGGTTGTTTTTCGTCACAAACAAATTTTCTGGTAGGTACTAAAGTACATTAACTTGTGGTATTTTTATCACTAAATTTATAGCCTGTTCAAATTTCAAAATAAATATAACAAGTAGAGATATAATATGTAGAGTCATAGATTTATGATAGTTTCGCGCGCGCACGCTCTCGTGGAGATGAATTATTAAACCAAGTGAAGAGTACAACTCTGCGAGCAACATCAGGAATCAGGAAACATTAAAACAATTATAACAACCTCAAAAACACGTAACACACATTAATAATACAATACAACATCACCTACCCTCAATATTTAGAAAATTCCAAAACTTTAATAATTAATTACAACAAAAAATAATTAAAAACAAACATCGTACTACACGAGCCCTTTGCCTTTTTGCGAAACGCATGACTACATTCATTAGACTCGCTGCGTGGGGTTGCGGTTTTTTGTCCTACCCTCATTAATTGTTCTTTAATGAGAGGTCGTACGGTAGCCCGCGGTGGCCGGACACACGGTAATAATGCGCACTGATATAATTTACATTTAATGTAGTAAGGGGACTGATTGACTGTGTGAAGTGTGTTGTGTGAGTTTGCTGAGTGTTTTTCACTTTGGAGGTGACCGTAATACGTCGTTTTACGTACCGTGCGTGTGTATCAAAATGTTTCTCATTTCTGATTTGATCCTTTGTTTGTTGGACGGGTCCGTTAGCGTGGTTGGCGCGGAGGCACCTTTCAAGCTGCAGGTCGTAGGTTCGATTCCTACCCGGGACATGCATTTGTGTGCATGAACATGTCTGTATGTCCAGAGTCTGGATGTATAATGTATAAAAATGACAAGCCCGCTGAGTTTCTTGCCGGATCTTCTCAGTCGAGGTCGCGTTTCCGATCCGGCGGTAGAAGTTAAGGAAAAAATGTAAAATGACAATTTGTAAGTGCCCCTGTAGGCCTAAACAAAATAAATGATTTGGATTGAATAGAATTTGAATATGAAGTATGTATTTACAAATAAAAAAGTAGTATATGTAGTAATATCAGTTATCTGGTTTCCATAGTACAAGCTCTGCTTAGTTTGGGATCAGGTAACCGTGTGTACAAAAATGTCCCAGGATATTATTATTATTATTAGATCTACGCGAACGACAACGATTACGACAGTTGATTGTCTATTGTGTCTCGAGTTAATAGTGAAACCACGATATCTCGCTCTATAGCGCAATCTATACAAAAATCCAATACAATAAAGCCATTACCAAGAAGAGGGAAATATGCGACTGTCTAAAATATTATGTCTTACTATTCCGAGTCCATGGACTCAGTACGACTTTTTTTGCGGAAAATAATGTTGAAAACATGTGGGTATTTCCAATACGGCTCATCTTCCGGTGCATAATAGGTATCAAAATGCCTTTAAGTTGACGGTCGAATTGCGAGTGCGATAACAGATGTATTTATGCTGCTGTAGCGGTGCGCTGAGCACAAGTCTAGTGATTGCAATGTTAGGAGGTACCATATCTGGTAAAATAATACATCAATGCAATACAATCAACAATCTATACTCCACAAAAATAAATTTACAAACTTTGACTAACTTATTGAGTGTTTTGTTTTTGGGAAAGAGGTATTTTTAGTAAAGTGGTCATTTTGGGAAACTGGTCGTTTTGGGAAAGTGATTATTTTGGGAAACTGGTCGTTTTGAGAAAGTGATCATTTTGGGAAACTGGTCGTTTTGGGAAAGTGATCATTTTGGGAAATTGGTCGTTTTGGGAAAGTGATCATTTTGGGAAACTGGTCATTTTGGGAAGTCAACAATTTGCAAAAAGTTGCAATTTTAGACTTGAAAGTAGACCTAAAATAACACAGTTTAACACAAGACAAGAATAAACGCATATTTTTAAATAATAAAAATAGAACCAGTTTTCGTTGCTATAAATAACAATATCGGACAATAGAATGTGAGACGAGTATAAAGGACGCGTCCGTTTCCATCGATTCCACATGTTTTACGACCTGTTTTGTCGTCACAATTCTATTTGACCTAAACATAGCTTTTATTATATCATAAAACATATTTTTTTTACTATACGTATGGCTATAACGCGTTTTTTTACAAACAGTATTATAAGATGTGGATTGACGTAACTATGGCCCGAATCCCCGAATTATTCACACTACTCCACCAAGCCAACTAGGTACCTGTCAAATGTAACGTCACCCGAACAAAAAGGCGGTGAGAGTGTGTGGGAGATGTGGAGGGCGGGAAGCGGCAGGCGGTGGCGGGTGTGCCGGGGTATGCGGGCGGGGAAGTCGCATTCCATCCGAGTTCCTAGTTGGTTTGGTGGAGTAATACTTCATTGATGTATTATTTTAGCAGATATGGTACCTTATAACATACGCAATCACAAACTTATGCTCAGCGCAACACTACATGCAGCGAAATTCACACATCCATTATCGCGATCGCAATTCGATAATTAACTTAGTATCTACATAGGAAGGCATTATTCACCGGAAGATGAGCCGTATTGGCAATACCGAGATGTTTTCAACATTTCTCCGCGATCGACTGAGTCGCACTGAGTCAATGGACTCAGTTTAGTTGGAGAAACTAGATAATATTTCTTGATACTGTTTTTTTTTTTTTTTTTTTTTTTTTTTATAGGACTGCGGCATATATGAGCTGCATTCAATTGTAGCTTGGCTCTACCACCAATAAAATTTTATTATTTAAAAAAATAAATCGGACTGCGGTGGCAAAAAAGCGTACGGCCCGCCTGATGTTAAGCAGTTACCGTAGCCTATAGATGCTTACAATACCAAAGGTATTGCTCGCACATTGCCGACCTGAAAGGGAGTGGGATGGAGGGAGGGGAGGGGGGGGGGTGGGCTTACGGCTCTCTCACTCATCTATTTGCTGTACTTACTTTGTAGATACTTAACAAGCAATCTTCCAATCTTCTTCTTGTCAGTTCCTGTATACACGGCGACAAGGTTCACCACCTGTCACGTTGGGTTCTGACTATCTGGTGAAACGTGGGCTTTGAGTTGGCTTAATACCTCCACAATGTGGTGGTGTATGGCCACTCAAGCCTCTGACTACCCCCGAATGGGGATAAAAGTCGTGACGTTATAAAATCTTCCAACTCAACGCAAACTCAAAAGTTAACGTAGCTTTAGTAACTCCTCGTAATGAAACAACATCGGATTGGTTCAGAGAAGACCGAGGCACTCCATTTAGACGTACCGCAAATCGTTTTAAACGTCTCATTTTACTCTCAATGGAGTTTATCCCCCAATAACGAAGTGCTAACCGTTTTTTCTCGGTTTCGACACAATCCGCTAATCCACCTCACCGCAACAGGAGGTATACTAACGTTTTACGTCGCCAACCCGTTTGGAGTGAAATAATTTATTAAATGCGAAACTAGATTTGTTTTTTGTTTTATTTCAGTAGGTACTACTTCATTCGTTTTTAGGGTTCCGTACCCAAAGGGTGCCAACGGGACCCTATTACTAAGCCTACGCTGTCCGTCTGTCTGTCTGTCTGTCTGTCTGTCTGTCCGTCCGTCTGTCTGTCAGCGGGCTGTATCTAACGAACGGTAATAGCTAGAGACTTGAAATTTTCACAGAATGTGTATTTCCGTTGCCGCTACAACAACTAATACTAAAAATAAAATAAAACTTAAAAATAAAGGTGGTCCCCATACAATAAACTCGATATTTTTGACGTTTTTATTTATAACTCATAAATTAAACAATATATAAAGATAAAACTAAGATTTTAACCATGAGTGATCATTATGACAGCTTTTACATAAATTGTTGAAAAAAAATGAATTGAAAAACTACATTTTTGACCCGTAAATATGTTTTAACTTAATAGTACCAGTCACAGTAGCGCCATCTAGCTAAACTGATTTGTACAACGTGTTTACGGCCTCAAGTTTCGAATGTTTTTGCAGTATTAAACTCAGAGTATTAGCTAGATGGCGTTGTAGTAAATATTTTTTTTACAGAATTTATTCGAAATACTAAAAATTAAATTAAATTTATACGGTGGTACGGAACACTGTATGTGCGAGTCCGACACGCACTTGGCCGGTTTTTTTACTATGAGTACGTAAAGGTAGAGTAGAGACATCTTGTCGTTCATTGCGTAGAGGTCGTGAATCGGACCTAATACGGGCAAAATGTATGTGTATAGTGCATTTCTGTTTATTCCCTTAAATCCCACTAATATAAATGTGAAATTGGATGCATGGATGTTTGTTACTCAATCACGCCAGAACGGCTGAACGGATCTGGATGAAATTTGGCACAAAGATAGATTATAGTCTGGAATACCACATATGCTTTTTATCCCGGTAAAAAGTATGGTTCCCGTGGAATATTTTATATTCCCGATTTTATCAAATTCATATTCTGCGCTGAAGAAGTCGCGGGCAAAAGCTAGAAATAGGTACATACGCAATGGTGCGGGGTGCATACTATTTTTAAAATATAACATAAAAATTGCCAATTTTTATTTTTCGTAGAGACCAAGAGTATACCCCCAGATTTGTGGAACATCAAAGCGAAATTGTACGGCAGAACTGAAAGACGCCGCTAGTTTAATTGATTCCAAATGCTGTTTTTTTTTTGCTTTTTGGCACATTTAAAGAATTGTAATTTGTTTTTTCTTCTTGAGGGCTATGCCCCGTTTTTATGGTTCCGTAGTCCCAGGTACCCTTATAAGATCATCCAAGCCATCCGTCTATCCGTCTGTCCATCTGTCCGTCCGTCCGTTTGTCTGTCTGTTTTATGTTTGAAATGATGTCGGTCCTTTGGTAAAGTTGAATTTAGTATTGTAGTTAATTATTTAACCTGTTTTGACTTTGACCTGTTTTAAAGCTACAAAACGTTGTTTAATGCAGTTGTATGACGTTTTAGAACATCGCAGATTATTTGATATGTCAAAATAAACTATTAAGATTATAATTTCGGAGACGTAGCTAGTTTGTGATGTTTTCCTCTTTAAATAAACTTGACCTGGATTGTGAAATATTAGACGGAGCCAAACTCTGAATTATCAAATCTAATAAATTTATTTACATATACTTACTACGTTTATATGAAGACCGCTTGGCGCAATGGTTCGAGCGTAGGCCGCTTGGCTCACTTCATCGGGTAGTCGTGGGTTTGATTCCCGCCAGAGGCAAATTGCGGAAACGGCGCTTAATAATTTGCCCTGGTGATAGGCCACAGTCCATTGTATAAGCGTTGCTTAGTACAAGCGGTTACCAAGTACCAAGAAATCTATATTTAATTATGCCTAGGATGACTAGGCCTAGAGTCAATTATGACTAGGTAATATAAAATAAAAAGTGTCAACATTGATTTATTATTTTAGCAGATATGTTACCTCCTAACATTGCGATCACTGGACTTGTGCTCAGCGCACTACTACATCCTACACATCTGTTATCGCACTTGCAATTTGACGATCAACTTCAGGCATTTTGATGCGTATGATTCACCAGAAGATGAGCCGTATTGACAATACCAATATGTTTCTAACTTTATTTTTCTGCAAGTCACTGAGTCGTACAGATTCTATGGACTCTGTTTAGTAGAACAAACTATTTTGGACAATCGCATGTCTTCTTCTTTCTTGGTTATATCTTTGCTTTTAACCAACTAAACCTCTTATTTCTCTAGCGCTAAAATCAGTAATAGCTCTCTTAATATATCTCCATTACACTGATGATTCAACCGTGCTCTAGCTGCCGTTGGAATGTTCATTTCACTCCGTTTCTTTGTTAATAATCATTGCGACGCGACACGAAAGGGTTGGGCACCGAAGAAAAATTATGTGAAGTGCGAGTTGAGGTTAAGGTGGGGTTCAGCTGTTTATTACCTGTTTGTATGCTACATGCCAAGTGATTATGCCGGAGTCATCTAGTTGTAATAGATAAAAATAAAATTTCAATTATTTCAAAAACTAATTAGTAATTAAGTAATTTTTCAATGGATGAATTTTCATCTATGTGCATAGTTTACAGTTCGCTTACGGTGAGGAAAAACATCGTGAGGAAACCTATCCCTCGGGATTAGGTAATAGTCAGTTCCTGTATACATGGCGACAAGGTTCACCACCTGTCACGTTGGGGTCTGACTATCTGGTGAAACGTGGGCTTTGTGTTGACTTAATACCTCCACAATGTGGTGGTGTATGGCCACTCAAGCTTCTGACTACCCCCGATTGGGGATAAAAGTCGTGACGTATATGTTATGTTATGTCATGTAATTTTCTATTAATGTCTATATTTTTAAGCAGATTTATGTCATTTTTATTTCAAATGTTTCGTGTTTATGTGCTAAATTACGTGACGTTAATTGGATACTTTAAGTATGGTGCTACGGCAAAGGATATAAAAATATAAGTATGTACTTACTCCACTGGCAAACTAAATTACTAACGGAGTATGAAAAGTATGAAAAAGTATCCCATAACTTACGGGATCCTAAAAATATTGAACCGCCGCAAGTAATTATAAAAATAAATGGAAAGGCTCGCATAGTTCTGTCGGAGTTCGGTTTTGATAACGTAATACATATAAGGGCGAGGCCCCACTAGCGCGTTGTGTTGCGTCGTCGCAACGGATCAAAGGGTTGACGGGCGAGATACGAAGCGGGGGAAGGTGATGCGCCAGTACATAATCTTGCGACGACGCAACGCAACGCGCTAATGGGGCCCGGCCGTTACTCGTAGACTGTAAGTTTGCCGTTATAACGTGCGCCATCAAGTTAGCGTGGCGCCAGTTAATTAGGTATATTATTACTTTTTATATGATTTTTTTGTTGTTGTCTAATTGGTTTGGAATTTGTAAAAATAATTCAATCTAGAGCAAAGTTTCGTGTAGAATGAATTTTGCCGTAACTTTTTCACTTCTTATTTTTTTGCAATTTCAATTATTTTCTTCTACGGTAAAGTTTATTGTTAAGAGAATAGTTAGGCATTAATATAGGCTGTTTATATTTTATTACCTACTCACACAATTTTTTAATAAAACAAAACGGTTTATTATTGACATACAATTTTTAAGTTGCGAAAAAGGAAATGTTATAATAAATGTGTGTTAACTGTTAATATTTACCCTTAAACTAAAACATATTATATCCCAAGGCTTACCCTATTACAATGAGTACCTAAGGTAAATTGCTACCCTTTATAAACCTAGAACAGTAATTTAGAACTAATAGTTTCAAGCCCGCTTCGCTGTTCCCATATAAATATTAAATGGATTTTATCGACGATTAATAACTTGTATGAGAATAGAGACACGTGTAAAATAATCGATATAAATTACTCGTACAAGGACATCGATTATGGTTCGAGAATGTTTTTAAGGTTCCGTGCCAAAATGGTTCATACAAAGCCAGTCCGTCCGTCCGTCAGACAGTGGCTTCTAACTAGTGACTTTTTAAAGAAATTCTATATGATTTGAAATTTACATCAATGTTATGCTTAGGACACACGACGACACTATACACTCAGTGTATCGACACTGCCACTATAACTGCAACAAGGTGTCGCGGTGGTGGACACACGTAGACACTCGATGTTTACACTGAGTGTTTTAGTGTCTAGTGCAGTGATGGGCAAAGTACGGCCCGCGAAAGCATTTAATCCGGCCCGCCGACGGTCCTTTGTCATGAATAGTATGTGGCGCAAAGGAGCGTGGTGACGTGATATGATTAAAAGTTTCAACACAAAATGCATTTTTCCTATAATTCTGGCTTTCCTCTGAAATTTCCTAAACTTTCTGGCCCCCCCATTAAGAAGATTGCCCACTAGAGTAACTTTAGCATCATGTAAATCCTTGGCTGCAAGACAAAAAAATATTTAATGCCCAAAAGTGGACAATTTAAGTAAATAACGCCAGACTAACCACACAAGCTGTATGCTAAAATGATCTCACTCCTTTGTCATTTCCAATAGCCAAACTATATTTAGCTTCCAATTACTTATCGACAGATATATTATCAACAACAATTATCTCTAATATAACTACCCCCGCGTCCAGTGTACGTGTCTCCGGTGTCGTTCTACTAATTGCTAGTCGAGTATGTGGCCGGTTAACGAGGACGATGTAACGTAAATACGTTGGTTCTCGTATCGTCCCGTTATGTACTCAAAACGTCTACTAAAACGTGCCGTTTACGAAAACGTTCCATGCTCAAAACGCCCCTTCTTCAAGGTCTCCCGTTCCTTAAACAGCTAGTTCTCTATAGTACGTTTTTTTATACTTGTCCTATTTGGTAAGCAAAGATGGCGTCCAGCGGGGCGATTGCGTAACTTTTTAAACGACTTCAAAAAAGGAGGAGGTTCTCAATTCGACTGTATGTTTTTTTTTTTTTTTTTTATCATTTTTATTTTTTATGTTTGTTACCACATAACTTTCGACTGGGTGAACCGATTTTGATGATTCTTTTTTTATTTGAATGCTGGTGCTTCTCGTGTGGTCCCATTTCAATTTGATCCAGTTCTGACAATGGCATCCATGAGAAAACCACATAAATCTTAAATTTGCATTAAGTATGTGCGCGACAAATGGACGTATAACTCAATATCACGCCAACCGATTTTGATGTTTTTTTTTTATTGGAAAGAAAATATCCCAAGGGTGGTACCATGATAAGATAACCAGGATCTGATGATGGCATTCCAGAGAAATCGAGGGGAACCATCGAAAATCGTAGTGGCGACTAGTGCGTTTGTTATTTTTTTTCATTAAGTATTTTAAAGCACTACCTACTATTTAATGAAGGTCTGGAGTCGATCTGATGATGGAGCCGAAAGACAGCCGAGGGAACTCCTCAACGATTTACACCAATTACCTGGTGTTTGGGCTTGATTAACTTGTATTGATGAGAACTTTACACCTAGATGGGTTGTGACTGTCATTAGGGGGCTGATGATGAAAACGAAGGACAGTCAAGGGAACTCCTCAACGTTTTACAGTAGCTACCTTGTGTTTGGACTTAATTCATTTCTATTGATGAGAGCTTTGCACTCATGGGGTGACAAAGTATGGCGCCACTAAAAATCGTGAAATAAAATTATTTTTGTAAAAAAAAAACAAAACGACTTCAGAAAAACCTGGAGCACTAAAAAGCCTGAAATAATATTTCTATTACCACCTCTGCCTAACCCTTCGGGATAATCAGGCGTGATGGTGTGTTAGCGAGTATTTGGAGTCGGTGCCAATCTATATTCTTACTTTTATAGTAGGTAGATTTGGCATACTAAGATTGGCACCGACTCCAAATACTCGCTAACACACCATCACGCCTGATTATCCCGAAGGGTTAGGCAGAGGTGGTAATAGAAATATTATTTCAGGCTTTTTAGTGCTCCAGGTTTTTCTGAAGTCGTTTTGTTTTTTTTTTACAAAAATAATTTTTTGTCAATGTTTTAATTGGTTTCGTATATAATTGACACAGGATGAACGAAACCAATTGAAACATTGACAAAACAGTTACGCAATCGCCCTGCTGGACGCCATTTTTGCTTCCCAAATAGGACAAGTATAAAAAAACGTACTATAATTGGTACCATGTTTAAAACGTTCCATTCGCAAAATGTCTTGTTCTCAAATAAGAAGGGGCTATGGATGGATAAGAAGAATTCACATAATTATACTTACGATAGAAAAATATAAAATTTTATTATTATGAGACAAGACAAATTTCTTTGGCAAATCCAATTCAAGGGAGTAACAGTTTTTATTTTAATTTTTCATAGAAAATCCAAAATATATTTCCATTCTCAAAACGATTAATTCTTAAAAAATTTAGTGCGTGGTCTTACTTGGTGAGAATATATTTTTAATATACCGGGCAAATTCTCCTCCATGCGATAACAATGCAAATAGGCTCACCCTCTATTACACTAGGACCGAAATACCACCGTGAAGTGTCGCACTTTAGTGTACCTCTGCCTACCCTTCAAGGAATAAAGGTGTGATGGTGTATTGTATCATGTACATCACATCACACACCTAGGAACTCATTACTATTGATCATAGCCGAATCACAGTCTGCCCGGAGCCACATGTCGGCCCATGAATAATTTAAACCCCCACATTAGAGGCAGCTCCGATTCCTGGTAATGGCAGAGTTTGGTTAATTTGTATTCGTTTACGCCAACTAATATTGCTATTTGTGGGGATTACAGCGATTTTATTGTTTGTTTATCGTCTCTATCACATACTTGAGCTCGCTAGTGCTCATTGTATATTAGAACATATCATCATGGGTATGAATACTAGTTCTAAACTGTATTGTTGATTTATTAATCCCATAAATCAATCTGGGAGTTTTATTAAAGTAATAATAATGAAGTAAAGATCTAAATATTTACACACACTAACCTAGATAAAAAACTAAAGATAAATATATAATTTAAAAAAAGAAAAATAATAATAATACAAAATTATATATACAAAAGGGACTCCACGTCGTCGTCGATGCCAAAAGTGCCCAGCAGGCTGGCCGCATTTCCGCGCTGTATAGCTATGCTTATACGTTGCGCGAAATAAAGGCCAGCCCGCCGGTCATTTGAGGCGGCAGACAGACGCGCCGCAATCTCCTTGAAAAGGAGCCGCGCATTAGGGCCCCATGCACCTAGGGTTTCAACCCCAAACGGCTCAAACAAGTAGCCTCCAGGGAGGCCACTATATTTGCGCCGCTTGAGGTTTTCTGCCTGTGCAGCAGCAGCGCCGGCGCGCCCCGACGTGCTTGGAAGATGCGACGGCGCCAGGGTGTCAACGCAGGTAGCGTCCCACACCAGGGGCCGTCCCATCCTCCAAGGCACCAAAGACATACCGTCGGGCCTCTTGCCGTCGTCGCGCGCCAGCCCGTTGGGCTCCAATATGGCAGGCACATTGACGGCGACAAGGGCCCGACGAATTATGTCGTTAAGGCTTGCATGCCGAGGTATGCGGCCCGCGCTCCTGCCGCAAGATAACCCATGGTGACCCAAGCTGTCCACCGCCTCACCGCATCGACAACGATGTGGAGCATTACACGGAGCCCCCAAACGGAGGGAGGCGGCTAAACGGAAAGTGGTGTTGTCCAAAAGGGTGCCAATGTTGGCAGACGGCAGTGCTTGCAACCACAGACCGGCCTCCCATTCTCCCACCGCCAAAAGACGCGCACGCTCCCCAGCATTCCTACACGTATTAAGTAGTTCATTCCGTGTGGAAGTGCAGAGCGGCGCGTCCCATTGGCCCTGGGAGGACAGGTTGTCGGGTAAATCTGTGCTCGGGCAAGCTAATTTCCAAGCGTTCACGGCATCGGACAAATACGGCACGACGTAATTAACCATGGAAGGCGCTAAGATCTTCCTAGTTAATACCTCAGTGCTGTAGACCGAGGACAAGAACGCTGGTAAACTGACACTAGAAATTTTACGAATACCGAGTCCACCGAAACGGATAGGTAGAGAGGCTTGCAGCCAAGCTCGGTTGTCCAAAGGTATATTGAGAATTTTGATTAAAGTTTGGAGAATCATGTCATCTAGTTTTTCTAAAAGATTTGGGTACTGCCAAAGGTGAGACGATCGGAGAACATACGTAAATTTAGGCACAAATAAACAATACCGAATAATAGTAAAAGCCGAATGCATGTTAATTTTGGTAAGCCTGTCCGAAATCGCACTAAAATTTTGTATCTTTTCCTCTACAAAGGAAGTGAAAGATTCAGTTAGTACTGGAGACCCAAGGAGGTGAAAACAGGAGCTGTCAATGATGTGAATGTTGGGAGCTACAGCTTGGAATTTTTGAATAATATTTATACGGTCTATAACTTGTACGGATGAATTTACAAAAAGTTCGCACTTGCTTGTGTTAAGCTGAAGGCCTATCCTTTCAAAATGTTTTTTAAGATATAGTAGGTCTTCAAGTACTGTTTGTACATCACCTCCAAGAGTACCGTCGTCCAAGTACCACGCATTGAATTTGGAATTTAATTTTTTTATAATTGGGTGGATCGCGAGGCTGAAAATAGCTGGCCCGAGAGGGTCACCTTGCTGGCATCCGACGGCCGAATCTATAACATGGTTTTGATATACTAATTTAGTGGGGTTACCGTAACACTGCCAAAGAAAATTGAAAATTTCTGGTGTTTCCTTTTTGACTTCAGACAGCAAGGCGTCCCTATTCACTGAATTAAATGCATTTTTGATGTTGATTTTGAAATGTAGAGAACATAGAGGTAAGTATGTTTTAAAATATAGATTAGTGTTTAAAATCTAGACAGATGCATTAAGCTTATTATGCCACGAAACATGATTTTTCTAGATTTTGAAAATTATAAGTATATTATGCAACCCATAATGAGCGACTGTAGCCTAGGGGTGAACAGGTTGGGCTAACAATCAGAAGGTCCCAGGTTCGATCCCCGGTGGGTCATGCACCAATGGATGAATTTTCATCTATGTGCATAATTTACAGTTCGCTGACGGTGAGGGAAAACATCGTGAGGAAACCTACCTATTTCTCGGGATTAGGTAATAGTCAGTTCCTGTATACACGGCGACACGGTTCACCACCTGTCACGTTGGGTTCTGACTATCTGGTGAAACGTGGGCTTTGAGTTGGTTAATACCTCCATAATGTGGTGGTGTATGGCCACTCAAGCTTCTGACTACCCCCGAACGGGGATAAAAGTCGTGACGTTACGTTACGTTTATAATGAGGTATACTTATTGAGATTTCGTAAGACAAAAATCTCTTTCAATTCATCAACATTATAAATGCTACACTTGCTACGATGTAGTCCCTCTACGCCGTAGAAGGACTACGGCGTAGTGCGTGCTATTGAGCCAAATTAAAAAAGTTTAACTGTACCTTACTCGTATGAAAATGAAATAAAAAGAACTTCAGAGTATTTTCGAGGACCTTATTAGGGTATATTCGATTTATTTTAGTGTTTACGAGTGCGCTTATCCACAGACACTGCATAAACGTATATTGTAAATGTAATCAACGTGCGTACGCCATGCCATGCTTTTGGTATTGTAAGCATCTATAGTCTACGGTAACTGCTTAACATCAGGCGGGCCGTACGCTTTTTGCCACCGCAGTCCTATAAAAAAATATATTGCACGATCACATACCTATCAAACAGATATTCAATACGACGCCGACGTAGGCGCGAGAAGCGATCACGATCGCAACACTTTGGCGACAGATCGCGAAATTCGTCGCGTCTCGACGACAGATGCGACGAAAACGTCCACCTGCATTCGCTGAGTGTTGATACGCGAGTGTTTCGTGACCTAATATTTGACTGATTGCAAAGTGCAATAATATTGGATGACCACTTAGTGCAGTGGATTGAGCGTTAACCACTCGGCTCTCTGCACCGGGTGGTTGCAGGTTCGATTCCCGACAGAGGCAAATTTCAGAAACGGCCTTTTCGTAATTTGCCTTGTTTTGAGTGTCACTAGAATCGCCCCCAGTCCATTATATGGTAGATATAGTATAAGCGTTGCTTAGTTTGGGACCATACAGTTGGTGTGTAAGTCTGGCGATATTCATTTAGGTACAATAAACACCAATGTTTTTGTTTTATCACAAAAGATAAACTACTTACCTATTTCATTATTCATCATCACCATCATCTCAGCCGAAAGACGTCCACTGCTGGAAATAGGCCTCCCCCAAGGTTCGCCACAATAACCGGTCTTGCGCTGCCCGCATCCAGCGGATTCCCGCGACCTTCACCAGGTCGTCGGTCCACCTTGTGGGAGGCCTACCCACGCTACGCTTTCCGGTGCGCGGCCGCCACTCGAGAACTTTTCGGCCCCATCGGCCATCCGTTCTACGAGCAACATTGAGCATTTCATTATCACTGCTAGTTAAGTTTTGTTTTTACAATCCAAAGTCGTAAATTCGGTATATTTTGAATCTTTTACTTTGTATTCTTGTATTAAGTGACAGTAAAAATTAACTACCGCACGAAATATCGCCGTGGTTCAGATACTATTTAGCCATAAAAATGATATTTAGGATCGCGGATAATCTCTTCATCTTTATAGATTATTGATCGATTGTTCAAACTGTATTTTGAGATAACTATTTTTATTGGGAACCCCTAGCTATAAAATATTGCATTACCTACAGTATTCTTGGACAAATATTTGGTCACGAATATGCTTATAAACACGCTTACAGACGGTATGTTTATGTCCGACCATCTCCATGCATATCACTCTATGCATATTTGAGACCAAATCTTTGTCCAAGAATGCTGTAGGAAAAAACCACGGCTTGCACTTCGGGAGTGCCGGCAGTAGTGAAAACTTGACACGAGTTTAACATTTTTTACCCATCCCGTCTTACGAATTTTGGATCAGGCATCCAGTCTTACGAATTTTCAATCAGGTCACGAGTCCTGCCGCGAGTTTAAGTCCGCTAAAGAAGTTTTCACTTCAAAAAATTATTTGAAAAAAGTGTCAGAATTTAAATATTTATATACCAATACTCATCCAAACCCCCAAGTATTATTGAATCAGCCTGTATAACAGGTAAGAAAATGCTCACAACTATTGACTAACCATGGTAAATATCTCCCCTCTAATGGGAGGTATGTGACCAATTAGAACATAAAAATGTCCGCAATGGGTATACTTAAGACTCTTCACCTGATCCCGATTTTTCTCCCCCATATCGGATGCGGTTGGGTATAATTCGTTCGGTAGCAATTAAAAGGGATAAGCGCCCATAAAAGTCTGCGCCGGAGTTATAAATTGATCAATTTGTGGGAGCTCCGCCAATGTATCAGAGGTGAGATCGGAGTGTCCGAGCATTGGAACATTTACCTCGGGTTTATTGCTGAAAACGGTAGAGATGAATCAACATAACACACTTTGTATACCTAATCCAGAAAATAATTTGTTTACAGTCCTACAAGCTTTCGCTCCCGCTGAGCTAGTATCGATCGATACAAGACTCTCAAAAATTACATCTCTCTATTCGAATTTTTAGGGACATAACACCCCGGGTAACCATGGCGACGTCGCCAGCCACCGTAGCCAACTAATTCGTATTGAAATGTATGACAGGTAATACACCTGGCAACGGACTGGCGACGTCGCCAGTCCGTCGCCAGGTGTGTTATCTGGTGGCTGGCAAAGTGGCCGGCAACGTCGCCATAGCGTCCCGGTGTATTATGGCCCCTTAAGTTTCTCTTTTGGCCACAGGACGTGCGAGCGATCCATCCACGTTGCGTTACTTTACGCATTTTTTTTTTTAAGTTTTCTCTGTCGGTTAGTGTTTTTATTCATTTTTAGGGTTCCGTACCCAAAGGGTGCCAACGGGACCCTATTACTAAGCCTACGCTGTCCGTCTGTCTGTCTGTCTGTCTGTCTGTCTGTCTGTCTGTCTGTCTGTCTGTCTGTCCGTCTGTCTGTCAGCGGGCTGTATCTAACAAACAGTAATAGCTAGAGACATGAAATTTTCACAGAATGTGTATTTCTGTTGCCGCTACAACAACAAATACTAAAAATAAAATAAAACTTAAAAATAAAGGGGGTCCCCATACAATAAACTCGATATTTTTGGCGTTTTTATTGATAACTCATAAATTAAACAATATATAAAGAGAAAACTAACATTTTAACCATGAGTGATCATTATGACATATTTTAGATAAATTGTTGACAAAAAAAAGAAATGTAAAACTACATTTTTGACCCATAAATAAGTTTTAAATTAATAGTACCAGTCAAAGTAGCGCCATCTAACATTGTTATGATATCATTGGCATTACAGTGTCATAAGTAGTATAATAATTCGAGTGCAATACTAGAGATCATCTTAACCGTATGGTTAAGGCGTTAGTCCACGTGTATGTGGGTATTAGGTTCGAGTCTTACTATGAGTTGTTTTTTTTTTTGAGTAATTCGCATTTTTTTTGTCGCCCACAGCTTAAATTAAAATAATGTTAACACTAAACTGATTTGTGCAAATACATTGTTTACGTACGTAAACATATTTGTAAATCAAGTTTCAAATGCATTCGGAGTTTCAAGCACAGAGTATTAGAACTATAGATGGCGTTGTAATAGTTTTTCACAGAATGTGTATTTATTTATTTGTGTACTTTATGTACCTATTATTGCAGGTGTGTACTAACAATTATGGGACTGAGGTGGCAAAAAAGCGTACAGCCCGCCTGATGTTGAGCAGTTTTTTTTTATGGGAGTGAGGTGGCAAAGAGTAAATAATTGTTGCTATAACAAAGATAATATAAGATAAGAACCTCATAATATATAAAATAATAGTACCGCTACGCACCACTAGATGACGCTAGATGAGCTCCTAGATCGCGCTATGGTTTCGTTTTTCAGATCGCAATATAGTCACGACCAAAATTCGCCTGCTATTGACAAGTTTTGCGTTATCTCTAGGTTTCGATCTATTGGAAATTGTTGTATTGCTTTCATAGTGTCATATTTGATGGCAGAATACTCCCGTTGCCTCCGACTATAGTGTGCGGGGATTTTAATGTAGACTTACTGGTAGAGATGGGTTGGACTAGGTAAATTTGGGACTAGGTGCACCTATTCCTAGTATTTAAAAATACGTGATCCAAACACCTGTTCCACCTAGTCCACCTAGTCCCGCCTAGTCCACCTAGTCTGCAGTACTTATCGGCTATGGTTCGCGTACTTAGTCCTTAGATCCATATAGGACTCGATACATGAGATCAAATGGGGACAAAAATTGACTTTTGCTCACTTCAGTTAGATGTCGCCTACTGCGTACTAATGATGATGAAGAAGACGACGACGACGACGACGATGATGATGATGATGATGATGATGATGATGATGATGATGATGATGATGATGATGATGCGATGATGTGATGATGATGATGATGATGATGACGATGATGATGCGATGATGCGATGATGATGATGATGATGATGACGATGATGATGCGATGATGCGATGATGATGATGATGATGATGATGATGATGACGATGATGATGATGATGATGATGATGACGATGATGATGATGACGATGATGACGATGATGATGACGTTGATGACGATGATGACGATGATGATGATGATGATGATGACGACGATAATGGTGATGAAGAAGACGACGACGACGATGACGATGATGATGATGATGATGATGATGATGATGATGATGATGATGATGATGATGATGATGCGATGATGATCATGATGATGCCATGATGATGATGATGATGACGATGATGACGATGATGATGATGACGATGATGATGATGACGATGATGATGACGATGATGACGATGATGATGATGATGATGATGATGACGATGATGATAATGACGATCATGATGATGATAATGATGACAACTTCCTTTTAGAGCCATTTTTGTTATGAAGACAAAAATAGGCTATCTCAACAATTTAACACAAAAATATAATAATAATACAACTTGGACTAGAAGACTAGTTACCTACCATATACTATGTAGACTAAGCAGTTCGTAATACTCATAATAATACGCGATATCCGCACGCGATCGCGAGAGCATCACGTTGAGTGAAATACTAGGTGGACTAAGTACTCTCTAAATTGGAATAGGTGCCGCCTAGTCTCGTAAAATACCTGTTCTTCGCACCTGTTCTAGTAAATACGACTCATCTCTACTTACTGGAATCTAATGAGAATGCACCTTTAAAAAAATATTTTGACCATATTGGTTTAAATTCAAAACTTCCTCATGTTGTTACCACAACGGGTTATACTCAAATAGATAATGTGTTTATCAATATTGACTTGAATGCTGGCACATACTGTGCACTCTTTAGTTACCATAGCCCTTTATGGATACAATTTCGAATTGAGCAATAGATTTTATCAAAACTATCCGAAAAGTCAGAAATAAATTTGTATTTCTGTTGCCGCTGTAACAACAAATACTAAAATATTTAAGTGGGGTTCCCATACAACAGACATGATTGCCGTTTTTATAGAATGGTACGGAACCCTTCGTGCGCGAGTCCGACTCGTACTTGGCCGGTTTTTTTTTGTTACGTGTAAGCATAAATGGGCTTGAATACATCCGTCGTCTACCCTAAAACCCTGTATGAAAAAAATACTAGACTAATCGTTCGTCATCGATTTCACCTCCACAAAAATAATCCGTGAACAAAAATACTCTCTTCGAAAGAGCAAAACTCAGTCGTTACATTTACACAACCCGCCACTGTCTATCCAATGGTCACTTTATCCCCACGATCCTGATTTAGCACCGGCTGGGGTAGGCTGGGGGGTACCGAGGGATGCCAGACGGCCGGAATGCAGGTAATTTAGATATATTTGTAGGAATGCGGCGCTACGGAATTCTGGGTCGAATTAAAAAGGGGAGTTTAATGATTATTGTAGGCAGCAGTAATGTTGGTTTGATTTGTTGTTTGCTGAGTAACTATTAGGGCCACCGCAGACATGCTACTTTTTGCATCGGCGATCGGCGATTTAGACGCTTTTAGCATCGGAGAAGTCGCTGCGTCCGACCGCAGAGACTGGACAAAACGCGATGCAGTCGCTAAATCGCCGATCGCCGATGCAAAAAGTAGCATGTCTGCTGTGGCCCTTATAGATTGGGGGGGATTATATAAAAATATTATGTATCACCAGATTTGCATACCTGTACTCTATGGTCCCAAATCAACCAATGCTTTTACTAAAGGTACCGTATAATAAACTGGCGGCGATTCCAGTGACACCCAGATTAGGGAAAATTACAATAAGACCGTTTCCGAAATTTACCTTTGGTGGGAACCAGTCCTACAACCACCCGATGCAGTGGTCAAGGGTTCGTTCGCCAACTGGTCATCAAGTAGAAGAATATGAAAGCAAAAATATCGTTTTCTTTTATGTTGTCTTGGTACTTTTTGAGTGTCAGCGTAATTATCGTCCAAGGAATGATCTAAAACTACTACATAAGTGTCTATTCTAGACTTTATCTATTTTTTCTGAATACAATGGATCTGTGAATTTTAGCACGGCTGGGCAGCCCTATCAGGGATGCTTCTAAAAGTGCAACGCCCCCCTCCCTTTCATGGCCCATTAGATGCGTCCGCGGGAAATCGACATTTGCATAAGCGGCTTGGTACCCTACACATAGTAATTGGGATCACATGACCCGTGCCAATTCACTCAGACCTTCCACCCTCCCCTGCCTTCTCACATTGTTCCATTAACAAAGGGGGGCTGTTTAGGTGGCGCAGATCAAAATAACTTGGACGGTCCGGTGTACATTTAAGTTAGCCGGTACCAATGTTTGCTCAACACTTACGCCTTGCTCTTAGCGCTTTTAATCGAAGTGCGCAATTTGAATGCCATTTATATTCGCACTTGTTACGGAATGAGGTCCTATAATGGTTGTATAGGAGCTCCCTCTGTGTGCAAATGCTTCTTGAAATTTGCATTAACTTGGAAACGGTTGCGCTGTGTATTGTTTCTTCGTCAACATCTGGTTAAGTTGGAGTTTATGAATTAAATAATAGGTGTTGGCTGCGCCCAATAGGTACTTACACTCGTAATTTATTTAAATTTTATTACTCACACAAACATTATCCAAAAGACACATACTCACTTCCTTATAATTAACTGATCATTCAAAATCATTCGATACATCACTCAACGCTTCACTCTTCCATCCCCTTCCACTCCCTATGTACCAGTCATCATCGTGCACCCGACGCGAAGAGATTCAAAAACGCTCTCAAAAAAGAACTCAGGCCTCCCATAGGCCTCCGCGACTCTTACAATACAAATAATTCATACTCAAAACGCGCCGCGCGTCCGCGCTTCCAAATACACAAATATAAAAACATTCTTGTGTGAAGTGTGTTGTGGACAAGGAGACCTGCGGACCAGGAAATTACAACATCAGCGCCTAAGGTACGTCCCGTACACTCCAGGTGTAGACTTAGAATAATTATTAGGGATGTTTAAAATGAAGGTATTCGAGCGTAGCCTTGGATCGGTTGCATGAATAATTTGGTACCAATATTGGGAGGAAGCTAAGCTAATATAGGAATAATGGTTATGACCACGCAACCTGCAACCCGCAAAATGGTCGCAAACTGGTCACAAAATAGACTCAAACTGGTTACAAAATGGGCACAAACTGGTCGCAAAATGGGCGAAAACTGGTCGCAAACAGGGCGCAAACTTTCAGTCTTTGAAACTTACTCACAATGATTGGCAGGGATCTCAAAAACTACTGTTATTTTGATGACTGATTGAACTAGTGATTTTGAGTATAGGCCCGCTCAACACACTGAGCCAAAAAAAAATACTCTAATGCTTTTGTGATTTTTATGGTCCGATATAACTGGAATTTCCCCTAGCCCAAAACTCGCTAGCCGCCAATGGATGGGGTGGGATAAGGCTCTTAATCTGAAGTACACGAGTTTCAAGATATTTCATATATTTTCAGCAATTTCGATAGCGATTTAAACTAAAGTAGCGAATGAATTACGTAGTTCTACCGTTGAATACACTAACTCTTAGAAAACAATTTATTCCAAGTGGCCGGAGCGAGCAATGATAAATGTTCTAGCTCATTAGTGCATTCGAAAATAGTTCTTATTCTAATTGCGTTTGTTAAAATTACCCTGGAGTGTACGCTTTTAAATAAATAAAGAAATATCGCCAGTTTAAAATACCCATTGTATGGTCCCAAACCAAAGAACGCTTGTCCTATGGCTACGATAAAATAAAAAATAATAAAAGCAATATCGCCAGACTTACACACCAAATTATACACGGCCCCAAACTAAACATCGCTTGTTGTATGGATATCGTATAATAGACTGGAGGTGATTCCAGTGGAACCCAGACCAGAGCAAATTATGAAAAAGCCGTATTGAAACTTCCCTCTGGCGTAAACCATTAACTAAACATTTGTAATAAGTATATGTACTTCTAAAGGTGGTACAGCCAAGCTGTAGCCAATTGACTGCAGCTCATATACGGGCTGGCTCCACCGGGGTAGTACCACCCTCTCACAGAATATCGGCGTAAAGTAGCTATTACAGAAAAAAAATAAAGAAAGAAAAAACATTTATTCGACACAACACGCAAGACATAGAACATAAACAAATAAAACACAAACAAAAATAAAAAGAAGTCAATGCGAACTGTGCCGGAAAGGAATCTACAGCTGCGTTTCGTACGATGATTGAGAGAGCCGCAAGCCCAACCCCCCCTCCCCTCCCTCCATCCCACTCCCCTTCAGGTCGGCATTATGCGAGCAATGCCTTTGGTATTATAAGCATCCATAGGCTACGGTAACTGTTTAACATCAGGCGGGCCGTATGCTTTATTGCCACCGAAGTCCTATAAAAATAAAATGTATTTCACAGATTGATAGGTATGTAACACATTGTTAATAAAAGCCAGATTTTGTGCTAAATATTAGCGCTTTAATTATATCACTTCGAGTCTTGAGTTCGACATCAAACTAAATCAAATAGACTACTAACCCGCAATCAAGCCAACACTATCGCGATATCATTCGTGTAAACTCGCGTAGACTCGCGAATCGAGAAATTTAATAAACCCTGAACGGTGGGCCGTCGTGTGTAGTCATTTACATTTAAAGCACCAATTATTTGACGTCATTAGCGCCCCCTGGTGGCCATAAAACGCACCCAACACGCGCTCGAACGCCCCTCTTTCACGTTTATAAATTAGAAATAAAATTGCGATTTTTAATCTCGGCCGCCATTCGAGAATGGCCGTTTGTCTGTGTCGGTGGTCCGTTACTCGAATTAATTTAATTATGAGTACGTTTTTTGGATGTTCTAGGTGAAAGGTACATGCGCATGTATAGTATGGACATGAAGACTAGAATGTGACCTAGTTTTTGTCTGTTTATCGACTCGTAACTACTATATATGCCGTGTACCCTTATGATAAAACAATGAGATCATTTTCATTATTAGGCTGAAATATGTCCTTTAAATTGCTTCTTCCAAGAACTCATCTAAACACTATTTTTGAAGGACGTGGCGTCCTACAACACTAGGTAAAGCCGCTAATCCACGTCAGCGAACGCTTCAAACGCTTCAGACTTTATCCACAAAATACGCATTATTTTTCCATTGACAAACGTAGCTACAGCAAAGCTTGTCGGTTGTCTCCACATCAAGAAACATTTCCAGCATAACCTGAGCTCTCTGCATTATTGACAACCGTGATAATGAGACCTCAGCTTCAGTTGGAGATTCGTAGCACGCGTAGCATCGTAGCGTACCCGGTATGGGCTGTCAACTTCACAAAAATACCAGAGATATAGTGAGATGCAATAAATTGATACCTTGTACATTTTTTAACGGTTAAGAAGTCAACTCTCCTTCGTTTTTTTTACAATAAAGTTAAGAAAATGGTGCTTATTATGTTGTTACAAAAACGAAACTGCACTATACGGTACTGTATTGCCGTCCTTCTCACAGTCGTGATGTAAGAGCAAGACGGCTATAATTTTAGACGAGTCAATTTTAATTTAGTCGTGATTTGAATACCGAATTGGCATCGGTATTCACCTCGGGATTATTTTTAATTTAATCCTTTCGAACTGTCAAAGGGGGAAAATTTGTGCTCAGAATACGGCTATTGTTTGTTTCTAATCTGCTTATGGACGATTTCTGTACGGCTAATTAAGTCGAATCAAAGCGAAGGCAGTTTGGCAGCTTACACTTGCGAGTTCCCGCACCTGTTTGATTGAAATCTTTGAGTTTTAGTCTTGATACTTATCGTTTTCCGCCATTTAGCGGTGATCTTTATAAATAAAGGAGGTATTATTGTGCGATTTCCTTTGAGGGTTTTGGTGCGGTAATGGAAAATTATGATTACATTTTAATTACGTTTAAGTAGCTGTTTGTAAAATGAATTTTACATTATGTACCTACTTAGTGTAATGTTATGTCATTGCTCGTAGAACGGATGGCCGTTGGGGCCGAAGATTTCTCGAGTGGCGTACGTGTGTACGCGAGTACGTAATATTATACAGTTCTATCCCATTATACAGTGTGTAATATAATATACAGGGTGTATTCGAGCATAACGCATCGCAACACAATCAATTTGCAATAATGATTTATTACAATCGACGCTAAACGCGCCGCCAGACATAATCCGGAGCGTATAATTGCACACACTCGACTGGGTATTCATAGGTGATTAGTATAATCACTACGCTATTATTGGGCTCTTGTAATAGGGTTGGCACACCATAAGTAGACGATCAGAAAATATTAGCCCTGTCTAGATTCACTATTTGCGATATAACTGTAACTTGTATAATAAAGCAATAGATCTTGTTTATATTAATTTGTTAAAATAGTTTTGGCGGCGACAGTAAATTCTAACTAAACCCTATTCAAACTGTCATTAAAACACATAATTATCGTAGCAGTAATCAAGCTTATAAAAAGACTAAATGAGTGAACAGTAAAGCTTAAAAAGTAACCAATAAAAATGTTTAAGATATTATTTATCTAGTTTTATTGTATTGCATTCACCTTATTTTCAATCCGTAATTGACTTTCCATGCTATTAACTTTTCCGCATACACGTCTTAACGTGACGTCATTAAAAAACATATGAATAGCAAATCATTCGAAATCTTTTTGAAATACGAACGCGATATCAATTGAAAAATAATAATTCGAGAGCATAGTATTCGAAATCTCTACCGAATACGTTTAGAGATAAATTAATTTTATATACGCGGCAGCCCTACTGGTCTACCTAAATGATCGATCTTACCTGAGCTCGTCATTATTAAGGCGTACAATGTCTAGTGGATTGGCGCTATGCTTGCTACTTGATACTTCTGCAACTCCGAGCTTTTGAACTGACTATCATATGTGTAAGTAGTTAGAACGTTATTAGTTCATAGTTTAGTTTAGTCGTTAATTCCCTATGGTTGCTCGGATATAGCACAACCTGTATTTTATGAAAGTTGAATGAAGGAGTTATTTCATGAAACCTCTAACTTCTGGTTTGTATAATAATAATAATTTAGCCCTTTTAACGTCCCACTGCAGGGCACGGGCCTCCCCTCAATGCGAGGGGGATTCAGGCGATAATCCACCACGCTGGCCTAGTGCGGAGTTGGCGGATTTCACATGTCTAAAGACATGCAGGTTTCCTCACGATGTTTTCCTTCACCGTAAGCAAGTGATAGTCATATTAAAGTTATGATTCACACATAGATTTCGAAAAATCCATAGATGTGAGCCAGAGTTTGAACCCATGACCTTAAGCCCGCAAGACGCGTGCTTAACCAATCGGCTACCACTGCTGTTAACTTCTGGTTTGTACTGATGAAACATTTTATAGTTACCGATTTTGTTTATTTTTCTCTCTCTATATTGGTCCAACATTAAATTGCAAAAAAATGTATTACTATAAACCAGGGGTATGTTGTATGATACAGTAGCATATTTTGAATTGACTAAAACCGTATAAAGAAATGTTTTCTTATTATGATGAAAAAAATAATGTTTCAAAATCTGTTCAACATTGGAATCATTTGCAAAATCTTTTGCACTCACGTTACGATCATCATCATCATCTCAGCCGAAAGACGTCCACTGCTGGACATAGGCCTCCCCCAAGGTTCGCCACAATGACCGGTTTTGCGCTGCCCGCATCCAGCGGATTCCCGCAACCTTCACCAGGTCATCGGTCCACCTTGTGGGAGGCCTACCCACGCTACTCTTTCCGGTGCTCGGCCGCCACTCGAGAACTTTTCGGCCCCATCGGCCATCCGTTCTACGATATTGTTATATAAATTTTGAGGTCAATAATAAACGAAACGCTACCATCATGTACACAAAAATAATACATAATACACAATACATACACACTTGTCCTTTACCCGCGTTGCTTCACCGAATTCAAAACGGGAGGCGTGGCATCACGCTCTCAGCCGACCATAAAAAAAACGAAATCAATTATATCGAAATGGCAAACCCATCCAATATAACCTGACTCACCCCGACTACACCAACACAACAAATATCGAACAATAACAACCCTGTATGGGTTCAGTGAAGGGTCCAAATAATGTGGACGTGTTCAGTGTAGGGCTTTTTCCAAAGAACACAATATGTTGTCTGGGCCCTTTTGAATTGATTCCTAATTAGTGGGATACGCAAATAATTTGACTCGACTTTTCCAGCTTTTGAGGGAACCCTTTCGGGTATGTATGGCTTAGAATTTAATTGGAAATTAATTGGATTGGTTCGACTGGCTCGACCGGGGTAGTACCACCCTCTCATCAGAGATCGGAGTAAAGTTCCGAACGATGAGTGGGAGAGCCGGAAGCCCAACCTCCCCTATCTCCATTTCCTTCCCTCTGTCCAAGTCCCTTTTCTTCCCTATGTGCAACTCCCTTTCCTTTTTACCCTACTACGGCGGATGGTTATGATTTTGACCGGTATGTATGTATGTATGTATGTTCATCTGTTCCCGCCTAACTCCTAAACTACTTGTCGTAATTTGACAAATGAGGTATCGTTAGAAGCGGCTTAATAGTCCGCTGGTTATAGGCTATGTGTCGTTACATGAAATTGCAGAATTGCAGAAATGGCGCCCTCTGGAGGATATAATGTCATGAACTAAAAAACAAATATTTTTAACGAAGCCGTGTGAGCTATTAAATGAAAGAGCTTGATTAGCACATTTCAAAAATATATTATATTATTTGTTACTCCAAAATATTTAAATAAAAAGTAAGTTTAAAAACTAAAACCCGACGAATGAAAAATCACGCTCTAAAAAGTATGAAACAAGAAAATATTCTCATCTAGAGGATAGCCGTGGTCCGTGGTCATATCCCATTTTGCCCTAAAGGACCTAAACGGATCACGGCTATCCTCTAGATGAGAATATTTTCTTGTTTCATACTTTTGAGAGCGTGATTTTTCATTCGTCGGGTTTTAGTTTTTAAACTTACTTTTTATTTAAATATTTTGGAGTAACAAATAATATAATATATTGTTGCTCAACCGTAGCATGAACAAGAAATCGAACAAAGAAACATTCAATATAGTTACTTTAAATTAACATTTGGGGCTGACAGACTTTCGTTAAAGTTATCAAAGGTTGCTGTGAATTCAAGTAGAATATATTACACTGAAAAATAATTATACACTCAGAAAACATTGTTTGTTTCAAACAAAACTAACATATCCCGACTACAAACAAAATTAATACGATGTTTGGACTCGTTGAGTGTAAAAATTGTACCTCGTTACACGTTATCGTGAGGTGTCGCTCCCGTGTCGTCCCGTTCTCGTGTCGAACCGGTACCTTTCTTGCTAAATGTTACAGCAAACTAAAACTTCGTTCCCGGGGCGAAGACAGCTCGTATAAAATCATCACATTTTCTTAATTTACACATACGACCAGTGAAAAGTGCACATTACGTTAGCTATTAGAGTAATACCATATTTTTCTTTTTGTTTTTTCAACCGGGGTAGTACCACCCTCACACAGAAGATCGGCGTAAAGTAGCTTTTACAGCTGTGTTTTATACGATTCCACTCCTTGTCTGTTCGGCAACCTGCGAGCGATGCCTTTGATATTGCAAGCATCTATAGGCAGCGGTAAGTGCTTAACGTCAGGCGAACCGTAAGCTCGTTTGCCACCTTAGTAACTAAAAAAAAAGTTATTCCAAAACACTAACCCCCAAATTCATTGAAAGTTATGATCGACTTGCAGTGGAATTACAAATGACATTTGTTCCTAAAATTGCTTTTCAAAACCATTGTAAACTAGCTAAAATCTCAAGTAAGTTTATACACAATTCATTAAGTTTCTGTTTTATAACACATTATAATAACTATATAATTTGGAACGTACACAATATTATGCAATAAAAATATTTTCCGATACCTTCTCGATTCTCGCTGATCTCAACCCAGAAAGATAAACACAAACGCAAACATGGCCGCTGCTTATTTTTCCGCGCAATTTGAATGAGCAAACAGTGGAAAATGGGTTAATATTGTGACTATAATAAGTACGTGTTTATTTTAATATATTTACTTTTCCTGTTTGAAGAAATATAAAAAGATCTTTTATATTATACCGAAGGATGCTTGAATAAAACTAGGCTATTACGGTAGCATTTTTTTTTTATTAAACAGGTATATGTTTTGGAAAGAGAATGATGCAAAGTACCTTAATGCCGGAACGTAGATATACGCAAGGCATACGTCTAATTGTTTTTTTTATTGTCTCTAAAATTGCTGCATATGCTCCGTAATTTATAGTTAAAAGAAAAAAAAAAATTATAACCTACACATTTATTACGATTTTTATACGAACCCATATCGGTCACCCGCCGCGCCCGATCACTCATTTTTGACGTCTGAACGCATAGACATTAATGTCATTACATGATTGGTCTGGTACAAGATATGGACGCACCAAATTAATTGCATCATATCAAGTAAACTGAACATCTTAAAACAAACGCGTTAATGAAATCTCCACACCGAACCCAATCCGTATTCCATACACGAGCTAGTGTGTACTTTTTCTCGGCCTCATGTGCACAAACACTGTTTAGCTACCGGGGGGTGTATTTTATCTTGTTGTGCTTGTTTTGTGCCCGTGGTACGCGAGGGGGGAGGGGGGGACGGCACCTGTTGCCTCGAGTTTCGCTGGGAGAGCCTAATCCTCCCGGAGATGAAATAAATTCAACATTGGCTAGGCCGAGACGCTTCTAGGGTAGGGTACAGACGAAATGCTTAAAGGCAAAATAAGGTAAAGCCGAGTACTGAAACGATATTCAAATGTTGATGTTTCTCTTAGCTGTTTTGAGACGGCATTATTGGTGCACAAAAAATAAAATCACGAAGTCTCGTTCGGGTCTCGTTCAGGTCTCGTTTGGGTCAAGTTTGGGTATGCGACATTTAGAATAGTGTCCCTGATTAAGTCCCTATAGTGTTTTGGAAGAGATTCTATATTAATTTATTATGTTTTAAGTATTTAATGTATTTCTTACATTGTTTCAGGTAAACATCTTTGATTTTGGCAAGATAATAAAAAAGAAAATTTAGTTTGTAAGTGTGTCCAAATGTCGTCATAATCAACCACCACATTTTAAGTAAGGATAGTTATTTTTATAGGTATAGAACATGCACCAATACTGACCTCCGTATATTGCCACAACACTACGAAGATAACCTCAATTCTAACTTGTATGCAGTAGCAAATTCAACTCTATGCCAATATCACTTGATTCCATTAATAACGTTGCGCGACCCAATTCAAACGTAGGTGCATGAGAATCAAATATGTGGCGATGTCAAAATAGTACCAACATCTGGAAACGAATTCGTGTCAATGTCTGACAAACGGAAATAGAACGCGCGCCGACCGAGGAGGAATAGATGCAATTCTAAAAATAACGGTTTTCCAAGCGTCGCGTCGTCGACGGGACGGGACGACGGCGCGCCGGCGGCGGTGCATCGTGTTGGACATCCCTATTTAGCTTTTGATGAGAATAGAGGGTGAGAAATTGAAATTTATAAAATTATTGGTGGTAGAAGCAAGCTGTAGCCAGTTGACTGCAGCTCATATACGGGCTGCCTCGACCGGGGTAGTACCACCCTTACAGAAGATCGGCGTACAATCAGACCCAAACTCACCCCCCCCCCCCCAATTCCCCTCCCTCTGTGCCAATCTCCTTTTGGTCAGCAACGTGCAAGCAATGTCTTTAGTATTGCAAGCATCTATTGGCTACGGTGATTGCTTAACATCAGGCGGGTCGCAGGTACGCTTGTTTGCCACCAAGTCACGTACAAAAAGGTCAAAGTATGGTAGAGCCGATATTTTACATCTTCATTGAATAGAGTCGGATATGATTTATCTTGTATCGTTATTATCATTAAAAAATAACTGTTATATTTGTATAAATAACATCCTCAATGTAATGTAATGTAATTTAAGTGTATGTATAAGTGGTAATTTATGTAAGTACACCCCCGTATTATTTTTTCTTTAGATCCTCTCCATCCAAAGATTGCCTGGTAGAGATCACTATTAGTGATAAGGCCGCCCATTTTCCACTTTCTGTATAAATTGTGTAATTTATTTATAAATGTTTATTTTTCTAGTGGTGGATTAATAAAGAGTTATCTATCTATCTATCTATCTATCCTTTTCCCATAACACAAGACTTCAATGAAAGATATATCCGTCCGGTTTCATAAATTATTATTTTTAATCAATATAATTTATTTTTCAAGTTAAATAAATAAAACTAAAATAAAATCACAGCTGTCTGTCGGACAGGATGTTATAAAATAATAACAAAGAATGCATATCAGTTGAAATCGTTTTCGTTTTTACAGGGTGTTAGGTAGGTAAGATGAGAGACGTATTGAAGTTTCGATTTAGTTTCGATTCTCATTTCAAATGTGTAAAAAAAAACGCGTTGGTATATAATTGACCAGCTAGCAAACTCAGAATTAATAGTTATATTATGACGTATGTGAATATAAAATATTAGTTTAGGTTCTTAAACTACATTGACCATTCCCATTTCGAAGCAAAAATATCACCCCAAGTTATACACGACACGAAAATGTAAGTCGACACCTCGAACCGGAAATATGTGCAGTGTCGCCGCCCGCCCAACGGGCGCTGCACGCGCGCCCGAGCCGCTTCCGGCGCGGCCTCGTTACGCTCGCTTTGTGAGCTGAGCGAGCGAGCGCTGTGACGTCACGACACCACCTCTCGAGCTTGAATGACCTGTTGTCCAATTATATTCGGTATGAATGAAAATAGACCGCAACCATATTAGAATGAAATGTATACTTTACCATGACATTGAACTATATAGATATATACAGGGTAAAATTTTCTGGATTTGATCTTTACAAGCGACACTATGACCTGGTGCAATAATACAGGCATTTTTATCAAAATCAAACCGTGTCTCTCAGTTATAATATACATAAAATAAATAAAAAGTCATTACATAGACTGGTACATGGTAACTTTTATCTTGATTATTTCAGAATTAAAAACAAAAGTGGGTGGCAATACGTTACCTCCCTCGAATCACGGGTCGTTAGAAAATATAATAAAGAAGCTACTGTTACGATTTATGGTCATAACCAAAATAGTATTCTATTCTTGTATCACTGAATTTACACGAATTTCTAGCACAATAGCAAATTATGAAGACTACACCTCAATAAAAAAACATTTCATTATTAACTTCGCTGCGAAATCAGATAGCGAATCAAATCAACGCGATCAATCGCACGCACAACTCTATATTTTTCACCCTATGACGTCACACCAGCGGGTGTCCCTCCCAATATTCGACGTCTAAAATTTTTGATTCTATTGCTGTTTTTTTTTTTTATTTCACTTTTTTTGTCAGCCGGTAACCCGCGCCAGTCAATTCGTTCCGCGATACGCATCTGCAACGAATTTGGGTGTTCGAAGGCTTCGTGCCCTTCGTTTTTTAAATTTGTTCGAAAAAAGTCGTGAAACGTAACGGGGTGGTGTGCGGAGGAAAATATTCATTGGGTTTACGATAGCTGGTCCGTGAATTGTTCGATGTATCGCAGTTGGACTTTGATTTGTTGGTAGTTTTTGATGTGAGAATGAAATGTGCAATGGGTTTGGGTTTCGATATGTTAATATCTAATCCATTACAGCAAGACTTGCTACTTCTTCTTCTTATCGTATGGTTAGTGGCCAATCTGGTGGCAGAGTTGTTCAAGCCGCCCGAAGGCCTCTGACAAGTTTAACGATTGCTGCCTAGATGGCAACAACCGGGACCAACTTTTTACGTGCACTCTGAAGCACGGAGACGCTCAGTTCAAATCCCACTAAATGGTCACCCATCTCTGACTGACCTTGCCAAGTGTTGCTTAACCTCCGATTGTTTACCGATCAGTGATTGCAGCTGGCTATGAGCGCCTCATACTTCACTCGCTACTGCTACTGATTAATGACAAAGATTGTTCATCCATCCACCCACATTCCGAAATGGTCCACATTCTGTCATCCAATTCCTATGTCATCCACTTCCCAAAGAAGTCCTACATTTTGTAATGGACTACAATCTAGACAATTAACAATGTCCAAACCCGATTCCAATCTCAGTTATTAGCGACCCACACACACAGCCATATACTCCCGCGTCTAAATACACACACATGCCATATAATAAATATCGCCGATGGAAAGCGAAAAGGTCCCCTCCGTCGGAGTATTTTATATCAGCAATACAGGAAACAATTATTTTTTCGCCGTACTGATATTGGATAGGGTGAGAATATTATATGCGTGGAGAATTGATATAGAGTATTGAATTCTCATTTTAATGACGTTTTGAAATATGGATGTAATATTTTATATTTCATTTGACGCTCAATTTAATGATAAAATGGGGAATGTTAACGATGTTCAGTGTTTTAGAATATATTAAAATGAGTTTTTTGTAAACATAATTGAGGACTTTATTCAATTTGCGTTTAGAAATTAAATTCAAATAATATGTAGGTACATAGTTATGTTCAAATATCTATAAATATTACCTAGTGAAAGAATTATCGTTACGGCGAGGTAGCCATTTGATCCGGTGGTGGCAGAGTTAAGAAAAAAGTAAAATTGTATAAATCTGTAAGTGTCCTCGTAGGCCTAAACATAATGAACGAATTAAGTTTGACAGGTGTACCTAACGTGAAGCTGTGAGATTTTTTTACCAATTTAGAACGGTTTTACTAAGCATGTCTAGGAACAAAAGTGATTTGTAATGCCATTGTAACTCCATCATAACGTTCTATAAATTTGGGGGATAGAATACAACAGCTTTTGGTAAAATCAAGCAATAACCTCGACGCGTACGCTATTTCAATTTTCGCAATAACCACAAACGACTTTCCCACTTAAGACACGTCTCATAATCACGGTCTAAGAAATTTTAATCTAAGTTTCTAACCCAACGAGGCGTCATAAAGCTAAGCATATTTCTTCGTACCTTTAATTAAACTCTAAAACAAAATCGGAGCTACCACCTGCCTGAGTACTGCGAAACCGCATCTCATGCCTTCTCAGCTAATGTGTTTGTGCCCTTACGTGGTGAGATTTTTCGTCCAGCCAGCAAGACCTCTACAGTCGGAGCAACGTTGTCAAAATAGGAAAGGTTTTAGGGGTCGTGGTGCGTGGACATGTTTACGGCTTTCGTGGATTTCGACAAACACCGCGGAGTCGACGCGTTAAGTTTTATTACTTTCCTCTCGTGTAAATTATAGGTGTTATGTACGAGCTTCGGTGGTGGTTAGCTGGATATTTCCTTGTAAAACGATAAAAGTGCGAAATTCTCGAAGGGTTTTCTGCGGCTGTTTGCTGTGGTGATTCGTGGCGCATGTATTATTTATGATTTTGGCGGCCATAAAGTGAGAATGAGAAAAACAGGGTGAATTTAAAAACGCGTGATTTACGTCTGTTATAAAATCTTAGCGCACATAATTAAATTACAGAAACACTAATGAAACAACATAATATTTATGCGTGTAGTATATACAGGGTGAAATTATAATCATGGGCATCCTTTTAAACGGTGATTCTACACACGATTCAGGATATTTAGGGAATATTAATCAACAAATCAATTGGTAAAAAAATATTGCCCAGGTAAGGTATAACAGTTTACTGGTTTGCTTATTTGCTTACTCAAGCAATTTTTTTTATCGATAGATATTTTTTTTATTTTCCAAAATATTCTGAATCATGTGTAGAGTCATAGTTTTTATGCCCATGATTTCAAATTCACTCTGTATAATACATTAACATCGTCGCCTTCACGTAGGTTTTATTGGCGGTAAAACCAAGCGGTAGCCAATTGACTGCAGCTCATATACAGGTATTTTTTTTAATTTAAGACTTTTTAAATAATTCCATTTGCCTGCGGCGTTAGATGCCAATTCCCCTGACCATAGATATACGAATAATAAAATTTATATTATGCAAATCGGCTAACCCCTACCGTAGCGCTAGTTGTAATCTTTAACAGAGGGACATCTCTTTATGCATTGCCACGCGTCACCGTGCCGCCCCCTAGCGTAATATTTCCGACGTTTCGCTTTTATTATTATTTATAATAATAATATTCGTCTTTCACCCCGCTGGATAAGGGGGACAGTACTGATGACATTTTCATGATAAATACTTAAAAAAAAATTGCAGAAAAAATCCATTGATCCATTAAAGTATATACGGTTCTTGTAATAAAATGGCAATTTTCTGTCTGTGTTTGTTCCGGCTAATCTCTAAAACGGCTGGTCCGATATTGACGGGACTTTAACTGGCAGATAGCTGATATTATAAGGAGTAACTACGGCTACTTTTATTCTAGCAAACATTAACAAATATTTTTTTATTACGTACGAAGTCGCGGGCACAGTTTCAACATTATTTTCCGTGAACGACTGAGTCACTCTGTGTCCTTGGACTCCGTTTAGCAAGACATACTATTTTATACAGTCACATGTCTCATTCTTTCTTGGTAATGTCTTTGGTAATACTTATATCTGTCAAAAGCCTAAAAAAATTACGCTATATCGCTTACGTCACCGTTTTTCCTTCCATATTCAAAATATTTCATATTTTATCCGACGTGAAATTGTAGTGTCGAATGCTCGATTTCCACGTTGAGGAATAAATAATTTCGATTCAGCTGAATTCTGCGAATTGCTGAGGTCGGGTACAGTTGCTTTGTAATTTACGTGTAATTTACGGGCTGAATTACATAGGTAATTGTGAGTAATTCAAGCTGTTGAGTGCGGTTAACAAAAGATTCTAGTCTTGGAAATTGTAGCGTGTTTTGTAGTCGAGGTAAGATTGTACATTTGACTATCCAAAATAGTAAATCCTACCAAACTGAGTCCATAGACACAGTACGACTCTGTGGTTTACGGAAAATAATGTTGACATGTCGGTATTGCCAATACGGCATCTTCTGGTGCCTTAAAGTTGATTTTCGAATTGCGATTGCGAACAGATGTGTGAATTTCGCTGCATGTACATAGCGCTGCATGCGCTGAGCACAAGTATGGTGATTGCATTGTTAGGAGATACCATATCTGCTAAAATAATACATCAATGGCTTAGGTGGTGCGCTATGTCTCACACGGATTGCAGTATTTTAGTAGCAGTCCTATGGGAAGTCTACACTTTTTTCTATCTTTACAATCGGATGGGAACGCGATCACGATTGAGCAGTTCCGGACATAAAATCTGCGGGTTTTTTTTATTTATATTTTGTAATAATAATATTAAAGTAATAAATCCAGAAATCAATAGTATACAAATAAAAATAAACTTGCAGAACATAAAAAATAATATTTCATTCAACCGCAGGCGACATCCAATCGAGTTACACTCGGTCGCACCTCCATTGTTTAAAGTTAAATTGCTTTCGCGTCCTTAGCGCTCGATGTTACAGTGCTACATGCGATAGTTTACGCTAACTGTGCTACGCTACGCTACGAGATGTGATTAATTTAAATGTATTGGAATATGGTTGCAAGTGCGGTGCAGAATGTGCTCTAAGTAAAAGTCGCTAGCGACCACTTAATTTTACACTTAATATCGTTAAAACCATCGAGATATTATGTATTACGTACTAGAGCAGATACCACGCATCATTTCAATATTCCAATTTATCGCAGTCCAAATATCGTACTTACTTAGTATTTCTACTTATTCTCCTTCACCCGATGGCGCTTCTTACTTGACTGTGACGCATGACGTTCATTTGACGTGGCGCCTCTAGCACATAGTATATTTATCTCGATGAAAACGCCCTTCGTTTTTATGAGCGCAAGTTCAAGTTTGGCCGTTCTTGGCATACACTTAGTTTAGTAAAGTTTAGGTTGTGAATAGAACTAACCAATAACTTTAGATTACTGTAGTTTAGTTGGTAGAGTAGTAGTTTAGGCTTGTATTAATAAATCGATCTCGAGACTAAAAGCGATTTTGAGTACACTTTGGAAATAATTTGTTTATACTGGTATGACACTAAAATGATATTTCCGGAATTGCTTCTTAGACTTGAGATACATTTTTTATACTTGCTTGAGAGCGATTATGAAAACTCGCTGGTTGCATTAATACAAACCACCAGTTTGATAAGGCTCGCTAAGTTTGGTCCCTATACAGGGTGGCACATCTAGAAGGGTTATAGTCCGGGTTCCCTAATGCATTTTTTTTTATTCGAAAAAAAATTTGTCCTTCAAAATGTATGGTTTGATTTAAGAGTCCCTCCAACATGTATCGATAACGAGGTCATCAAAAATGATTACTAAACAGCTGATATGATATTTTTTCCAATAATTTAGATAATTATCATCAGATTTAACAAAAAAAAAAACAGTTAGTAATAATTTTTTGAGAATCATCAAATCAACATATTTTATCTCTGCTACCCCTCTTACCTACCACAATCAAGATTTTTCGTACAGAAATTGTTGGGCATCTCATCAAAATGAAGCTGCTCACGGAAAATCAACTTGATAATAATAAAAAAAATACACTAGGGAACCCGGACTATTAGTATTGGGGCCAACTAATTAAAAGAGATAGAAAATTCTGTTCCAAGGAACCATGTCATATATTGTCTTAATAGTTACAGAAATCTCTATACTGACTCTTCTCGATGGGACACCCTGTATATGTTGTGGAAAGTTTAAAATTGTCGCCGCCACAGTTGACGAGGTGTCGCAGCGTCACTACTCCTGACGTTTCCATTATCGCACCGGTTGCTGTTGATTCGGGTTAACTGGTTTTGTTGTAACATTGGGTGACATTTTGCTTGTTTTGTAATGAGAATTGGATTAGGGTTTGGTGTTGACGCCTTGTTGACAATCGAACTTGTCCGTTTCTAACCCGACTACGGCGAAGCCAAAACGAAGGATATGTTTTCTATATTTTTGTTTACGTATGTTCCACTGTAACGCCTAAACTCCTCATCTGATTTTGATGAATGAGGTGTCAAGCGATTTTTTATAATGGCCCGGGTGACAGGCTAATTTTATAAAGGTAAATTTTACTTAAAATAATCTTTCATTTTGAATAGAGCTCAAATATACGATCTTTTAGGTATGATAAATCAATTGCCGTATGTATTAATATCCACCTTCTTGAAAAATTTTTGTTAGGGCACAGCTCCATACACATTTCGGCCATCTTCTTTTGTAACAGAATTGGCATATTGTCAACTTTTAAATTAACATCAACATCACACGAAAACCTGACAAACAGAATCCCAAAACGCATAATTAAATATATAAAAAGGAGTACCTACACACCCTTCATTCGGACTCGGCGTAAGCTGATAAAATTCGCTCACAACACAGTTTTCAAAGCAAAAAGGCAACATACTGTTGATTACCTTCATTTTCTTAGGGCACGCATATACCCTTGGGTAAAGGGAAGGGGGAAAAGAGGGTATAAGGTGCAGCCAGAGATAGAGCTGTGCGGTGCTGAGCTGTGGTAGGCTGCGATCATCACGTCTCGCGATTCACATGCGTGTTGAAATCCATCGCAGAACATAGCACATGACTAGCACTATATCTGTCAATCAGCTCGACTATACTACAATGTACGACAATTTACCACTTATAAATATAACGCTAATAAAATCAATATATGAAAAGAAGCAAGCGGCTACTTTGAAAAAAAATTAACCAATGTAACAGACAAGCCCGCTGAGCTTCTTGCCGGATCTTCTCGCGTTTCCGATCCGAAGATAGATTAAAATAAAACATGCAAAAATGAGGATTTGTAAGTGCTACGTAGGCCTATTTGAAATAAACTATTTGACATAAACTATTTGACTTTGACTAGTCAGTCATGTTAAATTACAAAGCATTAAACAGCTAAGTGAAATACGCCACAATCTAGCCTAAAGCTGTGTATTCACCAAATTCAGCTAGAGACAAGAAATCCATATTTCCTCGCTTCTCCCTCCGCTACCTCGCTCATCTTTGATGAACACGTAGCCTAAGATCCTCCCCCCGCACAATTTATTTCGTCTCATCAAAACGTCAACACGTTGACGTGTATTTTAGGGATTTTAATCGGCGGCCGCGCCCGAGGCGGTGCCGGCACCCTGCTGGTTCACCCTCTATGTAAATCGGCTATCCCTCTGGTTCATGTAATTGTTTTCGCTGAGCAATTGACACGTACCCAAGGTTTTAGTTTTGACGCGCGGAACAAGGTGTTTGTGTTGAGACGTTGCGGCTGCGGCTGTCGGCGATTTGATCGATTTTGGGATGGAAATTAATTTGTGTTTTGTTGGGGATTAAATTAAAAATAATGTAGGCTTTATAGTAACGGCCCACGCAACTAGTACGCGGTGGAAACCTGACAACGCGGGTCAGACGCGTAACAATGAAAGATAATCAGCCTTATAGTACGAGATACGCTTAAGGACGACCTTCACCCATCGACTTACCGGAGCAACCCTATATTTTATCAAATAAAATATGTTTTTGAACATATACCAATAGGGTTGCCGTAAAAAATATGGTCATGGCTATGATTAATTAAAATTATAAAACCCATTTTTTTAAACATATTTCACCGACTTGCTTGCCAAATAAAAATTATATCAAAATGAAGGCAATTTTATTGCGAATACAGTGTACAGTGTTGCTTGCGAAAATCTAGTCAAGAATAACGGTAGCTGGGCTTTGAATATAAAAATTTGAAATTGCATAATTGATTGACAGAGAAGCATTGCGCATCCGAGTACTATTACATGCGATAGAGGAGGATGCAGTACAACAGCTGCGTGCGATGAAGCCGTGCATGCTTTTAGCTTTTTGCTTTTTTTTATCCTTGACCATATTCTTTATGGCAACCCTATTGGTATATGTTCAGACACATATTTTATTTGATAACATCCGATAAAATTGATTGATCCGATAAGTCGATCGGTGAAGTTCGATCTTCAGTGTATCTTAGACCATTAAAATCGTTTCAACATCATTTGAAGACTCATAGTTTTAAACGATTATTCTTACCTCATATTTACGCACACACCTTATTATTTTCATTTGTTTTAGAAGGTGAACCGATACCAAAAAGCAGGTCGCCAATATACAATATAAAATATAAAATAATTCGGGTGTTGTTCCTAATTGAAACAAATTACCCATTACCTGAACCAGTATAGACTCCAACAAATAAGTCTCAAACAAAATTAAGGTACGCGATCTTCCCCTAACATCTATTCTCCAATCACAGCCCTATTAAAATAAATGAGAAATTAACACGACAAACAACTGTAACACGGCCATGATTCTATTTACATGTTAATACAAACAGTTGGAAGTTCGACTTCAAGTACCAACGACTTGACGGCACCAGACGCGAACCGGGTCCCAGTTGCTATTCTCAGATTGGTTTCGGTATTAGTTTGTATTGGTGTTATACTTGCGATTTATTGGATAACATGCTCCATAATATAATAGCTATACTAAGCGGATTGCCTTCCTCTACTGTTCGTATTGTATGAGCAAATAGCAATAAACATCTTCTTTGTTGTGTCTTCATGGCTGAGGAACGTGATTCTGGTATGTAGGCACCATATCTCTCTAGACCACTCTATCTTGCGCCTTTTGTGTGGCTTGCAAGGTATCCTATTGTCTCTTGAGTGGTGTGTCAATCATGTTGGTGAGCGTCCCCTGCCTAACTTTCCTTCAGCAATATTTAGTAATAATATCCTGGGACATTTTTTACACACGGCTACCTGATCCCAAACTAAGCAGAGCTTGTACTATGGAAATCAGATAACTGATATTACTACATATACTACTTTTTTATTTGCAAATACATACTTAATATACATAATATACACCCAGACTCGGGACATACAGACATGTTCATGCACACAAATGCATGTCCCAGGTAGGAATAGAACCTACGACCTGCAGCGTGAAAGGCGCCATCACGCCAACCACGCCAACGGGCCCGTCAAATATAGTAAGTAACATTTTTGATAGTGTTAAATTTAGTTTTTTGCAGATAACAAATGCAGCGCTATTTATATTAGGTACCAATAAAATAATAGTTACAGTATTTAACTTCGCTTATCTATCGGTGCCATCAATAAATATGGATATCGTGGTCAGCGCGCCGCCGCTCGGGTTATGTTAATTCATCATCATCTCAGCCGAAAGACGTCCACTGCTGGACATAGGCCTCCCCCAAGGTTCGCCACAATGACCGGTCTTGCGCTGCCCGCATCCAGCGGATTCCCGCGACCTTCACCAGGTCGTCGGTCCACCTTGTGGGAGGCCTACCCACGCTACGCTTTCCGGTGCGCGGCCGCCACTCGAGAACTTTTCGGCCCCAACGGCCATCCGTTCTACGAGCACGAGATGTTAATTAATTCCACCCTATTATGTTCTTTTTAACAACCCAAATCTATACTCAGACGTTAAGTAACAAAAGTTTTATGTTGCCAATTATTTATTGATTCATAAAAACATGCATTTCGCTGTCAAACATGTCTAATCTCCCCATCCAGCGCGACCAAAATTATTCATATCATATAAATGACTTACCCATACGAAGACTTGCGAAGGGACACCTTTGGGACCAGCTCAGCTCCACTCCCCCATTCATTCCTCGTTACAACTCCGGACCACTAAATATTATGAATAATTAATGGCCGACCAACCTCGGGGATAATTATATCTGTGTATCGTTTTTGGAGTAACGGATCGGAAAGTAGGGCACCCGTGGAGTGGATTCAATTCGTGAATAAGTAATCGTTTTGTGGATTTTTGCGGTTATGTGCATTAATATTATAATACAGGATGGAAACAATTGTTGAGGATAGTCGTCATGTACTGTTAAATTTCGTTAATTCAAATTAAACGCCCTATTTGTATAACCTAGAAAATCCATGATAACTCACTATTGCGCTTGCGACCAGGGAGTTATTGAGGTGTGACTAACCTGTCACCCAATTTTGACCACTTGTCACATAAAACGTGTTCCTCAACTTTGACCGACTGTCATCCAAGTCTGACAAATTGTCACCCAAAATACGTCTCTGACAGACTGGAATCCAATTTTGACCATTTATCACCCAATTTTGACCAGATTATCATCTAAGTCATCCAAAATATCCATAATTCTACCAAAATCAAGTATTCAGTAAAATGGGGTGCAGTGTATCTGTATAACTGGATTAATTTATTCTAAACTAATGACTTAATGGCGTTCTTTGGAAGATAATACAATTAGGAGCGGTGTCGTGTTGGTACAGCAATTACGGCAATTCCGACTTCAAGAACTGGCGGCTCGCAATTATGGAGACAACTAAAAATGTCCCTGAAAACGCTCTGAATAAAATACAGACTCAAGTTGGACAACTTGTCGCTTATTAAGGTTGAAAGTGGCTGTCAACTTTCGTTTCTTTTGATCGCGTTTTGAGTTTTTGAGTTGAGCAAAAATTATCCTTTTTCGTATACTACATATACGCGTGGAATTTAACAAAAATGTTTGTTAGTGTTTTCTAAAATAAAAGTACTTACTTGCCTAAGTTACTTCTTATAACATCAGCTATCTGCCAGTTAAAGTCCCGTCAAAATCGGTCCAGCCTTTTCGGAGATAAGCCGGAACAAACAGACAGATAAACAAAAAGATTTTTTTTTCAAGTGTAAACTTTCATATTATGCATTTATTAAAAGTTAGGTAGCTGTTATTTTGACATTACAAACATCTTTTATTTTATTTATTTGTTTAGAAACTTATCGCAAGAAAACCTTTCTCATGATACTGTCATATTTATAGTTATACTCCGTAGCTTGCTCGCAGTATTTTCAAACCACCTGGGACTATAATCGAGCCCAGCTCTTAGAACGTACCTACCTATATGCCTTATTACATGTAGTACAGTCTAGCTGGGCGTGATAGCGCAATTTATCTAAGAGATTCCATTATGTGTATTACATTTTGTGTTGCAAAAGACTCGAGTTCTTTAGCCTCATTTTTAGGGCTCGAGCCTTTTTAAGAAACCTCGAAGGCTAAAGAACTAATTCAACCACGAGTCTTCGAGGCGAAGAGGAGGCTCTCGGAAATAAAGCCTTTATTTTGAAGCTCTTTCTAAAAAGGCTTGGAGCCCTTTTTTATTTTAGCCCTTTGACTTTAATTGAATATGCACGACTATTCTGAACTACTACCACTATTGACCATTCTCGACTATTTTGACCATTATTGACTATTTTGACCATTATTGACTATTTTTGGCCATTGTTAACTATTTTAGACCATTGTTGACTATTTTTAGCCATTGTTGACTATTTTTAAATATTTTTGACTATTCTTGACTATTTTGACCATTGTTGACTCTTTCGAACATTGTTGACTATTTTTAAATATTTTTGACTATTCTTGACTATTTTGACCATTGTTGATTATTTTGGACCATTGTTGACTATTATTGACTATTTTTGACCTTTGTTGACTATTCTTGACTAGATTTTTTATATTTTTGACCATTGTTGACTACATATTCTTGACCATTGTTGACTATTCTTTACTTGATTTGACTATTTTTGAGTATTTTGTAAATTTTTGTCAATTTTGGCTATTTTTTACTATTTTTGAACATTGTTGATTATTTTGGACCATTGTTGACTATTTTGGACTAATTTTGACTATTTTTGACTACTTTTGACTACTTTTGACTACTTTTGACTACTTTTGACTACTTTTGACTACTTTTGACTACTTTTGACTACTTTTGACTACTTTTGACTACTTTTGACTACTTTTGACTACTTTTGACTACTTTTGACTACTTTTGACTACTTTTGACTACTTTTGACTACTTTTGACTACTTTTGACTACTTTTGACTACTTTTGACTACTTTTGACTACTTTTGACTACTTTTGACTACTTTTGACTACTTTTGACTACTTTTGACTACTTTTGACTACTTTTGACTACTTTTGACTACTTTTAACTACTTTTGACTACTTTTGATTACTTTTGACTACTTTTGACTACTTTTGACTACTTTTGACTACTTTTGACTACTTTTGACTACTTTTGACTACTTTTGAACTTTTTGACTATTCTTGACAGTTTTTGCCGATTTTTTACTATTTGTGACCATTGTTGACTATTTTTGACCATTGTTGAATTTTTTTTCACCATTGTTGACTATTTTTTACCATTGTTGAGTATTTCGACTATTTTGACTATTCTTGACTATTCTTGACCATTGTTGACCACAGTTGACTATTTTGAAATTTTTTGGTCATTATTAACCATTGTTGACTATTCTTGACTATATTTGACAGTTTTTACCGATTTTAGGCCATTGTTGACTATTTTGGACTATTTTTTGACTAATTTTGTCTATTTTTGTCAATTTTGGCAATTTTGTCAATTTTTGACTATATTTGACTATTTTTGAACATTGTTGACTATTTTGGACATTTGTTGACTATTTTGGACTATTTTTAACAAATTTTGACTATTTTTGACTACTTTTGACCTTTGTTGACTATGCTTGACTATTTTTGACAGTTTTTGCCGATTTTTTTACTATTTTTGACTATTGTTGAGTACTTAGACTATTTTGACTATTCTTGACTATTCTTGACTATTCTTGACCATTGTTGACCACAGCTGACTATTTTGAAATTTTTTGGCCATTATTAACCATTGTTGACTATTTTTGACAGTTTTTACCGATTTTTGACAGTTTTTGACTATTTTTGCCGATTTTTGATTATTTTTGACCATTGTTGACTATTTTTTTACTAGATTTGACTATTTTTGACAATTTTTGCCAATTTTTGATAATTATTGACAAATTTTGATAATTTTTCACAATATCTGAAATTTTTTGACAATTTTTAAATAAAATTGTAAATTTTTGTAAATTTTTGACTATTTTTGACTATTTTGCCGATTTTTGATTATTTTTGACCATTGTTGACAATTTTTTTACTAGATTTGACTATTTATGACGTTTTTCGTCGATTTTTGTCAATTTTTGACTGTTTTTGACGATTTTTGACAATTTTTGACCATTGTTGACTATTTTTTACTAGATTTGACTATTGTTGACGATTTTTGACAATTTTTGACAATTTTTGACCATTGTTGACTATTTTTTACTAGATTTGACAATTGTTGACGATTTTTGACAATTTTTGACAATTTTTGACCATTTTTGAACATTGTTGACTATTTTGGACCATTGTTGACTATTTTGGACTATTTTAAACTAATTTTGACTATTTTTGACTACTTTTGACCTTTGTTGACTATTCTTGACTATTTTTGACAGTTTTTTCCGATTTTTTACTATTTTTGACCATTGTTGACTATTTTTTACTAGATTTAAAAAGTCAAAAATGGTCAAAAATAGTCAACAATGGTCAAAAATAGTAAAAAAATCGGCAAAAACTGTCAAAAATAGTCAAGAATAGTCAACAAAGGTCAAAAGTAGTCAAAAATAGTCAAGCATAGTCAACAAAGGTCAAAAGTAGTCAAAAATTGTCAAAATTTGTTAAAAATAGTCCAAAAAAGTCAACAAATGTCCAAAATAGTCAACAATGTTCAAAAATAGTCAAATATAGTCAAAAATTATCAAAATTGTCAAAATTGACAAAAATTGACAAAATTAGTCAAAAAATAGTCCAAAATAGTCAACAATGGTCTAAAATCGGTAAAAACTGTCAAAAATAGTCAACAATGGTTAATAATGACCAAAAAATGTCAAAGTAGTCAACTGTGGTCAACAATGGTCAAGAATAGTCAAAATATTCAAAGTACTCAACAATAGTCAACAATGGTTAAAAATAGTCAACAAAGGTCAAAAATAGTCAAAAATGATCAAAAATAAGCAACAATGGTCAATGGTCAACAGTGGTCAACAATGGTCAAGAATAGTCAAGAATAGTCAACAATGGTCAAATACAGTCCAAAAAGTCAGGATAGTATAAAAGTCAAGAATAGTCAAGAATAGTCAAGAATAGTCAAGAATAGTCAAGAATAGTCAAGAATAGTCAAGAATAGTCAAGAATAGTCAAGAATAGTCAAGAATAGTCAAGAATAGTCAAGAATAGTCAAGAATAGTCAAGAATAGTCAAGAATAGTCAAGAATAGTCAACAATAGTCAAGAATAGTCAAGAATAGTCAAGAATAGTCAAGAATAGTCAAGAATAGTCAAGAATAGTCAAGAATAGTCAAGAATAGTCAAGAATAGTCAAGAATAGTCAAGAATAGTCAAGAATAGTCAAGAATAGTCAAGAATAGTCAAGAATAGTCAAGAATAGTCAAGAATAGTCAAGAATAGTCAAGAATAGTCAAGAATAGTCAGGATAGTCAAAAAAGTCAAGACTAGTCAGGAATACAAAAGACTAGCCAGGAATAGTCAGCTATAAGGCGACTCCTTCTTATACTTGCGAAGACTTAGAAAGCTCACAACAACGGAGCTCTAAAAGAACTCCGAGCCCAAAAAGGGCTCGAGGTTTATTTAAAACTCGAGTCCTTTTTTAGCCTTGAAACATTCGGAGTCGTTTTTCTTCGACGAGCCCCATAGAAAAGCTCGAGCCTCTTTGAGAGGGCTAAAAGAACTCGAGTCTTTTGCAACACTAATTTACATTAGAGCTCTTAGGTATGAATTATATTCATTTTGGCATTGCTAAGTAGTCCGAAGTGATGATGTATTATGTATTGTTTACTGGTGATATAAAAATATGGTCGATGTTACTCGTGCTTGTTATTGGTAGGGCGCGACGGTATTGGACGACATCTCATCCCTAATGCTGTGACGTTGTACCACACGCATTACTATGCGTGTGGAACAACGTAGCGTAGTTTTTATAGTAGCATAGCGTCGAAATGCTTTTATAGTAACGTCACAGTAACGTCGCGACACTGTCATAGTAGTGACGGGACACTTTCATAGTGGCGTCGCGACGTAGTCGTAGTGGCGTCGCGACGCAGTCATAGTCGCGTCGCAACGTTATCATACTGTCGTTGTCATAATTTTATACTGGCCTCGTGTTCCTTATGTTTCGACAGCATAAACAAAAAAATACATTTTTCACATGATTTTCATATGGAACCCTAAAACACTAATGCACTGTCTTTGATCTCGGTATAATATGAATCGGGTGCCAACTACAGAACACGTGAAGTGTGCCTCACGCACACAACATCAATTTGTACTTAAGTGAATGATATCTTAATAATTAATAAGGTGAATGCGTCGGGTCATGGCGCGAAATTATCTATTTTTTGGTTTTTATTTTTTTACGCAATATCAGAGTTTTATAAGACGTAATTTAGCGATTTGCGACGACGGCATATTGCATTGAATTTATTAGTGTATTGATATTGCTACAAAATTAATTGAAGATGATACCTAGATCCAAAGTTTGAACAAAACGGCGATATTGAATACATCAAAATTTTCTATTTCGCGTCATGCCCCGACACATATTCACCTTCATACTTTACTATTATTAAAAAGAAAAACTAAAATTTCGAAGACGCAATCTGTAGGTAATTTATGTCTACCTAACGTTAGTAAATAGTGGCAATCTACCGATGAAACTTATTTAAGTAAACGGGCCTTCGAGAGAATATGGCGATCAATCTTGATGTTAATGGATAAACTTTTGTTTTTGTTTCGAGACTATCTTCGTGGTAATTGAAAATATATCTTGTGAAGTACATAATGTGGCAAACTACCAACTTGGTAGTGATTGGTAAATAAACAAACAATCGATCAAACTCCGATCTAAGTCTCCCAAGGGTGGGTCGAAAAAGTTGAACAGTTCTGCACCATCTTTTAGCAAATTTTACTTAACCCGCGATGCGTCATAACACCTGGTTGCATACCAAAGAGTAAATACCTATATCTTTTGTGAAAGCTCGTAAAAAATAATTTTATTCCTTTGTGATCATATAGAGCGCACATGGAGCACGGCACGGCATGGCATTTTATTTTTTATCAATCGAATTCAATACATATCCAATTGAAATAAGGTCCATATTTCAATGCTCGGTGATTGACATCGGATCATTTTTTCTTGCTCCGATGTCGATCACCGAGAATTGAAATATAGACCCTATTTCAATTGGATAAGTATTGAATTCGATTGATAAAAAATAAAATGCCATGCCGTGCCGTGCTTTATGTGCGCCGGCCATAAGGTCTACGTGTCAAAATGTCTAAAAATCTACAAACGTAAGAAAATTGCTATAGGTACCTAATAACCGCAACCCTATTCGTTTTAAGGACTTTCCGTGAGAAGGTGGTACTAACCCGATCAAGCCAGCCCGTATATAAACTGCAGTCAATTGGCTACAGCTTGTCTCTACCACCAATAAATATGTGCTAGAGTTACTGAAATACATTTCCATCGATGTCAAAACAACGCAAAACATCACCCTTATTCCCATACCATAGCAGAGATTGACTTGAAAACATCCTAGCCGACCGTCACTCAGCTAAGAGTCGGTATAATGAGCGCGCAGCAATCATCACAATGAATGGGAAACCGGGAGAGCGAGCTCTCTGAATGCCTCGTCCTTCGTAGAGACGGCGGTGGTATAGGGTGGCCGTGATTTTGTGTTATTTGATACACCATTTACAAAAAAAAATATATAGCTTAGTGCCATGTCCCACTCCTGAGCAAATGCCTTAGGCAAAGGTCAATATTATAAAATGATACAGCTTAACTTAAAAAAAATATAAAAAAATATTAGTCTCTTAATTGTATTTGTCAGGATATCTAGTCTAATTGAATAGTTTAGAACGATCAGATTGCAATATGACTAGACCTCAAGGCTCAAACGATGCTGATCACTTTTTAAGGTAGAACTAGAAGATTTTTTGATCAGAGGATATTAAACAAGTATTAAATAAAACGTTCTGATAAGTTTGATTAGTATAATTTCAGTGATTTAGCGGTTAGAACTTTTTTTTACTGTTTGTTTAAAAACAGTTATTTTAGGTTCTTTATTCGGATAGACAAACTTAAATCTAAAATTCTCTACTTAGACAAAGTATTAAAAAAATACTAATCAGTGTTTCTAGAATTTATTATCTTGATATTACTAAATTCTCATTAAAAAGTAATTTAAACGTGCAAATGCCCGATTATAGTACAAAACGCGACACTCGAATAATTCAAAAGCATAACATGAAACGTCGCGTGTCTCTCGGGAACTTATTTGCTTATAGTTAAGCAATTTTCCAAATGTCCTCAATATAGATAAATAAATACTCATGATTACCCTTGTGTCTACCAATTTATGAACCTACTAGAGATAAACGTAACTTACAAAATGAGTTTTATGAACGAAATTATGGTGTTAATGTTTTTTTTTATAAGTATAGTTAACTTAATACAATTAAATTGAAATATTTTTTTAGTTATTTACACATTCGAGATTCCTACCTTATTACTTAATTTTATTATTAAAATCAATTCCATGCATGTACTAAATAAAAATATAAAAATGACATGGTCACCCTACAGTAGGACTTCTCTCTTTAATTTGTCTGGCACTCAACAGACTGAAAAGATATGACCCCAACGACTGTAAGAATGCTCTGTTTTCAAGCGAACGTATGATAAAAAACGTGGTAGATATGTAACGTAAAAGGTTCACAAAGGCATGTTTTATGGTTAGAAGAAAACATTTTTGAAATAGGGTTTTAGGGAGTTGGTTCTGTTTTGAGTCGACTTACAAGTTCATAATGTTATAATATGCATCAATAGGTGCGTCTACATGAGCCTAGCGGCGTGCTCGAGCAAGCAGTTTTGACACTTTACATAACGTCATTATCAGATTGCTCGAACGCGGCTGCTCGGGGCATGTAAATGCGTCCAACAATAAATAGGTAGGTACTTACACACCAACTGTATGGGCCCAAACTAAGCAACGCTTGTACTATGGCTACCATACAATGGACTGGGGTCGACAGTGACACCCAGACCAGAGAAAATTACGTAAATGCCGTTTCCGAAATTAGATTCCAAATATATGTATATCTTGAAAAGCACATAGTATACTTCCTGAAAACGTAGCTGTGCCTGAAAAGTCGTATGTGAAATGTCGAAATAATTATGTTCTTGGAAAGCCTATGCGTGTCGCGTGGCGTGCTACTAATTGCTAGTTTTACCAGTAAATTGGACGAATGTGGTTTTGTATCGAATGTGACATTTTGTGACAGACATGCACAAAATACGAGCATAACAACGACTATTAAATACGTTCAAAAGTGTCGAGTGGTGGCCACGAGCAATCAGACTAGATTTGTGACTACGTAGACCTTACGTCATAACTGGTTGCTCGGACGTGCCGCTTGGCTCATGTAGGCACACCTGACTGAAAAATACCTGAAAATCAGGAAAAATAAATAACAATCCGTTGTTCTGATTGTGGTTAGGCTCCCCTCTGCCTTATATTAAGACGAGGGTTCGAAATTTGGTTGATTTTCTATTCTACTTTTTCTTTAAGTAAGTATGTGGACTAGGAATCTTATATTTAGATGTATGATTTTTGACTATATTATCTTGAGTATCTTTAAATCCAAATCACGATTTGACGAAATTTTCTCGATAAAAAAAAAAATGAAATGAGCTCTAATTATTTACAATTTTCCTTGCTACCACGATGTTTTTACGATTTAGATCACGAAATTATTTCTAAAACATAGCAAATAATGATATCTAAACTACCCTTCAACCATATTTTAATTCATGAAGTAGTTTTTTTTTAATTCAAGTAAATGTGGTTTGGCGCTTACGTTGTTTATTTCCGAGCGCGCGCACAATATCGCCATCTCACATTTTAAGTACTTGAACTAACCATGTCTCTCTCTAACTTTGTATTGTCAGTGTCCGCTCGGACTTGTTCGACGTCGGACCTGTGAAGGATTTTTTAAAAAATATTACGAAAAAATATTACGGTCGTGCCACATTACAGGTACAGTACAGTATTTACAGTCCGCCGACGCCTATGATAAATAAATAAATATCCTTGGAAATTCTTTTACACATGACTACCTGATCCCAAACTAAGCAGAGCTTGTACTATGGAAACCAGATAACTGATATTACTACATATACTACTTTTTGTTTGTAAATACAAACGAAATATACACTTAATTACACCTAGACTCGGGACATGCGGACATGTTCATGTACACAACTGCATGTCCTGGGCAGGAATCGAACCTATGACCTGCACTGCAGCGTGATTTTCGTTTGCTTTTCCTTGTCTTGTGTAATTTCTTTTCATCTCTTGTCATTTTGTGTCATCTCTTGTCATTTCATAGTTATTCGTGTCATTTCTGTAAAAACTCCCTATTTCGCTTACTGTTATATACTTGCTGCATGGTCTTGGGCCGACAGTGGGAATACATTGCTTGTCAAAACAATGGAGTCGCTTTATTGCGTTTGTTGTAGGTATGGATGGGCAAGTAATAAATATATCATACATCAATAAATTATCGTAAAAAATAACATTACAGATATGGATAGGAAAATGTTTGTCCGTCCTATTCAATCTATTATATTATAAACGAAAGTAACTCTGTCTGTTACCTTTTCACGGCTAAACCGCTGAACCAATGTTGATGAATTTTGGTATGGAGATAGACTGGGTCTTGGCGGAGAACATAGGCTACTTTTTAGGGTTCCAAAGGGTGCTAACGGGACCCTTTATAGGCCTACGCTGTCCGTCTGTCTGTCTGTCCGTCTGTCAGCGCGGGCTGTATCTCACGAACCGTAACAGGTAGAGAGTTGAAATTTTCACTGAATGTGTATTTCTGTTGCCGGTGCAGAACAAATACTAAAAATATAATAACATTTAAAAATAAATATCAAGTCTCAAACTTGATATTTTTGATGTGTTTATTCTACGGTGGTACGGAACCCTTTATGTGCGAGTCCGACGCCTTCAGATCTTATGAATGTTTTCTTGAAATAAATATAGTGTATTTTAAGTAATTAACTGGCCAACCCTCAGGTCCTACCTACCATGTTAGGATCTTTTTAACCCCCGACGAAAAACGAGGGGTGTTATAAGTTTGACGTGTGTATCTGTGTATCTGTGTATCTGTGTATCTGTGGATCTGTGGATCTGTGTGTCTGTCTGTGGCATCATAGCGTCTGAACGGATGGACCGATTTGGATTTAGTTTTTTTTGTTTGAAAGGTGAGTTAATCGAGAGTGTTCTTAGCTATGTTTCAAGAAAATCTGCTCAGCCGTTTGAAGACCATCAGCTCTTTTCTAGTTGATGAAAAGATATAAACAACTTCCACAGGTCTGATCGATACGAAATTTGAAATCCTGTCACTTGTCAATGATATTACAAAGTATGACAACCTTGACCTGATGCGCAGGCATCATCAGAAGAACTCCTCAACGGTGTACGGCATCTACCTTGTGTTTGGGCTCATACGATGCGTTTTGACGAGTACATGCTAATACAAGCTGGGCAGTTACTACACCGGTAATATAAGTTTAAAAAAGCATGAAATAAAAATTAAATTAAAAATTTAAAAAACCCCCGACAAAAAAAAACCTTTAAAAAGATAATAATAATACCTGCATATTTTCACCCAAGCGTCGTCGTTGCGTCGGGGGACCGCTAAGTACATTACATTTAGAGTAACCTGTAGATTATAACCATGACTGGCGTACTTAGCGGTCCCCCGACGCAACGACGACGCTTGGGTGAAAATATGCAGGTATTATTATTATCTTCTTAAAGGTTTTTTTTTGTCGGGGGTTTTTTAAATTTTAAATTTATTTTTTTCGTTCTAGCGGGTGTAAACCGTGATTTAACGAGTTAATGTGATAATTTTTGTATTTTTTAAATTATTCAATTCAATGTTTTTGTTTCAGACATAGTCCAATATTGATTATTAAAATTATTATAATTTCACAATAAATATAAAACAATAAATAAAAGTAAAATTAAATTTAAAAAAAAAAAAAAAAATATTTTTAAACCGACTTCAAAAAGGAGGAGGTTTCTCAATTCGACCGTATATATTTTTTTTTATGTGTGTTCGCGGATAACTTCGTTGTTTATGAACCGATTTTGATGATTCTTTTTTTTGTTGGTAAGGAGATATCCCAGCGGTGGTACCATGATAAGGAAACCAGGATCTGATGATGGCATCCCAGAGAAATCGAGGGGAACCTTCGCAAATCGTAGGAGCGACTAGTGCGTTTGTAATTTTTTTCATTAAGTATTTTAAAGCACTACTATTTTATGAAGGTCTGGAGTCGATCTGATGATGGAGCCGAAAGACAGTCGAGGGAACTCCTCAACGATTTACAACAATTACCTGGTGTTTGGGCTTGATTAATTTGTATTGATGAGAGCTTTACACCTAGATGGGTTGTGACTGTCATTAGGGGTCTGATGATGAAGACGAAGGACAGTCAAGTGAACTCCTCAACGTTTTACAGTAGCTACCTTGTGTTTGGGCTTGATTAATTTGTATTGATGAGAACTTTACACCTAGATGGGTTGTGACTGTCATTAGGGGACTGATGATGAAGACGAGGGACAGTCAAGGGAACTCCTCAACATTTTACAGAAGCTACCTTGTGTTTGGGCTTGATTAATTAGTATTGATGAGAACTTTACACCTAGATGGGTTGTGACTGTCATTAAGGGTCTGATGATGGAGTCAAAAGACAGCCGAGAGAACTCCTCAACGATTTACAGCAATTACCTGGTGTTTGGGCTTGATTAATTTGTATTGGAGAGAACTTTACACCCATATGGGTTATAAGTGCCATTACAGGTCTAATGGTGGAGACCATAGACAGTCGAGGGAATTTCTCAAAGATTTACAGCAGTTACCTTTTGTTGGGCTTACTTCATATGGTTCAAAATGCCAAAATGTTCATTGGTATGGCGCCACTAAAAATCGTGAAATAAAATTATTTTTATAAAAAAAAACAAACCGACTTCAAAAAAACCTGGATCACTAAAAAGCCTGAAATAATATTTCTATTACCTACCACCTCTGCCTACCCCTTCGGGAAAACCGGACGTGATGGTGTGTTATCGAGTATTTGGAGTCGGTGCCAATCTTGGTATGCCAAGTCTACCTACTATAAAAGTAAGAAGATAGATTGGCACCGACCCCAAATACTCGATAACACACCATCACGTCCGGTTTTCCCGAAGGGGTAGGCAGAGGTGGTAGGTAATAGAAATATTATTTCAGGCTTTTTAGAGATTTTTTTTAATTTTTCATGTTTTATCATTAAAATACAATATAATATAACATAAATTAAAATAAAATACAATAAAATAAAAACCTACCCCTAATTAAACAAATACCGTCCGCATGGGATACTGGCTGCATGTCCTCCCTGTATTCAAGCTGTTCCTGTTGTCAAGCGAATTTTTTGAGCAAGGAAAGAGCCAGCCCTCTTGTCACCTGTGGCGGTAACCAGTCTAAGGGTGATTTTGATAGATAAAAAAATAAAGATAAAAAGATAAACAAAAAATAAATGCATGGTTAAATCAATAAAATTAATAAAAACTGAAAATTAAATTAAAACATAAATTAAATATGGTAAAAAAAAATATTATGACACCGCTGATGACTTCATGATCGGCATCGAAGTTAAGTACCAAAGTATTCCTTAGCCTACGAAACATGAAAAAGATACTCATATCCGGCAGTCAGTCACTGACACAGAGTATGTACATTTTTACCCGACTACGGTGGGCGGAGGGTTATGATTTTGACCGATATGTATGTATGTTCATCTGCTCCCGTATAACGTCCAAACTATTTTTATATCATAATAATTTGACTAATGAGATATCGTTGGACGCGTCTGGATCGTCCGCTGGTTATAGGCTATTATACGATCGAAGTATTGTTATACGTATCTATCAGCATATTGTAGGTATCGTTTGTCTTCTTTTGACTTACTTTGTCTTCAGCAATAAAAACAACATAGAAATAAAATTATTTTTTTCAAATACACTCGACATAAAAATCCCATATAAAACGAAAAAAATATATTTGAATATTTTCATCCATTTCATCTATTTTAAAAGGTGCACTGGGACATATTATTTTAATTGTACGAATTAAACAATATTGTTCCTTCATAAAATAACTATACTATAGTCTACTCCATAGCTGTTCTGTCCTAGCTAAGCGAGAGGGATATATCCTTCGGCAGCTCACGCGACGCCAGCCACACCCCGAAACTAAAATTCATTTTTTTCTTGTATCGTCTTAAATATTATGTAACCATATTGGAGTCACAATTATTGTATTTTCCTGTTCAAGTATTTAATAATTATTAAGTAACAGAAAAACTAATTTATTTAGAAAACAACTCGAAAATCCTGTTCTAGTATCTCGTTGTTAACAATAATGCAATGTTGTCAATGATACAAGAAAACCACCCTAACAATGATAAATTAACAAATGCACACAGAAACCTCAAACGAAAATAATTTAACCGTTCAGAATATAATAAATCAAAATGAATACCTGAAAGTACGGGGCCCTTTCATATTCCGGTCAGAATGAGTAAAGACCCTCCATCCAGGGAAATGTAAATAATTTAAGCGGCTGTCCTTTGAGCCCTGGCCGAGTCATTAAATTTCGCCTGTTTGTAAGCTTAATTAGGTAAAATTTCTCTTGGGAATATTTCTTTTCTGTAGGTGGAAAAGTAACATGTTTTTAAATAGGTGCGAATGAATGTAGGGAAATAGTTTTGATCCATTACTTTCAACCCTTTGTAGTTTTAGGTCGATGTAATCGGTTCAGTGGTGTGAGTGTAGATAGGTATTTTGGGATGGTCATTTTGGGAAAGTGGTCACTATGAGAAAGTGGTCATGTTGGGAAAGTGGTCATGTTGGGAAAGGGGTCACTATGAGAAAGTGGTCATGTTGGGAAAGTGGTCATGTTGAGAAAGTGGTCATGTTGCGAAAGTGGTCATGTTGGGAAAGTGGTCATGTTGCGAAAGTGGTCATGTTGGGAAAGTGGTCATGTTGCGAAAGTGCTCATGTTGGGAAAGTGGTCATGTTGGGCAAGTGGTCATGTTGGGAAAGTGGTCATATTGGGAAAGTGGTCATTTTGCAAAGTAGTCATTTTGGGTAAGGTAATTTTGAAAAAAAAATCACTTGGGGAAAGTGATCATTTTGGAAAAGTGTTGATTTTAGGAAATTAACCATTTTGGACCTGAAGGCGTTAGTGGTATAGACTTGTGAATATCAAATGACAAATTTCATAATATTTTTGTCTAGATTGGGACACATTCATTACTGATTCTGCTCATAAAATTCTTAACAGGTATTTTCATTACATTTATATTTAATCTATAAGTTTCAGTATTTAAACCTAATGATATGTAATTCTGAAATACATATTATACAACTGGAACAAACTAGTTTTATTTATTCAAAGTTTTCCAATTTGAATACTTTTGTTTACTCGTTACGATTATTGTGGATTCTGTATTCGCTTTTAGTTGAATTGGAAAGTTTTAGATAAAATAAATTGCATCACTATCTTTATGTATCGTAGGCACTATAAAAGTATCTATTCAATATCTATCAATCATTATGCAAAGTACTTTGCGTAAATCGAAGTTCATTTTACGAACTATTTATTGCAAATATTTACCTACTATTATTACATACGCTGCAAGATTTCGCAAAAAGTTATATCCACAAAATTGAGATTTAATACATTCAGCGCTTTTGTTTAAATAGTCAATTCTCTGTTATAGCATTATAAGTAATGTTCTCATAATATAGCATGATCAGAATGTGAAATTTCAGAAAATCGCGGGCTGCAATTTAAGAATGTGATATTTTCCACCTAAAAGGATGTAAAGTTACATACATATTTTATAACTTTCTGCTTATGCTCGGAATACAGGGCGACGCTCGACACTCAGTGTAGCGACACCGCCGATACAACTGTAAGAAGATGTCGCGGTGGTGACCACACGCAGACACTCGATGATCAAGCAGACGCAGACGATCGAGCTTTAGGCAATACAAAATTAATTAGTTTATGATAAAATTTAATTAGTATTCTGCTTTTATCCACAACACTGATCTCATAAAACGTAGTCCATAAAGTTAGGTATTCTATACCAAAAATAGTTAAAATAAACTAGCCTTTGACTCGCAAGTCCGTCGTAAAACGTTGGCTTAGCATTCAGTGTGCGGAGTCAGTCAAATGTCTCCTTTTAAATACGCCCTCCACAGTTGTCCGTCTCATACATACGAAATAAGTGGCTCTCTCGACGCCGGATCTCACTGACCTAGTTGTGTTTCGGACGTGAATTACGCCGGATCCCGGATCTCAGATGTGTGGCGGTCGGTGCACTGTGAAATATATATGCAATGTAATTTTGGTTAGCAGACAGAATTAGTGAACAGCAGGTTATGAGGCGATGTTTCAGCTGAGGTGGAAAATTTGTGGTACATTTTAGTCTTTGGGTTTTTTAATTGTTTAAGTACCTACGTTTTAGAAAATGTTGTTCTCACTAATTTAAAGGAAAGAAATAGATTTAAATAACTTTTGAGTTTTGTACCCCTCACAACAGAGTTCCTGAAATTTCAAAAACTTTCAAAAGTTGCGAGTTTCGTGACACCTTTTTAAAATTTAAAACGTTCTTTTCAGACCTTTCAGCTTTTAGGCCTTTGACGTACAGAGTAATATTAGCAGTCACTTAATGACATCTTTTCGTCTCTTTTTCGTACCTTACAAACGAATCTACATTCAAAATATTTTCGAGGAACTAGTCGCTCTATCTCTTTTCGAAGTATTTTCCCAAAGGTAGCGCTAATTCCCAAGATTAGAGGCGCAATTCGCCTCTACATTGCAACTGTGGTTTCCTCAAAGGGCTCGAGTATAAAGTGGCTCGTTAGAGGTGTTTTGAAAAAGTAGCGTGGTTGTAGAGTACGGCGCTCTACCGGAATGGAAGCCTTTCAACTATTATGCGAGTTAGTTGATCGTTTTCTATGGACCGCTTTTAGAAGTATTAGGTGTTTTTTATTCAGGAAACGTCTCAGAAATTGAAGGATAACGTCTCTTCAGTTTACGAATATTTTTCAGTTTCAGTCCAAATTGCCTTCGTATTTAGAACTGGATAATGCGGTTCACAGTTCGCTGACAGTGAAGGAAAACATCGTGAGAAAACCTACCTATCCCTCGGGATTAGGTAATAGTCAGTTCCTGTATACACGGCGACACGGTTCACCACCTGTCACGTTGGGTTCTGACTATCTGGTGATACGTGGGCTTTGAGTTGGTTAATACCTCCACAATGTGGTGGTGTATGGCCACTCAAGCCTCTGACTACCCCCGAATGGGGATAAAAGTCGTGACGTTATATATATATTTATATATGTGATATATATGTATATATAATGCAGTTGTCTGAGACTGAAGGCTTTTACGTTAGGTTGTAATTTGTATTAGATTGTTTGTTCATCGTATGTTATCCATAACAACACAAGCTTTAAGTTTAGTATGGTTTTCTGACTATCACTTATTTCATGATAACATAACAATTTTGATTCTTTTAACTGTTGAATTGAAGTGTTTAAACGTAGACTACACTGGCGATGAAGAGAAACTATTATGCTTTTATTTGAACGATAAAATAGTTTAAGCGGTTTCTCATAAAATACTCTTTTATTATTTAAAGTAGGTATGCATTTTTATGCACACTTAAATACTGAATAAAGTTTTAAATAAAACACTTTACCTTTTCACTAAATTTAAAAACTGAGTTGGTACCTTTTTTTTTGCAGGCATCATCAGAAATCCCTTTTTCAAACAGATTTTTCTGACTAATACGCTTATTAGTTCGTACCTTCTTGGCATGTCTCTGACGAATAGGGAAGAAGGCATTATGTCATAATTAATTATTATGGCCAGTTGCAATCACTGATCGGTAAACGATCAGAGGTTCAGCAATGCTGGGCAAGGTCAGGCAGAGATGGGTGACCATTAGTGGCATTTGAACTGAGCGTCTCCGTGCTTCGGAGGGCACGTAAAAAGTCGGTCCCGGTTGTTGTCATCTAGGCAACAGTCGTTAAGCCTTGTCAGAGGCCTTCGGGCGGCTTGGACAACTCTGACACCAGGTTGGCCACTAACCATACGATAAGAAGATGGTCTAAGGAAATAAAATTAACGCCGTCCTTTCACTAATAATAGACTATTCTAACACCTTTTATATTCACAAATTTTGACGTCACTGACATTAATGCAACGCCATTACAATTTTATAACACTCGAGATGCTATCGACCACGGCTAACAAACAAAGACGATTTATAGCTTCCGTTGAAAACGCTACCCCGTGGTGATATCAGACTAGAAACTATTTATTGGATACTTGGCCGGTTTTATTAACATATTGTGCTTTGTTTATGAGGAAACTAAACATGTTTTCTTTTATGAGGTAGTTCGGATTTCGGATTTTGATATGCATTGATTGGAATATCGTAGATAATTAAAAATACTTTATTCATTGTAACTTTTTTTGTAGTGTAGTGGGGCCCCTTAGCCATCCTAAAACCTACCAATGAATCAGACATTTCTGACCAAATGAAAAGTTAAATAACTTGACAGAAAACTCTGTCGACTCCTTCGGTAAATACAAGCGTGATTATGTAATTTTATACTTGGCACAAATTATATCCTTATACAGGAAAATATTACGCAGAATATATCTACCAATATTATGAGATACATTATTATTTTCAATGTTCAACAGAATTTTCCCGATAATTCTGGAAAATTCTAGAAGAATCCTGGCAACACCGGAGCCTGTCCACACAACGCACGCCGCGCTGCTTGTATGAATACCAATTACACAGTACAATCTCTACAGAACTTTCCAGACGATAATATCCGATAGAACATGTCACAGACAAGTTGGGATATTGCCGTGAAAGCGGTATTAGTTGATGGTATTCTTTGGGTATTATGCGAATATCTATATCTACACATCAATGCTAACCAGTTGGCGGGAAGTTTGACGTTTGTATATGACAACCCCTTGGAAATATGTTAAAGTTATTCAATTTATCTCTGGATTTTTCGAAATCTATGTGTGAATCATAACTTTAATATGATTATCACTTGCTTACGGTGAAGGAAAACATTGTGAGGAAACCTGCATGTCTTAGACATGTGAAATCCACTAACCCGCACTGGGCCAGCGTGGTGGATTATGGCCTGAATCCCCCTCGCATTGAGGGGAGGCCCGTGCCCAGCAGTGGGACGTTAAAAGGGCTAATATTATTATTATTATTATTTTATTCAATTTATACTTTGGCAGTACCTAAGCGGTAAAAACAGATTACATAGGTATTTGGCAAATTCCTTTTCAAAATAATTTTCAATTTAGACGATAAGAAAAATATTTAGAACGTTATCTTTTATGACATAAAATTAAAGAGTTAAGTCAGAATGTGACATTATTAGAACATTAAAGTTATTATCAGAATGTGCCCTTTCCAGAATATGACATTTTCAGAATATAGCAAAATCACGTGCGACATTTTCAGAATGTGACATTGTGTCCCATAATGATACAAAGCGCTATCTTAAAAAACAAATTGAAAGTGTACGGATTTTCAGGCATAAAGATGTTTTTCCCTCAAAATATCCAAATTAAACGGCTATAAATCGCCACGAAGTAAAAGACATTGATTAACCTATACCCAATTAGCTTGATTGCTATTGGAGGGATCACTAATAATAGACTAATTAAACGTTTGAACTGTAGCCAGATTGAATTCATTGGTGTCGCCCGACGACCAGCGATTCAGATGTGGTTGTGACTGTTGCGCCTATTAATAAACGCAGTTGTAATCAATTATGATTGGAATTTGATCGGAACTTTGAAAATAATTTATTGATACTTTTATTGGTGGTAGACCATCCCTCCATCCCACTCCCCTTCAGGTCGGCAATGTGCGAGCAATGCCTTTGGTATTGTAAGCATCTATAGGCTACGGTAACTACTTAACATCAGGCGGGCCGTACGCTTTTTTTCCAGTACTATAAAAAAATAAGACCTAAGCTGTAATCAACTGACTGCAGGTCATATGAGCTGGTTCAACCAGGGTAGTACCACCCTCTCACACGATCATAAAGTTCCGGCTCTCTCACTTATTGTATTAAAAGCAGATGTAATAACAACTTTTTGTCGATCTTCTGTGAGAGGGTGGTACTACCCCGCTTGAGCCAGCCCAGCTGCAGTTGCATACTGGCTATAGCTTGACTCTACCACAAAAAAATATTCTCCAAATATATGCCAAAAATAACCTCAAATAAATTCATAATAAATGAGCATCGAATAAATCAACCAACACTTCATAACAACGTTGATAAATGACTCCAAAGTTACCGTCCAACGCCCAATTAATTCGACAGAGTCGAGAATCGATTTAAATCGATACCTATTCAATTTGATATCGATTGTAATTGACACCCGAGTAAAATTGATAAGTCGAGGAAGAAGCGCTTAATGAATATGCGATTGAACTAAGAAAGTTAATATTGAAAATTAAGTCCTGGATCTGACTATCTGCGATCTGTATTTGCATATCTATTGGAATCTATTTGAAAAGGAGGAATAAAAGTTAAATAATAACTGGCGGAATATCTTTTAAGTCTTTCACCTGAAAGGACTTATTGCCGGGGCTTTTTGGTGTTTTGCGTAACTACTGAATGGGATTTTCGCTCAGAATATTTTGTGAAACGTTATAAATATTTAAAATAATATTTAAAGGTAGGTTTTCTCTGATAACTTCGCCCAAATCTTTTTCACAATTGCCAACGTCGAATTTACTATCTTTGCGCTTTGATCTCACTTTTTTGGTTTAGGCTATAATGCCAGATTCAACAAATGCCAAATTATACAACATACCAGTTTCCCAAAATGCCAAATATTACAAACAGATTCTCAAAATGCCTGGTTTTACAAATGCCTGTGTCTCAATATTTCTGAACTCGTCACTGACTTATTTTTTATGTAGGTATGTGAAATTAATAAAAAATGAACTATGAACAAACAAGCACTAGCCTCTATCTTTTATGCTAGGTAGGTACCTACCATACATTCATACAATATCTCGCTCAATTTCACACTATTTGATTAATTTATCATACGCCACAGGGCGAGTGATACGCCGCAATACGCCGCGATGCGCGACACTACGCCGTGATACCACGTAATACGAATCAACACGGAACAATATGCCACAATCCAATTTATTTGTTCGTTTACAAGTAAACAGTCGTAGTTTACTTTCAGTTATTGATGTGGGCTTTTGATTCCGTGTTTAAGTTTTATACTTAAGTGTTGCACAAAATTTAAGGTAGTTGCTATTTGATCTGTGAGATTACTTGCTACTTGGTAAGACCAAACAAATAAAGGGGGTTTAACGTCTTTCACAAGAACATGAGGGAAAGCTATAGGTTCCTTGATAGTCTTGATTCTGTTTTCTCGTTGGCATAATGTCCAAGTGTAAAATTTACAAATTGTTAAATATTTTTCAAGTCATCTATTATTAAATGTCCTGAAATGATCCAATGTCAAAACGACCAAATTTCACAACTTTTTTATTTTCTTGATTCACAAACAACACTATGTGTATCTATCTGTATTTTATTGTAATGCACTAGCAAGACAGTGCAATTTTAGTTATATCAAATTTAATTTAGTTAACTTTGGTAGCCAGCAGAATTAGCACCACACAGTGCTTCAATGTAAAAATTAGTAGGCACCGTTTTCCTGTTCCCAAAATAAATATCACAAAACAATCCTATTCCTGTACACCGGCGAAAATAATGAAGTCGGGATTTTCCATCTCTCCCCGTCGCGTCACCGAACAAACAAAATCTATTAATAATCTCCCACCGAACTCGATCAATTAGCTCTTTATTAATTCTGAATATACTACGGATCCGTCTTGCGGAGTAACCGTTCGTACTGTGTTATTCGAAGTTAAATGCTCAATTTGCATAGAAATTATATCGCGTCCGCTTGTTCATAGCAAATTTTCCTAATTAAAACGCCTTCGGTGCCGGGATTTTGTTCCAATTAAAAGTTTGCGGCGCACTGTGCGACCGACGACGGAGACGATGCGATATTGATAAATGTTGCGTGGCACAGTGGGCAAGAAGCGAGGCACGTAGACACATCATGCATGAATCTTTACCGCCTTTATAGAAATTTTTTGCCGGTTTACAATGGTTTTAAAAAGCATTTCTAGGACCAAATGTGATTTCTAATAAGGAAGATGAGACATATTGGTTATACCGACATTTTTGCAACATTATTTTCCGCGAGCGACTGAGTCATACTGTGTCCATGGACTCCGTTTAGTAGTGATATTACTCCCTCTTTCTTGGGTAACGTCTTTGACTTAGGCCCGCAACACACATACGGAAAATTCCGTACGGAATTCCGTTTCGAAACATCGAATCGGGGACTCCGAACGCAGTAAATCCATCCAAATGTATGGACGTATCGCGTTCGGAAACCCCGATTCGATATTTCGAACTGGAATTCCGTACGGAAATTCCGTATGTATGTAGCGGGCCTTAAAATAACAAAATTAAAATTATGTTTTTTTTTATGGTGAATACATATGGCTAGGGACAACTCTAGCCATAACTAATCATTTCGCATAAAGCCACTGAACACAACCCGAACAATACCACCCCATTACAAGCCAAGACAAAAGTTGTTAAATTATCATTTTTTCTTCAACAACCCTAGCGGTTTCCCACAAAAGGTACAATAAAGGTACTCAAGAGATAACCTTTCGGACAATAAATTCATTTAGGCGGGACCCTAGGGCTGGTCCGAACACGAATCACTATTAAGATGGTAGACTATTAGATATGATAGCTACTTGCCCTCAGAATCTAGTTGGAGGTTCTTAACTCAATAAGGATGAAGAATTACGGTTCTGCCATGTTATGTAAGTGGTTAGAAGTATTTTGAAAATGGTGAGATACTTTTTGCCAACACGTTGGTGTTTTGTTGCACTGTGCAAGAATGAAGGTGCTAACTGTAGGCCTAGAATAAAATGAATATTATAAGATTTTTATCATTAAAGTCATCGATCAATTTGATATCATCGAAGAATTAAATTGGGGTTGAAATTTTATAATGTTCACAACTTTTATTTAACCTATTGTATCCAGTTCTTAAAAATACAGCGCCTTGTTTCTACAAGGCGCTGTATTTAAATAATGTTTCTTTTAAAAGCATTTAAATATGACAAGACGAAATAGAAAAGCGTTGTTTAAATTAGTCGCAACTATTTTAATACTTTCGTGTTTTAAATAGGTTTTGAATATCAATGGGTGAGTCTACTTAAGGCGACCCGATGTCTAATATTGCAATATATCTACACTAATATTATATAGATAAAATATTTGTATTTTTGTATGTTTGTAATGAGTAAACTCAAAAACTACTTAACCGATTTCAAAAATTATTACATTTACAATGCTACATTATCCCTGAACAACATAGGCTATATTTATTACTAGAAAAAGTTAGGGATCCCTACTAAAACTGAAATAAAGTAAAGGTGTAAAAAAAATTGCCATAAGATGTCTTTTATCGCATGCGCTACGGAAACTATTGATGATAGAACAAAAAAATGTTCTACAATATTAAAGAACATATCAATATCTACAAAAACCTTCGCGATACCATATATCCAACTATTGTAGTTACGTTACTAAAGCTAGTTCCCTATACAAAGTTATGATAGACTTACACTGGCATTACAAAACTTTTTTGTTCCCAGAAATGCTTTGTACACCTATTGTAAAATGGCTTTAATCTCTAAAAAATTGGCGGTATATCTTTACAGTGTTATCATCAGAGAATATGTCGTTTGTAGAATCTGGCATTTTGAGAATCGGGCATTATACGCCTAAGCCAATTTATCGATTGAACTATTGTTTTTTTACAATTTAGACACGAATAAAATTTTACTAGATTGATTAAAAAGTAATGAAAACTGATTGGCAAAACACCATCTAATAAAATTGATCCTTGGTTCCTAAATATTCATGACTCCTTAGTACATAAGCACCCCTCATTCCGTCACTCTCATCTCTATGCATTTGTACTTCTACTGTTCATTTAATTAACAAACGCGATCCGATATATACTTTTACGACTGCCTTTAATCCATTACTGCACGAGTAGTTAACACTGCAACGCCCCCTGGTGGTGAAAGCGCAATGTATTAAGCAAATCACGTGTTTTATTACACCACACCCTCCCCCCTACCCCCTTGTTCCCACTCCGGCGCGGTGCAAATTAAACGCATCGTCTGCGTTTGTGCGATACAAGTCCCTCGCATGACACTGCACGGGCTATCACGTTAATTGTTTGGGCTAGGAAAAGGGCGATTGCTAAATAAGTTAGTAGGAAGCGTCTGCGTTTTTGTTTTGTAAGGTGCTAAAGTACCTAACAATAAATTTCTCACTTACGTTATATTTTTTGGTAACTAGATATTTTTTTCGAAAATGCGTTCCTAAATTTTAAAAGCTAGAATAGTACATTCGGAGAAATCAGTATACCCTACAGGTTTCAATGTATATATTTATTTCCAAAAGTATAATTATATCAAATTTCTTAAAGTTAAAAACGATAATTCATTAAAAACATAATTCACGTTAAGTATGCGTTTTCTCCAAGAAAATAACAATAATTTGAATATCTCCGTAATATATCTTTAGCGAATCGAGCAACTTACATAAAAGCTTTTACGTTAAAAATATGTAAGTTGGTGTAATTTATTAAAAAATTCTAAAAAACGGTAACAATAACATTACTTACCATATTTTACCAAAATACATTCGTTTTAGTACAACCTCGAGGTTATACGTTTGATTCAAGCAATACTCACAAGACTGCATAATATTCATGGATTCTTTTAAAAAGGGAGCGTCGAGAGGTTCCGTTGAGATGTACTCCGATATCGGGAATTAATTGAATAAAACGCAGTGTTGGACGGGAGAATGCCTCGCGAGGCATCAAGACGGTGCCTTCATGAATATGGATTCATGTTAAAAGTGTTCTGTGCTCCATAAAAAGTTGAAGTTATTAAGTCGATGGCCATTAAATCGGAGGTCAAAGGACGTACAATTGCTGAATGGCCACCCCCGATGGGATTTATCGGCGTCCTAATTGATAATTTATTACTCTAACTTGAATGAATTTTAAATAAAAATTCTGATCTGCAATTCTAGTTGAATCGTCTGAAATTTTGGAGTTTAAATGTAGATTTATTTTCATTTAAAGGAATACCCTACGGTTTATTTACTTACTATTATTATTATGCTAGATTACGATGTAGAAACAATGGCTTAACAGGTACGTATTTTAGAATAAGGGATTGAGTTGGATCAGACTTTTGGACGCTCGCCAACCGTTATCGGATTCATGTAAAAGACTGAAATTGAGGTGAGAAATGCAAGCAAAATATATTTCCGGTTCAATAGAATGGAATTTTATAACATTATTTCTTTAAAATAAAAAGAAAATGGGAGAAGAATTGATTGTTTTCTTGCCAACTTATTCAGCTGTTTTCTATTTTCGTGGCCCTACAGTGAAGGGAGAATGTGAGGGTGAGAGCAGGCCCCTAGTCTTAAATCCTGCCGTCTGTATTTTCATATCAGGGGGCTTATTAAAACACTCACAACTTTCAGAAATTATATTAATTACTTGGAAATACTTGAAAATCTCTTTCTACTGAACTTGCTTCTAACTTTAAATGCCAGTAAGTATTTTCTTTAATTCACGTTAATGGAAATATGTTGTTCGAGTTTTGCATACAATTAGAAAATGTTCTTATAATGTGACATTTATTAATTTAATAAATGTCGTAAAATTAGCTAATTCTTTGTTTATTCGGGACCGTCTAACAACGTTCATGTGTAGAAAAATCTATCAAATAGCACTTAGGGTGAAGAGGGCACAATGGGTAACAGTGTCACGATAACTGATTGTAATTAATCCAAATAAATTTTCTAGGACAAAGTGTTTTGGTTAATTACTAGAGGACCCGAAAATGGAGCAGTGCTTTGTAATCCCAGAGGCGATGACAAATTTGTGAAATTGTTTCGGTTTTGTTTGGGTTCGAGAGGTCCTAACCTCACTAATGAGCGGCGGCTCGCCGCGACTGCCGGCGATGGTTTTTACCTGATATTGGGCGCTCGAAGTGCTATTTGATGGCATTTTACTCTCGAATGATTAAGGATTCATAATACCTAAAAGGGTTTTGCAATGTGCTTGGAAATGTGGCTTTCTGGGAAGCATTTGAGCGGTTTGTGGTTGCGTAAAACATTTTATGTATTACTTGTAGTGGGTACATGATTTCGTTGACCTTCTTTTATTAGTTTACTGGTGGCTATTTATTATAATTTTAATTTTATAAACATGCCATTGATATCAGTTGATTTGTTATCTAAATCTTATAAAATATATACTTTAAAAAGGGGTTTCTCTATTTACCTCAAAAAATATAAAATATAAACTAGACTGCAACAAGATCAAGATTAGTTTCAACAAGGAGCTCTCAATTAACCCGCGCCGACCCGCTACGATACTGAGCTTCCTAACAATCTAATCTGCTCGGCGTTCCCTGCACTGAGAAAATAAAATATCGACGAACAAAAGCAAATATCGACTGTGGAATGGGTGCTAACTAGACTCGCCTTTATAGTGCTAATTTCCTTCGGGTGGAGAGAGACTAGAGGAATTTATCAAGTTTCCTTGGCCAGGTTCAACAGATCTTGGTTTAATTAATGTTCTCACAGGATAAACGTGCAAAGTTCTTCAAATGAATGTGAAATTCTCGACCTGAGAATTTATCATTTGTGCGCATAAATACAAAATCAAAACTGCTACCATCGTTTAAAATAGCAAAATTTTGACTTGTGGTTATAAGATAAACGTGTTAAAACACTAAGACTGTGTCGTGTTTAAACACTAATCGGCAAATTTATAAAGATTTTTAGTCAGTTTACAATGGTTTATAAAGCATTTACAGAAACAAAAGTGATATGTGATGCCAGTGCAAATAGATCATGACTTTCTATAAATTTGGGAGTAAAATTTTAAATTAAAATAGTTATTTATTCACGTCATTACAAAAATAGAACTAATCGATTTATATTGAACGTACCTAACTTGTTATTTTTTTTGTTTTTAGTGATCTCCCATTTCATGGCCACACACTGCCTTATCACATACTGTTTTGGGCACGGATTCACGCGGCGGCCGCTCCTCGCGTGACGCCCGCCGATACTAATTAGATGAGCTTTTAGTGTCGCCCGTTTTATGGCCCGAGAATCGTCTGTAATAAGTTCTGCGCCTTAGTTTTAGGGGCCGGCCAATTTTCATGTTAATCTAACTTTTGATCTAGTTATGTGAAAGTTTTTATTAGATTGCCAGCAGTTGTTGCTTGGTAGTAATCATAATATTCATAGTTTAGCTTGTCTGAGATCTTCTTATCGTATGGTTAGTGGCCATCCCGGTGTCAGAGTTGTTCAAGCCGCCCGTAGGCCTCTGACAAGGCTTAACGACTGCTGCCTAGATGACAACAACCGGGACCGACTTTTAACGTACCCTCCGAAGCACGGACGGCGTTGTCTGAGATGAGATGGATTCTTATTCGTTATCAGTGAAAAAATGTTACCTACTACTCCGCCAAGCCAACTAGGCACTTGGATGGAATGCGGCTTCCCCGTCCGCATACCGCCCGCACACCCGCCACCGCCTGCGGCTTACCGCCCGCACCCACGCTCGCACACCGCCATCGCCTTGTCGTGCGTGTGACGTTACATTTGACAGGTCTCTATTTGGCTTTTCGGAGTATAGATCATAGGCGAACGGCCCTTGGCTGTGTTGGACATGTACATACACAATTTTGATAGTGTGCGTGCGTGGCGGAGCCGTAAACGCACACATTAATACCTATGCAGATACATCTTTACACAACCAAGGGCCGGTCGCCTTCGTGAATTTCAAGAACTATACTAGTTAAAATATCCCTTTATTTTCCCTTACGTTTAATAACTGACAATTCCCATCTAGTAACACAGATGACAGAACCACCCACAATCTTCGCCATTTCTTTTTTCACCCCCAGCCGGAGGTACAAATTAATCTTCCTTCACAATGGTCCCCGGTAAGTGGCAGTCGGTCCTTCGTTCCGTTAGGTATTGTTGTATAAACCAAGTTTACATGCCAGTCAGGCATCTCGGCTTTAATTTATACAGTAAAATTGTCGGTGTTTAAGAAGTTTTGTCTTTTAATTGTTATTTGTTTGTGGACTGTAGTGTTTTGAAGGCGCTTTTAAGCCTCGGAGAGCACATTAAAGACGTTTTAAATAGGAAGTGTCTACTTTGGTTCGTAGTTGACACGAAAAACTGTTTTATTTTGTAGCAATATCAGCGTTATAAGAACGATAAAATGTGCATCAAAAAGTTTATAAGTTGATTGTCGAATTGCGAATGCGATAACAGCGATAATTTTTTCGTCAATGTTTCAATTGGTTTCGTTCATCCTGTATTGCATTTTCAGTTGAAATTGAAATCCGGATGAGTCTGGAGTTCACTCTTCGCGATTTCAATATATTTCAATTGATAAAGCAACACATGATGAACGAAACCAATTGAAACATTGACGAAAAAGTTATGCAATCGTCCCGCAATATACAGGGTGGTGACGACATCATGACAATAATATTGAAACCACATACTGGGTATCACATCAGTAGTTAGCACGTAAAATATTATTAAATTATATTCAAAGGTATTGCCACGGGATTGCTTTTTTATTTTGACAGTTTTAACTTAACGCCTACAAAGATACCGCTAAAAACACCGACACCGAATCGATGTTGCCACGATTGTACTTACAGGTCAGTCTATGAGGTTGGTAGACGTTTATAAAGCGTGTTGTGTTTCGTTTAGACTATTTCCGCAATTATTTATTTTTTAAATTTGAAATTTTAGACTTTGATGTAAACCAAATTTTATAATTTTAATGTGTTGTGATTGACTAGCAGGGGTCGTGTTTTAATTTATTGTCACTATGTCGTCACCATCCTGTATGTGAAATTCGCTGCATGAAGTGGTGCGCTGAGCATAAGTCTAGTGATTACAATGTTAAGAGGTACCATATCTGACCTAATAAACATGTATTTTAAAAGACTATTATTGGTACTCCTTAATAGTACCTACATTGTTATCCGAGGGGAAAAGTAACTTATTAATTGGTCCAGAGACGGGGTTTAGCGCCCGAGCGTAACGAGGGCGCTAATAGTTCGAGGGACCAATAATAAGTTACTTTAACCCGAGATAAACACTGTGCTTTTCATCACGTTTACAAGGAAAGTATTAATAAAATAATTTAGTAGCTAAAGAAAAAAATAGTGAACATTTACACATACAAACACATGTATACTGACGTAGATTGCGTATTTTGCTTTTTGATATTTTGACGCTGTCACTTTGTTTTTTTTAGAGGCCAGTACTTTTTGAAACATTATAAAAGGTTTTAGTCTGTGATTATAGATTCGGAGCAGGAATGATTTGTGATTGATTTAGGGGAAAATGGTAAATATTTTGCCCAAATGTATGTTATTTTAAAGAAATAGTTGAAAGTAAATTATAATAAAGTCATTTAAAAAAATATATTCTTTAATTAATACTTAACTTTATGATATTTCAATTTTACATCGCGCTGTAATTGAGTGGATGTAAGAAGGTTGGAACTATTAAATTCTCTTTGGTTGGAACATAGTTAACTCGTATTTTTTTATAATTTGACAGAACGGGCCCAATCGTTTTCTGGATATACGATTTTGCCCGATCAGAAAAGTATCACCTTCTGTCGGCTCTTCAGGCACCTTTCGACCTACTTTCCGCGTATCAGTGATGAAAAGTAGATTTAACAAGTACAGTCCACACCAGTAACCTCTCTACAAATGTCTTACAACCGCCAAGTCTTAACTTAGACCCACACGAAATCCAACTCAGCTTAGACTAGGAAGGGAATAGGTAAATACTTTAAGTACAAGTTAGCTGCCAAGTTCCGCAGTACGTACATACCTATCAGTGGGGCTACTCCGAAATACGAAATGAAACATTTCTGCTGACAGATAATTACGTTTTTCTACACTCGAAAAGTGTTTCGGATCCGAAGTTCGGATTCGACGATTCTTCTGTCGTAGACCCTACTCCGAAAGAATCCAGAATACTTTCGGAGTAGGAAAATGTACTATCCGGCCGAAACTCGTTCGTTCGTTCGTTTTATATTTCGGAGTCGTCCAGACACGTGCGACGGGCCAAGTTAATATCGGACCAGTGTCGCCCTCTAGACCGACTGGGTTATAATTGTCCGAATGTTTGCCGCTGTGCATCGTAATGGTTTAATTGTGGTTGAGTTTAAGTTTGGCCCGAAATAGTGATGGGACTAGAGCCACTTTGGAGTAAGCAAGTTTCCTGCATATGGTATCTTTAAAATATTATTTTCAGCGCTTTTGAACATTCAACCCCTAAGGGGAAAAATAAGGGGCGAAAGTTTGTATGGCGGTCCCAATTTTTTTGAAGCTGGAGATATTAAATTTTGTATTTAGTTTACTAATTACGAATAAAAAATATTATTTTCAGCGTTTTTGGAAATTCTTCTTCTACTTAATAAGTTTGTACGGAACCCACCGGGCGCGAATCCTACTCACCTTTATCCGGTTTTTTTCCAAAGTATCTTGCATATTACGACAAAAAAGTATGTATGTTTAAACGTACGTCAATACGTTCGTTTTGTTCGCGCGTAGATCGCTTTGTTGTTTTTGTAATTAGGTAGGGTCTGGGAATGCCTCAAATTTTACGAATCCGCACCCCAGCCCCAAAGCCTGGGTTTGAATCCAGTCACGTGCGTCTCAGACCAAGTTAATAACGGCCAAGTGTCGCCCCGAGGCAAGCCGTGCCCATTCTGTTATAATTGTAGTACGAACGCGTAGGAATCCCGGCCAGATGGCGCAACCGTGGCGATACTTGGCTTAGAACGATTAGGAGATTTTGATAATGTTTTAGGGTCATAACACACCGGTAGCCATGGCAACGTCGCCAGCCACCGTAGCCAACTATTCGTATTGAAATGTATGGTAGGTAACAAACCTGGCGACGGACTGGCGACGAACTGGCGACGTCGCCAGCCAATACAAATTGTTTGGATACGTGGACGGAGACGTCGCCTGGCGTCCCGGTGTGGCTCTTATAGTTTGGCTTTGAAGACGGCTCAGAGGAATGGGCGTAGTGTGCAAGAGATCGATGTATTTTGAAGTAAATAATAGTACATTACTGCTGCGGTCTCTAATGAGTGTGTTGTTGACCGCGTTTTTGATGGGCGAAAGCGCGGCGCAGCGCAGCTCCAGGCCTCCACAGCGCGGTCAGCATTGCAACTCTTGATGGACAAGCTAAAATAAACGCCGAGACCAAAGTTCGAGGCCTTTATAGCGCGGCCAGCAAGGGTAGCTATGATGACCAAGCTTGGAGGCCGTGAGCGTAGCGTAGCTTAGCTTGAGGCCAGTATGTCGTGGTCAGCAGTACACTTATTAGAGACCAAGGCTTGTATAGTGCTTTACTCAAAAATGCGACTATTAGTTTAAACAAAAATAGCTAAGTGGGTATAAAAATTAATACAATTATTAGTAAACGCACCAGTAATGGTCAGCGTTCCACTAATGGTCATTTGAAAACAAAAACCTTCCAAATAAGAACCACGAATGTTTTAGGGAAAGCGGCAATACTCAACCATAAAACATAGAAACTCAGCTTTATAAAAATGAATTTTGAAGTCTTAATGTCGTTTATTTTCAAAATGGCGACCGTGTAAAGTAGTCGCCATCGCAAACTCATCAATTCTTTAAGAATTTCGTTAAGGAAGTGGTATTTTTAAACAGATTTTTAAGTATGAAAAATAGTAGTGGATTTGCACATAATTTATTATATGCATGCTGAGATGATTGGGAGACAACATTACTACGTAACTGCACTAATTTACTTCGTAGTTTTTTTTAAACTGGGGTGTCCATTACTGAAAATCGCAAAACGATTGGTTGCCAATTATGGTCAGTGATGAACACTGGTGTGACCATAACTAGCACATCATCCGTTAATCAAAAATATTGCTTAGTAATTATTGTTTATTTGCAGTTTTTTATTTTTTTTCAAAATTAAGTCGTGTAAATAAATTATATGCGACTTAGTACATGAGCCTCGCCATAAAAGTAGTAAAAAAGTTTTAAGTAGCTGTTCATCAGTACCCCAGAATGCTATAGTAGGTACTGGACATTTGAAATATAATTTTTCAAATTTTCTGTGGTTGCTAAGAATTGTAATTTAAAATTAATTTTATTTTATAAAAATGGAAGTCTATTTTCAATTTGTTCTTTTTTGAATTATTTTTCAATTTTTCTTATTATATACGTAAAACAATATTATCATAGTATTTTATTTTGTTCTAGAAAAGCATATCTGGATGAAATTTGATTAAATTTCTATTAACATTACATAATTATCCTAATAATTGGCTTGACCATAATTGGCTGTTCATAACTGGTGTTGACCATAAATGGAGTGACAATCATTAGGTTGTTGCCTGACCATTACTAAGGCAATTTTTTTAATTTTTCAAAAATATTTTTAAATATTTCTACTATAGATAAATGAGTTATTGAATCTTCCACAACTAAAAGATACCATCCTTCACTAATATCGCAATGAAACAGTAAAATTTAACAATAACTACCCAGACAAATGGCTAAAAATTACATATTTTTTTCTTATATTGACCATGATTGGGTCGTTTACCTTATTTATATTTTTACGAACTATATCTATAGTTGTGTATTTTCTCTGTTACGTTTCCATGGCAACGGCCAAATAACAGCAATATAATGACGATAATACGGGGTAATAATACATTGTATGTCATGTAGCTCTTGCAGTACGACAAATCCGATTTTGCTCGAAGAAGGTTTGTGAAATAATGACAACATTATAAACTTTTTTGAGTAAAATTTATAATAAAGGAGTTGAGTGGAGTGAGGTGTAGACCGCTCAGTTCACTGTTTGTGTGATACTAAATAGTAATGATGTTCATTAAGCGGCCATTTCATAAATTTATGGTTCATTATGTGCCGGCAAGCATAATGTTGGTAAAATAAAATGAAGACAAAATTTTGAAAACAAGTTATATGGTGCGTCCATATGCCTTGCCCTAGCACTCATGATATGGAACTATATCTATGCGTTCCGACGCCAAAACTGAGTGCTTGGCATACGACTGATGTACATACAGCCATTTTTGTTGGCCGTTGACTTAATTCCCGTGAGTTCATGAGAGCAATGTTTGAGTTTATTTTTTATACAATTTTCCCCATGATCTATAATATGAGCGTTGCTTAAAGATGCTTCACGTCATATATCACTTCAAGTAATCCGCCTGGAATTTTCGTAGCAACACCCCACGGTCCCGGCTTTGACCTCTAAAACGCTTTCAAGTACTAGGACGGCAGTAGGTCAAAAGAGATTTACGACAGTCACTCCCTGTTAGTAAGTGTCCTCTTGTAACGTTCTGGGAGCCTGGTAATTTTATTTTTAAAATAGAAAGGAGTTTGTCGCCTTTGAACCCTACGTTATTCATCCTTTGTGACATTTGCAAAATATGAAAATAATATTCGAAGACTTTATTCTTTTCAAATAACATATTGAATAACCGTCACGAGTGTCACGATTTTTATCAATAGTGTGGTACGTGACAAATACATATTCTTACTGATTGGCGGCGTCTTCATCAGGCGCATACCTCGCGCGAGCACTCACTTTTGACGTCGGAACGCATAGACGTAATGTCATAATATGAGTGCTCGGGTGAGGCATGCGCGCCATATGGACACATCTATTCGGATTCTATTTGATTACAAGAACGCATCAGCGATGCGATCGCAATCATTTGACGTTCGTAGCTCCATCCTGCTCACATAAAAGATTTTTGACAGTGAGAGCACCATCTTAATGGCGATTCTCTTGTACAATCTCAGGTTTGCCAATCAGCAAAGTTCTAATTTACCACGTATGGAGTGCATACAGCCTACCTATCTACATTTGTATTGTTTATCTTTGCACTCAAACACTCATACATACGGTCGCAATCGAACTACGCATTCGAAAAAAACTCCATGACGGTTTAATCCCCAAACTTTTTAAGCACACACCCGGAATATGCTAGGGGTATGTTTGAACCGGTGAATCCGGATCGATATCCGGGTCCGGATCAACCGTGTTGATTGGCTCCGGACACTATCCGCCGGTTCAATTCGTGTAAACTGGTTGTACGCCCACGGCTAGCGAGCAATCTAGGTGTGTCCATTTGAATTTGGTTTAGCGAAAAAATTGCTGAAAGGTTTTGAAATAACTTTTTTATTTCGTAGAATTGTACCAATACCTATTGGCAAACGGTCCACCTGATGGTAAGTGGAAACGGCCGACTAGGACCCCATGTTGTACCTAAATGAAAGAAGTAAATATCGCCAGAATAACCCACCAACTGTATGGTCCCAAACTAAGCAACGCTTACCATACAATGAACTGAGAGTGATCCCAGTGACACCCAGACTGGGGCAAATTACGAAAAGGCTATTGCGAAATTTGTCTCTGGCGGGAGTTGAACCCGGTCTACGCTCGAACCACTGCGGCAAACGGTCGTCATTGCAGTCACATACATTTATAAAATATACATCAAACATGTAGGCACATGACATACGATTATACAGGGGAACTTTAAATTATGGGCATCCTTTTAAACTATGACCTATGACTCTACACGTGATTGAGAATTTTTTGAGAAAATCAATAAAAAATGTATCGATAAAAAAATATTGCTCGAGTAAGTAAATAGGCAATCCAGTTAACTACCTTTATACCCGGGCAATAATTTTTTAACAATTGATTTGTTGATGAATATTCTGAAACATGTTTAGAATCACCGTTTAAAAGGATGCTCATGATTTCAAATTCACCCTGTATTTAAATGTACGCAATTAAGGTACCTTATCTCCAAATATTTGTTCGGTAACAAGATTTGTTCGGAGCATTAAACGTAATAATTAACTCCTGGGAGCGAGGATGTGTTTGCAGTCGATTTTCTTACTGAAGTAACGCTATGAGCACCTCTGCGTCCCGCGTACAGGATTACACCGCTTTAAAATTCCCTTGAGCGACGCGATCCGAACACTCGTGTGTGGGGTTGGGGCTACAGTACGGGCGGTAAGCGAATTATCGAGCGAATTTCGTTTTAAATGTAAAAAAATAATACCAGGACATTTTATGATGGAGTAGACATAATTTTAAACCGTGGATTTAATTGTAAATCTCATTTTGCATGACTCGGGCCGGAATCGAACCCAGAAACTTGCGGTTCATTTGGCTTGCTTAAAACCTCTAAATATACCAAGGTAGTACGGTCGCCTGCACGTCGAAGATAACATTTCCAACATAATCTGAACTCTCTTTATTATTGCCACCGTAATTAACAGAGCTCAGATTATACCAGAAATGTTACCATCGACGTGCGGGGGACTGTACCTAACCATAAATGCCCATAATAAACTCAAATCCAGATAGTGAACATAGAAACTGTTTTTTTTAAATCACTACTTATAATCATTACTTATTATAATTTTCTGTGAGACATTATTACATTGAATGGATACCTTATAAAATAATGTCCATCAAGTCGCTACAATTCGAACCACGCCTCATCGTATCTTCCCCTTCTTAACTCAAACAGCGAACAACCCGAGGCCTATTTGAACGTACTGTATGCTATAATTAAGTTAAATTGGTACAAACTACGTACAGGATTCCTCTCGCGAAGACACGCGTAATATTTTATTACTACACTTAGAACGATTTAGAACTTGTTTGTTGTACCCATCTAGTTTGCGCTTATGAAACATTTACACTGGTTTTGCGAAAAAGGGAAGATTTTCCAGCCAGGCGGTTGGCACGCCTGGAGGGGCCGGCCGCTATACCCCAATGGTTGTTAATGGGGTCTTCTAATTATAAGGATATGCCTCGTGAATCTTGATATCGTGATTCAGGATTTTTATGCAGAATCGCATGTTTATGTTCATACCTCTATGCAATTTTCCATTTTATCTTTGCATAGCAATTTAAAATGTTGACCAAAAAGGTTTTTTTTAATAATACCTGGCTCACGACACAATCCAGGATTGACAACCAACCAATTATGGTTTAGTTCCAAGTTTAGTTTCCATTGGTTACATTCCGCTTTTGTCACAAAATTATTGACTGTTTTTCTGTTTATCTCATTGATTTTTCAAGTCGCTTAGGTCAGATTCCGCTTTCGTCAAAAATAATATTCGCTGTCACTGGCACCACACCCGCACCTTCCCCTTTCCTCAAATCGCACGGCTGTACCCCGGGGCCTGTTTGAACGTATTGGAGCGAACCGGCTAATTGAGTCGAGTACAAACTGCGTACGCGATTGTACATGTGAGGACAAACCTAATTTTACGCATATTTTGTCCCGCACACGTCTGAGTGAGGAAGTGAGCGTTGTGTGTGAGTGTACTTGTTCGTCAGTTGGTATAATTAGAGCCGCCACGTACATACGGAATTCCTTTTCGGAATATCGAATCGGGATTCCGTAAGCTCCGCTTATCACACACATACGTTTATTTCCGTACGGAATAATTCCGGACGCACAGGCTACCATTCGGAATTCCGAAACGGAAAAATTCCGTACGTATGTGATACGTCCATACATTTGGATGGATTTAATGCGTAATGCGTCCGATTCGATATTCCGAAACGGAATTCCGAATTCCGGATTCCGTATGTAGGTATGTGGCGACCCTGGTCCTCTTCAGATCGTCAACGTGCGAGCGATGCCTTTGGTATGTCAAGCCTCTGTGGACTACGGCAACTGCTTAACATCAAGCGGGCCGTAAGTTTGATCACCGCTCTATTCATAAAAAAATACAACATAAAATATAATTCCTTATTTTTTATGTGACTACTGTAGCAAGCAAGCGTATGGCCCGCCTGATATTAAGCTGTTACCGTAGCCTATAGATGCTTGCAATACCTATGGCATCGCTCGCTCGTTTCCCACCTGAATGGGAGTGGGACGGAGTAAGGGGAAGGGGCGAGGGGGTTATACTTCCGGCTGTCTCACTCAATGAATCGCAGCTGCAATAGCTACTTTACGCCGATCTTCTGTGAGAGGGTACATGCATAAAATACAATCATAACATCTTGACTCATGTCGTTAACTCATTTAGTTCCCATTGACATAAAGCCGGAAACCCACCGCGGCGCACGGAGAGGCCACGCACGTGGGTCAAGCTTCGCTTTGCAAGAAAATGTATGCAATCGTGTCCACGGAGAGGCACGGAGAGGCACGGAGAGGCTACGCACGAACTGATGTCATGCATACATTTTCTTGCAAAGCGAGGCGTGGCCCGTGTGCGTTACCACTCCGTGCGCCGCGGTGGGTTTCCGGCTTACTGCACATAAAACTGCAAATGTTCTAATACATAAGGTTTCTAACTTGAAAATGTATTGTCCAGAAGTACAGGACAATATAAAAGGGTATGTAATGTATGCATAATACCGACCCTGATGTATTGTCCAAAATCACAGTACCATACAAAACGGTCAGTAGGCATGTATGTATCTCACAATCTTCTGTCATTCTGACGAAGGGACGGACGTATCCGAGAAGGGACCAGCATCAAATCGCGATAAACACATTGAGGGTCCCGTTTATTGAGCGACGTGTCGGGTCGCGGGTTCGAGTCCCGTTTCAATTTGTTGGGACCGCTTTATGTTGGGTTGCTCGTGATATACGTCACCGATTGGTATAATTAAATTAGTTTATTTTCCGTTGTCTCTGGTATCTCGTGTAGTTCTTTACTCTCGACGCAATGTGAAGGAGTGTGTTATACGTATTTATTTGTAGCAAAAGCTCTTAAATGGATGGATAGTTTTTAACACGGATTTTTCGTTTGATAGCTCGTATTCTTGAGATGGTTTTTAAGGTTTTTTGATGAGAATCGGTTTAGTAGTTTTCAAAATACTATTTTATACGTATTAAAGTTATTTTTTTCATAATAACTAAGGTGGCCAAGAAGTGTACCGCCTACTTGATGTTAACCTATAGATGATTGCAATACCAACGTCATCGCTCGCATATTGGCGAACTGAAGGACAGTAGGACAGAGAGAGAGAAAGGAAGGGGGGTTGGGCTTCCAGCTCTCCCAGTCATCGTTCGAAACACAGCTAAAATAGCTACTTTACGCCGATCTTTTGTGAAAGTGTGACACTACCCCGGTAGCCAGCCCGCATATGACCTACAGTCAATTGGCTACAGCTTGTCTCTACTGCCTTTGAGTATTAAAAACGTATTACATAGTTTACTAACTAAAGGAAATGTGAAAATTACAATCAAATAGTTTTAATCCAATCAAAAATCCCCAATAAAACTTGTCTTGATACAACTGCAATCAACGGCGGGCGAATGCAAACTTCTCAGCAAACAAAGAAGGCAACATTAAGCTGAGTACACACCGCCGCTAATCCGCTCCGGTTGTAAGTCGTAATACGCCCGGCCGAAGCGAAAAGTTGCGCTGCGCTCCCGCGCGCCCTCTTGATATTAAACCGGTTTAGTGCGGTTTATACTGGCTTTATTATATTAGCGCGTCGACGCTTCGCCGTGAATTTGGTGGTTTAATTAGAGCCGTTGCGTTATGAACGGTCTGAGGTGAGAGCAGCGTGCACTCGGCATTAAGCCTGCGGATTTGTTTAACGACCTGACAGATTTTGGTACGAGAGTTCAGGTATTGAAGGTGATGATGGAAATAGTGTTTTTGATTATACAGCACCAAATTGTATGGGAACTTATTTCAGTAGCATAACGTTACAAAGGATTATTTTCCCGCACTAGCAAAAATAAAAGCCATTCGGTGACCAATCTGTACACACCTTTATACCTATTTTTTCTTTTTACAAACTACTTTTTTCAAATATTAATTTAAAATAACTTAGATAAGTGTAAGTACTTATGTATACGTTTTATGTAAGTACTACTACGTTTTCTATCGGATTTACGTAAAAAAATATATCTTTTTTCACTCAACATTTTTTTCTCTTATCGAAGTCGACTTAAGAAACTTTCTCGAAGACACTCCTCCCATCTCGGATGTTTATTTTATCGCAGCTCAGAAGTCGCGACCAGGTGAGCCAATTCACATGGAACCTTTTAATATAATTTACAAGTTTTAACGAAAAAACTCCACTTAGTAGGCACCTTTACCTGAAAGCTTTCAATTTGCGTTTCGAGTTTCATTTTATGATGTTCGGTTTTTTGTTCGAAATTCAAAATGATTAATAAAAAAAAATACTTACTGGTTTACGGAAAATGACATTTGTTGGATCTAGTAAAATATTTCCGAGTCAAATAATAGGTAGTTCTTATTCAAGTAGTTTTAGTTCAAATTAAAAATTAATAAATAGTAGTCTTATCGATCAACTATTGCAATTACTAACATTTAGTTACCGTTATCGTTACCATTATTGAAATTTGACATTTGTAGAAACTGGCATTATTATGTGTAACGTCACGACTTTTATCCCCATTCGGGGGTAGTCAGAGGCTTGAGTGGTCATACACCACCACATTGTGGAGGTATTAACCAACTCGAAGCCCACGTTTCACCAGATAGTCAGAACCCAACGTGACAGGTGGTGAACCTTGTCGCCGTGTATACAGGAACTAGAATTATTAGAATCGGGCATTTGTAGAAGCTGTTAGAATCGAGCATGTGTAGGGCTATTTTTTTTAAATTTGACATGATACGTTTACACCAGATAATTTACGTAGTAGCCAACGTCTAACGACTCTACCGAACTACGCATAGTAGAGCCCGTAGAGCTACTAATGTTTCCACTAATATCTATTAAGTTTAACGTTCTCAGCACATACACGCATTTAACGACTTTGTTTTCTTGTTCCAGGTACATAAAAAACTTCAGTTCCCGTAGCGACGTTCCAAGTATATTGTCTTAAGAATTAGTGGTTACCTTTTATTGCATGCGATCAATTTGGTTATACTGGCGGTCGATGCCATCGTAAAAACGTTCGTTCCAAATAAATGTACGTTTTTAGGGTTCCGTAGTTCCTACGAAGAACCCTTATAAGATGTATGTATGTGTCCATTGTATGGTAAGCATTTCTTAATTCGGAACAGGGGGCTTACCACAAGCTCTTATTGCGATTCAATTGCAGGAACATATTAACGTTTCAGCGACTTTTTGTGCAATGACGTACCTTATTGTCATTACAATAAGAAACGTCATTAAAACGTCGTTAAAACGTTCCTATAATTGAATCGCAATAAGAGCTTGTGGTAAGCCCCCTGTACAGTTTTAGCCGACTGCACCAGCATATTAACGGACCGTTCGAGTAATAATTGATTGTTTAATTGAAGCTCGATATCTCGCGCGTTCAGCTAGATGTGGGGACTCGGTTTCGCATTTGTAAACCCCCTGCCCGAGGTATCAATCGCCGACGGGGGACCCGTCAATTCGGGAGCATCAAAGGATGCATTGTTTAATATACTGGTAACAATCGTATCGTGATCTAACACTCCGTTAATGCGTTGATGAACTCGGCCCTCGGCTACCTCTTGATAATTTCCTCAAATCTGACGTCACTAGAGAAAACAAAGGACTATCGATGAAATTACATAGATTTTTCCAGAAAATTCTCATACATTGTTAACGTCATGTCGACGAAGCGAAAATAACCTTTCATAATAACAAACTAGGTACGTAATTCAAATAAATCTCTACGGCCGTGCAGTCTCCTTACTACTGATTGGCCTAAATTGGGTATCGTGAATATATTCTTGCTTCATTTGAAGCCAATTATTACAAAGGCTTTGGTAGTCGTAATAAATAATGATAAAAATAGAGATGACTTCCTTTTACTTTTTGCCTTTGATGTCGGTATAAAGACGACACAAGGACATACTTGACGAGTTGAATTGAGTTTTGACCTTTGTTTGACAATAATACGGTCCACTTCACGGTCACTTTTACACCAACTATTAAGTTTTAAGATAAAACCTCTCGGCGTATAATGTCACATTTGCAAAATGTCACGTTGCACAATGTCACACTCGCACAGTCACACAGTGTCACACGCGCACAGTCACACAATGCCACATTTGCAAAATGTCACAATCGCAAGAATGTCACATTCGCGTAATAAGTATCACACTTAACACTCACAATTGAACACTATCTAGTTAGTCTCGAGGGTACATGCATCTAATGCCTGTAATGTACCTATCTATGGTAACATTTCCAGCATAAGCTGAGCCCTCTTTATTATTTACACCCGTAATCTACACAGTCCAGCTTATGCTGGAAAAGTTACCATATATGTGCAGGCGCGACTGTACAAGAACACTGATGATGATTACATTTTTTTTTTCATTCGCACAAAGTAGCATCAGTTGTCCAAATTACAGGCTCGTCGTACCGTAAACGTTGTGGAGTTTCCCCGTGGCCATCCACTATATCTGGTTGCGGCAACGGCCCCTAATGCGGCACATTACGGCAACTAATGTAAATGTGTTTGTGCGCCGTTTATTGCGGGACAGGCCGTTTTACAGAAGGGGGCTTTGTATACATCAAGTAGTGGGTAAAAATAATTGTTGAGGGCAGTTGTAACGTTTCTGATCTGATAAAGGACAGAGCTATGCGAAAAAAATAAATGCGAATAAGTCAGGTGATGTGAGTGTCAGTTCCAAATTTGAACCTACCTTTTTACGGTAAGCACGTTGAAAAAGGTCATAAGTATATAATAAAACGCCAAACAACGCATACGTATGGATCCCAAACAACGGGAAACGACAACGCGGCAGGCCCAGGAAAAGATGGTGGGATGAGCTGGACTCCTACTTGACGGATTGGTCCCGGGTAGCCATAGACCGGAGCAAGTGGAAAAAGGGAGGGGAGGCCTTTGCCCTGCAGTGGGACAGTACAGGCTAGAAATGAAATGAAATGAATATAATAAAAAAATACTTAGTGAAAACAGAAGCATACATTTTTAACGTGGTATCAATTAATAACAGTGGTTTCCTTTCAAGGAAAATAATAATCCTGTCATAAATATCAATTATTTTGGTTATGCGTTACATTATTAAAGCCTCTGATTACAAGATTATAGTAATTCAATTCAACGATACTTAGGTTTTCGAGCCGGTTATCAACTAAAATGTGGCTCCACCTAGGGAAACAAATAGGTATAATTATGTAATGAAAACTTTAATTGCACTGTATGAAGGTATATAGTTGGGCGTACGACAAGTAAATTACTACTCTATTAATGAAGTACGTATTGATGAATGAACTAGCTAACAAACTTGACGGAATTAGGACCTATATTTGACTTTTTCTAAATTGAGTAGGAAGTAATCTCAATTGTAAAATTGACTTAAATAGATGCTTACCTTAATAAACCAAACTTACGACTGACTAATAAAAACGATATAATATTAACTCAAAAAGTACACAATATAATACAACCGAGTAACTGAACAGCTATTCGAAAAGTTACTCCCTCGAGATTTCTATTTTTTTCTTTATCAACTTTAAACTTTATTTTACTAGAGCTCAAGCGAACTCTAAAACAACACTTGTTTATCAGGTTCCGTAACAAAGTTCTTTTGTAAAAAAAGGACTTGACAACTTGAGATACGGCCTTTTTCATATTCGTTGGGCCGAAACTTGGCTCTTAAACATTACGAACAAGTTGTTCAACTTTGCCTGAGTAGGATGAGGGGCCCAATAGAAAGTTTCCATTTTGCTTGTCAAATTCTTCCGCCCGTACCGAGTGTTACCTAGCTAAGGAAAGATTGATTATTTCTTGGGGCGATACTGGCGTGTTTTTATTTTACGCCTCGTTTTTTTTGCAAATTTGCGGTTATCACTGTTTCTTTTCGGACACCTGCTTTTTGGGATCGTTTTTCATTATTATTAAAGTTTATTTTTGGCTATTCTAAAGGCTAAGTACTTACTAATTTTTTTTATTACTTGCGATACAAGTTTAAAGCTACAGACCATTCTAAAATCCCATATTCATCCCATAATGATTTAACGTCCACTTTTTAAGTGTACCTATGACCGAAGCTACGAATTATTTTAGACAAAATAAATAACAACCTACCTTTGTGGAACTTCATTTTCTTTGCCTACTCTAGAAAAGAAGTCATGCCTATATCCGGCAAATACAAATACCGTCCGGATCTATCCGGAATTGTATTCACGGAGCGTTTTAGCGACTCTCGATTGAAATACCTCAGCGATAAAATCGGCCATGTTTTATATCCCCAACAACCTCTGGCGGGCGAGAAATATTGGCGATGTCGAAAGAATACTCGATGCAAACAAATATCGTCACGATTCGGGTGAGGTCGCAGTGGGACTGGTGCGGAAAAAAATGAGAGTCATAGAAAAATATTAATACATAGTTGGTATATTAATTTATTTTTAATATTAAATGGCTGGGTTATGCACCCGAGCACTCAGTTTTGACGTCGGTTCGCATGGAAGTAATGTAATAATATGAGCGCAAGGCATGCGAGGCATTTGGACGCACCAATATAACCAGTTTTAAAAATTTGTTACTTATGACAATTTTGTATATTTGAAAATGTGGAGAAAATATTGTAGGTATCTACCATTAAATTTTCTCAATACCGTGAAAGTTCCTCACGACGATGTCTGGGTAGCTATTACAAACCCGGATTACCTTTTCCGTTCGTCCCTGATATTTATTTACTACGCTAACGCGTCAAAATTTAAAATTAGAATCCCGAAAGTAATGGATTATTGCCTTCCTCCCAAAATTATTTTATAATCGCCCACACTCGTACCCAACCCCCCAAACGCAACATCGCGAGATAAATGTGGTCATACTTTACGCACCGCTTTTAAGGTGTAAAGAAATGTGAGGGTTGGAGGGGGGGAGGGTGGAAATCTCCAGTCGCATACGAGATTTACCCCCCCAACCGGTTACATTTGAATGTGGTGTATTACTGAATGGTTAGATTTATCGTCGCAGTAACGACAACCGTCCTACGATTTATGTGGGGGCGCGTTTACGATACTGAACGGAGTGTACTAGGAGCTTAGAAATGAGGAAGAGTAACCTCCATGGATAAAATTAAATAATATTATCATTAGAACTAAAGATGAGAAATACTATCAGCTGTCATTTTTTTCCTTCTATCAGGAATCATGATATGTCGTCTATAGTAAGTTTTATTTTTTATAAAGGCGCAAGTGCACAGGCCCGCTTGATGATAAGCAGTCACCATAGCCAATAGATGCTTGTAATACTAAAAGCATAATTGTTATTATTATTAATTTACACCGCCAGACTAACACACCAATTGTATGGTCCCAAAATAAGTATCGCTTGTACTATGGGTACGGTACAATGGATTGGAGGCAAACCCAGTGACACTCTTAACAAAATAGTTTGAATTAAGTTTAGTATAATAAAAGTAATGTCACAATTTAGATCGCGCGCGGCCGGGCGCAGCAAGTTTAGGTATTTAAAATGTCGGCTTTCTTCAAGATCAAAGGACAGCAACTTCTGTACGCCTTATCTATTTTGTGGTAATATGTCGTGCCTTCAGAGTTTTCATGCATTGTCCAGCAAGGCGATTACGTAACTTTTTCGTCAATATTTCAATTGGTTTCGTTCATCCCGTATTGCATTTTCAGTTGAAATTAATTGAAATCCGGATGAGTCTGGAGTTCACTCTTCCCGATTTCAATAAATTTCAGTTGATAAAGCAACACAGGATGAACGAAACCAATTGAAACATTGACGAAAAAGTTACGCAATCGCCCCGCTAATCTAAATCAAATTTTGCGGACTTTTAAACATAACATTTTTAGCAGTTTCACCATAGAAAATGTATAAAATTGACATCGACCATTTTCCTAAAAAAATATTCCTAACATTTTCCACGCGCTCACTTAATTTATCAACACTCCTTATCCTTAATTCGCGATTCCAAGTATCGCCGTACATTACATAAGTACATTAGTCCTGTACCATATTCCGGTTTTCAGTCTCGCGAGTGTACCGCGATTTCTGTGCTCCTAAAGCCGTGTATACACCGGCACTTTTAATGTCACCTGTGATTTATTTAAGTCAATATTTTTTACGGTTTTTTTCGGTGAGTTAAAGCCTTAATGTATTTGAAGACAGGAGGCTTGTATTGCGTATTATGTGGTGATTGATACATTTATAGTAAGGACTTTGAATTAGATTCCAGAATAATTATATCTACAATTCTACACTAATATTATAAAGAGAAAAGATTTGTATGTATGTTTGTATGGATGTTTGTATTGAGTAAACTCAAAAACTACTGGACCGTTTTCAAAAATTCTTTCACCATTAGAATGCTACATTATCCCTGAGTAACATAGGCTATATTTATTACTAGAAAAAATTAGGGATCCCTACTTAAACTTCAATAATGTAACCCAAGGTGTAAAAAAATATACGGGATCCGGCAAACGGGATCCAGGATCCGGTAAAACGGGAAACGGGATCCAAGATACGGGGTCCAGGTTCCGGGATCAGAGATCCGATTTTTTAAATTTAAATTCTACGCGGACCAAGTCGCGGGGAAAAGCTAGTGATATAAATAAATCAAATAATTTAGTTGCGTTTCGTACGATGAGTGAGAATGCCGGAAGCCCAAGCCGCTCCCTTCTCTCCTACTTCCCACTCCCATTTTGGTTGGTAACGTGTGGGCGATGATTTTAGTTGCGAACTTTTATAGGCTACGGTAACTGCTTAACTTCAGGCGGGCGGGCCGTACGCTTGTTTTCCACCTTAATATACAAGAAAAAACCCTACATAACCAGTTACGGAATACAAATACATAGTAAAATAGGTTCAACGGAAATCCTGTAACATGGAAATCATTATACAGGGTTATTGGTAAAACACTAACAACCTTGCAGGGGCATATTACTGACATCAAAAACAACAACTTTTGTTCTATGACTTTTTACAAAACAAAAAAAAATTAACAAAAAATCACTTTCTAAAATGTATGCAATTTTTTATTTTCTCTCATCTAGGGGAAAGCCATGGTACGTGGTTGTATTCCACTATGCCCTAAAGTACATAAACGTACGACGGCTATTCTCTAGATGAGCATATTTTCTTGTTTCATACATTTTAGAGTGTGATATTTTGTTATTTTTTTATTGTTTTTTAAAAAGTCATAGAACAAAAGTTGTTGTTTTTGATGTTAGCAATACGCCCCTGCAAGGTTGTTAGTGTTTTTCCAATAACCCTGTATAGGGTAGGTATTAGATTCAAAAAAACTTATGTGAAGTACTTTTCTTCAGCTTCTGGTCATCAAAAATGAAATTTCTCACTTTTTGGGCTTCGACATTGTCAGACACTTTTCACCCACAAGCAATTTCCCGTCTATAATTCCGAAAGTTATTAAAACATTGGCGCCGTAACAGGTGCTTCAAAGAAAAACTTGTCAAAAGGGGATATTCGCGATTAAATACAATATTCCTTTGCCCGCCCCTCCTACCCCCTCCTACATCTCCCCCCTCTACCCTGTCTAAGGCCTTGGGGTATAAGTCAGCCAAGAGTTTATCATCTCGCCTGGAACTTAGATACGACGATTTGCATAACTGAAAAGTTTATATAAACACTCACTCGCTTGAAATGTTGGAATATTCGAATAACAATAATAATGAATAACAAAAATATTATTAAAAGGATTTTGAGGCAGTCTTTCAGTCTGCAAAAATGAACCCTCTGGGCGTACAATGTCACATTTTCTAAATGTCAAGGATCTTTTAATAGAGGATAGACAAGTTGAGTTTTTGGTTAAGAAGAAATTCAACTTTATTCTGCGGCCTTAAAGTATATTTTACCTACACAATTCTTAGACAGAAAAACGAGCCGAGCGAGAGGCCCTAGTTGGGACCATGTCCCTCTCATTTCGAGTTGCCATGCCAAAATAATATTATCGTTGGGTAGTGATTGATAGTTTTAAATCAAGCAAATAAATTAATTTAGTATTTATCGTGACTATTGTTAATATGATAAAACAATAGTCACGATCATTAATTAATAAATAAATATTATTTTGGCATGGCAACTCGAAATGAGAGGGACACGGTCCCAACTGGGGCCTCTCGCTCGGCTCGTTTTTTGTGCAGTAGTGAACAGTCCAGTATGTATTCACGTTCGTGCTAAATGTCCCATGTTCGCGAAGTGTCATGTTGGGAATATGTCACTTTCACCTAATTTGTCAGTAAACTTTGCTATGTAGGTACTACTTTTTCTTATTTTTTTTTTATATAAAGTGTGTACGTTCCACCGTACAATCGTGAAAAATATATCTGACTGTTAACCGAAGTCGTTACATGCCATGGTATACCAAACAATTTTAAAGTTTCACTCATATAACCTTGTTTTCCGGGTTCAAAATGAAAACTTTAAAGAAAACAATATAATTTATCGTAGTTGTTATTGAACGTAGTTGATATATTTTAAAATATGACTTACACATGATTCAGAATATTTTGGAAATACAAATAAAAAAAACGATTGATAAAAAAATATTGCTCGGGTAAGCAAATAAGCAAACCATTTAACTGTTATACCTTACCTGGGTAATAAATTTTTGTCAACTGATTTGTTGATTAATATTCCCTAAATATTCTGAATCATGTGTAGAATCACCGTTTAAAATATTGCCCACGATTTCGATTTCACCCAGTATATCATCACTTAAATATTCTTTCAACCCACTTAACCCATTAGCTGCGTCCCTAAGAGCCGAGAAGGTTGCGTTCGAGCAACCGTAACTGAACTGAGTAATGACTGAACGCCGAATAACGTAACTTACCTTGAATAACTTAATAAATGAACATTTAAATCAAGTCAAAGGACCCAATAACCGATTGGCTGGTTGGGTGTTGCATGCTCCTATTGTCGTTTCTTTGCAAATACAGCCAGAGCAAAAATTGTAGCGCGTATGATGCTTCAAATAATTGCGTGGTTACGTCACGACTTTTATCCCCATTCGGGGGTAGTCAGAGGCTTGAGTGGCCATACACCACCACATTGTGGAGGTATTAACCAACTCAAAGCCCACGTTTCACCAAACAGTTAGAACCCAACGTGACAGGTGGTGAACCTTGTCGCCGTGTATACAGGAACTGACTATTACCTAATCCCGAGGGATAGGTAGGTTTCCTTACGGTGTTTTCCCTCACCGTCAGCGGACTGTAAATTATGCACATAGATGAACATTCATCCATTGGTGCATGCCCCACCGGGCATCGAACCTGGGACCTTCTGGGACGTGGTTACCTTGTGTGCAATGTCAACTTATTATAATTTCCACTGCAACCCAGTAGATGGAATGACACTATGAGTGGAATGGGCTGGGTTAAGTAAAATTCAATGTTTTCAATTTTACTCAGTTTGGAGTGAGCTCGAAACTGTAATGAACTCCAAAGAGTTGGATAATTAAATTTATATTCGCCAGCGGCGCGTTCTTTGTTTCATTACGTTTCACGAAATACGACCGACACGGGACCGTGACGGGACGCGATCGATGTTCAAAGTTTAGATATTTCGCTTAATTTTAAATGTGACCCAGTTTTAACTTTATTTTGTTCACTAAAGTTATTAATAGGTAGGTCATTTATCGAAACTTTTCCGCGTTTAATTTCACGTTCGGAAAATGTCACGATCGCAAAACGTCACGTTATTTTTACTTACAATGCCACATTTGCACAATTTCACATTCACTAAAATAACTCAAAGGTTTTGGCTTTTTTTCTTGTTAGCACTGTATTCCCATCCTTCTCATAGTCGTAACGTCTTAATTGCTTGCTCATGAAGCAATTAAGTTAAGTTTTAAATTGATGATACCAACATTGGTAAGTATGAGTGTTTTTGTTTTAAGTCCAGTTTAGGTTTTGTACCGACATAAGCAGCGACAATGCCAACACAATCATTTAAGTAGTTACCTAATGCTCGTAAATTTAAGACGTAAAATAAATAAAATAATTATTCGCTTTTTAAAATAATAAGTAAAGTATAACAAATGCCTAAATACAGACTGATATGGCTTAAATAAGTACGCTAAAAGATTCGGCAATGACACAAACAAAAGCACTTATTATTCCACTACAGACTCTTGCATCAATAATGTGTGGACGACACCAAAGTCACCTCAGTTCGTACTTGAACATGAAAATAAATCGTCAGTGGTAAGGAAAAAACGCTAAAACGCCAAAATGGTACTTTTGGAAAATGAGGTTTAAAGTAAATTACTTTAAACCTCATTTTCCAAAAGTACCATTTTGGCGTTTTAGCGTTTTTCCTTTCCACTAACGAAATAATAATAGGTTTAGAGGTAGGTAAATAATATTACACACTGAACGCTTAAATTACGTAGATGAGTCACAAAAGCGTCAACGCTTATTTAAGCTGATATTAGTACTAGAGCTCTTTGAACTAAACTAGACACCGCCCCCTTCCCCTCCCTCAGTCCCCCCAGTCACTCAGTCAGTCTGCCCTTTGGCCCCCAAACAAGTGACTTACAGTAGATCAAGTGACTTATGTCATTCCCATACATGAAGCGTAGCGTTTTGTAGAAACGTTTGTAAACGAAGCCACATGTCTAGGGGGGCTGGTCGGCAACGTGCGAGCGACGCCTTTGGTATTGCAAGCATCTATAAGCTACGGTAACTGGTTAACATCAGGCGAACCGTAGGCTTGTATACCACCGTAGTCACATAAAAAAAAATATACACTAAAAATATCACGAATCCTACCAATTATGCCCTTGTTCTGGGATGAACGAATATACCTTTACTGAGGTCAATGCCTTATAAATAGAACCTGGTACTTTATAATAAACGGTCCTTGTCGGAAAGGCGATTACCGACCATAGGTACTTGAGCAACCCCAGGAAACGCTTGAGTAGTAAATTGTTTATAATTAGGCGCACTCTGGGTTTGGTAGCTGCTAATTATGTTTTAAGATCGTAATTTGATGACTTAATAATGTTCGCTAACAATTCCTGAAGCTCTTAATACAATTGCTTTTTAGGGTTCTGTACCCAAAGGTTGCCAACGGAACCTCCGCTGTCTGTCCGTCCGTAAACCTCCGCTGTCCATCCGTCTGTCAACGGGCTGTATCTCACGAACCGTAATAGGTAGAACGTTGAAATTTTCACAGAATGTGCATTAAACTGTTGCCGCTACAATAAAAAAACTATAAATAAAATACCATTTAAAAATATTCTTGGCTTTTTTATTCTACGGTGGTACGGAACCCTTTATGTGCGATCCCACACGCACTTGGCCGGTTTTAAAAAAGTTCAAATTTAAATAAATCTTTAGTCTGGGTACCGCACGAAAAATATTTATACCATCGCGTGATTTCAGCCAATTTTATTTTCAACTTTATTGGCACACAACCATGGGCTTTTATCCCTCGCGATTAGTGAAAGACTTTTTTAATTTTTTCTTGTAAATGTGTACTACCTAGATTTGTTTTTAATTTTTAACTATTCCCGCGACTTCTTACGCGTGTAATTTAACAATTGTTTTCGTTAATGTTAGCTTAAATAAAAGTAGCCTCAGTTGCTCTTATAACATCAGCTATCTGACAGTTAATGTCCTGTCAAAATTGGTCTAGCCGTTTCGGAGATTATCTTAAATATACAGACAGCCAGATATTTTTTTAAAAAATGGTTTTTGTTTTAAGTACCTTATATACTTTCATAATACTATGCATTTAGCAAAAAGCTGTTATTTTAACATTACAAACAGTTAATTTGTATTTATTTATATAAATTAAATTACAGGTACTTTATAGACGGCGACTACATAGAACAGATTGATAATCCAGACTCATTTGTAACATCAAGTAACTGTCTATCACTACATCCATTACTCTTCTCACATAAACGTAAGATCTACTTAGATCATTATTTCTAAGCTCTCAATATATTTCTCTCGGTTCATTTACAATGTACTACCAACATTATCGCATGATTTCGTACGGTACACGCAAACGCAAGGCCGGCCCGAACATTGATCGATGTAAGATCGACTGGTAATAAAATACGAAAAATATTATTACTAGCAGTCAAATATAAACGATCATATCTTTTCTTCAACCTCCAACTGGTGTAGGCAGCGTGATAGAATCATTGATGTATTATTTTAGCACATATGGCACTTTTCACGACCAGATTAATGGTCTCTTCCAGAAAGGTCAAGTCCGTAGCACCCTCAACCGACGGCAGTGCATGAGAAGATGTATGAATGTGGATGAAGCAAAAGAGGTGTGTCAAAATCGTAGCATGTGGCAATCTATAGTTCCTGCCTACCCCCGTGGGATCCAGGCGTGAGTATATGTATGTGTATGTATGTATGTATATGGTACCTCCTAACATTGCAATCAACAGACTTATGCTCAGCCCCCCTAGACAAGTTGCATGAACGCTAATCGAATAGAATAGAATAGACTTCACAATGTATGGAAATGTCAAACGTCGCTATGTATATCAACAACAAGTTGCTATGTAGATCACGTGACTTATGTCATTTCCATACATGAAGCGTAGCGGTTTGAAGGAACGCTTGTAGATGTCAGCCACTTGTCTAGCCCTTCAGGGCACCACGACATGCAGCGAAATTCACACATCTGTTACCGTACTTGCAATTTGACAATCAACTTAAAGGCATATTGATGGGTATATTTCACCAGAAGATGAGACTATTACGGTGAAATTATTTTCCGCGAATGATTGAGACGTACTGTGTCCATGGACAGTCAAATGTATCCCTCTTTCTTGGTAATGTCTTTGGATAGAATAGTAGTTTCAGTGGTAAGATGAAGAACTCTTGACGACCAGTTTTTTATTTTTTTATTTTTTTATTTAGCCTATAGGGCTGTCCCACTCCTGGGCAAAGGCCTCCCCTTTTTCCTTCCATATTTGTTAAAAGAAACGGGGGTATTAGACCATACTCTACCACGCTGGTCCAGTGCGGGTTGGTTTGGAATTTGAAATGGAATTTTGTTTATTTCATTAAAATCCAATTGGATCCACAAAATATCTACTTTAATGTAATGTTGTCGACAGATTAGATCCGACCGAGTACCTAACTAAGATTTTTTCACTATTTTCTGATAATTTACATAAAAATTCGTTATGTCGACAAGTAGGTAAGCGTTGGCGAAAACTTGGCTTTTATACCAAATACCTAATCCATGTCTTCTTTGTAGTTATTTCTAAGACTCTAATGTAGACGGATTACCTACTTTATTCCATAATACCATGAAAGAAAACCTATAAACTAGACTATTCGCTAACTGCCTCATGGTCTTCAAACGACACATGAAGCAAATAGAATAACTTCAACAACCTTCAATAAGATCTCTATAGAGTTCCGTTTATTCTTATTGATTTCACTCCAATGCCGCGTTACGCTCGATACGAAACATTCAGCGCTTCATTGAACGTGCAATGAACAGATTGCAAAGCGAAATATTCGATGTATAGACGCGAGCTGGTGTATGTGACGGTAAATTCTGTTCCTTTGTAAAGAATTGTATTGAAAGTAATGCTACATGATTGCATTGCGGGGATTGAGAATGGTTTTGAGATTCAGTAGTACATTTTACAAGTAGTTTTGTGCGATCTAGGGGTTTCTAAAGCACGAAACACAGTCTAAATAAACTACTGGGGGGCTTAAAACTCCAGGTAGCAATTCTAAGCAATTCCTTAAAATGGTCACAAATTACGTAAGATGGGAGACCATTTTACGGAAATTCAGCCGAATTGCTAAGGAATTTGCGAGAAAATTATCAAAATGAATTGCTTTAGCAGAATTGCTATGTGACTTTTTTAGCTCCCCTGATAGGTATAATACCAAATTAAAACCTACAACACAAAACAGTGCTGAAGAATATAAGCATATGTAAGTCAAGACATAACTTTAGGTAAGCACTTACATTAATACCTCCTCTCATAAATTATTGTATAATGTAATCCGCAAATCACTCACGAGTTGCAAAAAGTACGATCTTACTGAACGATAAATATGTGATATTCCCGGAGGAGGGCCGACGTCCAGCCGTGAACATATACCACTTGATCGACAGATAATATATAAACTTTATTTTGAATAAAGTTTATATATTATCTGATGATCAAGTTTTACATGGAATATAAAACACTAGAAACATTAAGATTACGCATGCCACACACTCCTTTTATTGTCACTCCTGTAAACTAGGATCGACTATGGTGTCCAACGATATCGCCAAGGTTTGAATTGGAGGAATTGGAAGAAAATTATCCACTTCCCTCCGTTGGAAAGTGGGAGACAAAAATAACAGTATAGGCTGATTGCCGCAGACAGAACTTTATTTTATTAAAATATTTCCTAATATTTTTAAGTAACTTTACCTGCCACAAAAGGAAGAGAATAAAAGAATAATACTTCCAATTTTGGTAGTAGTAACAATCTGTAGCCAATTGACGTTTCACCCTAGTTTCACCCTCTCACAGAAGATCCGCGTAAAGCAGCTATTACAACTGCGTTTCGTACGATAAGTGAGAGCGCCGCAAGGCCAACACCCCCCCTTCCACTCCCTCCGTCCCACTCCCCTTCAGGTCGGCAATTTGTGAGCAATGCCTTTGGTATTACAAGCATATAAAGGCTACGGTAACTGCTTAACATCAGGCGGGCCGTATGCTTGATTGACAACTGTGCTACAAGAAAAAATCGCAATCGCCCACTACACAGATCCCACTCAGTTCGGACAGATTAATACATTGCGACACATTCATCCCTGTAATTCAGCCGACCTATATCGTATGCATGGAATGAGTAGTGGAAGCGATCCCCAGGTACGACGGACCATTTCACATATAACTGGCTTTAGGCCGGTTGCGGTTTTGCGATTTCATGCATTTTTTTATTCAACCAATTTTTTGTAGTAGAATATATAAATGGGCTTCCGGCTCTCTCAATCATCGTACGCAACGCAGCTGCAATATCTACTTTACGCCGATCTTCTATGGGAGGGTGAAACTACCATATGAGCTGCAGTGAATTAGCTACAGTTTGGTTCTACCAATAAAAAATAAAAAAACTAGGAAATTACTGCGATTTTTAAGACGAAATTGTTGCCTGTCGCCGTCGCATAGCGGTCCTAAACAATATAACGTCAGTGCTGGATTTAGCAACGTCACAGTGACAAAGGAAAATGCGCTTCGAGTTATGACCCTCTCGGCTCCCTTTTGTTTGGCTAATGCCCTCGTTCTTTTTATTTTTTTCACCCGGCTAGCCATTTTTATGCCCTTTTTTACGGGAAACAGGAGCAGGTGTCGAGTTCCGTGACGGCCACAGTTTGTATGCGGCCTTAGACCGAGTCCGACGCAATTTTGTTTGAATATTGCATTTTGTTTGTTGTTGTGTATGAGTAGTTTGATTGGTATATTTTTTCATGCATAATTCTTTCGTTATCATTTTTATTATGTGTTAAGTTTTATTATTCAACATCGGGTATTTCAAAAGAATCGCACATTGATCGATACAAACTTATAATTAATTACCTATAGGTACCAATACTACAAAACATCGAACATGAATCGCTCATTGATCGATACCGACTTATAATAACCGATAGCAATACTATAAAATATCGAAAACGAGTCGCATATTGATCGACACCAACTAATGATTACTGATTCCAACACTAAAAAAATATCGAAAATGAATCGCACATTGATCGATACCAACTTATAATTACCGATACCAATACTATAAAATATCGAAAACGAATCGCATATTCACCGATAAAAACTTATAATTACCGATACCGATACTATAAAATATCGAAAACGAATCGCACAATGATCGATCCCGTAACGGCTTGCTCGTTCACTATCTTGATTGAATATCGATGGGGTCCCGAGGGCGGAGCGGCCATTGTACGCCACCATGGGACAATGGATTAATGATTACGCGCATGCCCCCGATGTATTGTTTCGCTATCGGTATAAATATCCTATAGACCGTTGGGATCGTAGATTAGTTGCGTGTGTGAAGATCGTTGGAGGGAAGGTTAAACTGGTTAATGTGAAGTGGGCTGACTGTAGGTTTTTTTAGCACATAGTTTGAAAATAGAATATCCCTGGAATTCGGTTTTAGAATTAGCGAAAAGTTTCGATAAAATTTGTCTCAAATAGCGAAACAACAGTCGCGGTTCTTTAGATGTGTTGAGTGTCTTAAATTTGGCTTTACAGGTAGGAACGATATTAGCGAAAAAATTGCGGCAAAATTTTCGCAAGCCATATTTCCCTCAAATAGCGAATCTAAGCGAATAAACTATCACGGTTCTCTATTTTTGTTGGCTGACGTTAGATTTGGTTATATTTAAGACAGCCCACAAGTTATTATCTACACCTAACTTACCTTAAAGGCCTTCAGATTAGGTAAGATTCTGAAAGTCAGCTCATCAGTGATCGGTATAAAATTGGCCAATATTGAGTATCGCTATCAGAGCGCAAGTGGCCCTGAGGGAAATCTGACTCTGTCTCGAAATTCGCAACGTCGAACCTAACCACGTAAGCGAATGCACTTTCTACGGAACTGTACTTGCATGCAATCCATGGATGAGTTGTAGGTACTTGAGCTATAGATGATCTTAAGACTCAATCTTCTGTATGGCAACATTGACAGTAGATGAATCTCAATTTGCTTTGTCACACGGGTGCTTTATTTTGTCTTCCTATTTTATTTATATTTAAAAACGGATTTGATAACTATCTATATATTTGGGGGTGAGTTTAGTCAGATTTAGAAAGAAAAATATATAACTAAAACGTGGCACGAATATCATCAAATAAAAATGTAGAGGCCGACAATAACGAGAGACGTAAGGATTTCTTTTTGATCCCAAATCTTGAACAAGGGTCATTTTGAATGCTGCTCGAGTCCTCAATAATGACGTCATCGAAATGAAAGATCTCAAAGGGAACAGTGTTAATGAGGGCCTGGAACTGCTGAGATTAGAGCGTTCATTACTATTCTAGAGGGACCTTAAATCTAGAATTTTGAGATAACGATTGTTCCAAGTTATATTGAATGGTTTATGGTAGCCTTTAATTTAGCTCACCCGCTCCCGTTCGTGATAAGTTACTAGTAGATATTAAATCTGCATATTAAAACTAGAGGAAGCTAATTTAGAATTTGTTACTCGTTTAACTAAATTTTTAACACAATTATTTTCTTCACTATTTTTCGAAGAACAACGCCTCAGCTTATGATTAAAATTGCTGATTAATAATCATCATCGCCATCATAACCATGATTATCATCATCATCACCACCAGAATCATCTGCCTTACCTCTTCTCACTGTCTGGGGACAAAGTATGTCTTTTCCTTCTGTTCATTTCGCTTTCCTGTCATAATAATGTACACTCCACTCATTAGGTGCGTTCATATGCTCCGAGCTGCCCCACCCGAGCTATCAGTGATATCATCATCATCATCATGACATTAGGTCTATACGTGACGTTAAAACTGATTGATCGGGCACACTGCTGCTCGTCTCTTTTTACCCGACTACGGAGGCGTTATAATTTTGACCGGTATGTATGTATGTATGTATGTATGTGCATCTGTTCCCACCTAACTTCCAAACTACTTGTCGTAATTTGACAAATGAGGTATCGTCAGAAGCGGCTTAATGGCGCGCTGGTTATAGGCTATGTGACGTCACATAAAATTGCATATGGCGCCATCTAGAGGACATAATGTCATGAACTAAAAAAAAAACATTTTTTAATGAAACCGTGTGGGGTATCAAATGAAAGAGCTTGATGAGCACATTTCAAAAATATATATATTGTTACCTATAACTCCAAAATAATTAAATAAAAAGTAAGTTTAAAAACTAAAACCCGACTACGGAAAAAACGCGCTCTAAAAAGTATGAAACAAGAAAATATTCTCATCTAGAGGATAGCCGTGGTCCGTGTTCATGTGCCATTTGGCCCTAAAAGACCTACACGGACCACGGCTATCCTCTAGATGAGAATATTTTCTTGTTTCATACTTTTTAGAGCGCGTTTTTTCCGTAGTCGGGTTTTAGTTTTTAAACTTACTTTTTAGATACTATATTCTTTCTTGTTTGTATCAACATTTTTATATAACAATGCACGCAGCTTAGAAACGCCTGCCCCTAGGGTAGTTGGACCAATAAATAATAATAAAAGAATGCCATTGGAATGGAATTTAATTATTTCCAACAAGTGGGCGAAGCAGAGCTGTGTCAGATTCGACCAAATTTTTTTATTTTTTTTGGGTAGTTTTATAACTGGGCTCTAGTTAGCGTTGAAGACGAAAATGTTTTCTGTTTGAGGTGCAAGGACTATTAAATGCTATAATATGAATCTGTTTCCGTTAAGGGAGGTCGACTCTGGCGACTTGTTGCAGCGATGCAGTCGTGATACAGACACAAAACGAACGTGATACAATCGCAATGCTGTTGCTGATCGTTTACCATCGCCAACGTAACCACGTTTCTGCATCGAAATAGTAGCGATACATACAATCATGATGCAGATACAATGTAGTCACGATGCAGCATCAATGACTACCTGTTGGTAGTTATGGACGCTACAGTTGCAAGATGGAAACGTTCCGAAACAGTCGCGCGTTAGTAGCGATGCCGAATCGATACAGTCGCGCGTTTGTAGCGTTGCAGAAGCGATACTGAAGCGTTTCTGTCGCGCGTTGCAATTGCGACCAACTTGCGGCGACTGTACTTCTGCAAAATGTCGCCGTGGGCAATCTTCTTAAAAGGGACTAGACCAACGGTCGGCAACAGGCGGACCGCGGTCCGTTTGCGGACCGCGGTCCATTTGCGGACCGCCAAATGTTGTAATGTATTGTATACCAAGAATACACACTTCGAATTTGCTGTTCTTCTCGAGAACCAAACTATGTATACAAAACTGGCTCGAGACCGTCGGTGCAGTTTCTCACATTAATTTTCATACATTCAGAATTTTATTTAAACCATACAATAAATAGGTAGCACTTAATTATTTTCAGTTGTTTTTTTCTGGACCTCGTTAAAATTTTCCCGCAGTATCCGGACCGCACCTAAAACTACTTGCCGACCCCTGGACTAGACTAATACGAGCACAAATTCCTGTTAACAATGTATTTTACCTCAGCACTCACGTTCGAATATATTATTTATCGGCATAAATAGTTCGAACGTTCGGTAACGGTTCTCCGTTCGAACGACAATAATATAAAATTATTGGACGTTTAAAAGTGTAACGTGATTGGATGCGAGCACGGCGCGCGCTGATTGGAGAATCTCCAGGAGAACGTCGTTCGTGGAGCCAAACTGCTGATTTGTACGATTCTTTGTTATAAACGGATCCTGCAGTTTTAATTTCTTGAGATATTTTACCAGAAGATATGCTTTAATAAGATCACAATCCCGGAACCTTTGAAGCTTTGAAGTTTTGATAATTCATTCAGAGCTTTTTTCTACGTAAAAATTGTTTGATGTCAGTGTAATAGTAGGTCAATCTCGTTTCCAGATTTTCTTCATAAACTAGTCAAAGTGTGGATCTCATTCCTACCCAACTCGCCGACGTCCAATAATAAAGTTTTCCCAAATCGTTTAAGTATTAACAGGACTTACCACTCGCAAGCAATAAAGATAAAATGATTCCCCGAGAATTTCGATCAAGCACCATCCATACAAATCGTTACACTTTTTATATTTTGGACGAAACTTTTTTTTTATTATCCCATCTTCATTCCCTACTTAAAGTCTTAGACGAGGAGTAAAATAACTTGCGGCGAGGGACTTTGCAATACCAACTTGTGACATAATTTCGAAGGAGTTCCGGCCAGTCTTTCGCCCGTTTGGTTCCCAACTTTTATGGGGAGAAAACGTTCTGGAATCTATAGATCATAATAAATTCTGGAGAGAGTGGCCCCTCGAAGTTGTGGTTTTATTTATCCACCTGGAAAAAAAGTATTATAAATAATGGGCCAAGTTTTTTGGCGAGTTTATAAGGAGCGCTCGTTGTTCCGGCAAGCCTCGAAGTTGCGGGTATTTACGAGGTTCGTTTGGAATTTTTATTACTTTTTTTTTCTTGCCGAATTTGATTTATAAAATTCACGGGTAGCTCATTTGTTTTATAAGAAAGTACCTATGTATTTTTGAAAAGGAATCATGATTTTTTTTTATGCGTGTCTAAAAATGCCACATAGCAATTCTACAAAAGCAATTCATTTTTCAGTTTTTTTTTTGCAGAATCCTAAGCAGTTCCGCTAAATTACCGTAAAATGCTCACAAATAGTTTAAATTATTTGACCATTTTCCGGGAATCAGAAATTTTATTGATTTTATCGTATTGCTATGTGGCCTTATTAGCCCCGCTAAGCAATTGACTGATTATTTTTATACAAATATTATCTTTCTTATAAAATTAACGGCCAAACCGTGAATTTTATAAATAAAATTCGGGCAAGAAAAAGAAAGATACAAAAATTTCAGAATTGCCAAGTGGCCTTTTTAGCCCCGCTGGTCTGGGTGTATTAGCATCGTTCTGTATTTTTCTCTAGTGATATTTATATATTCTTATTGTGACAATGGTAATAAGTATCACCATTTATCTCCCACCATTTGCGTCTCCCATATAAAAGGCTGCTCGAATATACGAGACTATATTTTAGAAATATGGATTCCAACCATTGATGTGTTCTTTTAGCAGATATGGTACTCGCTAACATTGCAATCACCTTGTGCTCAGCGCACCACTACATGCAGCAAAATTCACACATCATCTGTTATCGCAATTCGCCAATCAACTTAAAGGCATGATGATGATCAGCTGCATTAGTAATACGAACGACTGAGACGACGAATAGCGAACGACTGAGTCGTACTGCGTCCATGGACTCCAATCTTCTTTTTCTTATCGTATTGTTAGTGGCCAACCTGGTGTCAGTTTTTCAAGCCGCCCGAAGGCCTCTGACAAGCTTATTGACTGCTGCCTACATGACAACCGGCACTGACTTTTTACGAGCCCTCCAAAGCACGGAGACGCTCAGTTCAAATGCCACTAAATGGTCACCCTTCTCTGACTGACCGTGCCAACCGTTACTTAACCTCCGATCGTTTACCGGACAGTGATTTCAGCGGGCTATGAGCGCCTCAACTGTGTTTAGTAGGACATACTATTATAGTCATGTATCCTTCTTTCTTGGTAATATCATTGATTCCAACTCCCAACATCATCATAGCTCATTTTAAATGGTCACCTCTTTATTTCTGTTATTCGCACAGAAAACTGTGTATACTTTTATGTTTTGGGACATAAAACGTAAGTAGTAATACGAGTTGCTCTACGGGGTAGAGTGCTGATATTTTTCTAGGGGTTGTATTCTTGGCTGTGGCGTCTATAGGGCTGTCGCGGAGTGTTATAAGTTAGTGGAATTTCTCTAGTGTGTGTATTAACCTATAGTGCTTCCATATTACAGTATTCTTATGAGTCTTTTGGTGTTTTTTAACCCCCGACGAAAAACGAGGGGTGTTATAAGTTTGACGTGTGTATCTGTGTATTTGTGTATCTGTGTGTCTGTCTCTGGCATCATAGCGTCTGAACGGATGGACCGATTTGGATTTAGTTTTTTTTTGTTTGAAAGTTGGGTTAATCGAGAGTGTTCTTAGCTATGTTTCAAGAAAATCTGCTCAGCCGTTTGAAGACCATCAGCTATTTTCTAGTTGATGAAAAGATATAAACAACTTCCACAGGTCTGATCGATACTAAATTTGAAATCCTGTCACTTGTCAATGATATTACAAAGTATGGCAACCTTGACCTGATGCGCAGGCATCATCAGAAGAACTCCTCAACGGTGTGCGGCATCTACCTTGTGTTAGGGCTCATACGATGCGTTTTGACGAGCACATGCTAATACAAGCTGGGCAGTTAGTACACTGGTAATATAAGTTTAAAAAGCATGAAATAAAAATTAAATTAAAAATTTAAAAAACCCCCGACAGTAAAAATCCTCTAAAAAGAAAAAAATTATATCAGAATATTTTCACCCAAGCGTCGTCGTTGCGTCGGGGGACCGCTAAGTACATTACATTTAAAGTAACCTGTAGATTCTGACCATGACCGTCGTACTTTTTTAAATTTTTAATTGAATTTTTTATTCAAATATAATCAAATGATACAATGTCTCTACATTCATCAGGCTCTCAAGTCCGCTAACGACTGCCATTTTCATGCCATCGGTATACTAATCGTAAAACACGATTACCATCATGCCAAAAGTCCGATGAAGACTGTTGGCCAATAGTCCCCAGCCAGTGAGCTTTAGAGTTTTTTTTTTTTTTTTTTTGGTTGTATAGTCTGTGGTAGAATTGTCTTGTTCTCTTCTCTTATTGGTCGATAAGAACGGCACAATGTCATCTAAATAAAAATGTGCACTTGACAGCCCTGACACGCAAAAATATTATAATATAACCCTTTCCTTGAGGCGCTAGACATGAGGCGTTAATCAAAAATACTATTCAACCCTTCACGGCCGTCGTTGCGTGGGATTTATACGCTTCCTAAATGTATACCAGATATCCTGAGTGTGGGTACGTATTTCAATTATTAAAATCAAACTTCTGCGGGGCGATTGCGTAACTTTTTCGTCAATGCTTCAATTGACTTCGTTCATTCCGTATTGCATTTTCAGTTGAAATTAGTTGAAATCCGGATGAGTCTGGAGTTCACTCTTCCCGATTTCAATTGATAAAGCAACGCAGGATGAATGAAACCAATTGAAACATTGACGAATAAGTTAAGCAATCGCCCCGCTTATGTATAATAACACAGAACCACTTTATATTGCAATGGCCGCGTCCACAAGCTTCGAGCAGCCACGCTTGAGCAGTCTGGTGGAGAAGCTCGCTCGAATCGTTTGAGAAGACGATATATCTACGTGGTCAAACGTCGAAATTAGGGGGCGTCCATAAATTACGTGAGGTGATTTTTGAGATTTTCCGACCCCCCCTGCCCCCCTGATGAGATTTCGTGAGATTTTGCTCGACCCCCTCCCTCCCCCTCTTATCACTCGTGAGATTTTTCAAAATATATATTCTAGAGGAGAAACTAGTTTTACTTAATTTAACCCAGTTTTGCAATTTTACACTGTTTCTTGCGGTAAAAAAAAAAATACGCGCGATTTGCCGAGACCCCCCTCTCCCCCACGTGAGATTTGGTGAGATTTTGCTCGACCCCCTCCCCCCCTAAATGCCTTACGTAATTTATGGACGCCCCCTTACCAGTCGCGCGGACTGTATATAAAAACTTCTTCTTCTTTTCGTATAAAACCAGTCTAATTCATAGAATTTATGGCAAAGTTATATTATAGAATTTCCAACGTTACGAATGGGTTGCATTTGGGAAATAAATTTAAATTGATCGAGCTTACGGCCGTAACGGCGTTACGTCGTCTTGCGCGATGTGAGTTATGAGTTACCAGGAGTTATTGCGGCTCTCCACCGTTTTAAAGTGTTCAGGAATCGCTAGTGAGGTCGTAAACGGGGATTCTGATCATGGATGGGACTATTTATCTCAATAAGGCACTGTGACAGAATCGTCAGATAACTTTTATTCCCCAGATAAATATGACGTTTTGAAATATTATATGGAAAAACTGTCGGAACGCCATATTTATCTGATGGATATAAGTTCAAAAACTAAAATCGAACTACTGAAAATTCACGGTGAAACGGGTTTGGGCTTGGGCTTCCAGCTCACTCGTCGTACGAAATGCAGCTCAGATAGCTGCTTTACGCCGATCTTCCGTGAGAGGGTACTACCCCGGTCGGGCCAGCCCGTATTATATAAGTTGCAGTCAATTGGCTACAGCTTGGCTCTACCAACAATAAAACTGTTACTGTTTATATTTTTACATTTTTCTTCATTCCTATGGGATATAGGAAGGATGGTTCAGGTGGGGAAGCTTATAGTCGGTTGGCGCCGGAATTATATTGTTATTCCTTCGATCGATCGATTCCCGGGGTAGCTGGGTATTGGAGTCTTCTACCCTAATGGATGCCTCAGGGGCTAGCCAAGTGGCATGAACGCTAATCGAATAGAATAGAATAGACTTCACAATGTATGGAAATGTCAAACGTCGCTATGTAGATCAACAACAAGGTGCTACGTAGATCACGTGACTTATGTCATTTCCATACATGAAGCGTAGCGATTTGAACGAACGCTCGTAGACGTCAGCTACTTGTCTAGCCCTTCTGGTCTGAACGAGTAGACGAATAGTATTAGTGAATACGCACACGAGTTTCATTATGTTATTCAAACTGGATACATTATTTTATATAATAAATATATAAAATAATGTATCCAGTACACATACATACACATACATACATACATTATTTTACTATTTAGACTATTTGGAGACCGCTCGGCGCAGTGGTTAGATCTTAGGCCAGTCGGCTCACTGCATCGTGTGGTTGCGGGGTCGATTCCCGCCAGAGACAAATTTCGGAAACTGCCTTTTTGTAATTTTCCCTAGTCTGGGTGTGAGTGGGATCGCCCCCAGGCCATTGTATGGCAGCCATAGTACAAGCGTTGCTTAGTTTGCGGCCATACAGTTGGTGTGTATATCTGGCGTTATTATAATATTATTATTATTATTACAAAAAAGTTTAACATGTTGTAAACAACAATTATGTCAAATTGTACGAGTAGGTACATTTTGACATTACTCTTGTTTATATTAACTTTTTTGGAATAACACGGCTCTTATTTTTTTACTTGACTATGTTTACATTTATAGAGTTCAATACTAATTGTTTTATTTTCTTTGTTTCAGGTGCATTTCCCATGAAATTTTAATCAACTACCATGTAAAGTATATAGTTTATTTTTTAATTGTATCGCAAAATCAAACAAACAAGAATAACGTAAGTACATTCAGTGTGTTATGTGTAGGTATCATTAAAAAATACTGTTTTTTTTACCTACACCAAAACCGTGACAATTAGATCAATTTTAAAATCTTACCGCAAATGAACATTAAATTTGGTTACAACTTTTTCCCCACAAAGTGGCCCATTAAAAGTGGCTCGCAGTGTACGAGCTAATGGGCCTCATTACCAGCTAAATTAGTTTTACGAGAGCTGTAAACACGATCGAGATAATACTGTTCCATAATCCGCACTACACTGGCGGCCATTGAGAGTTAACCGTCTGATATTTAATGCACTGATAGTTTTATGCGATAAGGTTTGGGGGCGGAGTGACAAATTAACGGAAATATTTGTGATTTTAAAATATTTGCAAAACAGTAGAAGTAGTAAGTATAGGCCGTGTTCACCAACACACTTAAGCGGTAACCGATTATTTGTTGTACTGGTAACAGACGTTTTCTAATCTAACGGTCCGTTAGTTCGGTTAGCGACTAGTTAAGCGACTGAGCGATTTCTTTATTTATCTTGAAAGCAGTTTTTTTTTTTTTTTAAGTTTAGCTTAGCACGCGTGAGATATTACAATTTTGATTATGTCCGATACTCATTTCAACGTTGAAGTATTATTTCTGAACATCCTATATATTGATAATAGCGGCGCCCTACTAGGTTAACACGCCAAAATTAATCTCCTAACAATGAAGCCTACTTTTTAATTAAAATAATTCCTTCCTAAACGAAGGGAAATCTTCAAAGGGATGGTTCGAGCGAAGAAAGAGCTTCCGTAATAAAATTTCCATTTTTAGTACACACCTAATATCGTACGCTGCGCCCCTTGATTATGACCGCAAGGGCGCGTAACTCAGTCACCGCCCCACAAAATTGTATATAAGGTGTGGACATGTTGATGTTATGTATGTTTGTGTATGTTTATTTTTTTTAAATAAATTTTGTATTACGCTCATTGAGAAAAGTGCAAATGCATAAATAAAATGATATGCCTAGCGCTAAATTTATATAGATTTATAGCCAGTTTACATACAAAGCATTTCTAGAAATATGGCTCGGGCGCGGCGGCTCGGCGCTTCTGTATGGTCTAAGATACACTCAAGAGCGACCTTCACCCATCGACTGTGTCTGAACATATACCAATAGGGTTGCTATCAAAAATATGCTCAAGGTTAAAAAAGCAAGAAGCTAAAAGCATGCACGGCTTCGTCGCGCGCAGCTGTTGTACTGCGTCCTCCTCTATCGCATCAAATAGAACGCGGATGCGCAATGCTTCTCTGTCATACATGTTTGCTTGCTCGATTTTTTTAATTTCAAAGCCCGGCTACCGCTATTCTTGACTGGATTTTCGCAAGCATCACTAAACACTGTATTCGTAATAAAATTGCCTTCATTTTGATATCATTTTCATTTGGCAAGCAAGTCGGTAAATATTGTTAAAAAAATGGTTTTTATAATTTTAATTAATCATAGCCATGAGCATATTTTTTTACGGCAACCCTATTGGTATATGTTCAGAAAAATATTTTATTTGATAAAATCTAGGGTTGATCCGGTAAGTCCATGGGTGAAGGTCGTCCTTAAGCGTATCTCGTACTAGTACACCCATGGCGTAGGTAAAGTCGTCTCCACGTGTATGTCAACATTTCCAACATAAGCTGAGCTCTCTTAATTACGCGTGGCAATAATAAAGATAGCTCAGCTTATATCCGAAATGTTTCCATAGAAGTGCAGGGGACAATAGGTACATTAATATTTTAGAACATAGTCCATCCATGCTGTTTTTTGTCCATATACTACAGTTAAGCTTATCTACGCTGATTGGACCCCGCTGTTCAATTTATGGACACGGGTCTACCCCCTACTCGGGTGTCACATTTCACCAAAACGTAATAAATTTTTCCCCACGGGGCCATCAGTGCGTGTAGGGACCTACTCGCAGGGCTGCCTATTTTAAACGCAACATTGGCGTGGTTGGCGTGATGGCTCCTTTCACGCTGCAGGTCGTAGGTTCGATTCCTACCCGGGATGTAAGTATGTCCCGAGTCTGGATTTATATGTATATTAAGTATGTATTTACAAATAAAAAAGTAGTATATGTAGTAATATCAGTTATCTGGTTTCTATAGTACAAGCTCTGCTTAGTTTGGGATCAGGTAGCCGTGTGTAAAAAATGACCCAGGATATTATTATTATTATTTTATACTAACTAGAAATATGTTCCAAAGAGCAGATAGGTAGCCTATTTTTTCTCCCTATTTTGAACTTTACTTATGTTAAGCAGATGCAAGCGAGTATTAAGCAGTTACCGTAGCCTACTTAGATGCTTGCAATACCAAAGGCATCGCTCGCACGTTGCCGACCTGAAGGAAAGTGGGACAGAGGGAGGGTAAGACGGGGCATGACTTCCAGCTCACTCACTCGTACAAAACGCAGCTGTAATAGCCACTTTACGCCTATCTTCTGTGAGAGAGTGGTACTACTCTACCATCGGCGCTACTACCTATAAAGTATCTCCACCAACATAAGAGTATAAAAACAGACTTGAAATTGGACAATTCTAAAACTCATTTCTTAATTTGTAACGTTATTTTGACATTACGGTAGAAAATACCTAATGATGCAGAAATTTCAAAAGAAGTGACAATTTTATTTTTCGATTTTCTATGCCTACAGGCCCTGACTCTTAACTCCCTACAGATAGCAACCCCACCAGGGTGTTAGATTTCGCTAGGGTTGCCCAAACCAACAAATGACTCCCCTCGGGCCTTCGCCGCGTGATTATTTTAAGTGTTGTCATTCATTAACTTGTACAACATCTGATAGCGAATTAATTCAATTGTGTTAGAAATTGATAAACAGAAAAATTTACACGACAAATTTTCTGGGGAACAAGAAAAATAGTAATGTTGGTACACAACTAAACTTCACCAAATTGGAAAGCCAAGCTGTAGCCAAGTGACTGCATATCATATACGAGCTTGCTCGACCAGTGTAGTACCACCCTCTCGCGGAAGACCGGTGTAAAGTTGATATTACAGTTGCGCTTCGTTTGTTGAGTGAGTGTACGGTACCTTGACATCAATAACATTTAAAAAAAAACTCATATTTTCGAAATCTTTTCCAAAAAAATTATTCAAAAAATTCCAGAGTTCTCCTCAAACCCAAACCTCTTACGTACCCCTAAGACGGCGACCCCACCACGAGTGTCGAATATTGTGAGGGTCCGAAAACCAACAAATTACTCCCCGCGGCCCGACGGTGTAATTACTGTAATACGTTCGCACGGTTTACCGGCCAACGCTGGATTAGCGAGGGGTGGCAGCCCTGATTACATCTAGAATAAGGAGGTGACAAAAATATGTTTGTGTAGAAACGTAGCGACTGTAGCCTAGGGACGAACAGGTTGGGCTAGCAATCAGAAGGTCTCAGGTTCGATCCGCGGTGGGGCATGCACCAATGGATGGATTTTCATCTATGTGCATAATTTACAGTTTGCTTACGGTGAGGGAAAACATCGTGAGGAAACCTACCTATCCCTCGGGATTAGGTAATAGTCAGTTCCTGTATACACGGCGATAAGGTTCACCACCTGTCACGTTGGGTTCTGACTATCTGGTGAAACGTGGGCTTCTAGTTAGTTAATACCTCCACAATGTGGTGGTGTATGGCCACTCAAGCCTCTGACTACCCCCGAATGGGGATAAAAGTCGTGACGTTATACCTATACCTAGAACAACAAAATTATGTATAGAAGGGTCACTCACTGTATTAGGTTTGGTTTATGGTGGTAGAGCCAACCTGTAGCCAATTGACTCCTCACCACACATATATGGTCTGGCTCAACCGGAGTAATACCACCCTCTCACAAAAGATCGGCGTAAAGTTGTTACGTAAGTAAGCCCAACACCTTTCTCCTTCCCTTCCCCTCCGTCTGTCCCGCTCACCTTCGAATCGACAACGTGCGAGCGATGTCTTTGGTATTGCAAGCATCTATAAGCTACGGTGACTGCTGAACATCAGGCCGGTCGCACGCTTATGTGCCACCTTAGTCACACAAGAAATAAATAGGGCGTTATCCCGTTGGCGTAACTTATTAGTGATTTAAGTTAGAAACGAGTTTCTTTTGAGTAGCACCGTGTATAAATGGCCTTAGTAAACAAACACTCCTCGTCCTAGCGAGACCATTAGCCGTCATTTTTATAATCGCATCGTAAAATTTCACCCTCATTACGCGTCACTCGAGGCGGCTCAACTTTAATCTTTAATCGGAAAAATTAAATTTAATGACTACAGTGGAATGGCAGAGGAAAGTTAATAAAATCCGTATTAACACGTTGGCGTGATGGATTGACGGGAAAATTATTAGGGAAATAAAATCCTATCCTACTAACCCACCAAGCCAACTAGGAACCTGGATGGAACGCGGCTTCCCGCCCGACACCTCCCATTAAGCAGTTACCGTAGCCTAAAGATGCTTGCAATACTAAAGTGTGAGTGGGACAGCGGGAGGGGAGGAGGTGCGGTCTTCCGGCTCTCTCATTCATCGTACGAAACGCAACTGTAATAGCTACTTTACGCCAATCTTCTGTGAGAGGGTGGTACTACCCCGGACGAACAAGCCCATATATGAGCTGCGGACAGACTACAGCTTGGCTCTATCACCAAGAAAAATCATTATAATAAATTATAATATACTGGGTGAAATCGAAATCGTGGACAATATTTTAAATGATGATTCTACACATGATTCAGAATATTTAGGGAATATTAATCATCAAATCAATTGATAAAAAAATATTACCCAGGTAGGTATCAGTTAATTGGTTTGCTTATTTGTTTACCCGAGCAATATTTTTTTATCAATAGATTTTTTTATTTGTTTTCCCAAAATATTCTGAATCATGTTTTAAGTCATATTTTAAAATATTGCCCACGACTTCGATTTCACCCTGTATAATGATGTAGCCTGGGTACGGTCTCAGTCTACTGATTATTATAATTTACAAAGAATCCACAAAAAAGCCGTAACTAGCATAATAAGATGCTCGAGATCATAAGGACTGCTAGTAACTAGATTGTTATGCGGGGCACCGAGCGAAATTTACTCGCGTTTTATTATAATAATAAAGGACTACACACACTTGATTAATAGAAGTCGCGAGAACGCGCGACTAACGCCCCTATTCATAGTATTACTACGACGTCTTACAGTACGCTCGATCGCGCAGATGTATTGAGAAATGATAACCTTTGTGTTGGTTCCCTCAATTGGATTAGTATTGCGAATACTGGCTCTAAATCATGTCGCCTTTTGATGGTTGTTTTACCGAGTATTTTTTTATGGCGATATAACGCATCTACTTACGCTATTTAAGTTGCAAATTGCGTTGCAAGTTGCGTAATGCTTACGATGGGCGAGACAGCCGGTAAACTCAACACCCTTTGAGCCTTCACACAACGGGACGCCATGGCGACGTCGCCAGCCACCGTATCCAACTAATGTGTATTAAAATGTATGACAGGTAACACACCTGGCTATGGACTGGTGACGTCACCATCAATAGAAATTGTTGGGATACGTAGCCGGCGACGTCGCCATGGCGGCCTGGTGTGTTATGGCCCTTTCCCTTTCTCTGGCCGACTTCCCTTCAGGTGGGTAACGTGCGAGACAATGCCTTTGGTATTGCAAGCATCTATAGCCTACGGTTACTGCTTAACATCAGGCGGGCTGTACGCTTATTTGACACATTAGTCACATAAAACAACAATAAATAAATAAAAACAAAGGAATAAAGTATATATTTTAAAACGCATCGCTTGTCGCCGCGGCACGCGATAACAATGTATAAGGTACCTTATATCAGGCGCCGTGAAATTTCATCTGCCCCGCGTCGGCTGTATTATTAAGGAGCAAACTAGCGCGACGCACCACCAGAGGGGCCCGGGTAATATTAGAGCACATTGTCGGCGCTGGCTTTCTCATATTTCTTACATCATTAAACTCTACATGCAGTAGAGGTGCATTGAGGACAGGCTAACAACCGATTCTTTTTATCTGGGTAGAGTTTTGTTATTGAAAATAACGATGTCTTATTTTCCACTCAATTTGTTAAGGTTAGTATATTTTTGAATTGAAATTAAATAAAGGTAGGTACCACGAAAGCCGTAGGTACTTACCTTATGTCGGTAACCACATCATTAGTTTCTGTCTGCAGTATGCAGCTGTGTTTCTTACGATGAGTGAGAGAGTCGAAAGCCCAACACCCGCCTTCCCGTCCCTCTGCTACGTGCGAACGATGCATTTGCTATTGCAAGCATCTATAGGCTACGGTAACTGCTTAACATCAGGCAGGCAGTACACTTGTTTGCCACCATAGTAACATTTAAAAGAAACAACGAATGAAAATGAAATAAAATTCCTTTAAAATATTCTCCGTATCAGTTAATTCTATCACCCACCGCCTATATCACTCTATTTTCACCGTGAAAAGCCATTCGCGCCGCCCGCGCGCCCGCCCGCCCCCGCGCTTGAATTTGAATCGCGCCCCTCCCCGCCCTAACTCAATACCTGCGCTATCCGGCACAAACGCGTATCGGAGGCTCGCGTGTGTCCCGAAACAATATTTCTAAATAAAATACTTCCTTGAGGGACCTCGAGTAAGAGGAAGTCCAAGATATGAGCGAGGAGCGTTTTGATTCAGAAGAGCTATAGCTAGTTATCTATGGTTTCATCCTTGCTAATTTGGTAGTTATTTACATACATGCATATAACTACAAATCCTGATATTCCACAAGATTAGGCAGAGACACCACATATTATCTTCTCACGATTTCGTTGCCGTAGATATGATGTACGTTGCTTAATAATATGAAAAAAAATATACTTTTATTGTACGTGTGATATTAGGTACTTTACGAATAAATGCTATGTAAAAGAATGCAACTAAATCAACATTGTTTCACCCATTCCAATAAAACAATTATAGAGCCGTGAATACCATATTAGATATACACATAATTTTGTTTATGAAAATAAACAAAATTGTATGAAAATAAACTTTCTTCGTCAATTTTATGACAACATTTTCAGAACAAAAGAACCATATTTTCCCCTCATTGCTTTCCGATAATTTTCGCTCGCTACCTTCAATATCTTGCGCTCTCCAGGACTCGAAAATAAAAACGCTCTATCGAGCCCGCGGTATCGCCCGCATTATATTTAAGTGGGTAGTTTGGCGGGAAAAACACCGTATTGTTGTCTGAATTGAAAATAAACCCGCACCGTACACCCCCAAGTTGGCGATATATGGCCCACATTTGTATAATATCAGAGATATAGGGATGTTTTCGGCACTGCGTGTACATTAGTCGTCCGCTGGCAATTATTTTTGCCCACATTGTTTAGTTTATTGCAGTTTGTTGTTTGGTTTATCCATTGAGCGTACATAAGCATGCACTATAGTAATATAATGTTTGATATATTCACATATAAAGCCGTAGCTAAACTAAGACGTTGAACCCTTGTTCGCGACGCTCCTAACTAAACGCTATAGTGCACGCCACCGCATCATCGAAGCAAGTATAGTTCGCGACAGGTCGAGATGACATTCGGGTTATGAGCATTTTGCAGAATAAAATCCGAATCAAAATTAGCAGGACCCGATAAACAATTAAAATCGCATACAAAATTATTAAATTAAATTATTTTGTTGCGTTGGTCCGGGTAATTTTGATTTGGATTTTATTCTGCAAAAAGCTCATAACCCGAATGTCATCTCGATCTGTCGCGAACTATAGATCTATCTGTTTGGAAGTCTTAATACGCCGCAAGAGAAGTTCGACTGCAATATTTTCAGAAGTAAATGGCATGCAATTGACGTCTCTTTCCAACTTTTTAGAGTGCTTTACCTTAAAAGGACAAAACTGAACCCTTATAGGATCACTTTGTTATTCGTCTGTCCCTCTGTCAAGATAGTGCACTCCAAACCGTTGGTGGTGCAACCTTTTGTGATGATGGATGGATGGATGATGAAAGATTTTGGAAAATTCAACCCTATAAGGTTAAAATTGGGGGTGAAAGTTAGTACAGTTGTCCCAATTTTTCTGAAAAAAATAATAACAGTATTAAGGCTACTCATTACAAAAACACCAATCCCTATTAAATATGTGCGGAACCTTGAGGGCGCGAATCATACTCGCATTTGATACCAGGGATAAAAAAACAGCAACTGAATCAACTAAAATAATTTAAATAAAGTAGTCAATGTAAAAAGTAAATGTTGTGCAATACATTAACGCCAACAGTGACAACCCGATTAATTGCAATCCCAAACTTGATTCGTCGTAAAGTTAATAAACGATCGATCGCAATCGATTCCATTCGATTCAAAACTGTGATCGGTGTGAATGGAATCGCGCTCATTACCGGCGACGCTCGACTCTACGTGAGTAGGTGGACCATAAATCATGGTCTGTACTCGGAAGTCTTTCAATGAAATGTCAATGTCATGTTTAATTAATGGAAATGTAATTTCGTAAATCTAGTTTTATCGATGTACAAAAAAAACTAAATATAATATTTCTCTATGATTTCCGAAAACATGCGTCCTAGCTGAGTCAAAATTTAAATCTCACTAATTTCATGTATAAAAAAATATGTAAGGGCTTCATAGTGTTTTGTAAAACTATCGTTAGATAAAACATTAAATAGAAAGCGTGAGCCTATGTTTCTTCTATTTCTTTAATAATGCCTACTGAAATTGCTATTGAAAACTACTTGACGAATTTCAGCGACAATACCTTGACAAAAAATTCCAAATCTGAATTTCAATCAACCACATACCAATTTGTTCTAACAATAGCTATTGAAATAAATACAATGACTTTCAATTGCTCCATCCAAAAATACCTTATATAGTGGCTTCAATTGTCACATCCAACTTGTAACAATTCGGTTGGGACTTTCCTGCGCTCTCAATTGTATCATGGTTTCCCTACTCGTACAAGAGTGGGTGCTCACTCAATCTGTCAATTAACGTGCGTTGCTTGGCTGTAACGCGCTGCTTTTATACCAGCCAATGTATTTGCTTCCCTATAGCACAGCTTTGTGAAGGTAATTAAATGTGAGCTTAATTGGAGCGGCGAATTGGTTTCCTTTTATTTGCATCGGAACTTTCACTTATATTTTTTATGTAGCAAGGTTTGAAATTATTGATTCCAATATTTGAACTACTGATAATAAGCAGAAAACAGCTTATCTATTGTTCAATATACACAATGGACATGGATGTATTTCGCTTCACGAGTTATTTCAAAGATACTAAATAAATCAATTAATTATAAAACAAAATAAATTTCGTAATTCTCAATTAAAATTAAAAATATTACATTGCAACACAGCTCACGACTACTATGTTCCAATTTTTGCAAATATGTATTTTTATCGAAAAAAAATCTGTAACATTTTTTGTTGCAACTATTTTTACCAAAAATATATTTATTATTCAATGTACCAACTCTGCCTCAGATTTCTTTATATAAACGTTTTCTGTACAATAAATCCATTTACCGAACAGAGAAAAAAAACTTATTTGATAGTCAAGGAAGGATCTCTGAATAAAAACTGATGTCGTGCCCTACCTACGCTCATATTGCGTACGGGCTGAGAATTTTGATCGCACCGGCACCCTAAAATTCTACGCGGTATTAATGTCGAGGGGACCAGTAGGAAAAACTCATTAGAAAACAGGGAATCTATTTTATTCAGCTGTTGAATCAGTCACTGATCGGTAGCGAGGTCAAGCAACGCTTGGCAAGGTCAGTCAGAGATAAGTGACCATTTAATGGCATTTAAAGCACGTAAAAAGTTGGTCCCGGTCATGGACCAATTACTAAGGGGACTGGCCCTAAGCAACTCGGCCGAGTGGTCGGCCTAGTACTAACATCGACATAAAACGAAGCGAGTAGTTCAACTATTTACCGGTAGATAGAACAATGAAAATGAAAAAACAATGACCACGTTTTTTTTCATACATATATCTAAATAAGGGCACCTCTTTCTTTAGTCTTTACTCTGTGGTCCCGGTGCTGTCATCTAGGCAGCAGTCATTAAGCCTTGTCAGAGGCCTTCGGGCGGCTTGAACAATTCATGACTTCTCGGGCTCTCGCTTATTGTACGAAACGCAGCTGTAATAACCTTTACGCCACTCTTCTGTGAGAGAGTGGTACCTACTACCCCGGTCGAGCTAGCCTGTATATGAGCTGCAATTAATTGGCTAAAGCTTGGTTCTACCACCAATTTTTATCTGTCACTATTCAGCGGTAAGGTAGTAAATAATAATTTTGAGCGAATCTCTTCATCCGAAATATCCTTGATGTACAATTGGGGCAATTCGCTGCGTTATCATGCGGTCACAGGCGAGTGCGTGCGTCGGATCTCCGCCCAATTGTCTCCGTACGCGAGGGGATCTGTCAAACGCGTGCGAGCGCGATATATGACGCGTAAACGCGCGTTGTGGCAAATCAAAGGACTTAGTTACATTAAATTTTTCTTATATAGTATTAGTTTCTCCGCAAATTATTTTGTCGTTGACAGAAAACATTTACCCCCAAATTAATATATATTATAAAGTTTTGATTACGGCCGAATACTCGTACGCTACACAAATTTGAGAGCTGCTTAACTTGGACGCGCACGAAAAGTGACAGATAACGACGTCTCAAACTGATAATTTGTAGCCTTTCAGTATTTGACCGTCACTCTATCATTTCAAATCACTCTGGAAATACTTTGTAAAACCATTGTAAACTGGCTGAAAATCTCTATAAAGACGGTAAACATACAGATTTACCATATATTACACCAAAACGCGTGTATCCTAAAGCGGAAATATTAATCTCAATTCAGAGGTTTATTAGCCAACTGGGCGGCTACGGCGTAGCGGCGTAGCACCGTAGCGCCGTAGCGGTCATGGAGGCGGCCGACCGTTAAACGGACCATCGTAAATAACGTCGGGACTGCGATAAATGAATAATTAACGGACGCTGTTTTACAGCTTCTGTAGAGTTTAAGCTGGGTTGATGTCTGTTTTAGATAATGGAGGTGACCTTGATAGGATATCAATACCGTTACAAGAAGTTTTAAGCACTTTACAATAAATACTATCAATTTATATCGATACGCCCGTATCCACGGAATTATAGGCAGAGTATTAGAGAAACAGGCGCGAAGATAATTTTATAGATAAGGAAAGTAAGGCACTATATAAGATCGATCGCACCTATGCAGGTATATACAGCAAAATACTATCTATAGATTTATTTTTTGAATAAAGTACGGGTTAAAATTAATAAATGATTGTAAACTCTTTGTGAGCCTCTATCAAACAATCACCTAATAATACTATACTTTGACCGGGAATCAAACCCGGGACGTCATAATTAGCAAACGATGCTTTCTACCACTAAACCTACACCGATCAATATAAACGAGATATAAAACAAACGAAATCACAAAATTATTCAAAACATCAACCGATTTCCGTTTCCTTGGTAATAAACGCACCAATTAGCGCCCCGCATTAATATTTGTCTTAAAAAACAATCCTGCGGTCACCGTTAACGGGGATTAATAGGTCAAGCGCGAACCGCCATAAATCAGGCGGCGGCTAAACGAATAATTGATGGTACAAATGGACGGAACGCCCCCCCCACACCCCCCTCTTGGCGCGAAAGCAAAGCGAATTAATTACCCCGTAGTGGGCTCGAATGCCCGGATGTAATAGTTGGACCAGCGTTCTCGGAGGTGAAATGTTTGATTAAAAATGTAGAATGTAGGCATTGATGGATTATTTCCGCAGATATAAAATAAATAAATAAATATCGCCAGACAATCACACCGACTTTATGGTCCCAAACTAAGCAACGCTTATACTATGGCTACCATACAATGGACTGGGGGCGATCCCAGTAACACCCAAACTAGGGTAAATTACGAAAAAGCTGTTTCCGAAATTTGCCTCTGGCGGGAATCGAACTCGCAACCAACTGATGCAATGAGCCGAGCGGCCAACGCTCAAACCACTGCGCTATTAACTAATTGATCGTCGAATGTACACATTGATGTAATATTTTAGCAGATATGTTACTTAACATTCCAATAACCTGTCACGTTGGGTTCTGACTATCTGGTGAAACGTGGGCTTTGAGTTGGTTAATACCTCCACAATGTGGTGGTGTATGGCCACTCAAGCCTCTGACTACCCCCGAATGGGGATAAAAGTCGTGACGTTACATTCCAATAACCAGACTTGCTCAGTGCACTAAATGCATTGAAATTCACACATCTGCTATCGCAATCGCATTTCAATTAACTTAAAGGCATTTTGATGCGTATTATTCACCAGAAGATGAGCCGTATTGGCAATACAGACATGTTTTCAACATTATTTTCCGCGAACGACTGAATCGTACTGTGACCATGGTCTCAGTTTAGTATGACATACTATTTGGGACAGAAACATATAATAATAATAATAATAATATCCCGGGACATTTTTGTACACGGTTACCTGATCCCAAACTAAGCAGAGCTTGTACTATGGAAACCAGATAACTGATATTGCTACATATACTACTTTTTTATTTGTAAATACATACTTAATATACATATACACCCAGACTCCGGACATACAGACATGTTCATGCACACAAATGCATGTCCCGGGTAGGAATCGAACCTACGACCTGCAGCGTGAAAGGCGCCTCCGCGCCAACCACGTTAACGGGCCCGTCATTGTCTTCCTTTTTCTTAATAATGTCTTTGGTTTCAATGCGTATTGTCGTTGACTTAATAATAAAACTTTTGAAATCATACATTTCGTTACATGTAAGGTAGGAGTTTGATGCAAGCGGCAGATGGCGGACGTCACTCGATCTCATAGAAATTCATCATCAGTCATCGCAACAATTTGTATGAAACTGACGTCGACAACTGACGTCTGCCGTCGTGCCGCGTTGATCCAACTCCTACCCTTATAGCCATTAAAACAGTTATTCTATGTTCCGTAGATGCAAGTATTTTTTTATGTATGTTCAAAAACTATACCTACTACCTACTCACAATACAACTTCACGAATTATTAAAAAGAAACAACAAGTACAATCAAAGTTCTGTTGCGTTTTATAAACGACGATAGCGTGACGAGAAATCAAAACTATTTTAATACTATCAGACAAGTTGACTCTTAGGAATTAAGTAAATAACTTTGTTCAGTTCTAAGTTATAACTTTTTCAGTAAAAAATGTCGCCTTATTGTCGTCATGTTTGCCAGAAAAATACGTCACGACTTTTTATCCCCATTCGGGGGTAGTCATAGGCTTAAGTGGCCATACACCGCCACATTGTGGAGGTATTAAGCCAACTCAAAGCCCACGTTTCACCAGATAGTCAGAACCCAACGTGACAGGTGGTGAAACTTGTCGCCGTGTATACAGGAACTGACTATTACCTAATCCCGAGGGATAGGTAGGTTTGCAAGAATTACATTAAAAATATTAAAGCATGGCTCTTTTTAGGCCTCCAAAATTGTGATTAATTGTATAATTAACTACTTATTATCTAAATCTCCACAAGCACACGCTAAAACCATAAATATAAGCTGTTTTTTTTTGTAGCCGAGATAAGTAACTGTGTTTATCGAATCAATAAGTAAATAGAAACAAAATCTATAACATCTATACTAATATTATAAATGCGAAAGTAACTCTGTCTGGGTGTCTGTTACTTTTAAACGAGTAATCCGCTCTACGAATTTTGATGAATACTGGTATAGAGATAGATATGATTTTGCGAAAGGACATAGGCTACATCAAAATGTGAAAATAAAAGTTGAAGGGGGTGAAATATGGGATGAAGGTTCGTATGGGAGACCAATCATTTTTCAAAATACAAATTATATGGAGACGAAGTCGCGGCCACCAGCTAGTAAAATGCACTTAGGTAAGTTGTACACACATAAAGAACCCGTTGGTCGTATATCATCACATTAGGGCCGGAACACACGGCGACACGGCGTAAAAACTTCACACGTGACACCATGTCCCGACGGCAATAAAGTCCCTTTTATAGGCCGTTAAAATTACACAAACAAAAATGTCCCATGTAAATGACAACTGATTGTTATAATTTTATTGGCATAACAGCCGTTACTTTTTAAATTTTAAACTGAAAAAGACAAATTATTGTCTATATTTGATTTGTGCAGCCCTGGTCATATATCCGGCCGGGACAAGACAAAAGGCGAGATAAAATCTGATTTTGTTAACAATTGCTTAAATGAAAATTTAACAGGGCACAAAGTTAAGGAACAATGTTGTCAAGTGGAAAATGGGCGGACCAGTCCCCGCAAGTAGCGCCCGAACCCGTGCGTGACTAGAGCAGCGGCGTCACTCTCCTGAACCATTTAAGAGAACCTTATTTTTATTTCTGGATTGACTTGTCAAAGTACTATCCAATGAACCACAGGTAGTGGTGTGTGTGTGAAACCGACAGCAGTATATCGTGTCGGGCAACACGGCGACGTGCAAAACATTACGCGTGTAAATTAACAAATCCACAGCAATATATTACGCTACGCTTTTTGTTGCAGTCCATTCGTAACGAAACCAGGTTTAATTTATGCAACTGTAATAAAATACTTACCGATGTATAAATACAATAAATAGCGCCAGTGCGGTGCGACAAAGCGCGTGACAAAATTATTTTCTTCGCGTTGTGCTGGCCATGCAGTACCTAACTTTGCTATACACACAGAGTAAAGACTAAAGAAAGAGGTGCCCTTATTAGATATTTGTATGAAACAAAACGTGGTCATTGTTTTTTCATTTTCATTTTACTATTTACCGGTAAATAGTTGAACTACTCGGTTCGTTTTATGTCGATGTTAGTACTAGGCCGACCACTCGGCCGACTTGCTTAGGGCCAGTCCCCTTAGTAACTGGTCCATGGCTATACATTATTCAAACGTAAATGTCTACATAAAATGCAAAGTCTATAAGCACCGATTGCTGCACAAAATGTAAAATACGAACGCCGCCTGGTTTTTCTTCCATATCTGAGGTTGTTTATGGCGCTCTGATTGGATGGAAAACGTTTTATTCCGATTTTGAAACGTGAAAAGGTCGAGAGTTTCTAATGGTTTGGGCGTACAATGCCAGATTCTCGAAATGTCAAATACTCAAAATGCCAATTTCTCAAAATTCCGGTTTTATAAAATGCCAGGTTCTGTAAATGGCAGATTCTATGAACAGCAGATGTAGGAGACCAAGGATGTTTTTCCAGATCTTTTGTATTCTAAATAAGAACATAGTGTTTGTCTGTAAGTTTGACTGAGCGCGCAAAAACAGCTGAACAGATTTTAGTGAAATTTGGTATGTGTGACAGAAGACGCAGCATGGACCCACCCCACAAGGTTGGCTGACGGTCTAATTAATGTTGGGGCCAACTGGATGCGAGTAACACAGCACCGGTTGTTATGGCAAGACTTTGAAGAAGTCTTATGTCACAGCCGTCGACGTCTGTCGGTTGAAATTATTGGTACAGACAGAGGTAATTTATGCTTCAGAGCAACATATTATGTATGTTAATTTTACGTCTAAGTACATGCGGACGGGGTCGCGGGACAAATGTTAGCTCAAAATAAACTTAATGCGATACGTTATTTGAATATTACCTTAATAACGAAACTTATTAAGACAAATAACACAAAAAATATAACAACATAAAAGGTTTAACCTTCTGAAACACAATATCGCGTGATTTTGAAGCGCTGCACTAAACGAAGTTAATTAATTCACTAACGGTTAATGAAAGGGGTTAGTTAACTCACCGCTGTCATTATGACGGTGTGGCTAAAAGTACAACTCATTGTTTATAACTTAATTAAAATTAACTATAAGTACAAGTAAATAATTATTCTACAAAAGCTCTACCATTAATTTTACGCGTTTATTACGCTCGCTAGCCGCAAGCGTAAGGCGCTCCCATCAGTCGTTCATAAAATATGGTCATTTTGGGATAGTGGTCATTTTAGTAAAGTGGTCATTTTAGGAAAGAAATCATTTCGAGATAGTGGTCATTTTGGGATTTTGGTCATTTTGAGATAGTGAACATTTTGGATTAGTCAGGTCAGTGGGGCTAATAGGTACCGTCACAAAGATGAATTGCAGTCATTCTGCTAAAGCAATTCATTTTCTAACTCTCCAGCAGAATCCGCTAAATTTCCGTGAAACTGTCACGAATGGTGTAAAATGTTACAATGGTGTAAAATGCTACAGAATTTTAGCGGAATTGCTAAGGCTTCCACAGAAAATCTGAAAAATTCATTGTATTGGCAATATTGCATAGCGTCCAAATTAGCCCCGCAGGTCTAGACCTGAAGGTGAGGAAATAATAATCTGTCATACAAATATTACACCAGTGACTCTAGCAAACGTATACTCATGTAGAGCAACTGTCTCTCACAATAACTCTACGACTGCCTTTCTCTCCCTTAAATCGCATTATATTTATTGCTTTCTTTGGTCGCAACGAAGCAACTTGATTTATGACAGCGGCAACATCCCTCGTGTAATGATTTATATTAGTGTGCTTCCCATGTATTTGTATTATGCAAATGCGGAGACGACTGCAGGAAACAAATGCGCTTATATTTGAGGCCACGAATGAAAATTGTATCACATTGTATCATCTTTGGCTAAAGAGAATAAAATATAGAGTTGAAGGTATTCTGACAGCTGCGGAAGCAAGATAACGTGTAGATATTTATTTTTGAGTGACAGGGATGCATTGATATTAAAACTGTGTTTCGTACGATGAGTGAGAGAGCCGGAAGACCAAGATCCCCTTCCCCTCCCTCTATCCGTCTCCTTTTCAAGTTGGCAACTTGCAAGCAATGCCTTTGGTATTGCAAGTATCTATCATCTCTATAAGTAACTGCTTAGCAACAAGCGGGCCGTGCGCTCGTTTGCCACCTTATGGCCGGCGCACATAGAGGCACGGCATGGCATTTTATTTTTTATCAATTAAATTCAATACTTATCCAATTTTCAATACTTATCCATATTACAATGGTCGGTGATTGTCATCGGAGCATTTAATAACATAAAAAAAGTTTTTTTTGTCGTCAGTATTCCTAATGTGTCACTGGAAATTATCTGTAAATCAAGAAACATGTATAAGCACGTATCTTTTTCAATTCCAAGTCTCAATCGTAGATCATTTGCTGCGTTCTCCAAGTTTACGACCAGTATCATCGTCCCCACTAATAATAACAGCAGGAACACCGCTTCTAACAAATGTGGCGTCGTTTGTTTAACGTCGACATTAATCGTTGTTTTGTGCAGTCGCCGGCCGCGTTGCCTCGCCGTGAGCGATTTATGAGTAGCCACCGCGATCGATAGGAGAAGCTGCTTATTTGGCTATTCATATCTTGTTGTATGACAAGGATAGAGGATGATCACGACTACCGGCTGCTGAAGATTTGGTCACAGATATTCCAAGCAAATTTGTTTTCAACGGCCATTGTTGCGGGCACATGTATGGTCATTTTCGTATAACAATCTCTAGTACCAGGGATACCTGTACTGTTCAAGTGAAAAAGTTAACAGATACTAGGGAGTAAGAACTCTTTCTTTACCAGACAGGTGAAGCTCACCACTTCCATAATATGAATTATTTAAGTTGCTATTTAGGTATAAAGCCGGGCCAAACCGCGGCGCACGGAGAGGCCACGCACACGGGCCAAGCCTCGCTTTGCAAGAAAATGTATGCATGACATGGTTTCGTGCGTAGCCTCTCCGTGTGCCGCGGTGGACACGATTACATACATTTTCTTGCAAAGCGAAGCTTGACCCATGTGCGTGGCCTCTCCGTGCGCCGCGGTGGAGTCCTGGCTTAACAACCACAGAAAAACTAGAAATGGTGGGTGCTGCTCTCAGTTCTACCCTCTTGGCGTATAATGTTACGTCCGCAAGATGACACAACAGCAAAACGTCACGTTATTGTTTTACACTGGCAAAATACGAGAAAATCTAACTAGATGCAAGTGCAACAAATTGTCCGAGAAAAGTTTCACCAAAGCGAGACACGAGATAAAAATTAAAAAACAAAGTACACCAAGTTAGCGTTTAAAACGGTACCAATTAACGTTAGCAGCCAGCCAATGAGAACGCTTTGTTAGAACGAGTTTTTATAGCCAAGATACCGCTAAAGTACTAGTTCTTTCTTGAAACAGTATTCTTAAGAAGTTAGGACGAAGCAGAAACTCTTTAGTGCACAATTGACAAGTTTATTTGAGATTTTCACGGTTATATTTCTCATTGAAGAATGTTTATGGCGGAAATTAAAACAACCTTCAAAAAAGCTCGCCGTAGATATTCCATAGCCTAATTCGTTGTCACAAATTAACTATAGGTTGGTATCAACCTATGTGTTTAAGGGCCACTGCAGACTTGCTACTTTTAGCATCGGCGATCGGCGACTGAGTCGCTTTTCTGAAGCTCGATACAGCGACTGAACGCTACACCCCGCACACTTGCGGATCCCGGTCGCAGTGATTTTTCATGTTGACTACTGGCTACCGGATCAGCATCGGAGCAGTCGCTGCGTCCGGTCACAGGAAGTCGCAAAATCGCGCGACTTTGATACTGCGATCGAACGCAGTGTCACCAAAACGCGATGCAGCATCGATGCAGTCGCAGAATCGCCGATCGCCGATGCTAAAAGTAGCAAGTCTGCGGAGGCCCTAATCAACTGATTTTAATCTGCGTGGATAGTCCGGTTACAGAGACGGTGTATAGGAAAACAGACACGAGAATGCATCTTATTTTTTCTTATACCTCTGTTCATCATAATATCAGCAGACCTGGCATAGGCTGTGACACCATAAAATGTGAGATAAATAGATTTTGTATTATTCTCTCATTTACATTAAAAAAGAAACAGACTCAGTGTGATATAATCCGTGAGAAAATCTGTGACCGCGTGATAGCCATGCAGGGGTGTTGGGCGAGTGACACACTCGACGTGACACGACGGGTCCACGACACGGACACGTCACGACCGACAGCCAACGCGTTCAAAGCATGCCGCGGGTGTCTGACACCATTGTTCGCAAACGAGAACACAGCGATTGATTCAACATTGATTGTTCACAGTTGTTAATTGAAATGAATGAGGCGTCTATCGTTTATGTTTTCTATGGCTTGTATCAATCTTGCATGATTGCCTTGCTTGGATACAGGGTTATCTCAAGGTTGACCTAGTTTTGTAAAATCTGGCATATGTTCTCATCTGGAATTTTGAGAAACTGGCATTTCGAAAATCTGACATTTGTAGACTTATCTGGCATTTTCAGAATCTGAAATAGTACTCATCTGGTATTTTGAGAAACTGGCATTTCGAAATTCTGACATTTGTAGACTTATCTGTCATTTTGTGAATCTAACATATGTACTCATCTGGTATTTTGAGAAACTTACGTTTAGAAAATCTGGCATTTGTAGACTTATCTGGCATTTTCATAATCTGGCATGAAGATTTTTTCTTTTTCAGATTTTTCTGTATTTTGCGAATCTGGCATTTCGGAAATCTGAAATTTGTAGACTCATCTGACATTTTGAGAATCTGGCATTTCGAAAATCTAGCATATGTAGACTCATCTGAGATTTTGAGATCCTGGCATTATATGCCTAAACTGTAATTATCAGTCATCTATAGCAAAGAGAGCTCCCTAGCGGTTTCTTCGTCCTCATCTAATTTATACTTTATTTCATTTTATTGAATATAAATTGTCCTCAAGATCATAAGAGTGTTAAGTTTTCTTATTAAATAGTCTTCTAGACGAGCTATTTACCAGAGAAGGAGAGGTCTATATGGGGACCACTTAACTTCAAAACTCAAGATTTTGGTATGTTCTGTGTTTATCTAGTATAGCTTTTGCCCGCGACTTCGTCCGCGCAGTATATAAATTTAAAAAAATCCGTTTCCGTTTGCTGGAACCCAAATCCCGTATCCATATATCCCTGATTCTGTATCCCATATTCCGTATCCCGTAAATCCGTTTCCGTTTGCTGGAACCCAAATCCCGTATCCATATATCCCTAATTCTGTATCCCATATTCCGTATCCCGTATCCCTTATCCTGTATCCCGTATCCCGTATCAAGTATCCAGTATCTCATATCCCGTATCCGTATCCGTATCCGTATCCCGTATCACGCATCCCACATCCCACATCCCGTATCCCGTATCCCGTATCCCGTATCCCACATCCCGTATCTCGTAACCCGTATCCCGTAGCCGGTATCCCGGATCCCGTATCCCGTATCAGTATCCTTATCCCGTATCACGCACCGTATCACGCATCGTACACCCCGCATCCCGTATCCCGTATCCCACATCCCGTATCTAGTGACCGGACCCCGTATCCCGTATCCGTATCCCGTATCCGTATCCGTATCCGTATCCGTATCCCGTATCACGCATCCCACATCCCGTATCCCGTATCGAGTATCCCGTATCCCATACCCCGTATAACTTTCAAAAACGCAATTTTTTTTTCTTACTCCTATTTACCAATTTTCATAATTCTAACTACAAAAATGACGAACTTACATTCAAACTTTCATCCCCTATTTTAACCCCTTAGGGGATGTATTTTGAAAAACCCTGAAATTAATATTGTTGATCTTTTAAAAGTCACCTAATCACCAATTTTTATAATTCCAACTTTTAAAAATGACGAACTTCCATACAAACTTTCAGCCCCTATTTTAACCCCTTAGGGTTTAAATTTACAAAAAAGCTTAAATTATTATTTTTAGTACGAAAAAAGAAACCTAAACACAAATTTTCATTATGCTAACCTCAGAAATGACGAACTTCCATACAAACCTTCGTCCCCTATTTTACCCCCTTAGGGGTTGAATTTTCAAAAACGCAGCAATTCAAGTTTGTTATTTTAAAAAGGAACCAAACACCAATTTTCATAATTCTAACTTCAAAAATGACGAACATCTATACAAACTTCCCAACTAACTTTCATCCCCTATTTTACCCCCTTAGGGGATGTATTTTGAAAAACCCTTAAATTAATATTGTTGATCTTTTAAAAGTCACCTAATCACCAATTTTAATAATTTCAACTTCAAAAAATTACTAACTTCCATACAAACTTTCAACCCCTATTTTAAGCCCTTAGGATTTACATTTTCAGAAAAGCTGAAATTATTATTTTAAATACGTTAAAAGAAACCTAAACACAAATTTTCATTATGCTAACCTCAGAAATGACGAACTTTCATACAAACTTTCGTCCCCTATTTTACCCCCTTAGGGGTTGAATTTTCAAAAACGCAGCAATTCAAGTTTTTTATTTTTAAAAAGGAACCTAAACACCAATTTTCATAATGCTAACTTCAAAAATGACGAACATTTATACAAACTTCCCAACTCATTTTCATCCCCTTTTTTACCACCTTAGGGGTTGAATATTCAAAAACGCCGAAAACCATATTTTTTATTTTTAAAAAGACACCTCAACACAAATTTTCATAATTCTAATTTGAAAAATGACGAATTTGCATACAAACTTTCATCCCCTATTTAACCCCCTTAGGGGTTGAATTTTCCAAAATCGCTTCTTATTGCTTGCCTACGTCACAAAATATATATACCATCCAAATTTCATGTCTCTAACTTCAGTAGTTTCGGCTCGGCGTTGATGAGTCAGTCAGTCAGTCAGTCAGTCAGTCAGTCAGTCAGCATTTCCCTCTTTATATATTAGTATAGATATAGATATAGATGTGGAGTGAAGTTTAACTAGAAAATGAGATAAACATACAAAAGAGGATACAAAATATGAAAATACTTGCGTAATTCCATAACAAAACTACTTGAACAAACAGCTTAAAGTAATAATCTTAACTGGAATCGGTTTTTAAAGTTTGCAAACAATACCAATATCGTTAGGCCGTCGCAAGTTGAGCGTTGAAAACTCGCGACAATCTGATTAGAGCCATAAAGCCGACTCGATAAAGGATACTGTTATCTGAAATCGCTTTTCGTGAAAAAGTTGCTTAATTGCGTTCTTAAACGGTGATGACTTGATGAGTGATGACCAAAGTTCTTAGGTACTTGGTTACTACAGTGATGATAGCGGTGATGATGTCATGATTGAACTGTTAAGTCCTATTTTTCGGTTCCAAAATAAGCAACGGTACTTTAGGACTGAGGATGATATCAGTTACAACCAGTTACAGGCAAATTACGAAAAAACCATTTTCAAAATTTACACCAACGGGAATCGAACCCGCAACCACCCGGTGCAGTGACGCTCCTAACTTTGCTCAGATCACTAGACCAAACGATCGTCAGATAAATTTGGAGAGTTAGAATGACGCGTCTGTACCGAGACTTCTGCACCATTCGTTACAAATTTCCGTTCCGCCATCCGCCATTCCCCGCCATCGCCATTCTCCGCCACCGCCATTCCTCGCCACCGCCATAGATACCTACTGCAATCGTACCGCCAACTTTAGCCATAACCATTATCACTGTGCCGCCCTTTGGTACCGCGTACGGCGCAAGTTATCGGCGGCGCGCGTCAATTTATTGTGTTTGTAAGTTGTAGTGGGCTAAAAGAGTTGTGTAATAGTTTGCTTACGGTAGTTGCCTCTCTTTAATGGGTATAGATAGTATTGCCAGGATTGTAGAAAGAGCTTCGGGAAATATTTTTGCTGTCAATCCGTTGAGTAGGTACTCTAAATTTTATGCTTTGAAAGTTAGTTGCAGACTATTTGGATTTTATAGCTTAAAATACTATACCGATACCGTATGTGTGAAAATTAATTTATGCGGTACTACTTTTGAGGAATGGCCGTAAACGTCACTAAGACGTCAACGAAACTGAATGAATTCTACTGGTCTTATTACCCAACCGTCCATTAGGTGCGTTACGACCTTACTTTAACGCCCAGTACCTTCATTCGTTTCCGCTTTACATCCATTTATTTTACGTAAATATTGGCAAACTTCTTTATCATAATCCTATATCTCTAGTTCTGGTATAGATATGACAACGAATCTATGCCGTCACAAAAACATATTACACCACCCACCAAATAAGTTTCAACATGTCACACACGTCAATATTGACTCACAGAAGTACACGAGTTGTTCCTTCCATCTTCGGCATATTGTCACATCATAAAAACTTTGGCCATTTATGCCAGCCGATAGTGGATTAGACCGTAATGTGACTGTAGCGTTCTGGGGCTATTCATCTTATATTATCAAAAAGTTACTGGCTAATTTTGGCAGTCTGTCCTGCTCTTGGCGCTCCACTAGTAGTAATAATTCGGACAATTGCAGATCAGTTCTTACTCATTTCTTACAATTACAAAGTAAAGATAAGGATATAAGAAATGAAATTTCCATGGTATAGATCATGGATCAATTACTAAGGGGACTGGCCCTAAGCAACTCGGCCGAGTGGTCGGCCTAGTACTAACATCGACATAAAACGAAGCGAGTAGTTCAACTATTTACCGGTAGATAAATGAAAAAACAATGACCACGTTTTTTTTCATACATATATCTAATAAGGGCACCTCTATCTTTAGTCTTTACTCTGTGGTATAGATACTGGGCTACTATTTATTTATTATTATAATAGCGAAATATCAGAGAATGATGACAAGTGTAATTTTTAACTTAATGTAAATTTTATGTATTCTATATGTCGGGATATGGCATTTTTGTTTCAGTTTATCACTTGCACCAAACAGTTTTCTAAAGTCATTCCTGCCGGTGAAGATTTTTATACGACGTCCCAGCCTGTTTATTGCTTAAATAAGTAATTTTGTAGGACGAATCTACATAATGTGAGCGAGCGGATAGAGTAGCTTGTTTTGCTTTTTATTTATGTTTTTTGTACTTGGTATTTCGAGTCTTGGCTCGAGTTTCTAATGTTATCATTAGGGGGTGAATTTAGGGTGATTGTACCTGGGGTGGTTGTAAAATACCTTCATTTTTTGGTGCATAAACTAATAGTAAAATAATTTACAAATTAAAATGAATATCGAGTTAGATTGTATATCTTAACATTGCGTCTTTTTCATAAAGAGCTCGGTAGAATTATGTGTTATATTCATTATTTGTCAGACGATATTTTGCAATAGGATAGAGTAGATCAATGCTATTATTTATTTTTATATTCTATGTCATTGGGGTTTGCCTTTACCCAGCAGTGGGATAATGTAGGCCTGTCAAATCACATAACTTAAGACACGTGTCTTAGCTCGATGGATAGCTCCTCTCGACGTATTTAATGTCACGTTCGCAGAATGTTACGATCTCAAAACGTCACGTTCTTTTTTTAGGCTCGCATAATGTCACACTCGCACAATGTCACATTTAAAAAATGACACATTTCTTGTTTTTTTTTAATAAACATGATCACTAGACAAACCGTTTTATTGGAACTTAGTCCGCCAACTGTCGACTTGGAAACAACGGTTGTTAACTTAATAGAGGCGTAACAAGACAAACAAATCAGCTGGGACTCGGTGGATATCTCTCAACTTTGCTCGGGACTCGTTAATCCCCGGATCCCGTCCCTAGGCGTAGTGACGAGGCCAATTAAATCGATACTTCAATCGATACTACTTGAAATTAATTCGTATCGATTTTTTGCATTGAAATGTATGATATGATAAAATGTACCTTTACAAGAAAATATTAGACAGGTTTATTAGAAGCAGGATAACATTTATAACATAGGAAAACAATTTTATAGTATTAATTATTTTATTATCACTATCATTCTACCGAATTGATTGCATATTCAATTGCTTCAATGGAGTCGATCGTACGTAGCAGTAGATTTAATACGGCTGATTGAGATCCACTTGTTCGGTACTTACCTTTGCAGCTTCTAAACGATGCCAATTAGTCCGATATTATGGGGTATTACTGCAATCTTTAAAATAAAATTGGGTAGATATTTTTTACTAGCACTTTTTTTAGTCCTATCCTTGACCAAAACCTGTCCTAAAGTAAATGAGTATATCTTTTTCATTATCCACTACAATTTGGATATCACTAAACTGGTATTAGGTTTTCCGGTTATACCGGTTATTAGGTTTTCACAAGACAAAAATATGTATGATTTAGGGACTATGTACACGTAGCAACTTTGGTTGAAGAAACTGTCAACTTAGTTGACGACACTATCGACTTTTTAATATGTTTTGTTAAATGTTGCCAATTGCAGCAACAGTTTACAATTGCAGCAACTCACAACTAGAGTTGCTATGTCTGCTTAGTTTCTTTAAGTTAAGTATATGTAAACAGTTAGTTTCGAGTTGCCAGTTGCAGACATTCGGAGATCTAAGTTGCTCTGTGTGAATAGGCCCTTAGTCCCAGTCTTTACTAAAAATAAAGGAAGAGACATAGTATAGGTACATACGGTATAGGGACAGGTACGACATAATCCACACCATATTGATAATATCATGTGTTGGCTCCCTTGCAAGCCCCGAATCGAAAGTAAATTACCAAATAGTACTTCTATACTTCGAGACCGAAACTTTTACTATGATTAGTCGTACCACTATCGACACTATTCATATCGATACTAAGGCGCATCGCATCACTATCACCACCCATTACCGGGGACGGCAAACAATAGTACGGGCAATTAATACTGCCATTACACTAACGAGCGGCCGCTACCAGCGCGTCGGACGGTTGCACCAGTGGAAAAACTTGACGGATCGTGAGTGAGGAGTGAGTGAATGTAGTGTCTGTAGGAGTGAGTGAGTGAGTGAGTTTGCTCTTACGAGAAGTAATATGTCCGTCTCAAAATCTTCTGATAACCTTTACTCTCCAAATGAATATGGTTGAAAAGTTTTAGCATAGAATATCTTCCGAAACGTCAAATTTGATTAGAGAATAAACGTTATCTCATACTTGTGAAATAATCCCTAAATTTTGTATTATAATATTGTGTGTTGCAGGCTCATAATACACTTTTTAAACCCATGGAATGTCCAAAATAAGTCAATAGATTTTCCTTTGAATTGATGCACATGCGTATATGCCCGAATCACTCGTGAAAGAAACAAAATACATAATTAAAATACGTAAAAGCTGTCCAGTATAATGTAAGGAAGTCACCTAGGTCATTAGTATTTCTAAACTAACCCTGTATAACTGCGATGTGGAAGTAGCTTTGACAAAATCGTGAATAACATTTCTTAGTTATTAGAAAATGTTACCAGGTTTTCAGAAAGCCTAGAAGAATAAAAATTAGCATATTTGAAAAGAAAAATGCACGTCAAAAGAGCCCGTTGTCTGCAGACTCTACGCTTCGCTTAATTAACGGCTCTATAATTAAAATTCCATCCGTTCGAAAAAAGCAGTCTAGCGCATATCTCTTGAGCAGTCGTTAGTTGAGATATGCCAGAATGCTAGTTACTATTTCATTCCAAAGTTATCCGTTTGAGAATTGAATTGATAAAAATTATTAGGTACAGAATTCATGCTAGTTCATACAGGGTGATAGTGCGACATAATATTTTCTCATTACATGAATATCACACAAAAAAGTATCTAGCAAAAAAGTTAAATCAAAATTAACAATTTATGAAAAAAATAACACCTAATTGTATAACACAACATACGTATTGATGCGCCATTTGTTGATCTAGGCTGATTACTATAAGTATATTAACATTATTAAGTTAATAATAAAAAAATTAGACTATAGAGATTGTTCAGTTAATCAAACTAATTAAAGTGCCTTCATTTAAAACCCATTATTTATATACCAAATTAGTATCTCTATACGTATTTGGTATCAAATATAATCTTATTTGTATCCAGTCATCCGTGCTTCATATAGTAACATCACAGAAAATCCAATTACAACATTATTTACTCGAAAAATCAAGAGAAAATGCCAATTAATTGTAATTAGGTCGGCTCGTCTTTGGCACGCGTATAATCGCGCGAGCGTTAGGGGGCTGAGCTGTAAGGGTAGGAGCGCACCCCTCTGGATCACTAAGGAGTAATAATAAAAAACGCACCCTTAACTTTGCTGGAGAGACTTATTAGGAAACTGCTTAATAGTAGGTAAATAGTATGGAAACATAGGGGCTGTGATAGTGGGGCGGGAACGCATCGGGTACTCTTAAGTTACGATTTTTTAAACACCTAAATGATGAATTCAGAAATTAAAATAGGTACATATTTTTATTCATGTAGGCCAACAAATTACGAATAGTTGGAATCTGCCAGTCAAATTGTATTATTTTTAAGGATGAAATCAAATTGTATTTATGACAATGACGTTTAGGGTCACTATTATTTTGGTGATTATGATCTTGTTACAAGTCTTGGATAATTAATCTGAAATTAACTGCAATAGCTTAACAAAAATGCACCCTTAGTGTTTTTAGGTATGTTATTATTTCGGTTCTTAAATAGGTAATTCCTCTCAGCGTATAATGTCACGTTCGCAAAATGTCACGATCGCAAAAATGACATTTTTTTTTACACTGGCACAATGTTCTAGGTAAAATATTTATGGAAATTGTACAATTAAATTACATACACTAAATTCAATAAGCATGGTATTAAAATAGTGCGTCAACGTTCCGTTAGCGCTGCCGTATGTTTCCCGCATCAAGGACTAAGGGATTTAATGAAATTTCATTTCGCTGAGATTTTTCCTTTTCCCCGCCAATAAACTTTACGACAGGAAATTTACGAGTAAGCAAATGTTTAGGTATCGCTCCGTTGAATAATTTCCTTATAATGACGTCATCTTTAATTACTTTCCGCCGTTTCTTTGAGCATTTAAGCGTCTTACGAATTCGGGTCCGTGGAATATTTTCGCAAAAATGTAAGCATTATTGCGGTTTTGTTTCTATATTGAGATAAATTGGCTTTTAAATTATCCCGTAATAAAAATAGAAGCTTCCTTCCTTATTACCATGGGAAATTACAAATATTATTGCAATTTAATATTCCTGAGTGTTGTGCCTTCAGAATGAGGTAAAAGCTTTAAGGGCTTCGCAGAACTTTACAAGGCTCTGGAACTCGCTATACTTAAATATCAATTATTTAGGAACTTACCTATGTGCCTCATTAGTATACCCAGTATACTAATACTGGGTATACTAATGAGGAGAGAGGAAGGAGAAGAATGGACCAAAAATTCCTGGGTTAGAGGAAGGAGAAGAATGGACCAGAAATTCCTGGGTTACTAAACCCAGGAATTTCTGGTCCATTCTTCTCTTAGGATTACTATAAAAGGTATACCAATAGAGACTTAATTATAAAAACATTTCGTGTCTTGAAGATTTACGACCACTTGCCGCAGTGGTTTGAGTGTTGGCCGCTCGGCTCACTGCGCCGAGTCGTTGCGGGATCAATTGCCGCCAGAGGCAAATTTGCCCTGGTCTGGGTGTCACTGAGATCATCCCCAGTCCATTGTGTTGTAGCCATAGTTAAGCGTTGCTTAGTTTGGGACCATACAGTTGGTGAATAACTCTGGCGATATCCCACTAATATTATAAATGTGAAAGTTTAGATGGATGGATGGATGTGTGTTTGTTACTCAATCATGCCAGAACGGCTGAAAGGATCTGGATGAAATTTGGCACAGAGATAGATTATAGTCTGGAATAGCACACAGGCTACTTTAAAAAAAAAAAATTCGCGGACGAAGTCACGGGCTAAAGCTAGTTATTTATAAATAGTTTATGTTATTAATTTATGTACCTAATTACACCTAACAGCTACATCAGTACATAAAAATCTGATCATCTGATTCCGAACTACTCTGAAAATAACATCCTCTATATAAATCAAGCAGCTTTGATTCTCCATACTCAAGCCTATATACCACTCCATAATATACCTTACTGTTATAATACCGAAGCCCACGGTCTCGGTTACCTCCCGTGGGATAAAACCGTCCACAATTAATCCGTTACCCAAACAAACGCGTACAATAGTTGTAATTAATACTGCCATTTATCTAACGAGGGAGGTAACATGACGGTATGAAGAGCGATGGAACAGTTCAAAATGTTGGCGGTTAGATACATGCACGATACAAGGATGTGTATTTTAAATTATGTGCCTGCTTCCTTTTTTTTAAACCGTCCCAATGCTATAAAATTTATTCAGATTACGCGTCATACCAATTTCTTCACGTTCGCAAAACGTCACGATATTTTTTGCACCCGCATTATGTCACATTTGCACACTGTCACATTCGTACTATGTCACGTCGCACATAATATGTGCCATCGTACTAACCCTTGCCAAACATTGGACCATGTGACGTCTCTTCTTCATCAGACGTTAAGCCGATAACCCACCGCGGTGCACGGAGAGGCCACGCACACGGCCACGGCTACGTTTTGCAAGAAAATGTATGGATGACGTCATTTCGTGCGTAGCCTCTCCGTGCGCCGCGGTGGACACGGTGACATACATTTTCGTGCAAAGCGAAGCTTGACCCACGTGCGTAGCGTGTGCGTGGCCTCCGCCGCAGTGGGGTCTCTCCCTTACTGTGTGACAATTTTAGTCCCAACTCACATCATAATATAGGCGTGTAACCCAACGTAGGGCTAATACCAAAGACGTAACCAAGAAAGAGAGATACATGTAACTGTTTGATATAGTATGTCAGATAACAGAGTCCGTGGACACAGTACGACTCAATTATTCGCAGAAAATGATGTTGAAAAAATGTCGGGATTGCCAATACTCATCTTCTGGTGAACAATACGCAGAAAATACCTTTAAGTTGAATGTCGAATCGCGAGTACGATACCATGTGTGAATTTCGCTGCATGTAGTGGTGCGCTGAGCACAAGTCAGGTGATTTCAATGTTAGGAGGTACCAAATCTGCTCAAATAATATAATTGTTAATGCCTACATTTTCTCGTGCGTATCACAATGACTTGAAATTAAACTTTGAAACTCAAATACGAACTCACGACGGCCAGATCCATATTATTACGCCACAATTACGTTCCAATTTCGTAAAATCTTATTGTTTCCCGAAAATGTCGTCAGTTGGGAAACGTTAATTTAGTTGGGAAATTAAATTAAAATGATGTATCAGTCAGTCAGTGTAAAAGTTGTGGGCAGGCAGAGTGAGTTTTCGTCGAAACTTTATCAATTTTCGGCGCGCGGTGCCGTTCGCCCGGGGCGGCCAACTTTCGATCAATTACGCCATCGTGTTCATAATGTTGGCAACACTGGGCAGTGGAACGTTGTCTATATTATGTTGGCCATACGTAGGTTACTGTAGAATATTAAGTTAGCTATCCGTGATGAGAACTATCCAGTCCAACGATATGTTAACGTTACAGTGACTAGTGTCAATATTAATATCTGCTGATATCGTTGTTCAACAATGACACGGGCAAAATCAATAGAATAGAGTTTATAAGTTTCCGGCTCCAGGTTTCTTTGAGGTGTTTAGAGTTGACAGGTTGTACGTTATTGTACTGTCAAAATTCTGATATTTTTGATAAGTAGATTTTCCACAAAAGTTATTGTTTAGAAGCTCGTCTTTGATCGATTGCCGTTAATTTAACAAAAAATTCTGTGTTTGAAATCAAAATAGTGTTCGAAATTCATAGTTTTAATATGCATAATTTAAAATCGACAATTTATATGACTTTATGTAGCAATGTGAATTCCAAATTCAAAAATATTAAATGTTCTATTTCCAACGTTGTATCTAGCAGCACTTCGGACTTCGGGCGGACATTCCGTCCACTCCGCTCCGGGCCAAGGGAATAAAAGTTAAACAAATGTACAGAGCTCGGCAAGTTTTAATAAGATTCTTGCTAGGTTTTAGCTTCGGAACGTTTGCTTGGGCTTGTGTGTTTGAAACGGGCCGGATCTTTCATTGCATGCACTTCTGGTTTTTAATAATTCAACTTTTGTAATATCGGCAAATCGTTTCTAAAAGTGGAAAATTTGAATAAAATATGCCATAGAGTTTCCGTTCGTAGTTTCATAACTTTGGCGCAATAGTTTGAGTATAGGCCGCTCGGCTCACTGTATCCGGTGGTAGCAGCTGGCCTACTCCGAAATACGAACCTAACGTTTCGGCTGACGGATTGTCGTGGATTTGACATTTCTTCTTTCGTTTTTCTCTACGATTTGACATTGTTTTGATCGTAAATCCAATCCGTACTTCGGACGATCCGTCAGCGACGTATTTCGGAGTAACCCCCCAGGTTCGATTGCGATGTCCCCATAGCCAAGTAGCTTTGTCTACAAGCGTTTCTATACATCGCTACACTTGATTTATGGAAATGATATATGACATAAGTCACGTGTCCACTTGTAATGTCATTTCCATTCATTTAAGCGTAGCGTTTTGTAGAAACGCTTGTAGATGAAGCCACTTGTTTAAATCTAAATGTCACTGGAATCGCTCTAGTCTACTGTACGTTGGCCATAATACAGTGTACAGTGTTCAGTACGTTGCTTAGTTTGGGACCATACAGTTGTTTAGTCTGGCGATATTTAATGTTTTTGATTAAAAATGGAAATAATTTTGTGTTAACGAAATACCTACCTCATAAATTTTTATAGGACTGATAATTTTTATAGGACGGATAATTTTTTTTTTTTATAGGACTGTGGTGGCAATAAAGCGTACGGCCCACCTGATGTTAAGCAGTTACCGTAGCCTATAGATGCTTACAATACCCAAGGTATTGCTCGCACATTGCCGACCTGAAGGGGAGTGGGATGGAGGGAGGGGGAGGTGGGGTGGGCTTACGGCTCTCTAACTCGTCGTACGAAACGCAGCTGTAATAGCTGCTTTACGCCGTAACTATCTGCTATACTGAAATTTATAGGCCTACTGATATTAATAGGGAAGGATTATATTACTTCATATCATTTAAAAAATCAATCCTATCACCACCAACAACGGCCATCCCTTAAAAAATATAAGCGCAATTAATACCCCCTTATCACCTTAATTACGACCCCCGTCATCCCTCGCGTATCATTGGCGACTTTTTGCTACCCCCGGAGGTGTCAGCAAATCCTCCTGGAGGCCACTCACTTAATCCCTGAAGGGTAGGAGGGAGGGGGATGAAACTTTTCCTGACAATTTGTGGTCTCATTGGTCTTGCCAGGTTATGGATGTTCGCGGCAGTTATACTTTTTATGTATTTTACGAAAATTAATTTTTTTGGTCTTTCTGATATAGCTTCTTGTAATGTCTCTGTAAACAATGTTGCGGAGCTTTTGTAAAAATATTTTACCAAATGAAATATTGTCCCTTTTGATAAATACATGACTTTGTTACATTGGAAAATGTCCTACAGATAATAAGGATTAAACATCAAATTCAAAATTTTATGACAACATTCTTGTTTCTGATATATATAATTTTTTTTTCAATTTATGTTTGCCTTCGACCTTCTTAAAAAAATCTATCGATTTGCTTATAAATTAATTTAAGTTCCCGGTCTGGGAATCGCTTTCCCGCGCTGGCAACACTACGACAGAACAATGTCCGGTGAGGTGACGTTTTTATAAGATCCCACCGGATCCTTCGCACTTTATTTTTACCGACAACTCACTTTGATTGTGTCGAGAAGTTTTCCGACTTTCGGAATTATCACTTTAGTTTAGTTTAGTTTTCTTGCTCTGACTTGGACTTTCGACTTGTTGAGTAAGATTTCGATTGGATTAAAAAAGTTATTGGAAAGTTTATATAGACAAATAGCTCTGTGTGACTGGGAGTTGAATGGGCATGTCTACAAGCCCCGAGCGGCGGCGCCCGAGTAATCAGATAGCTTTATATCTTCGTAGTTAGAAGTCAAAACTTTGTGTTTTTTTTTTCTTTATGTTTTTAAATAATAATATGTCGTCAGACTTGCACACCAACTGTATGGTCCCAAACTAAGCAACGCTTGTACTATGGGTACCGTACAATGGACTGGGGGCGATCCCAGTGACACCCAGACCGGTGGAAATTACGAAAAGGCCGTTTCCGAAATTTACCTCTGGCGGGAATCGAACCCGCAACCACCCGATGCAGTGAGCCGAGCGGCCAACGCTCAAACCACTGCACCAAGCGGTCGTCAAAATTAACATTGTTTATTTCTAGTCTCACAATACGCCAATATTCGAAGTCAAAGTGATGTTTCAAGGTGGTGGAGCCAAGCTGTAGCCAATTGACTGCAGCTCATATACGGGCTGGCTCGACCGGGGTAGTACCACCGTCTCACAGATGATCGGCGTAAAGTAGCTATTACTGCTGCGTTTCGTACAATGAGTGAGAATGCCGAAAACCCACCCCCCCCCCCCCTCCTTTCTCCATCCCACTCCCCTACAGGTCAGCAATGTGCGAAAAATGCCTTTGGTATAGTAAGCGTCTATAGGCTACGGTAACGGCTTAACATCAGGCGGGCCGTACGCTTTTTTGCCACCGCAGTCCTATAAAAAAAAGATAAATATAAACTCATACAGTTAAGCTGACCGCTACCAACGTATACCTATTGTAGGTGCGTATATATCACAAAGTCAAAGTCATTTTTTTAATTCCTATTTATTCCTATAACCTATTCTGGGATTAAACTATAATATAACATTGATTGCTGTTATTTAATTCTTTCAGTATAACACTTAATTAATCGAACTTTTACGGGCGGCTCAGTGCCTAACTTTTTTATTTTCTCCTTTTTTATTAGTTCTAGTTTATTGTTCGAGTTTTTTTACTAGTAATTAAACGGAATGAACGTTATTTACTGGCTGGGATCGAATCAAAATAAAAATGTACTTAAAGATTAAAAGTATGCTTCGAAAAAATACTTAATTAATTAAACTTGTATTTGAATGGATTCATTTACTGCAGTGATGGAAGACTGTTTAATTGTTAAAAAATGTAAGATTTGTATATTTTGTTTTTTATAAAAATTACCAGCAATGTGATTAAGATCAACTTAGCTAAATGCTTATAGGTGTACAATAGCCTGCATATCACAGGAAACATTAATTTCCGGCATATGCTGAGCACTCTGTATCAAAAGTTTCAGTAATATATAGAGAACACCTTATACTAGAAATTTCCCCTGAGATGTGCAGCTTACTGTACTAGGAGCGGGCTCACGCCAATAGTTTAATGGTAAGCATTGATTTGAACTCTGAACCTCTCACTTACAAGCCCCTTGGTAACCACTTGTTATAAACATATTTAAAAGGAAAATGTTCATTGTAACTAGTTCATATAGATAGATCGTATAGTTATCCCCTCGCAAATGAAACAGCTATTTTAAAACCAGTGTCTAACCTAACACAAGCTATTTAGAAACAAAAGCCAAACAGGCTGATTCATTGTTCTAATGAAGCACCGTCTAACGACCGCGGTCAGGGCAACAAAGACCAAATCTAACTATAAACGGTCTTATAACAGCACTACGAATACTGGATAGTGTACTATATTACTACTATATTACTAAATCGCTTGGAATGCGCCTCTTATGCGGCTAAACGGAGCTTTGAATTGGAAACATACGGCGGAGATTCGTGCGCGAGTACGCTGCCACGAGGTATTTCTAGCGCGTTTCTATTTTAACTCTGACAACAAATAACAAGGAATTAAATTATAAACTAGAAATAAAATAAATATTACTCGGTTTTAACTCGGAATGGTCATCAATAAATAATCAATATTAGTGTCATTAATAAAATCTTATAGATGAAAATGGATCATTGTAACAACATAAATATCCATAAAATGCAACTAGCGTACACAAAATAAATGAATGACATTGGGTTTTTACTACAGTAAATAAATACTGTTTACATCTTTTCTCTACAATAGCGACACAATTACCACAACATGCTGAGCTGTGTGAAAAAATAACGTATGTGTTATATTAACGTGCACATTCACAAAACACTCCCGTGTGTTTTCCCTTACCGGCAACCTTCCAAGCCGCAATATAGCCAGCAGGTGCTCTAGTTGAAATTGTTTCTCCAGACCAATGTAAATATTACTTAATTACGTGCAAACAGCCGGGGGCTAGTGTTTGACTTGCAAGCGGCCATTCAAAAAGTTACGCTTCACACCTCTATAATGTAAGCACACGCTTAATACTCCACCAAGCCAACTAGGCACCTGTCAAATGTGACGTCACCCGCACAAAAAGGCGGTGGCGGTATGCGGGAGGTATGCGGGCGGGGAAATCGCATACCATCCGAGCGCCTAATTGGCTTGGTGGAGTGGTATATCCAACTGCAATCATTGAACGGGAAAGGTTAAGCATGTTTAAGGTCAGTCAGAGATGAGTGACTGGTGGTATTTAGCGTCTCCGTGCTTCGGAAGGCATGTGAAAAATCGGTCCTTCTGTATCGGTCATTCTGTTTTATTCCAACTCTTCCAACCTCTTATCCTTTCTTTTGATTGAATTCGTGCGGGTTCCAAGAAAACTTATCTTTTCCCTGGGATTCATCGAGGGTCAAATCTTGTCGTCATCGTTGGACACCATTGTCGATCCTGGCTTACAGACATTCTGGCATTCTGTTTATGAGAAATTTGTCTTGAAACATCAAAGGTGTATTGAGGCTTAGTATTAACATGATGATGTAAGTCTTGTACCAATTATCGCCTTACACTCGCGTCGCACGAGTTGCCGCGGGTGTCTGCAATTTTCTCGTCCTTATAATTGGATGTTGGATATTCAATGCGTGAAATAATTTGTGTTGAAAGGCGCCACGGGGGGGGGGGGGGGGGATCGGAGTAGGGGTGTTATTGACACCTAATAAGGGGGGTGTGTGTGGGTGTGGAAATTATAATATTGGATTACTTATTATGTTATATTATTAATATTTTATTGGTAGGTTTTAGGGCCATGTTTACTAACACACTAACGGATCGAATGTTTGACGTAACTGTAACAGACGTTTCGTAAATGTAACGGTCCGTTGAACCGTTTTCAGTATATTTGGTGCTGATTATTGGGCACGGGGGCACTTACAAATTGTCATTATTTTTTTTACTTCATTCTACCTCCGGATCGGTAAAGCGACTTCAACTGAGAAGATCCGGCAAGAAACTCAGCAGGCTTGTCTTTCTAACATTGATTGTTGATATATACTTTTATTGGTAGTATACAGTGTGTTCGGTAAATATATTAATACTTAGCTCCAGTTGGCTCCCCTCACTTGTACATAAAAGTTTAATCTTTATCATTTTAAATATTTACGAATTTTAAAATATCGAAGCTTACATGCGATAGCTTTATCCGTATAAACGATGACACTAAAATATTCAACCATATGATAACCGAAAATATCCGAGATATTTTCATAATTGATCGAGTTGTAAATAATTTACCGAGCGACCGGTCCACTGGCGGAATCGATGCATCGATCTATATACAAATAAATAAAATTGTAGTGTCTGTTTGTAATGACAAAATAACAGCTTTTTACTAATTAAGTAGGTATGAAATTATATACAGTACTTATAACAAAAAGCAATTATGAAAGTTTTTGTCTGTCTCGATGTTTGTTCCGGCTAATGTCCAAATTGGCTAGACCGATTTTGACGGAAATTTCACTGGCAGATAGTACTGTTATAAGGAGTAACTTAGGCTAATAGAAAAACAATTAGAGTCCCGCACAAAAAAATAACTATTAAATACCACGCGGACGTAATCGCAGGTAATCTTTTTAAAAATTTACGCGTACGAAGTCGCGGGCACAACTAGTTATCGATATAATCATTCGGTATTATAAGTAGTTATCGATATAATCATTCGGTATAATATCGATGCAACTTATTAACTTTTAATCCGTACGATCATTACGTTGATAATTTACGGCGCGTTAATGCGAGCGTATGCCGGAGGCGCTATCGATTAACGATTGTATTATAAATTTATCGATGTGATGTAGGTTTTTGCTTAAATTTTAATTAAATATTTTTTGGTGTAAAAATATTTGTCGACTGTTTAATTAGTTTTTGGCTCATAAAGCCAGATTCTTTCATGCCAGATTCTCAATATGCCAGATGCTACAAATGCCTGATTTTTAATATGCCAGATTCTACAAATGCCGGATTCTCAAAATGCCACATTCTTCAAAGAACAGATTCTCAAAATCCCAGATTCTAAAACGACAGGCATAATATTTATTTTTTTAACGCGATGTGTCTCCGTATATTCAAAAGATGCATCGTGGACTTTTTATTTAAACATTATATCCTAGTAAGTCTGACGTCACCGCTTCGGTGGCGGTAAAACATGGCGTGTAGGAAATTGCGTTCACCGCCTGTGTTGGCCACACAGGTTGGCTCCTAATTTGCTGAGTAATTGTAGAGGCGACGTTGTAAGAGTTTCACTGCGTGGCTACAGGTGTTTTTAATTTATAACATTTACGCGAACTCTCCAAATTGAAGTTAAACTTTGTTAAACATTACTACGATTTATTGGCGGTGGAGCCAAGCTGTAGCCAATTGGCTGCAGCTCATTTGTAGTGTGGCATGGTTAGTCAAATGTTTGTGCAAACATTGGTGATTTGGTGGTTTATGTGTGTGTAATTTCGTGCATGTTGATATGGACGGATATGGACGACCACTTGGTGCAGTAGTTCCAATGCTGGCGGGTTCGATTCCCGGTAGAGGCAAATTTCAGAAACAACCTTTTCATAATTTGCCCTTGTCTGGGTGGCACTGGGATCAGTCCCAGTCCATACAGCATCCATAGTAAAAGCGTGGTTTAGTTTGGGACCATACAGATGGTGTGTTAGTCTGGCGATATTTATATTTATATCGGCTTTAATAGGTTTCAATATTTTGTTAGCGAGGCTTCATGTTGATCTAAGTCTTAGATAGCAAACAAATGATCAGGATTGATTAGGTACCTATTTATTTTGGACGTAACTGAAAGATAGAGCTTTATTAACTTTTACTGTTTGTGAGAAAAATAAAAACGTAGGTAATGAAAAAATCTCAGGTGCTGTGCAGTAAATCTTAGCAAAAATATTCTATGCAGAACTTTATTTTCTTGTTTTTGCATTTCTTATGTTTTAATTTTGTCGGGTAACATGAGGCGTAGTACGCCCACCAAGCTTTATAATACTCGTCTCAGTTGGAGTAACAGATTGCGGGAAGAAAATTTAGGTACAATAGATGGGTTTTCAGAGATCCGTGGCAAAATTATTATTATAGTTTTGTCCTGTCCATCCGTCCGTCTATATTCTAAGACTATTAGGTCTATGTGGCCGAAAATTGGCGAACTTATAGACTATTTTGAGAAAAAAAAAAACTGAGGTGCCTTCCCTACACGGAAAGTGGGGAGATTTATTTTATATTCACCCCGAGTGAAATGTCGTTGAAAAGGTAACCCTAAATTGTGCATTTCTCGACATGCACTTGGTAGTTTTTTCATAATTTACTTAGTAATGTCTCAAGCAAGCTATTTAATAACATATTATAACAAATATTGTTATACTGCGGATTTAGACTGTAGTGTTTTATTAAAGCTATATAAGAAAATTCTAAGTAAATTGTGGTCTGAAAAAATAAAATATTCACTTCGGGTTTCATCTCGGAAAGTCTTGGCGTATTTTTACGATCTCGCTTTATTTCACGACTAGACATGATTCCATAAATATTCTTGCTGCAGTTTTTAATTAAAGTGTAATTTAAACTTTATTAAAAATTAATATGCAGCACGGCTAAGCATTTCTTATCAATAGAATCTGGTATTTTGAGAATCAGATTTTTGTAGAATCTGGCATTTTAAGAATCTGGTTTTTGTAGAATCTGGCATATTGAGAATCTGTCATTTCTATAACCTTGCATTTCGAGAACGTGGCATTTGGAGACTCTTCTGGCATTTTTAGAATTAGGCATTTTGAGAATCTATTATTTCAATAATCTGGCATTTGTAGAATCTGACATTTTGAAACTCTTCTGATATTTTAAGAATCTAGCATTAATCTGGAAACCATTAATCTGTGTTGAAAATTGGTCCCACATGGGAAAATCTGTCCTAGAAAACAACTTAGGTACACATAAACAAAAACTGGACCACAATCGTCTTTGTTTGACGCAAAACGTTGATTCTACGATTTGAAAACCTATAAAGTTCAGAATTTAACAAAAATCTAAATGAAAAATCTTCCCATAGCGAACAATTTCCCATATTGTACATTTTCCCATTATGCCACTTTCCTATTACGTCCACTTTCGAATCCTACGAAAACTGAACTTGTTTTAACACGCCTACCTTTACTAAAATAAATTCCCTTCACTAAAATATTAGTCTAGCTAACTTTAATTAAGTAGGGTATTTACCTAATCTAAGCTGGCTAATTTATTGAATTCCTGGAATGGTTCTGCCTGGCGAATTTATTTGATTCAGTCCAATATTACATACCTCATATATTAGCAGTTCCATTAACTGTTGCTACTACGAAATAGTAGGGTTTAAATATTTTATGTAATTAGATTGATTTAAAAAGTAGTATTGTATTCATTCCCTTAACAAAACTAAATCGAAGATTGATATGGGTTTTTTAAGAGCATTACTTATCTATTCTTATGTACTTTCTATACAGAATATGCTACTTGAATCAATACCGTCGCCTGCAAGTCCATGGTTACATTTCCAACATAAGCTGAGCTGAGACATGACGTGTGAACATAGACAAACGTGCGGCGGTTGTATGTTTTCTTATATTTTTTTATCTTAGATTAATACAATTACGTGATAATTATGTGCCTACATCAATAATAAACATTTAAAAATCAACCAGGTAGTTCTTTTTTTTTGCTCGCTTGTGTGAGCAGGCTAAAGCCACTATGACCGTATACTGTCTCATCTTACGTTTTTACCAGTTAGTTTAAATGTGAATTATCAACCCTAAAATGCAGTATTCGTCCCGAAAGTTGGGGCGAATGGAAACTAATGAAATTCCCGACTGTATTCCAGCGACTCGACCCGCTTGACGGGCGGCGGCGGGTCGGTCACAAAGACCGGGCACCACGAGTGCGGGACTTGATGCCGACACTGATTTACGTAAACTAGATGTAACACGTGTTGGGCGGAAGCCAACACTATGCTGAAGAGTATTTATGGTTTTCGTATCTTGGAAGGTTTTAAACTTTTTATAAAAGTCGTAGAAATACTAGAGAACCGTATTCCCGATAGGATTTCCATGCAATAGTTTTTAAAACTTGCCACTTTAGTCAGATAAAAATTTAAAAAATTAAATAAGCCTTACTTAGTCTTTAATGTATGACAGATGTTCATACATTAAACGTCAAAACTGCATCTTAAGATCGATCTCAACTTTGAGATGCATTTATGAATACGAGCCTAAGCGAGCGAGTCTTAAGCTGTGACAACTATGAGTTCCCTATACCCAACATTTTTATTAAGTTTTTTGTTTTAATACCTATTTGTTTATTTTTTTTAATTCTCTATTTCTATTCCTACTACATTTTATTAGAAATTTATAGTTTTATCGATTTCGGACAATGTATAAGTCATTGGAAATTATTTAAGAATGGCTTCCACGAGTCAGGTTTTTTACCTAGTGTGGATGCCATAAGAAATTTATATGTTTTTAGTTCATAAGTACCCTTACTGAAGTTACATAAGAACCCTGTAAGCGAACTTTTTTTACTGGAAATAAATTTTATCTTATCTTATCTTATCTTTAACAAATAAGTAACAGAATGGAAATATATAAAGAACTTATCTACATGTAAACTCACGCAAAACGTGTCAAAACTAAATAAATCTCAGTCGACCATATCCAGTGATTCTCAACTCTACGTCAGGCTCTCGACTCGGTCCCAACTTTGTACCACTACAACTTTGAGCACTGCTGACCCACTGCAGATGCACCAACTGCTTTAATACACGAATAATTATGGGATACCAGATTCGACAACTGAAGAGCCGCTGCGAATTAAAAAAAAAAATACACGCCCACTCATCCTCGACTCCTGTTTTAATAACTTTTTAACCCGAAATATAAATTACAGTGTTGGAATGAAATAATTCATTTTTATTTAGTGTTATTTTTTGTAGATACTTATGTGTAACTGGTATTTAGTGCGCGTATTTGTGAGTAAATACATTATTTATTTTTTTATATAGCGTCTCTCTCTCTCTCTCTCTCTCTCTCTCTCTCTCTCTCTCCATATATGTTTTTGCTTATTGCTGACGGATATGAGTATTTATTTAATGTTTAGTAGGCAATAGAATGTGGAGGTAACTTCGATGCATATGATGACGTTATCAGTTTCATAATTTAAAAAAAATAAGCAGAGAATTACTAATATATTCAAATTAGTTTCTCAATGGTGAGCAGGATTGCCCGGCTATGCGGCTTCTATATCTTATTGGGTCTATGTAATACCGGATGGCCTTAGATGTTTATTCGTAGCCATCCTGCTACGCCGTAGCCGCGTAGCCACGTAGGCTTTCTTCTTCCTATAGTGTGGTTAGTGGCCAACCTGGTGTCAGAGTTATTCAAGCCGCCCCGAAGGCCTCTGAGGGTTATTGTAAACTCACCACATTGTAAACTCACCACACCAAAAATCATGTGTAAACTCACCATAGCTCTATTTTTCTGTTTTAAATTATTGTAAACTCACCACAGGTTTTTATTTTGTACGGACTGCAGAAAAATCGAAGTTTATCGAATAAACTGAATTATACTATATTTAAACCTTACAGTCGGAGCACTCGACTTGGCTGGGTAAGGTTCGAAGGGAACGATGGGGATTAGCGAGCGAGCGCAGCGAGCGAGCTAAACCCCCGTCAATCTGTCATGTCGTGTCGTCTCCGTCAACTTTGTCATAGAGTGAAATGGCTGACATGTTTGTAAAGTGAGAAAATGAAACGTTTGCGGACCAAGTTATTTTTTTATTCAATTATTATAGTAAAAGATCTAGCTTCCATTTCGAAAAACTTTGCTTGTTGACCCTACTTTTTGCAATTTTTATATTAAAGTATACAATGTGGTGAGTTTACACATACTTTTATTGATTGTAGTGAGTTAACAATGAATGTATGGAATATACAAACGTGTGGTGAGTTTACAATGTGGTGAGTTTACATTAACCCCCTCTGACAGGGGGGCCTACGACTGTTTACATAAGCTTTAAAAACAAAATAGAATCTAGACGACCGAAATTTTAGATCTACCTGCTATCAGTAACACTTATAAAGAACCCCGACACGGCATGGGGTGCGTAATGCCCTTTCGTGACGTCGTCGATTTGGCTTCGCTCAATAAAAAAAAATCCCCAATTTATGTTCACGTAATAGGCACTGCGGATAATTCGCTACGGGTACCCTCGCTGCGTCGCTCATTTCGTTCAGTAATAAAAAATCCGAGGAAAACATTGATGTATTTATTTAGGCAGATATGGTACGTCCTCACATTGTTATCACTAGAATTGTGCGCAGCGCACCACTACATGCGACGAAATTCACATATTATAAATGTTATCGCACTTGGACTTAAAGGCATAAAGGCATTTTGATACATATAAATTACCGGAATTGGCAATACCGACATGTTTTCAACATTATTTTCCGCGAATGACTGTTTCCTATTGTTTCCATGGATTCCGTTTAGTAGGACATACTTTGTTGGCCAGTTACATGTCTCCCTCTATTTTGGTAATGTCTTTGGAGGAAGGGAACGGTTTTTAATGTTTCAAGGCTATGTTTGCGGTACAGAAATAAATTATCAATTTTTATAGACTTGTTTAGACGTAGCTAAATGCAGATAAATTTGAAAGCTTATGTATAAATGAAATTGAGGCCGTGGCGTGGCCACACCGACAATGCAATTGAGACGCGACGGCGATTTCTTTACAAATCTTCGCTTATGTTATGCGGCTATCGCCATGTTTACAGAAGGGCTAGCCAAGTGGTATGAACGCTAATCGAATAAAATAAACTTCACAATGTATGGAAATGTCAAACGTCGCTATGTAAATCAACAACAAGTCGCTATGAAGATCACGCTTGAGATCACGTGACTTATGTCATTTCCATAGATGAAGCGTAGCGATTTGAATGAACGCTTGTAGACGTCAGCCACTTGTCTAGCCATTCTGTGCGGCTCTGTCCGTGAAATGTCTATAATATGTCTATACAGGATGTATCAAAAGTTCGGAATAAATTAAGGTACATACAGTCAGCAACATAAGTAGATTAACAATCTAAATTGTTTAAATTGGTGATACTCTTTATTTTTTCAACATTGGTGAACAAAATCAAACGTTAGCAACATGTCAAAATTTTGTATCGACGAAAAAAATGTAGATTTGATGCAAACATCGCTGGTGATTCGAAACACTGAGAATGATCAGCGACTTATGTTGCTGACCGTACCTACATGATCTGGGGCCCTACCACCACCTCTTATAGCAGTATTATTTTAACCTTACAGCGACTTTTTGTGCAATGACGTACGGTCAGCAACGAAAGTCGCTGAACATTCTCAGTTTTTCAAATAGCTTGCACACTTTTATTAAATCCATAATTTTTCTTTATCGAAACAAAATGTAGACATGTTGCTAATGTTTGGTTTTATAAAGGTTTACCAACGTTTGTAGAATAAAGAGTATAACCGATTTGAAAAATTCTGAATGTTCAGCGACTTTCGTTGCTGACTGTACCTTATTGTCATGACAATAAGAAACGTCATTCGCTGTAAGGTTAAAATAATACTGCTATAAGAGGTGGTGGTATAGGCCCAGACCGCCTGTTTTCATTAAAAGCAATCTATCCTAATCGAAATGACCCTTACTAAAAACCTATTTTCTGAATCTCTACAAAAACCATAAAATAACCTTCTCTATGCTTTAAAGTAGGTGATCATAATTCTGCTCCAACCATAAGGTAGGTGCTCCTGTTTATGGCATCACAAAGGACTTTGAATATTCCATACCTGAACTAATCACGCGGAAAACAGCGCTAATTTACCCGCCGCTTTGGTTTCCGCCATTCGTAATTATGCACCCTGCGTTCAATGGGTCAAAGGATAAATTCATAATTGATTTCACTTCATTAATTCAATCAACTGTTTGTGTTACGGATTTTAATGTCTGCTTTGTTTACCCTTGTTTTGTGTACGGTATTTACCCGCTGTACTCATTTACCAAGCCAACTAGGCGCACGGGTTTAAATATCAAATGATAATAAGTCAATGATTCCGCGGTCCTTCCACCACGTAGTGGGAGCTTCTGTCACAAGAGTGCCCAGGCATTGGCTCAGGTATACTATGTTGGAGACGGACTGCGGAATCATTGACCTATTATCATTTGATATTTATACCCGGGCGCCTAGATGGCTTGGTGGAGCAGTATTTCAAGTAATCGGGAAGCCTATTATGTTATTCTAGAAGCCACATTCAATGACGATGGGGACGGTGAGGAAACCTACCTATCTCTCGGGATTAGGTAATAGTCAGTTCCTGTATACACGGCGACAAGGTTCACCACCTGTCACGTTGGGTTCTGACTATCTGGTGAAACATGGGCTTCTAGTTGGCCTCCACAATGTGGTGGTGTAAGGCCACTCAAGCCTCTGACTACCCCCGAATGGAGATAAAATTCGTGACGTTACATTAAATTTTTTCATTTTTTCCAAATTAAATTTGCCACTTAATCATTGGCTAAGTCTACAGCAAGTGCATGCCGCGTCTGAGCACTCAGTTTACGACGGAATGCATATACATAATGTCATAACATGAGTGCTCGGGCGAGGCATGCGTGGCATCCCAATTAAGATGTGAAATAACTACTCCATACAAAAATATGTTAAACTGATGTTTGAGTGACACCTAACCGGAAAATTACACTTCAGTGTATACTTAATAAGTTTACTAAGTAGTAGTTTAACTATTATCTGTTTAAACTTATTTCAATGTTAAATTAATCTGGAAATTTTAATAATTAAGACCCATTTTGTCTCTGGTAAAGTTATAAGTACGTAGGTACACTTCAAATGAGTACCATCGCGAGGTCTTAACAGCGTCAATTTGGCACACTTTCCCTCCAGACAACACTTAGTACCGAAAAAACACTTGAAGTGCTCCCCACCAAGTTCCGAAAAGTGTTTCTACAATAAAACGCGTAATGAATACGACCGAACAAATAAATATTTGGCAAGAAAACAACGGGAAACATGACGATTTTGGCTCGCAACCCCCCGTTGGAAGTATTAAGGGTGGAATTATGATAATGGAATTAATATTGGGGTCCGTTACGGAACGAATCTAAAACCCGTCCGCGCGTTACGTCGATGTCGGCTGCCTGCTTGCAAAAATGGCACGTTAACGTCGCTTATCGACGGTGAAGTTCTAAAAGTGCGTAAGTCATTTTTTAACGGTTTTGATATTTAATGCTATTGGATAGAGTAGGATGCCGCGAATCGTTTTAATTAATCAAAAACCAGACAAAAGACCAATAATGATGCGTTATTTGGAAAATTAGTTACACTAGGTTAGTCATAGGTAACAATTAGTTTGTTTGCTCTCCTGTAAAGTTTTGTATTTATGCCACTAAGGTGGCAAACTAACGTACGGTCCTCCTGATGTTAAGCAGTTACAGTAGCTTATAAATTCTTGCAATACCAAAGGCATCACAAGCACGTTGACGACTTGAAGTGGATTGCGATAGAGGGAGGTCAAAGGGAGGAGGGTTGAGCTTCCGGCTCTCTCACTCATCGTACAAAACGCATCTATAATAACAACTTGACGCCGATATTTTTGTGAGAGAGTTGTAGTCGGCTATCCGGTTGAGCCAGCCCATTTATGAGCTGCAGTCAATTGGCTACAGCTTGGCTCTACCACGAGAAAGTAAAGTTGCATTTTTTACTTACGCACTGTTTGAACTTGACCGACGTTATATATATTTGTGTTTGGGTTGTAACAATTTGTTGTTTTATTTAGGAGGTACTGGAAACGATCAACGGATTCGTTGTAGGCGCGTGTTGTCGGGAATTTTGGAGCGGCTAAACGTTCTCGTAATTTAACTTCAATATTGCTGTAGAAAATTAAACATAAAACTTGGTGGCGCTTAGGACGTTTTGTAATTTTTATGAGAACGATGTCGGTTACTGAATATTTATGTTTTTTGACGACCGCTTGGCAAAGTGGTTTCAGCATTGGCTCGGCTCACTGCATAGCGTGTTTGCGAGTTCGATTCCCGCCAGAGGCAAATTTCGGAAACGGCCTTTTCGTAATTTGCCCTGGTCTGGGTGTGGGATCGCCCCCAGTGCATTGTATAGTAGATATAGTACAAGCGTTGCTTAGTTTTGGACCATACAGTTGGTGTGTAAGTGTGACAATACTTATTTATTTGTATTTATTGAGTGGTCTATACTGAGATTCTTCTTATCGTATGGTTATTGGCTAACCTGGTGTCAGAGTTGTTCAAACCGCTTTCAAGGCCTCTGACAAAGCTTAACGACCGCTGCCTAGATGATAATAACCGGGACCAACTTTTTATGTGCTCTCCGAAGCACGAAGACGCTCACTTCAAATTCAACTAAATGGTCACCCATCTCTGACTGACCTTGCCGTTGCTTAACCTCCGATCATTTATCAATCAGTGATTGCAACTGTCTAGGAGTGATTGCAATTAACTGGCTGAGATTATATCGGTACAGATTAATAGTTGTCATTGCAATTTAAATTTTAATATACCATTACTTTTAATAGGATTAGGATTAGGTAATAGGCAGTTCCTGTATACACGGCGACAAGGTCCACCACCTGTCACGTTGGGTTCTGACTATCTGGTGAAACGTGGGCTTTGAGTTGGTTAATATGTACCTCCACAATGTGGTGGTGTATGGCCACTCAAGCCTCTGACTACCCCCGAATGGGGATAAAAGTCGTGACGTTACATTTTACATTGTTTTTTACTTTTAACAAAATACTATCAAACAAATTCACGAGTAGGTACGTGACCTATTACCACGAATCGCAGCAGCACACAAACAATAAATCACATATTAAAAACAAAATAACAACAAAAAATCCGTCGAAAACAATTTACGCGTATACGAGCATTGTTTACGAACACGACAAGGCTTAAACGTGAATAAACGTAAACGTAAAAATCATTTTATTGTCGTATTTATACGTTGTTATTGTTCTGTGGCCCCTACTACGGCGGATAAGTACTAATAAAAATGTGTGTTCGAGCGCGTTTACGCAACTGATTTCGTGTAAACGACACCCGTTGGCGAGTGTGAAAACCATGGACCAGTTTCTAAGGGGACTGGCCCTAAGCAAGTCGGCCGTGTGGTCGGCCTAGTACTAACATCGACATAAAACGAAGCGAGTAGTTCAACTATTTACCGGTAAATAGTAAAATGAAAATGAAAAAATAATGACTAATAATTGTTTCATACAAATATCTAATAAGGGCACCTCTTTCTTTAGTCTTTACTCTGTGGTGAAAACGCGTTTTCAAAGGCCCATGCGGGCACCGAGAATGCTGTAAAAGTTTCAGTCCTTAAGAGTATTCTTGTCATAATAATATTTTGGTGAATCTAATAATACAAAAGATAGACCCGAATCTATTTATTCGCTAGCTAGCTCATATACGGGCTGGCTCGACTGGGGTAGTACCACGCTCTCACAGAAGATCGGCGCAAAGTAGCTATTACAGCTGCGTTGCGTACGATGAGTCAGTGAGCCGAAAGCCCAATACCCACTATCCCTCCCTCTGTCCCACTCCCCTTCAGGTCGGCAACGTGCCTTTAGTATTTCAAGCATCTGTAGGCTACGGTAACTGCTTAACATTAGGCGGGCCATAAACTTGTTTACCACCGTAGTCACATAAAAAGCTAAAAAATATAAATAGTAAAACGAAGGTAAGAAAGGTCAAAGTCTAATCTAGCTAAATATACTATTCTCCATTCTCTACTAGATGTATTTAGACGAAACTCTATACAACTGGCTTCGTCTACAAGCGTTTCTACAAAACGCTACCCTAAAATGTATGGATATGACATTACAAGTCAATAAGCAGATCACGTGACTTATGTCATTTCCATCCATGAAGCGTAGCGATTTATAGAAACGTGTGTAGACGAAGCTTCTTGTCTAGAGGGGCTGGCCTACTCCTCACATACCAATCGGATTTCCGATTAATTTTATTGTAGCCAATAAGCATTAACCAACCAATGTGCGGAGCCTAGCTGAAACACCAATGGGCGTTGGTATCCACGACGCTTACAAATAGCCTGATTATACTGTTTCAGTATGTTCAGTTAAAGACTAGGTTTACTAGACATCAGTCTAGTATCATATTTCAAGACTAGCTTCCGCCCGCGGCTTTGCCCCATGGCCTACAGGAACCAAATAATATATTTTTCTTCAGAAACAAACTCAAGGGTAGAAATTGATTGCATTATCAAAAATACTGCACCAATTTTCGGCTTTCAACTTTCACACACTATTTAACGCCCTTAGGGTTAGTATTTCGAAAAACCCTTTGTTAGTGGATGCCTACACTTCACAAAGAACACCCTCTCCAAATTACAAGTTTCTAGGACCAGCGGTTTAGGCTGTGCGTTGATATATCAGTCAGTCAGGACTTTGAATTTTATATTTATAGAAGATTCTTATGGTACTATTGGCCTATTTCTTTTTTACTTTTAGCTGATATGAAACGTATATTAATTTTATATGATGACAGAGACAACAGAATCCTCCAGATTCTATTAAACCCACAGATAATAAAATATGTGGCCACTGACAATATGTCTGACACACAAATACCTTTACTAATTATGCCATATACACCCAATTGGTTCGCAAAGTTCGGCTGCGAAATTTTCGGAATATGGTTCATCTTATCCAAATTTCATAAATGATACAGCCAAACTGTAGCCAATTGACTGCAGCTTATAGGTATATGGGCTGGCTCGACCGGGGTAGTACCACCCTCTCACAGAAGATCGGGTAGTAATGATTTTATTTTTGCAACATCTGAAATATTACGACAAAATAATGTATTGCGACGAATGTAAAGTTTATTCGTAGAAATGTATTTTAATTAAATCGCAATTCTTTCTCGTTAGGTTTTATGAGAAACGAATTTCAGTTATACGTGTCAGAAAGAAGGAAACAATCTAATATTACTTAAATACAGACAGAAAGCTCAGCCTACGCTTTCATTTCGCGCGAAATTATTAAATAAAAAAAGGAGAAAAAGGTTTTCTCTCAAACCGCCTGCGGTCACATATTTCATTATGCCACGCGGATAACATTCTTTGCCATTCGTTTTTGTTCAGGCGTTTGTAAATCTGACACCTTTGAAGATATATTTTTCCGGTAATCCTTCTTCCAGATGAGTTGAAGACATTTATGTTAATGCCATAGATGTTACTCGAAAAACTTTTAAGTTCATATAGATAGGTAACGATTAGACTGGTACAGAATGGTGACTCTCCTTATCCACACCTCGTTGAAGGATGTAAGGTGTTTTGGAGGTTACTTACCATGCCACTGATGCTTATATTAATTTTATTTCCTTATATTCATTTTATTTGTAACGTAAATACCCGCGACGTTTGCTTGGCCGGAATAGATCTGGTTACGTACCTACTGTAAAAAGGAAAAAAACATAGTTTATTTATAAATTACTATAAATAAACTATGTTTTTTTCCTTTTTAATCTATAAATCTGTTTGAACAAAGTTTGTAAGGTATACAGTGAATCGATCGATAGAACATCGCAACGGCTTAATAATATCAAATTCAAATCCAACAGAAAAGTGCAACCTCTGAAAGTTAAATCAATAAACAGTGCAGAAAAAGTGACCCAAAAAGGAGTTATGAAAAAATGCCAAAATCATGTATAGAGCGGACAGGACGCTGACCCGTACCGTCTTGAGTATAAGATCAAACATTTGCGTTGCGCGTGAGTGTGTGTGTGACAGTGTCAGGTGGCGATGAGGCGGGGGGCGTGTGTGCCCCCGCGCCTCTTATCAGGAGATAAGGCATCGTGGCCGCCGGCAAGCACCAACGCTTCCACAAAAGTGGTCGAGCGCTCGACGTGACCAAGTCGGTCGTTTGGAAGCGGCCGCCGCCCGCAATTATGCTACATACCCTGAACGCACTGGCCGGCAAAATATCGCCGGGCGGCGGCCTAGACACGAACGCGAACAGACACACCCAGCCGAACAAGAACCACAGAGCGTCGCCATCCTCGCCGTACAGCAAGCCGAAGTTGATGTAAGTCGTTGCATGATTGTTACCGTCTCTGTAGTTTTTTAAGACGCTGGGTCAAGTCTCTGCATGATTGTTACTCTAGTGTTTTAAGACGTGATAGGTCTCTTTAGAGTGGTCTTCTTTGGTGGTCGGAGATGAGTGGAACTTCTTCATATTCTCTTGTTCGATGAAAAGTGATGATTAGGTACTTTTAATATGACACAACGATTAAAATTTTGCCGCCATACAATATATTCAAGTTAAAATCCAAAATCTGCTATTCGGGAGTCGCTATTCCAACATAAAGTCCAACACAAGGTACTTAAGCTGAGTTTAAGCCTCAATACGCTTCAGTTAAAATAACTTTAGTGTGTTGTTTTTGTCACTCGAAGTATTACTACACTTTTATGGTAACTATGTAAAGTCAACTTGAGGAATTCTCCAACTTTCTGACTTCCGTCCGATATAAAGTCCTGAGGGCCTAATCTTTTACAAACGAAAACGAAATTTCGGACGAAATTCGCGTATTTCCTACTACGTTTCTCCTTGATTCCGACATTTCTTACGAACGAAAATTGTTTGACGTCTTCATCGTGGTCGAATCTAAACTTCAAACAATTTTCGTTCGTAAAAAATGTCGGAATCGATGAGAAACGTAGTAGGAAATACGCGAATTTCGTCCGAAATTTCGTTTTCGTTTGTAAAAGAGTAGGCCCTCAGTAGTTTCGTTATATACATAAAATAAGCGCAAAACATGCCACCAAATAAATGGCATACCCTAACCAGGTATAGGTATGGGTACTGATGGGATGTTCTCGAGAACATTCTCACCCTCGGAAACATACTCATGAGTATTTTCGAGAATTTATCTTATGAAGCATGTTAAACTTGTCATAAACCCCATTAAACATGCAAATATGGTGGTTTTAATTGTTTTTAAGATTAAAAGTTAGGATAACGTCACCCAAAATATAAGATTCTCAAAAATTCTCACGAGTAAGTTTCCGCGTAAGTTTCCGGGTGAGAATGTTCTCGAGAACATCCCATCACTAGGTATGGGTCCTTTATTAGGATATGTTAGTTACGTTTTAACTTCAGATTCTTGTCTACTTCTTACCGAGAGTAGTACTTGAGTTAGTACGTCACTTGATTATACCTGTTGCGCCTCTGTTATCTTCAATTTAGCCACTTCAGACTGCGATCAAGCCATCGTGATGTTAGGTACCTTAGGCCATACCTGTCTTATTATATTTATGTACTCTTTGTAGTATTAAGTTTGTAATACGTAACAAAACAAAGTGTCGTAACCGACATCTCGCTATACGCTGTTCACAGCTAGGCATAACCCGTCTATAGTGCACTTCTCTGAACTTAGTCCTTACTATCCATTTTACAAATATTATTTTGACTTTATTTACTACCTATTATTGTCATCATAAAGGGCCACCGCAGACATGCTACTTTTTGCATCGGCGATCGGCGATTTTGCGACTGCATCGCGTTTTGGCGACTCTCTGCGGTCGGACGCAGCGACTGCTCTGATGCTAAGAGCGACTAAATTGCCGATCGCCGATGCAAAAAGTAGCAAGTCTGCGGTGTCCCAAATGTAAACTCTAATTTTCACGATTGCTTCCGTCTACATAACACTTAAGGGACGGTTCTGGAAAGATTGATTCAATGGATACATAGTTCTAGTAGTATCCTTTCTTTTTATTATATTCGTGCGGGTTCGAAGACAACTTAGCTTTTACCCGGGACTCGTCGAGGGTCAAACCTTGGCGTCATCGTTGGACACCATTGTCGATCCTGACTTATTTGAGTAACAGTGGTGGGAGTGTGTGGCGGGCCTAGTCCCATTTTTTTTAAAGATGCATAGTTCTAATGTAGACCTGTTACGAAAAATATAATTAGGTATTTACTATTTTCAGCCATAAACCTTTGCCACGTCATATTCACCAAAGTAATATTTGCTAAGGTGTCTGAACATACAGATAACTCATTCATGTTGAGTCATTAGTCTTCAGTCTGTAGAAAGAGGTTTAAACAGCAAATTAATGGCTACATTGTTTTCATATTATTTTATAATTGAGAACCTTTTAACAGCTGGCTTTATGTCCTGGGGGACTAAGAACGCAAAATAGCAATTCTACAAAAGCAATTAATTTTTCTGATTTTCTAGCAGTATCCTCAGCTATTACGAAAAAAATTCGGAAAAATGCAGGGTTGCTATGTGACATTCTTAGCCCCCTCAGGGATCTACTATTCAAACAACTTTGCAGAAAGGCTAGCATACGCGCCAAGATAGGACTTTTGTCTTGTATTATGTCGCACAAAGTCGCTATCTCTCTTACATTGCATTCCCATGCATGGTAGAGAATAAGACAAAATCTATTTATCTCGCGTTTCGTCTTGTCTTGCCGGCTATGCTACCAGCGCTGAAGCCATCAAAACAACAAGCGGGTATAAAACCGTGAAGCCGTCAACTTAATGAATCTCGCTAATCCATTCAAGTATGTGCTCACGTCACTTCCCATGATTTCATGTCGATGACGTCATAAAGCTGAACTTTTCGCCCCGATTCGTGTAATCTATCACTTGTGCAAATGTTTGACTAGAGGTATGACGTCAGTGTTTTGATGCGGACAAAAATAATGTAACCTTTTTATTGCTGCCCTTTCCGTAGTTTGGGTTGCTTTAGTTTTTGCACTGTTGTGTCCTGTTATACAGAATTTATCGGATTATTCCCATCCGCTCCAAATCCTCTAAAATCGATTTTTCCATACATTTTTCATACAGTTTATTCCCGGGATTCCTAGGCATTGAAATAATAAACAAAACTCCAAAGATTTTAAAGTAACGTTGACAAATAAAGTAGCTTAATCGTCATGCGACACAAAACGTATTTGTTTTGGAGCCCTCGGGAAATAAATTATGGAGCGGGCGGGAATAACCGAATTCATCTGCTATTTGGTAGTTTATCTAGTAATCAGCAAACACTTACTTTTCATGAGTCAACTCATATTATATATGTATATATTTTTACTTTATCGGATATTTTTTTAATAAATTAGTTCGCATGTAATACCATATTCAAAATCTCACATTTTCATTTCCAAGTTTCACGAAGCAAAGTAATGTTTAAATATTTAACTCAATCTTTTATCATAAAACAAACTCACTTTGTGTCTAATACTTTAATGGTTGGTACAGATAAATATGCCAATTCGGTTAAAAGAACATTTTGCGTGTTGCGCATTTATGTTGGTAAACCAATAACCCTGTATAATACGTTAGTATACTCTGTCAGTTGGAAAGCTAAAGTCCCAACTTACCACCACCGGTGAGATTTAGCGGCCTGTTGGTCATAAGCGTGTGAGATCACAAAAAGTGTCATTTCGCGGCGTTTTTAGAATCTGGCTTTGTAGAATTTGGCATTTGGAGAATCTGGCATTTTGAGAATTTGGCATTTCGAGAATCTGGCTTTTTGAGAATCTGGCTTTTTGAGATTCTGGCATTTGTAGAATCTGGCAATTTAGGCTTAAACGAAATAATTACTACTACTACTAATTAGTTTAATGACCCTAGGTACAAGCCCTTGCCATATTTTTTTTAATTTTCGCTGTTAGCTCCTAGCTACCTCCGTGTTATTCAGAAAACTAAGGACCCGTTTCAAATCAACGGATAACTTTTATCCATCATTAAAAAGATTTGTTTTGACAGTTTATGCTTAGAGTATTTGACGATTCTAAAACATTACTTGTAGGATAGGCCAAACAATATCACGTTGCTGTTTATCAGCTATCCAAACCTTGCACATTACACTGATATCGCGTTATATCTACGATAGCCTAGTTTTATATAATAGGTTGGTATACAATGTTATCCAACAAATTCTTGTTTGAACACGTTACTCATTTTGTTTGTTACGATGTGTAGCAATCTGTGGAAATAATGCTGTAAAGATTATTCTCTTCTTATTCAGTCCATTCATGGATATTGCCACAGAATAAAAAAAATTGACAGTGGTTCGAGCGTATGCCTTTAGATCCCGCCTATCACGCTGCAGGTCGTAGGTTCGATTCCTACCCGTGACATGCATTTGTGTGCATGAACATGTCTGCATGGCCCGAGTCTGAGGACATGTCAGAATCAATGAGAAACGTAGTAGGAAATACGCGAATTTCGTCCGAAATTTCGTTTTCGTTCGAAACAGAGTAGGCCCTCTGGGTGTAATTATGTATATTAAGTACGTATTTACAAACAAAAAGTGGTGTTATAGTAATATCAGTTATCTGGTTTCCATAGTACAAGCTCTGCTTAGTTTGAGATCAGGTAGCCGTGTGTAGAAGAATGTCAAAAACAGGATAAAAGATTCAACGTAATGCTTAGAGGATAAATCTCAAATTCCCCACACATTTCTTCACATCGGTCCCCATCTCTGGGAGAACTGATGGTGCTGAGCCCAAAGCACCGCGGAATAATAATAATGTCACGTCACGTATGTTGTCCCATATGTTGTGACGTGTCCTTTTCATTTGTAGTGGATGTGCCGTTGTGATATTGGACTTTGCCCTTTATTATTGCAATCAGGGGATGATATAACTTCCTCGATATGACAATCATGGTAATAGGATTATAGTTTTCTCCTGATGCGTGTTATTGTCGACTGTTAGGAGAAATTAACTGCAATAATACATACATATATCCGAAAAATCCGAATGTCCGAAAACATATTTTGATACATTATTTCTTAAATAAGATAAAACAAATAAATATCACCAGACAAACACAAACAGTATGGTCCCATACTAAGCAAAGCTTGTACTATGGGTACTGTGCAATGGACTGGGGCGATCCCCAGACCACGGCAAATTACGAAAAGGCCGTTTCCGAAATTTACCTCTGGCGGACATCGAACCCGCAAGCCCCCGAAGCAGTGAGCCGAACGGCCGTCAGATGGCTACTGGCTAATATTCATTGAGATTGGCCGCACTGGTCGAAATTCGGTTATTATTATTGTTTGTATTGATTACAACATAAGTAACAGCTGTTTATGAATGTGTGAATGTCGTGTTAAGGAAAATGTAATGTATTATTGCGTCTTATCGGTTTCGTAGTAGTTGTTGGTACCGGACTGCGTGTATGTACCAATAACTTGTAACAGAACAATGCTAATGACCTTGTGGTGTACTGGTATATACATACATACACACATACATACATAATATACTCACGCCTGTATCCCACGGGAGTAGGTAAAGACTATTGTTTTTCGTCATGCAACGATTTTGACACACCTCTTTTACTTCATCCACATTCATACATCTTCATGCACTACCGTTGGTCGTTAAAAGTTCTCCTTGCGCCCTCTTCCGACGCATCCACTTACTTTCGCTCCGTATATCTCTTTCGTCAGTTGACTTACACTCATCCTCTCTACATGGCCAAACCATCTTAGCATGCTCTTCCCAATCTTAGGCCCGTATTCATAAATCTATCTCAAAGTTGAGATCGATCTTAAGATGCCGTTTTGACGTTTAATGTATGGAATATCTGTCAAAAGCAGCATCTCAAGTTCGATCTCAATCTTGAGATCGATTTATTAATACGGGCCTTAGTCACCACATTTCAGCTTACCTCTCTCTTATCGCACTATTCACACTATTTGCTCTAATGATACGAGAATACATAAATAAATATCGCCAAGCTAACATCAACTGTAAGTTCCCAAACGCTTGTACTATGGCTACCATACAATAGACTGTAACATACATACATACATACATACATGACTGAGTGTATAAGGCGAGTGCGAATGAAAGTATTGGAAGGGGTAGACCTAGGCGGACGTTTCGAGACCAAATCAGGGACGTCTTGAAAAAAGGCCAGGTCAAGAGTACCCTAAACCGAAGAGCATGTATGAAGGGAATAATGAAAGTGGACGAAGCGAAACAAGTGTGTAAGGATCGTAGCAAGTGGAAAGAAGTGGTCTGTGCCATTATATGTATGTATGTATGTACAATAGCCTGGGAGCGATTATACCTCTGACACCCATACCATATAACGAAAAGGTCGTTTTCCATACCAGAAATTGCCATGATTAGAAATTCGATATTTTCATATCTTGTGCAAACAATAAGATAAAACCGTGTATTATGTGCTGGTTAAACAATAGGGGGAGAGGGGGGCGATACGGACACCCTCACATCGAGCATTAGATGATTATAATGTAGTAGGTATCTGGAATACAATAATAATATAAGTAATCCCACTATCCCACTAATATTATAAATGTGAAAGTTTGGATGGATGGATGGATGTTTGTTACTCTTTCACGCAAAAACTACTGAACGGATTTGGATAAAATTTGGAACACAGATAGTTTATAACTTGGATTAACCCATAGGATAGTTTTTATCCCGATAGTATATCCCGTGGGGCAATTATCGAACACGGACAGACGAGATTTTAAATTATGCGCGGACGAAGTCGCGGGCAAAAGCTAGTACAATATATACAGGGTGAAATCGAAATCGTCGGCAATATTTTAACCAGTGATTCTACACATAATTCGGAATATATAGGGAATATTAATCAACAAATCAATTGATAAAAATTCATTACCCAGGTAAGGTATAACAGTTAAATGGTTTGCTTATTTACTTACCCGAGCAATATTTTTTTTTCAATAGATTTTTTTATTTGTTTTCCTAAAATATTTTGAATCATGTGTAGAATCACTGTAGCCCGATTCACGTAACCAAAACCGTAACGACATCTCAGCGATATAGTCGGTGATAGCCTTTTCGTAACAAGAAAAGGCTATCAACGACTACATCGCTGAAATGTCGTTACGGTTTTGGTTACGTGAATCGGACCCCTGGTTAAAATATTGCCGACGATTTCGATTTCACCCTGTATAATAAAGTTACTGTTATGCCTTTAATGTCACAAAACTTGGCAACTGCGGGGGAGGCAGGTCATAGTACACCACTCTTTTTTATATGACTAAAGTGGCAAACAACCGTACGGCCCGCCTGATGTTAAGCAGTTACCGTAGCCTATAGATGCTTGCATTACCAAAGGCATCGCTCGCACGTTGCCGATCTGAAGCGGAGTGGGTCAGAGGGATAGAAGAGGGGCGGGATTGGGCTGCACAAGTGTACTTGTGCAGCCCAATCCCGCCCCTCTGTACCTAACTAGAACGAAAAATACAGATAATGATTATGAGCAACTATGTAAGACTAGCTTTTGCCCGCGACTTCGTCCGCGCATAATTTATCCCACGAGAACATACTATTGGGATAAAAAGTACGTGCTATTCCAGACTATAATCTATCTCTGTGCCAAATTTCATCCAAATCCGTTCAGTAGTTTTTGCGTGAATGAGTAACAAACATCCATCCATCCATCCATCCAAACTTTCACATTTATAAATCATGCGAAAAGAACAAGTTCGAGCGTAGGCCGCTGGACTCACTGCATCGGTGGGTTGCGGGTTTGATTCCCGTCAGTACATCAAACAACACTCTAACGGACCGTTGAAGCAGTACCGACTGCTTTAACGGTCCGTTAGAGTGTTGGTGAACATGACCCTTATAGGGCCCTAACAATTACGTTGCTAGGCGATTGTGTTTGGTGTTCGCACCCTGTTATTGAAAAGATAATAATACCTAGCCGTCCCCACGTTGTATTCCCCCCTCCATGTTGGACTCCCCCCACGATGTATTGATCGGTAGATTAAAAGTTGATAACACGATATTACGATCGCCTTTTGTGTTCGGTTATACACACTACGTAGAACGGATGGCCGATGGGGCCGAAAAGTTCTCGAGTGGCGGCCGCGCACCGGAAAGCGTAGCGTGGGTAGGCCTCCCACAAGGTGGACCGACGACCTGGTGAAGGTCGCGGGAATCCGCTGGATGCGGGCAGCGCAAGACCGGTCATTGTGGCGAACCTTGGGGGAGGCCTATGTCCAGCAGTGGACGTCTTTCGGCTGAGATGATACACACTACATAATATTAGGAACTTCTGCCCGTAACTTCGTCCACGTTGACATACGGCCGAATACTCGTACGCAACTTAAATTTGAGAGCTGCTTAACTTTGACGCGCCATACAAAAAATGACAGTTAACGACGTCTCAAACTGCTAAGTGGGACTTAAATATTTAAGTAGCCTTTGAGTATTCGGCCGTTAGGCTCATAACACACCGGGACGCCAGGCGACGTCGCCAGCCATGTATCCAAACAATTTGTATTGACTGGCGACGTCGCCAGTCCGTCGCCAGGTGTGTTACCTCCCATACATTTCAATACGAATAGTTGGCTACGGTGGCTGGCGACGTCGCCGTGGCTACCCGGTGTGTTATAGCCCTTAATGGCCGGCGCACAGTGAGGACGGCACGGCATGGCATTTTCATTTTTATCAATCGAATTTAATACTTATCCAATCGAAATAAGGTATATATTTCAATGCTCGGTGATCGAACTCGGAGTATCGCGGAGTATTTTCTCGGTGCACCCGCTGGAGCACCTTGTTTCGATTGGATAAGTATTAAATTCAATTGATAAAAATTAAAATGCCATGCCCTGCCGTCCTCACTGTGCGCCGGCCGTAAGAATCACACAGGAACGTAACATTTTTCAGGAATTTAAAGTAGCCTATATTCTTCCCCAAGGTCTTGTTTATCTCTAAACCAATATTCATCATTATTGGTTTAGCGGTTTAGTTGTGAAATCGAAACAGACAAGCAGACAGAAATAATTACTTTCGGCGATCCCAGTGATACTCAAACCAGGGAAAATTACGAAATGACCGTTTCCGAAATTTGCCTCTGGCGGGGTTCGAACCACCCGATGCAGGGAGTCGCGCGTATCTGATAACATTTCCAGCATACGCTGATCTCTCTTAATTATAGGTCTCAATAATACTGCAGGTTCTTCTTATGTTGGGAATTTTACCAGAGGCATCCAGGTGACCGTACCAGCGTTTCTTAGTTTTGGATTGAATACCTAGTCGTGTGTGTTAGTTTCTCGATATTTATATAATCTCTATATTCTATTAATATACCTATTTACTGATTACTTATGTAGTCCATACTAGTTGTAATCGCTTATCGATAAGCAACCAAACATGCAGATACTTACATACGTGGCATATATTGTTTTAAGATATTACTCATTTCAATGACGTCATAAAAATATGAATCCTCATTTCAGATACATACCTATAACCGTGCTTGAAATAGGTACCTACCATAATAAAGTTAAACATATTAATTCATATTCGAAATACATTTCAAATAGGTACATCACCCTCCCTTGCGCAGTCTACAAAAGGAATCGATACGTGAAAAAAAAAATTGTTATCGTCGATGGAAAACTATATTGCCTTATCAGTCATTGAATTTTGACGTATATATCTGTCCCTTTCTATCTTAGTCTGATGACGCCATAAGATAAAATGCCTATTGATATCATAGTGCGTGTATTCGCATGAAAATAATAAGTTTACAATATTGTGTAATCCCATTTTTTTTCAAGATTTAGAATAGGTAGTTCAACCTCAATGGCTGTCTATGAACCATGACATCATAAGTTTACTACATCAAAATATTAATTGCTTTCATTCATTATTTAAATTGCTCGTAAAATTAAAAACCAAATTATCATTTCCTTTCAGTTAATAAAATAAAAACCATAAACATTAGGTACTATTTATAAAAACATTCGATATTTAAATCAAAATCCATTATATTGTTCTATTTTTAAAATGCATTTAATACGACAGTCATTTGAATATCGAACTCAAAATAACGAAATTGTAGGGTAGAATATAAATAAATATCGCCATTTCTACCCGCTGCTATACAGTCTGTTCGGTTTAGTCTCGGTGTTGCGCTCGCGTCTCTCGCCAGTTGATCGAGTTTGATAAGTGATAACGTGTAATCGAGCGATGTACGGTCTTATCGCCGATAACGTGATGGCAAACAAGTGCGCCATGCACGGCGAACTGTGGCAGTATGGGTACTCCAGAATAATACGGTAATGTTGTGTCTCTGATCTAGTTTAAATTGCATGTTCCAAATATAAAAGTGCGTAAAAACTATTAACCAATGAAAGTGTACATTTTCTATCAATTAAGTAATGATTGATGATGTAATGATTCTATTGGCCGGTTTGGATATCGAATTTATTATTCTAAATGGTTTTCTGAGGTTATATTATAGGTGGTCTGAGTGTGATGGTTATATGTGATAATAATAGAGAATAAGACTGAGTCGTAGTGTGTCCCATGTCCACGCTATTTTGGATAGCCACATTTTATTTTTATTGACATTAAAATGACATTGACATTTCCGTCTGTCTACCTAATCTATATCGTCCATAAATCCAAAGGTTCTCAACCTTTTCTAGACCTTCGTTCCGTTACGATTATAGTACAACATTGGGCCAGAAAAAGCCCCCCTAAGGGAGGCTTCAACGCCCACTGGTGGGCGGCTGTTCTATTCCAATGTCTTGAACGATAGAAAACTTCGTCATTTGTCTTCCAAAACCGGTTGAGAATAACATTTAAGTATTATTATAATCGTAATCTTGCTTGATTCCTCTTCTAAAAATAGAATGGAGTAAGATTTGTAGCTATATTGGAAATGGCAACATCTTTTGGTCCTTGAATGACGTAGGCATCCTTACGTCTCCGCAAAGACATTACCAAGAAAGAGGGAAGTAATGTGCTTGTACAAAATAGTATACCCTACTAAATGGGAAAATAATGTTGGTATTGCCAATACAGCTCGTCTTCTGGTGAATATACGCATTGAAATGCCAAGTTGACTGTCAAATTGCGAGTGCTTTGCAAATTTCACTGCATGTAGTGGTGCTGAGCACAAGTTTAGTGTTTCCAATGTTAGGAGGTACCATATCTGCTAAAATAATACATCAATGCTCTCCGTGCGTGGGACGCTTTCTTTCTCCTTTATAATAAAAATATCGCCCAAATACTTATATCTATTTATAGAAAAGCAATATTTCTGTAGGTTTTGTTCAATAATTACTGCTAATGGCTCCCATTTTTTTATTAATACACGATAGCAAATTAAGTAAATACTTAGGGATGATTAATTACCATCTAGTATTTATTTCATCACCTTGTACTTACTTCCGGGATTTTTGACGACTGTTATTTCTAATAAAGGAACGGGTATCTTGACGGAGGCCAATGTTAAGAGATCTAATAGACTAGTCTAGACCAGCGTTTACCATTGGTGGGTCGCGACCCGGTACCGGGCCATCAAAATAAAATACCGGGGCGCAGTATTCCCGCCTAGTTTTAAAATACATACTAAATAGCGGATACCGAAATATAGTTGGACAAATTATAGTAAAAACATTTTTAAACTTTTGAGTGGGTCACGAAGGGGCCGTATGAAAATTACCGGGCCTTGGCAAAACAATGTTTGGGAAACACTGGTCTAGACTATACAGATTTTTTCTTAACGAAGGCCAATGGAGATTGTCAACTCGAAGCCTTTTTTGTTATATGACTACTTACGGTGGCAAACAAGTGTATGGCCTGCCTGATGTTAAGCAGTTACCGTAGCCTATAGATGCCTGCAATACCAACGCCAAGGGAAGGGTGGGGTGTTGGTTGAAGTAACGTTATAATTACCTGTTATTTAATTTTCTCCATAAAATATTAGTAAAAATATGTTTTACTAATAAAAGTTTCACGAGCGCCACAACAAAATCTAAAGTTTCTCACGTGTTGTTGTTACAGTGGGCTGAACATGAACATCAACAACAACAACAGCACGAGCATAAACAACAACAACAATGAGGAGAAAACGGAGATGCCGGACCCCGATTATATCAAGGTACGTACTGATAAATCATACTATCATACTCATAGTATCATACTCACACTAAATTATAAAAAAGTCAAGTTTGTTTGTTTGTATGTAGGGGGCAATATCTGGAACTGGAACTACTGATTCGATTCAGATTTTTTTACTAATAGAAAGCTACTCTATATCTGAGTATTTGGAACAGAGGAGGCAGCTATTATTTACAATGATGACTTAAATTTGAATGTATACCATTGTAGGTACCTACTACAAAATATACTTAACCTAACATAATCTAGAGACTAGCGTATGTGTAAAATGTTTTTGTATTGTAAGTAAGTAGGCACTTTTGACAATTAATTTTGAAATGATTTAATTTTAGAATAAACTTTTTTTAAGTTTAGGTTTTACTCGCAAGCGTAGAAGGAGTAATTAAGTAGGTAGTTTTAGGGCAGACTCGTTTCAAAATGTTTATATGTGTTTTGTAACTATTCTAAACATTTCACGGGGCGTCAATGACCTCTTTAAGTGACCCACATACAGGGACCAGGTAGGTCTCGCCACTGATAATGACTATCGCTCATGGGAACTTATTTACCTACTACAAAGATGAATTTATATATGAGTATATGATCAAGAAGGTATGAATTTGCACCAATTTCAGTTCTATTACATTCACGTGGAGACTAGGGATGGTGTTATGCTAAGAGCAACGACTTAATTTTGCCAAATTACAAGCAACAATAAATAATGAGGGGAGTAGAATCTGCTGTCCAAATGTCAATGATTGGGCTGGCTGACGTTATCCGTCTCGTCTTCTGTCAGTGTCACTGCACTACAAATACAAATTATATTATTGCGAGTTTGGAGAGAGACATGTCTGTCAGTTGTCAATCTCAGCCCACGTGGCGCCGCCCTGCGACATTTTATGCCATCATCTCAACCTTGAAATCGAAATAATAACCTTTATTTATACAATAAGACGGTAACATAGGTAGGTACCAGGTACCAGGTAGCAATATTTTTAGATTTTAAACAAATCTGGTAATGTTAATATCAGAAAGTAAATAAATATGTATGTATGTGCCTAAGTATTTAATAAATACATTGATACGCCATTGTAATCACATTGCCCTAGCTGGCTGGTACCGGCACGCGCCACTGGGCGGCGCCACTGCGCTTGCAATTACACCCTCGTGATTGCTTTTGTGTCCAAACCGTGACTTATTAATTGCTCGTGATAATTAAAAATTGGTTCATTACCTTATTATGATTCGTAATCTATTATACCTAGTACAAGTTATCGGTAATATAACTATGAGGCAAAATAAAATCATTTACAATTAAAGGCGAGCTGACAAGTAAGATAGTGCTTATTTAATTAAGCAACTTGCCACAATAGTTCGCAAAATGGATTCCAAGTTGACATTTTACGTGCCTTCCGAAGCACGGAGACGCTCAGTTCAAATGCCACTAAATAGTCATACTTCTCTAACTGACCTTGCCAAGCGTTGCTTAACCTCCGATCGTTTATTGATCAGTGTCTGAAACAAGGTACTGTGTTCTAATAATGATCCTCTGTTTCCAGATGTTCGTGGGGCAGGTACCCCGCAGCATGGACGAGAACGACCTTCGGCTGATGTTCGAGGAGTTCGGCAGGGTGCACCAAATCAACGTGCTTCGAGACAAGATCACCGGCTCGAGCAAAGGTTTGTGTTGCCTTAATATTATGTAAAGCGTGAACTGCAGGAAAGGAAGAAAGCCGCTGGATGCAAGCAGCACAGGACCGATCGTTGTGGAAAACCTTTGGGGAGGCCTATATCAAACAGTGATCGTCTTTTGGCCAGGGTTGTTACGACAAAATCACCTTGTTTTAAACACCGTGTTTAAAACATGTTTTAATCATTTAAAACATTTTTGAAACATGGTGATTCTTCCTTCTGATTTAAATCAATGTTTAAACAATGATTTAAACACGTTTTAATCAGTTTTCATTTTAAGTTTCCTGTTTTTTTGCAACTCTGCTTTTGGCCGACATGATGATAATGCTCTGAGTCTCCCGGCGAGATCAACTCAGAAATGAGGAGATACGCAGAAGGACCAATGCAACTGAAGTTGCATTGTTGCAACCAAACTAAAGTTGCAGTGGGCAGGACATATTGCTCGTAGAACGGATGGTCGATGGGGCTGAAAAGTTCTCGAGTGGTGTAGCGTGGGTAGGCCTCCCACAAGGTGGACTGATGACCTGTATTTCGCGGGAATCCGCTGGAAGCGGGCAGCGTAAGACCGGTCATTGTGACGAACCTTGGGGGAGGCCTATGTCCAGCAGTGGACGTCTTTCGGCTGAAATGATGATGATAATGATGATGGTTATTTTATTTCGTTTACAGTTACAAGTTGTAATTTTTTTCTTAATTCTACCTCCCAATCGTAAACGACGGGTAGTTGGCCAGAGGACTTGAACGCCAAGAATTTATGATGAAGAATATACGAGGATAATATTACCTATTATAGAATATTTCCAGGTTAACTTTATCCGTCATTGTTTTAATTTGATCGACTTGACCTATATCTATTTAAAACGTGTTGAATATTTATAAACAATAATGGTTTAACCTTTCGTCTGCCGTCCAGAGATCGGTATATTTCTCGTACAAAATTAGAAATTGTTAATACTAGCTCGGCGGCTCACAAAGACGGAAGCTTTGATTTAACTTTCTCCATCAATATTGAAGTTATGTTTTTAATGAAAGCTATTCGCAAGCCTCCCTCGACTAAATTAATTGAATTTGTTGATTCTCTATTGTGTTTAGCGTTATATTTATAGAATTTTCATGACTAGGAGACTGACTTTACGCAGTTAAAATATGTTTTTCCTAGCATGATTCTTCTGTGAAACACTTTAACATACTTAACTAGTTAGGTAGGGCTATTAGGCCTACCTTTTACAGCCATGTTTCAATTGGTTTCGGTAACCTCCCTACCTCTCACACTCCCCTTCAGGTCAACAACGTGCGAGCGATGCCTTTGGTATTGCAAGCATCTATAGGCTACGGTAACTGCTTAACATCAGGCGGGTCGTACGTTTGTTTTCCACTTTAGTCACATAAAAAAAAATTAGCAACCTATTTTTCAATTAGGCAATCGCATGACACCTGCATTATGCCAGAGCCATCAAGCTTATCGTTCCCAAAAAAAAAAAAACAAAGCGAAAAAGGTGAATGGGACCGCGGTATTCTCGGTCCCGTATGTCTTTTAAACGTATCACCCTGTTTTACGAATCATTGTTTTCTGTCCAACAATAGGACCGGCTCGGGATGTTATAATACATGTTGACATTTTTGTTTGGCCCTTTATTAAAAGTCTTTTGTGTGTAAAACCTTCCCACTTGTACCCCGCTTTGTTGGCCGCTCGGCTCGTGGATGGCGCGAGCTGTTGTTTTAAACAATGTTTTTTTGTTGTTGATGTTGACGTCATGTAATTAATGTCGCGTATATTGTTTTTTGTTGTGTGGTGTATTTTAATTTGATAGGGATGAATAGAGATGTTAGAGCAACATTTTCTCATACTTCTCTTTTTATTTATTTTTCTGTGTTATTTTTGTTTTCATAAAAAATAACATTAAAATTTTAAATTTTGTGTAGTGATGTAGTTACTCAACTTTATAAATGTAACGTCACGACTTTTATCCCCATTCGGGGGTAGTCAGAGGCTTGAGTGGCCATACACCACCACATTGTGGAGGTATTAACCAACTCAAAGCCCACGTTTCACCAGATAGTCAGAACCCAACGTGACAGGTGGTGAACCTTGTCGCCGTGTATACAGGAACTGACCATTACCTAATCCCGAGGGATAGGTAGGTTTCTCAACTTTATAATTTAATAAAAATAAAGACATGTATTAAATTAATGTTTAGCGTGTTCAGAATTTAGACATTTCCAGTGAAGAAGCTTATAACAGCTAGATATATTTGTTTAGCTTGCGATAGATGACTAGTGTAATGTCTCATAGCTTCCACGAATCTAGTGTGTAAATGTTTCATCACTTTATTACAGACACAAAACTATACTACCTACAGTACACCTACTATTTACTTACACCTACTTTTCTATATATAAATGGTATGGTAAACCCATAGTGTCTGAAGTAAGGTGTTTCGTAGGCGATTCCCTATACCGCCACAAAATTATCCGTGCCGCTCACAGCGTCGCCACTGTCGATCTAGAACTGTCAAAAAACATGACGTTTTCTTTAAAGATCCGTTAGTTCCAATTTTGGCCACCGGCACGGGTAACTTTGTGGCTCTGTATGTCGCGTGTTGTCATGTTATGTACGTGTGCGCTTCTGTTACAGGGTGCTGTTTTGTGACGTTTTTCACTCGCAAAGCGGCGTTGAAAGCCCAAGACGCTTTGCACAATATCAAAACATTGAGCGGGGTAAGTGTTTTATATGTTTCGATTTGCGAGCCCGAACAGAAATAATATGCTATTATAATGATTTTATTTATTTAAATAAAGTTAGTAATATTAACTTGGAATTGAGCTATAAAATAGCAAAATAGTAATGTTATTTCTGGTCCAGGTTTAACTTAACTTTTTCGTCTATCGACTTGAGTAGGTACATAATTCAATTGTGGTGCAATGTAATTCAGAATTATATTTAAAATTTTGCAATGGAAATTGTGTGCTATGGTCGATCCGTATTTATTTGCCATCCAAATCATAAATGTTGAGTGACATTAATACTTACCATTATTTTATTATTATACCCCATCTCAAAAATGGTTTTGCATTCCGATAAAAATGTCGTAGCTACACACAACTACTTACATTATAAGTATGTAAACTAAAAAGTGTCAAAATAAACTCAATACTACCAATTTGACAGGCCCGTGTGTAAAAGTAGCAAGAACAAATTAATAAAACCGTCAGAATACCTAACCTGTTGAGTCCGTATTCTATAACAATTCTCTTCGCAGCCGGACGGGGGGCGGACAAACACACAATTCGATACTCGCGCTTGTTATCGAACACAATCGAATTACAGACTTTCGCCCGGTATTTTTATACCAGGGTTGACAAAAACAATCATTAATTGTTAATAATGTATTTTCAAAATGACTTAAGGTGCATTCGGCTATTTTTTTCTACCACCGACTTTCGGAATTGCCAAACGTTTGGTAGAAAATTGAAATTATTGTATTTTTTTGACTTTCGGAATTATCCGAATGCATATTAGAAATGATAGGCGGTGAAATATGCAAAATCAACAGAATTTGGATTGTCTTCGTAGATAGATACATTAATAAGTTTAGATGCTAAGCAGGTAATATTAAATTTTGGACGTGACGCTACGTACGTAACAAGCGTAAGTGAGGGTACTTTTAGAAAATTCTCACTATTAAAATTTCAAAGCACATTTTTTTAGCACTGTCTACATTAAAATTTCGTATTTGTCTTCTTTTTAAATTGTTATTTATTATTAAAAATCTTCACATTTTTTTCACATTATTCACGAAGAACTATAAAAATGTAGGTACTTACCTACTCTTTTAAATAAAAAGCAGTCAACCAAAATAGCTGATAAAACACTCGCGGAATGCCCTTTTTATTTCACGCCAAGACAAAAAATTTACATCGGGAATGTGGAGAATTCGGCAACCCTACCCCCGCCTCGTCTTCATCTCGGCGATTATTCGATTCCATTATATTATCGGGGGTTTTTCTCTCGATTGATTCTCGCCCCCGTGCTGATGGCGGGCAGGTGAGGGTTGGATAACTGTAAGAGAAAATATTTGTATTGAATGGTTGTCTATATTTTTTGCCAGATAGTGTAGATTCTACGTGTTGTTTTATAATTCGTTGGATTATTGTTATAGTGTTGGAGATGTTTATTAAGGGAGGGAACGTACTATTAATTTGGGTACGGATGACATGGCTAACGGTGCAACAGATAAGATTCCTTATTTTATATTTACGAACCCTGAGTAACAGAGCTACTATTGATAAATAAATAATTCACAAACAAAACCCCTAAATGGACAAAAACGTATAAACAATTTACAGTAGCATTAAAAAGCACTTTTATTCTTAACGATGCACAAAGCAATAGGGGAAAAAAATCACCTCACATTCTAAATTGTTATTTCGTACCATTGAAACGTCAATTTCTTTGCAGTGTATTTTATTATGAATAATAATATTCAACTACTTGTAAGCAATTATGTTATATAGAAAACCTCAACTTAACCTCAAAGACTCAAATAAATCTTATCGACCCGGTCCGCAGCTGCACGGAACTGGCGAAACTTGCCCCACACTGTCGAGACTTGGGCCTTAAATAAATAATACCCCGTAGAACTTGCGAGTTGGGAATAATTAATGTCCCCTCACTATCTCGCCGCAGGGATGGGACCGTGAATTATTATAATCCGATGATAGCCTGTAATCTTGAAATAACTAATCTTAAGACTACTTTATTGTCTCGTAGCCTACCAAGATCAGGAGTATTTTCCAAGGTCGGATAACAAAACAAAGTTACAGGTTCAAATCTCGGCTCGTACCCGTGATTTTCAGGTTTCATATGTACCTAAAGAAATTTTCAGTTAAGATTGTCACTTCCTAAAAGATTAATAGCAGATTTTACTTATTTTGAGATTACTTTTGGCATTTGGAGGTATAATTCCAAGCTTAGACCACAATTAGTACATATTGGGTATTAAATTCCCTACATTATTTTTCTTATTCTCGAATGAGAAAAATAACCCCAGGCCCCAGACTCTAGAGTCTGGGGCCGCCATCTTAACTCTAACCCATAGGTTCTATGTGTTTCTGCTAGTGACAGGCAATACCTACATTTACTACCTCACTTTATGATGAACGAATAACATATCAGAATAAATCTCCTACCGTGACAAAAAATAAAAAAACAACAACCTCAAAAAAAAAAAGAATTAAGACGCCACCTTAAATTCACGCATACGTTAAATACTTTCCAAAGTTATTCGCGTCTAAAAACAACACAAAGCAGCCCGAACTTGGCTAGGGTTAATGTCTTGAATATTTCGGGATAGTTAGGTATGTCCGCGGGCCCATTGACGTGGTCTGGCCAGACCACAAGGCTATGCGATGGAATGCAAGGAATTTATATAATTAATAGCTCGCTAGTTATACTAAGCTAACACATAATACCACCTTACGTTACGGCTGGAGGCCGCACTTTGTACGCTCGCCCTCTGACCGGTGAAGTTGTTAAGGCCACTCTGGGCAACAACGTATAATAATAAATAATAATTTAGCCCTTTTAACGTCCCACTGCTGGGCACGGGCCTCCTCTCAATGCGAGGAGGATTTAGGTCATAATCCACCACGCTGGCCCAGTGCGGGTTGGTGGATTTCACATGTCTGAAGACATGCAGGTTTCCTCACGATGTTTCCTTCACCGTAAGCAAGTGATAATCATATTAAAGTTACACATAGATTTCGAAAAATCTAGAGGTGTGAGCCAGGGTTTGAACCCATGACCTAAAGCCCGCAAACGCGTGCTTAACCAATCGGCTACCACTGCTTACAACAACGTATAGTCATTCAAAATGATAATAATAGTAACTGATACTTAATACATAAATAACGCGAAAATAAAGCGTAAAGCCAGCCTGATCCTAATTTACCGTAACCTATAGATGCTAGCGATACCAATGGAACCAATCGCACGTTGTCGTCCTGAAAAAAAAGGGCAGGTTTCGAAAAACCTAATGCTTTATGAACTAGGTAGGTAGTATTGTTTTTCTGATGGGAAACTATTTCCCAACTGCCGGAAATCTTGAAAAGTATGCACACTGAAAAGTTAACACTTCCTGAAATATTGTATGTTAAGGTTACCCCAAATCAATATACTACAACGCAGTTGCTGAACTTACAAGGAACCTATAGTGTAGTGACCCCAATATTTCACAAGTCATCCGGAATGTCCCAATTTATATTCATAAATAAATAAATATCGCCAGACTTACACACCAACTGTATGGTCCCAAACTAAGCAACGCTTGTACTATGGGCACCTACCGTACAATGGACTGGGGGCGATCCCAGTGACACCCAGACTAGGGCAAATTAATAAAAGGCCGTTTTCGAATTTGCCTCTGGCAGGAATCGAACTCGTAACCACCCTATGCAGTGAGCCAAGCGGCCTACGCTCGAACCACTGCGACAAGCGGTCGTCATTCATTCACAATTAAATTTTTTTTTTATTTCAGAATAATTAGACAACATTTTTTGAAATTCATATTTTAGTCCGGGGCAAGTACGGCCCACCTGATTTTAAGTTACCGTAGCCTCTAGATGCTTGCAACTAATTGCAACGTGAAATGCAGGCGCCTATTCCGAAATACGAAACGAAATGCTTCGGCTGCTGGATCGTACGTTTTCCTACTCCGAAAGTATTTCGGATCCGAAAGTCGTAATTAGACGGTTCTCCTTTCGTGGACTCTACTCCGAAAGAATCCGGAACACTTCCGAAACAATTTTGGAGTAAGAAATCGTACGATTCCTCAGCCGAAGCATTTCGTTTCGTATTACGGAGTGATAATAATATCCTGGGACATTTTTTTACACACGGCTACCTGATCCCAAACTAAGCAGAGCTTGTACTATGGAAACCAGATAACTGATGATGATTTATACATATACTACTATTTGTTTGTAAATACCTACTTAATATACATATACACCCAGACTCGGGACATACAGACATGTTCATGCACACAAATGCATGTCCCGGGTAGGAATCGAACCTACGACCTGCAGCGTGAAAGGCGTCATCACGCCAACCACGCCAACGAGCCCGTCAAAGAGCGCCCAAGTCAATGAGGATTTTATGTCCCGATTTTCCACAATGCCCACGTAGTAGCTCTAGTATTCCCTCAAAGCCGGGTGTGTTTGACCGGGCCGGACACGGACGAACTTTGATCGATAGCCCGGATTTATGATCCGGTCTCCCCGGTCTTAAGTAATTGACCGGTTCCATTAGCGGGGGCTGCCTTTCTGGGTTGTACTATGTTCGGAGTTTGATTCCAACTTTGTTATTTGGTTTATCGTAGGTTAGGTTTGGGTATCTTCACCGTCAGTCCCCTGTGGGTCGGCAGAGAAGATAGTTGGATACATGGTCGGGTCTATTATTAATTTAACAGGGTATGTTGGAATCTGTGCGGGTATCGGTTTTCTGATGAACCTATCTGTTTTGTTTACTAATAATAACGTAGGTATATTAAAATGTACGATCTCTAACGTCTCGAGATGTCATTGCAATTTAGAATACATGAGGCACTCATAGCCGGCTTCAATCACTGTAAACGATCAGAGGTTAAGCAGTAGTTTTTACCCGACTACGGAGACGTTATGATTTTGACCGGTATGTATGTATGTATGTATGTATGTATGTATGTATGTATGTATGTATGTATGTATGTATGTATGTATGTATGTGCATCTGTTCCCACCTAACTTCCAAACTACTAGTCGTAATTTGACAAATGAGGTATCGTTAGAAGCGACTTAATGGCACGCTGGTTATAGGCTATGTGACGTCACATAAAATTGCATATGGCGCCCTCTAGAGGACATAATATCATGAACTAAAAAAAAAAACTTTTTTTAATGAAACCGTGTGTGGTATCAAATGAAAGAGCTTGATGAGCACATTTCAAAAATATATATATTAATACCTATAACTCCAAAATAATTAAATAAAAAGTAAGTTTAAAAACTAAAACCCGACTACTGAAAAATCGCGCTCTAATGAATGAAACAAGACAATATTCTCATCTAGAGGATAGCCGTGGTCCGTGTTCATATGCTATTTGGCCCTAAAGGACCTATACGGACCACGGCTATCCTCTAGATGAGAATATTTTCTTGTTTCATACTTTTTAGAGCGCGATTTTTCAGTAGTTGGGTTTTTTCAAAGTATCGAATTGACTTTTTGATTTTTTCGGAATCCGAATAGCGGTTTCGGTCTATAAAAAATAGTCTTAGTGACTCTTTTAAATATGCTTATCGCATCGCCCATATCAAACTACGTTCAATGGCGGTTGTAGTTTTCCAAAATATCGCATTGACTTTTGAGTTATTCGGCCTAAGAATAGCAGTTTTCGGCTTAAAAAAAAAACTCTTAGAAACTATTTTAGGGCCTCCGCAGACTAGCTACTTTTAGCATCGGCGACCAGCGATTTTGTGACGTATCGATGCTGCGTCGCGTTTCTTCGAGCGCGAACGAGCGAGACGCAACATCAAAATCGCCGATCGCCGATGCCAAAAGTAGCTAGTCTGCGGAGGCCCTTAAATGTGCTTATCGCATTGCCCACAGCAAATCACGTCCAATGGCGGTTGTAGTTTTCCAAAATATCGTAGTGATTTTTGAGTTATATCGGAAGTCTTTGTCAATATACAGCTTCTAATCTCATCAAACAATGTTATCTTGAACCCAAGAACTACTTTGCCGCTAAAGGTATACAATTATCTACTAACCAATAACACAAATACCGTCTCTTGAATTCCCGAGGCCCTTTGCGGTTACCACTTGACGGTCCTAAGGGTCCCTTATAATTATATAAGTAATCGTATAGGTGTACTGTAAGTTGGTTTAGTCGATTAGTGAGTGTATCACGTGTGCGGTTAACTCCCGCTGCGGGCTGCGATCGCGATAACTAATCATTTGGTAGGTTAGTCGATTATTTGGTCGGTAAGTCGATTTTATGAATCGAGTGATGCGATATTAGTAGATTAGTGTCGATTATTCGATTTCGTACTCGAATCAGATTCCTTTACCGAGTCAATGCTCCTTTTAAGATGTCTAAAATGAGTAACCTTTATGGTGGCATGATGAGCATTTTTCTAGGACTTTATATTATGTAATTATTTATATTGGATCGGTCAGACCTACAGAAATGCTATACAAAAACAAAACAAAATACCCGTAAATCTTTGAAAGGCCGATCCTATAGGAGGCACAATAGACCTCATTTAGCTGAAATGAACAGAGTATTGTCTCAGTCAGAAATTTAATCAGAAGAAAAATAAGGAGGCTCGCAAAATATACAATATCCAATTTTCCCCGAAGAAATCCGAAGCAAGGTGCCTATTGTATGTAGGCACGTAATTCCTCAAACAATTATCCTGCTTATCCAATTTCGAAAATTAATTCATCACGACGAAAACGCCACGGCACCGTGATAACTGTAAAACTCTCAAAGTATAATATGGATGTAGGGATGGCGATTATCTTCGCAAATGTAGACGAATTTAAATCGATTAAATTCAAATAAATCGCCTAATTACTCAATTTAATTCTTCAATAAAATAAATATAGAAATATCGCCAGAAACACCAACGGTGTGGTCCGACCAACCATGATAATTGTTAGTTTAGAACAATACGGTGTTTTGACGATAAGTCTGTATGTATTATTTACTTTATTGAACAATTAAATTAAGTAAGTAGTCAATTTATTTGCATTTAATATATTTACATTGTACTATGCGCATCGTACATCGATGAGCAATGATCTCAGTGACGCTCAGACTAGAGAAAATTACGGAAGACTATTACCGAAATTTCCCCGATGGAAATCGAAGCTGCAACCACCACTAATTCCGAGCAATTTGCCCTCAAACCACTTGACCAAGCGTCGATATAGGTATTCCAAATACCTGCTTATTTATATTGCCATATTCTTACAATATTCTCTCAAAAATATTATAATCCTCTAGCTAAAATATGTATTAGGCAGTTCGTTCAAGCGTTTTCAAATCGATTTGACTTATTCCATTATTTTAAATAATGTCTCGATTAATATTTCGATCCCCTCCCTCACTATAAAGGTGAATCGTTATATCGGACGTTCTGAAATTTAACGATTCAACTCCGTTGCCGTGGAGACAATTCAGATGTCTCCGTTCCACCCCTCGGTAATGATGTCAACGTGTCGAGACGGGGATACGTAACGATCAGACGTATAAATAACGATTGTTATTGCGAATAAATTGTTTCTCGGTCACGATTCACTTGAGGTTTTTATTATCGTTAGTTTGTTTTTAAGGGTTTCGTTTATGTAGATTATAGGTATATTGTGGTACATAAATGGGCCTTAGTTGTTACTCTCGTGACAGGGTCCGCGTGGTATTCATGATTGATTTCACAATTTTCCATTGATTTTATCTAACTGCAACCTTCCTAACACTACGTTAGGGTCGGAACGTAGCGGTCTTCTTAGTAGCATCTTCTGCGTTCTCTGGCGCCCTGGTACTTCTGAATGTTCCCCTCTATCTAAAAACACTCTTTTAAGATACGCTTTAATATTTACGCCGTATTCAAGGACAATCTTGTCTAAGTAAGAGGACAACTTTGAGGTTTGTCCAATAATGGGCTGTGCGTTTGCGCACACAGTGAGGTATCATAATGAGTACGAGTGCTTTTTTCTAGTTATACAGGATGAAATCGAAATCGTGGGAAATCTTTTAAACTATGACTCAACACATGATCCAAAATATTTTGCAAAAACAAATAAAAATATCTATTGATAAAAAAATATTGCTCAGGTAAGCAAATAAGCAAACCATTTAACCGTTATACCTTACCTGGGTAATAAATCTTTATCAATTGATTTGTTGATTTATATTCCCTAAATATTCTGAATCATGTGTAGAATCACCGTTTAAAATATTGCCCACGATTTCGCTTTCACCCTGTATAATATGAAGCATGTCCAAATACTCACCTTCGGTTTTAATCATTAAAAATAATTGTCCCGCTCTAACACATTAATAATTCTCTCTAACAAATTAATTATCTCCTCATCTAAATCAGAAAAAGTTGAAGCCCATAGCCCAGCCCAGTTCGTAAGTCAAATTGACGACGGTTAAAAACTTTTTTAATTTGCCCGAAAACAGGTGCGTATTTGTAACTCTATTGTAGAGCCGGGCGGTGGCGCAATTTGGACGGAGCGGCCAGAGATTAGCGACGACCCCTTAATCCGGGGTATCGGGCCAATGTTGCCGTCATATTTCATAATACCCCTCTTAAGGAAGTGGGTAATGTTGTAAGGAGACGCGGGAATGTAGAGAAGAGTGAAAATGGTTGTTGATATTATTTATGGACCAATTCTACTTACCTTATTTTCTACGCTTGGTTTAGTAGTAGTGCTCAAGCTCTCTCAAGCCTCTGACTACCCCCGAATGGGGATACAAGTCGTGACGTTACATTTTTACATTTTTTCCAATTGCCTACAGCTCGCCTCTTCCACCTCTTAGGTATAATAATACCTAAGGAAAATTATTAGTCCTCCCTCCTACTGCCGATCACGGCCTCCCCTCAATGCAAGGAGGATCTATAGATAGATACCTAGCTTCTGAAAAGGTTTATAAAACAGGTATACTTTAGTTCCGCTACGCTCCCTTCCACAATATGACCTCACCCGGCCACCCTCGACCCCAACTGTCTTTCACGATAATATCAGCGGGTGGGGGGAACCCCCCCTCCCTTTTAAAGGTCCTGTATGCCTGTCCGATTCTTGATATGTTTATTAAGGGCCCGACTTGATTATATTTATGATACCCGTCATAGTATCGAAGTTAACATAGTTTAACTGATTAGATAAACGTTTAGCGACTGTAGCCTAGGCGTGAACAGGTTGGGCTACCAATCAGAAGGTCCCAGGTTCGATCCCCGATGGGGCTTGCACCAATGGATGAATTTTCATCTATGTGCATAATATACAGTTCCCTGACGGTGAGGGAAAACATCGTGAGGAAACCTACCTATCCCTCGGGATTAGGTAATAGTCAGTTCCTATATACACGGCGACAAGGTTCACCACCTGTCACGTTGGGTCCTGACTATCTGGTGAAACGTGGGCTTTGAGTTGGCTTAATACCTCCACAATATGGTGGTGTATGGCCACTCGAGCCTCTGACTACCCCTGAATGGGGATAAAAGTCGTGACGTTACATTTAATACATTTTTTATAAACGTTTTAGGCGCTCATAGCCAGCTGCATTCACTGATTGGTAATCGTTCGGAGGCTATAAAACGCTTGGCAAGGACAGTCACATATGGGTGACCATTTAGTGGCATTTGAACTGATCGTCTCCGTGCTTTGGAGGGCACGTAAAAAGTCGGTCCCGGTTCTTGCCATCTAGGAAGCAGTCGTTAAGCCTTGTCAGAGGCTTTCGGACGGCTTCAACAACTCTGACACCGGGTTGACCACTAACCATGCGATAAAAACAAGAAGAACGTTTAAGGGGCTATGCACACGGGCAACTTTTGCGGCAACTGGCAACTCGCAACTAGCTGTTTTCATATAAAACAATCGCGGCAACCGCGGCAACTGTTGCTGCAACCGGCAATTGTTGGCTGCAACTGCCAAAAAACCATTTATTGTTGCTCCGTGTGCATAGCCACTTAGAGTTTAAAGGCCGGGACAGACCAGCGTGACGTGGTATGACGTGGACACGTGGACGCACCAGTTGTAATGTATGACTGTAAGAAAAATGCCAGACCAAATGTGTGACGGGCGGCCCAGTTAGGGGTTCGTTCTTGACCAAATATTGGAAATTTGCCCGAATCTGGGTGTTATTGGGACCAATTTTAATCTATTGTACATTACCTGGATAACCTATACTCTAATTTAGAAAATACAACATCATTTTATCTCCAATCTTCTCCATGTGTTATTAAAGTAAATGTAATAACTTTAAATCATATTGGACATTAATAATACCTACATTGGGAATGGTAGCCAATAGCCATTTGTTACGAGAGCGTCGATACAGATCAAATATACCTCGCGGCCATTGATGTAATAATGAAGCAGATATGGTACCTCCTTACATTGTAATCACTAAACTTGAGCTCAGCGCACCACTACATGCAGCGAAATTCACACATCTGTTATCGCACTCGCAATTCGACAATTTAAAGGCATTTTGATGCGTATTATTCAGCCATCGGCCATACCGACATGTTTCCAACATTAATTTACCCAAACGACCGAGTCGCACTGTGTCCCGTTTAAGTAGTAGGAAATAATATTGTTGGCAGTCACATGTTTCCCTCTTTCTTGGTAATGTCTTTGCTCAGGGCTATTAAAATAAGGTTGTGCGATGCGAAATGAAAAATCAGAATGTTATTTGATATTGGAACTTTATTTTATTTCAATTGGATACATGTTCATGTGGGTTGGGGGGTGGAGGGAGTTCACGTGGGTTAATTTTGTTTAGATATAATTTATGATTAAATAAATATTGTTGCCAGATAAATCAAATCAAAAACTAAGAGCCATGTTCACCAACACACTAACGAACCGTTAGAGCAGTAATCGATTTTTACCAGTAAATCAAACGATCGGTTAATGTGCTAACAGTCTGTCAGAGGGCCAACGCAAAATGCGCTCCAGCAATAATTTCTCTGCTCTAAGCAAAGGACACATTACAAAAAAAAAATAAAAAAAAAAAATGAGTAGAACAAGAAACCTTTTTGACAATTTCAAATAATGTAATAATTTTTCATGTATTTTTTTTATTTTTATTATTAAGCAATATTTTCATATTTTAAACAGTTCTTCCGAAACAAACAAACGAATCCAGCGCTCTACATATTAAGAGAGTCTCAGACTAGTATAAAAGTCAACCTTTTTCAAGCAACACTCCACAGCGATGATTGTTGAGTCCTCACAGTTGCTTTGAACCGCGTCGAGAGTTCCGTTTCGACTCAAAAAACACCCTTATTTCCATCCCCCCTCACACCCACAAAGAAATAAAGAATACGGAACAATTCTCACCCTCCTCTCACCTATCTTTGTTAAAAGGAGGGTCCTCGACATCAAATCTTGGATTTATTAAAATAACCGCCAACGTACGCGCGGTAATGTCCGGGTTATTGGTTATCCGGGGCCCGATCGGTCCGGGTGAGACGGGCCGAAATGATACACGACCGGATAAGACAATGTAGCGGAAAGACAAACCCGGCTCCCGCATACCCGGGTCGACCTTTCAATTTCCTTGATTATCCGGCTGGGTCCGGGTATTGTCTTTATTTCTTTATCTACATGACCGTGATGATTTCTTATGGGTACCCGGGTGGTTTGTTTCAAGTGGTACCGTCTGTGAGACCGAATTTGTCTGATAAGGATGGGATGAGTGTGCGTTCGATTTACGCTAATTCCGTCCGGGTAGCTAATTTCGTTTTTATTAATTTTGATCGGTTTTATTATCAGCTTAATTTTCGTTGACTACCTAGGTCAGGGGTCGGCAAGTAGTTTTAGGTGGGGTCCGGATACTATGGGAAAATTTAAACGAGGTCCAGAAAAAACAACTGGTAATAATTAAGTGCTACCTATTTATTGTATGGTTTCAAATAATATTCTGAATTATAAAACACAAGACCTAAAATTAATGTGAGAAACTGCATCGACGGTCTTGAGCCTACTTTTTATAGTTTAGTTCTCGAGAAGAATAGCAAATTCGAAGTGTGTCTTCTAAGTGGGCGTCCGTTAATCTTGAACGTTTTTTTTTTTTTTTCAAAATATTCATGTTTGAGAAAGATGATTAACATACGTATGTCGAGCCAAACATAGTGGCCAAATTGATAGCTAGTTTTTTGCAATTTTCATATTTTTCTGGGACACATTTGGCGGTCCGAGGTTCGACGTTTCGCGGTCCGCCTGTTGCCGACCGTGACCTAGGTCATAACGACCGCTTGGCGCAAAGGTTTGAGTGTTGGTAGCCATAGCACAAGCGTTGTTTGGTTTGGTTTGGGACCAAGCATGTGTAAGTCAGGCGATATTTATTTTGCAATGAGAATATTACAGCATATTTGACGGGCCCGTTAGCGTGGTTGGCGCGGAGGCGCCTTGCACGCTGCAGGTCGTAGGTTCGATTCCTATCCGAGACATGTATTTGTGTGCATGAACATGTCTGTATGTCCGGAGTCTGGGTTTATATGTATATTAAGTATGTATTTACAAATAAAAAAGTAGTATATGTAGTAATATCAGTTATCTGGTTTCCATAGTACAAGCTCTGCTTAGTTTGGGATCAGGGGGGTTACTCCGAAATACGTCGCTGACGGATCGTCCGAAGTACGGATTCGATTTACGATCAAAACAATGTCAAATCGAAGAGAAAAACGAAAGAAGAAATGTCAAATCACGACAATCCGTCAGCCGAAACGTTAGGTTCGTATTTCGGAGTAGGCCAGCTGGTAACCGTGTGTACAAAAAATGTCCCAGGATATTTATTTATTTATTTATTACAAAATGAACACAAAAACCTTGAATGCCTAGAGGCAGCACATGTAATTGGGAGCAAAAAGTCTCTAGTAGTTTATTCTACTAAACAATATAATATGATCACGGTAAATAACAATTAACTATCCAAGATGTAATGATACCTACAAAAAGAAGCTGTATGCCCACAATATTACGTACATTTATTATTGATGGCACACTCTATTACAACAATGGCCAAAAAAATATTATGATTGATGGAAAGCGACCTAATACGATAGGGAAAATGGAGGGCGTACATAAATATAGCGAATATATTCGATGACAACATACAGACTGACATTATGATAAATTTGGGGCCGGCCCGGAATGCCGGTTCATTTGTGGGGCCATTACCTGCGCTGTTGAGGTTCGGGCGATGGGCTTTATTAAATGACCGATAGGAAACCACATAATCTAAGATTTATGCGGAAATTTAGTGAGGTATAGCTGGTAAATCGTTTAGTCTCAGAAGTTCTAAGATAGTTTTCTTGCCAAAATCCAATAATAAGCTCCTGGGTATATATAATCCAACTAATATTATAAATGCGAAAGTTTAGATGGATACATGGATGGATGGATGTTTGATACTCAATCACGCCAGAACGGCTGAACGGATCTCGATGAAATTTGGCACAGAGATAGATTATAGTCTGGAATAGCACATAGGCTACTTTTTTATTAATTATGCGCGGACGAAGTCGCGGGCAAAAGCTAGTGTACTTATATGTTTTTATTTGGTATAGGTCGCATTGGTCAGGTTCTGATTTTGTCGGAAACAAAATATACGAATGCAATGTTTTTTTCTAACGTATGCACACAGATCAATTTGGTCTCGTTGGTCATGATATATTCCGGTCGCAATTTACCAAATGCTACGAACAGGTCTTACCAAATCATGTGACCCTGTTACTTTTCTATCAAAATCATCTCTTACCTGGTATTTCATATTTTCGAAATCATTTGGATTGCACTTTGAAATCGCAGAAGCTACTTAATTTATTTTGCAAACGAAATGAGAATACTTAATTAAAGTTTTAATGTTTTAGGCGTATAATGCCAGATTCTCAAAATGCCATATTCGTAAAATTACATGCTTATGGGGGGGGGCATGCTGTTCATAAATTACGTGAGGTGATTTTTGAGATTTTTCAACCCCCCCCCCTCCCTCCTGGTGAGATTTCGTGAGATTTTGCTCGACCCCCTCCCTCCCCCTCTAATCTCACGTGAGATTTTTCAAAAGCTATATTCTAGAGGAGAAACATGTTTTACTTAATAAAACAAAAAAAAGTTACAAAACTTTAGTTTAAAAAAAAACTTAAATTAACCCAGTTTTCTTGCAATTTTACACAGTTTCTTGCGGTAAAAAAAAAATACGTGAGATTTGCCGAGACCCCCGCTCCCCCACGTGAGATTTGGTGAAATTTTGCTCGACCCCCCCCCCCCCCATAAATGCCTCACGTAATTTATGGACGCCCCCTTTACAATGTTACTTACCTACGTCAAAACTATACCAGGTCATCCCATTCAAATTCAAGCTCTAAAAACGTCACACAATGTCTCAAAACAGCTGGTGACTCGACAATATTTTTGAAATCCACTCGAAAATATGGGAGCCGACGTCGTATTCCCGACCCGGGTATGATTGATAACCGGCCTAGTGGTCCGGATAAGACAATGTGCCGGAAGGAATGACCGGGCCGACTCCGGATAGTGATGCACCGTACCGGATTATAGCCGGCACATGTAGATACTTGCTTTATCGTAGGAAATAATGATCATAGCTTATGGGTTAGGTCAGTTGGTGTGGTATCGGTAGGTCTATGGTCACGTAGAATTTAGATGTAGAGATAGAGAGGTGTTGTAAGATGCTTTTGTCTATTGAATACCTCTAAGGCGGTGAGTCTCTTAATGCAAATTGCACAGAATAAGATAAAAGTTCTACAATTTTGACGAGTTTCGAAGTCTACTGGGCCATCAATGGCAACGGCAAATTACCTTTGCCAACCACTTAACTTTCGTGAAATTCGTAGTCTGTTAGCCATTTACTTGCCACTAATAGTAACGCTAAAATATTGTTTATCTTGACTATTTATAAACGCTTTATTGAGCTTACATGAATAAAAAACTTTTGATTTAATTTGATTTAATGGCGTTGTGCCAGTCTCACCGACCAATACGGGAAGAGAACAAGTTTATATAACCCTAAATTCAAGAAATTATGGTCTCCTATACAAACTTTTATCAACCATTTCAGCCCCTTCAAGTTTTATTTTAGCAACAAAAAGTAATTTATGTCTTTCTCCAGAGTCTTGTCTATCTCTATACCAAAATTCATCAAAATTGGTTTAGCGGTTTAATCGTGAAAACGTAAGAGACAGACAGACAGAGTTATTTTGGAATTTATTATATTAGTATAGAAGATATTCACAGATATCTTGGCGCTATATTTTGCGTTCACAGCAAGACCTCTAAAATAATGAGTATTTTCTTATATATTTTTTCCGTTTGCAACCCTTACAGGAAACCTTTTCATTACTTTTGTAAGGAAACTTTTCATTTAAAACGGTCGTGACGAAATCAGTGTTTCTCGGGAAATGAAGCTGGATTTGAATGGATGGCGACTTGGCACGGTTTTAATTAGAATGGTTTTGAAATAGTAGCATAAAAGAGAGTTACAGTCATGACAGGAAGGTAGAGTTTTGTGACTGTCTGCAATTATTTTTTTCTATTTTTGCCGCTTTCATTGGTTTTGTCAAAGTCTCCTACTTAGTTCAATTTATATTTACCGATAGTCCCCATCAATAGTCACAATTAGTGACTCCATTAAAAAATGCTAAGCAATATTAATCATACACCGGTAAAAGTCAACGCTTGTAAATAAATTGTTAAATACAGTAAAGTGACTAATAAATTAGTTTGCGTTCCAAATCATTATTGTATTTTGTCTTAAAGGTGGAAACCCACCGCGGCGCATGGAGAGGCTACGCACGAAATGACGTCTTACATACATTTTCTTGCAAAGCGAAGCGTGATCCGTATGCGTGGCCTCTCCATGCGCCGCGGTGGGTTTCCGCCTTTAAGACAAAATACAATAATGATTTGGAACGCATAACTAATTTATTAGTCACTTTACTGTATTAAACAATTTATTTACAAGCGTTGACTTTATTATAATAGAATTGACTCAGACAAACGCTAGTGCTCTAAATAATGGCTCAAGCCAGACCCGTTATTGGAAAGGGATGAATATAGATTGTAGAGTTATTACCTACATAATCATTGCCATGCGTGCAGCCGTGCATCCGCGACGCTGGGTGGCGCGTGACTAAGTATACGTCGGGCAATTACCTTGCATTATATTGCCAAAATAAGGGCGGTATATCGCATCTAAAGGTTTAAGGGCAACCGCAAGCATACTACTTTTTGCATCGGCGATTTAGTCGCTTTTAACATTGGAGCAGTCGCTGCGTCCGAACGCAGAGAGTCGCCAAATCACGATGCAGCATTGATACAGTCGCAAAATCGCCGATCGCCGATGCAAAAAGTAGCATGTCTGCGGTGTCCCTAATACATCTTTATTTACAAGTCAAACTCTAGCACATACTATTAGAACTGCAACAACTTTATTCTTTTCAAAGTAAACTGAAAAGTGTGCCGCGTACAAGTCATATTTACTCTCCTCGAAACTCCATAACGCGTTCCCTATTCTAATGAGTTAAGTCTTCCCAACTAGTTCATATTACGTTGAAGGAACTCCGAGTTGAACTTCGGCTGAATACTAGCCATTATTATCCTATATGAGTCGAGGTAACCTCACCGACCAAGATACTGAGACCTCTGAAAACTGTTCAATTTACCCCGCTGTAGAAGGGAATGACAAGGTGCAGGGGAGGGAGGTGGGTCCTCAGAGAATGGTTGCTCGATATACAGGGCGACTTTAAATCGTTGGCAACTATGATTTTAGTATCATTCAAATTATTTTACATAAACCCAAAATAACAAGGAATATTACAGCGACTAAGTTGTTGTAAGAATAAAATAAATCGCCAGACTTTTCGTAATTTTCCCCGGTCTGGGTGTCACTGGGATCGCCCACAGTCCATTGTATGGTAGCCATAGTACAAGTGTTGCTTGTAGAGATATATACCTACCTGGAGAAATAGTTATTTGTGTTATATGGGGCCAAAGTGACATATTTTGTTCCGCGAGGGCGTTATTTTGAATTCAGAGGAAAGTGAAGGATTCTATAGTAGAATCCCGAGCGTAGCTAGGGATTCTAAAGTAGAATCCTGAGCTTTGCGAGGAATTCAATATACGCCGCCTGAAGACAAAATATTTTGGCCCCGAATGATACATACTATTTTTCATCACTACCTATAAGAAAAATAAAAAGCTACGTGTACCTCTACCTACTCGAAACTCTCATAATATTATGTAGTATCCAAACAAATAATATATCATCACATCATTACTCGAACTCATTTTTCATTATTATTTTATTTGCAATAACTTAAACTTACTAAACCGAGGCAAAAGAAATTAAAAGAAAAATGTACATGACTATTTTTTTTCAGCGCGCGTTGCCATTACATTCTCTTTGGTTGCCGCGTAATCCTAACCGGCCAGTAACTTCTTCATACATTAAGCGTTCGATTTTTTTTTTCACATTAAATTCAGAAGCACGAACGCTGACCAATCAGAAAGGAGAAACAAAAACTCCCGTGGGAGCAAAATAGAATTTTGCTCCCGCTAGCCTTGAAAGGCAATTGACGTTTTTCGAATGTGTGTGATGAAAAATACTTTTAACGATTCCGAAGTCGTCCTGTAGTAGGGAATCCTAAAATGTTACCTATTGCATTCGGCACACGTACGAAGGATTGAAATCGGTATATCGGTTTGCAACGGTATTTCGCTGGCCACCGTTACAGTTATTGTTCTTTTAGGAATTATTCTTTTGTGTGATAACGATTGTTGCGGCAATCTGGATTGTTCTTTGTTTGCTCAAAGGCGGGTACTGACCTAATCCCGTATAAATCCCTGCTCTATATAGGGATAGAGCAAAGACATTACTAAGAAGAGGGATACACGTGACTGTCTAAAATAGTTTGTCGTACCAAACTGAGTCCATGGACACAGTACGACTCAGTTGCTCGCGGATAATAACGTTTCAAGCATGTCGGTATTGCCAATGGTTCATCTTTTTGTATGTATTTGATACGCGAATTGTCAAATTGGAATTGCGATAACAGATGTGTGTATATCGCTGCATATAGTGGTGCCCTGAGCACAAGTTTTGTGTCGATGTAAATGGTACCATATCTCCTAAAATAGTACATCAATGGAATAGGGCTTAAAGTAAATTGCTAGTAAACGTGCTTTACGGTAAATGGAACTTTGTATGTTTTATAAAAATGGAGGATGGTGCGTTATTTTGTTATATAATGACACGTTATTTAAAATAAGTTTGTGCAAACTACAGACTAGAGCGTTTTGTGGGTAAAACTGGTTCAAATTGTAACTTGACTAGCCTTTAATCGTTAATATACTACTAAACTTTAATCCAGTAAAACAAACCTGTACAGTCGCCTGCACGTTTATGGTAACATTACCAACATAAGTTGAGCTCCCTTAAATACGGGTGTCATTAACAAAGAGAGATCAGTTTACGTAAGTGCATGCGACCGTTGGTTAGCGATTATTATTTATTGGTGGTAGAGCCAAGCTGTAGCCAATTGACTGGTATATGCTGGCTCGATCGGGGTAGTACCACCCTCTCACAGAAGATCAGCGTAAAGTAGCTATTACCTACAGCTGATAGAGCCGGAAGCCCAACCTCTCTCCCCCCTTCCCCCTCCCTCTGTCCCACTAGCCTTCAGGTAGCGATCTCTGTAGCTAAATTAAGTTTAAGAAGCCAGCTAGGTAGTATTTATCAGAAATATATGTTTACTTCAATATCAATTTCGAACCTACAGATGCCTACACAATTTTCTATTGAATTTTCCACGTGTCGGCGTTATTCAATAGATTGACATCATTAGCAATTGAATTGACTCCTACAGGATACAGCCTTTTGAAGATTTACTTCGGAGCGTACTATGTCAAAATTATCTTTTATTGGTAGAATTGCTTTGAATATGTAGTCATTATAATAAATTGTAACATACCTTTATTATAATATTTGAATGCAGACCGTGGCGAATATGGTGCGACGATTTGAACACCTTTGCGAGTAAAACGTGGCCATTACAAGCCCAGGATAGAGACCTGTGGAGACAGAGAAGGTGGGCCTTTGCCCATCAGTGGGACATTTTACAGGCTAATAAAAAATAAAAACAATTTAATAGTATCGTAAAATAATTCATGATTTTATCGAGACATTCAGAGAATATTTCAAAATATTCAGATAACTTTTAAGCACCAAATAAAATTGAAGTTTTGACAGTTGCTCCATAGAATACCAGTCAAAACCTTGTATTTATTGGATGGGTTACAGTTTTCTGGTATTATTGAAACAGGCCCTTTTTATGTGTGACTAGGCCAAATACTCCTTCCACTGTTACTTTTGTAAGAGGCCAGAGATGGGCAAATTTTAATTGCAATTAACTAATTACAAATTGCATGTGGTGTCACAATTAACCAATTAATTGTAATTTGTATGCGATTGACAAACAAATCACAATTAATCGTTAATTGTGACACCACATGCAATTTGCAATTAATTAATTGCAATTAAATTTACCCAACTCTGTAAGAGGCCCTATTTTATTTGGAACTAGGCCCGCCACAGACTCCCACTACTGTTACTCCTGTAAGCTTTCCATTCTTGAAACAAGCCCTAAGAAAATTATAAATATTTAAACCACCTTATTACCTTTAGGTGATCATATTAATTTGCGCCGTGTAAGAACCGTTAAATTTGTGATAACGTGAAACAAATTTGTTGCTATTATATTTTGCTCAGGCACACCGCCTCTCCGGACCAATGGATAGTCTACAAGCGTTTCTACAAATCGTTACGCTTCAATATATGAATTACATATGTCACGTCTATTTATCGATAGCTAATAATTTTCATACATATAAGCGTAACGATTTGTAGAAACGCTTGTAGATAAATCCACTTGCCTAGAAAGGTTTTTCATGCTTACAAGTCTCACAGTATTGTTGAGAGAGTCGCTAGCGACGTAACAAATAAAAAAATAAAAAATAACAAGGCGACAAGGTTCACCACCTGTCACGTTGGGTTCTGACTATCTGGTGAAACGTGGGCTTTGAGTTGGTTAATACCTCCACAATGTGGTTGTGTATGGCCACTTAAGCCTCTGACTACCCCCGAATGGGGATAAAAGTCGTGACGTTATATTTTTATTTTTATTTATCGTTAGCGATGTAACAAGACTGTTAAAATTTGTCTTGTAAAGTCTTGTAGTACTGAAATTCTACTTAGATAATTTTTGGAGTCCTACAAGTGCCACAGACTCAAGTTGTAGGACTCCAAAAATTACCTAAGTAAAATTTCGGAACTCTTATCGCCATAAAAAATATACAGCCAATATTGGGGATACAACTCTACGCCATCCTCTGTTCCAAAGAATAGACAACTAGAGTTACAATACGTCCTCCTCATATTAGTTCTACGCGGAAAGGCTTTGCGCAAACACCGCCGATGCTACCCGTGCCCGCCTTTTGTGCTGATAGTACTGATATCTGACGGGCATGCGGAATTTTATATGAAAGGGCACCCCTGAAGCCTTTTGCATGCAATGTGCATTGAGATGTTATGATGTGGAGGGATTAAATTTAATTCCGAAATATATTTTATGTATAATGCGATTAAAATAAGAATAGGACCGGCCTAGCGCCATGTTGTGACGTCACAACTGAAACTTACAGGAAGACTTACGGGGAGTCCTCGGCTAACTTCATTCATAAGTACAGTACTTGGTACCGTACTTATATGAGTAAAGTTAGCCGAGAACCCGTCCTATTCTTATTTTAATCGCATTCCAACCACAGATATTTCAATAAGAGGGTAGATAGATACGGGCTCCGAAAGTGGCACATAAAAAGTTGGCTAATTGGCAAACCTGTGCTCAGTCTCGTGTGGTCTCGGGTCACTAATGGACGCGTTGACAGTGTCATTTTTGCACTGTATTAAGTACATTATTGATTTTAGGACGTGATTAATAACTCTACAGTAGGTAATACAGGTAATGTACCTATAGACTTGCGACTCTATCAAACTCGTCTCGTTGCATCTGTAGAGTCTCCAATATTCTCGTTCGCTCACTTGTCTCTACCGTGAACAATGCTTTATTTGCGCTGCAGCGCAACATCAAACAGTATCGTCTGACTACCAATATCTTGCCGGTCGTCTCAAACATGGATATTAGAACTGTCCTCCCGTTACAAAGCAATGCGATGCGCTGGCATCCGTAGAGTTTCTATAGAGATGTTTTCAATATTGAAACTGGTAGAGTTGTAGGAGCTTAATTAAAGTACTTTGGTGTTCTGATAGTTTACTGTCAAAGGCTATGAGTGTTGCTGGATTTAGTTTATTTTTTTAAACCGACTTCAAAAAGGAGGAGGTTTCTCAATTCGACCGTATATATATATATTTTTTTTATGTGTGTTCGCGGATATCTTCGTCGTTTATGAACCGATTTTGATGATTCTTTTTTTGTTGGAAAGGAAATATCCCAGCGGTGGTACCATGATAAGGAAACCAGGATCTGATGATGGCATCCCAGAGAAATCGAGGGGAACCTTCGAAAATCGTAGGAGCGACTAGTGCGTTTATATTTTTTTTCATTAAGTATTTTAAAGCACTACTATTTTATGAAAGTCTGGAGTCGATCTGATGATGGAACCGAAAGACAGTCGAGGGAACTCCTCAACGATTTACAGCAATTACCTAGTGTTTGGGCTTGATTAATTTGTATTGATGAGAACTTTACACCTAGATGGGTTGTGACTGTCATTAGGGGACTGATGATGAAGACGAGGGACAGTCAAGGGAACTCCTCAACGTTTTACAGAAGCTACCTTGTGTTTGGGCTTGATTAATTAGTATTGATGAGAACTTTACACCTAGATGGGTTGTGACTGTCATTAAGGGTCTGATGATGGAGTCAAAAGACAGTCGAGAGAACTCCTCAACGATTTACAGCAATTACCTGGTGTTTGGGCTTGATTCATTTGTATTGGAGAGAACTTTACACCCATATGGGTTATAAGTGCCATTACAGGTCTAATGATGGAGACCATAGACAGTCGAGGGAATTCCTCAAAGATTTACAGCAGTTACCTTTTGTTGGGTTTACTTCATACGGTTCAATATGCCAAAATGTTCATTGGTATGGCGCCACTAAAAATCGTGAAATAAAATTATTTTTATTAAAAAAACAAACCGACTTCAAAAAAACCTGGATCACTAAAAAGCCTGAAATAATATTTCTATTACCACCTCTGCCTACCCCTTCGGGAAAAACAGACGTGATGGTGTGTTATCGAGTATTTGGAGTCGGTGCCAATCTTGGTATGCCAAGTCTACCTACTATAAAATTAAGAAGATAGATTGGCACCGACCCCAAATACTCGATAACACACCATCACGTCTGGTTTTCCCGAAGGGGTAGGCAGAGGTGGTAATAGAAATATTATTTCAGGCTTTTTAGTGATCCAGGTTTTTTTGAAGTCGGTTTGTTTTTTTTATTGAAATGGCATTTTTGTGTAGGGTCGAAACTATTGTGTATCGCATATAGAGAATATTTAGTGTCGTGCATCTAAGAATGATTTCTGTGTCCAGTCTGTTGGTAGAACTTATCAATTGACCTATTTGTTGGTATCTACCTATATCTATACTAATATTATATTATTATTATAAAGAGACAAGGTTTGTATGTATGTATGTTTGTGTGGAGTAAACTCGAAAACTACTGGACCGATTTCAAAAATTCTTTCACCATTAGAATGCTACATTATCCCTGAGTAACATAGGCTATATTTTTGGGATCCGGGATACGGGATACGGGATCCGGGTACAGAGATCCTATTTTTTAAAATTTAAATTCTACGCGGACGAAGTCGCGGGGAACAGCTAGTTATTAATATAATAGTAGTATTTTCAATTGTTGGTATAAAAACAAATTCAAAATGTTTTAATCAGTGTTTTAAACAAAATAACAATTTTAAAGCAGCTTTTCTTTTTTGGTTTAAAATAATTACCTCGATCATTCCGTCTCGACTAATAGTTACACGATTTATGTACTACTCCACCAAGCCAACTAGGAACCTGTCAAATGTGACGTCACCCGCACAAAAAGGTGGTGGCGGTGTGCGGGAGGTGTGGCGGGCGGGGGAAGCCGCATTCCATCCGAGATCCTAGTTGGCTTGGTGGCGTATTAACATAGCAGTTTTAGTCAAACTCTTTATTCGGTAATCGAATTATTACCACTTGTCTAGCCACTGAATATTTAAAATACCCATAATAAACACAAAGGCCCATCAACAACCCATTCCCACGCGTCAACTCTCTTCATAATACCATGTCATGTTCGTCTGATATTCCACCTGGAAGTAACGAGTTTAAAAACGCCTCCAACCTTGTTTATTTACGGGAATATAAAGCAAGTTGGGGACAGTCCGGTCCCTCGGAAGTTGGGGGGTCGGAAAAATTGGGGCAGGAACTAATGGAGCGAACGGGTGAACTTTAAAAGTTGTCACTGTTGCCTTTTTACGTAAAGCTGCTGTTCAATAACGATTGCCTGTCCGTTTGATTTATTTATTAAATCGACTAAGAAGTTTAGGGCCACCGCAGTGTTGCTACTTTTAGCATCGGCGATCGGCGATTTTGATGCTACGTCTCGCTCGTTCACGCTCGAAGAAACGCGACACAGCATCGATACAGTCGCAAAATCGCCGGTCGCCGATACTAAAAGTAGCAAGTCTGCGGTGGCCCTTAGGTACAGTGAGAACAAAAATACATATAGGTACAGGGTGTAAGTTTAGGCGAAGGACGTATTTTATTGGATAAATAGGTAAAAAAATAAGGTATTTTTTACGTATTTGCAATGAGAATCTACTACTGAATACCCTCCTTCAATACGTCTTTCGTCTCATCTAACACTGTATAAAAATTGCATTTATTCTAGCTAAAATAAATTTAAGACCCCACATTTCGCATAAAAGGCACTATTCATAAACATTTCGCGTTATTATAATAATAATATATGCATAAAACACAGTCCACAATTTCCACGTAGTCAACGCTTGCAATTGTCATCGCTCGTAAAAGCTTATAAAAATTTCGCCACCCGACCGCGTTGCACTTGTTAAGAGCAACGAAATCGCGTCATGAATGCACCGCTTTATTATTGTAGTAGGTATGGCAAGGGAAACTCGCTCCGGAGCGAAAATATCGGGTGAAAATAACAATTTGAAATATATTTTTAACGGAAAAGTGAAGCGAAGGAAGGGTGGGAGAGATTTCTGACCTATTTTTGAACGTTTCTGAAAACTGTAGATACTATAGTTACCTAAAAGCATTTTTGAGATAGAGACAAATAAATACTATTATGCTTAAGTCTCTGACGAACTCTATCTACGAAGTAATAAACCTAAATAGGTTTCTGACTACTGAAAACTCAAAGTCTGTCATGTATAAATTTACTCGTAATTATATAACAACCTACACACGCGGTATTTGATAAGCTCTATGTTTTTCTTTGATTCTCTACCGGTAGAGCAAACCACCCCCGACTTACCCTCAAAACACGCAAAGGAACTTATCGATTGCGTATTACCGTCGGCTTATTACAAGTGGATTTTATTGAGCATAAATTTATTACGAATAGAATTTCCAATTTTATAAAGGGGAGGGTTGGGGGTAATTTTATTTCAGGCTCGTGGGGAATTCGTGAAAATGCCACAAATTGGGTATTTTTGGTAACAATATTTACTAGTTATGGAAGTTTCAGTTTCGGTATAGGTATTTTGAACAGATTTTTATCACATTGCATTTTCATAATAATAACTGTCAAGTTTATAGAGATTTATAACCGGTTTACAATCGTTTTACAAAGCAATTTTAGGAAAAGTGATTAGCCATGCCAGTTAACTGGCCGAATACTCAAAGGCTACTTAAACATTTAAGTCCCACTTAGCAGTTTGAGACGTCGTTAACTGTCATTTTTTGTATGGCGCGTCAGAGTTAAGCAGCTCTCAAATTTATGTTGCGTACAAGTATTCGCCCGTAAGTCCATCCTAACTTTCTATTTGGGGGTAAGTCTTCTACATCTATTTTCTTCTAGTCATTATAATCTTATAAACTTAAATATTGGTTTAGTATTATCCTGTCACATAAAATACTAAGGCACGTATTTATAAATGCATCTCAAAGTTGAGATCGATCTTAAGATGCAGTTTTGACGTTTAATGTATAGAACATCTGTCAAAAACAGCATCTCAAGTTCGATCTCAATCTTGAGATCGATTTATTAATACGGGCCTTAGTAGATAATTTATTTATTATTATACTGAAAAAGTTTTTAACTACGATAATCTGAGCCACAAGTAAGGTTGAGCCTTTACGTAGGTACAGGGTAGGTATTGAACATAAGTTTTAGCAAGTTGGCGGTCTGGCGCGTCCTCTAGGACACCTTAAACAACTTTCCTTTTTACGAACTTGTTGTGTTTTTGAAGTTTAAATGTTTAAAACACTACTGAGGACTGGAGAGTTCGACAGTAACGAGCTATATAACATAAAAGCTACTGTAAAATGTAGACAAATGGGGTGCTTGCCTACTTTTGATATAAAATTATCCATCCATATTCTGTCATTAAAATTAAAATGAGAATGTCGTATAGGATATTTTTGGTATGTGACTTTTTTTATAAATAATGCTTAAAAAGTAACTCCCAAATTTATTGACATTTTTAGCAAGTTTACAAAGGATTTGTAGGCCCCTGAAAGTACGCGCCGCATCTGCTCCCCTTGAGTTGCAGATGTCCTGGGCGGTGGCTTCCACTTACCATCAGGTGGACCGTCTGCCAGTGTGCCAGCATTGGCTAGAAAAAAAATGTAATGCCAGTACAAGCCGATCTTTCTATAAATTTGGCAGGTTATATCTATATACCACAACCTTTAATATTTTTTCGTTAGACAACATTTATTAAATATTAAACTAATAACTTACTCTATAATATGATATAACAAATGGCTCAGCAGTGTCCCAGCCAGCAGCTCCTCGTCAGGGGAAATTACCGAAGTCACAATCCCAACTTTTATGCGCCGGTACACGGCGCGTTCAATTTGGTTAACAAGGAAACAAGGTCGCGCTTGACCCCGCGAGGAGATGATTAAGTGATGGGAGAAGCGGGAAAACTATAATGTGTTCATAAAAGGAACATATAGTCGTGGCAATCGGGACATAAAAAAATGCTGATAGTTGGGCGAAACATGCGCCTGTTAAGTCCTACCCCCAAATTCTAGTACATACCACCTTTATAGTAAGTTATAAAGCATTTACAGTATCATTACAGTGCACTTTGGTTCTCTAAAAAAAAAACATAATTATTATTGTTATTTTGGGGGCTACATTTTGGGTTCCTTGTTGTTGTTTGTTGTTTCTGTATCTATAAAATTCTTGAATCTGCTATTTTGTGATAATATCCAACGGAAATGTTACCCCACAATTTTGAGACCGAAGTTCATTTATCGTATCAAAGTTAAATAACTTATTAAGTATATAAAATACAGTCAATCAATATATCCCTCTTCATGGGCATGGTATGGGCTTACAAAAAAATACAAAATCAAAATTAGTTCGTGGTATGTTCTCATGTTTTTGTTTCTCTAGATTTGTTTGATTTTATTTCCCGCTAGCGCGTACAATGCGTCCTCATCCCAAACTCAAGCAATAGAGAGAGCGATAGGCATGTTCTCAGGACCTCTCTAAAGAAGATTTCATTCCCGTTCCTAGAGGGTAGGGTCTGAAAACTTGGCCGATAACCGTAAAGTAAACTCAAGCACTAAGGCAGTAACCGGAGCACTGAGGCACTCTTATTGGTAGCTATGTAAATTTACTACCGGCAGTTATTTTCAGAACCTACGAGTATGTTACAAAAGTTTTCGTTTTACGTGTGGGTTAGTATAAGAGTTTTCAGATAATGTAATATTTGGAATGGGGTTTCTGACGTTACTGAATGAATCGCGTATGATAGTAAGATGGTTTGTTTGTGTGTGGTTCCAAAATTAGCAACACTGCGTACCTTTAGTATAATACTAGGGGTAATCCCAGTGACAACCAAATTAGTGTAAATTACGAAATCAATATTTCTAAAAAATGCCCACACACACGTTCCCCCCCGTTTTTAATGGCCTATTAATTGTTCCACTGCTGGGCAAAGGCCTCCCCGTTCTGTCTGTATAGGTCCCTATCCTGGGCTTGTAGTGGCCACGTTTTACCCGCAAAGGTGTTGAAAAAACTTTTTATGACCAGTCTACTACTAATAATAAAGATTATTAGTACCTAGTTATTCAGTTTTATTATTAAATTTATATAAAAAACCAAACAATATTTTCCCATTGTTAGCCAGCAGCGGTGGTTTTCCGACCAATTAAAATTGCATTTGCAATCTACATTAAAAACAACTTCACAATTTCATGTCGACCTAGGTTGACCTACATGCTTGGAATAAAATGCGTTTTAAATATCCTTTCTTGTATGACGTATTTTTAAATTCCATTTTGTTATTTAAACTATTTTCAAGCGACTAAGTTTGTGAAGTAATTTCCGTTACGCGACGGTAAGTAACATAATTTCAAACACAGACTAATTCCATTTTTTATACCCACACGGTATATTGCCGTGTACATTTTATTCGCCACCGAGTCTAGTATTAACGATGCCATAACAAAGCTGCGCCACGATTAAAAAAGAATCTACGGCACAATCGCAACATCAACCCGCACAATGCAGCACTCATTGTAATTGCCATCGCCGCCGCCCTGGTATTAGAGACCCCTGAAAGCAGAAACAAGAGATTTTTTCCCTCGAAAATCATCCCGACCGTGTAATAAGCCAAAAAGGGAACCTTTGATTTAACCACTACCTTTTAAATGCGGATTTTTCGCTCACCTTTGAGACCCTAACGATTCGCAAAGTAAAATTTTGCGAAAACCCACTTTGACCGTTCGCAGGGACATTCACAAAGGTACTAAGTGGCTGCTTTGTTTTCTGACGTTGCCTTTTTAGTCTCGTCCGACCTGTCAGCGGATGTCGACTTTGATGTCAAAGAAAATGTACTCTTTTTTCGGATTATTGACTGGTATTTGAAGTTTCGTTTTTTGTATCGAACATAAAGGTTACTTTGGGTAAATAATCTAAGCCCGTGACGGTTTATTCTGAAACCAAATGGAGTGAAAATAATAACCGAAAGTAAATAATGTGTACCAATCATGTTCGGATACACACATACGAAACAAATGACAGACGTTATATGAATAAAGAAAAGAAAAGTCTTTTTGAAACAATTTAACACACATCCGACAGCTTAATGAATTGAAATTACAAAGCGTATTGTGGATCCATAAATACTACAGAAACTATAAAGTATTTTAGTGGTCATTTGCGAAAAGTAGCGAAATTAATTTGCAGTGCCACTAACGAGCTCGGGCGAGCCACCTTGGTTCCGTCACTACGCCGCGCGTCATTTATTTTTAAACTGTCCATTCGTTGCGTACCTAACGCGTATTGCACGCATCGGGATAAAGTGAGATGTAATGGCAGCAATAGGGTTAACGAGAGTTTGCAAAAACGCAACTCAAATGTTAGAGCCGCTTAATTTGGACGCGCCATATAAAATGGGTGTGACATTGTGCGAATGTAATAAATTTCATAACGTTTTGCGATGTCGACTTTTGTAAGTAAACGTGACATTATACGCCAAAAGGAAAAAAAAATGTCGAAGGGTTTATAATGTATACTAAATTTTAACTAATACACTGGACAGCAAAGAAAAAGGGTCGGTTAGAAAATCTTCAATATCTTCAATCGCATTTTTATTTATTTTAGTTTTATTACAAATAAAAGATTGAATTCATTTTTTATATTCATTTAAGCATTTTTTTTGTGGCCTTTTTTCTTGGGTTTCGCTGAAAATCAGCGCTGGTGGAGTCTCGTACCCCCCCAGCACATGCTGAGCCTTATACCTTTTCGGCACAGTTCGCGCTGACCCCTTTTTTTTCTGTTTCCTCTGTCTATGTGTTGCGAGTGTGTCGAATAAATGTTTCTTTCTTTCTTTTTCTTTCTTTAAGCACGTTAAAATATTCTTTGATTTAGTCTTATATTTCATAAAGCTAGGTCAGGTAATTTTGAAGATATTGAAGATTTTCTAACAGACTCTTTTTCTTACATACATACACAATACATATTTTATTCTAAATAGTAGAGGATTCTATTCGCGATATGCGTTGTGCAATTGCACGCATACAAAACCGAGACAAGTTGTTAGTAGACATTTATACAGCGTAACTATAAGTATACGTTGATAAATATGTGCTGCTATCCCTAATAGACGGATGCCGTCCGCTTCCACCGGGAATTTATATTGAATAGAGGTGATAGACCGACGCGGTGGCCGGCGCGCGGCGGTGGCCGCCACCGTGGCTGTCAATTGTAACCGGCCCCTAAATCTAGGGCGTTCCGAATGCCTGATCGGTTAATCGCCATTACGATTTAGGTATAGCTATTAACAATGGTGCTGATTATGTTAGTATGTGTACTAACCATAGATATTATAATCAGAAGAGATATCTTAGTAGATTTCTCTATGAAACAACGCGTGGAAATTTGCGCGTGATGGCGCGGGTGGTGTGGGTTAAGAAATGAGAGGCAATTTACAAGATACCGACCCTTCCGATTATTTATATCTACCGGTAAATAGCAGAACTACTCGCTTCGTTTTATGTCGATTTTAGTACGGAGTTTAACTTTTTGCACTAGATGTCACTAAGTATAGGATGTTAAAAATGACGTACAAAGGAATGCCATATAGTGTCGATATAGAAATATATTTTTGATGCGAATGTTTGCAAGACGTCTGCACAGGACGAACGCCGACAGCACACTGACTTCACTGACTTAAGCCACGCCCACTGTGATGACTTCAACGGCCTAGTTCAGCCATGCGGCCGAGTTGCATAGACCCAGTCCCCTTAGTAATTGGTCCATGGTACTAACACAAGCTTATCCTTTCCTGTTCTTTCTTTTGAATAAATTCGTGCGGGTTCCAAGATAACTTAGCTTTTCCCCGGGACTCGTCGAGTGTCAAACATTGGCGTCATCGTTGGACACCATTGTCAACCCTGGCTTACAGGAGTTAACAGTGGTGGGAGTGTGTGGCGGGCCTAGTCCCATAAAAATAACACCAAGCTTGACTATACTAGCTGTGTTGCCATCCTTGTCATGATCGTAAGATACAAGACCACACCAAGACCCATCTCTGACTGACCTTGCCAATCGTTGTTTAACCTGCGATCGTTAACCGATCAGTGATTGCAGCTGGCTATAAGCGCCTCGGAAATAGAATCGATTGGATACCATCTATCCTAATTCATCTCGTGCGCTTATCATGTATACGTGACAAACAGTCCCCGGATACCGCAACGGACACTGCGCATAACTCGCGGCTTGATTGATGTCTACTAGCCGCTAATTAGGCAAGGGATAGATTGCAAAACGGCGTATAGAGATACAGACATTACTATTCTGCATATACAGATCAGACTTTGAAATTATATTTGGGGACTAGCTTTTGCCCGCGACTTTGTCCGCGCAGAATTCAAAATCGTACTTCCATACAAACTTTCATCCCCTATTTAACGCCCTTAGGGGTGGAATTTCAAAAGACACTTTATTAGTGGATCCCTACCTACACTTCACAAAGAATAGACCCTCCAAATTAAAATAAGTTGAATTGCTAAGAGTCATGCTAGAAAATTTGAAAAATGAATTGCGTTTGCAGAATTGCTGTGTAGCGCTGTTAGCCCAGAACTCTACATAGATTACAGTCGATTAGTAATGCCAACGCTAAAATAATTAAATGCCTTACATAATGAAGTGTGGGGTCGAACCGAGATAGACGCGTGCGTCACAGTTGACTGCCAATGAGCCGCCATTACTCAATACACGCGGCGAGTCGGGGCGACAAGTCAATTTAAAAATAACAATTGACACTTGACGTATTCGGAATCTAGGATGCTGTAATGTCAGCTAAGATAAAGATAGTATTCTTACTCAGAGATCTCATTATATTGGGTGGTCTGATCACCGAAGGAGATTTGTCCCAAAGCGACCCCATGGTTGGACCACGGCAATTCAGTTATCATAGCATCCGTCAAATTTATAGAGATTTTTTTGCCAGTTTATAAAGCATTTCTATTCTAGGATCAAAAGAAATTTGTAATGCCAGTGTAAGTCGATCAGGTTCAAGCCGCCCGAAAGCCTCTGACAAGGCTTAACGACTGCTGCCTAGATGACAACAACTGGGACCGACTTTTTACATGCCCTCCGAAGCACGTTGACGCTCACCTCAAATGCCACTAAATGGTCACCCATGTCTGGCTGACCTTGCCGAGTGTTGCTTGACCTCCGATAGATAACCGATCAGTGATTGCGGCTGGGTATGAGCGCCTCGATTTATCCCTTGCGAGTACATACATCGTCACCCGTGGTGACGACACGATATATCGGCTCGACGGCCATGTTTACGAATAATTTAAATAGTTTGGGATTGTTTGCACTCCGCTACGTATAAATAATTCATTTGTTGCGATGTGCAGCGGAATTAACGCATCGCCGGCCGACAATATTGTTTGGGGCCGCACAGACTTGCAATTTATAATCGCTTTTAGTTGCTGAAGCAATAAATTTATTTCAGAATATTCACCTGCACTGTTAAGCGCGCCAAGGCAATACTTTTGTCACAAATTATGTCGCACCGAGTCGTTCTCTTTTAAGAATGAGACAATATCGATTGATTTCAAGTTTTGTCATATTTTTGTATGAATCTAAGAAAAAAAAATGCTTAACAACCTATCTAAACTATTATCTTTGACCCAAAATTGACGCCGCTTTGAATCTGTTGCTGATAACATGAAAGTTTTCCTCATTGACTCATGACATTGCTATATGACTCAATTTGTAATTCACACGTCATCATGAAATGAACTGACTCTAACAATTGAGTCTTTGAAAATCTGTAAACTGCTAATGCTAGACATCATAGCCAATAATTGTAGCTCTGGCAACGTTACTCAACAGGAAAATCTTAAAATTCCCTGTAGGTTTATTATGACGAACAGCTATTGTGAAGTCATCGAATGCATGACAAAAAATGTATTTTTTGGTGTATTGTTATATGCATTATGTTTTCTATATTGATTATTACATTATACGTACGATTTCTATCGTAATCTCCTATCTACTCATTGTAATAAAACAAGTATGTACTGGCGTACTGGCGCGGCAGCGCGAATATTTACAAGAAACTCAACAGTTTGTAGCCACGACTCACGAGTCGCCCGTCTGCATATACTCATTAATCATCTAATAGGGTTAACATTATTTGTATGTTTAATCACGGATATATCGTATAATTTATTTTATAATTGGATTATGTTGCATTAATGACCTCTGTATTTATTAACCGTAGGATATCTTTTAACATTTGCGTTTGTGTAATTATTCTTGGGTTAATTAAATTTTATTTTTCTTTACAGATGCACCATCCTATTCAGATGAAGCCAGCTGATAGTGAAAACAGAAATGGTAAGTCATTTTTAATTACACCGCTTTCATTATTTTAAGAATTAAAATAAATTTTTGACTAAATCACTCAAATTTATTAATTATACAAGCTCCAGCTAGACGTTAAATTAAGTATAATAAATTAAACTTTTCATCACTGATACGCGGAAAGTAGGTCGAAGGGTGCCTGAAGAGCCGACAGAAGGTGATACTTTTCTGATCGGGCAAAATCGTTGACAGAACGGGCTCAATCGTATATCCAGAAAACGATTGGGCCCGTTCTGTCAAAGATTCTGTCAAATTATAAAAATACGAGTTTCTATTGAACTATGTTTCAACCAAAGAGAATTTAATAGTTCCAACCTTCTTACATCCACTCAATTACAGCGCGATGTAAAATTGAAATAACATAAAGTTAAGTATTAATTAAAGAATATATTTTTTTAAATTACTTTATTATAATTTACTTTCAACTATTTCTTTAAAATAACATACATTTGGGCAAAACATTTACCATTTTTCCCTAAATCAATCACAAATCGTTCCTGCTTCGAATATATAATCACAGACTAAAACCTTTTTAATGTTTGAAAAAGTACTGGCCTCTAAAAAAAACAAAGTGACAGCGACAAAATATCAAAAAGCAAAATACGCAATCTACGTCAGTATACATGTGTTTGTATGTGTAAATGTTCACTATTTTTTTCTTTAGCTACAAAATTATTTTATTATTACTTTCCTTGTATACGTGATGAAAAGCACAGTGTTTATCTCGGATTAAAGTAACTTATTATTGGTCCCTCGAACTATTAGCGCCCTCGCTACGCTCGGGCGCTAAACCCCGTCTCGGGACCAATTAATAAGTTACTTTTCCCCTCGGATAACAATGTACTATTAATGGTTACTAAAAAAAGAAGACGCCGCAGCCGGGGCAGACCCAAGAGGAGATGGCGGGATGATTTGGTCACCTTTGCGGGGGGTACTTGGTCTGTGACCGCTCAAGATCGTGCTTTGTGGAGAAGTCAAGGAGAGGCCTTTGCTAAGGAGTGGGACACAAAAATAGGCTAATAAAAAAAAAAAAAAAAAAAAAAAAAAAGAAGGTTACTACACTAGTGGTTATTACTGGTCGATAGGAAAAATTATTAAAAATAAATGCTTTTTTAAAAAAGGAGCGTCAGTAATCTTATCTATGTACAGAAATAATTATTAAGTGAAGGTCATAAGCCCAAAATATATCGTATCGGTTAGGTAAGCTAAAATATAGGTAAGGACATGTTGACATTACGATGTTTAGCTAAATATTAGCTGACTATCGATAAGGCCGCAACTCAAGGACTGCACACGGAACGCATGACAAATTGATTCACCAGTTACACGCCTATAAAATAAGGCCCGGGACATATTATACGGCGTATTACGACGGCGTAGTGCGCGTAGCGGATAAGTCAATTAAATATCTGCTGTTGTTTTTTATTCATGATTATCGTATTATCTATTATACGTTGATGTGAAATAGATAAGTTTATATCAATTACACACAGTTGACTGCTACGTCAAATATGTTTTTCTCTATTATTTTAAAATTATTAGTATTGGTATTCATTATTAGTAGGTAGTCAACTACCTACTTAGTAACTTCAAAGTTATCATTAGTTACTAATTTTTAAAGAATGATCATAATTAGGCGTTAATACCCACTATTTTATCTTATACTACACTAAACAATTACCGCCAAAATTTATAGAGTTTTTTTGCCAGTTTACAATGGTTTTACAAAGCATCTCTGAAAACAAAAGTGATTTGTAAGTCCATCATAATTTTTTATTTTGGGGTTAGTATTATGCAGGGTTGTTATGAAAAAATCATCTTGTTTTAAACAGTGTTTAAAACACAATGTTTTTTCCTTTTGTTTTAAATCAATGTTTTAAACAATGATTCAAACATGTTTTAAACAGTTTTCATTTTAAATTTCCTGTATTTTTTACATCTCTGTACCTGTTTTGACAGCATAAAACAAACGCCATCAAACACAACCTCACTCAAATATCAGAGTGGTCAATATATTTACACCCGCGTCGCATTAGTAATATGTCATTACCCTTACATGAACAGTGCACAAAGGCACGTGGGATCGATACGACGTATACAACAAACGATAATACGACAGTAGATGTATAATCTGTGTGACATTACTGACTGACTGACTCAGAGACACAATTGAAATCGGTGAGCGAATGATACAAGTCAATAATTATCATGATACGGGTGGGCAGTAAAAAAGTCGAGTGATAGTCTTTTTTTTTCAAACAAGTTCAGGAATAATTTTTGACATAAGATTATGCCAATCTCCATTTAAGATTTTTTTTTTTTTCCAATTGAGCAACTGTTGCTTATTCTGCACACAGCCTAATTCCAATGCAAAGAACAATGCTCCTAAACGATCTATTTATATAAACGTTAAACGGATTAGTTTTATATTTGCTTAACATTAATCGTGCGTGCCAACTGCCAAGCCAATATTGCGTATGCGACTCAATCTGTGCACTTTAACTACTGAATTGTAAAAGCTTGATCTCCCAAACTTAAGTATGTTTTTTGATGACTAAGGCGGCAAACAAGCGTACGGCCCGCCTGATACTAAGCAATTACCATAAGCCTATACAAGCTTGCAATACCAAAGGCATTGCTTGCACGTTGCCGACCTGAAATAGAGTGGGATATATGATGAGGAAGGGAGAGGTGGTGGGCTTCCGGCTCTCTCACTCATCGTACGAAACGCAGCTGTACTACTTTACGCCGATCTTTTGTGAGAGGGTGGTACTACCCCGGTCGAGCTAGGCGATGTATGAGCTGTAATCAATCGGCTACAGCTTGGCTCTACGGATACCAACAGTGCATCGAATCAAGACTTGAAGACACTTAAAGTGACACTTGGTACACTGCGCACGTACCGGACACCACTCAAAGTGGATGCGTGACGATTTTAAGAGTTCACTCGCATACCGTATTCCATCTAGTAGACACTGTGTCGAATCGTTTGAATAATTTCGATAGTGAGTGTGAAGCATGGACCAATTACTAAGGGGACTGGCCCTAAGCAACTCGGCCGAGTGGTCGGCCTAGTACTAACATCGACATAAAACGAAGCGAGTAGTTCAACTATTTACCGGTAGATAGAACAATGAAAATGAAAAAACAATGACCACGTTTTTTTTCATACATATATCTAATAAGGGCACCTCTTTCTTTAGTCTTTACTCTGTGGTGAAGACACTATGCTAAGTATGAAGTGTAATGTTAAAAAGTTGAGATATTAAATTTTTATTTCTGTGGTCGTTTACGCGTAACTTGGCCCTGACTTGGTGGGTTTTTAATGTTTTAATTTATTATGTTAAGATTGTTAACATTATTTTAAAACTTTTTAAAATCTTGTATTTTTTTATATGTGACTAAGGTGACAAACAAGCGTACGGCCCGCCTGATCTTAAGCATTAGATGTTTGCAATACCAAAGGCATGTCTTGCATGTTGCTGACCTGAAGGGGAGTGGGGCGAGAGGGAGGGCTTGGGCTTTCGGCTCTCCCACTCTGTAATCTTCTGTGAGAGGGTGGTACTACCCCGGAGGAGCCAGCCCGTATGAGCTGCAGTCAATTGGCTACAGCTGGGCAATTTAAATGTGTAACAAAAATAATTATTTTTTCTCTCTTTTAAGAGAGTACCCTAAAGTACCTTCGTATTCTAATATATTATTATTATCTTTAGGTATAGGTAATTATATTTGGTTCTACATTTTATTCTTATTAATGACTTAAGTTTTATTTTTTCTAAAGAGTTTTACAGCCCAGTTTGCTGAATATTTATTGCATAATACCACTCTATAGCAAACGTACGCATTCCTGAATACACTCTGCTGAAAAAACATGCCGTTTACTCATTGCTTTTGCATCTCTATATTTTATCATGTAATAAAATTCAGTCTAATGTTACTCGTATTTGCTCTACCAACTCTACCGTCTGTCAAAATAAACTTAATTTACCAACATAATGCTGCACTTTGAAAGTACTCTACTTATTACTGCACTGAAATCATATAATAATGAGAGCAATACAACTAAAGTCGTATGTTGAGTATTACATTCATCCTTCTAATAGTTTCACATTCATGTGCTTCGCTCTGTTAATGTAGAGCACGATAATATTATTATTGGATCGATAATTGAAACATTAGTAGAGCTAGATTTGATATAAAACCGAATAATTACAAGTTATGGTTGATAGATATTTTGTTAAAGCTTTATCTATAAATATTTATTACACTATCATTACTTATGAATAGTCGAAAATATCGCTAAACTCTACCACTGGCTCTACATTCTTATAGGAAACCAGCACCAGAGCTGTTCTGATGATGATTATCTCACCTTCACGACCTTGGCCTCGACATAATTATAAAATAGCCAGCTGAGTTAGCCATGATGACTCATTGGTCAACCACGCGATAATTACAAATAACACAGTGTAGATAGGTATTACCTAACTCTATATTAATAATAGGATACAACTAAAATGGACTGAACGGACGAGATTGCATGTAATACAGTGTTTTCTTGTAGTTCAGTGTGCTACCGTGCCTGTAATCGCGACCACTTCAGTTTGCTAATTGCTTAACCGTTCTCATTTATGAAATGATTTTGATCTTGGTAAATGACTCTTCTATATTGGAGAAGATAATTTCTCTTGATAGAGTCGGCATGAAAATGTAACTTTGTTATCGCTATACGGGTCTTAATATCGGTTATACACTGACTCTACATGTCATTTGACGATTTAATTAGTTCACTTTAATTTAAGTGGGTATTATACAAGGAAATATGCATCATTTTCCGCTTCAGCGATATCGTGGAGTTAATTTCGATACGACGACACGCCAAAGTGGTGCAGCTCGTGAAATATTTAACGAAACGCCCACTAAGTAAACGCGATCGCTATTGTAGAGTCGTCTATTGAAACAATAGAGTTGTACAGTGGCAACTCTATCGGAAAACATAGCGTCGACTAGGCAGGGGCTCATTAGCGAAGTGGGGGGTACGGTCAAAGGGGGGGTGTAGACTGTAGGTGACAAGGAATGAGTGATCGTCGGATTCGTCGGTCATAGCCGGCGCGCGCGCACCTAACTACCGCTATTACGTTAGTTGTGTCTCGGCCGCGGTTGAATGCAGACGTGAGTGTGATGTGATAGTGTGTTGTGTGGTGTTAAGGATGCGCGGCGAGGCTGGTGGTGCCCGCGGCAAGGCGGGCGGCGTCCGAGGCGGCAGTTATCCGGCGATCAGCGCCGCTTATTGGCTACCACCGTCAAATCCTACCCCCTACCACGTGCCAGGTTCGGTGATTACCCACTTCATTTTTTTTTTTCAGTCACCCGCGTAATGTACATGCCAATATTTGACGTTAATGGTTTTCCTGGTATGACATGTGCGAAAAAAAATAATTAAAAAAACAGTGCGACGCATGCTGAAGATGTTTATTCTTATAACTGCATCCGCTACAATGAATGACAGTGCAATCAAAACAGTTTTGTATTCGTAGTTTTTTTTTAGCGCCGTCCGCAAGCGACTTTTTTTTCGATTTGAAACGGAAAACGTGTCTGACATTGACCGATATGCCGACTGAAAAACAATACGACTGTTTTAACTCTACGCTGTGATTTTTTTTTTGTCTCCTCAAGTTTTTTTTTTGACGTATAAAGTAAATTAAATCGTTAAAGCCAGAGATAGTGCGGAAACATGCGGAGAAGAACTTACTGGTCGACTTAAGAGCCTTCTTTTTGAAGTCGGTTAAAAGGAGTTATTTTTATGTTGGTGCCCGCCTAGTTTTAAGCAGTCACAGTAGCCTATAGATGCTTGCAATACCAAAGGCATCGCTCGCACGTTGCCGACCTGAAGGGGAGCGGGACAGAGGGAGAGGGGAAGTGCAGCTGTATTAGCTACTTTACACCGATCTTCTGCAAGAGGGTGGTACTACCCCGGTAGTTTATTGCTTACATTTCTCACTGGACATTCAAAGTTGGTATTCTTTTATGCGACTTCTTCATTGTAGAGACAATGGAGTGAGTTATGATAACGGCGATTGACGTCATCGTTACTTCGTGGTGCGATTTTCATAAATTATTAATGGTTGCACATAAATAATAGAGTTAAAGCTTGCTTAGATTGTATACCATTGTAATTTGCGATAGAGTTCTGTGATATCCGTCTAAGTATCGACTCGAATCGAAACTCCAAGAGAGCTGCTTTATTTTGACGCGACATACAAATAAGTTACTGGTTGATAGAGGGAATATCCTTTTCTAAAGAACATTTGCCCATAGATGTAAAAGAAATTTTACTACGTAAAAGAAGATCGGCTGTCGATAGAGAAAGAATATATTACATACGTGCGTTTGGCAGGCAAATGAAGTTTCCATTTTCGAAAACGCCCAGATTCGATTCGATTGGTCGTACGTGTAAGTAACCGCACCCAGTGTGCGCACTCCCGTAGTACTTGGAAGGTCGGGATCATTCGTGTTGTTCGTACGTGTATGCACCAGTAAAATTCGGACGAATACGCATCCAAAGTGAGCGCGGCCTTAAGCATTACCCCTTAAGTCACGTTTTCGTAGGAAAAGAGAGAAAGAAAGAAGTAGGAGACTACTCGTCTCCGAAAGTGTTTCGGTTCGGTTCGTTCCGAAGTTCGGATTCAATAGTCGTGATTTGACGTTTCTTCTTTCATGGACCCTACTCCGAAAGAATCCGGAACACTTCCGAGTAGAACTTCACTTTCGGGGTAGAAAAACGTACCATCCGTCTGCCGAAACGTTTCGTTTTGTATTTCGGAGTAGGCACCCTGAGGTGGAAACGCGTAAAGTCGTGTTGTCTATAGTACGTTTTTTACGCAATCGCCCCGCTGGACGCTATCTTTGCTTACCAAATAGGACAAGTATAAAAAAACCTACTATAGATGATATTACGAGTGCTATGGTGAAATGTTTGCAATTCGCACATTTTGATGAGTCGTTGTTTAAAGGACGTTGTTTTGCAATGTATGCACTTGTATTACTTGAGTTTGCAATTATTATTTGCAGTAGTGTTACTTGATGTAATACGTTCAAGTTTGATATACTATCTATTTATAAACAGGCATAAGTAAGTATTGTTTAAATCATAGATTAATTTTGGTTTCCGCAAAGGCGCTCCAAATTCCGCGACGATAATAAGTTACCTACTTTTATGAGAATATTTTTATCAGTTTTTTGTTTATGTTACGTAATCAAAACAAATTATGATGCTTTTTCGAAAAAAGACAAAAGATTGAACTAAGCTTGACAACCAACAATGTTTCTCTTTTAGTTGATCTTTAACAAAATCAGCTCAGATTTTTACGTAGGATGCATTATTATCAAGGTTTTTTTATGCGATTAGGCCCGCCACACTCCCACCACTGTTAGTCCTGTAAGCCAGGATCGACAATGGTATCCAACGATGACATTCTGACCCTCGATGAGTCCCGGGGAAAAGCAAGTTGTCTTGGAACCCGCACGAATTTTATCAAAAGAAAGGATCGGAGTTGTTTGAAGAAGATTATCCATTTCAATCCACAGGAACTTAATGTAATAAACTATCTGTGTGCCAAATCTCATCTAAATCTGTTCTGCCGTTCTTGCGTGGTTGAGTAACAAACACCCAAACATCCTTACCATCTATAATATTAGTATCATTAATCAATTGAATAATAATAGGTACTGACTACAATATAAAATGAATTGCTCAGTTAACACATAATACTGGACAAACTAACCGTCTATTGTTAAACGCAGATTAGGTCGTCGGGAATAAATCTGTTTGTTTCCTCGTTTTGCATTATCCTCGTGTTGGGAACGGCGCTGCTACGCTCGGAGTTAAATCATTAGTTAACACCCGTCAAACGGTTAAATATAACCGGAGTTTCCTGGTTGATCCTGACCGGTCCATTATATCTCTATGAGCTCTATTGAGCTTCTGTAGAGTCTTGCTATTATTGACGTATTTATTTACTATTATTCGTTACTCTAGCTGTGTATCCGATGGGATTTTCTATACAAACTTTCATCCTCTATTTAACCCCCCTTAGGGGATGAATCCCAAAATCCTTTCTTAGTGGTCACCATAAGAATCTCCTGTGCAAAGTGCCATGCTTCTCGATCCACCGGTTTAGGCTATTTATCTGTCAGTCAGTCAGTGAGTGAGTTAACTTTTTTTATGAAGTAGGTTATTTTTACTCGACAGCTAAATTACGAAAAATTAAGTTATTTATCGCATGCGTTATATGACTTAATGAATCAAAATCAAATTACACTGAGTGAATTTCGTGTTGATTGAACAGGTCAAATGGTCGATGACGCTAAATGTCACGGCGTCACCAAACAATTAGACCGACTAGATTTTTTGACGTAGATTAACACCTAAAGCATCCTCGTTCTTCCTTAGTCTTACTACGGAACCCTAAAAAGAAAAAAAAAACTTTTATTAACACTCCCTATCTTCCTGTTAGGCAGTTGATCGAACGGTGTAGCAGTAGGTACTAAAAGTGTAAGAACCATGGACGAACCACCCATGGACTCCACACTAGAAAACAGGAAATTCCAAAAATAGTAGCAGGGTGGGAGTGAAGGCAACGTATTCTTATTGGTCTATCAGAGCGGAGGCAACGCATTCTTATTGGTCTATCGAGAATAGTAATGGATTTCGATTGGTCGACAATACCTTATACAGCGTGTTAGTTTAGGCGTTTAGTTTTTAACTATAAAAATATTAATGAATGACAGAGAATTACATGACAGAGAATAACAAACAAATTGCAAAAAAAATTCCAATGAGGGCCACCCGTATGCTAGCGAGCGACTATGAGCGGTGTTATCAAAGGAAATTTACCCGTGTAAATGACGTTATTCCGCTTTCCCTTCATACCTACTTAATTTTATTTATAATTTTTTTATTCATTCGTATTTTATCTGACAATCAAAAAAAAGGTGCATTTATGTGTCCTAACATCCTGTATATCTGTATCGTATGTATAACCTAACACCCACCCACTACCTTACTCTTAAAACCCTGTATACCATATTAGTCAAAGACCATTTAAAACCGTGTGTTTCGGGAACTTTTGTACAAGACTATGGAGGTCAAAGGGTGGTCAGTCCGTGGTTAGTACAGTTTTATGTATTGTAGTAAGTATGTAGTGACTTGTATGTGCTCAAATTGTAAAGAATTTTCCATCTGCTCAACCGCACCGCGACATCCCGCACGCGGTTTGCAAGCAATAAAGAAACTCTTGTTTAATGTTATCACAAGCGAAGCATTCGCTATATTATTGTTTGTGTTACATTGCCGTCTGTGTACGCGAAATAAACAAACAGAGCATCGACGCTGAAAGAATGTCAGGCGATGTAAACAAATCACAGCGTAATAATCGTGATATTTATTTACTTTTGCATCAATAATTGTTTAATTGGTTGTCGATGGAGGTTTTTAGTACTTTGTTAGTGACACGGGACTTATCGGTTTCTGAATTGAGGCACTTAAGTGTCGCTTGACTGGGTAAGTGTGTCAATATTATGCTGAGATTTGTGAGATTTAAGTATTGAACTGTTGATTGAGTCACATTTATTATGAAACCGTTCAATAGTATCAATGGATTTGAACTTGAACGCATTTTAGTGGCAATACAATTAATTATGATAAAAATAATTTTGTGAAACGGTAACGTAAAATAACCATTTCAACGACCCACTTCTAGGCACGGGCCTCCCCTCATTGCGAGGGGGATTCAGGCTATAATCCACCACACCGGCACTGGCCCATGGTATTTCACATTATTTTTAATATTTGTTAGATTTTCTGAGACATGCAGGTTTCCTCACGACGTTTTCCTTCTCCGTAAGTAAGTGGACGTCTTTCGGCTGAGATGATGATGATGATGATGAAGCAAGTGATAATCATATTAATGTTATGATTCGCAAATAGATTTGGAAAAATCTAGAGGTGCGAGCCGGGATTTGAACCTGGAACTTAAGCCCGCAAGACGCGTGCTTTAACCAATCGGTTATCACTGCTCAAGGTTATTACGAAAGAAAATTTTTAATGAACACTCATGCATGATATCGGTGGAAAACGTATATAACACTGTAGGTAAGTAGGTATTAATTAATGTATTATCGTTATTAATATAACGCAATTAAATTACAATTCAAAACACGTTTAGGTCATGTTTTGTAATATTCAAATGATTACTATACTGGTCTATTAATTGACTTTAATAATCGAAGTAATATAAATTTTTTTTCATTGAGCCTTTCCTATATAAACTGTAAATTATTAGTCCTTAATGTGGCACTATTTAGGGCTTTCCCTCAACATAATAATTATATCATTTTTGGGCTTCCGGCTTTCTCACTCATCGTACTAAACGCAGCTGTAATAGCTATTTTACGCCGATCTTCTGTGAGAGGGTAGTATTACCCCGGCCGGTCGAGCCCGCCCGTATATGAACTACAGTAAATTGGCTACAGCTTGGCTCTACCATCAATACACACACAATATGGCACATTCTGTAATCTCACCAGAATGTTTCACTCACTCAGACACACACGAAGATATTAACACTGACAGTCTCATACATCTACTCACACATACATAATACTTTTGTGTTTGACCAAACAATTGACGAATAATACTCATACATTTTTAGCGAAGTGTGACGTGCCAGGGCACTTGTACAATGCATTTGCAACATTTTTACCTACATTCACCGCAGTGATAGCTTGAAATAGAGTTATGGGTAGGGTGACCAACTGGAGACAGTCCCGATTTCATCGGGATGACCTGATTTCAGACCCCTGTGTCCCACATCCCGCCTAAAGGGCTGGCGGGATGCAAATTGACCCGATTTTCAACATCGGCTAATTTTTATCCAATGTTTTTGCTACTTATAATAAGTACAGAGTGTATCTTTGAAAGGTGTGTAGATTTCACAAGTTTCCCTTGCTGATAATATATCCGGTGATTTAAAAAAACCTGTGTGTGTTTTTGTTACCTACTTTTTATTAATTTAATTTTACTTATATTAATTTTATTTTTTTGACTTTTTACTTTGCAACTTTTCTGCTTATCGCAATAAAGTTTTTTCTTTCTTTCTTTCTTTCTTTATTAGTGCACCAGCCAATAGTGTAGCTCTTATGGAACAAATTCTGGGAAGTAATGTCGGTCAAACGTTTTCATAAGAAAACATTTAAAAACTTTTCTTTAGATTTTCGTCCGTTGTAAATAAAATCTGGACTTCTTATGAAGTCAGTCCCGTTTTTTGCCATATGTCCCGAAAAATTAATATCGGTGTTGGCCAGCCCAGTTATGAGGTAGGTGCGCGCCAATGCATCTTTCGACAAACCGACCAAGGGTGTCGACAGACTTCATGCTTCGGAGCCGTCAGCCGTGAGACTATAATTAACTTACCTAATTATAACAAGTTCAATTGATAACTGTTACCTATGTTGAAAGAATTGCCACTTCTAAACCCTGTCAAAAGGCCTACTACAAAATCTCTGATTACTTGGAAGATAAATCAGCTTGGGACTGATCGCTCAAATACACTTCGTTAATGACAGTGTCATGTCAAAGTGTAGCGTGTCTTGCCTTGCTTATTTCGGAGGACAGCACACTGGAGCTATTGGTTACCATAAGACATTGTATTAAAATAAGTAAATGGCGGTAAAAAAAAAAAAGACAAGCCCGCTGTGTTTCTTGCCGGATCTTCTCAGTCGAGGTCGTGTTTCCGATCCGGCGGTAGAGTTTAAGGAAAAAATGTAGAATGACAATTTGTAAGTGCCCCCGTAGGCCTAAACAAAATAAACGCTTTGACTTTGACCTTTTAAAAGACTACAAAGACCCTTGTCTTGCGGGGCCTTCTTCTCCACTACTGGAGGTTGGCTGACAGCTCCGTATATTCCGTCCGCCTTTTATTAGTGGCCAAGTCTTGGTGACATTAGTAGTAAGATAGCTCTCCACCCCAGCATAAGTACTTAGCGTTAATTAACTAATTTCAAGCTCGGCCATCTATCAGCGAAAGTCCCTTCCGCGAAATTGCCAAAGTTGGCCCAAATAGGTTGCCATTTAAGTTCTGATCACCATAAATTAGAAATCTCTAGTCGGCCCGGATCGTTACAATTAGGTTCTTCTCGTTCTATGTAGTTTAGCAGTCATGGCACAGATTAAAGAGAATAGATGCATCGCTAAGCTGCAATCGATTTCGTTACCTAGGGTTGGCACCTAGCCGATATCAAATAAATTTGAAATTTCCAGCAATAATTTTGGGAACTTGCACGGATAGAAAATATAGTGCACTATGTGCAGGTGGTTTTAACTAGTTAATATGGAAACGTCAAACATGCGATAATGTAGAAATCTGATATATTTATTAAGCAAAAGCTGCTGCGAGTAATCAGTTCCCTATGATTAAATTTATCAAAATATTCATTCTACATAATTGTTCCCTATTTATATCCGATGACTAAGTCGAGATCGTCGGTTGAGGACGGTCAAGATCGTAAAATACGACACCACAAAAACTACGAAAATACTCAAGCAATATATCAAAACATTCCACTTCATTTAAATGTACAACCCTAACACGCGAACCGTGTACATCGCATCGAGCCGACATTTTGCTATAGCCAAACTGTTATGTGTACACGCACCGCTTAGTACGAACGACACTGCCTCGCGCCGGTACACAGCTGGCTATGTAAACGAACATTAAACGTACGCCCGCGATACATAGCGAATTGATTTAACTCTGGTACGGTGTTGGCATTCGAAATTACTGATGCCGGATTAACAGTGGATTCGGGGATTACGCGCGAAAAAAAACAATACCTAGTTCAATGTCGTTTTCTCTTTATCGCCAATACAGAAATTAAAGAATTTAAACAATGAAACGGTATTTAGGTAAATTAGTAATTTTATTACAGAAAGTCAAAGCGCGACTAATTCTTGCTACAATGATTCATGGCAGAGGACACCGAATGGAAATGTCAGAATTCCCAGAAAGTTGGAGGTGCCTATATGAGTACATACGAATACTCAAAGGCTACTTAAATATTTAAGTTCCACTTAGCAGTTTGAGACGTCGTTAACTATTATTTCTTGTATGGCGCGTCCAAGTTAAGCAGTTATTCGGCGGATGGAGACAAAAGTCGCCAAAATTATCACAAAACTCTATTGTATATCCCACAAAGTAAACACCAGTCTCTACAACTATCTTGAATACTCTCGGGATACACGGTGACACTCGACACTTAGTGTATCTCAGTGTACCGACACCGCCACGACCTCTGTAACAAGGTGTCGCGGTACTCGACACTTAGAGTATCTCAGTGTACTGACACCGCCACTTCAACGGTGTCGCGGTGGTGGGCACACGTAGACACTCGATGTATACACTGGTGTATTTGTGTCTAGTGTCGGTGTATCCTTAGCATTGCTCTTTTTACACCTGTTGCGGTCATATTTTGCACGTAAATACCACAATTTTAACCGTTCAGATAACGAATTTACTTACTTCCTTAAATCAGGACACTTGATTTTTAAAAAGTAGTATCTTTCACACTTACCTGTGTCTTGCAACAATCCTGGGAAAAAAATTGCGACTCATTTTCTGCACGCGTAATCGTAAAACGAGCTGGCACATTATTCCATGCAGGTGGTCTGTACCACGTCTCTACCATACCGAAAAGGTTTCTCGGTAGGTTCGTAGAGTCGCGTTAGTCATTAAGCGGTGTTTGAACAATGGCTGTGTGTCGCAATGTTTGCTTGCGTGCTTGTTTGTGTGTGTGCATTATCAGTAAAAGTGCCTGTGAACAGTTTGGTGGCATACCTTTGATGGTGAAGTGATAACGGTATACTTGGGTCGTAGAGAACAATCTCTACATAAGTGTTAAGGGAAGAGACCCCTTACTTCACTTCTCTCCTTTCTGGCATCAAACTTTGATAAAAAGAGAGTATAATGACCGACTATATCAAATCTGCACTGCCCCCCTAGACAAGTGGCATGAACGCCAATCGAATAGAATAGAATAGACTTCACAATGTATGGAAATTACATTACAAGTCGCTATGTAGATCACGTGACTTATGTCATTTCCATGCATGAAGCGTAGAGATTTGAAGGAACGCTTGTAGACGTCAGCCACTTGTCTAGAGTCTCTGGATTCGCATCTTCAAGTATTTCTATCCTGCTCAAGCATTCTAACTGTGATAAGGACAGCAATACGCTTCCAGTTTGTGTATCATTAGAATAAGTATCATTACCGTTCTTAATGGTAGGTAATTACCTACTACGTCAGCAGCCATGTCAGTCCTACTAAACGAGGAATGTGACCGAACAATGACGTCACGGCACAGATAACACAAACACTGTACGTAAAGTATTTTATTAAAAAACAAAACGCAATAAAAAGCGTTTCTTGTAACCTGAGAGTTACACGCTTACGTAACGAAACGCAACACTTGTACAAACAGACGACGTGCGCCCGCGCAGCCTTACGATAAAAGATCTTTAGATTAACAGAGAATACAGGTGACACGTTGGGTAACAACGGGATTGGAATATTGCGTGATAATTCGTTGCATACAAAGGTATTTTATTATTTGGGACTAAGCCCGCCACACATTCCCACCACTGTTACTCCTGTAAGCCAGGATCGACAACGGTGTCCAACGATGACGCCAAGGTTTGACCCTCGACGAGTCCCGGGGAAAAGCTAAGCTGTCTTGGAACTCGCACTAATTTAATCAGAAGAAAGAATAGGTGGAGTTGGAAGAAGATTATCCACTTCGCTCCATAACAAAGCGGGAGACAATAATGACAGTATAGGCTGGTAGCCACAGAAATAAGACTGTTACAACTAGTGGAAGTCGAGTTGTAACGCACCACGGACAGTAATGTGACTATTTGGACGTAAAGTTATACTTGATTCCAATATTAGGTATGGCAAAAGCGCAATACAAAGATTGCATATGTCATCCTAATTTATATACACCTAGTTACAAGACGTTAATTCAATTTAAAGTAGGCATTAAATTCTAATTTACAACCAAGCGAACAGCCAAGCTGTAGCCATGACTGCAGCTCATATATGGGCTAGTTCAACCGGGATAGTACCACCCTCTCACAGAAGATCGGCGTAAAGCGCGTTTCGTACGATGAGTGAGAGAGCCTGTGGGGCTACTCCGAAACACGAAACGAAACGTTTTGGCTGACGGATTATACATTTTCCTCCTCCGAAAATGTTTCGGAAGAGTTCCGAATTCTTTCAGAGTAGGGTCCACGAAAGTTGAAATTATATCCGAACTTCGAATCTCCCCCTCCCCGCTTCCCCTCCCTCTGACTCACTCCCCTTCAGATCGGCAACGTGCGAGCAATGCCTCTATAGGCTTCGGTAACTGCTTAACATCAGACGGGCGGTACGCTTGTTTGCCACCTTAGTAACATAAAAAACATTAACTCGCTTCCGGTATCCACTTGGGATAGTGATGTACGCGTGATGTGTCTCCACTATCCTAACGACCTCCTAACCGCGGTCGCTCAAACCGCCAAGTTTTAATTGAGTTGCAAAACAAAAGACGGAACGGATGCCACTGCCGTGTCGTAGGGCTGGCGCGTCACAGTTTTACTCATTGACTTCCTAAAGCCGGAAACCCACGCACGCACGGAGAGGCCACGCACGAGGGTCAAGCTTCGCTTTGCAAGAAAATGTATGCAATCGTGTCCACCGCGGCGCACGGAGAGGCTACGCACGAATGACGTCATGCATACATTTTCTTGCGGGGCCTCTCCGTGCGTCGCGGTGGGTTTCCGCCTTAACCTTAAAACCTTTAACAATATAGGCTAAAGCGTCTATAGCTTTAGCTTTAACATAGAGGCAATAACTTGTTTAGCTGGGAAGGTTTCGTCTGTGCGAACTAATACGGTTAACAAGCGTACGGCCCGCTTGTTAAGCAATTACCGTAACCTATAGATGCTTGCAATACCAAAGGCATTGCTCGCACGTTACCGACCTGAAGGGAAGTGGGACAGAGAAGGGAAGATGGTGTTGGGCTTGGTTTCTTTTAGTTAAAAGCCAAATTCAGTTGTTATATATATCACACGTTAGACATCATTAATTGTCTCAGTATTAACATATATTTTCTAGCCAAATTTGAAAAATAAGCATAGTGGCAACCCTGCATGCGCTCCTCGTCCCCTCCCCTCCACTCCAACAGTAAATGCGGATGTCTGTGACTTGAAGCCTGAGATTTACGATGCTCCGGGCATCCTGCATGCAAGTGATGTGCTACAAAAAGTTGGGAAAGTTCGGACGGATAGAATGTGTGCGAGATACTTCTGTAGCTTTTGTTACTGGAGCTTTTAAGGCTCGTCTTAATAAATGCATCTCAAAGTTGAGATCGATCTTTGTTAATGTATGAAGCACCTTAAGCATTTTAAGATCGATTAGCAGCATTTTAAGATCGATCTCAACTTTGATGCATTTATTAATACTAGCCACACGGCCGAATACTCAAAGGCTACTCAAATGTTTAAGTCCCACTTAGCAGTATGAGACGTCGTTATCTGTCATTTTTTGTATGGCGCGTCGAAGTTAAGCAATTCTCAAATTTGAGTTGCGTACGAGTATTCGGCTGTAAGTGTATTTCAAATTGTGTTAATATTACTGGCGGCTTGGCATTTTATTCAATAGGAGGATCTGAATCGTGGCGGAGTGAAATTTCAGACATTGTAACTGGTTTGAATTTTTTTTTTTTTTTTCAGAAAAGATCATTGTGGAATTTTGTGATGCAATCGTTTTTCACGTCACAATCAATTATTGAAGATATTTTCGCAAATCAAGTGTAGTGACCGACATTTTTTACATTCGTAAGGTCCAAAGGAATCTCATTGTTTTAATTCACGGAAATAATCTTACATACTATCAGCATACTCACGAGCATATTAAATTGTTCATTTGGAGAATCTGTACTGTGATCTGTTCGAAGAAATAGTATAATATTTGTAGAATGTAGCATGTCATTTTAAAATAATTTATACGGCTCAGTTAGGCCTCCTAATTTACTCTAAGGGCCACCGCAGACATGCTACTTTTTGCATCAGTGATCGGCGATTTAGTCGCTTTTAGCATCGGAGCAGTCGAAAAAAAAAAAAATTGTTCTCTTCAATATAGAGCATTTAACTATACCATACCACCATTATGTCCACTATGTCAGTCTTTTTTAATCTGTGGGTCGCGAACCTTAAGGGGGTTACCGGCAAAAGGAAAAAGGCAAGATTCTACACTACAATAAAAACACAATTTCAGTGAGATGTGACCTAGGGCTTGTTTATTTTAAAAAAAATTGTAATATCGTAAATATTATTGCTATTTTTGAAATGTTAAAATGAATATCGCTACCAAAACAGAGAAAATCATAAATATAGTCCTCTAAATTACTAACTTTTTGTCTGTCTATGACCAAAAAGGATCGCCAGAATTATTCCTGCAACCTGTAATGGGATCGCGTTTTCAAAAAGATTGAAAAACACTGCTCTAGTGGATACCACCACTATGTAATCCATTTCCTATTAAGAAGTACAAAGTCTACATGATATGAATTTACGTATTATACGTACACCAAACTCGGGGACATCCATCGTAGAGCCCAACTATAGTACGTAACTTAGTTTCTGTCACGTAACTCGGTGGAATAGTCGAAACTATTTGTACTCGGATCTGCATAGTTGCCGTTTACGGCCGACTTCGCAATTGATGGACCGTGCCGCCTTCGCCACTTTCGACTTTGATAAAGAGTTTTGTTTGGCTACAAAGCGAGCGAGTATAAAGAAATTACTCTTTCTTGAGTTTACTCGTACCAATATTTACTCATACAAAAGTATGAAAATATCGTACGTTGGTTTTACGTTGACTTTTTGTAATGTAAAAATGTCCAAGTATCAGAACGTCCAAGTTTCAAAACGGTTAATTGTAAAAATGTCTAAGGCCGCGCTCACTTTGGATGCGTTTTCGTCCGAATTTTACTCGTGCATACACGTACGAACAACACGAATAATCCCGACCTTCCAAGTACTACGGGAGTGCGCACACTGGATGGTCGTACGTGTACGTAACTCGCATCCAGTGTGCGCACTCCCGTAGTACTTGGAAGGTCGGGATTATTCGTGTTGTTCGTACGTGTATGCACGAGTAAAATTCGGACGAAAACGCATCCAAAGTGAGCGCGGCCTAAGACTCAAAATTTTTAAGTGTCAAAATTTCTAATCAAAGTTACGTACACGTACGACCAACTCGCATCCAGTGTGCGCACTCCCGTAGTACTTGGAAGGTCGGGATCATTCGTGTTGTTCGTACGTGTATGCATGAGTAAAATTCGGACGAAAACGCATCCAAAGTGAGCGCGGCCTAAGACTAAAAATTTTTAAGTGTCAAAATTTCTAACTGTCAAAATTTCAAAGTGTCAAATCAAAACGTCCAGTGTCAAAACCAAGTTCCAAGTTTAAGAATATCCCTTGCAAGGCATAGGCATCCTTTAGCCACTCATTGCAATTCACTGTGTATCCAGTGTCTATTTTTGCCGATTCATGGTATTTTCTCATCGTTCAGGTTTAAGCTTGGGATCTTCTCTTTTGAAACTTAACACTTATATCTTCACGTCACAAACTCACAAAACATTTAAAAAATCACTGTTACTCACTGTCTAAAATAATTCGCTGCATTTACTTCACAACTTCAAAGTTACTTTCAGATTTCACTCGAACTTCGTGGCCCCATCTCTCGAGCTTTCAACTTTGAAAGTTTCATCGTAACGTACGAGCTCAGCGACTGTAGCGACAAGGCTGCTATTACATACCTGGCACGAAAGCAATAATCTTTTTCGTTCGGGTTCGGAAATTTGAATTTTGACACAGTTTTGTAGTAAATTTGTAGTCAAAATCACGATCGAACGAGGCCTGGGTGGCCTGGGTTCGTAATTGCCAACCTCTAGCTTGCCATGTGGTTGAACTTCCGGCTCTCACTCATCGTACGAAACACAGCTGTAATCGCTACTTTATGCTACTATTCTGTGAGAGGGTGGTACTACCCCGGTTGAGCCAGCCCGTAAATGAGCTGCAGTCAGTTGGCTACAGCTTGTCTGTACCACCAGTAATATTATGTTCGTGTGCTTATCTATGATTAGGTCGTCTGCACGTCCAAGGTTGTTGCTAACATACGCTGGGCTCTCTTTATTATTCACACCCGTAATTAAAAGAGGTCAGCTTATCTTGGACATCTTACTATAAGTACAGGGGACTCTTTTAGAGAAAACGTTGTAACTAAAATTAACAGGCTGTTCTAAATCCGTCACCTTGGAATCTCACATTAAACCCCGTCCTCTAACTGGCCTGTTTTAGAAGTGTTAATTACAGCATTTAGCATCATAAGGCCACAATATGGCACATAGCTAGTGCTAATATACAAGCCACGTATGTGTGTCATATTATATGGATACATTATATATTTGTGGAAGTTATTTAAGTTGTAAATAAGTTGGTCAAATGTTTGGCATAGATAAAGGCTAGGCGCCATTATATGTTACAGATTTCTCTTCTTCTTTTATTAGTGGTAGAGTTTCTGTAGCCAATTGACTCCAGCTCATATTGCTGACTCGACCAGGGTAGTACCAACCTCTCACCGAAGATCGGCGTTAAGTATGCATAGAATACGCAGAATATAAAGTATACAGATTGCTTATGAAAATAGCAAGGTGGTAGAGCCATGCTGTAGCCAATTGACTGCGGCTCATAAACGGGCTGGCTCGACCGGGTTAGTACCACCCTCTCACAGAAGATCGGCGTAAAGCAGCTATTACAGTTGCGTTTCGTTCGATGAGCGAGAGAGCCCTAATGACCACCGCCCCCCCCCCCTCACCCTCCCTCCATCCCACTCCCCTTTAGGTTGGCAATGTGCGAGCAATGCCTTTGGTATTATAAGCATCTATAGGCTGCGGTAACTGCTTAACATCAGGCGGGCCGTACGCTTTTTTGCCACCGCAGTCCTATAAAAAAATACACTACGGCACTATCCGTTAGAGCATTAAATAGTGTTAATAAATACGACCGCTTGGCGCAATTTTGCAGTTTGAACGTTGGCAGCTCGGATCACTACATAGAGTGGTTGTGAGTTCGATTCCCGCCAGAGGAAAATTTCGGAAACGGCCTTTTCGCAATTTGCCCTGGTCTGGGTGTCACTGGGATCGCCCCCAGTCCATTGTACGGTAACCATAGTACAAGCTTTGCTTAGTTTGGGACCATACAGTTGGTGTGTAAGTCTGGGTTTAAAAAAACTACTTCACGGTATAGGTAGATAGTATATTCATCGCTACAGTTCTATAAGAACTACAAGCAATATAATATGTACGACATGTGCATTATGTAAACTAAGAACATCCTCCTTGGCATCGTTGTGTACTAGGCTGCTAAGGTTAACATTTTATGACGTCGGTATTTGTCAATTATGATAGATTTATAGATAAAGTTACCTACATAATGTTAGTCCAGCTAAAGAATTTTATCTGCGGGACTAAAAGTAAAAGGGCCAGATAGCATTTCTGCAACAGAAATTTATCCAGATTTTCGTTCGGCTCTCTCACTACGAAACGCAGCTGAAAAAGCTGCTTTACGCCGATCTTCTGTGAGAGGGTGGTACTATCCCGGTCGAGCCAGCCCGTTTATGAGCTGTAGTCAATTGGCTACAGCTTGGCTCTACCACCTTAAAAATAATAGTAATTAATATGAATGTATCATTCATATTCCGGTCGGTCGGTCGGTCGGACCGGTCGTTTCTGCTTATAAGGCGAGGCGCACGCAGCTTAGTCGCTCAGTCGCAGTCCAGCTTTCCTGAGGATGCCTCGTTTAGAGGCGAAACACGTGTCGAAATTATTTAGGATTCGCTTTGTCTGCGGAGAATTGCTAATTGTTAGGGTCCATGACTCATGACAGACATACTCTCGACTGACAGGGAGTTAGGTCTTGTTGGCTTCTTCTATTATCGATCAATTCATTTGGTTTATAATATTGGAGGTTGACAATTCCGAGGGTGAGTGGTGGGTCCCTCTCTATAATTGTTTAACTAAAAGTATATCTGCCTTGCTCATCCGTTACGAATGTGAAAGGGACGGCAATACCTAGTTTAGTTAAGTTTAGTTGCGTACCAACAAAATCAACACTATTTTTGTTTCTCGTCTCAAGTAGTGCCGCGCCACCGCACTCGAATCACGAACGATATAATCGAGAACCGAACGATCGCGTGCATCGATGCAACTGGCGGTAATCGATTGTCTGCAGCCGCTGTTTGTATGTGGGTCACATTCAATCTAAAGATACGGTGACACGAGCCTGATACGATATGAGATAGGTTTTCTTTTTTTTAGCTGGAGTATGTTACAAGGCCATAGACAACCTGATCAAGATGCATTGCAGCTTACAAACTATAGAGACTGATTGAATGTTCGTATTGAGTATTAGAACCTTTTTATGGGATTCCAGGCAACCATATTTAAAGCTGTGAGGAATACTTGTCACGGATAGGAAATGGCCAAACTCTCCTCCTTCTGCCCATCCCTTCGTTCCACTTCCCTGCAGGTCGGCAACGTGCGAGCAATGCCTTTGGTATTGCAAGCATCTATAGGCTACGGTAACTGATTAAAATCAGGCGGGCCGTACGCTTGTTTGCCACCTCAGTCCCATAAAAAAAATGGCACAAGAAAATCGAATTAAAAAAGAAAATTTTGTACGGGCTTTGGTTAGGGCCACTGAAGAGTGCTGTGATCAAATGAAATCTGTCCTTCTAAGTTCCATCCTTTTAATATTTTATATGTAAAACACCGTTAAAACCTTTGCATTAATATTAGAACAAAAGGATTAAACGGTCATGTATTAATAAGCTCAGGTACGTAAAGAATGCAGGCCTCGGAAACAGCGAGTGACATACACACAAGTAGAATTCTACGTACCATAGACACAAGTACGGATCATAGACGATACTTTGCAAAGTGAATCGTGCGCCGACACTTGGCAAGGCTGCGCTAATCGCGACGGAAGGCTGCGCCCGCGCACCGCTCTATCGATATCCTAATGCATTCTTACGTGGGTACGGAACATTGGTTATTGTATAACTTACTGTGTGTTATAATATACTAGCTGTGCCCCGCGGCTTCGCCCGCATGGAAATGGATGTGTAAGATTAGCCTCTTATTCCAGAGCCTACACTATCTACGTTTCAAATTTCATTAAAATCTATCTAGTAGTTATGGAGATACGTTGTAACAAACATTCATACACACACTCACTTTCGCATTTATAATATTAGTAGGATTACACAATTGTATTATTATATTTCCCCATGTTTGATGACCGCTTAGTCTCTTCGGTTCCCTATACCAGGAGGTTGTAGGTTCGATTCCCATCTACCAATGTTATGTATAGTACGGTCCCAGTTTATGTGGGTGTTAATGTTGGTACATTTCGGAAATGGCCTTTTCATTGGTTGGACCTAGTCTGGGTGTAACTGGTTTCGCTTCCAGTTCATTGTACGATACAAATAGTGCAAGCGTAGTTTAGGATCATACAATAAATTGCTTTGTCTGGTAGTCTATTTTATTTACTACATAGCTAGGTTAAGGCCTTAATCATTTTATTTAACACTATATATCATGAATGTTTTAAAATATTACACTGTAAAACTATTTAAGAATTAATTACCTACTTAAAATAGGTAGGTAATAATTACATACACGCCACATAACCTACCACATAACTCAAGGTCTAAACGACTCTTCAACAATAATCCGACAGTTACAAACACATTAAAACATCATAAAAACGCCAAATAAATCGTTCCTATTTACAAACCAATGAGGTAATTGAACAAGCAAGCGTAAGCAAAGGTCGTGCGCGAGCGCAAGTGAAATCGTCGAAAAATTATAATTAGCGTTCTTATATTGTCTATTCACGTGACGATTTGGTTCTCGATACTTATCCGATCAGATCACTGCAAAGCAGATAAATGGAAGAGATTGGCATTTAAAACAAAACATTGAAACTATGTTCATTTAGGTTTCCCTTTTTTTTTTTGTCAACCTGTGTCATCCCACTGCTGGGCAAAGGTCTCCCTTTCCTTCCTCCACTCCTCCCTGTTTATGGCAATAGTGGGTTTCCCCATAAATCTTAATCATTCATTTCTTAATCGAGACGTTATTTTACTATTCTAAAAGTTATCTTTGAACCCAAATAAAAATACTTTAAAAAGTGACGTCATCCAAGTGATATCATGCATAATATTTAATTCGGAGCGACAGTCAGTCTGGATCTTACAAATACAGTCGAGATATTGGCATCTCTACCTAATTACGTGCCAATTTGGCAATCAATCTGTAGGCACCCTATCTGTCCGTCCATTTCAATTGGTAGGTCAATGTATAATGAATCATTATGAAACGGGCGGTTTGGCGACTTGGTGCAATGGTTTGAGCGTTGGCTGCTCGGCTCACTGCATCGGGTGGTTGCGGGTTCGATTCCCGCCAGAGGCAAATTTCGGAAACAGCCTTTCGTAATTCGTGGTCTGGGTGTCACTCTGATCGCTCCCAGTCCATTGCAAGGTAGCCATAATACAAGCATTGCTATGTTTGGGACCATACAGGTGATGTCTAAGTCTGGAAATATTTATTTATTGAGATACTTATGTTACCTAATTCTGTAAGAACCCAATTTGATCGTTTCTACGAATTGGAACAGAAATCGGCACATGAGTGGCGGCCTTATTACAACAATAGCGTCGCATCAATGCAAATACATTGCTTAGCGCTCTTGTGTAAACGGTAATTCGTTTTTGCTTAGCCATCAATGGACAGGTGATTTGTTGATATTGACGTTTGAATACTTTAGTTTCATAATTCGACCTTGTGCGTCTCCAGCCAGCCTTCTGTATAATAAGGCTAAGGATGTAATGAGACAATTGTGTTAAGTATGTAATAGTCACATTGTTGTGAAGGAGGATTAATTTGTTTTTTGGCAACTATTTTGTAGGAAAAGACATCCTCATATTTTAGAGAACACTGTTTTGTCACTCATCTTATCGTACCTAGTACTTGCCCAAACGTTTTGTTAGTCGCAAACTTAACGTGTCTATTGTCGTGTCTGTGTCTATCAAAGTCAAAGCGTTTATTTTGTTGAGGCCTACGGGGGCACTTACAAATTGTGATGTGGCACATCCTCTCGGGTTTTAGTCCGGTTGTGAACTGATCGATGGCAAGAAGTGGTCGGGGAAGGTAAAGATAATGAAGGAGCTATTATTGATTATAGTCTGATTTTTAATTAGACGAAGTAAACTGACAGGTGCTAATGTCACTTTTCGATATAAATAGAACAAGTAAGGTTCAAATTCATAGAACAGTGACATTTTTAGCTGTCAGTTTGCTTCGTCTAATTAAAAATCAGACTATAGTGACTAAGCTGACTAGCGACACCCTGTATAAAGGGCTCGAACTACATGGCAAGACGAGGTCCTAAACGACCTAGCCGCTATAAAAAGTCAAGTACGTAAAGGAAGTACAATGTGCTTCCAATAGCACAACATGATAGTTATCAAACCTAAAGCATCGTAGATTTAAAATCACACTACTTAGGGACTTATAACAAAGCAGAAATTAATTTTAAAGTTAGATTTTTTTGTTACGTAAGTGCAGTGTTGTAAAATGCACTTAAAAATCTATTGCACAACCCACTTCAAATAGCGTGAAAACAATTAAGTTTTAGATAGAAACGCGATTTTCAGTAACACCCGTAGCATAGCATGTTATGATTGAACTTGATACGAATATTTTATAATTAAGATTAAGCTTTTTCTAAAAATGTTGACCTTCATACTTTTTAAAATATAATGTTTTTTATGAAACTAATTTGAATATATTATGTATTTTACTGCTTAATGTTTTTTTTTTATACTTATTAAAATTTTAAATTATAAAACTGACGTCATCATCCTAATCGAAGAAGAAGATTTAAGCGTAGGTACATTACTTTGCTTACTAGGTATATGTCAAGGCTATGTACTTTTCTATTTATAAAACCATCGAATAAAACAATAATACCCTATAACCATACACAAACAACAGATCCGAACACGAAATGAAAACAGACACAAAAATAATAATACGAATAAATAAAAACAATAACGACGAAAAACATTCATAAATGCGGTTGTAAAATTTCATTTGCGTGCCGTATCTAAATTATCCCGCGGATTTTACCATTCGGATATCGTTACCCTACACACGCAATGTTCAGATTTGTGCAGAGCCGTGACAGACCGTAGCGTAGCTCAAATATTATATCACCGTGGAATTTCGTGGTAGTAGATTCCGCCCAATTCTGAACAGGGCTTTATGCACGTGAGTGTAATAATTCACTATTCCCTCACACACACGCTGACACACTCGCAGAGCTTAATATTAGCAATAACAGGAACTTTTTCCACTCGCCTTTATTCTCCTATGCAATTTACCCTGTCCCGATTATTGTACCATAAATCATGGCCAGTGTACCTCCATTTTTTCTGTGTGTTTGAAATTCGAATCGTTTATTTACTGTTTCAGTTTTCGAATGGAAGCAGTTTTTTTTATTCGATGGCAATGAATAAAAATTGTGTTTTATTTGTACCGTTTTTATTTGGACTTTTTACTTGAAGCCGTCTGTCGCCAGTTATTGTTTGTTGAGAAATATTCCTTATTTAAACGAAAGCGATTAATTTTTTAGAATATTATCACTTTTAAAAAGTGAATTTACATTTGAGTTAACTGCTTATTAATCATCTACTCAGTGAATAACATCAACCGTGCGCAAATGTGACCGACGACTATGACCGTGACCAACAGACAGCACATAACGCCTGCAAATAGTAGGTTATTATTTTATGAATTCCTATAACATGTACTAAGCATTCATAAATACTAAGATGTTTCATATAATACTTAATTTTAACTTGTAATTATTATTTCATCCCTAGCACCACAATTACTCCCAAATATATCATTTGGTATATGTACCTAATTACACCGGTGCATTTCAACTTCCGTAGACATACGCACGCATGTTGAAAGTGCACCAATATAGTTATACCTTTAACTCGTCTCCAACGAAACGCATGCCGTTCAAAATCTTTACTTATACAAACATTGCCAACATTCCGAAATCAATTTCTCAAGTCAACACGTTAATATTCTGAATGCGAACGCGACGGACGACCGCCTCGGTCGGGATACGCGAGACAAATACGGAACGAACCATTATCTTATCATTTGTCTACCGTTAAACTGATCGATAGTAACAGTTTGGAGCAGATACATTGACGTATTCATTCGCTATACATTCGGAGTTTCTGACTGTCAACCATCGATGGATTTGTTGACTGTAAGTGATGCGAATATTTGGTAGTAACGGTAAGTTTTTTGTGAAGTAAATCTTGTATTTTTTTTTCTTTTCTCTGTGTGGTTTTTGAGAGAGCGATATCGCATTGTGTGAAGCTATTGTAAATAAAAAATGTAGGTACAAAATCGTTTGTTAAGTTTGAATGAGATTCTCATTTAAATGTTTATTAAACTTATCTATTTAAGTAAGTATTTACCGAATGCTCCACTTGTTATTAAATGTTAACAGGATAGAGATACGAAAATTATAAATGAGTATTAGGCATTTTGATGTGAATTTAGGTATTAGGTTTTTGTTTGAAGAAATAATTGCGACATATTTTGTCACACTTTTTTGCCACAAAGCTTATTACGAAGACTGTACCGTTCCTTTATAAGCTTAAAGTATATTACTACCATAACTTATCAACGTGGCTGTCAGTACATCAGCTCACGTGTTACGCGCCACTTTAGCCCCGTTCACACACCGGAGGGATTCAAGCCCAGAGACGATACGCCATATTCGAAAAGCCTTGTAAACATACTGCTACCCAATACAGGTAGAAAGTCCCCCACTATGTGAACAGGTCTGTATAAGATCTTTAGGCACAGATGTAATCCCTCAAGACACGCTCCGCGCGCGCTGTCGACGGATCAAATTATACCAGTTTACGTTTACATCTCGCTAAGACCTTAATGCACATGTTATAAGGCTCAAGATTCGCCGTCTCACGTGTAAACGTTAATTTGGTTTATTATCATTGAGACATTTATTTTCTGTGCAATTTTTTTTTTGTAAATTTCTTTTATGCGTATTGAATTGAGAAGTATGTTAGAAGGTCGCGTAGTAATAAATTTAAACTTTTTCAAATAGTGAAGCAGGTAGGTACCTACATCCCCTAGGACTTTACTAAATTTGACACATCTAAAAATATTTCTGTCTTGCTTACATGCAACAACCGTGAGAAGGATGGCATTGGCAATACAATTAGGCCAATACTTGTTTTACATTAAATCTAACAAAATACGCAGCATTATTTAATAATTTTACGTGACAACCTACAGAAAATGTTAACTTTGTAGTCTTAATTGTTACGGCTCATTAGACATCGAAATCGGAATACCCCGCCAAAGGCATGGTAACACTAATCTCGACAATATGCCAAGGTGGGCGTGAACTGACGTCATTGATTGATAGGGGGGGGGGGGCAGACTGATTGCACCGTGTTTATGTTATCAATCTCTATTGACCCCGGAAGATTAGCGCTAGCTTCCGGACTTGCCTCCGACAGTCCGAAGTTTGAAAAGAATTGTCGAGATCATGCATTGTCTATGGTACAAATTTGAAAATCGAAGTAAAGAGCTTATTACACTTGGCTAAATTTAGAAGCCTAAATTCAGAAGCTTCTAAATATTTAAACCATTCTAGCTTCTGAATAGCTTGCTGAATGCGATTACACTTGCCTAAATTCAGTAACGACTAAATTAAGTAGCCTAAATTTAGTTAATTGTAATAACCCCTTAAATAATGTTTATTTTTTCGTGAATTGCGAATAAAGAATCATTAATATCCATCCTAATCATTTGTTTTCCACTACACCTTGACATGAAAACATTTTAAAAAATTACTGGAAATTCAAAACTGGAATAAGCCAAAACGCGTCTTTCTCTTCCGATACACGACACCGAAAATAAATCGTTTTAAACGATTCGCACGTCGAAACTATCCAGTGTAGATTGACACGCCACCGGCCCACATTATTTCTGCATCGGTATTCGGGAACCAAATAGCCTCCTGTTAACTGACAGCACTATTAATACACACCACCAACGTATGTTGACACATGTCACCTGTACTAAGTACCGATATTGTTCATTGTATTGGACGTCCGAAAGGTCTTTTTACAATGGTCGGATTTTATTTTGCGTCCGCCCGCCTTCTAATGACCGATGCGTCATTAATGTTTTTTTTTAAGTATTTAGAGACAATAGCTCGTTGGACAGTACATAGGTACATGTGTTTGGTGTAATTTGTACTATCAAGTCTGTTCTTGGTTTATTTATATTGGTCTCGTATATTGCTCTCTATGTTTCTCGACTGTTTGTTTGAAGAGAACTCTCTCTTATTTCGTTTGGTAGTGCGAAACGTGCTCGATTTAAAATATTATTATTAAAATTCTAAGGGTTAATTGTTACTGATTCCTTATACAACTTTAACGTAAAGTAATGCATATTTGTAAGTTAAATGGTGACATAACATAATAAAAAAAATGTGTACTAAATTGGTTATAAATAAAGTAAATATTTTATAAATATACTTTAGCGCTATATTATTTATTTAACACTAGCACAGTAAATAACACACTCTTTTTTCGTAGCTGAGGGGCTGTTTACTCCTAGACAAAATCTTCCTTTTTCCTCTTCCACGCCACTCTCAAATAAAACACGTCATATATCTTACTACTTAATATCCCATTCGCTGAATCACCAATCAATGATATATATCACACAACAAGATACAATCACACACGAACGTTTCCCATCGCGATGAATCTATGTCGATGTCGCGCCGCGCCGCGCCGATGTCGCATGTTTGTCATAGGCGACGTGTCGCGTCGTTCACGAATGTCTCCTAACCCATCTGACGTGAGTTTTGGCACCCATCAGGTATTTCAACTATCTGGATAAGGTATAGTTGCGACACGAATTGTTACGATGCGTTAACATGATTAGGGTTCGACCGAACTTGTTAAGGTGTATAGTGTATATTGGGAATCTTTATATGTATACTACTAGGAGGTATTGGCTTGCGAAAACGTTCGATTTCGCATGGCATTTCGATTGGCAAATTTATGTGTAATTAAATGTTTCACTAATTAGGCGTACAGTTAGCATATTAATCTATGATAATTACCCGAAGGTCAGACCGCTGGCTACAACTAATTTCGAATACGAAACAATTTTTGAAATTAGAAAATTATTTTTTCCAATTCCAATTTTTTATCGAAACTAATGGTTACCTTACAACTCCACGTTGTATAATATCGAAGTCTGATTGATTAAAACATGTCCCGGAAAAATCGAATCGAACCTTAGAGAACGCTCCAAAATCGACTCGATAGGATTACTAACAACAACAACAACGTCACGACTTTTATCCCCATTCGGGGGTAGTCAGAGGTTTGAGTGGCCATCCACCACCACATCGTGGAGGTATTAAGCCAACTCAAAGCCCACGTTTCACCAGATAGTCAGAACCCAAAGTGACAGGTGGTGAACCTTGTCGCCGTGTATACAGGAACTGACTATTACCTAATCCCGAGGGATAGGTAGGTTTCCTCACGATGTTTTCCCTCACCGTCACCGGATTACTAACATCACTAAATTAGTTAGGCTTATATCAATATGTGCACAGGATTGATGTGTGAATTTATAATAGGATTTGTGCACCCTATTGACCTGTGCACAGAGGTGCAGTAATTATTGTGTGTGCGTTTTAGGGCGTGGCCGCACCGGTAAGGCGACAGAGATGCGTCCTCGATTTTCTTAAAAAAAAACGCTTATGTGATGCGGCCACCATGGTGACCACCATGATGGTAACAAACATTCACACACACACACACACTTAACTTTCGCATTTGTAATATTGGTAGGATATGAGTCTTAGGCAGTAAAGCAGTAATGTATATGAATACGAGCATCTTATTAACAAGTACACTTACTAGAAGAAAATGCAATGAGACCAAATTGTTTTAATACACTCAATAAGAAATCGTTCATAACATTCTCATAGTTTATTTTTATATCAGAAATGTAAGAGTTTGGGCTGTCATAAATTTGCTCGTTGCATTTTGTGTGGAATTAAAATAGATTTACTGATGCGGAGATTCTTCCGACACAAAAACTATAAATTCCAGTGTATAAATGCTCTGTAATCGCTAATGTATCGTGTGCATGCAGAGACTAATAATCCATAGACACCGCAGAGTAGCACCCTTGTTCGCCTAACATTATTATGGGTGAACCTAGAACGGACAAATCAAATTACATCGTCTTCACCAATACTCTGTCTCGCCAACTTTACAATTGCATTCTCATAAAATAATGACGTAAAAGGCGTCTTGTCATATTTATCTGTGTGTGCACGTAATATTTTGGCTATGTATTGCTAACTGCTAGAAATAACCTCATAGTATAAAAACCCCTAATCTAAGGTTAGTCAAAATTAGGGGATTTCCTTAAACCAATACCGACTAGAGTTTATCTATACGATATCTAGGTATAAGTTTGGTTATGTGTATCTATTAGATTTTTTTATCCTTTTGTTTATGAGACGAAGGTGGCGAACAAGTACAACCCGCCTGATGTTAAGCATTTACTACGTTTAGCCTGATGTTTAGCCTTTACATTCTTGCAATACCAAAGGCATTGCTCGCACGTTGCCGAACTGTAAAGGAGTGGGACAGAGGGAGATAAAAAAGAAGTTCTTACAAAATTCCATTTACAATTGTATTTAGAGAATAACACGACTCACACTGCACTTGCACTGGTTGGTTACTATTCACGCATTTTCACGTTAGGCGTCGAGCCGGACGGTCGTTTTGTGTGTTGATTTATTATTAGGCAGTTATTTCAGCTAACGCGCGCGTACTCACCGCGAGATCGTATATTTTGAACGCACAATTCTAGTTTACAATATGATGTATTGTGTTAAACTGTACCTAGTACATAAACTAAAATACTAGCCGCCTTTGCAGAGATTTCCAGCCCGTTTACAATGGTTGTACAAAGCATAGGTATGTAGGCTAGCCCCCAAATTTATAGAAAGTCATGATAGACCACTGGTATTACAAATCACATTTGTTCCTAGAAATGCTTTTTAAAACCATTGTAAACTTGCTAAAATCTCTATAAATTTGGTGGTAAGTCTTTATTATGAGAGGTCAGTTTATTTTGGAAATGGTACCATAAATGTTCACAGTGCATGTGACTGTAACATTTTTCAGTCGTTTCCACTCGATAACACCCACATGATATTAAAATTAGTGTCGCAAATTTCTAGTTAACTAACTATCCGCGAGTGATTAACTACGCCACTAAGCTAACTAGGAACTCGGTTGGAATGCGGCTTCCCCGCCCGCACACCCGCCACCGCCTGCGGCTTCCCGCCCGCCACACCTCCCGCACACCGCCACCGCCTTGTTGTGCGGGTGACGTCACATTTGACAGGTTCCTAGTTGGCTTGGTGGAGTAGAACCACAGAGTAAAGACTAAAGATAGAGGTGCCCTTATTAGATATATGTATGAAAAAAAACGTGGTCATTGTTTTTTCATTTTCATTGTTGTATCTACCGGTAAATAGTTGAACTACTCGTTTCGTTTTATGTCGATGTTAGTACTAGGCCGACCATTCGGCCGAGTTGCTTAGGGCCAGTCCCCTTAGTAATTGGTCCATGAGTAGTACTAAGCGTGCCGCGGACGTCGCTTTAATTTTGATTCAGCATAATTTACGGGCTGTTTGTAACACGGTGGGTGCAATTAAAATTGAAAACTTATGTGCGTTTACCCGGCAGTAGCTTTACGATTGCTATTTGTAAACAGTTTAATAACTATTTCATAAGCTTAATACGTTTATTGTAGTGTTTGAGTTAGTATACGCGTCGATTTAATTTGATTTTCAACATCTCAACTCTCCCCCACCCCCTTCATCCCCTCCCTCCTACTCCCCTTCAGGTTGGCAACGTGCTAGCAGCGCCTTTGGTAGTGCAAGCATCCATAGGCTACGGTAACTACTTAACATCAGCCGGGCCGTACGCTTGTTTGCCACCTTAGTCCTATAAAAAAAACCTCTAGTTTGATAATTAGGGAGCGTAGACTGAGCATTTTTCTACTTTATGACATTGTTTTACTGTACAAAATAGCACTAACGCGGCCTATAACTATTTTTTTATATTTTGTGTTTTATAATAAATCAGTAGGTATAATTTTTTTGTTAATTATGTCATAAATATAATCCGAATTTTCCGTCGTACAAGTTTAACTGTTCTGATTTAATCCTAGTTAACTAACCTGTCAGTCCCGTGGCCACGCTATCGGATTTGAACCGCAAATTTAATGTCGGCTAAACTGAAATCCGTTTTGCGTAACTTCATAATCCGCTACTAATCATGACATTATCCAACACAATATTTTTAAATAAATGATATTTTCAGAGTTTAGAGCCAAGCTGTAGCCAATTGACTGCAGCTCATATACGGGCTGCCTCGACCGGGGTAGTACCACTCTCTCACGGAAGATGAAGCAGCTATTACAGCTGCGTTTTGATGAGTGAGACGGCCGTAAGCCTAAACCCCCCCCCTCTCCCTACCTCTGTCTCACTCCCTTTCAGGTCGGCAACGTGCGAGCAATGCCTTTGATATTGCAAGCATCTATAGGCTAAGTTAACTGCTTAACATCAGGCAGGCCGTACGCTTTTTTGCCACCGCAGTCCTATAAAAAGCCCCCCTCCCTCGCTCCCCCTTCCCCTCCCATTCCCCTTCCTCCGTCACACTCCCTTTCAGGTGCGAGCAATGCCTTCGGTATTGCAAGCATCTATAGGCTACGGTAACTGCTTAACATCAGGCGGGCCGTACGCTTTTTTGCCACCGCAGTCCTAAAAAAAACTGATAAAGTAATGCATATATAAATGCCCTCCTATTTCGTAGAACTGCTCGGGACTGAGCAGAAATGTTCCGAGCGCCGAGAACAATGCTCGGATCGCGAGTCCTATCACGTGCGAGTTCCGTTCGTTGAATTAGAGACACTTAATTACGACTTAAGTATCGGTTTCACGTGTGAGTTTACTTTTACCAGTGTTTATCGCGGTAAAGTAGTACGAAGACACCAGTAGCGCAACCAGTCGCTCCACCAACAAAATGTATAGAGCTGTATGGAGAATATCGCACCTGGTGTCCGCTTGGTAGCGCAACCAATTCGATGTCGGCTGCCGAATCACCCACTGGTGGCGCCACCATGGTTGCCTCGTGCGATATCGCGCTTATTCATTGATGAATTACTTTAGCAGATATGATACCTCTTTACATTGCAAGTATGGGTAATTGTTAGGCCCTCGGGTAACCAATAGGGTGTGATATAATAGTAGAGCTATTCAGAATCTTACAGATTTCAGTAAATCTATTTCTAAGGGGGTACAAATTGACAGCGGATGTCACAAACATGTGACATGCGACGTCAGATTGATTGACAAGTGATATTTTGGAGTAATTTCCCGCGGCTTGTCTATTATGGTTTATTTCCTTTTGAAATATCCAAAATACTCATACTCCTTCGAAAATGAACTCGAGCCTGGCCTTCGGGATTTTATTATTTGTGTAAATAAAGAGGTAAAAAAACATACGGACTGCCGAATATTAAGTAGTTGCCGAAGAATCCGTAGCCTATAGATGCTTTCAACACCAAAGGCAGCGCTCGCAAGTTTCCGAACTGGCGGGCAGTGTGAAAGAGGGAGAGATTTCTCACTCATCGTACCAAACTTAGCTAGAATAGGTGCTTTACGTCGATCTTATGTTAGTAGAGGGTGGCATTACCCCGGTCGAGACAGCCCGTATATGAATTGGATACAGCTTTAGTTCATCTTCATTTCATTTTGTAGTTGCGTCTCCCGCACGGATTCCCTTCAACACATAGGTTATTGATCCTCCCAGTTTGTGTTAAAATTCAATGCGCGAACGCACGTCGCCGGCGTGCGTCCGCTGCGCGGGCGCAGGCAAGCCAACGCGACGTCGGTGACGAGGTGCCTAGCCGATAAGTGAGAGTTGGAGAACAATGGTAGATGTTGATGTAAAAAAGTAAAAGAATTTGTGATACGTGGAATTTTCCTGTTTGATTTCGTGGCTCTTTGCAGATAGTAGTGATTGAGATAATGGTACTTAATGATTCTTACTCGTCTCAAAACTCAATGAGAATAGATTTACTCTTATTTGAATACGACTTTATCATCATGTAAACCCAAAATACGGTCACCATAATAAAAACAATTTAATAAAAACAGTACGATATTTAAAATGTCAAAACATCTTCGTCCCATTAGTAAAAGCGCACAACTCACAAAATTCCGTAAAATCTACAAAGATATAAATTTCAAATATCGAACGAGCAATTAAAATCCAAGGGGTAGATCGGGGTGAAGTTGAATGACAAATGAACGAGGCCTAGTGCGGCACCGTTTCGGGTACTAAAGCGATTATAGTGCGGCGCGGGTAAACCTATTTTGCATTTGAACACGTTGATTGAGTTAAAGTGTTCCGATTAAGCCGTCTTCCTCTACAATTGTAGCCGTTGAAGTGTGAATTTGAATCGAATTGGTGTACGGACGTGTTATTGGGTGAGAATCTTACCGTTCAATCGGAAGAAAACCTATTGGGAATTAATATTGTTCTTAAAGACTGATTTGCTTTTATTTTGACATGCATTTTTTTTACTGACTACTTATCGTAATACCTACATGGTCTTGAAATGAAGGTATAATCTGATACAACTCTACCTATCTAAGTATTTACCACTTCATATAAAATCGAATTACTAACAAACCAATAAAAAGCTCAACACTTTTTCTGAATAAGAATTACAAATGAAACTTGACACAATTATAATGATTGTATTCTTTACTTACGCCCTTTTGCCCTGACATTGCCAAATACCGTTTTCAAATAGTTTCAATTTGACATTCAAATTCTACCATTTCATTAGGTATCTCTATACAAATAGTTACTTATCGTAAGGTGTTATATGTAATGTTAGTCTGTATGTAAATTTGAAACTAAAAAACAAAGGAAAGGCGGGTCGTTGACACTGGCGCCGTCACTCAATGCGGAAGTGAAGTGGTAGATAATTTTCAGAATGTCACGACAATTACTATTTTGTGGTTTAATTCGACAAGAAAAATAATCGGTGCCGTATTGAATATTCAGCATGTTTTAAAGACATAAACACAATTGGACATGAGTACCAATTGCTCATTAATAACTAACAATGTACTACCTACTTGTAGATATACAAGTAGGTAGGTATATACATCAAGTTGAAAGTTTCCAATTCAGAACTTGACTTGCCTCAATGAATCACCAGCTTCATCGGCAACTGGTGTAACCGCGACACCGCGACATCGCGACACGGCAACACTGCTACACCGCGACATTGCACCCCCACTCGTGATTCACGCCCTCAACTTGTCAATCCACCGCCGGGACGTAGGGCTGTCGCGTAGGTTGCAAGTTTATTGATTGAAATCAGTTGACGATCCATAACTACCTAATTAGTTTTAAAAAAGCTTGTGGAATTAAAGAAAAAATATTTCTAATTTATCAACCAACTCAATTTCTTTTTCTATGGGATTAGGCCCGCTACACACTCCCAACACTGTTTCTTCTGTAAGCCAGGAGCAACAATGGTGTCCAACGAAGCCAAGGTTTGACCCTCGACAAGTCCCGGGGAAAAGCTAAGTTGTCTTGGCACCCAAACGAATTGTTATTTTTTGTCGCCCGCTTTGTAGCGGAGGGAAGTGGATATTATAATCTTCTTGCAATTCCTCCTATCCTTTCTTTTGATTTAACTCAATATCTCTACGTTACAGTCCATTCTTCAATAACCTTCTTTCTTAATTGCTCCAGTAAATGGCTTATACAACATGTTAAAAAAACCCTGTCCGACCCGAAAACGTATTGTTGGGTATCGAGATTAGATGCTATGATAAAAAAAAAAATTTTTTTTTTCATTTTTTTTAGCATAGTATGTGTCCCACTGCTGGGCAAAGGCCTCCCATATTTTTTTGGAAAACAATTACCCCGTTTAGATAAAAAAAAAACATAACATGATGTCATCACATACTTTGTGGTCAGAGGTGGCGCCACACGATCTAACATAATTACTTCCGGTAACGGTGTTGTCATATTTTTAAAATTAGCTACTACGGTGGGAAAAAGGCAAAAAAAATTGGCACTTTAAATGTTCATTAATATGTTTACTATCATGAATATTTAATTTATTTTATTTTATTTGGTCATGTGATTGGGGAACCTGATTACCGGTTTCGGCTCGGACAGGGTTTTCTTAACATGTTGTATGATAAAATCTTTCGCAATTTCATTCCTCGTAACTTCCGATTGCTGTGATTAATTTAATTAGAAGAGACTGTTTTAGTCCCTACCCTAAATACCGTCAACCCATTATTGCATAACGTATAGCCCTCCTATCCTTTCCACCCCGTCACTATTGCACTATACATGGACGCAAAGTGACGTGTTATAAATTATTGTCGCGGTGTGCGTGTAGAGTTTGATTAATTTTGTAGCGACGCTGCGTTCGATGGCGGAAGCTGTGACGTAATTGGTTTTACGTCATTTGATAAGTGCGAGTGTTGCTGGCTCAAAATGTATTGGATATTTTCATACGCACTTTTTAGTTACTTTTTGCTTATTATTTATAGTGACAGCCCTATTGACATTGCTAAGAAGCATTATATTTCTAAGTGTAAACTCTGGTGTTAAATTGCGTGAGGCGTTTAGAGGGGGTAGAGCCGAATCTCACCAAATCTCACGTGGGGTAGAGGGGCTGGTCTCGGCAAACGTTTAATTTTTTCCGCAAGGAATACTGAAAAATTGCGAGAAAACCGGGGTTTAATTATGTAAAACATGTTTCTCATGTAAGATTAGAGGGGCAGGGGGTCGAGCCAAATCTCACGACGTCTCACCGAGGGGAGGAACAAAAGTGATTTGTAATGCCATTGCAGGTCCATGATAACTTTCTATAAAATTGGGGGCGAGTTTATATTAAGAAAATGCGGCACGAATTTTAAGCAGAGATAACTCGACAAAAACAAATGGTTACAAATAGATTTCTAATAACTAAAAACCTTAAAATCTTTGTGGCATTGTTCTTTGGTCCTTGACATCGCTGTGACACTTAACTTGTTGCATCTTGGTGGGACGAGGTGGCCAGTTATCGGCCGAGGTTAAATAAGTAAAAGCCAAGCTGTAGCCAATTTACTGCAGCTCATATTATATGGGCTGGCTATACGCGAGTACCAGTCTCTCTCAGAAGAGTGGCGTAAAAGCTGCGTTTCATACGATAAGTCAGAGAGCTGGAAGTCCAACCAAAATAACACGTTTTGACAGATTATCTATCGCAAATGTCTGGGTCTATACCTTTGACGTCGGAACGCATATACATAATGTCATAATATGAGAGCTCGCGCGAGGCAAGCGAGGCATTTGGACGCACCAAATGACGACCTACGTTGTTGCAATGTTTTGTTGTATAGAAATAACAGTTACAAGTCAGTGGTCAGATAACTGGTCGCCTCACCACGCCAATTAAATATTATTATTAAACATATTATTATACAATTATTTAATTTTGGTGTTTACAAATCGGTGCCTTCACGGATCATCTGAGCATTAATGTGGAAATTGTAATTGGTTGACTTCGCTACGGTGTGGCGCTAATTAAGTGAAACTTTCAAGCTATTGCAATATTCATCATCATCATCTTCTCAGCCGAAAGACGTCCACTGCTGGACATAGGCCTCCCCAAGGTTCGCCACAATGACCGGTCTTGCGCTGCCCGCATCCAGCGGATTCGAATTTCAGACGAAATACGCGTATTTCCTACTACGTTTCTCATTGATTCCGACATTTCTTACGAATGAAAATTGTTTGACGTTTAGATTCGACGACGACGAAGACCTCAAACAATTTTCGTTCGTAAGAAATGTCGGAATCAATGAGAAACGTTTTAGGAAATACGCGAATTTCGTCCAAAATTTCGTTTTCGTTTGAAACAGAGTAGGCCCTCTGGATTGCAATATTATAAAGGTTTATTATAATCAGAAGGATACTGTTGAACAATATGGTCAACAATATTTATAATTGGATTTATCATATTAAATTTATTTGTTCATTTATTCATAATTCTAGACTGAATTATGACTTTGAAAATGAATATCTTTTAGGGATAACCACCTTTATAAAAGCTATTATCGCAATTTATATTGCCAACAAAATACAATTAAACTTTTACTTTGACATAGGTTGGTAAAAGAATAATTTGACATTGTTCCAGTGCTTAAATCATTTAATATAATTAAACTTAGTGTCATTTATATTTAATTATTGTTTTATATTTAAAAATATTGTTTTGTCTCCCTTCCACCATAGACTAAAACTAAGGAGCTTTTTAAAAGTCGGTTTAAATTTCGAATTCCAGAATGCAAGCATCAGAAACTAACAGTAGCTCAAACGCATGACACCAATATATTCGTTCGGAGTTGAGTTACAAGAATGTTAGCACCTACCTACGCTGCGCTAAACGGTATTGTTCTACTAACAGACGTATGTCGCGGGTAATTGTGGGTAATTAGACATTTAGAATATTGTCTAAACATACCGCATGCGCGCAAAATAAAATCCTCTCGTTATTGAGAAAAAACGCATAAAAATTGTTTATTAAACATAAATCTAATTGTCAACAAAGATTATCACTTTTTGAACGGTGAAGCCCGCCGGATGTTAAGCAGTTACCGTAGCCTATAGATGCTTGCAATATCAAAATCATCGCTCGCACGTTGTTGATCTGAAGGGAAGTAGGAGGACAGAGTATCTCGCTCGGTCTCTCTAGTGATTTTAAAATATCCCGGAATCCCCAAAATGACTGCAACTTTTATATCAAACTGCGTGTACATTTGCGGTGTGACGTGTCATTGTGTGTGTGTCGTACCTACGTTACACACACGTGTGTCACGGTGACACTGTTTAACTAATGCGGTGTGGCACAGGAAACGTGGCAGCGTGTTGACAGGTAAACTGTGTAAGTGTGCCGTCGGTGTATAAAATTCTGTCGATGTGTGCGTGACACTCAGGGCTGATAAGGCGCTCTTTGAACGGTTAATTAATTTGAAATTCAAAATTCGTATTCCAATGTTCTTTTTTTGTTGTTCCAGGTATGTATTTTGGTGTTCTATGGACGGGGAATAAGGTTTGGGATTAATATTTTTTTGCTGTGTTCGGTTCAAAAGCTCATTTAAAAAAATAAAATCGTAGCATAACTAACTATTTTATAACACTTGATCAGGGGATTTTAAATCACTCCACCATGTTTTTCTCGCACGTTAAAGGGAAGTGGGACCGAGAAAGAAGAACGGCTCCCTGCCCTCTCACTCATACTAAACGCAGCTGTAACAGCTACTTCACACTGATCTTCTGTGAGAGGGTGGTACTACCCGGTTGTGCCAGCCAATGAGCTGGAGTCAATTGGCTACAGCTCTACCACCAATATTGATATTGACCAATATTGATTTGCCCTTATCGCCAACCTTGAATCGCATCCAACGATCATTTGCGCCTGTGTCATATCTATACGACCCTAGAGACTTGCATGTTTGTCGGTACCTCGAGTCTCTTAACCACTGGTCTCTAATATTATCATCGTGAATCCTTCATTATAAATAAATAATAATAAATAAATATCCTGGGACATTTTACACACGGCTACCTGATCCCAAACTAAGCAGAGCTTGTACTGTGGAAACCAGATAACTGATAACTACTTTTTGTTTTTGTAAATATATACTTAATATACATAATTACACCCAGACTTGGGACATGCAGACATGTTCATGCACACAAATGCATGTTCCGGGTAGGAATCAAACCTACGACCTGCAGCGTGAAAGGCGGAATCTAAACCAACCACGCCAACGGGCCCGTCATTTATAAATCGTAAATTCTTGCTGTTCGACATGTTGTCGGCCATCTGTTAGCAGTCTTTAGGCCGATAACATGCCGATGGCCACAAAATTTCGATTTACAATGTAGAATGCACGAAGATATTAGGTTTTACAATGGGCAATTGTTAAGGGACTCGAGGCCCTGTTTGTTTGCTCGTCACGTCCGCCATTGTCTTGCCTGATTGTCTAGTGGGCCACCTCGACCGGGATCGTAATGAAATTGTCGCGTTATAGTTTGTAATGGCATACTTCTCTTTATTCGATTTGTAAAAGGTATCGGTAATATTGCTTATAACTGGCAATGAGCAGCTTCGCTGTAGTTTTACAAAATAGCTGCTTTTTAGCCATACTACGTTATCTATTCTGTGGCAATACCTACAAGTTCCGACACAAATAAGTAAGTGGTTTTGCTTTTTAAATAAGGAAAATTAATGTTGGCGACCAATGTAGGCTCTATCAACTGTTTTGGCTGCTTTTCCCGTTCCTCGTTTGTTTTTGTAAAAAAAAAAAAAACATACTTAGGGACACCGCAGACATGCTACTTTTTGCATCGGCGATCGGCGATTTAGTCGCTTTATGCAACGACCAGTCGCAAAATGGCGCGATTTTGATACTGCGATCGAACGCAGAGAGTCGCCAAAACGCGATGCAGTAAAAAAATCGCCGATCGCCGATGCAAAAAGTAGCATGTCTGCGGTGGCCCTTATTAATGCCATGTTCTGAAGAGCACGGTAGGTAACTCTTGTACATTGGAATTTGAGAGCCTTTAAGACATCCAGTCGGCCAGAGGACTGTTAACAGATGGCCGACAACATGGCGACTGCTAGGAATTTGCGATTTACAATTAAAAATTCACGAGGATAATATTAGAGGCCAGTATATTTATAATGGACAATTGTTAAGTGACTCGAGGCCCAGATAGCTGATGCAAATAACTTAGATAAAAGAATAATAATAATAATAATTTAGCCCTTTTAACGTCCCACTGCTGGGCACGGGCCTCCCCTCAATGCGAGGGGGATTCAGGCCATAATCCACCACGCTGGCCCAGTGCGGGTTGGTGGATTACACATGTCTAAAGACATGCAGGTTTCCTCACGATGTTTCCTCCACCGTAAGCAAGTGATAATCGTATTAAAGTTATGATTCACACATAGATTTCGAAAAATCCAGAGGTGTGAGCCAGGGTTTGAACCTTAGCCCGCAAGACGCGTGCTTAACCAATCGGCTACCACTGCTTTTTTCTTAACTTAGATATTTCACATTTAAACCAGCTCATCTTCATACCTCTATACCCTAAGCGTAACGCTATTCAACTGAGATTTCAAGTAATTTTCCCTAGATTATATTATAGCTCTGACAGATTACCTAACTCCTAACCCACAGACATACAAACAGAACAATCCAAGGTGGTATCGATCAAGTACGGGCCCGCATTTCACGGCGTATCTGCCTTCCCAACCGCGGCCTATCTGACCTCAAGATATATATTCGCCCGCACCGCACCTCTGAAATATTCAAAGGGCGTAGGGCCCCGACCCCCCGCACCTCGGGCCCTCTAATTAATATTAAACTGCGATTTACCGTGGGAAATGTCTCTTTTGCGACAATTCCGGGGGTACCTTTGCCCTGTGGTTGCGTAATTTGGTCGTGAATGGTACCTTTTTCTGTGATCTCAATTTTGTTTTGGAGTTCTCAGAGATATTTTAGGTGTCGTAAGAGGCGATTGTGTTCTTAGTTACCCAATGGGACGGAGGTTAAGCAATGCTCGGCAAGGTCAGTCAGAGATGGGTGACCATTTAGTGGCATTTGAACTGAGCGTCTCCGTGCTTCGGAGGGTACGTTAAAAGTCGGTCCCGGTTGTTGTCATCTAGGCAGCAGTCGTTAAGCCTTATCAGAGGCCTACGGGCGGCTTGAACAACTCTGACACCAGGTTGGTCACTAACCATACGATAAGAAGAAGTTACCCATTCCTTAACTACATCAATATTATTTTTTAAACTAAGCGCCTGTTTCTTCATATAACTTTTATCTGCTAATTAAATAATAATATGCTGTTTTGACAGTTTTTCCATGGAATGTAATCTATCAACGCCATTTTTATTTGTTAGATTATTTGATGATTCTGAAACAGACTCTAGTTATAAGCCCGATTGCAAATATAATTTAATTATTAAAATGCTTGACTCTACAATATGTTAAAAAAACCCTGTCCGACCCGAAAACGTATTGTTGGGTATCGAGATTAGATTCCATTTGGGTAAAAAAAAAACTTTTTTTTAATTTTTCAAATTTTTTTTTCATTTTTTTGGCATAGTATGTGTCCCGCTGCTGGGCAAAGGCCTCCCATATTTTTTTGTAATACAAATACCCCGTTTACATAAAAAAAAAAAACATAAAATGACGTCATCACATACTTTGTGGTCTGAGGTGACGCCACACGATCTAACATAATTACTTCCGGTAACGGTGTTGTCATATTTTTAAAATTAGCTACATTATGTGGGAAAAAGGCAAAAAAAATTGGCACTTTAAATGTTCATTAATATGTTTACTATCATGTTTTTTTATTTTTTATTATTTTATTTGGTCATGTGATTGGGGAACCTAATTACCGGTTTCGGCTCGAACAGGGTTTTCTTAACATGTTGTATACAAACGTCTCTACAAAAGTTATCAGATAACAATTCTAAAGTTTACCAGTGCAAAAAGTGACCTAGTTACCTTATAAACAGGGTTGTTTTTGTATTTCATCGATACGTTCCAGCTTAGACAATTTAAAATCTTTCTAAAAATCAACGAAGACATAGCCGAAGAAATTCTCACAGTTAGTAGGTATTAGATATAATAATAATAATAATATCCTGGGACATTTTTTACACACGGCTACCTGATCCCAAACTAAGCAGAGCTTGTACTATGGAAACCAGATAACTGATATTACTACATATACTACTTTTTTATTTGTAAATACATACTTAATATACATATACACCCAGACTCGGGACATACAGACATGTTCATGCACACAAATACATGTCCCCGTTAGGAATCGAACCTACGACCTGCAGCGTGAAAGGCGCCATCACGCCAACCACGCCAACGGGCTCGTCAAACATATTCTTGATATTTCGGGATATTTCGCCTGTCTTTGAAACCCGCCTGTCTTCGAAACCCGCCTGAGAGTGAAACACGCCTGTTCTGAAATCCGCCTGTTCATTACCAACCTCTCTACCTGTCCGTGTCGATGTTAGGATGGTGTTAATGTCTTATAGAGCTTCGGGTATTAGGAGGATCATGTTATCGCTTATTGAAATTGTTTTGTTGGATATTTGCGGAGCGGTCGGTATTACCGGTTCGTATTGTGTAGTCTTAGATGAAGGGATTCGTTTCTAATTATTATTATATAGACTTAACTACATTTGATATATCTGGAAATATTTCTATCGCGCTTGCAGGTTACAACAATGAGAATAATGGCAATACGGTTTCAGAATGTGACATTTTAAAATTTATTGTGACATTGCTTGCCTACCTAGTCAAGTTTAGTGTACAGTCCGTTTTTCCTTAAATGACTTAAATGGTAAACAAAGATGGCGTCCTAGTAACCAAAGACAATTGATAGTGTTGGGACATTATCGAATGAACAAGTGAACAAATATACTCAGGAAGCTTGTAACTGAATGATTTTCATGATGTGAGATTTCCTGACAATGTCATTCCCATAGTCATAACCATGACTATGGGGATTAATAGCGTTGACAGTAATATTTTTGTAGTAAGCTGCCAGAATATCCTTCATTATCATGATCAAAGAAATAATTTCTCAAAACAATCTTAGCCAACATAAAGAAATAAAACGACAAGATATTTTTATCTTTTTTATTAATTTGATTCACTACAAGTTACTTCACTCGAGTCTTCTGTTTCGGATACGTGAACAATAAAACTGGGGGTCGGCGCGTCTGATGCAGCATCTATTAATCCGTCAAGCTGCATCATTTTATCTTCTTCTTTTATTATATGACTAATGCAGTTGTTCCAGGACACCTACCAATTTGGCTTAAGCCTTCTTTGATCAATTCCTTGACTTCAGCCACTTTGAAGGTTTTATTATTTTTGCCAACATGAGTTTTTAACTGTGACCATATTAATTCGATCGGATTTAATTCGCAATGATAGGGCGGAAGGCGTAAAACAATAATATTTTTGCGGGCTTTCATTTCGTCCACAACTTTTTTATTATAATTGTTTTTGCTAAATTTACTTAAAAGTTGCTCTTTTATTTCTTTTTCTTCGAAATTAATTTTTATTATTGTTCTAAAAATTATAGGTACAGTTCACTCACACTGGTCGAATCATTCATCCGCTTATCGCATCACTACAATCCAAAGACAAACTCGCATTTAGAAATGTCAAGTTGTGATGATCATTTTTAATCTGTTGAAATGGATTCTGATATTTTTTTGATTTTATGAAAATTAATTTGTTTGAATAGTTAATTTGAAGCAGTTTTTGGTGTAATTCATACCATACCTATGTGTTTCTTCTAATAATCAAGACGTTCATAACTTCGGTAAAGGTTGTGATTGATGCCAAAACTCATGATTTTCGTAACCAGGACGGTTTGTTATGAGTTTAAGACATTTTAGAAAAAACAGACTATATGTACCAACAGAATTAACACTGATGTCAGATGACGTATCTAATAATAATTAATGTATCCTTGATCCTAGTGTATTCGTGCTGTTGTAGATTCTAGGGGTCTACCTAGGTCTTACCTAGCTAGATTTCTCTTTTGTCAGACAAATTATTCTCACCTATTACCAAAATAGCACCAAAAAAATGTTTACTAGCTTATAAAACTCGTACGTTCTGATCATTAGGTTCAAAGTGTATCATTATTTATTTTCTACATAATATCACAGTTATTTTTTCCATGGGAAACTTGCGCTTTCATTGTGAGCAAAAAGCCGTCTGATCTGTCCGCTATTGTTGTATGAGAACTGCTTGTTTTTTTATTTATTTAGGACCAACGTTCGCGCCGATACACTTCATTTAACAATCAAATTAAAGCAAAATAAGTTTAGTTGTCACAGACTAGAAAATATCTCCCTTATTCTTGGTATAGACTTAAATTGTCTAAAACTAAATGTTATGCTAGTTTTACCCTTCAGGTAGGTACAAAATTTCACTTTCCCAAAATGGCCACTTTCTCAAAATGTTCATTTTCTCAAAGTGTACACTTTCCCAAATTATTCATTGTCTCAAAATGACTACTTTCCCAAAATGTTCATTGTCTCAAAATGACTACTGTCCCAAAATTTTAATTTTCTCAAAAATACTACTTTCCCATAATGTTATTTTTTTCAAAAATACCCCTTTCCCGAAATGTTCATTCCCAAGATGTTAATTTTCTCAAAATGACTACTTTCCGAAAATGTTCATTTTCGCAAAATGACTACTTTCCCAAAATATTCTTTTTCTCAATATGACCACTTTTCACCAGCTTACTTATGAGCTGTAGCCATGGCTACAACTTCGCTGTGCCACCATTAAACTCGACACTCCTCCACTCCAATTATATCCAAAACGCTCGTAGACTTTATTAATCCAATGCCACCTCTCCCGGTGTCAACAAACAAACAAGGTTTGTGAATTATTTTCCCCGGCAGGGGTCGCTCCAGACGCTCGCTCCAAATGAACACCTCTAGTGGAGTTAATTCACACTTGACACGCTCGATGAGAGGACTGCAAACAATGAGATCCGTGGGTCTGAAGTTGGTAAACTGACGGCGACATTATGAAAAACCTAGCTGAGTTTCAAGTTTCTTAACAATGGTCCATTGCGAAACCACTGACCTCCTCTTATCGTATGGTTCCCTGGTACCTGGTGTCAGAGTTGTTCAAGCCGCCCGAAGGCCTGACAAGGCTTAACGACAGCTACCTAGATGACTACAAACGGGACCGACGTTTTACGTGCCCTCCGCAGCTCGGAAATGCTCACCCAATGGTCACCCATCTTTACCTGACCTTGTCAAGCGTTGCTTAACCTCCGATCGTTTGCCGATCAGTGATTGCATCTGGCCATGATCGTCTCAACTGGTCACTAATATCATCTTCAAGAATCTCATTATAAATAGAAAATTTACAACACAACATATTGTTAAATTGTTTTTTTTACAAAGTTTGGTGATATTTAAATATAAATTACCAAATACATTTTATTCCTGACAGTCTAAAGTTTAATGGACTATATTTTATAAAGCACATGGGCCAACGGATTCATCAACAATTTTGTGCAAAGTTTTGAGCCTTAACAAGCGCTTAACGTTTCATTATTAATATCGTTACTTAAAGAATTGCAGACAAATATAATATCTACCTACTGACTCCACTCGTGGCAGCCCAAGCGTTTTTTATCGCATTCCCATTTTGCTCCAATTTAAATAAATCGAATTTTAAATTAATGTAAGCTCTGAATATATGAATACAATGGAATAAATAGGTCACATTAAAATATCGAATCTTTTTTCAAACTTGTAAAAAACTTGTATTAAAAACATGAGTCTGCGTACGATCGCTTGCACGTCTACGGTAACATTTCCAATTTAAGCTGGGCTCTCTTTAGTATTAACACCCGTAATGGAAAGAGCTCAGCTTAGGTATGATGAAAATGTTTCCTTGGAAGTGCGAGTACCAAGATGTATGTACATACATAATTTATTACCCACCGTAATCCAGTTTCCATTTATATATTTACGCCCTTTATATTTATTACAATAAATAGCCCCCCTCTCACGCTCTCTCAAAAGCCCCATGGATTAACCCATCGTGTACTTATAACTGCCATTGTGATCGCTGATCATCGCCCACTCGCCGCTCGCCCCGACTCTAGTCCCGTATCGATCCCCAATTAAGCTCTCGATACCTGGACTTATCGAATCGAGGACTGTTCAGAATCCGGCAGGATCCACTCCCGACTCCCGGTGGCTATATTCAGAAAAGTGTGTTGACAGTTCGTAACGCTACTTCATACGTATTCCGCTCCTTGTCAAAGACTAACTCCCAAAATAGAAAGTTATGATTGATACTGGCATTATAAATCTCTTTTTTCCCTAAAAATGCTTTGTAAAATAATGGTAAATCTCTATAAATTTGATGGTTAGGCTCTTTCACCCATTCGGAATGTCGTTGCTATAAAGAACAAGGACCATGAAACTGCCCATAGCAACTCCATTATTTTTGTAGGTACAATTAACAACGTGGGACGGATACTATTGTATGAGACGACGACACATTTCTTACCCATTCTTCTCCAAAATATTTCTGGATAGTTGGTAGAGTATTGACGATTCATAACTACTGTTAAGTTTGACATGAAAAAACAATAATATTTTAGTTGTACAACATTACGAACCGGTGGTAACGCTAAAATATTGTATTTTTTAACTATTCATAAACGCTACGTCTAGCTAACATGAATAAAAAATGTTGACTTTGACTAACGTCAAGCTAGAATTTTGAGGCGCTTTTCGACAGCTAGGCCAATAAGTCGGAAATCTGAACGGAGCTTAAATTGTCGGTCCGCATCGACGGCGATCCCAAATATTGACGGCCGATATCGAGTTGACGCGACCGGCGACCCGGCCAACGGACCTCGTAGAGCTATAGAGTTATTGTTCAAATATAGTAATAAAATTATATCTACGTTGTCATAGAGGTCGCCGGTTGACTGGATAGACTAGTGTACTTAATTAAATTTGAAATTACTGACCTGGAATCGTCAGATTATTGGAGGTCTAACGATGGTAGAGTTAAGGTAGAGTAAGCAAGTAAAATATTCTCGTTTTGTTTTTCAAAACTGTACATAATTGCGTTCAGTTGTATGGTCCCAAGTGTGTCTCAAGTGTCCCAGTGACATCCAGATCAGGGAGAATTACGAAAAGGCCGTTTCCAAAATTTTCATCAGGCGGGAATCGAGCCCGCTACCACCTGATGTAGTGTTACGAGCGGCCAATGCTAAAACCACTGCGCCTAGTGGCCGTATTGTTTTTTGTAATAAGATTTCTAATTTCTACCTCGCCGTGTGATTTTCCCTAAATCATTGTAGCTAGTAATGCTGGTAAATCTATGTAAATTAAATCTACCTATTCAGACGAGATAAAGGTACTTTCAAATGATAAAATGCCCGTAGCATTTTGCCGCTCTACAAAATCATATCTCCTTATAACTTGATTCGTCCATTCCACAACACAGACACGACAATAGAGCCCTGGGAACACATCTAGCCGATTTGCGCAACTCTGCACAATACATTGATCAGATCATTTGGAACGCCGGCGATGGTGTCATACAGTCAAGTGAAATGGAAAGCGAATGCTTGGCGTTGTTTAATTTTCTCACCCATTTTACTCGCAACTGACACACGCGCGGGCAGTGCGGCGAACGGATTTACGAAAAGTCCAGGAGTTCTATCGCCGAATACTCATATGCAACTCTTTAACAGCCGCTCAACTTTGACGCATAATACCAAATTTAACAGCCAACTAAAAAATACACACAACGAATTTGGCATGCGCACCGACGATATATGTATTATTCACCCAAAGTTAACAATTTAATTCCCTCATGCCTGTAATGATGAGTGCCCAGTAGCACTCTAAAATATACGTAAGAATGTCCACTAACTTTCTTTTTAGACAATTAAAATTAAGTTAATTTATACTTTGACACAATAATATAACGCGTGTATTATACGCGGTAGTAGGTTAGAGCCTTTTTAAACGGTTGTATAAAGTATAAGTATGCTTAAGTATTACGCAAAAATTGCATAATGAGAGCGCATCGCATCGAGCAAGAAAGAGCGTCTCGCATCAATCTAGCGATGACAACGTAAGCTGAATATATCTTCACCGTGACATAGTTTGACAGGTGAATAGAAGTTGGGCACGTGTCAAAACACAACGAGGTGTTCTGAACGTGATTCATTTGCGTTTAATTGGTTGACAGTGAGATTAAAAAACTTGTTGTTTGTTTAGGGATCCGCGTTATAATGCGTTCGGTGGTTCGTGCCAAGAATTATTATACATTTTCATTCACAACTTAAAATGTGGGTCAGTTTGAAGACAGCCTAGATACAATGACGTTTTATATTATAGACTTGACATACACAAACATTAGTGTTCTAACAGCACGTTAAACTATACCTATATATCAATTAATACAGCAATGTACGCGAGACCTGTTGATCGAAAGAGATGAAAAGAGATGAATTGTAGCGTTATTAGCTTTATCACTTTTATTAGAATGAGCGTGAGCGCGCGTGCAGCCGTGCAGTCGCGACGCTGCTGGGTGGCACGAGACTTAGTGGATGTCGGGTAGTTACCTTGCATTAATGTTGCCCAAATAAGCGCGGGCAGTCGTAACTAAAGCTTTAATAATACATCTTTGCTAGATACGTGTTTCTTATCATGTTTAATAGCAGCGCATATGATTGTTTTTTTTTTAGTAACCTATTTCATCCCACTGCTCAGCAAAGGTCTCCCCCCGTCCTTTTCCACCGATCTCTATCCTCAGCGACTCCTTGCCAGTTCTTCTCGAAGGCGTCAAGATCGTCGCGCCATCTCTTCCTAGGCCTGCCGCGGCGCCGCTTTCCATTCTCCGGGACCCACCCGGTTGCAATTTTTGCCCACTTGTCGGGATCCATTCTACTTATATGGCCCGCCCATCCCCACTTGAGTTTAGCAGTCTTTGAGCCCACATCCATTATTTTAGTATTACACGTAGTGTAGTGTGTATTCTGTCTGTCCTCTTAACGCCTAAAATACTGGCTTTTGTTTTATAAATCTGATATAATTTATGTTTAATTCAACACAGCCACGTTTGACTCTATTTATTGACGTCCAAGACTTTACGATAATATTAATTTTATTGCATTACTTTATAATTTATTCAGCTGTTTAACGCTAAAGAAAGACAATAAGTAATATTTTACTTTTACACAATTATGTACTAAACAGACTAAGTAAATAGAGCGTAAAGCACTCGCAAGAGTCTTTATGATCTGTTAAGTCTTTATCTATGTATTTATGTATTTTATCCGTAGTAAGACAGAATTCAAGCTTCATCCAATAAGATTTTTTCCGCTTTTGAAAAATTAACCTATTTTTGTTAGAACATTTTTTAAATAAGCTATTCCATTGGATGCATTTTTGAAAAAACAAACTTTTCTATTGGTGCATTTTTGTAAAATAACCTATTTCTATTGGTGCATTTTTGAAAACTGAAGCTTTTCCTATTGTTGCATTTCTATTGGTAATTTATTTTATTTGTGACCTCGTTTATCGAACATGTTGTCCAAGTTGGATTACTTCGATGAGCGTGTGTCGCAATCAATCTCCGCGAAATTTCGCTCTAACAAACGGCGGCAGCATTGAACAAGAAATGGGTAGGTACCTATCGTATCTTCCCATTGTGCCGACTCGTTGATTTGCACGCTATAAACAAATTGAAGAGAGCGACGTGTCCGTATCGCATCTCACAAGTTTTTGCGTCGATTCGTGACACTTTTTCAAAAAGATTTTCACTCGAATGATCGTTCGAATTGTGAAGATCTTTTTGTATAGTTTTGGGAGGAAAATAAAACGACCGTCGCTTTCATCCGCTCTAAACCATTTCTAGCAAAAACATTACCAAGAAAGAGGAAGACATGTGATAGTCTAAAATAGTATGTCCCACGAAACGGAGTCCGTGGACATAGTGCGACTCAGTCGTTCGCGGAAAATAATGTTGAAAACATTTCGGTATTGCTAATACGCATTGTCGAATTGCGAGTGTGAATTTCGCTGCATGTAGTGGTGCGCTGAGCACAAGTCTAGTGATTGCAGTGTTAAGAGCTTATTACACTTGGCTAAATTTAGAAGCCTACATTCAGAAGCTTCTAAATATTTAAACCATTCTAGCTTCTGAATAGCTTGCTGAATGCGATTACACTGGCCTAAATTCAGTAACGACTAAATTAAGTAGCCTACATTTAGTTAAGTGTAATTATTAACCCCTTTAGGAGAAACCATATCTGCTCAAATAATAGGTACGTCAATGATTTCTGGACTTCTTTTATTGTAAGACTGGAAGATAATTCACTCAATTTTATCATATCAAAATAAATTAGAACCACAATAAACAATAAAATTCAAACAACAACGCGGATTAAGGAGAACGTAAAAGGTAGGTACTCCAGACCAAAACCAGCACACAATTTAATTAATTCAGATTTTCTTTGACAATCGCAGCTTTTGTTAGACTCTAGCCTACGACGTCCTAGTCTTTATTAAATACAAGATCCACCTCAATATTTACAGAAAAAAACCTTCGCGAAAACAGTCCGAACCGTATCTGACTTGCGAAATAAAATTATATTACATACTAGCTGAGCCCGCGACTTTGTACGCGTAAATAGAAATAGATTACCTATAGTCCCAAACTAAGCAACGCTTGTACTAAAGTTACCATACAATGGACTCGGGGCGATCCCAGACACCCAACCCAAGCAAATTACGAAAAGGCCGTTTCCGAAATTTCGAAAAGGCCGTTGCCGAAATTTGCATCTGGCGGGAATCGCACCCGATGCAGTGAGCCAAACGGCTAACGCTCAAACCACTGCGCCAAACGGTCGTCAACTCATCACTCCTTCAAACCGTAGAAAAGGCAAACAAATAGAAAGAAAAAAATATGCCATTTTATTTTATAACCAATTCGTATTATCTTCGAGTGTACGGATCGAATACGAGTGCTTCGCCAATACTGAGGTACCCCTCCATAGCAATTTCATCTCAAATTGAAACGTCTGCGTACCTGCACAGTACATTACGTTGCTCTCTTTGTTGCTCTTCGATGCGAAACGAAATAATATAATACAATAAATAGCGATATAGCGGCGACAAACGCCTGGAATGGGGGGATTATTTTCATACGAATAAAAGAGTATATGCGTCTTTCGTAGACGGCGCTACGAATATAAATACAAATAAATAAAATTTAAGTTTCTGTTTGTGATGTCAAAATAACAGCTTTTTACTAATTTCATTATGAATTATGAGTACGGTAGGTTCATATTTTAATCTTTTTTCTCTGTCTGTCGGCTCTATGAAACGGCTGGACCGATTTTGACGGGACTTTAACTGGCAGGTAGCTGATATCATAGGGAGTAACTTGGGCTACTTTTATTTTAGAAAAAAAAAAAAAAATTAAAACCCATTCATTTCCACGCGGACGTAGCCGCGTAGTAGCGGGTAGGTACACTTGTGTAAATGTGGCGATATTTATTTATTTATTATTGAACTACTACGTACTAGAGCAGACACGGCATATACCTAGTTACGCTGTTGCAGTCATTCTACTCATTCTCTTTCACCCGCTCTCTTCCCATACCTGTGTGTGGCGGATAACGTTTGTTTGACTCAGCGCGTCAAGCACCTAGTAGCTCAATGGTTATTCAATATTTCGGAAAAAATATTGGATAATATAGCGAAACACGGGGAAATCAATTTTGTCGATGAAGCACTTCCAATTACTTACAGAAGACTCCAATCATATTTATCTGAAAACGTTTGATACGAACAAATTGGGACAAATGTTCCGAGAATTGGATGATTTCCCGTAACAATTAGTAAGGCTTCCTTGATCGAATATGGGTCCTATGTTTACTAAGAATCAGAGTTATTTTCATTTTCTTTACCATCTGTGTAAAATTTTGGAGATTCAATAGTCATTTTAATTTTCAACCTTCTTTCTTCTTTTTCGACCTATCGCCACCCAATGCTGAGTGTAGGTATCTTCCATTCCTTCCGGTCTTGTGCTTTCCGCACCCAGGTCTTTCCTGCCACCTTCACCAGACCGTCCGTCCATCTCGCTGGTGGCCTGCCCACGCTTCTGCGTCTAGTACGAGGTCTCCACTGAAGTACCCTTTTCCCCATCATTTTAATAATGTCCAATGCGCATCCGCTTTTATAAATCGATGGAATTCGTTGACACTTCAATTTAGTCCGAAGCGCGTTGAGCGATGTAATGAATGAACACAACAAACAATAACTCGATTGATATCGACGATTCGTCGCACTTGGGAAAGTCGTTCCAAGACTGTGTTGCCAACACCTTACAGTAAAACCCACGGTTTTTATTTAGACATAATTATAATGACTCTACAACTTTACCCGCTACCGTTTCGTCTGATACGAGTTAAACATAATACCTAGTCAACCATCATTACCATCCTCTTGGCGTATAATTACACATTAGCCATGTTCAAATGGGTACCCATTAGATGTGTCCATATGGCGCGCATGCCTCACCCGAGCACTCATATTATGACATTACGTCTATGCGTTCCGACGTCAAAACTGAGCGCTCGCGCGAGGCATGCGCCTGATGAAGACGCCGCCATTGAAATGTCTTACATGCCGCGCGAGGCAACTATCCGCGCTTAGTTTGGAGGGGCGTGCCCGAGCCAAATGCTCGCCTAGTTTGGCCTAGTCATGAGACAGAACGATAATGTAATATCACATTCGCACAATTGTTTTCCATGGGTCGTCTATCGTCATGAACAGTTACCTACCATAACGGCTTAGTTTAAGGCTACAGATCGTAAGACAGTTTTCTCACGTACCTACCTTCATTTCCTACAGTTTTTAAGATTCATTTTCAGTATTTCCCCTGGCTGATGTTGGCAACACAGGTTCCGAGTTCCGAATTCAAATTTATTCAATTTCGCGGAGCGATCCGTGTGGAAATGAAACGTCTCGGCGACGGAACACTTCCTACTCTATTAGCATTCGCTGCCTACACGTCATTGTTGTAGTGAGGGGGGGAATGGGGATACACTCCGTAATACTCACTCGGTACCCGTGGAACGGGTACCTACCTGATATCAGACTGGCCTAAAATATTCACGCGAAAAAAAAACAGAATGTGTGTGTGAGACTGTGATATAAAAACTAGATTTATTGTTAGCTGTGGTAATTAGAGATGTTCCTACTCATATATACACATTTTCATCCGGTTTTAAATCCATCTTGCTTTTGTCATACTTAAAGTTTTTTTTTTGTTATTTTGCTTGCACAATACCTACGCAGCCCTACCTTACCTACTGCGTATTTTTAGGCTCAGTTTCACCAACCCTCCCCTCATGAGGGTAGCGATTTTTGACGCGCCGATGACTTTGATAAAAATGTTTTCATGTTTTTCATACGCTGAAATGTTTCCCATATTATTGTGTGCTACAATGTGCCAGTGATTGCTTTATTCTGCATACTTATCTCAAAGTTTAGTGGAATATTTTCACTACCTAGAGATCGAATGTAAGTTAGGTAACCTACCTACATATCCATATTTTCATCTCATTACCTACCTATAATGCGAAACCTCCGTCCCTACCAATATTTTTTTAATTCTTTAATCTGACTTGGTCGATGGGTTAATGAAAACTAGGGAAGTCCAAATAATAGAAAATTGTCTATGTATCCAAAAACAATTTTTATCAATAAACATGATCTCGCAATCGTCGTTGCGCACAACGCCATCTCTCGTTCGAGGACCGACTCAAATGGAAATATTCGTATCTTTACACACGCCAGCGAACATTGACAAAGTAAGTGATGATGGGCGAATTCCTCGCCGAATCAATTTCCGAACGATTTTAATTTGAATAATAAAAGACGGAAGGAATCTCGTCTTCGAATAAACTGATCTTATTTGTTTTGAAAATGTTATAAGAGGGTACTTAAGTAGGTACCTGAAATTCTACAAATACTTTGTTCAATTAATGATTATTGTTTCCTAATTCTATGGGGCCATCCATAAATTACGTCACACGTAAAGGGGGGAGGGGGGTCGACGAAATGTGACATTGTGTGGCAAGGGGGTGGGAGGGGTCTTAAGTTTTGTGAAGTCATATTAAAAAATCTAATATATCTAATTATTCAAACCGTAATTTAATTTCTTAAGGAAAATATGTGACGTCACACAGGGAGGGGGAGTCTCGCAAATGTGATCAGCTGTGACAAGGGGAGGGAGGGGTCTAAAATCATGAAATTCGTGTGACGTAATTTATGGATGGCCCCTATTTGTAGCAAAGCCGATGAAAGAATACCCTCATTCAATGTAAGATTTTTGTACCGAGATGGTATTATGGTTTCATTTAAAATAACATAATGTATTATTATTTATGTTATTTCTAATATTATATTAGTTCCCTGGTCAATTTTAAACCTTTTACCCACTTTACAATAGGTACCTACCTCACGTAACAAACGAGTCACCTCATTTCCATTAACCCAAACCCCGCTATTTCATCCGGTATTCTCAAATTCTCACAGACTGCCAAAATTGGGCCAATAGAATTTAAAACTAATCATGCAACGTTCCGTATCATCCCCCCTCTAGTTCTGGCAGTGGGGGCGATAGGGACGTCCCCCTTTACCCTTGGAGCCTTTGAAAAGCTAGCGTACATAATAAAGTCTCGTCAAATAAGTGCGCGAGATAAATGTGGCTTGCAAGACAGGGGTGGGAAGTGCTGTGGTATATTTTTCCTGTGATTGTTCGAATAATTGCTTTCAACAGGTAAAATAAAATAAAAAATTCTAATACAGTAATGGATTAATAGTTTACCGGGTATTTGTAATTAATTCACGAATGCCTACTGTACGAACCATACAAAATCATATTTTGTATTATTATTGCTTCAGCGTTTGTATATAATTACAGAAGATATGTAGTTCTATATACTAATGTAATTATGAAAGGTTCCATGTCTTGAATATACTTGTCAGGTTTTATTTAAAAAAAATGAAATATTCGTAAATCGAATGTTGCGGATCTCTGGGTGAATGTACCTACTAGAGGGTGAAACAATGGGTCGGAATCGCGACTGTTTGCTTGGTAATTTCAAAAGCTGCAGTCTCGCCTCATACAAATGTGGTAATATTCCGAGAATGACAGACTATAGAGATGATCCAAAAGTTCCAAGCCCGAGACGACTCGAGTGATTTAAAAAAATAATTGCATGAGAGCCAGAAGGCCCAAAACCCACAATATTCAGTTCATTACTTTTTTACTAACTGACCTAATATTCAGTGCTGTTATAAATATTAAGCCATCATGCAGTAGCTACTTAAGATATATTGATGATTGATACCTTACAATCTAAGCATTAACTTCAAGCCAAAATTTGTGAACTTTTAAGAATACAGGGGCTACCAACCATACCTCATAGATACTTCCTCGGGTACTGAGTGTTAGATGATACCCGTATGAAACTCAAGTGAGTGATCTACTCAATTTGTATCCGGTAGGTACATCACTATTCTATCTAGGAAGCGTAGTACCTACGAATCCACGTTTAGTTTGCTAGCGAGGAGCTCGTCGTCTCATTGTCATTTTATGATGCAGAAAGTATCCTAGTGTTTAAGAAATTACTACTGTTTGTCTAAGATAATATCCTCTTGCGGTTTCATTAAACTTTTCTGGTTGAGGTCTGAATATAAAAAAATAAACTTATATTTATGTAGAGACAGTGGGTTTCTAGATATACTTACTTACAGGAATGTGCCAATCTATATAAAAATATTTTTTCTCTTTATTTCCGTCTGGATGTTTGTTCCGGCTAATTTCCGAAACGGCTGAACTGATTTTGACGAGACTTTTACTAGCAGATAGCTGATGTTATAAGGAGTAACTTAGGCTACTTTTATATCAGAAAAATAATTTGGGTTACCGCCAAAAAAACCCATTAAATTCAACGCGGACGTGGTCGCGAGTAATAGGTATATTTCTAAAATTTACGCGTACGAAGTCGCGGGCGCAGCTAGTCGACAGTAAATATGTAACACGCAAATAAGTATATTTAATGGCCAACGAGTGATCCTTTCTCATTAAACAAGCTTACGTAATAGGCTCTGTTCCGTGCGTTAATGACTTGTGACGTATTTTCCTACAAGAAGACAACATAATAACGTGGAAATTAGTTTCCAACGCAATTTGAGCTCCAGAACTATTCCACTTTCGAGTTGTAGGTATGGTAATAAGCAATTAGTTCGCTCCTAATACGTCTTGGCAACCAATTTTAGTTCACAAAGTAGATATGCAAATGATGACGAATTTTAATGCCGTTTTACTTAGGATATTAAGTAAGTGGCGGTGTTTTTATTTGTATTTCATTAATTTATTTAAGTAGCTAACGGTTGAATCATCTACATCATAATTTCAAACAAAAGACCTAGTTGGACCTAGGCCTCCCCCAAGGTTTTCCACAACGACCGGTCCTGTGCCACTTGCATCCAGCGGTTTCCCGTGACCTTCACTAGGTCGTCAATCCATCTTGTGGGGCCTACCCACGCTGCGTCTTCCGGTACGTGGTCGCCACTCAAGAACCTTTCTGCCCCATCGGCCATCAATTCTTAAGGCTATGTGCCCCGCCAACTGCCACTTCAGCGGTTCACTCAAATTTTAGAGCTGCTTAACTTTGACGCGCCATACAAAAAAAATACATATAACGGCGTCTCAAACTACTAAGTGGGACTTAAACATTTGAGTAGCCTTTGAGTATTCGGCCGTAAGATGAATACCCACAATGACATTACCAAGACAGAGGGAGATATGTGCCTGTCCAAAAATGTCCTACAAAATGGGGCCCAATGCCACAGTCCGACTCAGTGTTTCGCGGAAAATAGTGTTGAAAACATGTCGCTATTAAAATAGCTCATCTTTTGGTGAATAATACGCATCAAAATGCCTTTGAATTGATTGTCGAATCGCGAGTGCGATAACAGGTGTGTGGATTTCACTGCATGTAGTGGTGCGTCAAGACAAGTGATTACAATGTTAGAAGGTACCATCTCTTCTTGTTTTTCTTCTTCTTCTTATCATGGTTAGTGGCCAACCTGGTGTCAGAGTTGTTCAAGCCGCCCGCAGGCCTCTGATACGGCCGACTGCTGCCTTGATGACATCAACCGGGAATGACTTTTACGTGACGTCCGAAGCACGGAGACGCTCAGTTCAAATGCCACTAAATGGTCACCCATCTCTGCCTGACCTTTCCAAGCGTTGCTTAGCTTTCCATCATGTCCTTTCACTATCTTTGCTAAAATAATACATCATTGGATATTTTAATTTTTTACTAAGAAACTAGTAAAAAAAAATGTAATGTAACGTCACGACTTTTATCCCCGTTCGGGGGTAGTCAGAGGCTTAAGTGGCCATACACCACCACATTGTGGAGGTATTAACCAACTCAAAGCCCACGTTTCACCAGATAGTCAGAACCCAACGTGACAGGTGGTGAACCGTGTCGCCGTGTATACAGGAACTGATTACCTAATCCCGAGGGATAGGTAGGTTTCCTCACGGTGTTTTCCCTCATCTAAGAAACTAGTAAAAAATGAAAATCAATTAGGCATCTAGGTCGGTACACGCAGTCCCACATCGTCACCGCAAATTGTCTGTTTGCTTGGCAATAAACACTGCCAGTTTCCAATCTCACGACTTGTCGTGAGCCCGCTAATGTTTGTCCGTCTGTATGTGTGTGCTGTGCGTTGTGTATTGGACACACAAATTTGTTCGCACCTGCTCTTATGGAGGTCGCGCCAAAAAACGTTTTAAAATAATCTCTAATACTGAAATTATGTCAAAAATGAAACTGTGAGAATCGCTATGTCACAGGTTTCCCTGGATAGATAGGGTGGGGCTTCCGACTTTCTCACTCATCATACGACACGCAGCTGTAATAGGTACTTGGCGCCGATCTTCTGTGAGAGGGTGGTCGAGCCATCCCATGATCGCAGTCAATAGTCTACAGCTTGGCTCTACCATAAGCACATAGACACATCGTCGTATTAGTGTCACGAGATAAGGTTATAACACTAACTTACGACCTTGTGCCGCGGAACAAGCATACGCACTTTGAAGGCCTTGAGTTACGACTTAGGAACGGATAATGGCTAGTGGAAGTAGCTAGTGGGAAATATTAGGAGCGTCTCGCGAGTGTGCACTTGGGTTTATAATGTAGGTAGGTTTTAACCCCTCGTTGTCACTCAGGTAACTTTTACGTGGTGTTGTCTCTAGTCTCTAGTTGTTGTGAAAGTTTGGATGGATGGATGGATGTTTGTTACTCAATCACGCCAGAACGGCTGTACGGATCTGAATGAAATTTGGCACAGACATAGATTATAGTCTAGAATAGGTCATAGACTACTTTCTTTTAATTATGCGCGGACGAAGTCGCGCGCAAAAGCTAGTATTCAATAATTTCATAGTCATAGGTAGCACCAATTTATCACAGGTAGTGTTGCCACCTTTTTATTGCGAATATAGCAGTTTCAAGCTCTGTCACATAGAAATATAGTAATTAGTGTGACCAGTACTTTATCCTAAGTAAGTTGGGCCTAGATTATGCACATAAAAATATAACAAGTACCTACCTAGTAGATTCTTGTTTTCTTCGATATAGATATAGTATGTATTCGATACCCAAATATGTAGTCCACCATATACTATAATAGGGGTAGCAACACAGGCCAGCTATCGCTAAAACAAGTACATTTTGCCCTACATTGCATTATTTGCAACTTTATACCTAAATACAATACACGTGACAGTCGAGGGAAACAATTAATATGTAACTATGAACTTATCTAAAATGAAGCAAGATGAGACAATACCTGCTTACTATTCATAATAGAGCAGCATCACGACATCTTGCTCTATGACGAGATAACACAGTACCTAGCTCTATCATGATTCATGAAGTTAAACGATCGGTAGAGTCGCTATCGACTAGCGAACGTAACCCATAGTAGAGTTACAGATAAATACTGTTTTCATGTATTTGAAAGGAAAATATTTTGACTCTACGTACACGTAATTACTATAAGTAAATAAGTATAAAGTTATTTCCAGAACAAGATAATGAGGTACCTAATTATTAACCATCGACCACATAACTTTTAGACATCTAATACCCACCTATGAATTCATAATGCAAACTTTTCAGTCAACTAATTGAAATACGCGGGCGTCGCGCGTCGGGTACTGCATGTCCATTGGTTCGGACAAGGTCACGACAAATCCTGACACACACGCACACAGACACAGATCCATCGTTACTGGTAAAACATTAATGGGCGTGGATTTATATTAGATCTGTCTTCCTAATGTGATATCTGAAAGCGTTCGCCCTATACCAGGTGTCTACTGAATATTAAGTCGATGTTATTAATGTAAATAATTCGGGAAGTGAAAGCAATTTGTCGCACTATCGAGACTCTAAATAAACATCGGCCATTACGAGACTAACAAGTCCCCCCTTTCCCCTCCAGTTCAAGAGTTTATGTAAATTGTTTTCGAAGACGACCGTTAAAGGCTCGACTGCAGTGTCAGCCATTAACAAAAGTTATCGGTACTGAGTGCACGATTAGTTGTGCATTTAAAACTGATTGTGTATTAACGATGGTTCCACTTTAAATGGGCAACCTGATGTTAAACGCATCGTTTTGTAGTTCTTTCGAATCGTTAAATTAATATGGATAGAGGCATTAGGTAGGTCTAACAAGTGGATAGCGTACACAGTTACCCCCAAATTTATAGTTTTAAGCCAGTTTACAATGGTTTTAAAAAGCATATATAAATGAATAAAAGTGTTTTTTAATATCAGTGTGTAAGTTCATCATAACTTCCTATAAATTAGGGCTTTCGTTTATTAGATTGGGGGTCTGTTCCAGAATCGTCGGGGTCCGTCCAAACGCCATGTTTATTTGGTGGATAAAAGTTATCCCACGATTCTGAAAAAGGCCCTGAGTATAATAAACTAACTGTGTACACTAATGGCTCGCCTTCTGGTGAATAATACGCATCAAAATTCCTTTAAGTTGATTGTCGAATTGCAAGCGCGATAACAGATGTGTGAATTTCACTACACGTAGTGGTGCGCTGAGCACAACTTTAGTGATTGTGATGTTGGAAGGTACCATGTCTTTGAAGTAATACATCAATGGTACCATAGAGATTTTAATTAGAAGAGACGTTCTTAGTAAATATCTCTATGAAACAACGCGTGGTCATATTTCCCGGGATGCGTGGCATCTATCTACCGGTAAATAGCTGAAATACTCGCTACGTTCCATGTCGATGTTAGTACTAGGCCGATCAGTCGGCCGAGTTGCTTAGACCCAGTCCCCTTAATAATTGGTACATGAAAGGTACTTATGTACTGACACAGAAAGTAAGGAAACACATGTAGGTACCTACTTATATAGGCAAGTGCTTACACACAGGATTAAATCAACATTTCCTTCGCAAAATTGCCGTAAAATAATTTCAAAGTGGTATTTACGGTATTAACGTGTAATTTTGCACAGAACTCATTCACGGCCGAACGAGGGTGTTCACGCCCGTTAGTAACGAATTCAAACGGCCATCGAATGTAAATCAAAGCGTTTGATGACGACCGAATAGGTATAGTTGGAGTGTGTTGCATAGTGGGGAAACTGACAAATCGTGAAATCTACTTAAATAATATGTATTTATTTTTTAAACATCCTTACATAATGCCGATGTTATAAGTAGTGGTGGGATGTTCTCGAGAACATTCTCACCCTTGGAAACTTACTCGTGAGAATTTTTGAGAATCTTATATTTTGGGTGACGTTATCCTAACTTTAAATCTTAAAAACAATTAAAACCACCATACGTGCATGTTTAATGAGGTATATGCCAAGTTTAACATGCTTCAGAAGATAACTTCTCGAAAATTCTCACGAGTATGTTTCCGAGGGTGAGAATGTTCTCGAGAACATACCATCACTAGTTATAAGTGCTTATATTAACTTACAGCTATTTTTATAAATTAGCTACATGATAAATTAACCTTCTTCTCTATAATTCTCTAAGCGCCCATATCTATAAACTTCGGCAGGCAGTTTTGATGGGTGGTCGAGCCACGATGTAGCCAATTGACTTCAGCTCATATGGTCTGGCTCGACCGGGGTAGTACCACCGTTTCACAGAAGATTTCGTACGATGAGTGAGCGAGCCGAAAGCCCAACACCCCCTTCTCCTCCCGCTATCCCACTCCCCTTCAGGTCGGCAATATTATAACACTCCAGCGTACAAAATGTATTCAAAGCGTATTTCACAATTGTCAGTAGCATGCCAATGCATTACCGCCGTCGATTACATTCGGAGTTTCGTTTCCTCGCACAATTTTCATGCTAATCTCGCGAGCTCTGATTTCGCCGACATGAAATATTTGTTGCCATACGAGGTGGTGTGCGGTCCCAGTGTGGGGATGAAACTGGCGCAAACAGGCTGTAAGCTTCAGTCTATGTAATTGAGTAGGTACATAGATAGGCAATTACCTACTAAAACCTCTTTCCCTAGGTACTAATGTAGTGATCCCGATTACGAAAATATGCAATGAGTATCGCGAAATCTGGTTTTCGCAAGGCCAAGGCAAAAAAGGCAAGTGCAAGAAATGATGCCTAGACAAGCAATTGAGCTACGGGAGTGTCAGAACACAATGGTAAAAGGTGCAATTTCCCCCCCCCCCCTTCCTCTAGTTACGTAAAAAAAATGTAGCCATATAAAACAGTTGGACAACTGGAGTCCCGAATTTGGCATTTGTTGAATATAATATAAATAAAATATAACGTCACGACTTTTATCCCCATTCGGAGGTAGTCAGATGCTTGAGTGGCTATACACCACCACATTGTGGAGGTATTAAGCCAACTCAAAGCCCACGTTTCACCAAATAGTCAGAACCCAACGTGACAGGTGGTGAACCTTGTCGCCGTGTATACAGGAACTGACTATTACCTAATCTCGAGGGATAGGTAGGTTTCCTCACGATGTTTACCCTCACCGTAAGCGTACTGTAAATTATGCACATAGATGAAAATTCATCAATTGGTGCATGCCCCACCGGGGATCGAACCTGGGACCTTCTAATTGCTAGCCCAACGTGTTCGCCCCTAGGCTACAGTCGCTAGGCGGTTTGTAGAATCTGCTACCTATACGTCTTACGGCCGAATACTCAAAGGCTACTTAAATATTTAAGTCCCACTTAGCAGTTTGAGACGTCGTTAACTGTCATTTTTTGTATGGCGCGTCAAAGTTGAGCAGCTCTCAAATTTAAGTTGCGTACGAGTATTCGGACGTAAGCCGCCTAAACGATATACTGTCTCCGCACAACGGTAACAGTCATCTTGTCGTCATGTGAGGTTCTCAGTGACACCGCACCTCACTGTGCCTTTTCAATTTGGCCTCGACCCGCCGGGGTGCTGAGAGACCGCCAAATGTTGGATTTGACGCGTTATACCCGGCACGCTCCCGTTGTGTGTCACCGCTTCACCGTTCCCAGATTGTCGCCATATTTGCCGTCAGCTCAGTGTGTTTGCACTTTTTAATCGCGGTCTCTGTGGCCTAAATTCTGGGGGATATATGACCTACTTCATGCAAACGTGAAAAGAAGATAATCGGACTTCACGTGGTTTTTAAAAAAGGTCGTTTACCTATAACAAAGGTTCTCTCTCTGTTTGCCTACGCGGGGAATAAGCGAAGGTAGTAGTCCTTAACAAAAGTAGCCTTTGCACGATTGAATGATATGACGCGGCAATATTATGTCGACGTCATCAAGACCCCTAGCTGTGGTCATATTACCTACCGCAAATTGTTGCCGAGAAAAAATCCCTGATAGACGAGCGAATGATCCTGCGCTGACAGAAGAGCAGAACAATTACTGATCTTCAAACATTTTATCGGTGTTCAGATGTTCTTCAGAGGCTGCGTCCACACTACAACTTGTAGCCGCGACTGAGAAATAAGTTTGACATCTGCTGGCCTACTCCGAAATACGAACCTAACGTTTCGGCTGACGGATTGTCGTGATTTGACATTTCTTCTTTCGTTTTTCTCTACGATTTGACATTGTTTTGATCGTAAATCGAATCCGTACTTCGGACGATCCGTCAGCGACGTATTTCGGAGTAACCCCGCTGACCACGTTGACGTAGCGTCATCCGGAGCTTGCCTCGCACGGATGCTCGATATGATCTGTAAACACCCACCATTACTTTTGATAGTTTTTCAAGTTTGTCAGCGTGTCAGTGCTGTAGCACGCTAACTGCACGCTAACTGCTGTAGACTGTACCTATTGCTGTATTATTTTTATAAAAAAATAAAAACCGACTTCAAAAAAACCTGGAGCACTAAAAAGCCTGAAATAATATTTCTATTACCACCACTGCCTACCCCTTCGGGAAAATCAGGCGTGATGATGTGTTATCGAGTATTTGGGGTCGGTGCCAATCTATCTTCTTACTTTTATAGTAGGTAGACTCGGCATACCAAGATTGGCACCGACTCCAAATACTCGATAACACATCATCACGCCTGATTTTCCCGAAGGGGTAGGCAGTGGTGGTAATAGAAATATTATTTCAGGCTTTTTAGTGCTCCAGGTTTTTTTGAAGTCGGTTTTTATTTTTTTATAAAAATAATTTTATTTCATGATTTTTAGTGCCGCCATACAAACTTTATCACTCCAAATTACCCCTTTGGGGGGTGACTTTTCCAAGATTCCAAAACAAAAGTTTCTTAGTTTATTATATGGAGTATACATACTAAGTTTCAAGTCAATCGGACTCAAATATATTTTTCTACCGTACTTCTACACCTAGTTTCCCCCTTTGGGGGTAGATATCCGAAATGATTTTTTTATGCGACCAAAACAACTTAGTCGCCTACCAAATAACAGTTTAAAAAGAAAAATTGGTTCATAAACGTTAGAGATAAACGGTAACTCTCTTTTTCAACACCTCGTTTTACCCCTTTGGGGGGGGATTTTTCTAAAATCCTGAAACATGAGTTTCATTATTTCTTATGCAAAATATACATATTAAGTTTCAAGACAATCGGACAAAAAAAATTTTTTCAGACGACCTTCACCCCCCAAATTTACCCCCTTAGGGGTTGATTCTAGGAATTATTTTTTATGGGACCAACTTGGAGCTACAATCTACCGAACAGCAAAAGAATTTTTCAAATCGGTTCATAAATGCCGGAGAAATCGGTGAACATACATAAAAAAAAAAAAAAAAAAAAAAAAAAAACATACATACAGCCGAACATAGAACCTCCTCCTTTTTTGAAGTCGGTTAAAAACACGGCATATACTGATGTATATTTGCTAACTTATCAACGCGTCTATACTTAAAGGTCCGATCCTTTCCAAGCACGGATACTTAACGCCTTCAGTTCAAAGTTCTACCCATCAAACAAAGTGCTAGTCTATCGCTCTATACTCTATTGGACATTCAGGTAATCCATATGATCCTGAAATATGTACTAGTCGATCCGCCCGGCTCCGGCCGCGGGGTTAACTCCAAATTTACGACCCTCCACCCCGAACTGTGACTATAAAACATTTCCCGGTCGCGTGCTCGAGAATTTTTGACGCTGTTAAATCTTTTAAGCTGGGTCAAGTGACATGGTGGGTTTGTGAATTTCATCTATTTTATGTAGGTAGGGGGGTAAAGTGAGGGGGGGTTGGACTCCGGCTCTCTCACTCATCATACGAAACGCAACTAAAATAGCTACTTTACGCCGATCTTCTGAAAGGGTGGTACTACCTCGGTCGAGCCAACCCGTAGGTATATGAGCTGCAATCAATTGGCTACAGCTTGGCTCTACCACCGTTGATTAAATGTCATCTCCGCATAAGAGGAAGATCTGTTCTGAAGAATACAGTTGAAGAGAAATTCACCAGTTTCATAGAAAAGTATGAAGAGGAAATTAAAGGCCTACCCCCCCTTCCCCTTCCTCTGTCACACTCCCCTTCAGGTCAGCAACATGCGAGTAATGCCTTTGATATTGCAAGCATCTATAGGCTATGGTAACTGATTAAAATCAGGCGGGCCGTACGCTTGTTTGCCACCGTAGTCACATTAAAAAACCTTTCAGATCTAGGTTTTGCGGAAAATTCTACAATTACGCAGATATTTTACGTTTACGCCGGAAATATGTCTCCTCGCTTGCGTAAAAATATTTCACAACGTTGTTCGTGATAATGGTGGATCATTATTTAACACTTAATGCGTATCATTTGGGGTCATTTTTAGAAGATTAAGGTTAAACATGTTTTCTGTTGATGTTTATGTACTTACCTATATACTTACTTGCGGTTGCGTCTTGCAAGTCTTGAATGGTTAATATTGTGAGAAAGGAAATAGGTTTACCTATTGTTAGTAACAAATAACAATACACCATTGACACTACAATTTATTATGTTTGAGGTCAACATTATGTATTTGGAAATATGTCTTGTAACGACCGCTGGCGCAGTGGGTCGAGCGTACGCCGCTCGGCTCACTACATCGGGTGGTTGTGGGTTCGATTCTCGCCAGAGGCAAATTTCGGAATGTGCCTTTTTGTAATTTAGGTAAGTACCCTAGTCTGGGTGTCACTTGGATCGCCACCAGTCTATTGTACGGTTCCCATAGTATAGCTGACCTTGCCAAGAGTTGCATAACCTCGGATCGTTTACCATTAATGGTACTTAGGGGCTGTCTCCGTCTTTTCGCGTCAACAGTTCCACTATTTGTTTAGACTTTATTTACAGGGTATTTGACCACATTAATTACGTTGAGTGAGTGTGGCCGCGTTCAAGTCCTCCCTCCTGCAGGCGCCTCACGATGAACCTAATGTACCAAACAACTTCTTTAACCACAAAAATGTGTATTGTCAACAGAACGCAAGCTATTCGTGGGTATGCTGAACAAGAAACTGTCTGAGAACGACGTTCGCGCGCTGTTCGCTGGACACGGCGCCATTGAGGAGTGCACGGTGCTGCGCGACGCGCAGGGCCAGAGCAAGGGCTGCGCCTTCGTGACCTTCGTGTCCAAGCAGGCGGCCATCGCGGCCATCAAGGTAACGGCGCTCATCATATCAGCCGAAAGATGACGGCCACTGCTGGTCATAGGCCTCCCCCAAGGCTCGCCACAATGACCGGTCTTGCGCTGCCCGTATAGATGCGGGCAGCGTATTCCGCGACCTTCACCAGGTCGTCGGTCGACCTTGCTTGTGCTCGTATTGTCAAGATTCCGCTATCTGCAGAAGGATAATGGCAGCACACACGTAACGATTTAGTCGCGCAAGTTTAGACTTGCACAAGTATATTGTAACGTGTAGGTATTGGAGGGAAGATTCTTGCGCTAATTTCTGACTTGTACAAGTTTTTGAAAGTTTCAATTTTCGATTCCCACTGGTGCAAACTTGCGTTTGCTTTAGGTGTAAGAAAATACCGTTTACTAAATGTCTACCCTCAGTTACATACGAATAATCTGTAACTGAATGGAAATGATAAATTCAATTCAATGCGTGCATTAAAGCTGCTTATTAACATGCGAGAACCGTACAAAGCCTCCTCGGATGTCATCAACACAGCTTGCCGTAATTGGCTTAATCAGGCCCTGGGATGATCTGTTTGTATGGTACACACATCATGGATTAGCCTCGTGTTAGTAGGGGTACTAATAGTATATATATAATATTATTAGAAATGCCAAAGTAACTCTGTCTGTCTGTATGTTACGTTTTCTTGCCTAAACCGCTTTACTAATTTTGGTGAATTTGAAGGACGTGGGCTACTTTTTGTTTGCGAAAATAAAACTTGAAGGGGATGGAATTTTGGGAGACCAATCATTTCTCAAATTTTGGGATATAAAGAATCATCATTATCAGTATTTTTGGTTGTTTCTACTCGCAGTACAAACTTTACGCAGACCAAGTGGCGGGCACCAGCTATTATACACAAATCACACTACCATAAAAGGATAAAAAAACATTCATTCATCTAAAAATACATTATTTCTTAACCATAAGTATTATAACAATCAGAAGGTCCCAGGTTCGATCCCCGGTGGGGCATGCACCAATGGATTAATTCTCATCTATGTGCATAATTTACAGTTCGCTGACGGTCAGGGAAAAACATCGTGAGGCAACCTACCTATCCCTCGGGATTAGGTAATAGTCAGTTCCTGTAAACACGGCGACACGGTTCACCACCTGTCACGTTGGGTTCTGACTATCTAGTGAAACGTGGGCTTTGAGTTGGTTAATACCTCCACAATGTGGTGGTGTATGGCCACTCAAGCCTCTGACTACCCCCGAACGGGGATAAAAGTCGTGACGTTACATTTACAAGTATTATAAGATCATTATACTTTTTCTTCCAGGCGTTACACCACAGTCAAACAATGGAAGGCTGTTCCGCACCACTGGTGGTGAAATTCGCGGACACACAGAAGGAAAAGGAACAGAAGAAACTCCAGGCGATGCAGGCTAGCTTGTGGGGGCTGACCGCGGCGCCCATAGCGCCCGCCACGTACCTCGCGTCTGAGGCTGCGCTGTCCCCGGCGACGCAGCTGCAACTGTTACAGCAACTGCAAGCTGTTGGGTTGCAGCAACAGTTGTTGCAGGGACAGGGGTCGACGTTGTTGCAAGGTAAGATTTTGTAAGACGTATTGTCTACCATGTTGTTGTCTGCAATGACATACAAGTGGGATGGCGTTTATGTAACATTTTATCTTCTCACACAGGAAAAAGAGATAAAACTACGCAAAATAACCAAAGAATGACATCAACCTAATCTATATTTTGAACGCTAATAAGGTTATGCTGTGTGCTTGCACCTCTTATTTGCAAGCGCATGAGTCAAACGTTTAAACGATTCATTAGCACGGCTGAAAGTTGTTTAATTAGTGTTACACACGTTTTTATTAAGCCATTTCCTTTCAACCCAATTCATACTCATCCTTGGCGTTGTCAGGTTAAGTGCCAATTCGTGTAATTTTAACAAACAATGCCGCTTTGGGCTTCCGGCTCTCTCACTTATCGTACGAAACGCAGATAGCTTCTTTACGCTGATCTTCTGTGAGAGGGTGGTACCCCGGTCGAGCCAGCTCATATGAGCTGCAGTCAATTGGCTACAGCTTGGCTTTACCATTAATACTTACAGGAGTGTAGGTAAATGTGCCTGAAAAAAAGGAACAGTACATTCAAGACGTACCTACATCACTTAGCAAACTAAGGGCTATATCGCACGAGGACACCAGTGGTAGCAACCAGTCGCTCCACCAACAAAATGTATAGGGCTGTATGGAGGATATCGCATCTGGTGTCCGCTTGGTAGCGCAACCAATTCGGTGTCGGCTACCGAATCACCAACTGGTGGCGCCACCATGGGTGCCTCAATGAGACAACAATACTCACTTGACAACACCATCCGTCCTCTCCCATCCCAATTTTTATTTCGCACTCCCGTTTATTTTTTATTTACAAACCCCTTTTTGTTTGTCACAATAGGTGTTAACTATCAGGATATCGGTTTCAATGGTGCAGGCCTCAGCGGCGGCGGCGTGGGGGGCATGGGTGGGGGGGCGGCGGACCAGCTTGGGGGGCTGCTGGCGCCCGTGTCGGTACAGAACCTAGCGGCGCTAGCGGCGATGACGCAGCCGGTGGTGACGCAGGCAGCGCCTATGGCACAGGCGGCCGCGCCCCAACAGCAAGCGCCGCAATTATGTGAGTTTAAAACCTTTTTTTATTGAAGGTGGTTATCACGAGAATGTTCCATTGATATTTGAATATGGTCTCAGTTTTTAAAAATACCAGGCTAGCAGAAGTCAAAAGAGAACAGATGTTTTTATGAAACGAACGCCTTCTATTATGGCGGCTATAAAATACTCTTTAACTTATGAAGAGCGCCGAGATCTAGTAAACCGGCCTTATTCACGTCACTTCCTAATTTGGTCGGCTTATATCCACCGCCATATTGCTAGTGCTCCGTTTCATACACATTACGAATCGCAGATTTCATAGATTCGTTTGGGAGATCTCTTCTAAAGTAGGGGTGTATATTCTCTTTGACAAATTCGTGGAATTGCAAGGTTTCATGAATTACAAGAAACCGTCAATGAATCTTAATTTGAAAACTTAATTCTTGTGGTTATACCTACCTAATATAAAAATAAACTTGGCCAGGATCAACTTATCAATCAATGGTCCATTCTTAAATTGAATGATTGTTGTCCCTGTCAATTGCGATTTCATGTAAAATGTCAAGGTAGATAAAGAATAGTAGAAGATGTATATGACTGCCCGTTAGATGTTACAGTGAATGAATACCAACGTTAATTGTCCCTTTCTTTCTACGACTGCCTGCGACTAAATTTCGTCCTCTTCAGCTCAATAAATTCCGCCTCTAATTGCTAGATCTGTCCGAATCCTTAATTGGAATGTGCCACATGAAAAAAAACATTATAACGAACTTTTTTGTCCTCAAACTTTCCTATTTCAGGTTGGAATTAAATAAAAAGGTTACGTAATTAACGATGACAATTTTTCACACTTCAGGTCTTCTCGGGAAGACTAACATCACAGGTAAAATACGCAATGAAATCAAATGAAATGTGTGTTTTTTTGACATGGAATGAATATTAGGCTTTTTAGATTTGTGTGATAAATGAAACGACCATGCTATCTTTTTTTTTCGTATACATTTTTTTTTCTAATTCTTTTTTAATGTCGATTTTTTTACAAATATCCAGATACTGCTTTTGTTATTAGGTTACATTACCTTGCTTATGAATTTGGTATGTAGTAGATAATTTTGATGCTACAAATTATTTAGGTAATTGCTTTGAATTCTGTTCTCTTTGTGCAGGCAATTAACGGTGTTGCGTAAATTGGTATCTGCGTAAATGGATCTACCGCGTAATAATATCAGTACCTATGTTTGGACATATTTATGTAGTGAATGCTAATAATTTTATATGCGCAACAAATATACAAGAAGTATCTCACTTAACCTTATATGTCCAGAATTTTAAAGTAAAAATACTTATAATAATTTCATAGCGTAAGTACCAACTTATGTAGCCTGCTGAAAACCTTCGAAAAATTACCATAAAATGCTAATAATGATAATTTAATAGGTACTTACTTACTGATACATTCTGAAATGACTTTCATGTCAGTCGCAAGGTTTGATATTAACATAAATTATACATGAGCACATTCATTGAAAACACCTTTACCTACAATAATAACTAGAAAATCAATTATTAATGTGATAAAAGGCAATGTGAAAAGCAGGCCATGTAGCAAATAGACCCCGTGATAAGCAGGCCACGTGACAAACTGACCTCGTGACAAACAGGCCATATAACAAACAGACCCCGTGATAAGCAGGCCACGTGACAAACAGAACCTGTGACAAATAGACCCCGTGACACACAGGCTGTGGTACAAATAGGCCTTGGTACTTTGACCATTTAACAGCTAGCAGGCGTTAATTTATCACACTAGTCTATAGTCGGCTTGGTTTGATTTCTGTGTTAGCATTGTGTAGGCTTCGTCGTCGTCGCTTGCTTTGGATCTTATCGGCAGTAGGCATGTGATGCCATGATGTGTGATGTGTAATAACGATTGTAAATACGACTGTCGCTTGATTTGACTGTAGCTCTTTATGGACAAAAAATAGAGCTCAGGTGAAATACGGACTTGGCGCAGTTTAGGGATACATGCAAGATTTCATATTTTTTATTTCAATTACTTACTTATTTCCTTTGTGATGTTAAGTAGTCATAAATAGGTTTAGTTTTTTTTTTATCTTCGATTTTTTACCAACTGGACTGACATTGATTTTGAATAACTTTTTCAAATGTTTTTTTTTCTCTTCACTTTTATACATTCGTTTTTAGAACGAACGCTAGATAACGTTTATTTGTTAGTCAGTAGGTGTGTAAATACAAATTAAATAAGTATCATATTGCTAGGTAGGTACCTATAATGTAACATTGTTTTTCGTGTAAATTAACATTGTTGATTGTTTTTGCATGAAAGTGCTAAACATAATTTATTATTATTTTTACGACATGTACGTGAGTGCTTTGTTACCTACATACTATGTTATAATACGTGTTTTTGTGTGTTTGAGTATCTACTAATATTGTATGATATTGTTGTAGGCATGCTATCCTTGTACCTTGTAGACTTTTTGTCTTTTGTGATAAATTAGCAAACTGTAACTTTATTTACCATTTAATTTGTTTCTACCTATTATAATATCTACGTCTATGGGCCCAACATTTTTGCTTACAAAACAAAAACAAAAATGAATTAAGTAGGTAATTTTTTTTGGAATTTGAATAAAGTGCGCAGCGTTCGAAATTCAAAACATATGAGCATAATTATTTTTTTCTAATTTTTTAATAACTTAACCTACGTATTTATATAAAGAGCTTATTACACCTTCCTAAATTTAGTCACTAAATTTAGAACCTAATTAAGAAAGCTTCTGATTATTTAGGATTCTAACTTGCTAAATGCGATTACACTTGCCTAAATTCAGTCACGACTACTTAAATTAAGTAGCCTAAATTTAGGAAGGTGTTATTACACCTTCCCTAACCCTATAAGTCGAATTTTGAAAAATAATGTCATGTGACATTCGTTGCAGGGTCAACAGCGGAGCCGTTAGGTTCGGCATACGCTGCGCAGTTCGGCACCGCGTTCGCGGCGGCGCCGCTCGGCTCGGTGCTCGGCTCGGCAGCCGCCGCGGCGGCTGGCAAGCAAGTTGAAGGTAAGTTCCAGCATTTTGTAGCCCACGTGCCAGAAACGCCACCATTGTCATATTTTAATAACCGCTCCATTCCCGCGCCATTTTCTGATCACGTCACAATCATGTCACGTCATAAGTGATGCTATTGGTCGATTATTTCTCGCGGTTAATTTACAAACTAGGCTGACGTAGATAGAGATATACGATAGAATAGGCAGCTGTCAGATTCAAATCAATACAACGAAACCAAAGATGCATTATCTAAATTTAAAATCATTAACTGTAGAGTTGCTCACTAAGAAATTGATTAATTTTTCAATCGATTAAGTAATTCATTAAAAAAATTATTGTAATTAATGAATTGCAATTGAATTTAATTGTTCTGAAAATGTATTTTTCCCCAAATATGATTGGCTGCAACAGTAGGTAATATGTTAACACTCAAATCAGGAAAATAGTGATTAGCTTTAATTTGGCGCGGATCCAACATGAGAGCGCCCAGATTGATGATTGATAAAAATTGGTAGCCGGCCAACCACAGACTAAGGGTCGAGTTGACCAACACACTAACGGACTGTTAGAGTGGACGCAGTAATTAATTGTTTGCTGTACTGGTAACCAGTCGCTTACTGGTCTACCGGATCGCTACCGAATCGTTAGTGTGTTAGTGAATACGGCCCTTAATGGATAATAGTTTGCTTGGTACGATATTGTCATTTAACTATCATTGAACTGTCAAAGGATTAGCGCACGCGATAATCAGACGCACGCTACGACCGATCTGATTACAAACTGAAAAGCACACTATTATAAAGCAATGAGACACACTGTAATCTAACTGTATTAAGTATCCACCCCCGCGTACTTAGGGCCGAATTCACCGAAACATTAACGGACCGTTACAGCAGTGACCATGTGTTTTGTTTTATAAACTAGTAATAAAGATTTATAGCTCTAACGATCCTTTAGTGTGTTGTTGAACTCGGCCCCATAGTTTGCCACATCTAGTGATGTGCCGTTCCCTGGAATATTCCCAATAGTCTTGCTAGTTAGTCCCAATATTCTTGCAAGACTAGCGCGTGAGCCAAGGCAAGACTTTTGTCGCATCGAGTCCCTCTTTCTTAATTCATAGAAGAAAAGGAGATAAAATCGATATATCTCACTTACATTTGTCTTGCTCCCCGCCTCGTCTTGTTAGGCTCGCTGGGAACGGCACATCAGTAACCAGAAGTCTCTAGCGTTAGAAAAATTGTTAAATGGGCAGGGAGTAAAGTCCCTTGCTGTACATAAAGTTTTCTACCTTTCAGGGCCCGAGGGCGGCAACCTGTTCATTTACCACCTGCCGCAGGAGTTCACCGACACGGACCTAGCGTCCACCTTCCTGCCCTTCGGCCACGTCATATCGGCGAAAGTGTTCATAGACAAACAAACGAACCTATCAAAGTGCTTCGGCTTCGTCTCGTACGACAACGCGGCCTCCGCTCAGGCCGCCATACAAGCCATGAACGGCTTCCAAATAGGTACAAAGAGACTCAAAGTTCAATTGAAACGTTCTAAAGAACTATCGAGACCGTACTAGAATATTCCAGAACTCGTTCCTAGTGAAAAAAAAAGAGTAAAAAAAACATTGCTAAGAGGTTGTAAGATTTCCGAACGGTTGATGTGATGTAATCGGTGCACTGAAGTGTTTGAAGGTGCGTTCGTAAACGGGAGTCGACGTGCACAGTTGTTAACTAAATAAGGATAAGGTTTAAGGTTTGTGTCAAAGGATTTATCGTTTCCAAAGTATTCCCCAAATTGTTTATCATTATAATTAATATTTTTTTTGTCTTATCGTATAAGTTTTAGTCACATTAAGGATAAGTTGAGGGATCGATACAATTCGTAGACGCCAAAGAGCCGGTAAGTAATTTTTCGATAACAAAAAAAAATATCATGTTTTTTTTTCTGAATAGGAAATTGTTTAAATATAGAACGATATAATCCATAAAGTTTATCTTGGTACCAACAACGTACCTAGTACCCGATGAGTATTTGAGTATACACCGTTATGTTCAAAAGAACAACTTTATAATAATTATTTTTTGTTACATTTTTTTTCTTTTATTTTTACGTTACCAACTTGATAGTTATAGTAATATTAATGTGGCCATGGTCAGTTTTGCAGTCAGACTTTTTTCGTGTAAAATTATAAGGTGTTTTTAGATTAACGAAATGATCTCAAAGTGATCAGTGTATTGTTTACCTTGTTGTCAAATAGTGTACTTAACGTGTGAGGAACGTTTCCTCCAATCAAATGTATTGTGATACCTACGTGTAGATACTTTAAACGTTACAGAATATGTTTTACAAATGTCTACTTCCTATTTTGTAGTTAATTTACTTCTGAAATCAGAAATATAAAAAAACCTATAATTTAATTACAGTTTTTGCTTTAAACTAAAATGCTAGTTCTTTCATCAAATAAATACAAATGACTTACATAAATCAGCTGATGTCGATACTTACTTACTATTTTTTATCGTAATAAAACAATTTTAAGCGACACCTATAAGTGTATAAAAATGGAAAATTAATTAATTACCTACCTATAATAAGTTTAATTTAGTTTACAATAAATAGGGATTTAATAAAAAAAAGTCAAGAATTAATACCACCCCGTCTACCCATTCAGCAAGAATATAGGTACTATGTAAGGAAAAAGATAATAAAGTTTAAAATATCTACACGTAGTCTACTAAACTACTTATTTGTGCTTGTTTGTGTATTTAATATTAATAATATTTTACCACAGTCAACAACGTTACACAATTCGAACTCTGGCCCTTTAGTCAAAAATTTTCGTTAGAATAAGTATTTAATTATTATAGAAAATATTTTCGTAAGTAAGTTTTTTGGTATTTCATTAAAATATGTTTCTATTTAAACAAATATTGTTCGTCACTATTTACCTAATAGTCACTGGCACATTTTGATTATTTCATATTTTTAATATTTATTTAAGGTTTTTGGAACGGAAAAATATTTACATTACCTATTAACCCCTGATACTTACAACCATTGATTTTTAAGACAAAGTCAAATTAAAATTAAGAATACTAATCAATTACAAAAATGATTTCTGGTTTTACTATAAGTCCTCTATGATATCGTTTCCCATGGTAAATTATGTGAACCCTTAAAGCATATCTATTTTATAAGTGTAAGACACATGTTTTTATTAGATTAACTACGTCTAAAATGTATATTGCTATAAAAATTGCAAAACAAATCGAAATAATATATTAAGTTTACCAAAGAACATGTTGAAATGTTCATTAAAGAGGTATTTTTCCGTAACATAAACTTTAAATAATTATACGAAACTTACATACTATTTAGCTATTAAAATTAAGTATTAATTACTTACATTTATTTCTTGAATATGACCTAATGTTGTTATTTTAAAAACGCTCAATAGCTGAGAAAATGAGGATCGTTGTCTGCTTTTTCTTTTACGAAAAGTTTAAGATTAATTTTATAAATTATTTTTTGTTTGTTAATGACTTGTGCCAATGCGTTTCTATTTCAAACAAAGCTACGACCAATCATACGAGTAAAGGTTTCTTAGGACTGTATTAAGTGATGTACAGAGATAGTCTTGAAAAAAATACTTTCAAAAAGTCTTGCTAATTAATTACTTTGCACATCACTAATACCTGCTATAACTTATTTTCTTCTAAAAGAACTGATGTAGAGAAAGCATCATTATTATATTTAACTTAAATAAATTTAGTTGAGTATTATTATTTAAAAAGTTTATCGAAATGGGTCTATAATTACTTAGTTTAATTTTAATCAACGTTTTTGATGTCTAATGAAAGACAATTATCTAGACTGAATAAGTTTCCTTTTTATGTGTTACAGTGATACAGTTTGTCTTGTGATTCCTTTAGTAAGCTCATTAGTCAACACTGTAAATAGTATAATTTTTTCCTGTCTTGCAAATATTATTTTTTCTTGTTGTTAAGGTAAAATAAATTATTATAAAGGCATGTACGTATTGTTAAAAAAATGGACATTGAGAAAAATGAATAGAGAAAAATGGAGCTGCAATCCTCGACACGACCATTTAGCTTCTCTATGGTTTTTGCACATTACTGGTTTGTTTGTGGTACACTACTTTTTTCGAGAAATCACGTGAAGAGTTTTGTAGTGGCATGTCACGAGATTTGCCCAGCAGTAATGTGCACGAACCATCATCGTGTGATCTAGATAACGTCAGAAACAATGTGAATAGAGTTTTTTACCTACATTTTCTAGGTATTCGACGGGAGACCTCATTGTTGCTATTGCTTAGTGTTTTCAATGCCACAAGGCGATTTTGTAAAGTAATGAATGTTTTGAAAACGATCGCGAGTTATTGTTTTTTTTTTGTGAGACTCCACCGATTCCGCTGTATGCAAGACTAAATTAAATTTGACAACACTTCTATTTCCATCTTTTTCATACATTAAAATTTTGAAAAGGATGGCTAAACGTTATCGGAAATGTTATTACCGCGGACTATAGTCTGATTTTTAATTAGACGAAGTATACTGACAGGTTCTAATGTCACTTTCGATATAAATAGAACAAAAAGGGTTCAAATTCATAGAACAGCGACATTTTCATCTGTCAGTTTACTTCGTCTAATTAAAAATCACACTATAGGAATAGTGTTGCGACGCATTTTTAAGGAAAATTAAAATCAAATTTAATTTGGTTGTTTGTATGCAAATAAGGATTTGTATTAATATCGGACTTACACCTTGATGGTCGATAAGTCTGTTCCAAGGTTCCAACTCGTCACCTATAATGTTACCGATAAAATGCCATATTAAGCTTATTTTAATAAGCTCAATGTTTTCTTTAAGCATTTTATGCATGTCGCCTTGAACGCTTCAAAGTTTATTTACCGAACATAGTATTTAATAACAAATTATTCGTGTAAAATGGGGCACTTAGTTTCTTTGTGAAACATTTATTTATTATTCAACATAATGTACTTGAGATTAGAGTCTTGCAAGACTCTGACATTTTCGGAATATGTTCTGAAAGCAAGAAAACTAGCAAGACTCGAAATATTGCGGGAGAACTATTTTGTGAATTTTAAATTATTATATAAATACGTGACCAGATTCTGTGAACCATGTTTCTTGCTCGTTCCTACTTTCAATAAAATTTAAAACCGTTTTTATTTTGTGCACAATCCTATTTTTAATTCGAATAAACAAATCGACATCAAAATACAATATGTTAAAAAACCCTGTCCGACCCGAAAACGTATTCTTGGGTATCGAGATTAGATTCAATTTTTGTAAAAAAAAAAAATTTCAAATTTTTTTTTTTTTTTCATTTTTTTGGCATAGTATGTGTCCCACTGCTGGGCAAAGGCCTCCTATATTTTTTTTTAATACAAATAACCCCCCCCCCAATACAAAGACGTCATCACATACTTTGTGGTCTGAGGTGACGCCACACGATCTAACATAATTACTTCCGGTAACGGTGTTGTCATATTTTTAAAATTAGCTACATTATGTGGGAAAAAGGCAAAAAAAAATTGAACTTTAAATGTTCATTAATATGTTTACTATCATGATTTTTTTATTTTTATTATTTTATTTGGTCATGTGATTGGGGAACCTAATTACCGGTTTCGGCTCGGACAGGGTTTTCTTAACATGTTGTATACATAACATTCAGAATCTGGGTATTTTTTTATTGTTTTTTAAATCAAAAATAATGTCGAGTCACGGTATACTACCATTCCTCCAAAAGAAAAGAGGGAATAAAAATATTTTTTCACAAAATGTCATCACTGCGATCACTAGATACGTCTACATTGGTACGAAAATTGTAAAAGAACTGTTTTATACAAACACCCGTTTTGTTGATATGAATGTAAATAAATGTCAAGTTTAAAAAATGCAAGTTCGTATTTTATTTTTTTGGTAATCCTTTATAATAAGTTTACGACGTTTATTCCATCTAGTCCTACTAAGGGCGAGGCTCCACTAGCGCGTTGCGCTGCGTCGTCGCAACGGATCAAAGAGTCGACGGGCGAGAGACGAAGCGGAGGAGGTTGATGTGCAAAATCTTGCGACGACGCAACGCAACGCGCTAATGGGGCCCGGCCCTAATAGCTACCTAGTTCGATTGTCTATTTTGGACATAAAAGGAGGTTAGTCACGCAACTAGTAGAACTGTATTTAACGCCATCTACCAAGTAATAGCTGAAAAAAGTAGAAGTCCGAGTAGCGCCATCTACAGTACTTTAGCCGAAACAAAGTCCCAAGGCAGCATAGACAGCGGTCAGCCAAGGCGGAAACCCACCTCGGCGCACGGAGAGGCCACGCACACGCTACGCACGTGGGTCAAGTTTCGCTTTGCATGAAAATGTATGTCATCGTGTCCACCGCGGCGCACGGAGGCTACGCACGAAATGACGTCATCCATACATTTTCTTTCAAAACGTAGCCGTGGCCGTGTGCGTGGCCTCTCCGTGCACCGCGGTGGGTTTCCGGCTTTATTAGGGCGGGACCCCACTGCGGTGCACGGAGAGAGAGGCTACGCACGAAATGACGTCATTTCGTACACCGAGGTGAGTTTCCGCCCTTAAAAGGTGGTGGTAGGTGGGATATGATGATATAATTTTCCTAGTACCTACTTGTTTTTTTAGTTATATGATCACTGAGATCTTGAATAATTAAAAACAAAATTAATGTAAATAATATATTATTCAAAAATTCAACCTAATCATTGCCAAACTTCTGCAGTACTTTCTCAGTATACGACTTGACATCGTCTTCCTTAGTCTCCGAGATCGAGTCTTGCTTCTCTAGCACCGGTTTGACGGACTGTATCAGTCCTTTGTCGTCAGCTAGCGGCAGTATATCGCATATGAGTGGCGACTCCACTCCAAGTATGTAGTGACAGGTCCTCGGCTCCAATAAATAGAGGGATACTTGAGCAGGGCTGGAGGAGTTCTCCAAACATTTCAACTTGACTTCTGTTTGTCGAGGCTTGCCCGTCTTGTCACATATGTCCCCGCCGGCGTAGAAATGGGAGACGGATGTTCGATGTTCTGGAATTAGTTTCGATAGTAATCCAAGTTACAAACTATTTGGTAACGATAGTCGCGCGTGAGTCCTCGACGCTACTCAAAAGGAACGCAACCGGTTAGTAAAACGGCCTACACACGACCCTAAAATCAGAGGCAATTTAGGGAGCATGTATTGTGCATCATGGAAAAGAAACGTGCCGACAAGCATTCCCAACGGGAGCAATGCATCTATCTCTAAGTAGGGTGACCAAACCTGGTATGTTTGGAGACTAAATAAATACGTAAATACCCTACTCAGAGAGAGATGCAATGCTCCGGTTGGGAATGCTTGTCGGCACGTTTCTTTTGCATAGTGCACAATCCCTTTGAACACAATCCTTGCTCCCTAAATTGCCTCTGATTTTAGGGTCGTGTGCAGGTGATTTTACTCCATAACAAAAACAAAACACAATCACTGAGTACGCTATGTTTTGCAAAACGGTTTTAAACGTAGAAAAGTTCCTCAAAACCAGTTGCGCGCGACCAACATGTCAAAACGCCAGTTACTTTTGAGTTGCGTCGTGTACGAACCCTCATAAAACTAGTGCCATTACATTCTAGCAACTCATTATTGAGTTTTTTTGCTGCTATTTGTTACTTGACACTGACGATATACATAATAAACTGAGTGAGGCAATTTTTTTTAAGAAGATTTTTCGCTTATTCGAAATTAGAAACTGTTTGAAATGTCAAGTGTCAATGTCACTCCACTGTAACGTGGCGCCGCCCTGGTGGCAAAACCATCCTGGATCAATTACAGCAACTTCTTCTTCTTATCGTATGGTTAGTGGCCAACCTAGAGTCAGAGTTGTTCAAGCCGCCCGAAGGCCTCTAACATGGCTTAACGACTGCTGTCTCGATAACAACAACCGGGACCGACTTTTTACGTGCCCTCCGAAGCACGGAGACGCTCAGTTCAAAATGCCCCTAAATGGTCACCCATCTCTGCCTGACCTTGCCAAGCGTTGCTTAACCTGCGTTGCTTATTACAGCAACTCACCAATAGGTTTAGGCGCCTTCCCCTTGTTCTCCTTGATCCAGTCGAGGTGCGCCTGCTCATCGAACTTGCCCAGCAGCAGCTCGGTCTTGGCGCCGGTGCGGTCCACGTGGTACTGGACCACGTGCTTGCCGTAGCAGAACTCGTACTTCCACCAGCCGGTGCCCTGCAATGTGAACTTATTGCAATGGAGATTGAGGAGCTTCTCACTTATCTATACTAACAATACTAATACACTTCTCATAAAAAAAAAACGAAACACCTACATTCATTTATTGGATGAAAATTCTAAAATTTAAATTCAAATTTGGAATTGTGGTACACCATTGTGTTGACCAGTGATGGGCAAAGTACGGCCCGCGAAAGCATTTAATCCGTCCCGCCGACGGTCCTTCGATATGAATAGTACCTATATGGCCCGCGATAATTATATTTTGACGGTCCAGAAGTATATAGTAAAATTGTAATTTTTAACATTTGTGCTAGTGTGTAATGCTATAGTGTTTTTATATTATTAAAATTTTCAACACAAAATGCATTTTTCCTATAATTCTGGTCCTCCTCTGAAATTTTTAAACTTTCTGGCCCCCCATTAGGGAAGTTTGCCCACCACTGGTGTAGACTAAACTGCCAGCTATTTATTGGCGTATTTTTTTAATGAAATCTTTCTTTCTTTTTTATTTCAATGCCTGAATACTACTTGCAGTACTGTTTGGTTTTTTTTTTTGAGAAGTGTATTACAAATGCGAAAGTAACTCTCATCTGTTACGTTTTCACGACTAAACAGCTGAACCAATATTGATGAATTTCGGTACAGAGAAAAACAGGACCTTTGTAAAGGACATATGTATGCTACTTTTAGTTGCGAAAATAAAACATGAAAGGGGGTGAAATAGGGGACGAAAGTTTGTATGGGAGATGTATGAATCCTTGAAATGAATTTAATAGGGCATTACAAAAAAAAAATTAACCTCCTCAGAGCACTAAACAAACAACGTCAGAGCAGTAACCGATTGTTCAACATACTGATGACAGTCCGTTTACTGCTATAACGGTCCGTCATTGTGTTGGTAAACTCGGGCCTTACCCCATTAAGGCAGTTCTCGCCATTAAGGAAGGCCCTGACGGGCGAGTCGTCAGTGATGGCCGGCGGCGGCCGCGCGGCCAGCTGGCCCGGCTTGGCGGCCTCGTCCGTCAGATCGTCCTCGTCCGTCAGCGGGTGAAGCTCAAACTTCAAATGCGTTTCACCATCCTGAAAGCAAATAGGAATTCAAAATACCAAACTGAGCCCCAAATAACCTTATAAACAGTACCGTGTTCATACTCATCATCATCTCAGCCGAAAGACGTCCACTGCTGGACATAGGCCTCCCCCAAGTTTCGCCACAATGACCGGTCTTGCGCTGCCCGCATCCAGCGGATTCCCGCGACCTTTACCAGGTCGCCGGTCCACCTTGTGGAAGGCCTACCCTCGCTACGCTTTCCAGTATTTTACACTAGCGTGGGTTAGTCTATGTTATTTTTTTTTTTTAATATGGCCAGATTTAAGCAGATATATAGAGATATATATAGAGATATTTTTTATTTAAGCAGTGGTAGCCGGTTGGTTAAGCACGCGTCTTGCGGGGCTTAAGGTCCTGGGTTCAAACCCTGGCTCACACCACTGGATTTTTCGAAATCTATGTGTTTATCATAACTTTAATATGATTATCACTTGCTTGCGGTGAAGGAAAACATCGTGAGGAAACCTGCATGTCTTTAGACATGTGAAATCCACCAACCCGCACTGGGCCAGCGTGGTGGATTATGGCCTGAATCCCCCTCGCATTGAGGGGAGGCCCGTGCCCAGCAGTGGGACGATAAAAGGGCTAAATTATTATTATTATGGCCAGATTAGGGTGCGTTCCTACGATTCATGGTTTTACGGACCGGGCGGTGCATCTAGAAGAGGCCCGCGGCGAGCCCGAGCAGTCAGATTTGGACTGAACGCATGAACAATGTCATTAGTATGCACCCATTGAATACAATAATATATTTAAACAAAGTAGTACAGTTTACGGTAGTACGGTGAAGGAAAACATCGTGAGGAAACCTGCATGTCTTTAGACATGTGAAATCCACCAACCCGCACTGGGCTAAAGTGGTGGATTATGGCCTGAATCCCCCTCGCATTGAGGGCAGGCCCATGCCCAGTAGTGGGAGGTTAAAAGGGCTAAATTATTATTATTATTAGTACAGTTTAATTACTTACCATAGACTTATAGTCGTGTTTACTTACCTTTAATATCCATTATTCAGACTAAAAACGATTAACAAAGGCCAACACCTACCGATAGATAGCCAAAAGCAACATGACAAAAATAAACATAAAATTGCAAAAATAATACAAACAAAATAATAATTACCTTATCAATTTTCTCAACTTTCAACACAGCTAGAACATCTTTAGGATTGTTATCCTGAGAAACACAGATTTGTTAAAACAAGCCTCTAATAAAATGCTTAGCTACAAAATATAATGTGTCACTGATCATGAAACTCACAAACTAGATAAGGTGAAGTTTGTTACACACACAGTTTGTCATACTCATGAACCAGTTACTAAGGGGACTGGCCCTAAGCAAGTCGGCCGAGTGGTCGGCCTAGTACTAACATCGACATAAAACGAAGCGAGTAGTTCAACTATTTACCGGTAAATAGTAAAATGAAAATGAAAAAACAATGACCACGTTTTGTTTCATACAAATATCTAATAGGGGCACCTCTTTCTTTAGTCTTTACTCTGTGGTCATACTTCAGGGTAAATGAATATTAGGGGTAGTCCAATGCCTTTGTAATATAATGTTATAATATAATATATCTCTTTCATCCCTTTTTTAATTCCTTAACCAGTTAGCCATTAGTAGTTAATATATTCAATCCAGAAAGTTTGTAGTTATAAATTTAGTTTGTAAATTAGTGGCCATCCATTAATTACGTCACACGTAAAGGGGGGGAGGGGGTCGACGAAATGTGACATTGTGTGACAAGGGGGTGGGAGGGGTCCTAAGTTTTGTGACGTCACATTTAAAAATCTAATATATCTAAGTATTAAAACCGAAATTTGAATTTTTAACGAAAAATTTCAAAAATTTCTGAAAATTATAATAAATATGTGACGTCACACAGGGAGGGGGGGAGTGTCGCAAATGTGACCAGCTGTGACAAGGGGGGGGAGGGGTCTAAAAATCATGAAATTCGTGTGACGTAATTAATGGATGGCCCCTTACGTAAAAATATTTCACCTTGCATGAAACCTCTATGAAAATGACAAATATGTATTTCTTAAACTGAATGAATCATAGTTCCCGTCACCTATAGAAATACATTATTAATATAAACTTTAAAAAAAAAAAATCTGAAGTGTGTAACAAACCCTAAAACATGAAATCTACACAACAAATTAAAAGAGAAAATTAATACACACAAATCTAAAACACTTACTGTGTTCATCATTCTTATAGTCTGATGGTGGAACCTCAAACTATCCACCTCCATCTTCAGAAGGCTTCTTGGCTTCTTCGGGGCATCTCCAACTGGTATACAGTCTATAATATTCTCACTAACATCTTTTGGTTTAAATTGCGGATGTTCACACAGTAACGGAGATAGGATTATGATCTCATATTCGCAAGTGGAGGTTTCTTTGAAGGAGTATACTTCATGTTTACCGTGGCTGTAGCACACGTACAGAACTCTGGTTAAACGGGGTTTGCCGTTAAGATCGCATAATGTACCTGGAATATAAATAAATATGGTGTTTTTTTGGTGTGAGGGAAAACATCGTGAGGAAACCTACCTATCCCTCGGGATTAGGTAATAGTCAGTTCCTGTATACACGGCGACAAGGTTCACCACCTGTCACGTTGGGTTCTGACTATCTGGTGAAACGTGGGCTTTGAGATGGTTAATACCTCCACAATGTGGTGGTGTATGGCCACTCAAGCCTCTGACTATCCCCGAATGGGGATAAAAGTCATGACGTAATATTTTTTTTTTTATGGTGTATTATTATCCAAAAATGTGTAGATGGGAAGTCAGTCAAGTCAAAACAGTGAATGGTTTTAGTGGTCTTTAATGGTGGCAACTGTCTGTACGCATACAAATTGAGTCTCGGCAGATCGAATGAAAGATCAGTTGTCTGCGGACTTCCACACGCACATCTGCCTGACCATTTATTTGGTCTGTTGGCGTGGTCCGGTCCGCAAAACAAGGAACGTGGGAATGCACCATAAGACTAAGTGTGCTTAATCTGGACTAGAGAGGGCGAGACTTATTAAAACAGGATAGAAAAGGCAAATTGTACAAAATTAATTTTGTGAGTAATCCTTTCTAACTTAATTTACTTACATGGTTTTCATAAAAAAAACATTTTATACAATAAATCATCATAAAATAGCTAATATTATAGTCCATTCTTTCGTATTTAAAACAACAAGGAAAACAGCCATTTTTAATGGGTGGATGAGCGTATATTGGGCTTGCTCGATCAGGGTAGAACCACCCACAGAAGATTGGTGTAAAGAAGCTAACAATTGATTAATACCAAAATCATTTTTAAAGGGCGGACGAGGGGCTATTGATTGCGGGTCGAAGGACGGGGCATGTAATGCCGCGCCCTTTCGAAACGCGAATCATGGCTCTCCGTCTATTTTATCTATATCTCCCAATAGATAATCTGGCATATGGTCATGGGAGTAGCGCAGGTCGCGAAGATCCCCATGGCAAGTTGAGCTGTTATCCTTCACGTGGTTGCCGCCTGTTATTGGTCTAATTCCCTCTGAAATAGACAGAACTGAAACAGCAAAACGAATTTGGTCCTCCCCACGCCGCCGTTTGGAGTAGGACCGAACGGTGTGCCTTTAGACTGACGACTGACGCACATACAGACCTTGTGACCATGTAGGCCTACCTGCACTAGGACCTGTGCAGTTGAGCGCCGAAGGCGGGGATGAAGGAGTCCTGGAGGGTTGAGCGGTGTGCGGGTCGGAGTTAGTTACCCGTACAACGCAACACGCCCTCTTTGGTCTGGATTTCCAAGCCAAACGGTAGCCTTCTCATCTAGCCAGTGAGTTGGAAACGGTCAAGGCATCCCGTCAGAGGGCCGCCAGGCGAGGAGCGTGGGGGTCCCTGGAGACCATCACCGGGGATGGTGAGGGCCATGCTGACGGGGCAAGACTTGTGTGGACCAACTGGATAGTTGCGAACCGACTATCCAGCCACACCTGTTCGAGTCCCCGATGTCGCGCTTTACCACCAACTTCGCGCTCCTATATTCCCCTAAGTATTGTACCCAGTGCACCTATCGTAGGGCACTCCCAAATGTGCGGGCTCCGTGGAGGGTGGGTTACTGGGGGGACGAATACTTTTCAAATGTACAATATGGACAAGAAAGGTTCAACTAAATCTAACAGCCCAAAGGGAAACCGGAGGGATCACAAAGAGGGAAAGTCGAGCAATCGGCCATCCCACTCAAACGCAACACCCGGAGGGAAACCAAAGGGAACAAAAAGCGGGAAAGTCGAGCAATCGGCCATCCCGCAAAAATCGGCGCCCGAAGGGAAACCGGAAGGCGCCACGGGAGGGAAAGTCGGGCAACCGGCCATCCCACCTAACTTACCTATCTTCTCCAGGAGACTGAGCGAAGATAATACAGCGACCATGTCCAACAAGGAAGCTGCAACACCCAACCTATCATCAGAGGTGAGGCGACAACTGGACCAGAACTGGTCAGTAGTCGGAGGTGATAGGCGGAAAACAGGCAAACCCCAGGGGACCAGCCAATCCAACAGATCTGCTAGAAATCCGCAGCACAGCAGACAACAGCACAACCGAGCGCAGAAAAAGCAGGAGAAGAGGAGACGGAGCCGTAGAGTGAGCCCGAACAAACCTTCTGCCGCCGAACCTGCAGACTCGCGCAGCACAAAGACCAGCAGGGACCCGCCTGGGGCTGCTAGGCCGGAGCCACGGGGCAACCCACCGACCATGCAGCCTCAGGCTGGCCCCAGCGGAACCCAAAAGGCAGCCAACAGCCCGGGGAAACCCAGGGCTTATACAAAAAGGGACAGGATGGACGAGACATCCTCCCCTAAAATGGAGCCCAAAAGGCGAAGAGTAGCCTCGACGCCCCAAGGACCCAAACACACCAGCTATGCCGCGGCAGCCGCCACAACGGACAAGCGGATAGCCATCACAACAGTCAGTCGAGGGCACATCACAAAAGTGACGTCTGACCTAATCGTGGACCGGTTGACGGCCATGGTGGTGGCCATCGCGGACGGGGATAACCTGGACGTTGATGCGCCCCACTTTGTAGGCAGACCCACTTTTGCGGATGGTGCCCTTCACCTGAAGTGTGAGGACCAAGCGACTGTGGACTGGGTGAAGGCAGCCGCCCCCAACATCAACATCCCGGAGGTTGAGCAGCTGGTGGCGCTCCCTCCGGAAGAACTTCCACGGAGAGTACGCTGTGGCATTCTCCTGCCAAACGTGTGGCAGGGTGACGCCTCGAGGATCGGCAGGGTCCTCAAGGTCGGCAACAGATGGGCGATGGTGGAAAGCTGGCTGGTGCACGCCATCGTGCCGCAGGAGAAATCCAAATCCACTTTCGCCATCGTCAGCATACCAGAGAGCCTGATCCCCGTGATCATGGCCAAGGGTCGCCGCCTCTCCTACCAACTGGGGGCGGTATATATTAAGTTCCAAAACACAAGGGGGCGTTTTGTGAGAACACCCCCCCAGAAGAACCCGACGACCGAAAGCGAGGCGCAAGCCAACACCGCAGCCGAGGGCGCGACAAACAACACTGCCGACGAGGCAGAGGTTGCAGGCAGGGATCCGGAAGAGGCCTTACTGGACAGTGAAGAGGAGGTCCCGGATCTGAGTGGCTTGGGCTTGGAGGGAGAGGAATCCAGAGATGGAGTCCCCTTCGTCTAAGTCCAAGCTAGTGCAGTGCAACCTCCACCACAGCATCACCGCAACGGCTCAATTGCGAAGATGGCTGGAGGTAAACGGCACAGCAATCGCCCTGATCCAGGAGCCGTGGGTCAGAGGCGGTAGTATACACGGACTCTCCAATATTGGAGGTAAGCTTATATCTGGTGCCGTAGACAACGCAAGGGCGTGTATCTACGTCTCACAGAACATCACCACACAGCCACTAACGGAATTCTGTTCCAGAGACCTGTGTGCCGTCAGGCTAAAAACAAATCAAGAAATCAACAATCCCAACCTGGTTCTCGCATCTGCCTACATGCCAGAAGGCGAGAATGCACCACCGGAGGAACTGGCCAACCTGGTCAGATTCTGCGAGGGAAACAACCTTGAACTCATCATCTGTACGGACTCCAATGCCCACCACCCTCTATGGGGCATGGAACACAGCAACAACAGAGGTAACCAACTTGTTGAATTTCTAATTACAACTAATTTAGAGATAATTAACACAGGTAGTGAACCAACCTTTGTCGGAAGGCAAAGCAGAACCATAATAGACCTGACACTTGCAACAACACAAGTAGCGGACCTAATCGACAACTGGCATGTCTCCCAAGAGGCCTCTTGCTCAGATCACAGATGGATCCGCTTTGACATCCAGGTACCTAAACAGACAGCTATCCCTACTAGGAACCCAAGGAAAACAAATCGAAGCCGCTATGCCCAACTTATAGCGGAAACACTCGATACATCGAAAACCACTGCTGACCTTTTAGGAGGAGAGCAGATAGAACACCAGGTAAGTGTCCTAAACGACACGATCACTGATTGTTACTCCTCATCATGCCCCCTGAAACTTCCAAGACCACACAACCAAGGTAAAAACAAATGGTGGGGTCCCGAATTGGAACGTCTCAGGGCCAGGGTAAGGAAAAAACTAAACAGGGCCATGAACACCAACTCAGACCAGGACTGGGATAATTACAGGTTAGTAAAGGCCAAATACAAAAAACGTATTAGATATTGGAGTACCGCATCCTGGCGCAACTTTACCGAAAGCATAAACTCCAACACACAGGCAAACCGGATAAGGAAAGTCCTAGCTAAACAGGGCCCCTGCAATATGGGCAGCCTGCGCAAGCCGGACAACACCATGACCCTTAGCCAGGAGGACACAGACAGGGTCCTCCTACAAACCCACTTCCCAGACTGCCAGATTACACGGAACCTAAACTGGACCGACAACCCACGGGAGCCAACTACAGACTGCTGGAAACGAGCAAAAGAGATTGTCACACCAGAAAAGGTGAGGTGGGCAATCAACAGCTTCAAACCGTTCAAATCAGCGGGAATAGACAACATCTTTCCAGCCCTGCTTCAATGGGGAGGAGAGAAGATCATACTAACCCTGGCATGGATCATGCAAGCATGCCTAGCCCACAGTTATACGCCCCTAGTATGGCGAGAAGTCAGGGTAGTATTCATACCAAAACCAGGTAAGAGTGACTACACCAACCCTAGATCCTACAGACCAATTAGTCTCACCTCCTTTCTGTTAAAAGCCTTGGAGAGGCTTTGTGACAGAGAGCTACGAAACAACGCACTTCGGGACGCCCCGATACACCCACATCAGCATGCATACAGCACTGGCAAATCAACGGAATCAGCGCTTCATCAAGTGGTAGGTATGATTGAATCAACCATCCATAACAAACAAATCTGCTTAGGCACTTTCATCGACATCGAAGGAGCTTTTGACAGAACCAACTTCTCCAGTATCGAGATAGCTCTCGGTAAACACGGAGTAGACTATGTACTCACCAACTGGATACTGAACATGCTCCGTAACAGGGTCATAAGACTCAAAGAGGGGGACAAGATGGGAGCACTTGTCGTCAAAGGATGTCCACAAGGAGGGGTTCTCTCACCACTACTGTGGAACCTGGTAATCAATGACCTAATTACTAAACTGAACTCCAGACACTTCTACACTATAGGCTATGCCGACGATATAACCATCTTAACCGTCGGGAACCAAGCTTCAACAACCTGTGACACCATGCATGCAGCGTTACGCATAGTAGAGAACTGGTGCAAGGAATATAAACTATCAGTGAATCCTAGCAAGACACAGCTGGTAATGTTTACAAATAAACGGATCTTAGGTAGCTACCACCTTCCGAAAATATTCGGCACTACACTCCAACTTACAAACGAGGTAAAGTATCTAGGAGTCATCCTAGACAACAAACTCAACTGGAGCAATCACATCGACCAGAAGATAAACAGTGCAAGTGTCGTACTATGGCAATGCCGTAGGATGGCAGGTAAGCGCTGGGGGCTATCCCCAAAAATCTTTCTGTGGCTATATACAACCGTCGTCCGCCCGATGGTAAGTTACGGCTCCGTGGTCTGGTGGACCAGGACACAACAAAAAACCTGCTGCACCAAACTACAGAGCCTACAAAGACTTGCCTGCTGCGCGGCTACAGGGAGCATGAGAACGGCACCCACGGCCGCCCTAGAGGTCATGCTTAACATCCCTCCCCTACATCTGTACATACAACAAGAAGCAGCGCTAGCGGCGCTGAGACTGAAACACCTAAAACTTATTAAGTTCAAACAGGTAAAACACTCAAACATTCTAGCGGAGGCGTGGAAAGACACACCGCTGATTGAAGCAACACCGGACAAGATAGAAAATATCTTTGTCTTTGACAAGAAGTACAGAGTCCACTTAGCAGAGGAGGATGATGCTAACATCATGCATCATGAGCTAAGTATCTTTACAGATGGGTCCAAAACAAGTTCGGGAACAGGCTGCGGCATCTTCTCGGAAGACCTAAACATACACCTATCCATGTCACTAGGTAAGTATAACACAGTTTTCCAGGCGGAATGCATGGGTATACTCCTAGCTGCAAACGCAATCGCTGCCAGAGGGGTAACGGGACACAAGATCCGTATCCTCTCCGACAGCAGAGCGGCCCTGCAAGCGCTCAACAACAAAGTAATAACATCAAGCTTGATCCACGAATGTTACCTAGCCTTAAATAAGGCAGGCTGTCAAGCGAACCAAATCACCCTTCAATGGATAAAAGGGCACAGTGGAGCACGGGGCAATGACGCAGCTGACGAACTAGCAAAGAGAGGATCGGAACTAAAACCAGTAGGACCAGAACCGATCATCCCTCTCCCTAACAGCTGGTTTAGAAAGCAAATGCGTCAGCGCACCGACAAACTACACAATGACCTCTGGAACAGCCTGGAGGACTGCAGGCAGGCTAAACTTGCACTCCCGCAAGTTAACCGCCGATTCACCAGAACAATACTACAGCTAAGTAGATCTCGACTACGTCTTATAACAGGCGCACTAACAGGTCATGGCAACTTTAACAGACACCTTTTCAACCTAGGTATCACGGACAGCCCCCTATGCAGAGCATGCATGGAGGCAGAAGAGACAGCCGCTCACGTGCTGCTAGAATGCAGCGGAGTGGCAACCTACCGGGCGAACTACCTGGGATCACCGGGTAGCCTCCAGGAGATCTTCGGCGACGTCAAGAAGCTGGGGAACTTCCTGGTGGAGCTGGGATGGCTGGAGTAACCGGCCCACCACCCTCCAACACACAAAACAGGCGCACCTGAGTCGTCGATTTGTGGAAACCGCCCGTAGAAGAAGAAGAAGAAGAAGAAGATCATTTTTAAATGCTTACCATCTTCCATGACCATTTCCACTGATGGCAACTTGGCACCGTCCACCTTGGTTGTTCTATATGATGCCTTCGACTCCTGAGCAGCTTTCACATCAGCCTCGAGCTTAGCTTGCCTCTCCGAGCTCCAGTGGCCAAGGTAGTACTCTTGTGTTTTTACCTTTTTACCTAAGAATATTTTGCAACTTAGTATTCAAACAAAACTCCACTACCAAATCTATTGCTGAGGACAGCAACACAGTTCAAACGCAGGCTTCTCGGCTCACTGTATCAGGTTCGATTCCCAGCTAATTTCGGAAACGTCCTTATCGTATTTTGGCCTAGTCTAGGTTTCACTGGGATCACTGCCAGTCCATTGTACGGTACCCAAAGTACAATTATTATTAAGTTTGCGACCATGTAGTTTGTGTGTAAGTCTGGCGACATTTATTTTATTTATTTAATCTGTGTTCAAGATACCTACCAAATAAGTAAGTATTACCTTCTCTTTCCTCATGGTACTGCCTGACGAATCTCCCGTGACACACTTCATAGCTCCAATAGCTCTCTAGCCGGTACGAGCATATCTTTTGAGAGAACAGCGGCTTCAACAGAGTGAGTGGAGAGGGTCCATCATACTCCTCGATGCTCGTGGACTCCTTCGAACGGAGCTCAGGTATACGGCACTCATATTTCTCCTTATTGGACGTTAATACACTTAGCGTTTCTTTCTTTGGTACCTGAACATAAACAATATAGCAATATTATTCATTAAGTTAAAATTATAGTGGACGACAGTCACTTCCATTATTCTACCTAATACAATTTACAAAACCAATTTATGCAGATACATAGCGTAAAATTAGTTAGGTAGTATATTAGGGTACCTCTGAAATATTGTTCACCTCGCCATCAACTAGATTTTCTAAAATTTCTGGACTCCCAGGCCAGTTTATGCCAAATAGTATGCTATCGTCGAAACCTTTGAAATCATGTTCAATGCACACACTAGATCTCACAACACATAAAAGTAGGAACCAATTTCGTAACATTTTTCTTAGCTTATAGGTTCATAATAATTTAATTATCTCTCTGGAATAATTTTCTCATCCTCAATCGCCAATACACCATCGCAAAATTCGCAAACAAATTATAACACGTCAAAATTAAAATGTAAATAAATGGTATGTCAAATCAATACAAAGCGAGATGATCAAACGTGCACTTCATTTTGGTAGCATTACCAACGATATGAGTTGGAAAGCTGTCATTTGCTATCAATCAAAGGTGCATTTATAAAGATGGCTATATGCACTTAAAAACCCCGACGAAACAAACCTACTCATTAATTTTATATGGCTATGATTTTGCCAAAAATACACGTAAATTAAAAATGGGTACCTATTTGATGCCTTGGGATACATTTTGAAGTAATTTGAAGCAACTCTATGGTGCGTTCCACTCACTGTTAATTTTGTAATTTTCGTTATTTTCGTTCATAAATGTCGTTCCACTCGCACCAACTTGTACTGAAAGTGATTATTATTATCGTTTTTAACACTTTTTGTGGACGAAAATAGCAAAATTAACAGTGAATGGAACGCACCACTAAGCGAAGGTACCACTAAGTTTAAGTAGGTACTCATTCTAATTCAATTGGCCCAAAAGACAAATATACAAGTGAAAGCTACAGTCAGAATTCAGAAATGAAATGTCATCAATTATTGTCTATCGTTCATTTCATTCATTTTTTTTTATCAAAACTCAAATGTCATTTGAAAATTCGTGAAAATGGCGTTCAGCTTCCCAGCTTTTTCTTATATTATCGCGTTAATAGTTGATGCATTTCTTATATTTTTCTCTATATTCCACGTCATAGCGTTTGATGAATTGAAAACGGATTATAAAAACCCAATAGACCAGTGTAACAGTCTAAATCCCGTAAGTTTTACAGCTAACAAACCAACCAAAAAAAAATCGCGTACACTAACCTACTTTTTTATGTTACAGTTGGTTCTACCGGAATACCTGCTACATTTATTGATAAACGTGCTGTTCTTGCTGTCGGGAGAATGGTTCTCGCTACTGATAAACATTCCGCTGGTCTTGTATCACATACACAGGTTAGAGGTTATGTTTAATGTTATGATAATTTTGAGGACGGAGTAAGGACAAGGTCTATTGTCCTTACGGTCAGTGACACCTTGGATGAGGTGCATGCGGTGAATAGAATAAGAAAATTATGGGCAAGTTCAATCTGTTTTCACGAGTTATCCATACCCATGGACAAAAGGCTAAGAGAAGTTGGTCTACGCAACCAGGCCGTATGACTCAACTAGGCCCCTAATGTCATCACAGTAGGCGTGGCTTAAGTCAGTGTGCTGTCGGCGTTCATCCTGCGCACACGTCCTGCCAACGTTCGCATCCCAATTATAATTCTACTCGACACTAGATGGCGACCCTTTGTACGTCCCTTTTACCATCCTACACTTAGTGACACCCCTTCACCCGTGCAAATTGACACATGTTATTTCATAGGGAAATCGAATAACAACAGCTCTACTCTCTATGTCCTCTATGTCCATACCTATTTAATTTTATGTACTTATTTAAATTATATTCAAGCACTTTATGCAACTAGGTTATTTGAAACATAAATTGTATTATTGTCGATTTCGAAACTTGAATACAAAAGTTATAGTTCACTGTAATTTAAATTTTTAACATTTACATTAACAACAAAGTATTTATTCATACTTAATGCACCTTTTCTGGCCCCTGTAAATCCATCACAATATTCAGATCTGAAAACAACACTTCATTCAATACCCATACATTTTCATACTGAAACCAATGGCTCACATAATTAGTTCCTACCGCTGTCAATTACAAAAGTTATTGTTCGTTGTAATTTAAATTCTAAAGTATTTACTCATACTTTGTGCACCTTTTCTGGCCGTTATACTGTAAATACCCATATATTTTTGCTTAAAAGGAATCCTCACAAAACCAGTAGCTCACATAATTTTTAAGTACCTACCACCATCAATCACATGCTAATTGAAACTTACGGTCATACTGAATTGATAGTGTCATTTTGTGTTTACAAGTTTATTATTGTTATGGATTAACTGTAACACCACTAAGGTGGACTGATGACATTCACAAACACCACTAAAAGTATGTCTCCCGGCTAGATGGAAGCCTAGTCTGTCTAGATACCTATATGAAAAAACTGGCCAAGTGCGTATCGGACTCGCACATAAAGGGTTCCATACCACCATAGAATAAAAACGTCAAAAATATCAAGTTTAAAAGTTGTAAAGTTGTAAAGGGCTGTAAGCTTATAGATGTTCTCCAAATGGCCGCCAAACTGAAGTGGAAATGGGCGGGACATGCAGCCAGACTAAAAGATAACCGCTGGAGTGAGAGGATTCTACACTGGTACCCCCGGGAGGATAAGAGGAAAAGAGGAAGGCCACAACAAGGATGGAAAGATGACATTGTACAAGTAGTAGGAAGAGTTTGGACCCGAGTGGCACAAGACAGGGACAAGTGGCAAGGGATGGAGGAGGCCTACATCCAGAAATGGATGACCTTAACTTAACTTTAATTTATATATTGCTTTTCTATAAGTGTAACATTTTTTTAAGGAAATAAAGGCTTTTTTATTTTTATTTTATTTTATTTTAAAGTTGTAAAGGGACCCCCCTTTATTTTCAAATTTTATTTTATTTTTTGTTGTACTGGCAACAGAAATACACATTCTCAACTCTCTACCTATTACGGTTCGTGAGAACAGCCCGCTGACAGACGGACGGATGGACAGACGGACAGCGTAGGCTTAGTAATAGGGTCCCGTTGTCACCCTTTGGGTACGGAACCTTAAAAAAAACTTTGCGTATTCATGACCTGAGGTGTGTTTCAGATATTACACTCGGCCGGTGATGTCGGGCCCCGGGCTGTACGACCCGACGAGCATCATGAACGCTGACGTGCTGACCGTGTGCCAACGAGAAGGCTGGATCAAACTCGCATTTTACTTATTATCATTTTTCTTGTATCTCTATGGGTGAGTATTATTATTATTATTATTATTTATTATCAGGCAGGCAGTTGATTCAACTGATAGGTGCCTGTATCCTGTTGTTCTCTTCTAGCTTTTCTCTTTCAGGTGTTTGGTGTCCACGCTCTAACCACTCTGTTGCTCAGGAAGTGCTTGTGGGGATTGTTGTTTGAGAAGCTGGTACTCAATTTTAAGTGATGGCCTCTTAGTCGGTCATAGTATTACCTATTCTTTCATATTTGACATCTTTATTTTTTTGCCATTACTACCAATCAGAGTTGGGCATTAATTAATTGCATGTAGAAGTCACAATTAACTTAAAGGATCACAAATAATTGTTATTTGCAACTCCACAATTGCAATTAATTATTGCAACTACCTAATCTCACGTGGGGGAGAGGGGCGGTCTCGGCAAATCTCGCGTAAATTGTGTTACTGCAAGAAACAGTATAAAAATGCGAGAAAAATGGGTTAAATTAAGTAAAACATGTTTCCACTAGAATGTGGCTTTTGAAAAATCTCACGTGAGATTAGGGGGGAGGCACGGGGTCGAGCCAAATCTTACATCTCACAAAGGGGGGAGGGGGGTCGAAAAATAACAAAAATCTCCTCACGTAATTTATGGACGCCCCCCAATATATTCATTCAGGTACTGCAATAGTGCCAGTAGCATAACTCTATAATTTATCACGAAATGAAATCCAATTTCCCCATGTTACAAATAGAAGATACTGTAAATGCTTAAGTAATTCCCATAATAAGTAAATATTGTTATTTGATATACTATTTTATGTATGTCATACATTTAAGGAAAATTCGAATTTACAATCTATTTAGGTACCTATTTGAAGTATAATTTTATGAGTTAGAGTTATACATATACATATGTAGTTTTGTCTGTTACTAAATCCTTCATCTTTCTATCGTTAGAAGATAAGCAACTGCACTTATCTATCATATCAAGAGTCAAGACAAACAGAAACACGGAATATTTTACGCAAAATTGTATCTATTTGAGGGCACTTCAACATTCGACTTTAATCTATGTGTAAATTTAAAGCTATTCAGACCATTTGATATACTAGCTTTTGCCCGCGACTTCGTCCGCGCATAATTTATCCCACGAGAACCATACATTTTACCGGGATAAAAAGAAGTCTATGTGCTATTCCAGACTATAATCTATCTCTGTGCTAAATTTCATCTAGATCCCTTCAGCCGTTCTGGCGTGATTGAGTAACAAACATCCATCTAAACTTTCACATATAATAAATATCGCCAGACTTAAAAACCAATTGTATGGTCCCATACTAAGCAATGCTTGTACTATCGGTTTAAACCCGCACCGCATCGCGTCGAATTTGTATAAAACCACAGATTTTTTCTCCGCGCGGTTTTAAAAGTGTGCGGATACATTCATAATTATGATTCCATGGGTTACGGAATTACGAGTCACCCCTTAGGGGCTATGCACACAGGCAACTTTTGCGGCAACTGGCAACTCGCAACTAGCTGTTTTGATATAAAACAATCTCGGCAACTGTTGCTGCAACTAGCAATTGTTGGCTGCAACTGCCAAAATACCATTAAAAAGTTGATAGTTTCGGCCACTAAAAGTTGCTCCGTGTGCATAGCCACTAAGTAGATACACAGTTGGTGCGTTCCAGTCACTGTTAATTTCGTTATTTTCGTTCACAAATCTCGTTCCACTCGCAACAACTTGTACTGAAAGTGATCATTATTATCGTTTTTAACAGTTTTTGTGGACAAAAATAACAAAAATTACGGTGAATGGAACGCAGCAAGTGACGTCATAGTCCACCATACTGGAATACCTAATATTAACGATATTTTTTCCTTGTTTCAGAATGATTGTGGTGTTGATCGCGGCATAAATCTTTATTTATTTGTTCCAATAAGTCATAATTTATTGTTAGTTGTCCTTCGTGGTTGTAACGTGTGTCAGACGAACAAATGGAATGTTGTATAGTTGATATTGTGCAGTATTTTGATAATAAACATTGAATTAATTATTATTAACTTTTTGAATAGATATGTCGCCGCCAACTGGTTTAATACGCTATTCAATTGGGCGGCTAGCCCGTTCATTAAACGTCGACACTCAATTAGACGCCTAGGCCTTTCGTTAAATTGACACATATTGCTAAACGTCCAACGAGTTGGCTGGTTGAAAGCTAGCCTTTTGGAGAAGGCTGAACCAAAGCCAAGCCGCCGGTTCATTTAAATTTAATTCCTTTTTCCACCACTGCGGCGCCAGCAGTCATCTAACAAATATGGCGTCCCTATTTGTCATCAGCTGATTAAATGTGTATTGTATTTTTTTGCGAATTACCGTGTTTAGTGATTTTATAGTGTGTTAAAAAGTTCTATTGATAATTATTAATATTAAACAAGACCATAACATGGATTTATTTACGAATAATGAGACGGAACCGAATTTTAAACCAATTGAGGTTATCAACAATGTTCAAAAGGCTAAGATGACCATGAATTATTCTAAAAGCATACGGACGCCTATGCAGGATTACTGGATGTCATTTAGTCATCTGGATACCTTAGTAAAACAATGTTTAGAATTAAAATGTCTTGCATATTGCACGCGTGAGCGAGCGAAGCGAGCACGGGACTTTGGGGCACTCAACTTGGCTGGGTTAGGTTCGAAGGAAATGATGGGGGTTAACGAGCGAGCGGAGCGAGCGAGCTTAACCCCGTCATTTCCTTCGTGTTAGGTTACTGGTGACCCCGAACGCAGAAATAGGAGCCCCGCGAAGCGGGGCTCCGTCGACCATGTCATAGAAGTCATGGTCACCCTAATAATATTCACAAATGTCATTCACCCAAGCGGCTAAGCAACGTTCAGCCCCCTTATTAAACGTTGCATTCGACAATTTTCCTAGGCGTCCTTTAGCCATTGTATTGAGTGCCGGCGTTTAATGAATACCCTTTACGTTACACCCTGTATACCTATATGCATCACATGGTATTGACTGACTCCGGCACGTGTAAATATGTAATCATTTTTATGACCAAGAAACAGTGGAAATAAATGTAGTACTTACTACCTAGTAACTAAAGTTAACTAAAGTTTCTTTGTAAAATCACGTTATCGAAGGAAGTGCCGTTTATAAGTCGTAAACCTCATAATAACATCCATGCCTGGGGACTATCGCTAACAAAAGTATAAAATCAAATAATCTTACACACCAATTGTATGGTCCTAACCCAATCTAAGGAACGCTTGTACTATGGGTACCATACAATGTATTGGGGGCGATCCCAGTGACACCCAGACCAAGGCAAATTACGAAAAGGGCGCTTCCATGATTTGCCTCCGGCGGGAATCGAACCAGGATCTGTAGATTTGAAAAACGTAGTATGTTTAGCGACTTTTATCGTTGACTGTACAGTATAGTACAGTCAGCGACAGTCGCCGTTTCATACTTTATAGTATAGTACATTTTTTATACTTGTCCTATTTGGTAAGCAAAGATGGCGTCCAGCGGGGCGATTGCGAACTTTTTGTCAATATTTCAATTGGTTTCGTTCATCCTGTTTCAATTATACACGAAACCAATTGAAACATTGACAAAAAGTTACGCAATCGCCCCGCTGGCCGCCATCTTTGCTTACCAAATAGGACAAGTATAAAAAAACTTACTATAGACTGTGCTTATCGTATGTACCTATTTCTCAAGAAAAGAAAACAATAATTCACGCCTATCATATTCACAATTACTATTCTAAGTTCACAATATTGTGTACATGATAAGCGTGAAGAAATAAAATGGGAGCGAATCCTGAATAAAATTAAATTTGCATACACATAAGCATAGACCACTTAACTTTTTTTATAAACGGTTAGATGCGACCTAGAGAACACAGAAACAGTGTAAAATAAAAATTTAAGTAAGTAACCTAAACTAGATGGCGTTGTTAGGTTTACATTTTGCTCCTTAGGTCAAAGAACTCTGGTTTTCTATTCTGATTATTAAAAACTGGCCAAGTGCGTGTCGGACTCGCACATAGAGGGTTCCGCACCACCATAGAATAGGTACCTATATAAGATTAACGCCGAGGAGGCTTAGTTATAGGGTTCCGTTGGCAACCTTTGGGTACGAAACCCTAAAAATATGTTATAGGTAGGTTGTGTATGTAGCACACACACACACTCACTCCATAGGTAAGTAGTTAGGTACTACCTTAACACTATAGATTGAATAATCAAGGCTTAAGGGAAAGTAGTAAGTAGAAGTAGGTAGGTACAGGTTTTAAGAACTTTTAAATTTCTTCACAGATTCTGTGTGAAACCTTTCACTTACCTACTTACTTAAATATCTCGATTTGCACGAATATTTTGTCTTAATTTAAAATTGAAAATACAAGTATTTACCACCTACAGCTAATAGTCACAATCAGAATAAAAAATACCTTTAAAATCAGTGACCATTTATATTATAGACCTGGGGGCTTACCACAAGCTCTTATTGCGATTCAATTATAGGAACGTTTTAACGACGTTTTAATGACGTTTCTTATTGTCATGACAATAAGGTACGTCATTGCACAAAAAGTCGCTGAAACGTTAATACGTTCCTGTAATTGAATCGCAATAAGAGCTTGTGGTAAGCCCCCTGACATACCTACACGAACATTATGCTCTAAAAACAGCACATTAAACTATACCTACCTATTTAATGAATACAAGCCATATAGGTACGCCAGAACTGTTGTTAGAAAGAGATGAATAGGTATATGTACATTGTAAACGTTATTACCTACATAATCATTGGTGGCACGCGCGCGCGTGCAGCCATGCAGCCCCGACGCTGGGTGGTGCGTCAAAGTGGATGTCGGGTAGTTACCTTACATTCATGTTGCCAAAATAAGCGCGGCAAGGCGCATCTAAAGGTTTAATACATCTTTGTTCAAAATAGACAAAACACTACATCTTTTTTTGGGCAGGCACACTTTCTCACACAACCCTAAAAATTCGCCGCGCATCACCCTCTATAATTTTTTCCTTGACCTTCCATTAACCGAATACCCTATCTACACAAGAACATCACGTAACATCCATGCTCTGAAAATAGCCGCCCAGTAGGCCACGCGACGTCGCCGTCGCTCCGTCAACACTCGCCGGCCGACCGTCGCGTTGAAAATACTCGCGATGAAAATACTCGCGTTGCTCGCTATACTCGCGATCCACGATGCGCAATCCGCGCGGATACTCGGCCTCTTCCCTCACACCGGGAAAAGCCACCAAATGGTATTCGACCCACTGCTGAGGCGGCTAGCAGAGAGAGGCCATCAAGTGACTGTGGTATCGTTCTTTCCCGTGAAAAATCCACCCGCGAATTATACCGATGTAAGTCTAGAGGGGTTAGCGCCGCAAGGGGTGGAGACTGTAGATTTAAATTTCTTCGATAACCCGAATACAGTGTTGAAAGTATTAGGATTGCAGAAGCTCTTCAATCACATTGTGGAATTCCAACCGCTGGCGGACCTCGCTCTAGGGGTTTGCTCCAAGATTGTCGATTTCCCACCTCTAGCCGAAGCTCTGAAGAAGGAATACGATGTGATACTAGTGGAGAGCTTCAACAGCGATTGCATGCTCGGGTTAGCTCATATTTACGGGCAGAAAGCACCATTTATCAACCTACTATCGAGTTATTTGATGCAGTGGTTGCCTAACCGTATCGGGGTTACCGATAACCCATCATACGTCCCGATCGTGAGCTCCGATTTTACAACGAAGATGAATTTCATGCAGAGGCTTGAGAACACTGTGATGAATGTTTACTACAAGCTGTGGTATCGATTCTCGATCCAGATGAAGGAGAAGGCGATAATCGAGAAACATTTCGGGAAGAAAATACCGGATTTGCAGGATCTTGCGAAGAACGTGTCGTTGATGTTGATCAACACGTTCCATAGTTTGAACGGCGCTCGTCCTCTGGTACCAGGGTTGGTGGAAATAGGAGGAATGCATTTGGACCATAGCAGGAAGACTATACCTCCTGTAAGTACCTTTTTACGATTTTGTGGTGAATTGACTCGCGTTACGAATATGAGGGTAAGCATCATTTTGTCAACTCCGCTAGCGTTAGTGATGGGATGTTCTCGAGAACATTCTCACACTTAGAAACTTGCTCGTGAGTATTTTTGAGAATCTTATATTTTAGGTGACGTTATCCTAACTTTAAATCTTAAAAACAATTAAAACCACCATACTTGCTTGTTTAATGAGGTTTATGCCAAGTTTAACATGCTTCAGAAGATAAATTCTCGAAAATTCTCACGAGTAAGTTTCCGAGGGTGAGAATGTTCTCGAGAACATCTCATCATTAGCTAGCGTGGTTACCTAGCCGCTCAGAGGTAGTTGTGATTTTTAGCTATCTCCGTTTTTTGACAGTTCAGAATAAGGGACAACATAAATTATTAATACAAGTAGGTAACAGAGTATCAGTGCAAACGGTGAAAGAATGTTCGAAATCGGAGCAGGGGTTTCAAATATTACCTCGTACAAACTTACAAACAAACAATATACCTCACCAATTTACCAATACGCTAATGTATGCAGTAAGCAAGTAGGTAATACGCGTAAAAATAGTGACGTTTGAAAACATTTGCGGAAACATTGTGTGACAATAGAATTCATTAAAATTAGCATTAGGTATAGTTAAATCCGGGTTAATATTGTTAACACTTTGCTATTAGTTATATATAAGACTAAGTAAGCCTAATTACCAACTTATTTCATTACTCTGTCTGTAATGTAGTCTTAATCATCTTGGTTCAGTTTAAACACTTAGAAAATGGTAGAAAATAATTACTTAAGTATTGTAGGTTAAGTAGGCTTAACTAATGTTATAGGTAAAAAGTTCCCTATCTAGTATACCTACCCATGGACCAATTACTAAGGGGACTGGGTCTAAGCAACTCGGCCGAGTGGTCGGCCGAGTACTAACATCGACATAAAACGAAGCGAGTAGTTCAGCTATTTACCGGTAGATAGATGCCACGCATCCCGGGAAAATGACCACGCGTTGTTTCGTAGAGATATCTACTAAGAACGTCTCTTCTAATTAAAAACACTATGTACCTACCTACTACCATTATCCGCTTTCCATATCCCGTTTAGACGTAAAAGTGGAAAGAGAAAATAATGTCTGTACGTATCACAGAGTAAAGACTAAAGAAAGAGGTGCCCTTATTAGATATATGTATGAAAAAAAATGGTCATTGTTTTTTCATTTTCATTGTTCTATCTACCGGTAAACAGTTAAACTACTCGCTTCGTTTTATGTCGATGTTAGTACTAGGCCGACCACTCGGCCGAGTTGCTTAGGGCCAGTCCCCTTAGTAATTGGTCCATGGTACGTATCGAGTGCCTAACCGTATGGTCAGCGCAATAAGTCGCTGTATATTCTTTTTTTTTCAAATCAATATTAGGTATAATTAGTAATCCTTATTTTATAAATGTTGGTGATCATTGAAAATACCAAATTAGCATCGTATTAAAATGTTCGAAACAAAAGTGCAAGCTATTTGAAAAACAGAATGTTTAGCTAATTACTTATGTCGTTGACCGTACCTACGCTCGGTGTCGTAGGTACAGTCAGCAACATAAGTCGCTGAACAATCTCAATTTTACAAACTGACAATACTTACTCGTTATTTTACAAACCTTAGTGAACATTCTCAAAGCCATAACTTAGCAAAATATTTTTTGAATTGTTAATCGGTGAATTTTCTCAGTTCTAAATCGCTTGCATACTTTTGTTATGCACCAATTCCATTATTTTTATGCATCTAAAGAACATTTAGATATGTTGCTAATATTGGTTTTGACAATGTTCACCGAATTCAGATATAAATAACAGGGTTGTTACGAAAAAATTTAAACATGTTTTAAACACGGTGATTTATTCGTTCTGTTTTAAATCAATGTTTTAAACAATTAATTAAACACGTTTTAAACAGTTTTAATTTTAAATTTCCTGTTTTTTTGCAACTCTGATTAATAATGTTAAGCTACTTATATTGCTGACTGCACATACCTAGGTAATACCTACTTACTGTTTTATCTACCTACTGACTTCGGTTAATTTTAACTCAAAATACTCTGTGCACCTGTTTAAAACTGCTTCACAAACGACTCCCAAAGTTATGGTAATTCAATCAACCAATTAATTAAATACGCTGCTATACAAGCATTAATCAAGTACACTTATAGATAAAGAATATAAACATTGTAATTTAGGTCGATGGCATATACACACCCGATAAGTTTGTAAGTTACTTACGCAAAAATATCGACTTCCTTTGACCTTGTTTCGAGATTTTTCGTGTCAGCTGATTAAATACGTCGTGAAATAAATTTAACAAAACAATGTATTTCATCAATATACTTAGATCCACATGAATTTTTGACCGACTTCAAAAAAGGAGGAGGTTCTATGTCTGACTGTATTTTTAATGTAAATGTTAACCGATTTCTCCGATTTGGGGCCATCCATTAATTACGTCACACGAATTTCATGATTTTTAGACCCCTCCCCCCCTGTCACAGCTGGTCACATTTGCGAGACCCCCCCTCCCTGTGTGACGTCACATATATTTTATAATTTTCAGAAATTTTCAAAAAATTTCGTTAAAAATTCAAATTTTGGTTTTAATACTTAGATATATTAGATTTTTAAATGTGACGTCACAAAACTTAGGACCCCTCCCACCCCCTTGTCACACAATGTCACATTTTGTCGACCCCCTCCCCCCCTTTACGTGTGACGTAATTAATGGATGGCCCCTTTGAAAAATACTTTAAATTTTTGGTATTGCAAGCATCTACCTATAGGCTACAGTAACCGCTTAACATCAGGCGGGCCGTACGCTCGTTTGCATTAAAAAAAACTCAATGATAGAATCATATTTTTTCTCTAAAATATTACTCATAGCATTTCCCTGCCTACCCCTTCGAAGAATACAGGGCTGATGAAGCAACGAGTTCTTTACATGCTTCTGAGCTCCACATGCTTCGAGAACTGACGAGAAGCAAGACAGAGATAATGACCTTTTCCTAAACAAAAAAAGAATAATCAAAATCGGTTCATAAATGACGAAATTATCCGCTAACACACATAAAAAAAAAAAAAAAAATGGTCGAATTGAGAAACCTCCTCCTTTTTGAAGTCGGTTTAACAAAGGCATAATGATGGGCATGACTAGTGTGGCATGACTCTCCTGATAATAAATGACCTGTTATCAGTGTGCAGGATGACGAACTAATTATTCAAAGCTGCATACGAGGACCTACTTATTTATTTGTCTGTGTTTATTTATCTATTTATTGTCGCTTTGTAGGGCTGATACCACGAGTACCTACCTAGGTACCTACTTTACTGGACCCAAAGAAATTGGACCTAAAATAAGCAAAGAAAATTCCGACTTTTTTTATAGGACTGCGGTGGCAAAAAAGCGTAAGGCCCGCGTGATGTTAAGCAGTTACCGTAGCCTATAGATGCTTATAATACCAAAGGCATTGCTCGCACATTGCCGACCTGAAGGGAAGAGGGATGGAGGGGCTTTCGGCTCTCTCACTCATCGTACAAAACGCAGCTGTAATAGCTGCTTCTCGCCGATCTTCTGTGAGAGGGTGGAACTACCGGCCTCCTAATAATTAGGCGGATAGGGTTGCCATCCTTTCGGAGTTTCCCGGATCTGTCCCAGTGTAGCGGAAATCCGGGGTAAGCCCGGTCGGGGATTTGTTACAGATTCTAAAGACGCGGACGCGGACGTCAGGACGTCATGACGCGGACGTCATCCGCCGCTGACTCGACTTTTAGTTTCACTTCACTTGTTGTTTGACCGAAATGACTTCAACGGTAGTAAACACGCAATCAATCTTCAAATTTCAAGGTTGTTATCTAAATCCGGAGCAACTAACGGTATCTACCACCGCAGTTTTTTCAGTAGACCGCTTCATAGTAGAAAGATGGGTAGTAGGTTATCTTCATAGAAACGCACTGCGCGCGGCTTGTATGTGTTCGCCATGCGTATCTATGCGTCGCGCACGCACACTCAAACATCAAATGCATTGTTTCGCACCACAGAGTAAAGACTAAAGAAAGAGGTGCCCTTATTAGATATTTGTATGAAACAAAACGTGGTCATTGTTTTTTCATTTTCATTTTACTATTTACCGGTAAATAGTTGAACTACTCGCTTCGTTTTATGTCGATGTTAGTACTAGGCCGCCCACTCGGCCGACTTGCTTAGGGCCAGTCCCCTTAGTAACTGTAGCCCGATTCACGTAACCAAAATCGTAACGATGTTTCAGCGATATAGTCGTTGATAGCCTTTTTTCGTAACGAAAAGGCTATCAACGACTATATCGCTGAGACATTGTTACGGTTTTGGTTACGTGAATCGGGCCACTGGTCCATGTTTCGCACTGCGAAACGGGTCGAGATTTTGTTTGAGTGGGCGTGCGCGACGCATAGATACGCATGGCGCACATATACAAACCGCGCGCGGTGCGTTTGTATGAAGATAACCTACTACCCATCTTTCAACTATGACCGCTTGGCGCAGTGGTTTGAACGTTGGCTGCTCGGCTCACTGCACCGGGTGGTTGCGGGTTCGATTCCACCGGAAAAAATATCGGAAACAGACTTTTCGTAATTTGCCCAAAGTAGGTACATACTAGAAATACTGGGATAAAATAAGGATAAGCACACAATTGACAATTATTTATAACTCATAGGATAGGTCTGTAGGTGGGATATTAGAAGTTACCGTATAAATTAGCTTTTCAGAAAATACTTAGGTAGGTATTAGAAGGAAAGCCTGTATCTGCCTACCTAATTATTTATACATAAATAAATACTCTATGTATTTATTTATGTATAACTACCTAGCAGTCAAAATAATAACAAGCGTTCTATCATTCTATGTAACAACCGTGAAATTAATTTCATTTCATTCAATAAGTAAATACAATAAAGAAGTTATTTACTTACCTACTTTTTTATTGTAAAATTGAGAAATATTGTAATAAGTTATGCTTTATTTTATTCCGATATTCCATTCTGCCTCCGGCTAGATGCGATGGCTCAGAATGAAATTAACATTTTAAAATCCTACCTACTGGTAAAAAGGTTTAACAAAAACATTACCCTAATTGAAATTCAAAAAGCGCGTAGGTACAAATAAAATTCAGAAATTTTGAAGAGCAATGTCACGTTTCTTTTTATTAAATTATGGAGATTGTAACGTCAGTATCTGCTTACTCCCTTATGTAGGTAATTCCTTGGAATTGAAGTATTTATTTTCGCAGAAATGGTACCTTCCAACATCGCAGTCACAAAACATGCGTTCAGCGCACCACTCTATGTAGCACACTGTGCAACATTGCAGCGATTCTGCAAAAGCAATTCATTTTGCCGACCCCCAGCAGAATTTGCTAAATTTCCATGAAACTATTTTACAGAAATTTAGGATTCCTCAGAAAAATGAATTGCATTGGCAATGTTACATAGCGTCGCTATTAGGGTGCGTTTCCACTGACGCGGAGCTGGGCGGAGTGGAGCGGAGCGGCGGACTGTGATTGGCCAACTTTGATAGGCCAAGAGCGGAGTGGAGATTTCCAGCACTGTGATTGGCCAATTCACGGTCCGCTCCGCTCCACTCCGCCCAGCTCCGCGTCAGTGGAAACGCATCCTTAGTCCCCCTGTTATCGCATTCGCAATTCGACTGTTCACTTACCTATTAGTGCTGCGTTCCATTCACCGTAATTTTTGTTATTTTCGTCCACAAAAACTGTTAAAAACGATAATAATGATCACTTTCAGTACAAGTTGGTGCGAGTGGAACGAGATTTGTGAACGAAAATAACGAAAATTACAAAATTAACAGTGAATGGAACGCACCATAGGTACATTATTCACCAGAAGATGAGCCGTAATGACAATACTGACATGTTTTCAACGCTATTTTCCGCGAGCGACTGAGTTGTACAGTGTCCATGGGCTCCGTTTCGTAAGACAAACTATTTTGGACAATCACGTGTCTGCTCTTCTTGGTAACGTCTTTGCATGTAGGTATTATTTTCGAAAACACTAAGAAAGTCAGCAGGGCAAAGACCTTTTACGGACGAAATTTGCATAGAATAAGATGTATTGTTGTCGCTTAAAAGAAACCTTCAAAACAATAAATTTAATGCTACAGGAAAAACATGCACTTTCGTGAAAATTACTCATCTTATCGCCGTACCTTATAGACAAGTGATAAGTATATTCTAAACAAAAAAATGTATGACAATATTCTCTAGAGAATCTGTCAAAACGGGATTATCAAACAGTTTTTTTTTAAGAATCTGGAAAAGTTAAGATAGTGAGTAATCTATTTAAGTACCTACCTACCTACCAAATGAAGATTATTTTAAGCGCCTTTTTTCCTATTTAAAAATAAATAGATAGAGTAAAAATTGCGCGTTGGATGTAGACCGCTGGGCATATAGATTTATAATTTAACCGGATACCGCTCTACTAAGATGAAATATAAAAAAAAATTCGGCTTCTTATCGTCGCATCACGTCAGTTTTATACAGTGGTTGCTGCATGAACCTAATAATACCGTTGCTATCAGGTAACAAAATATAACAGACTTATTATCGTGCGTAACAGAAAGAAACCCCACTAATGCTGTACTTACTTAGATACTTACAACTAGTGAGCTGTAGTGAGCTAGTGAGCTATTACAGCTGCGTTTCGTACGATGAGTGAGAGAGCCGTAAGCCCACCCCCCCTCCCCCTCCCTCCATCCCAATCCCCTTCAGGTCGGCAATGTGCGAGCAATACCTTTGGTATTGTAAGCATCTATAGGCTACGGTAACTGCTTAACATCAGGCGGGCCGTATGCTTTTTTGCCACCGCAGTCCTATAAAAAAAAAAAAAAAAAAAAAAGTGATGGGATGTTCTCGAGAACATTCTCACCCTCGGAAACATACTCGTGAGTATTTTCGATAATTTATCTTTATGAAGCATGTTAAACATGGCATAAACCTCATTAAACATGCAAGTATGGTGGTTTTAATTGTTTTTAACATTGAAAGTTAGGATAACGTCACCCAAAATATAAGATTCTCAAAATTCTCACGAGAAAGTTTCCGAGGGTGAGAATGTTCTCGAGAACATCCCATCACTACTTACAACGACATACACCTAAGTTAAGTAACCACTGGGGTTCAAATATCTAAGCGACGCCGACGCTGATAATTATTATGATAAGACATTTTTATAGATATTGAAGGTAGGTAAGTACCTACACTTAGATCAATAGCATATTAATTGAATCGAATAATACCTATTTGTACTCAATAATAAATTAAATATACACATTACACACTCTTAACTTGCCTTGAACAATCAAATTTCAGAATTACACACTTGAATTAATTACGTAGAACATTTTGTAAATATTTTATCTATAAGCAGTAAAGTCAAAGATTATCACTTCTGTTATTTGGTAATAAAATGTAAAGTAAACATCTCCTCGATTAAGGTTATCAGGCAGTTTTGTCCGGTCATCACGGTTAGTTTTTGTATTCTTCTAATACTCTGCAAAAAAAAATCCTATAACTTGCTGATAAAAATAACTACCCTCGATAAGAAATAACGCTGTCGGCAATAATTCTGAAGTCGATAAAAACTAACAGCTTCTCTCATATTTCCTGAATTCTTTGTCATTGTTAACATTGTGTAACATGTTCCTATTAAGATGTAATGCAAGGTAGGTGCCCTAATAGACTCCAATCCAATTTGCTAGAGCTCATTTTGCGAAACTGAAGAAATAAATTGAAATAACAATAAGTAATGAAGTCTGTCTTTGCAGAAGTCGTTAGCTAGCTCTAATGTAATTGAGATAATTGTTTCAGTAGAAAAATTAATATAACTATCTAATAACTCTCTGGTTTTTAGGGTTCCGTACCCCATGAGTGCCAACGGGACCCTAGAACTAAGCCTACGCTGTGCGGCTGTATCTCAGGAACCGTATAGGTAGAGAGTTGAATTTTTCACAGAATGTGTATTTCTGTTGCCGCTACAACAACAAATACCTACTTACTTAAAATAAAATAAAAATTTGATATTCTGACGATTTATTCTACGGTGGTGGTACGGAACCCTTTATGTGCGAGACCGACACGCACTTGATAAATTGTCATATCTCCGAAGTACCAGGGCAGCAGAGAATTGTGGGAAGAAGTAAATTGACCGTTATGATAGTAATCAGCAACTCACGCTTGGACAATTGAACAATTGCTAATGATACTGCACGTTATGGATAGCTAAGCTGATCACTTCCTGAAAATGCACGTGAATTAACGTGATAATGTTGCTACGATTGTTTTAATTACAGCTCTAGATCTATTGACGGCTTTTTATCATAATTACCTACCGAACTGAAATCGCTATAGGTTGAATCACTTGGTTCAGCAGAGATGTACCTACGTATAGTACCTAATGCAAGATGCAATTTATTCGGTATTTATCTTTTTTTTGGGTTCCCAAAGTTTTTTTGGGTTACTTTACGAAATCTAAACAAAAAAATCCTAAGTACCTACCCATCTATACAATTTCGAACCCAACAAATCCTAAGTACCCTCTTTAGGGTTCGAAATTGTATAGATGGGTACTTAGGATTTTTTTGTTTAGATTTCGTAAAGTTGTGTATAAATACAATATGCTAAAAAAACCCTGTCCGAGCCGAAACCGGTAATTAGGTTTCCCAATCAAATAAAAAATAAAAAAATATTCATGATAGTAAACATATTAATGAAAATTTAACATGCCATTTTTTTTTCCTTTTTCCCCCAAAATGTAGCAAAGTTTAAAAATATGACAACACCGTTACCGGCAGTAATTATGATAGATCGTGTGGCGGCACCTCTGACCACAAAGTACGTAATGACGTCATTTTATGAAGAAAATAAATTATTTAAACGGGGTAATTGTTTTCCAAAAACACTAACTATGCTAAAAAAAGCAAAAAAATATATCTTTTTTTATAAAAAAATATAAAAAATGTTTTTTTTTTACAAAAATAGAATCTAATCTCAATACCCAACAATACGTTTTCAGATCGGACAGGGTTTTCTTAACATATTGTAGATAGGTACCTAATTTAAATTGATTTGACGGATCAATAAACATAGGTAGGTATTTAGTTGATTTCGTATCAAGTAATTATAAATTAAGACCTTAATAACCTGCCGTTTTATTGCGGGTAATTTAGATTAACACACATTCGCGATGTAAATCTAAAATAAACCATGTTGTGCTCAATTGCATTGTCGTCTCAATTCTATAAATTTATTTGATAACCGACGTAGATAATTAGATATTTAATTAGCACACACTGATAAAATGCCATGCAATCTTCCGATGGAGTATGGAGCTAGCATTGATTTATTCGATATTATTTTAGTAGATATGGTACCTCCCAACATTGTAATCACTAAAGTCTGTCTCAATCAGAAAAAAAAACTTTGTAAACAAACCAACACTCAACACAAAATCGTCAATTTCACACTTATTTCGTTTTCACTACATTAAATTCTGATGTGGGAATCTTCGGAAATACTGTCGCCTTCATATAACACTCGTTTTAGATTGTAATTTCAACTAAAACACGTAAAAATTAAAGAACTTATAAAATTGTGTTAAGCTTGTTGTTTTTTTTTCCAATGCTTTAGTGAAGTGCCGATTTGTACCATATTGAATGAATGAAAAACAGATTCAAAAAAGTGTAAAGGCAAAGGAATTCTAGGCCATTATGCCAATATGCCCACTGCATTTTCAGGTAGTTTTAAAAACAGAAATTAAGAAAATTCATTAAATTTTTATTTCTTACCGATTTGTTTCTACTTCTTTATACAACGAGTGCAATTTGCACTTTACACTATATTTTAATCTCAAATTTATTATACTTAAATGTCTTTTTGACTGTATATTGAGTTTTTAACCTGTAATAAATAATTATTATTATGTTTCTCTATTTTGACCACTCGGGCTAAACCTGGACCTTTGGAAGGCTTGCATGAGGACATGGGTCCATCACGTAGAGGCCCATAGAGATAAATTTGATGTTATTAGGTCATCATCATCATTTCAGCCAAAAGACGTCCACTGTTGGACATAGGCCTCCCCAAGGTTTTCCACAACGACTGGTCCTGTGCCACTTGCATCCAGCGGTTTCCCGCGACCTTCACTAGGTCGTCGGTCCACCTTGTCGGGAGCCTACCCACGCTGCGTCGTCCGGTACGTGGTCGCCACTCAAGAACCTTTCTGCCCCATCGGTCATCAGTTCTCCGGGCTATGTGCCCCGCCCACTGCCACTTCAGCCTACTAATTCGCAGTGCTATATCGGTGACCTTGGTTTGTCTACGTATCTCCTCATTTCTGATTCGATCTCGTAGAGAAACTCCGAGCATAGCCCTCTCCATAGCTCTCTGAGTGACCTTGAGCCTTCTTATGAGGCCTACAGTCAGTGTTATTAGGATTATTTTTTTAATAATTTTGGGCCATAAAACTGGAGCATATTGCGCGCTCCTTTGTACTTATGGGCCCGCCCATAAGATCCGTAAGTGCAAGGGAGCGCGTAATATTCCAGCAACGTTTTATGGCCTCGTGTGCCACGAGCGTAGTTATAATCATAGTAAAAATTACCTCTTTTGTTTATTATTTTGTTGATTTATTGTCCAGCCCGTATTTATCTCGACTGTCGGCATCATACGTACTGATGATTCTACTAAATTAGTTCATTTGTTTATTGTAATTATGTACACACTATATTTTAATGCATAACCATAGTTAAAATCTAAGAAAAGCCCTATACTAATATTAAATTTATAATAAGTTTTATTATGCATAGGTTATTGATTTCATTTCATAACCATATTTCTATAAGTTGACGTAAAGAAACCGATATCTTCTAATCAAGTTTATTCCATCGAATGAATATAATCCATTCACTCATTCGTTCATATTCGTTATAGTATACAATAGGCACATCACTAAAACTATTTAAGCACTTTGACGTTTCTTTGTTTACAAAGTTTTTTTTTCTGATTGAAACAGACTTTAGGTTTGTCAGCGCACCACTACACGCAGCGAAAAACAGCTGTAAGCTACTTTACGCCAATCCTCTGTTAGAGGGTACTAACTCGGTCGAGCTAGCCCATATATGAGCTGTGGTCAAATGACTACAGCTTAGCTCTTTCACCAATTACAATACCGACATGTGTGAATGAGACACAACAGATGTGTGAATTTCACTGCATGTAATGGCCTGCGCACACTGGCGGAAGGCATGGCAGAGCAATTTAAATTTGTCAGTCGAATTTAATTCTTATCCAATCGAAATAAGGTATATATTTCAACACTCGATGATCGACCGGCGCAGTTTTCTTGGTGCACCGAAGAGCACGCTGGAGCACCTTATTTCGAATGGTGTATTAAATTCGATTGATAAATTTAAAATGCTCTGCCATGCCGTCCGCCAATGTGCGCAGGCCATATTGCTGCGCTGAGCACAAGTTTAGTGATTGCGATGTTAGACGGTACCATATCTTCTACAATAATACATCAATGGGTACTGTAAATGAAACGAAGTCGAGTATTGTCTTTGACAAAAGGTCAAATTAATCGCTCTCGCACCCGTATGACCCGTATCAATTGAATTCTATGAACCGATTCGCAGAACGAAGTCGAAGTGTGTTTCAATGAATCGATAACCGGTCAATAGTTTGATCAAAAGTGAACAATGCTCATTCGACACGAAATATGCCTTTACCTATTCTATTCGAGCGTAGGCCGCTCGACTCACTGCACCGGGTGATTGCGGGTTCAAGTCCCGTCGGGACTTTTAGAAATGGTTTTTCGTAATTTGCTTGATCTTAAGTTCGGGATCATCCAGTCGAAGTGTATAAAAAATAATAATAATAATAGCCCTTTTATCGTCCCACTGCTGGGCACGGGCCTCCCCTCAATAAGAGGGGGATTCAGACCATAATCCACCACGCTGGCCCAGTGCGAGTTGGTGGATTTCACATGTCTAAGACATGCAGGTGTTGGAGTGTATAGTCTGGGAATTTACTTTCATTGCACAAACTATAGGTTTTATTGGTGGTAGAGCTAAGCTGTATCCAATTGACTGCAGTTGATATATGGACTGGCTCGACTGGGGTAGTAGGTACCACCCTCACAGAGTTGCACTGTGTTTCGTACGATGAGTGAGAGATCCGAAATCCCCATCCCCTTCAGGTCGGTATCGTGCAAACAATACCTTATGTAAGTATTGCGAGCTTCTTAGGGGCGATGCACACAGGCTTGATAGTTTCGGCAACTAAGTTGCTACCTAGTTTCTTCAACGAAAGTTGCTCAACGTCTTCAACGAAAGATTTTGTACTGGCACGTCACCCTCCCCGCTTCGTCTCTCACCCGCTGACACCTGCGACGACGCAGCGCAACGCAACGCAGCGCAGCGCGTAGATGGAGCCCGGCTCTAACTGCTTAAAATCACGCTGGCCGAACGCTTTGTTTGCCAACATTTCATCCGCACGTTTATAAGTACATTTTCAGGTCGTTTTACACGAACAATTATTTCTTTTTCAGCACATCGAACGCTTCCTCAACGAGTCTGAACACGGGGTAGTGTTGTTCAGCTTCGGGTCCCTCATCAAGACGGCCACGATCCCCAAGCACAAGGAGCAGATCATCGTCAGCGCCCTCTCTAAGCTGAAGCAACGCGTCATCTGGAAGTATGAGGACAGTGAGGAGGAAGGCACCCTCACTGGTAACATCCTGAGGGTCCGGTGGATACCGCAGTATGAGCTGTTGCGTGAGTATCTTTGGCTACCTCGACTATAACCTCAGGCCCCCGAAATATAACCTCAAGCCCCCGAAATATAACATCAGGCCCCCGAACTATAACCTCAGGCCCTCGAACTATAATTTCAAGCCCCAAACTATAACATCAGGCCCTCCTAAGGCCCTCAAACTATATCGTCAGGCCCCCGAAATATAACCTCAAGCCCCCGAACTATAACCTCCGGCCCCCGAACTATAACCTCAGGCCCTCGTACTATATCGTCAGACCCCCGAACTATAATTTCAAGCCCCCAAACAATAACATCAGGCCCCCGAAATATAACCTCTTACCTCAGGCCCCTGAGTCTGCTAGCTAAAAACGAATGGAAAACCACTGGTCACTTATATTATCTTGGTGAATTCTTTATCGTAAATTCTTGGTCGTCCACATGTTGTCAGCCATGTTAACAGTCCTCTGGCCGACAACATGCCAACCGCCAATAAATTAGGATTTATGATGAAGAAAGATATTATCAGAGACCAGTTGTTTCGCAATGGTTAATTGTTAAAAGACTCGATGGCCCGCCAGGCCGTGGCCCACTCCGATGAAGCGTTGCAACGCGACGGGTCTATACAAATGTTCGCTTATGCGATGCGGCCACCAGTCACCACCATACGTTTGAGGGGTTTGATCGCTGTCGCATCGCGTTGGCATTACCAGTGCGACCCCGACCTTAGTAGCTATAGGTATACCGCAAGCGCTGTACCGCGCCTTAGGTACGCGAGCGGCGAGACGGGGGGCTCATCGCTCTCGCCGTCCCACTCCCCCACCCGTCATCGCTCTCGCCGTCCCACCCTCCCACCTCCTCGCGCATACCTAAGGCGCGGCACAGCGGTTGCGGTAGGACTATAATACTATTATCGAAGATACCTACAGACTAACAAGTCTATAACTAGTCTGCTCTATCAGATTAATTTGCCCTGACTTGACCCCTCGATAATTTGACAGAACACAAGAAGGTGATTGCCTTTATCGGCCACGGTGGACTCCTGGGCATGACGGAGGCCATCTCCGCGGGGAAGCCCATGCTGGTTGTGCCCTTCTACGGAGACCAGCCCATGAACGGGGCAGCTGCGTCATCTATCGGCTTCGCGAAGGTGCTATCCTACGCTGAACTGTCCGAGAAGACTTTGCTGGAGAGTTTAAAGACTGTACTCAGCGCTGAGTAAGTATATAAACAAAAGACGTAGCTTAATATTAAGTAGGTACCTAGCTTCTGCACAAACTGGACACCAGAAGACGGTCGCAGATATCGAGGCAGGCCGACGCGAAGGTGGAGAGACGATATCGACAACTTTGCGGGCAGAACGTGGCAGCAAATGGCTCAGGATCGAGAGTTGTGGACGACAGAATGGGAGGTCAGCAGTAGGACAGTTAACAGTATCAAAAAAAAGTTAGCCACTCCAACTAAGAGGTAGTAGAATAGTAAAGAGTAGAAGCCGATATTTTGACTAAGTGACTACCTATTAGCTTAAGCGCGCGCGCGTGCAGCCTTGCCGCCGCGTGGCTGCTGGCGCGTGATTAAGTGGATGTCGGGTAGTTACCTTGCATTCTTGTTGCCAAAATAAGCGCAGTAAATCGCATCTAAAGGTTGAATACATCTTTGTCCGTCACCAGTTTCTTAGTCTTTTCTGAAACATCCGTAAGATCCTCCTTCCCACTCCTCTTCAAGTCGGCAAAGTGCGAGCAATGCCTTTGGTATTGCAAGCATCTATAGGCTACGGTAACTGCTTAACATCAGGCGGGTACGCTTGTTTGCCACCTCACACCTATAAAAAAAAGATACGAAGGCGGCCTCAATACCACTGAGGTATTGACTCTTTATTTATATTTTAGATGGGGAGCCGTAGAAGGATTTTCTGGATTTACTCGAGCACGTCAGATTAAGATAATACCTTACATATTGATAAGAACCTCCAACCAGTATGAGCCCATAATATTGGTAGGTACGCTCAGGGCAACCAAAAAAAAAATAGACGATCTTAAAATACTCGAACTCGTCAAAGTAAGATAAGGGGGATTCGTTACTAGCTAAAAAGTGTCAAAAGTGACAATTTTGCTAATTTGATCGTCAGTCTAAGAAATGGGAGCATCTGTAAGTTTCACTTTTTCACCTCTCTGAAATTTGTTTTTTTAAAGAAAAAAAGCGTACGGCCCGCCTGTTGTTAGGCAGTTACAGTAGCCTATAGGTGCTTACTAAATCTGACGCGCTCGAGTATTTTTTTTTTTCAATTTATCATGTTGGTGCATGAAAAATATCAACATCTGACACGCTTGAGTATTTCCATGTCATTGTTTTGAGTGAGTTACGTCCGCAGTGTGGTTTTTTCCTGCTGGTCTAATCAAAATTTGAATGATACAGATAATTAGTGCTCCATCTCGTGTAAATGTGCCGAAAATTTTAAATTTGTGCCTATAGCCGTTTTGGAGTTATTCACGAATATATGATCACACTGCTGCGGTAACGTTACGCCAGCAAGATCATATATTCGTGAATAACTCCAAAACGGCTATAGGCACAAATTTAAAATTTTCGGCACATTTATACGAGATGGAGCACTAATTATCTGTATCATTCAAATTTTGATTAGACCAGCAGGAAAAAACCACACTGCGGGCGTAACTGACACCATTGTTTTTTATTAAAAAAATATGAAATTATCATGTAGACGCTTCCCCCACCGCTGAAAGTGGAAACATCTAGAACAATGTATTCTTCCTATCATCTAATCTACCGAATCTAATAGGTTTGGACGACGCTGGAGTATAAATAAATATAGAAGATTATTAACATAAAGGCAACCCTCTCCAAGAACCATTACTCATACTCTCGTACTATGAGTGTGGAATGGCATACCGCCAACAAATAGCACGCAAGGACGAAGTCAATACTCAGGTAGTTCTCTTGCCAAGTTGGGGGGCGTCCATAAATTACGTGAGGTGATTTTTGAGATTTTCCGACCACAAGCGTTGGTTAGTTTGGGTCCATACAGTTGCTGTTTAGTCTGGCGATGTTAATTTATTTATGAGTCACTAGCTGTGCCCCGCGGCTTCGCCCGCGTGGAAATTTGATGTGTAAGATTAGCCTATGTCTTATTCTAGAGCCTAGTACACTATCTACCTTTACAGTATCTACCTTTCAAACATTAAAATCTGTTTAGTAGTTATGGAGATACGTGGTAACAAACATTCACACACATTTGACATTAATACTATGTCCTTGTCGATCAGCACATGCTGAATTGGGTCCGTTTGCGGCGAGCAGAAGTTGTGTGTGTTTTTGTTACCTACTTTTTAACTTAATTTTACTTTGATTTTTTTTTTTTTTTTTTTTTTTTTACTTTTTACTTTGCAACTTTTCTGCTTATCGCAATAAAGTTTTTTCTTTCTTTCTTTCTTTGTAGGATTTAACTGAATTTTATCATCAGTAGGTAATTTAATTGGGTACATTTACCTAATCGAATTAATTATCTTTATTGTATTGTTCCACTTAATGGTGATACGCATTGAATGACAAGTGTTATTTACACAATTAGATGTTATCATAATCGTTTCAAGTGTTCTTAATTACAATAATTATAATAACACTAAGATTCACTTATTTAACTATTTATTTATTTTGAACTAGCTGTGCCCGCTATTTCGTATCATCGTATGCCTGGAATTTAACAACCATGTTTGCTAAAATAAACGTAGCCTACCTACTAAGATACTTCTTATAGCATCAGCTCTCTGCCAGTGAAAGTCCCGTCAAAATCGGTCCAGCCGTTTCGGAGATTAGCCGCAACAAACAGACAGACAGGCAAAATATTAAAAATAGTTTTTTTGAAAATAATAACCGGTTGTTGGTACCAAGTAGGTAGGTAGATGTTTCTATCATCCGAACAAAATTAAAAGTTAACATGGAAATATTCTAGGAAGGAAAACATGTAATAAACTAGCCAACTGAGACAATTATAGTTCACTCGATCACGTTCCGGCTAAATAAAGATTAGAAACACGTTGTAACCGCGTGTTAGTTACACAATAACTTTGTTGTCCTCATCGTGGCTATTTTAAACGAAGTGTGATCTATGAAGCCGTTGATCATAGATTCACATATTACTAATCTATGGAAGCCATGTTTGTCTTATTAATGAAGTGTGCACTTAGTTTAATCCACAGAGTAAAGACTAAAGAAAGAGGTGCCCTTATTAGATATTTGTATGAAAAAAAAACGTGGTCATTGTTTTTTCATTTTCATTTTACTATTTACCGGTAAATAGTTGAACTACTCGCTTCGTTTTATGTCGATGTTAGTACTAGGCCGTCCACTCGGCCGACTTGCTTAGGGCCAGTCCCCTTAGTAACTGGTCCATGGTTTAATCTATGTTACACTTTGTGTAAAAACAAATTATAAAGCAAGCATCTATAAGCTACGGTAAATGGGCGTCCTTAAATTGCGTGAGGCGATTTTGGTGATACCCGTCCCCCTAGATGAGATGTCGTGAGATTTTGCTCGACCCCCTCCCTCCCCCCTAACCTTACGTGAGATTTTTCAAAAGCCATATTTTAGTGGAGAAAAATGTTTTAATTAATTTAACCCCAAATTTCTCGAAATTTAACACTATTTATTATTTATTTATTTGTTTGACGGGCCCGTTAGCGTGGTGGCGCGGAGGCGTCTTTCACGCTGCAGGTCGTAGGTTCGATTCCTACCCGAGACATGCATTTGTGTGCATGAACATGTCTGTATGTCCGGAGTCTGGGTGTATATGTATATTAAGTATGTATTTACAAATAAAAAAGTAGTATATGTAGTAATATCAGTTATCTGGTTTCCATAGTACAAGCTCTGCTTTGTTTGGGATCAGGTAACCGTGTGTACAAAAATTTCCCAGGATATTATTATTATTATTATTATTATTAGTATTTCTTGCTGAAAGAAAAATTACGTGATATTTGCCGAGACCGTAACATCCGCCTGGCTGGAAGCTTTTACCGCTACATACTCATTCAACAATCCGTTCGTTCTTCCCCAGAATGCGTGTAACTGCACGACAGGCATCAAGGATGTGGCAAGATCGTCTCGCCGACCCCCTGGACACGGCCGTCTACTGGACCGAGCGGGTCATCCGTTGGGGCCACCAAGACCCACTCCACACTACCGCCAGAGACCTCACGTTCATAGAATACAACCTACTAGACGTGACAGCTGTGATCGTACTTGCTATTATACTCCTAATTATAGTCCTAAGGATAACAGTTAGCCAAATTTTACGTGGCATTAGCGCCAGTTTTAATGTTAAGAAGAAGATTCATTAGTATAGTAGTTTTGATAGGTATTGGATGAGAACAAGGGTGATCTTGGCGGGTAAAACTGCCATCGAGACAGGTGTAAATCAAATCAAAAGTTTTTTATTCATGTAAGCTCTATAAAGCATTTATAAATAGTCAATAATAAACAATATTTTAGCGTTACCACCGGTTCGTAATGTTGCTTCCATTGAGAAGAGCCGGCAAGAAACTCAATGGTTACTCTTTTCAAAAGAATAATTGTAAGTATACATTTTCAAACAGCAACGCTATGTAGATCACTAATGGAGCCTATCTGTTAAGCAACGCTTGGCAAGGTCAGAGAGAGATATTATGGGTGACCATTTAGTGGTATTTGAACTGAGCGACACCGTTCTTTTGAGGGCACGTAAAAAGTCGGTCCCGGTTGTTGTCATCTGGGCATCGAGCCATGTCCGAGGCCTTCGGGCGGCTTAAACACAATTTCAACACTCCCCGGTATTCGCGCCTGCTCGCTGGCCGTTTTATCGCCAATGGATCACCCCAGTCACCAAGTTTGAATGTTTGTTAACGGCTCAAAGAAACCATTTTTTTACTGAAAGCCCGAACCAAAAAAATATAGACCACTTTTTGGCTCAACCAAACATAAGGGGGCGACCCCACCGCGGCGCACGGAGAGGGAAGCTACGCACGAAATGGCGTCATTGTCGAACAAAATTATCATCATTGACGTCATTTCGTGCGCAGCGTGCGCCGCGGTGGGGTCGCCCCCTAATGTTTACAAACTTAATGGCGGAAACCCACCGCGGCACGAAATGACATAGTTGACATCATGAACCCACGCAGCTAGTGGAAGCCACGGCATTTCGTGCGTAGCGTGCGCCGCGGTGGGTTTCCGCCTTAATTGGTAGGTACGCTCGCCAGAAGTCGTTAGCGTCTACGTAAAATATTATGGCACAATATTTAGTTCCTTTAATGGCCGACAGGGGGCGCTATACCAGTATACAAAATATTTCACGTAGACGCGATTTGAAACTCATATATTTTGGACTACTGTTGATATAATAGACGCTGTTTGGACCGTTTGGGATATGGATAAGTAGACTTAAGATAGATTGCTCCCACATCCTTATATTCATACACACTTGTTGGCGACAGCCTACCATTTCTTTATTTTCTTCTTAATTTTGTATGAAGTCTGGGAATAAACAACACTCTTTTAAATTAAAGCATTTTATAAAAACCGGCCAAGTGCGAGTCGGACTCGCGCACGAAGGGTTCCGTACCATTCTATAAAAACGGCAATCATGTCTGTTGTATGGGAACCCCACTTAAATATTTTTTTATTCTGTTTTAGTATTTGTTGTTACAGCGGCAACAGAAATACAAATTTTATTCTGACTTTTCGGATAGTTTTGATAAAATCTATTGCTCAATTCGAAATTGTATCCATAAAGGGCTATGGTAACTAAAGAGTGCACAGTATGTGCCAGCATTCAAGTCAATATTGATAAACACATTATCTATTTGAGTATAACCCGTTGTGGTAACAACACGAGGAAGTTTTGAATTTAAACCAATATGGTCAAAATATTTTTTTAAATGTGCATTCTCATTAGATTCCAGTAAGTCTACATTAAAATCCCCGCACACTATAGTCGGAGGCAACGGGAGTATTCTGCCATCAAATATGACACTATGAAAGCAATACAACAATTTCCAATCGATCGAAACCTAGAGATAACGCAAAACTTGTCAATAGCAGGCGAATTTTGGTCGTGACTATATTGCGATCTGAAAAACGAAACCATAGCGCGATCTAGGAGCTCATCTAGCGTCATCTAGTGGTGCGTAGCGGTACTATTATTTTATATATTATGAGGTTTTTATTTTATATTATTTTTTGTTATAGCAACAATTATTTACTCTTTGCCACCTCACTCCCATAAAAAACACTGCTCAACATCAGGCGGGCTGTACGCTTTTTTGCCACCTCAGTCCCATAATTGTTAGTACACACCTGCAATAATAGGTACATAAAGTACACAAATAAATAAATAAACATTCTGTGAAAAACTATTACAACGCCATCTATAGTTCTAATACTCTGTGCTTGAAACTCCGAATGCATTTGAAACTTGATTTACAAATATGTTTACGTACGTAAACAATGTATTTGCACAAATCAGTTTAGTGTTAACATTATTTTAATTTAAGCTGTGGGCGACAAAAAAAATGCGAATTACTCAAAAAAAAAAACAACTCATAGTAAGATTCGAACCTAATACCCACATACACGTGGACTAACGCCTTAACCATACGGCTAAGATGATCTCTAGTATTGCATTCGAATTATTATACTACTTATGACACTGTAATGCCAATGATATCATAACAATGTTAGATGGCGCTACTTTGACTGGTACTATTAATTTAAAACTTATTTATGGGTCAAAAATGTAGTTTTACATTTCTTTTTTTTGTCAACAATTTATCTAAAATATGTCATAATGATCACTCATGGTTAAAATGTTAGTTTTCTCTTTATATATTGTTTAATTTATGAGTTATCAATAAAAACGCCAAAAATATCGAGTTTATTGTATGGGGACCCCCTTTATTTTTAAGTTTTATTTTATTTTTAGTATTTGTTGTTGTAGCGGCAACAGAAATACACATTCTGTGAAAATTTCATGTCTCTAGCTATTACCGTTTGTTAGATACAGCCCGCTGACAGACAGACGGACAGACAGACAGACAGACAGACAGACAGACAGACAGACAGACAGACGGACAGCGTAGGCTTAGTAATAGGGTCCCGTTGGCACCCTTTGGGTACGGAACCCTAAAAACCAAGATCACAAAAAAATCTGATCTATTAATTATTTGACTACATTTTACTTATCTATCCAAAAACCATTTGGTGCGTCCAAATGCCTCGCAAGCCTCGCCCGAGCACTCGTGTTATGACATTGTATATGCGTTCCAACAAAACCGAGTGCTCGGGCGCGGCATGCGCTGATGTAGACGCAGCAATTCGCGTAGCATTTAACAATCTATTATTTTTACATTCTTATTCTCAGACTTCGCACTGTGATAATAATCAGGGATTAGTACCTAGTTAGATTAATTAGTAATTTCCAGCAATACTAACAAGACATTACTAGCGTAGTCCCATTCCATAGAACCTAGGTCTACTAATTATTTGACCTAATATTTTGTAGGTACCTATATTTTTCTTTAACAATAAAATAATCTCTCATCGAGTTCCTTAGTAGTATAATTAAATTAATTGTATTTAAAATTGTTAATAAAAGATAATACATTAATATTGTTTTTTTAATAATTCATTTTTACCAATCCATTAATACCTTAGATTTGTAACAGAATCATGATTGCCATACAACTTTGGTACATTTTCTGATCTGAAAGCAAAGCAGGGTAACAAATGAAGTGACTATTTAATAAAATAACTGTTAATGTAAAAACCGTAGTAAATGCAACTAGAGTTGAAAACTACTAAACTGCTGTAAAAGGTAGCAAATACACTTCTCATCAAAAAAATCGAAACAGTACTGCAAGTACTATTCAGGCATTTAAATAAAAAAAAGATTGATATCATTAAAAAAATACGTCAATAAATAGCTGGCAGTTTAGTCTACACAATGGTGTACCACAATTCCAAATTAGAATTAAAATTTTAGAATTTTCATCCAATAAATGAATGTAGGTTTTTCGATTTTTTTGATGAGAAGTAAGTATATTATGTTATTTGTAACATCCACTCCACACGTCCTAGGCCCTTAGTCGCTTATCCATTGTGGCATTTTGCTATAGTGATCGACCCTCTGATTGGTCGATTGATTCTGACCGACCAATCAGAGGCCTATCAGCCGGTCAGCCCACCAATCAGAGAGTCGATCACTAATAGCAGCTCAATGGCAATGGCTATGCGACGATCTGACGGCGATGAAAAGAGACAGAGCTATAGGTAAACACAGTAAGTGCTATATCGTACGAAGACACCAGTGGTAGCGCAACCAGTCGCTCCACCAACAAAATGTATAGAGCTGTATGGAGGGTATCGCACCTGGTGACCGCTTGGTAGCGCAGTGTCGGCTATCGAATCACCCGCTGGTGGCGCAACCATGGTTGCCTCGCGCGATATCGCACTTAGATGACAGTGCATTTCATTCCATTGTATAGCTCTTGTCAGTAGGTCGTGTTTATGCCGTATCAGCTATGCTTGTTAATTTTTACATCATTAACTGTTATTACAAGCAAACACACTATATGTTGTGTCCTATCCAACCAATTCAATCTGCAGTTTTTTTATTTTAATCGGCAATATCTTCACCATTTCCTGGCATAACATGAATTCTTCTTGCATCATGGCGGCCGCGTCTTTGTTGCTCGTACATATGTCCACAACAGCCTGGTACGAATCATAACTCTTCTGTACATGAGTCAATTGCACACTCTTGTCTAACGCGATCCTCTTCATACTATTCCTACCGATGAATGCAAGGACAGTAACGACAGGTCTAATTAACTCAAACTCCAATTTAACTGGCATATTCCCATCCTTATCTTTGACGGAATTCAAAAAGTGATCATAATTCTCGATGCTCTTCTCACAAAGCGTGTTAATCTTCTTCAATGCATGCGGTGTTGGTTTTTCCTTCGTCTTATTCAGTTTCTCCAATTTAATGTTCAGGATGTCTGAATAAACTTCTCCAAGTTCATACCATAGCTGCCTGCAGTACTGTAGATAGTAAACAGGGTTGATGTCTTTGAGTAAATCTTCAAGCATGTCAATACGTCTTTTATGCATCTTTGCACGTCTCTCATCATCTTCTTCGAAGAAAGCCAAATAGCTGTACGATTGAGAACTGTCTTGGATGAGTTCTATGTAATCTGAAGCTAGGGTGTCAAGTTTGTAATACTCTTTGGCCTTGTTGAGCCATGTTTGACAGCACAGAAAGACTTCTCGTGCATCTTGGAAGGTCAGTAGGAACTTGTCCCCAATTTTGCTCTCGTATTTAGAGACGTCAATGTCTGGGAAAATTAACTTTGTTATGTCACCACCACAGATGTTTTCGTTGTCCTCTAGTGTGAGGTTGGACATGTCTGTAATGATAAGGAAATTGAATTAAAATATTACCAGAGTGAAGAGTACAGTAGTAGTAGAGTTTTCTAGTGAGAAAATCGAGTAGATAACATCCCTTTTAGGGGAGACGGTTTTATATGTAATTCTGTAAGTTTAGTAACATTTATTGAATTTATTACCTGTAATAGCTTCAGTCATTCTTTCAGCATCATTCATAAGCCTTGCTTTTGATGCAGTCATCAGCAAAATGCTGTATTTAGCCCAGCATCTAGCTACATCGGCTGACCTGTGCTTAAACGTCTCTATTTTAGCCAAAAATGCTTCGTCATTGCTCTCTGACGACATCAATTTCTCTTCGTACATCTCTAGAATAGTTGAGGCTGCTGCTAAATGATGCCTAGACTGGAAGAAACCGTTCTGTTCAGCGAAGAATTGTGACAAAGTTGCCGAATTCAACGCCCAGTCAATAGGTTCGTAATCGTTATATTGTAACTGCCTACGTAAAGTAACATGGCAGTAGATCGCAGATTTCAAGTTCTCTTTCAACGAACCGTACACTTGAGCCAGATAATACAGTGTTAACGTGTAAGCTTTCTCCAGCATCATAAAATCTCCCATAGGACTTTCTCCAGAAAAACTCACTATTTGCTCTATGGGCAAAGGCAACTGCAACGTGCATTTAAAGTTTTCATACAACTCCTTACCTTGGAGTAAGAACGTTTTTGCTTTTTCCGGCTCATCTCGATTAGACCATAGAATACCGATATTGTTATAAACATTGATTAAAGTGATTACAATCTCTGGCTTTTCCGAATTTGGGGCAAGGAGGTCGATTGCATCTGTTAGAACCTTTTCGCTTGCGCTTAGTTCATCAGTCTCCATGTCTATGATCCCAATGTTGAGCAAAATAGCCCCTAACATGGAATGAATCTTTATTTCGTTCAAATCAGTGTCCGGGCCAAGGAATTTCTTCAATCCCTCATACATATTTTTGAGGATCTCTTTAGCTTTGTATTTGGAAAAGTAAGGCTCGTTTTCTGGGTCATTCTTGCTGTCCTCGTCCAATAATTTGCGGACCTTTGTATAATTTTCTTTGAAATCATTGAGAATTTCTTTAGCAGACATGTCTGGACTCACGGTCATAGTTTTGTTTTGATTTTCGGGACTGAATCAACAAGACTACTGTTTATAAATGTAGATAATACACAAAATATGTATAAACCACGTAATAATAATTGAAAATAAGTTACAATTTTGATGTTTTCCCAATCAATGCGTTCAACAATCCGATACTAGGTTGACGTTTTTTTTTTTTTTAAATAAGATTAGTTTTACGGCCCCTGGGATTTAGCCCTTTGGAGCCTAACATCAGTATACTTTTATTACATTTTTTCTTAATTCTACCTTATAACTACCTTAAATCTACCTTATAACTAGCTTATTTCTACCCCCCCCAAACCCTATCAGTAAAGTGGCGGATACTTTACTGACAAATTACTAGACTTCTTGTGAGAAGGCGAAAATCATGTTTCATCACTTTTGTTCCAATTGCCCACACTCACGCACATTTATGACCATATAATGGTTAATATTCCACCAATATTACACACTATAATCAGGCCTCAGTCACTCTGTGGTTTCGGTCGAACTAGCTCCGATCGGTTCGCGTACAAAGTCTGTACGCAATTCAATATGGCCGCCGCGCTCCTGGCGTGAACACGCGCTATAACGTTTCGCGCGCTTTTGGTTGGTCGCTCGCGTTGGAATTATTATTTTAAAATTAAAAATGACGAGCAAGACGAACTGTGGCGTATATGGCTGTCTAAATAGTTATAGAAACTGCAAATTGACTTTTTTTTCTTTGCCAGCTGATTGTGAAAGGTAATTGAAGCTAATTGAAGTTTTATTTTGTTATTTAGATATAAAAAGAAGCTCATAGTTCAGTGCAGTAGTCGTTATTTACAAGAGGTAGGATCGAATAGTGGAATTGAAGCGAAAATATGTAATTTGGAACAGAATGAAATGACAGTTTTTTACGGTTAGGTATACCACGTTATAGCTACTAGCATCGATTACGGAATACCTACCTACCTTAATTCCTTTCATTGTTGACGAGATCCATCGTGTTGCCAGTTTTTCTACGTACCTATATTCGTATTAGACACTTACCTACAGTGTATTTTTTAATTCCGGAGAGTAAATTGCCAACCCCAAATGTCAAACTCGAAAATAATGCTGCCACATTTATTTATGTAGTGTTGTCCTACCGCTTTTTTCCGGTACCGATTATTTGAACCGTAAAACTAAAAAATGTCGTGCGTATACAGCATGAAGTACTATATATAAATACTGGAGATAGAAAGTTTTACTCAAAGGAATTATAATAATTGTTTCTTTGTTTTTATGTTCCTGTTTCTTTATAAATGAATTACTTTTTACATAATTGATATATTTTGTAAAAAAACTGCGTGTCCATTTTTTCAAGGTTTGTCCTTACCCATGACAACGCATTTTGTTTACCTCAGCAAGCGAATGTAATATAGGTGGGGAGCCGTAGAAGAGGTTTCTGGATTTACACGAGCGCGTCAAATTAAGATAAGGGAGATAGCTTACATATTGATAAGAACCTCAAAACATTATGAGCCCTTAATATTGGTGGGTTCGCTCAGGGGAACCAAAAAAAAAATAGACCATCTTAAAATACTCGAACTCGTCAGATTAAGATAAGGGGGATAAGGGGGATTACTAGCTAAGAAGTGTCAAAAGTGTCAATTTTGCTAATTTGATCGTCAGTCTAAGAAATGGGAGCATCTGGAAGTTTCACTTTTTCACCCCCTCAGATTTTTTTTTTAATATAGGACTGCGGTGACAAAAAACGTACGGCCCGCCTGATTTTAAGCAGTTACCCGTAGCCTATAGATGCTTACAAAATCTAAATGTTGAGAAATTGGAGTCTCTAAATTAAAACAACCCAGCCACACCCGTGCATATTACATACATAGTACATGTTGTAATTTGGTAGGATGGTAAGAAATGTGACGTTGCCAAACTTACGCCATGACGTATTTTAACTAAAATTGACATTTCGTGGTTCTATGAATGACGTAATTTTAAAACAGGTTGCAGAGCCTAAAATGCGTATTAGCTAAAAGGCGTTTGAAATGTGTTTTAATAAATTTCTATGAATAACACGGTTGGTGTATCGGGACCCCCTTTATTTTAAAATTTTATTTTATTTTCTGTGAAAATTTCAAGTCTAGCTATTACGGTTCGTAAGATACAGCCCGCTGGCAGACAGACAGACAAACGGACGGACAGCGTAGGCTTAGTAATAGGGTCCCGTAGGCACTATTTAGGTACGGAACCCTAAAAATCAGAGTTTAGACACAGTGAAAGTACGTATAGACATATTCCATAATAAAATATTTCATTTTAAACGTCTATGACTCCTTACTTGATTTTGTTGTTTACTGTTATAAATTTCAATGATTAAATAGAATTCCAGAAGTTTACTTGAGGTTTATGCGATTTTGCAGAAAAATAATTTAGGGTTTTTCTATTAGTTCCGATTGCTGGACATCACTATTTAAAAATTGCAATAACCTAGCCACACTGTCATTGTCAAATTACTCTCCGGAATTAAAAAACACACCATAAGTCGATATAAGTAGATACTAGTTGCCGTAGCGTTTTATGAGCACTCGGCCACCGGCGGAAAAAGCGAGTGAGAGAACTATAAATTCAAGGTTAACGGTCATAACTCAATGAGCGACTTGCACTTGCTGTTGCTTGATATTCTACTATGCATCCATGCTATGCTATTGCGTATTGTTCCCATGCTATTGCGTGCTGTTATATGCGCTAATTAATTTACTAAAACATATTAATTTCACCACTCCATGTCCATGCTTCCCTTCAGACTACATTTTTAAATTATTTGTTAGATTTCGCATTTATGCTGCCATTAAATTTAATAACCGCTATTTTAAAGACAAAAAATATCGAAGGCATTACATTAAAGTGCAACAACTGTAATTTTTTAAAATGTATAGTTTTAATTAACATTTAAATACAAAAATGTTGGTACTATTTTATTTTTATTAATTGTGACAACCCTACCGATTGAAGGTTAAGTAGCGTGCAGCAGCGTGCGGCAGCGGGACGGCGAATTACATACGCTAACGCGTTGCGTCAAGGCACAATTTAGATTGCGCGCGGTCGGGCGCGGCAAGTTTAGGTAATAATAATAATTTAAAATGTCGGCTTTCTTCAAGATCAAAGGAGTGCAACTTCTGTACTCCTTATCTATTCTGTGCTATAATACACGAAAACACAAGTTTTGGAAATTAAAACAAAAATGACAACATGACTTTTCCACTTCCCGCCAAAAAGCCACTAGGTTGACGTTTGATTCAGTGCTGCCAGATGACCGTCACGCGATCCCCCCGAACTGAATCGAAAATTTTGTTTTTGAAGAAGAATACCCCACAGTCCCAATGGAATTCACATTAATTTTTATTTCATAAAAAAATAATTTAAGAGAAGGCTCTTTTTAAACTGCGTTTGAAAATGAAGTCGACTTATCCATAAATATGACAATTTCTTTTCAAAAAACATTGTCCCCCCATGGCTATAAAAAACCCCCCATATTTTGGGGATTTCCCCTAATCTAGCATCACTTTATTTGAATTGTCACGTCAATTTTATGACAATGGTTTATCGACTTTGACAGCCAGGCATAGGCAGAATATAATCTAGATTAAGTGGGTGCTTAAACGAAAACCCGTTTGAAAAGTTCGTTTTTTTAAGTAAGCGCCAATGCGTTTAAGCAATGACGCAAGAAAGAGAAAGAAATTTGTATGACAATACAGCTCAAATTAATATTAAATTAAATTGAACCTTATTTCTTTACCCATAAAAAGCAATACATGATGCTAAATTATATTAGATTAACAACCATATTTCTATGAACATAAGACTGACTATAATTTTTTCAGCAGATATAAGTTTTTGGCTTTTTGCTTGAACTTATGTTTAGTAAGCTTTTTGCTTTTATTGTCGGATTATTGACGGACGATTTTTGTTTAATTTATGCGTGTGATTAAACTTTTATAATTCTATGAGTGAAGTTATGTTGTGGCTGTTTTTGTAAATAATAATAAATGTAAATAAGAACAATACATTTGTTTTTGTTAACTAGGTAAAAGTTCAATATTTGTATAAAAAGCAGAAAAGCACTTCTGCGCTTTTTACAATGACTTTTAAACAGAAGCACAAGCGTTACAACGTGATTTTAATATAAAGCCGTATATCACATCTTTATGACTGGGTCCAGTAGCGACTTTTGGGGCGACTGACCCAGGGCGCTCGCTGGTAGCTAAAATTGGCACTGTCTGGGGTCATACTGAGTTACCTTGTATGGGACGCCCACGTATCTACGTCTACGTACCTATGCCAGCTAATAATGTAAGGAGATTAGGTACTAATAATAATTTATGCCTAAGCTGCTTTGTCTTGTAGGTAACAAGACAAAGCAGCTTAGGCATAAATTATTATTAGTATCTTGTAGGTAACAAGACAAAGCAGCTTAGGCATAAATTATTATTAGTACCTAATCTCCTTACATTATTAGCTGGCATAGGTACCTACTGTACCGGATGGTTGTGGGTTTGATTCCCGTCGCAGCCAAGTGTTGCTTAGTTTGGTTGAATGGGACCAATAAGAAGTTTGGTATAAGCCGTTGTGTAGGGAATAGGGATCTACTTTTTGTGGGTAGTTATACAGCTAGGTAGCAAGTTCTGTCAACAAGAAAAGTACTTCGCTACTTCCAATTTTAATAATGCCTATGCCTCATCAATCAATATGCAAGTCTGACACTTGTATAACATTAAAGGCACATTAATGTAGTTTAGCTTAAAAAAAACCATTTGATTTGCACTGTTTATTCTTAAAGGAAATAGATAGGTAAATAGATACCTCACAATTTATACATCGCCCGTCCACAATAACAGTACTCATACATTCTTCATTCTATTTGGTTCCCTTATTCACAATCATTCAACACAATTTATAGCTTCATTATTTACATTATACTGGGGAAAATGTTAATAAATACATAAGTGTCCGTATTTAATAAGAGTAAAAAATCATTTGTAAGTCAGTCGATATAAATGTTAAAACAGGAAATTATTATGGTTTCATGAATAAGGGAAGCAGTGTTTCCATATAATTATGTACATACATACATACATCAGTAGTTAGGAGATCTAGGAAGACATGGTCCAGGCAACGATTTTACAAAGCGTGCAGTCACTCAGGAAACAAATTTAAATAAATACATAATTTAAATTCAATAATATCGCCAGAAAAAGGCCAACTGTATGGTCTGCTTGTGCAGTCAAACACATTCTGCAAGTCACTTATAGTATATTAGATTTTATGCATCAATGACTTTTGATGATGACTATACTTATAGTCCCAACACAATGGACTAGGAATCCCAATGCAATTTACAAAATGAACAATTTCAAAATTTGTTCTTCTAATGGTGCGTTCCATTCACTGTTAATTTTGTAATTATCTTTATTTTTGTTCATAAATGTTGTTCCACTCGAACCAACTTGTACTGAAAGTGATAATTATTATCGTTTTTAACAGTTTTTGTGAACGAAAATAACAAAAATTATGGTGAATGGAACGCAGCAAATAATAAAAATCACTAGGGTCTTTAAAATCCCTAGGGCCTTTGTCACCTTGAGTGTCTAGTGTCACCCCTAGTGAAACCAACCCTTTATAATCCCTGTACTTTTAAAATTCCATCTATACAATCACCTATAAAACCTTGCAACATACAATATCTTTATATGGAAACACTGAAGGGAGCTCGCCCCTATTTCTAAATACAATAAAGTTAAGTTTAAGTATGTTACAAACAGTGCGTTCTACAGTGGCATTGCCATAATACGTGTATTAGGAACCAGTGGGGGGTTCCTGTTCATCCATAGACAATGCCCTCGGAGGTGGTGTGTGGGCATTTAGCTGGGAGAACACCTCCTTCTCTCCCAGGGCTAAAGGGTCAGGCTGTGTGGCTGGAGAAGGGCCATACTCCATAATCGGAGACGGAGACACCGGCCGCACCATGCCAGCTCCCGAGGCTTCCTGCTCTTCTAAAAACCTATCCATGTAATCAGTGTGTCCGGGATGTAATGTATACTTTTTCTTCTCTAGCCGTGCTTTATTAGCAAAAATATCATGCCTCTCTGTCTTTTTCCATATGTAATAAAACTGTACAAGCTCCCCAACAGACCGGGTTCTGACTTTATGCTGTTGAATTAAATGGAAGTCTTTGCCGTGGGCTTTGAGTCCGTTTTCAAAATTCCGACATTCTTCTTCTGACCAGAGACTAGCATGTGGGGGGGTCTGGGCTGAAATACGCCGCCGCCTTAGAGCCTCCTCCACATTGTGACCGCATTGCTGAAGAAGGAAAAGTGCTTCTTCATCATCTCGGAGCTGTTTCCCCTTTGGCACTGAGTCAATACCCGTGCCTGAATTAATTATGCAAATTTTCCTTATATACTCTTCAGTGGTTTTTTCATCTAGCATAATAGGATTCCAGAGTAATTTATCCTCGTTTTCATAAGGCAATGCATCATCGTAGCTACAAAGACCTTCAGGTATTGCGGCTTGGTAGTCACTACCTACCATTATAGTTTTTTTCCAGTCATCCTCATCGGGACTATAGTCATAATCATCTTCCTCTTCGGAGGGTGGCCGTGAGCCCGACCTAAGGCAGCGTGTGGCTTCGGGGCTAGTGGTTTCATTGTAAAATTGTTGTAGTGCGGACTCTATTTTCTCATTCTCTTCCGGCACTACTTCGGGCACCGGCTCTGGCAACGGTTTATCCATGGTTCTGTCGTAGCCGTACTGTGCTAGTAGTTCCTCGAGAGGCATATCGGCATCTCGCTGCAGACTGTTCAGTTCCGCCTTCGGGTCCTCCTGCTCTCCCGCCGCTAAAGCCTCTTCTTCGTCCAATGTTCTCTCGTCGTCAAAGTCATTTACCATCATATCAACAGTGGGCTCGAATAGAGACTTGTCGTTCCCCACGTCCATGCTCGCATCGTGTTCGCTTACATTGGTCACCAGCGCACAATCTGACATGACTAACACGGCACCGAGCAATGGATATTGTATCACCAAAACATTCTGAATATTACTACTAATACTATCTTACGTAATTTATGATTAAAATAAATAGAAAACATTACAACTATGACATTATTATAGCGATTTTATATTAAATCTAGAAGAACAAAACAAAAATATTTTGACACGCCAACTACAAAACCACAGACCAGTGTTGCCAGTGCCCGATTGCCAAAAGTAACGCAAGGCTGCTGAAAAACTAACGCATTGAGCACAAAAGTTACGCATGCCCATAAAAAAAACGCATAAATTCAGAATTTTGAATTATCAATTGGTAAGGCAGAGAGAGATAAATGATAATAAGTATTTAATTTTGTTTATGTACATATTATTTGTTCGTTTAATTTGTGAATCGTGAAATATTATATTTTAGCGTGACCACCGACTCGTAATGTTGCTTCCATTTTCATGTCAATATTTTGTTTTTTTAACATAAAATAATTTAAATAAATCAATGAAACAATAAGATCGGAGTGATTGAAGATTAAATTTTTGGGGAGTCTAAACTATAGAGGGTTAACAACATTCCGTCGCTTGACTTCTTTTGTGAAACGGACTCTACCACTGAGCTTGGCTGCATTCTGTTTCAGATTTTTCGTTTACTAAGCTGCGTTAGGAAAATGTCTTTAATATTTTTAAAATTTGATATGCCATTTCGAAAAGTCACGCAATGAGTCATGTAACGCGGGGGTAACGCAATAGGCCCAAAAGTAACGCAATGCGTTACTTTTGTGACGCACTGGTAACACTGCCACAGCACAGACAGCCACAAGATGTCAATTGTCATTGTTTTTTTATGTTATACCATGTGTCAGTTTTCTGTGGCTGATGTCTTATGAGCAATCCAATGCTGCGTTCCATTCACCGTAATTTTTGTTATTTTCGTTCACAAAAACTGTTAAAAACGATAATAATGATAACTTTCAGTACAAGTTGGTGTGGTGTGGAGTGGAACGACATTTATGAACGAAAATAATGAAAATTACAAAATTAACAGTGAATGGAAAGCACCACAAAGAGCAACCACCTTTTACAAAATAGTAAACGTGGCCTTATGGTATTTTTTGTCAAAATACAATTTTTACCACGGTGGCAGATGGTCTAAGCGGTGGCGTAGGGTATAAATTTTCTTTATTGCGTTCAGTAATTTCTTGGTTTGCAATGCAATGACGATATATTATGCGAAACATTCATTTAGGAGCGCTCGAGCGTACCTACCTATTGTTGTCTTTGTTTTGTTCCTTGCGGTCATAAAAAAAATTGCATAGTTTATGCCATGAGAATTGAGAATTGCAGTTTGCTGTCAATGTCAAATCAATCAATAACAAATCGCCAATGTCAAACAAATGTCTATCGAGTGAGCGCGTTTCCTTTCTCCGAGAAATTGTTATTTGTAAAATAAAATCAAATTAAAATGTTGTTTGGTAAAATTTTGGTATTCACAAAATAATTCACAGTTCCTTCATTTAGGGACGCTACTATAATGCTACGAATCTTTTTTATATTGTTTGTGTCTACCATCAAAGTAACGCACAGCTTTTCGGATATCGGAAAATGGGATTTACCGCTGAGTGGGGTGAGTAATATATTGGATCTTTGTTATTTATCTTGTATGAGTTATTACGCTAGTGTTTTAATGTCCTACATACGTAGTATAACTAGCAAAAGCTCCACATATGCTAGAATAGTATACCTACTATAAAAAGCCTGTCACATTATAATACGCTTATGTACAATAGCTACCTACCGGTATATAATTTACCTACTACTGTTTTAACGAGTTAGGATATTAATTACATTGCTATGTAATATCTATATACAATTGTATATAGAGTTCATTACAATTTCCTTACAAAAAAAAAAACTTACATTGTATAAAATTAACATTAATTGTAAACACAACCTACATAGTTTGCATCTGTTTTCTGTCTGCATTCTTTGATTAATAGTAAATACTAAATATAAAAGATGTTACCAAGAAAGAGGGAAACGAGTAACTGTCCAAAATAGTATGTTCTACTAAACATGGATGGACCCAATATGATACAGTTGTTAGTGGAAAATAATGTTGAAATCATGTTGGTATTGCCAATACACTTTATCTTATGGTAAATAATATGCATCAATATGCCTTAAGTTGATCATTGAATTGCGAGTGTGATAACAGATGTGTGAATTTCACTGTATGTTGTGGTGTACTAAGTAAAAGTCTAGTGATAACAATGTTAGGAGGTACCATATCTGCTAAAATAATACATCAATGTATAAATACAGTGTAAACTCCATTTAACGTCGCTCCATTTAACGTCAAACTCCCTAAAACGTTGAAATTACGTGTCTTTGGTTGGTTTACCTTGTATTCCATACATTGATACACTCTATGTAGCATCACATCCACTCTACATAACAACCAAAATATGTCATTATTAAGCAATAAACAGGACTTTCCAAGTCTGCGAAATTCATAAGAACTGCAGCTGTGTACGGTCTTTTGTTTATTATTTTATTGCTTTATTGTCTAGCCCTTGTTTACCTCGGGCATCATACGTACCGAAGATTCTAAGAAATTCGTTCTTTTGTTTATTGTGATTACCTTGCACGTGTTTACCTCGGCAGCTAGACTGTCGTTAGGCAATTAGCATTGTTATTTGTATCAATATTAATGTTTGTTGCTTATAAGTTTTATAAGTTATTAGTAAATAATATTCTGTCTGGTGAAACGTGGGCTTTGAGTGGATTTAATACCTCCACAATGTGGTGGTGTATGGCCACTCAAGCCTCTGACTACCCCCGAATGGGGATAAAAGTCGACGTTATATTTATTTTTTTAAATAATATTATAAAAAGTAGTAAAATTATGCTGGTTTTTCTTCTCTCCATTTAACGATAACTCTACATAACGCTATAAATTGTGCAGACCTTTTGGTGTTGCTATATAGAGGTTACACTGTATTATGTTTACACCCCCATATTATTTTTTCTTTAGATCCTCTCCAGCCAAAGGTTGCCTGGTAGAGATCACTATTAGTGATAAGGCCGCCCATTTTCCACTTTCTGTGTAAATTGTGTAATTATTTATAAATGTTTATTTTTCTAGTGGTGGATTAATAAAGAGTTATCTATCTATCTATGTTTATTATAAGTTAGTTATGGGTGGTTTAGGTCAGAATTGCATGACAGGGTTTCTCCCCAGCATACTGTTCTGGATTAGGATAATATGGACCGAACTAGCTGGCTGCTACAATTTCTGACTAACTTATTACAATTTCTGTTTAAATTTACATTATCCCATTGTATTCCTTATATCTCTATTATCTGCTATTATTACGGTGAGGGAAAACATCGTGAGGAAACCTACCTATCCCTCGGGATTAGGTAATAGTCAGTTCCTGTATACACGGCGACAAGGTTCACCACCTGTCACGTTGGGTTCTGACTATCTGGTACGTGGGCTTTGAGTTGGTTAATACCTCCACAATGTGGTGGTGTATGGCCACTCAAGCCTCTGACTACCCCCGAATGGGGATAAAAGTCGTAACGTTATGTTGTTGTCTATTATCTGCTAGATTTAACCATCCCTGCAGATAAGTCACTATTACATATATTTTTCTGGGTCAACTTTCTATTATTATTATTATTATTATTAATAAAAGTTATTTATACTTACAGGACAAATGCATGTTCACGATAGCAAAATCATTATTCCAGGATTCAAAGCTCATAATGATGTGTAAGTATGAATGTTTATTTTCTTTATTATAACCTGCTTTACCTTTTCTCCATATCCTATTGGTGCATACCATGACTGGATTGGTGCATCCATGCCCTCGAGTCTGTTAACCATTAACCATTGCGAAACCACTGGTATCTAATACTTATAGCTGTGTTAGCAGTGTGTATAACTATGTTAGCAGTCCTCTGGCCAACAACATGCTGACCGCCAAGAATTGACCTATTGAATGAATTAAATATTTTGCCATAAATGGAAAGATGACATAAGTTCTATAACAATCTATTTTTTAAATTTTTATTTTCGCTTTAATTAAAAAGAAAAATCTATTTAAAAATAATTGTTTTACCTAATTAGCGATTTACGATTAGGAATCATGAAGATAATATTAGAGACCAGTGGTTTTACAATGGATAATGGTTAAGAGACTCGAGGCCCAGATGCCTCGCCCGTGGACTCATGTTATGACATTATGTGTATGCATTCTGATGCCAAAACTAAGTTAGTGCTTGGGTGCAGCGTGCGCTTGATATAGACGCAGCCATTGAATAAGGAACTCAGTCAAACTATTGTGAATGTTGAATTGTAACCCTTCCTCTTTCTTTACTAAGTCTAACTCCACTATTAGCTTAAACAGGTGTGTTCATATCAATTCTATTTTCGATGGAATACCTCCTTCACTAGGTAAAGGTCATAGGGCATTTTGTATGGAAAAAAAAATACCCAGAATATTATAACACATAAGGTGGACAGAACTTAATCAATAATAATAATATTAATTTAGCTCTTTTAACGTCCCACTGCTGGGCACGGGCCTCCCCTCAATGCGAGGGGGATTCAGGCCATAATCCACCACGCTGGCCCAGTGCGGGTTGGTGGATTTCACATGTCTAAAGACATGCAGGTTTCCTCACGATGTTTTCCTTCACCGCAAGCAAGTGATAATCATATTAAAGTTATGATTCACACATTAGATTTCGAAAAATCCAGAGGTGTGAGCCAGGTTTTGAACCCAGGACCTTAAGCCCGCAAGACGCGTGCTTAACCAATCGGCTACCACTGCTTAATAAATAAATTAAATAAATATCGCCAGACTTACACACCAACTGTATGGTCCCAAACTAAGCAACGCTTGTACTATTGCTACCATACAATGAACTAGGGGCGATCCCAGTGACACCCAGACGAGAGCTAATTACGAAAAGGCCGAAATTTGCCTCTGGCGGGAATCGAACCCGCAACCACCCGATGCAGTGAGCCGACCGGCCAACGATCAAACCACTGCGCCAATCGGTCGTCGAATAGTGCAGTAAGAACGGATATAATGCTTTGGGTTATGATCATATAGGTTGCATTCTTTTGGGTTGCTGGAATATTTTTGCTCTGATGACTCGGAACTCGAATGCGCGCGCCGTGACGCGCCACAGCAGGGTTTTCACAGAGTGGCACAAGTGGAAATAATACTTTCCTTGTTCAACATATTTTCCCCTCAATTGTTTTGGTTGATAAAATAACTAAATATGATATGATGAAAATAAAAGGTATATTTTTTTTATTTAAAATCATTTAGTTTAGATGTTTCCGTCACTGGGTTGGATTATGCCCAATGACTTTTGACACAAAATTCTATTACTGTCTTGAGGCAATTGCATATGTGAACAGGCCCATTTTTTTATCAAATAAATACTATTTCCAGGTATTTCCTATAACTTCCATTCAATTAAAAATAACCATAGTTATAGTAATCTTATCTAGTGGACATAGGCAGTTATCTAATGCACTTTAGATAATTTTGTTCTGCCCATTTGATGATTCGGACATACCTAATTATTACATAGAACATTATGTAGGTACTAAAATATGAAAACTTTCTACCTTTCCTGTTATTATTATTTATTACTATAATAAATTTATAAAAAATAAATAATTTTAGCTTATTAAATTAGAACTACGTATTTTTAAACCACCCTACTAAAATTTTATCCTAATATATCATTTTCCGTATAATTAACTCCAAACAATAAATAACCAATTTTTATTATTTTATTTCGTAATGTAGGCATACAGTTGCCATAAAATGTCCTTCCGTAAAAACTACAATAAAGTCCCAGGCTAAGCTATCATGAGGAAAACCAAGTAGGTAGCTACTGACTATTCTGTTATAAAATATTTGATAAATTGAATATTTCAAAAACCTTGTTAAAAGCAGTGATAGCCGATTGATTAAGCACGCTTCTGCGGGCTAAAGGTCCAGGGTTAAAGCCCCGGCTCTCACTCTGGATTATTCCAGATCTATGTACGAATACAGAAAACATCGTGAAGAAACCGGCATGTCTTAAAAAATCTAACAAATCTTCGAAAGACATGTGAAATCTACCAACCTGCACTGGACCAGCGTAGTGGATTATGGCCTGAATCCCCCTCGCATTGAGGGGAGGCCCGTGCCCTGGAGTGGGACATTATTGCGATATTTATTATTATTACTAGCTTCTGCCCACGACTGCGTCCGCTTTAACTTTAAAATCGTACAGGAACCTGTCATTCTTCCGGGATAAAAAGTAGCCTATGTTTCGTTTCAAGGTCCTGTCTATCTCCAAACCAAAATTCATTTGGTTTAGCGGGTTAGTCGTGAAAGCGTAACAGACAGACAGAGCTATTTTCGCATTTATAATATTAGTATAATAGATTATAGCTGCCATAACAGGAGATATCCGTTTCAAAAAACATGTTTTCTCTACTGATACGAGTATTCGCCAGCCAGTAAAGTGTGGTAAGAAGTTTGATCCACCATAGATGGCTAAGGCTGACATTCAGAAGTTCGACAGTTCATAATATCGACACGGTCCCAACTTGCTCGGGGGCTGTCACTTTTTAGAGCAGTATTATATCGAAGTTATGTTCCGTCGATATAGAGTTCCGCCGAACAAGTGCATATCGAAGAAGCGTTCTGTCGAAGTAGTGTTCTTCGAAGTTGTGTGTTGTCGAAGTGAGTTCTGTCGAACTAATGCTCGTCGAATATATGTTCTGTCGAAGTAATGAGTAGTCGATCTATTGTTCTTCGAAATTGGGACCGTGTCGATATAATGAACTGTCGATATTCAGTATGACACTCACTGACGATTTTTTAGCTTTTAAAACGAATTTTTGTTGCATATTATTAATATTCGATTTACTATTAACCATATCTAACGTTGATAAGGTTCAACGTCGCATTAGGATATACACAACTTCCTTCCTGTTAAGTTTTAATTAGTGCCATAAGTGTTACATAACATTGGCGTCGATTGACCGTTAACCAAATAATTTTCCTTTTAATATACCATGAAGCCTGTATACCCAGAAAGGGTATGCACCGAGTTGACGAACACTGCCTTGTAAGTAGTCCTAAAGAAGAACCAAATTTACAGTGTAAAACATTATATCAATGGTGAATACCACTGACTGACCATCATTTGGCCTCCGCGCTCAAGGGGCGTAGTAATCAAAAGTGGCGCTTAGGCCAAGCATCAAAGTTGCGCCCTTTTGTAAATTATCTAAATAGCTAAGTATATGATCATCATCATCTCAGCCAAAAGACGTCCACTGCTGGACAGGCATTCGCCACTCAAGAACCTTTCTGCTCCCTAAACTGAACAAAATAAAACAGTTAACAGTTTGCGAATGTTGCGCCTTTTTTAGAATGGCGCCCAGAGTGCGTGTCACACTTGCCCCTCCCTAGGTGTTCCACTGTCCACACTCAAGGACAAAAGTTTCCGAAATACATTATACTTGAGTTACTGACCTCGCTGCCTCGCCAGGCTGCCTTGCCTGGACGGTAAGGAGGCTGGTCGAAGCTGGTCAAAGCCAAGTGCCTTGCGCGGTCAGTCAGTACACGTGTTAGTACTTAGTATAGTTCTCGCAACTCATGAAGGCGAATGGCCCTTGGTTGTGTTCGACATGTACATACACATTGTGAGTGTGCGGTGCGTGGCGGAGCCGTAAACGCACACTGTCACAATGTGTATGTACATGTCGAACACAACCAAGGGCCACTCGCCTTCGTGAATTGCAAGAACTATAGTAAAATACCTGTCTCTTTTCCAGTGAAATGTGACGTACTGAACGACACAGACGTCGTTGTGAGCTATGAGTGGGTGAAAACGAAGTGTTCGCCCGACTATCTGCACTATTTTGAACAGGTAACATACTACAATATGAGCTATTATGGTAGAGCCAAGCTGTAGCCAATTGTCTGCAGCTTATATACCTACCTATGGGCTGGCTGGCACTCTGTTGTTTTTACCCGACTACGGCGGAGGGTTATGATTTTGACATGTATGTATGTTCCCGTATACAGTTGTGGTCATATAATTAAGAACGACTTGAAGTTACAGATTTTTTTTTATCTGAGTCATGTCATGTGTAGTTGTTGTTCCTTCTTAGAACTAACCAGTTATGTTATGAAATAGCCACAAGAATAGAGCAAACGGGATTAGGACTACAGAATAAAATCGCTCATTTTTTTTGTAACAAACTTTCTTTATTCTCAAAAGTAACAATTTCAAATAGTAATGGAGCTGGACAAATAATTAAGAACGATTTATTAAACTGCTCGAGAGTTGCTTTATATGAAACTCAGATTAAATTAAATCGCATTAATATGAAGTGCGTGAATAAAATAAGCAATTTAATACATTTTAAACTAAAACTAATGTTTAGTAGCATGTCCACGGCTTTTAATAACTGCTTTACACCGGCGAGGCATTGACTCTATCAATTTCTGACATTTCGCAAGAGAGATAGAGTGCCATTCTTCTAAGAAAACGTCATACAGCTCTCTTAAATTGCCACACTGTCGATTTGAAACGTTCTTCTTAACTTCGCACCAAAGATGTTCTATAGGGTTAAGATCTGGGCTGTTAGCTGGCCAATCTAAGACAGAAACTGATTGCGATGTGAGAAATTCCTTAACGGTGCGTGCAGTATGCTTTGGATCATTATCGTGTTGGAATGTCCAAATAACCGGAAGCACGTCTTCAGCATAAGGTAACATTGTTTCTTCCAGTATATTTTTGTATTGGAATTGATCCATGTTTCCTTCTATCAGCTTAACAGGTCCAATACCATACCCAGAAAAGCACCCCCAAATTTTCACATTTCCCCCACCATTCTTTAATGTCACTTTTGTGTACTTAGGGTCAAATGCTTTATTCGGAGGGTGTCGTACATATCTTTTTCCATCAGAACATACCCTGTTTATTTTTGTCTTGTCAGAAAAAAGAAAAATTTTTCACTGTCTAAATGTCCAGTTTTCATTCCTTCTTGCAAATGCAAGTCGGGCCTGCCTATGGCATCGTTTCAACATGGGCACCTTCCTTGGTATCCTTCCGTGCAACTTTTCTTCTACCAAACGCCTTCGAATAGTGCGTGCCGAGATTGCTGAAGGGTTGTTTTCACCAACATTTTCCTTTCTCAGCTCATGAGACCCTTTAAAAGGATATTGCTTTGTCAAACGAACGATATTTCGATCATCTCGACGAGATGACTTTCTCTGTTTAGGTACACGCGGAACATTTGAGGTAGTTTGATGCGTGGCAAAATGCTTCACAGCATGGAAAACCATCGTTTTGAGCATTGCAGGTGGTCGGCTATCTTTTATACAACCAGTTCTTCTCGCGAAGTTTTATTATTACTTCCCTTGTAGATTTATCACAACTTTTATTTTTCCCCATTATTTTCTATGAAGCAATCACCTGCACCAAAAGGCGCCGAAATTATACGAATTTATAGTGAACTACAACCTCATAGCCACAGAGAGGTCTCTATTTAAAGTTGAATAAATAAAAAACTATTCAGCGTTCTTAATTATGTGACCAGCCAGTAAGTAGTAATACTATACTCCATTTGTTATAGCATTAGACAGAAGTTAAAAAAGGTTATTTTTAGTGTCCACTTTGTAACAAAAGTACAAATAACATGTTACAGTTATGATTGACGTCGAATTTATTATAATCTATTTATATTCCAGCTTGTCACACCTAACTGTAATTATTTTAATTATTTATATTATAAAATAAATTGTCTTTCATTTAAATATTATCATTTCAGTCAAATTTAAAATTAAGTGTCAATGCTAAAAACCTAAAAGAAGCAGGGGTGAACAATACCGGGAATGTGTTTCGTTCCATTATAATCCTAACAAATCTAAAATGTTACCTAATCCGTTCAGAGGTTATGACAGCAGGCTATTTCTAATTTTGTCGGATTATGTTGTCTATGAAATTGACGTAAATAAATTTCTGTAAGTGTTTGTCATTGAGTCATTCACCATCATTTATTTTTTCATTAATTTTTTGGTGTCAGTTTAAAATGTGTGATACGATGTTATTATAAATAAAACATAGTATAAAAAGTACTTTTATTTTGGTTATCGAAGTATTTAGCATTGTTTTATGTGAAAACAATTTTAATATAACCACTCTAAATAAAAGTTGTTTTGACTTTGAAATAAAATGTTTTGGATCCCTGCTTCTACGAGCCTCTAATTTCTAATGTTATAATAAATGGGGTATAGGTTTAGATCTAATGTAAAAAGTTTAACAATTTTTTTTTTTGCAAATTATGTGTATCAAAGAATGTACGGCTAGTATGGTAAAGTTTTGCGATACCGAGTGAAATACAAAAAAAATACAAACAGTTACTTTTACTTGTTAGTTTGATAAAATCTTCTCTATAAATAAGCGTTCTTAATTATATGGCCACCACTGTATCTTCCAAACTACTCATCATAATTTGACAAATGAGGTATCGTTGGAAGCGTCTTGACGGTCCGCTGGTTATAGGCTATGTGACGTCACATTAAATTGAAAATATGGCGCTCTAGAGGACACAATGTCATGAACTAAAACTATTTTTTATGTTAAGTCGTGTTGGATATCTAATGAAAGAGCTTAATTAGCACATTTCAATAAGAAATATACAGGGTTATTGGTAAAACACTAACAACCTTGCAGGGGCGTATTACTGACATCAAAAACAACAACTTTTGTTCTGACTTTTTACAAAACAAAAAAAAAAAAACACTAAAATGTATGAAACAAGAAAATATGCTCATCTAGAGAATAGCCGTGGTACGTTTAGGTACTTTAGGGCAAAGTGGAATACAACCACGTAAGTACCATGGCTTTCCTCTAAATGAGAAAAATATTTTTTTCATACATTTTAGAAAGTGATTTTTTGTTATTTTTTTTGTTTTGTAAAAAGTCATAGAACAAAAGTTGTTGTTTTTGATGTCAGTAATACGCCCCTGCAAGGTTGTTAGTGTTTCACCAATAACCCTGTATTGTTATTAACGTTTGTTGCAGCAAGTGGTATTATGCCCACACAGAGTGGAGCGTTCACTCAACGACGGAAACATCACCGACACCGATACAGTGATGTTGCGAAGAGAGAAGGTGTTGTTAAAATGCCAACACAAGGAGCTCATACGCTTCGAAGACAAGGTGACGGACGATAAGAAGGACGCCGGCGCTGGTGCGGTGGCAGTGAGTTCAATTCTTACATTGTATAAACCATGAAGCTATTAGTAAGTCGAGGTGTTCTTATTAGATTTCCCTATGAAACAACGCTTGACAATTTGCGCGGGATGTGCGCGGGCGACGGGGTGTTAGAGAACGCCTACTTTTCAATTATCTATCTACCGGTCAATAGCAAAACTACTCGCTTCGTTCTATGTCAATGTTACTACTTAGTTTAACTTTTTCACACTAGATGTCACTAAGTGTGGGATGGTAAAAGAGACGTACAAAGGGCCGCCATCTAGTGTCGAGTAGAATTATATTTGGGATGTGAACGTTGGCAAGACGTCTGCACAGGACGAACGCCGACAGCACACTGACTTAAGCCACGCCTACTGTGATGACGTCAGGGGGTTAGTTGAGATATGGGGCCCGGTTGCTTAGACCCAGTCCCCTTAATCTTTGGTCCATGGTATAAACAGAGCCCCGGCTGCGTGTAATTTTGTGACCTCTTAGGACGCCACAACAAAAGTGTTCTAATTTATTTTAATATGTCTAAATGTGAACCAGTTTAAGAACCTATTCGATAAATACCTGAAAGAGAAAACTAGAAGAGAACAGGAAGCTACAGGCACCTATCAGTTGAATCAACTACCTGTTTGATAATAATTGATTTGACACATCCTCCTATAGATGTTTTTTTAGGGCTGAGTTCACCAACACACTAACGGACAGTCACTAATAAATCAAACAATCTGTTACTGTTCTAACGTACCGTTATTGTATTGCGAAACTTGGCTCTTAGTGTTTGTAGCATCACTTAGCTGAAATTGTCAGTAGCATCACTTAGAGGCTATGCACATGGAGCAACTTTAGTTGCCGAAACTAGCAACTTTTTAATAGTTTTTTGGCAGTTGCAGCAAACAAGCCAGTTGCAGCAACAGTTGCCGCAATTGTTTTATATGAAAACAGCAAGTTGCCCGTGTGCGTAGCCCCTTAGGGGCCCATCCATTAATTACGTCACACTAATTTCATGATTTTTAGACCCCTTCCCCCCTTATCACAGCTGGTCACATTTGCGAGACGTCCCTGTGTGACGTCACATATTTTTTTCAATTTTCAAAATTTGTCGTTAATAATTCAAATTTCGGTTTTAATACTTAGATAAGTATATTAGATTTTTAAATGTGACGTCACAAAACTTAGAAACCCTCCCACCCCCTTGTCACAGAATGTCAAATTTCGTCGACCCCCTCCCCCCTTTACGTGTGACGCAATTTATGGATGGCTAGGTTTGTTACGAAAAAATCACCTTGTTTTAAACACCGTGTTTAAAACATGCTTTAATCATTTAAAACATGTTTTAAACACGGTGATTTATTCCTTCTGATTTAAATCAATGTTTTAAACACGTTTTAAACAGTTTTCATTTTAAATTTCTTGTTTTTTTGCAACTCTGTGGATGGCCCCTTAGCTGAAGTTTTCAGGAGATATGTATTTTCCAGAAGAAGTCCAAAGACCCACTCCTGACAGTGGACAAGGAGGGCGTGTACATGCTAACGCTGATTGTGAACGCCGAGCCTCAGTTCAAGGCGGTGGTCAGCGTGGAAATGTTGGCGCCCTCGGGGTACCTGTCCGCTGCCATATGGCCGCTACTACCGGTAAGTTAATGTGCACAAGTAGCTTTAGCTGTTTCGCCCTTGTTGACTAATGGAAGTAACAAGTTATTTTTACCCGACTACGGCGGAGGGTTATGATTTTGACCGGTATGTGCATCTGTTCCCGCCTAACTTCCAAACTACTTGTCGTAATTTGACAAATGAGGTATCGTTAGAAGCGGCTTAATGGCGCGCTGGTTATATGCTATGTGACGTCACATAAAATTGCATATGGCGACCTCTAGAGGACATAATATCATGAACTACAAAAAAAACTTTTTTTAATGAAACCGTATCCAATGAAACAGCTTGATGAGCACGTTTCAAAAATATATATATTGTTACCTATAACTCCAAAATAATTAAATAAAAAGTAAGTTTCAAAACTAAAACCCGACTACTGAAAAATCGCGCTCTAAAAAGTATGAAACAAAAAAATATTCTCATCTAGAGCACAGCCGTGGTCCGTTTAGGCTCTTTAGGTCAAAGTGGCATATGACCACGGACCACGGCTATCCTCTAGATGAGAATATTTTCTTGTTTCATACTTTTTAGAGCGCGATTTTTCAGTAGTCTGGTTTTGACACAATTTAACGATTGATAAGGTGCTCAGGTAAAGTAATGCGCGAGCGAAGCGCGAAATTTTTAAAAAGCTCGATGCGATGGCTACCTTTTCTTAGATTTACGCGTGCGAAGTCGCGGGCACAGCTAGTCCTCCTTCCTACTAATATTATAAATGCCAAAGTGTGTGTGTGTGTTTGTGAATGTTTGTTAACACGTATCACCATAACTAGTAAACCGATTTCAATGAAATTTTAAACGTATATAGTGTAGGCTCTGGAATAAGACATAGGCTCATCTTACGGATCAATTTCCACGCGGGGGAAGCCGCGGGGCACAGCTAGTTATTAATAACTTCCGATACATTCTGTATAGTCCGCTAACATTTTTATTTTGTAGTTGGATGACGGTGGATGTGTTTGTCGTTCTGATGTATGACGGTGGATATGTTTGGCGTTCTGATGTATGACGGTGGATGTGTTTGGCGTTCTGATGTATGACGGTGGATGTGTTTGGCGTTCTGATGTATGACGGTGGATGTGTTTGGCGTTCTGATGTATGACGGTGGATGTGTTTGGCGTTCTGATGTATGACGGTGGATGTGTTTGTTGTTCTGATGTATGACGGTGGATGTGTTTGTTGTTCTGATGTATGACGGTGGATGTGTTTGGCGTTCTGATGTATGACGGTGGGTGTGTTTGTTGTTCTGATGGATGACGGTGGATGTGTTTGTTGTTCTGATGTATGACGGTGGATGTGTTTGTTGTTCTAATGGATGACGGTAGATGTGTTTGTTGTTCTGATGTATGACGCTGGATGTGTTTGTCGTTCTGATGGATGACGGTGGATGTGTTTGTCGTTTTAATGGATGCCTGTGGATATGTTTGTCGTTCTGTTGGATGACTGTGGATGTGTTTGTCGTTCTAATGTATGACGGTGTATGTGTTTGTTGTTGGGTGCAGTTCTTCGGCGTGATGTGCGGCGTGTACGGCGCGCTGTGCTCATGCTGGCTGGCGGTGTGCTGGCTGCAGTGGCGCGACCTGCTGCGCATACAGTACTGGATCGGCGGCGTGGCGCTGCTCGGCATGCTCGAGAGCGCCACCTACTACGGCGTCTACTCCGCCATCAACAGCTCCGGGTGAGTGCCACTACTCACCTGCTGCGTGAAAAAATACGCGGTAGAAAAATATGCGGGTGAAAAATTATGAGGGTGAAAAAAATGTGTGTGAAAAAAAATATGCGGGTGAAAAAATACGCGGGATTTTACTAGCATCTATTAAGTTCCTTGAAAATCTTTCCGCCAAAATAGAGATTTTTAGCCAGCTTACAATTAATTATTTACCAATCATTTCTAGGAACAAAAGTGATTTGTAAGAATTCCATCATAACTTTGTATCGATTTGGGGGTTTGTCCTTTTATCCGTCCTTATAAAGTATGTGGTTGGTCGCAGGTACTTCAACACGCAGGTGTATATGTTCGCGGAGTGGGTGTCGGTGGCCAAGCGCGCGCTGGCTCGCATGCTGGTCATCATCGTGTCGCTCGGCTTCGGGATCGTCAAGTGAGTGCTGCTACATACTACGGGAGCCCGCCGGCGGGCTTTTACGACCAGTTCCGATGTGACATACAGATACAGTGCTGAATCGAGATTGTTCTGGGAAAATTCAAATATTTAACGCAAAACGTGCATCATTGCCGATGCATTCGATCATTCCTTTGGTAATGAGATGCTTTTTTTATTGCCTAAATATCAGAGTTGCAAAAAAACAGGAAATTTAAAATGAAAACTGTTTAAAACGTGTTTAAATCATTGTTTAAAACATTGATTTAAATCATAAGGAATAAATCACCGTGTTTATAAAAGGTTTGAATCATTTAAAACATGTTTTAAACACGGTATTTAAAACAAGGTAATTTTTTCTTAACAACCCTGCTAAATATACAGGCTGATTTTTTCAAATTGTAACCGTGATTAATTTTTGTGAGGGCCTTATCCCACTGGTGGTTTACGAGCGAGTTTCCCGACCAACGTGCTGGGTACGAGTGCGGCAAGATCGTCTTGTTTCACTCTCATTTGTAAGATACTAAGAGTATGTTAGGGTCGCGTATGGTCGATTAGAAGCTGTGGTTGTGTGTGGGGTGGTGGTCAGGCCGCTGTTGGTCGGCATCAACACTCTTAGTATGTGTCGGGTCGCGGGCGCGTGCGGGTGTATTGTATGCATGGTGTGTGTGGCAGGCCGCGGCTGGGCCCGGCGCTGCAGCGCGTGGCGGGCGCGGGCGGGTGTATTGTATGCATGGTGTGTGTGGCAGGCCGCGGCTGGGCCCGGCGCTGCAGCGCGTGGCGGGCGCGGGCGGGTGTATTGTATGCATGGTGTGTGTGGCAGGCCGCGGCTGGGCCCGGCGCTGCAGCGCGTGGCGGGCGCGGGCGGGTGTATTGTATGCATGGTGTGTGTGGCAGGCCGCGGCTGGGCCCGGCGCTGCAGCGCGTGGCGGGCGCGGGCGGGTGTATTGTATGCATGGTGTGTGTGGCAGGCCGCGGCTGGGCCCGGCGCTGCAGCGCGTGGCGGGCGCGGGCGGGTGTATTGTATGCATGGTGTGTGTGGCAGGCCGCGGCTGGGCCCGGCGCTGCAGCGCGTGGCGGGCGCGGGCGGGTGTATTGTATGCATGGTGTGTGTGGCAGGCCGCGGCTGGGCCCGGCGCTGCAGCGCGTGGCGGGCGCGGGCGGGTGTATTGTATGCATGGTGTGTGTGGCAGGCCGCGGCTGGGCCCGGCGCTGCAGCGCGTGGCGGGCGCGGGCGGGTGTATTGTATGCATGGTGTGTGTGGCAGGCCGCGGCTGGGCCCGGCGCTGCAGCGCGTGGCGGGCGCGGGCGGGTGTATTGTATGCATGGTGTGTGTGGCAGGCCGCGGCTGGGCCCGGCGCTGCAGCGCGTGGCGGGCGCGGGCGGGTGTATTGTATGCATGGTGTGTGTGGCAGGCCGCGGCTGGGCCCGGCGCTGCAGCGCGTGGCGGGCGCGGGCGGGTGTATTGTATGCATGGTGTGTGTGGCAGGCCGCGGCTGGGCCCGGCGCTGCAGCGCGTGGCGGGCGCGGGCGGGTGTATTGTATGCATGGTGTGTGTGGCAGGCCGCGGCTGGGCCCGGCGCTGCAGCGCGTGGCGGGCGCGGGCGGGTGTATTGTATGCATGGTGTGTGTGGCAGGCCGCGGCTGGGCCCGGCGCTGCAGCGCGTGGCGGGCGCGGGCGGGTGTATTGTATGCATGGTGTGTGTGGCAGGCCGCGGCTGGGCCCGGCGCTGCAGCGCGTGGCGGGCGCGGGCGGGTGTATTGTATGCATGGTGTGTGTGGCAGGCCGCGGCTGGGCCCGGCGCTGCAGCGCGTGGCGGGCGCGGGCGGGTGTATTGTATGCATGGTGTGTGTGGCAGGCCGCGGCTGGGCCCGGCGCTGCAGCGCGTGGCGGGCGCGGGCGGGTGTATTGTATGCATGGTGTGTGTGGCAGGCCGCGGCTGGGCCCGGCGCTGCAGCGCGTGGCGGGCGCGGGCGGGTGTATTGTATGCATGGTGTGTGTGGCAGGCCGCGGCTGGGCCCGGCGCTGCAGCGCGTGGCGGGCGCGGGCGGGTGTATTGTATGCATGGTGTGTGTGGCAGGCCGCGGCTGGGCCCGGCGCTGCAGCGCGTGGCGGGCGCGGGCGGGTGTATTGTATGCATGGTGTGTGTGGCAGGCCGCGGCTGGGCCCGGCGCTGCAGCGCGTGGCGGGCGCGGGCGGGTGTATTGTATGCATGGTGTGTGTGGCAGGCCGCGGCTGGGCCCGGCGCTGCAGCGCGTGGCGGGCGCGGGCGGGTGTATTGTATGCATGGTGTGTGTGGCAGGCCGCGGCTGGGCCCGGCGCTGCAGCGCGTGGCGGGCGCGGGCGGGTGTATTGTATGCATGGTGTGTGTGGCAGGCCGCGGCTGGGCCCGGCGCTGCAGCGCGTGGCGGGCGCGGGCGGGTGTATTGTATGCATGGTGTGTGTGGCAGGCCGCGGCTGGGCCCGGCGCTGCAGCGCGTGGCGGGCGCGGGCGGGTGTATTGTATGCATGGTGTGTGTGGCAGGCCGCGGCTGGGCCCGGCGCTGCAGCGCGTGGCGGGCGCGGGCGGGTGTATTGTATGCATGGTGTGTGTGGCAGGCCGCGGCTGGGCCCGGCGCTGCAGCGCGTGGCGGGCGCGGGCGGGTGTATTGTATGCATGGTGTGTGTGGCAGGCCGCGGCTGGGCCCGGCGCTGCAGCGCGTGGCGGGCGCGGGCGGGTGTATTGTATGCATGGTGTGTGTGGCAGGCCGCGGCTGGGCCCGGCGCTGCAGCGCGTGGCGGGCGCGGGCGGGTGTATTGTATGCATGGTGTGTGTGGCAGGCCGCGGCTGGGCCCGGCGCTGCAGCGCGTGGCGGGCGCGGGCGGGTGTATTGTATGCATGGTGTGTGTGGCAGGCCGCGGCTGGGCCCGGCGCTGCAGCGCGTGGCGGGCGCGGGCGGGTGTATTGTATGCATGGTGTGTGTGGCAGGCCGCGGCTGGGCCCGGCGCTGCAGCGCGTGGCGGGCGCGGGCGGGTGTATTGTATGCATGGTGTGTGTGGCAGGCCGCGGCTGGGCCCGGCGCTGCAGCGCGTGGCGGGCGCGGGCGGGTGTATTGTATGCATGGTGTGTGTGGCAGGCCGCGGCTGGGCCCGGCGCTGCAGCGCGTGGCGGGCGCGGGCGGGTGTATTGTATGCATGGTGTGTGTGGCAGGCCGCGGCTGGGCCCGGCGCTGCAGCGCGTGGCGGGCGCGGGCGGGTGTATTGTATGCATGGTGTGTGTGGCAGGCCGCGGCTGGGCCCGGCGCTGCAGCGCGTGGCGGGCGCGGGCGGGTGTATTGTATGCATGGTGTGTGTGGCAGGCCGCGGCTGGGCCCGGCGCTGCAGCGCGTGGCGGGCGCGGGCGGGTGTATTGTATGCATGGTGTGTGTGGCAGGCCGCGGCTGGGCCCGGCGCTGCAGCGCGTGGCGGGCGCGGGCGGGTGTATTGTATGCATGGTGTGTGTGGCAGGCCGCGGCTGGGCCCGGCGCTGCAGCGCGTGGCGGGCGCGGGCGGGTGTATTGTATGCATGGTGTGTGTGGCAGGCCGCGGCTGGGCCCGGCGCTGCAGCGCGTGGCGGGCGCGGGCGGGTGTATTGTATGCATGGTGTGTGTGGCAGGCCGCGGCTGGGCCCGGCGCTGCAGCGCGTGGCGGGCGCGGGCGGGTGTATTGTATGCATGGTGTGTGTGGCAGGCCGCGGCTGGGCCCGGCGCTGCAGCGCGTGGCGGGCGCGGGCGGGTGTATTGTATGCATGGTGTGTGTGGCAGGCCGCGGCTGGGCCCGGCGCTGCAGCGCGTGGCGGGCGCGGGCGGGTGTATTGTATGCATGGTGTGTGTGGCAGGCCGCGGCTGGGCCCGGCGCTGCAGCGCGTGGCGGGCGCGGGCGGGTGTATTGTATGCATGGTGTGTGTGGCAGGCCGCGGCTGGGCCCGGCGCTGCAGCGCGTGGCGGGCGCGGGCGGGTGTATTGTATGCATGGTGTGTGTGGCAGGCCGCGGCTGGGCCCGGCGCTGCAGCGCGTGGCGGGCGCGGGCGGGTGTATTGTATGCATGGTGTGTGTGGCAGGCCGCGGCTGGGCCCGGCGCTGCAGCGCGTGGCGGGCGCGGGCGGGTGTATTGTATGCATGGTGTGTGTGGCAGGCCGCGGCTGGGCCCGGCGCTGCAGCGCGTGGCGGGCGCGGGCGGGTGTATTGTATGCATGGTGTGTGTGGCAGGCCGCGGCTGGGCCCGGCGCTGCAGCGCGTGGCGGGCGCGGGCGGGTGTATTGTATGCATGGTGTGTGTGGCAGGCCGCGGCTGGGCCCGGCGCTGCAGCGCGTGGCGGGCGCGGGCGGGTGTATTGTATGCATGGTGTGTGTGGCAGGCCGCGGCTGGGCCCGGCGCTGCAGCGCGTGGCGGGCGCGGGCGGGTGTATTGTATGCATGGTGTGTGTGGCAGGCCGCGGCTGGGCCCGGCGCTGCAGCGCGTGGCGGGCGCGGGCGGGTGTATTGTATGCATGGTGTGTGTGGCAGGCCGCGGCTGGGCCCGGCGCTGCAGCGCGTGGCGGGCGCGGGCGGGTGTATTGTATGCATGGTGTGTGTGGCAGGCCGCGGCTGGGCCCGGCGCTGCAGCGCGTGGCGGGCGCGGGCGGGTGTATTGTATGCATGGTGTGTGTGGCAGGCCGCGGCTGGGCCCGGCGCTGCAGCGCGTGGCGGGCGCGGGCGGGTGTATTGTATGCATGGTGTGTGTGGCAGGCCGCGGCTGGGCCCGGCGCTGCAGCGCGTGGCGGGCGCGGGCGGCGCCTGGGCGCTGCTGGGCGGCATCAACGCGTGGCTGCGGCTGCACCACAAGGCCAGCGACTCCAACCGCGACCTGCTGCTGTCGGAGGCGCCGCTCTCGCTGCTGGACAGCGCCATCAGCTGGTGGGTGTTCGTCTCGCTCGCGCACACCATGCGCACCCTCCAGCTCAGGCGGTATGTACAACACACTTATATTTTATTGTTTCATGTTGACTCGTTTTCGATATAAGGGTGTGTCCAGATCTGGCGAACGCGCTAGCTCGGCCCGCGCGTTACCTACTTCCTCCCGGCCGTTGCATGCATGCGCGCGCACTGTGCAAGCCTTGTGCGAGTTGCGCTAAAAAGGCGCACCTAAAAATTGCTGTAACTGCACGCGTGCAGCGCGCGAGCGGCGCATTCGCCAGATCTGCCACACCCTTAGGCATTGCGAGTTGAAATTTATTGCTCTAATGTTGTAAATTTTACTGAAGGAAAAAATTGAATGCAATTTTACTCTGTCAATAAATGAATGTTTGTTCCATTTCTTTTTAAAAGGTTCCCACCCTGTATAGGGTGGTATATTTTTCTGGAGCCTGTCGCGCGGTCCCATATACAAGCATGTAATTTTATATAACATTCCTACAATTGATTAATTTAATAATTTTGTTCCAGAAACACGATAAAGTTGTCCCTGTACAGACATTTCACGAACACGCTGATATTCGCGGTGATATCATCCGTAGTGTTCATGCTATACTCGATCAAAACGTATAGAGTGCTACCCTGTATACAAGTGAGTATCGCTATTATCATGTATACTGCTAATTCACGACATTCTTTTTCAATAGGACGTTCATATTTTGTAGACAAAAATGGCGGTGTGACGTTTAATTTCATCCAATGGAACCGACTTTTGACGTGCCCTCCAAACCACGGAGACCCTCAGTTATTGGGCTCCTGGCTCTCCCACTCATCGTACGAAACGCAGCTGTAATAGCTGCTTTACGATATCGAGCCAGCCGTGTATGAGCTGCAGTCAATTGGCTACAGCTTGGCTCTACCATCAAAAAAAGTTTAAAAGTTGCAGCCGGTCTGAGCACTCGGAGCCTCTGAACGGCTGAATTCCGACAACCAAACGTGTCACTCTTGAGATACGGAACGATGTCAGAGTAAAAAGTTGCACAGCCACTCTGCTGTCATGATATATATTTAATTATATTTTTAACGGGTTGCGTCCGTGAAATCGCCAATCGGACCCAATGGAAGACCAGCGCTGGTTCTTGCTGACCAGCACATGCTGAATTGGGTCCGTTTGCGGCTAGCATAGTCGATAATTGTTTTTCTTTCTTTTTATATTTATTATTGTTTTGTCCTGCTAGTCGTAATAAAGTTTTTCTTTCTTTCTTTCTTTCATACGGAAGAAGGGCACAACAATTATTTTTTTGCGGAATTGAGTTATATACATATTCGGAATCAGAATGAAAGGGCCTACCTGCCTATTTGTCTTGTATAATTTTAGGAATAAGATATAAGGGATTTCACTAAGCTCAAAAGGCACAACTGCGCAACTTTTTACGTTTTTGTACGTAAAAAGAGCACATCGGACTTGAAATATGTTAAGACACAAATGTATAAATCTGGCTTTTACAATCTGAACATGGCTCTTTGTTACCAGGAATGGAAGGAGGTGTGGATGGACGAGGCGTACTGGCACATCCTGTTCGCGAGCGTGCTCACCGTCATCATGGTGCTGTGGCGGCCCACCAACAACAACCAGCGCTACGCGTTCACGCCGCTGCTCGACAACGCGGAGGACGACGACGGTAATTAAAAAAAATATTTACTTTATGCCATGACTCACTAGTTGCCAATGAGAATCCGTAACGAATTTTGTTGAGAATGCAGATTTATAGAGCTATGAAATCCATAAAATACAGTGCAAACATTTTTGTGCTACGACAAAAATTTACGAAGTTATGACTAAATTACTAGCAATACAGCGCGACTTCAAGCCGATCGGTCATGTGACGTCACACGTGCAGGCTCCACATGATATAAAAGCGCAATTTCAAAATTATATTGATGACAAATCTTAACTATAGTGTTGGTTTTCAGTTGATTTGTCGACCAACAGTAGCGGCATTTTACGATGGCCGGTTTGACATGTGGGGGGGGGAAGAAAATGAACCTTATTATAACGGAATAAGACTGGCTAATGAAAAAAAAAAAATGTCAAAAAATGTATGCGAAAATGAATTTTATTTCGTTATATAATAAGGTTCATCCTTTCCCCCTCCCACATGTCAAACCGGCCATCATAACGTGCCGCAGGTATAGTAATGATTCCCACTAAACGATGATGATGTTGACATAATTAACGACAAACTTCCTACACAGACGAGGAGGAACAATTCGTGAACGACGCGTACGGCGTCAAGATGCGCGGCGCGATCAACAGCACGAACAGCGACGAATATTCGCAGCCCGAGCCGAACAACTCGCTAGACTCGGACCTGCGCTGGGTGGAGGAGAATATCCCAACCAGCACCCTACCACTACTCGACTCCGACGAGGAGATCATCAACACCAAGTTTGAAGTCTCCAAGATGCAGTAATTAAGTGAAATGTGTATAAAGTATTGTAACTGTAGACGGAGTTTTATTTTTAAATCATCAATGTTGCAGAGTCTCATCGTTATAGTGAGAATTACAACTAGGGACACTAGGGTGACCGTTTAGAAATCTGGTAAAATTTTAGTCTCATATAATTTAATAAGTATCCCACGCGCAGCGCACTTTTATTACACGCGGTAGTTAAATATTAATTCAAAATGTGTCCATGCAAGTTAAAAAGCCGGTTAAAGTCCGGGAGTAAGGTCGATAGTCTGGAATAATCTGGAGGGATAATAGCTCCAACAGAGTTACGGTTACCTACTTATATGATGAAATTGTCGCGCAAAGGATAATTTAGTTCTACTAAAATATCTCAACATGGCACCTTTTCATAATGAGTCTTTTGTGTGATATGATTTTTTTAAAAGAGTGTTTGGTGGGTGGAAGAATATGCTCTTGATTATATTTATTATTTATTGTACATTACACATTTAAATATATTTGTTCTTTAGACATGATCTTTGGTATATAAAATATAATATTGGTATATGGCCACAATACATTATAAAATTGGAAGTTTTATAGAATTCAGTCAATACAGAATAAATGGAAAACAAGTGTTACATCATAATAATTATTTATAAAATATTATACCTATTGTTTTATGTAAAATGTATCTATGTACTTAATTAAAATAATTTGTGATTTCTTAAAATATATAGAAATGGAAAAAATCTGATCTTGATATTACAAAATTAATTATGGATTCCCAAATTCATAAAACATTCTAAAACCTGTTACAGAAATTCTTTGCGCTCATATTGGGCTCAAACTACTTGTCTCATTGATATTTTATTTGAGCTCAATGACTTACTTGTTATAATATCTCTTCAGGAGTAGGTACTTTACGAATAAAAATAGTTCATAAAAAACTGGCATAGTTTAATCCGATCCTATATCCGAATCATGTTGCAACAAGTCTTGTAAATAAGGTATGAAATGCGTGGCTTTGTTTTTCTAGCTTTAGTAAGCTAGGTAAAGTAGGTTCCATTTAAAATCAGACCACTCTAAATGATCATTAGTTCTCTCTTCTATTAGTCAGCAAAGTTTTAGAATCCAAGACAATTTATAGTTCTACATACACTCGCTTTTATACGTCATGCGCCTCGGCGTCATGCATAGCATCACTTGCGGACAAAAGGTTCGTAAGTCCTTATAGAGGCGACACGCGATACCTATCGCCTATCAATCGCATTAGTATTCGAAGGATATCCCGTATTGCGGACATTGGCTGCCTACATCAATACAACTGTACCTATAAGAATTCCTGTTTTGGTATGTCAGCCAATAACTTCATGAAATCATCGTAAAAGACGACATTTCCTCAATTATAATCTAGCGGCTAGATTCTAGCCTTATTATTAAGAGATAAATTACATTTTAATATGGAAGTGTATGATTAAAAACTAAACTTAACTAAAATAATTGATGATCATCTAATACTTACTGCCTTCATTCAAATTAAAATTGATGAAGACGAATTACGCCAATACCATTCTTATATACAACGTAGAAAGCTTAGAAGAAACACATTTTAATTGTTGTCATAGTAAAAATCATAGTCCTCAGGCTCCTCTGGAATTTGAGGAGGATCTTGTGGAATGTCAATGCCTTCTGCATCAAGTAAACGCACTTTTATGTCCATAGATAGTAAAGTTTGCAAATCGTTCTCAAACGACTTACTCGACATCTTCTCCTTCAACAAGGCATTTATGCCATCAGTCCAATAGTCAAATGTCTGCTCATCAGGCGCGACGAAGTCAAGAGACGTTATTTCCGATGACTTCAGCATCAGCGAAAACGCCAAATGAGGCGTAATCTTTCTACCTCTCAAGTCTTTCATGTGCGGACAATCTTTGCCCGTAACCACGCATTTTATTTCAGCAACGGATAATTTGTTGCCGAGCTCTTCCAAACTAGGTGTGCTTTTTTCATCACAGTCGCCATAATGTAACACTTTGTGATTCTGGGAGAGGCGAACGAACCAGAATTTGTCCTTTATCCTCTGTACTTTCGATGAGTATTTTTTGAATCGCGTCCCCCCCACTAACACGCCTAACCTCTGCTGCTGAATGAGGTCAATGATCTCTGGCGTAATTTTTTCCTTTAATTCAACTATAGGTCTTGCGTGCGACTCCCAAACTTCCCTGTTCGTTCTCTCCTGTTGCCACAGCTGTGTTATCTCCGCATAAGTGAGCAGATTGATCTTTTGCCGAAATTGTTCGAAAGCTTTGGGAGACGAAGATAGAGCTCTGCTTATTTGCTCTCTGACTACACTGAAGACTTTTATGAAATCCTCTGTCGTCGCTCTCATTTCCTTCCATGTTTTATTCAGCAAGACTATACAACTACAGAATAATTCTTCGAAAGGTCTGTCATGCGTGAAAAATAATGGATGGTAGGTTTGACCCTGCTCACTGGGTGGTTCTCCAATGTGTAATATGTCACACAGCAACTTCACCAACTCTACGCTGGTCTTCCCGAACGGACACTCATGTTCATCAGCTCTGCAACTGTTTTCTAACACGATTTTTGTGTAATCTTCGCAATGATTTCTGGCAAAATATAACATACAGTCCAAAGCTAAAACTCCCGGTGGAACTTCATTGAAATCTTTGATTGGGTCAATTTCACACTTGAAGCCGAGTTTTTTGAAATCTTTGCTGGATGGTCCACGCCTCATAGTAACTTCAATATTGGGGTTGTTATCGCTCTCAAAAGCCACTGACCTTAGTTCTTTTATTTTCTCCTGCAATTCCTGCTCGTTAGTATCAGCTCGCTGTCTCATTTTTGGTTCCAATAAGCCAAGCATTAGAGTTTGTAAAACATAAAGTTGATGAGCTAATTCGGTGCCAAGTGCTTCTTTAGAGGCATTTTTAGAAAAGTCACTGGCCCCAATGAGGTTTTCATAGATAACACTCCGAACTTGCTTTGAAGATAGTTCTGCAGCTATCATTTTCCGTTTAGTTAAATCTGCTTTTAGAAATATAGCATTTATTAACGCAATAGCATTTTGTTGAATGATACTATCCTGATGCAAGTTCTGTAAGTGGGATATCAAACTTGTGATTGGTATTTCCTTTTCAACGTGAGAGTTCTTTGAACTGTTCAATACAATATTCTCGAGAATTGATAAACAGCATTGTATCACTTTGGGGTCTTGACTGGTTGCTTGGTTATTGACAAAACTGACAATTTTATTGATGAATTGGTTTTCCAAAACATTCCACAGGATGATGCCATGGTCCATGAGCTCCACGAAGGTAAGAAGAGCGTATTTCAGTGATTGCCCTTTGAATTTACTATTCTCAATGTTATTTATAACCAGTGAGAGGCCCTTTTTGTTTATAAATTCCGATGTAAAGGTAGGATCACTGCTGAGGACTGATAGTTTCATAAGCGCACTGACTTGATCTGTCTCTGAGCCATTGTTTATCTTGGTAAGTATTTCTTGCACAGTTTTACGTGGGGACAGTTCTAATCGTATAACATACCCGTTTTTTATTTCGTTTCGATTCTTTTCTGTGATATAGTTTTGATTGTTGCTCTCGGAGAATTGTAGGGCGTAGTTATCCGGGTCGGGGAGACCCCAGGGCTTGCAGAGTAGTTGTATGATGCTGGATAGTGGCTGGCTCTGGTCGAATTCGATCAACTGTGGCACTTTGTCGGGCGCATTGAGCATCTCCACGGCTATCTTAAGGATGGTAGAGTCCTTTTCTTTTGTTGCCGACGGCATTTTTATCGGTTTAGTAGACATTTATTCACCATTGGACACGAATACAATCACCACAACACACCACACCTCGCGAATCCAAGCGTTATTTTCCCGTGCGAAGTGTCACTTATTGACATTGATTTTGATTGATGTCAAAATGACGGCATGTCTTTCTTATAGCTGCGTTCATAATTAATTTGTATGTAAAAAACTTTATTAACTTTTTTGTACAACTCAGTAAATAATAAAAGTACAGGCAAGCATAAAAGTGCTTCAGATGCCTACTAATCTGTATCTCGGACTGATCTAGGTACGTGTTGTATTGTAGGTACCTATCTATAAATAAAATACACAGTAGGACATATCAGATTACATTTTTCGTCAATAATGTCCATTATTTTAGCTAGGTAGGTACCTACCAAAAACACTGACCTATTTTACTTAGCTACCTTATGTTCAGGTACTATTTTAGTAACAATGTGGCCGTCTAAGTACCTATTTAGGTGTGGTTTCAATGCTCAAGACTAGGTCAATAGAACTCTATCCATCATCATCAAAACAATTAGGGCAGCAACCTGATCTTGCTTATAATAATTACACTGCGTTAACCTTTTCATCTTTTGCCTTAGCCTACAGTCTTCTGCAGGACTCATTTCTGTTAGCGCCAACAATGTTACATGACTTCAAATAAACACGCATCGAAATTAATTTTGAAATTTATAATGGCGAATTTGAAATATTTGATCGTTTTTGTTTTATTATTTCCGGCCAGTAGGGTTCTGTGCTTCCGTTGTGATCGTAGACCATACGGGTCCACTGCAGCAGCGTCGGAAACTGATGGGAGATTCAAGCTATTGTTACTGGGAAATGAGAATAATGCGTATATCCCCGAGCAGCTGTATATTGGTGAGATTGGAAATAGTAGTAAATAAAATAATATCGCCAGACACACCAACTGTATGGTCCCAAACTAAGCAACGCCGTTTCTAAAATGCTGACGGGAATCGAACCTGCAACCACCCGATGCAGTGTGCCGAGCAGCCTACACTCGATACACTGCCCCCAGCACCGTCAATCCGTCTAAATGCTGCCAGTATCTATCCTTCTTAAGCTTCTTACAAACTTTGTAAATTCTTTTTGCAGTCGAAATAACCGTAACAGACAGCGACTCTAGCTTCACAGGGTTCATGATATCAGCTGAAGGTGACACCAAGGTAGACCCTAAGAACCCCAGACGGGTTGTCACCCAATACCCTGGTGAGCTAAGACCTCAGAGCACTGATACAGCTAAATTTAGCGACCGCTGTTTATATTCCGTCGAACATGCTATGAACTCCTATAAAACTAATGTTGATGTAAGTAAGATTATTGTTTAATTTACTTTTTAGTGTTTAAGGCATAGGTCATAAGGCCAAGGCTATGTTTTCTCAGGTCTACTGGCAAGCTCCTCCATCAGGGAGCGGCTGCGTGACCCTCAGAGGTGTGGTGGTGGAAAACGACGCGGTGTGGTTCGAGGATGGTGCACCTTTAACCAAACGGCTGTGTGAAGATCTCAGACAGCCAGATGACGTCGCCCCTCTAGTCAATGACAAGTGCTCTATATGCGACGAAGCAAAATATGAGGTAGGAGTAGGTAAACTCTCTATATTTGGAGGCTTACTTACGAATAATAATATTGTGTTAAGAGTTTTATTGACGAAAGTACATGACGAAAGGGATTAGGAAAATTAAGATAATGATTCAATCATATTATAAATCAGATGGTGTAAGTTCGGTACAGTACAGATTGCCACAATCATCCGTCATAACTTAACCCTTGCTTGTCGTGCAAAGCATGTAGGTACCTACTGTAGTTAGATAGGTCACATGTTTTGGACGACAAACCTACCTTGACCTACCTATCTCTAACTAAATAAATCTTAGATCCATGACTCTGATCAACCTACCTATGGGTAGCCGGGTCCATCTTTGGAAAGAAGAGCGAAGTCCGCAAGATTTCTCACTTCTCTCCAAAGCTGGTCAGGTTTCACATTTCAAATAAAACCATCACCAGTTGACCTTCACTGGAGTCTGGTCCCGGAACACCCACCCTCGTCTGTACCCTGAGAACAACTGGACCCCTCGGTATAGCGACCTGGTGGGAGCCTCGCACACTCCGGACTATGAGCTGTGGGCACCAGGAAGCCTGGCTTCCGACGGCTTCAGGGACCTGGCTGAGCATGCTAACTCTAGCTCGCTTGAGGCCGAAATTAGAGGAAAGGTAGAGTATTTCACGGCGACTATGACCATTGGCTGTATCGACTATCCCTGAGCTGCCACGTCCGAGCAATCAGTTTGACGTGCTCAGACGTTCAAACTGACTGCTGCTCGCGCCGCTTGCCTCTTGTAGACACCTGTGGTGTGCCGGTATTTTTGTCCTAAGAGTGCTTGTTTATTTTTCTTCCATCATCATCAGCCCCAGTCCCCTGCTCGACATAGGCAATCTACTTAGAGGAAGTACTTTGGTGTAATTACAGTTTCGCATCGTCTGGGCTTCCACTCTGCCTACTTAAGTAAAAGCGAGTAGGTAGATGCAGCACTTAAATTCAAGGTAACATACATATACCCAGTTGAGTAAGCATGGGTAGAAGTCGAAGACGACGGAATTTAATATAGCCCGCTGAGTCAGTTGTCTAGTGCAAACGCACTGAATATCGTGCAAGCATGCACCACGGAAAGAATAATGATACCGACTTAATAAAGGCACATCACTTACCAGATTGGCAACGGAGTACGAACCCTGATAAAAGGCAAAGGGCACGGCTACCGCAAGATGAGCATCCCCACCTACTCCTTCTTCCGCGTGGACCAAAACAACCATCTATTCTCTGCGGTCGTGGCCCTCCACCCGTCTCCGGACTGGTTCCTCGGAGTGACCAGGTTCGAGTTATGTCAGGAGGATAACACGTGGCTTCAGGAGAGAGAGCTGAACTTGTATCCATGGGATGCTGGGACCGATAGTGGCATATCTTACGAGGTAATTATTATTATTTAAATTATCTAGAACAAGTATTCTAAAATGTTGACTCATGCACAAAGCCCCAATAGCCAAACAAGTCCTTGTTTTTTATGAATCATCTTGCTTACCACGTCGGGCTGTGGCAAGACAATAAACTGTAAGCAGTTTAGATTGTATCTCATTCTTTCTTATAAATTTAGAGCGGGAGATGACTCGTTGTGAAAAAACTACGTTTTGGTCCTTTTACGTGTTGACTATTGCGTGGCCGCAAAGAAAATTGTACAGCAGATTGGCCAACAGGGTTAACCAATTTGTTACCCAGCCTACGGGTTATTAATTCTGTCTGTTTTTCCAGTCGCCAAACATGGAGACCTATCCCAAAGACGCGGTGTCTCGAGTCGACATGAGCTCTTACGACAAAAAGTCCCCCTTTTACGAAATGGACATAAAGGATATGCATCCCTTTGGGAAGCTACACATCAAGCTAGTGAGGACGTACCAAAGGAAATGCAAAGAAGGTATATGAAGCCTGAATAGATTTTGTAAGAGCGTTTGTGTTATCTATTTTATTTTCGTTTTTGTATTTCTTCAGATACAACAACTCCGGATATAGAAGAGACTACGACTGAGGCCGGTAAGAAAATGCTCGAGTTATTCTCATTGCTCTTCATTACATGCCCATAGCCTTCCTAAGTCAGATACCTACCTGGTTAATTTTTTCTACAACCTTGTTTAGCTTAGGTATTCCCAATCGCTGCCCCAAACCTTCTAATCCCATCTAACTAGTGCCTCTTGTCTCCAAACCTCTTAGTAAACCTAATTACATTTTGACATCTGAGTTATCGTTTCAATCTACAAAGTACGCCTCTCCACTAATCCCGTGAAAAACCGTCAATGCCGTTCCGTTATCACTATACAGCTCTGCTATGCCGCCCTTGTTCGCGTGGTATATCTAGTATTTAGTTAGTGTGTGACCTCGAAGGAGTCATGATCCGCTGAACAATTTGCTTGTAGAGCAGCTTGCTTTTTACAGCGACAGCATTCTAGGTTTTCAGTCATGGAGCGCAGTTTATGCCTAAAAGTGTTACGTTTTCTGCAGTTACCTCAACGACCCTCTCTTCAGATGAGACTACGACGTTAGAGGTTGAGTCTGGAGATGAGTCTGGAGAGCGGGCATCGCAGCCGGAGCCGCCGTCCAGGTATCAATCACAACTAGCTAGCGGCAGCCACGCCCGGTGAGGCTCGATTGCTTAATTCTTCATTATCATCATCATCATGCATGATTTCAATCTGTATAGCCGGTAGCTGTTGTGAAAGCCTGCGAAGAGCCTTTGGAAACCTGGGATTTTAAACCTTAGATCAGACTACAGAGATATTAGAACATTTAGGGCTGGTCTTTAGAGGTCTTGGAACTCCAAGTCAAGGACACGTTGATAACCTTAGATCTTAATACTTGCTGACGTGTACCTATCTAAAATTTGGCTGATAATTTTATTGAATATCCGGAAAAGACAGGATCCAAAACTTACTTTTTGAAGATTTACAACATCCGTATCAGCTATTGTTCTCAGACGTACGTTGTTTACCCGTAACTCCCTATCTAGCATGGCTCCCCTAACAACTGATCCTGAGCCCGAAGAAGACTGTCCGATGACCCCCTGGTCGGACTGGAGTCCCTGCGAGGGGTCCTGCGAGGACGGGGTGGTGAACGGCTACAAGTGGAGGCAGAGATATCACTTGGTTGACGGGGTGGCTGTGGAGAAGTATGATCCTCACGTAAGTACTGAAATGGGTTACATAGGTATTCCTTCGTCCGTTTATTCTTTGGAAGTCTACAGATGAAGTAGACTGTTCAGTTTCCTTACAATATCTGCTTTCATCATTAACAACAGATCATTATTGAAAATTTGATTGGGAGTGTCCACACTTACCGAGCAGCCGCGCAAGGCAGACGGAAGGCTTTATTTCGCTCCAGAAGCGTCATTTCTACATGGTCAGAGCTCAAATGAATTCTCGGGTAAGTATATGTTTTGCGTTGCCTCGAGATAGAAAAGTTACTATCTGGAGGCAGCTGCACACCCAGAGGTGTGAACTAGCAAATTCCAAAAGGTCCAAAGGCAAAAGGATGCCCTACGTTCTTTTGCAACTAAGACGGGTCTATAACCACCGTGGCTACCTATTTATCACTTCAGACTAACATAGTGGAGTAAAGATACTGAATCTTTAGTTAATTCTTCCACAGGCTAGACGAGGCCACAAGAAGGAAGTTTCGAAGTTCTGCAAGCTGAAACACGACGTGTTCGATCAGTTGCCTTGCGAAGAGGATTGTGAGGATTATGAAAACGAGCAACAACTCACTGGTAAACATTATTGCTATGGCATTCGGCCAGTACCTATTGGAAAGTCGTTATTTGCCTTTAGTGCCTATGGCAAGCTCTAAAATTTTAGTTTCTTTCAATTATTCGACCGTTATTAGAGAAATCATCCTCTGTTCTTCTTCTTATTATTATTAATGTCCTAAAACCCTTGATGGAGTAGCAGATGGAGCTCTCTTCATCTCTATCTGGGGCAGTATTTTGGGTTATTCCACTTTGCGCACTTTAATGATATCACCTGGGTGCTCAAAGTGGATCAAAAACTCGGGTGAACAAGTGGTTCTAATTAGTGGCATTTGTTCACCTCGGAATCAACTCACCTAGGTGAACAGAGGCAACTCATTTTTTTTTTCATGTACTATCGGTACGGTTAGGGGGCATCCATAAATTACGTGAGGTGAATTTTGAGATTTTTCGACCCCCCCTCCCCCCTTGGTGAGATGTCGTGAGATTTTGCTTGACCCCCTCCCTCCTCCTCTAATCTCACGTGAGATTTTTCAAAAGCTATATTCTAGACGAGAAACATGTTTTACTTAATTTAACCCAGTTTTCTTGCAATTTGACACTGTTTCTTGCGGTAAAAAATACGTGAGATTTGCCGATCCCCCCCCCCTCCAAATGCCTCACATAATTTATGGACGCCCCCTTACGGCCATGGTATAGCCTGTGCTATGGCCTGTGGTATGGAACGGTGTAGTGGGTCCTTATCTTCTGTTAGGGACAAAACAATAACGAAAACAGTTTTCTTTTTGAAAACTGTTATGGTTTTAGCACAGTAAAGAGCTAAATAGTAGGTAGGTAAGTCTGTACTTATGTAGTACCTAATTGTTATCTTATGTTCGCAGTTGAACGAAGGGTCATGTCTACAATCCCTCCGGGAGGCGCTTGGAAATCTAAAAGAAGAGTACTCAAATCAATGAGGAACATGTTCTGATCTTTTTTGTATAGTTCTTAATTATAATTATGTAATATTAACTAACTACTTACTTAATTATTTAAGCTGGGCCCGTAGATTTAAAAAAGTTTCGCGCATCGGAAACTAAAATTAATCTATGGCCATTCTTCGTCCGACCGTTTTCCGTGAGACCTTTAATGTCTAAATGTTTCTTTGACACCGAGGTCCCGCGGAAAACGGTCAGACGAAAATTGACCCCATCTCATCAATATACTATTACTAACCGACTTCAAAAAAGGAGGTTCTCAATTCGGAACGAAGGTATGGTTTTTTTTAAATTATAATACACTACGTGATGTAACAGGAACTGTTTTATTATGAGAATTAATTTTATAGGACTAATTAATGTTAATTAAGCAGGAGATGCAACTGGACGCTCCATTTAGTTAATTAAGTGTGAACATATTTAGCCTACGGACCAGTAGTCGACATTTATGTACAGTTTCCGAAAAAAAAAAAAAAACATACTAAGATAGTTATTTAAATAATTTCCAGCTGTTCAAAACAATTGAAAATGGGTCAATTGCTTCGTTATAAATTAATTGGTAAGTTAAATAAGTATTGCGATTATTTTTTTAATGAAATTTACTTGAATGTGTACCTACCTATTTTGTTAATCCTATCTCCTTACAATCGTTATCGTTATTTCCCTCACCTTTGTCGTTTCGTGTCATGATAGTAAAAGTTACTCGGAAATAGTTTCATAAAGTCCTCCGTCCATAGAGATTTTTACCCACTTTACAATCGTGAGGAAACCTACCTATCCCTCGGGATTAGGTAATAGTCAGTTCCTGTACACACGGCGACAAGATTCACCACTTGTCACGTTGGGTTCTGACTATCTGGTGAAACGTGGGCTTTGAGTTGGTTAATACCTCCACAATGTGGTGGTGTATGGCCACTTAAAGCCTCTGACTACCCCCGAATGGGGATAAATGTCGTGACGTTACACACAATGGTTTTAGAAAGCATTTCTAGGAAAAAAGTAATTTGTAACGCCAGTGTAAGTCCATCATAACTTTAGGCATTCTCCCTCATATATTGGTATGGTAAAGAAGGTACCCACAGACAGCCACACACGGCACCTACGGTCGCCTGCACCACTTTGGTATAATTTCCAACATAAACTGACCTCTCTTTATTAATGACACCCGTAATTAAGAGAGCTCAGCTTGTGTTGGAAATGTTACCAAGATGTGCAGGCGGACATCTATGGTATCATAGATGTACGTTTGATAATAAAACAAACGTATTATTATTACAAGAATAGGTCGATCACGGAACAAGGATTTTTTTTGTTAGAAAGGCTTCCTCTTTTTTCTATATTTTCTTAAGTGAATCTGAAGTTATTATTGTAAAAAAATGTCATCTTTTACGATCCCTTGGCGTAGTAATTCGAGCGGCGGCGGTCACTCGGCTCCCTGCTTTGGGTCGTTTCGTTGTGGGTTCGATTCGCGCCGGAGGAAATTTCGGAAATAGCATTTCGGAATTAGTCTCATATAGTACAATCGTTGCTTTTGTTTGATCAGCGTTAAGTAGCTATTACAGCTGCGTTTCGTACGATGAGTGAGAGAGCCGAAGCCCAAAGCTCCCTTCCCCTCCCTCTGTCCCCCTCCCCTTCAGGTTGGCAACGTGCGAGCGATGTCCTTGGTATTGCAAGCATCTAAAGGGTAAGGTACTGCTTAACATCAGAGCCGTACGCTTGTTTGCCACCTTAGCGACTTAAAACAGTATTAACATAATAACAAGGTTATATCCCGATTATCGTCGTTTTAAGGTATCTACCAGGTCATTTTAGCAGTCCTACTTGTGAAGTTATGCTCGTGTACGTTGTGCGACCGGCGGCCGCTGGGCATCATCACCGCCCCCCTGCCTCCAGACAACCAGTTTCTTATAGAAATTGACAACATTCGCGAAAGTCTGTACATACCGAGGGAGAAATACACAGGTGTGTACATACTTAAGGTGATTTTTGTACCTTTTAGTTTAAAAACATGGCTTAAGAGAAAGTATGCCCTGTGAAATACATAGCAAGTTAGGTGGCAAAACACTCAAAAGCCTACTAAGTAGGTATGCCAAAGTGATAAATAGTAAAACAAAACACTATTGTCTATGGTATCAACCTACCAATTTTTACTATTTTCAAGAGATATATATCTATGAACCTAGCTGACAATAAACCTCGGCCCTAAGTTGCTTAGCCATTGTCATTGAGCTTCTATAGTGATCGGCCCTCTGATTGGTCGGTCAGAATCAACCGATCAATCTTAGGGTCGATCACTATAGCAAAACGCCACAGTGGCGCTAAAATGGCTAAGTGACTTAGGGCCCTGCTGGTTCACATTGACTCCCCTCCTTTATAATAGCTGCATCCACAAGCCCCATGCAGCTGAACTAGAGAAAATAGTTACGACGTTATGTATACGTAGTGAGACATCAAAACTGACTGCTCGGGCGTGCCGCTCGGTGCTTGTGGACCCCACAATTTTTTTGTGACAATGTGAATCAACAACCAATATGAACCTGTTATTCCAGTTCGTCTACATTCCCGCGACCCCAAGTCCACGTTCATTGCCTTCTCGATCTGGCTGCAGCCAGACTTCGTGGCCAACGCGCAGAACCCGCGCAAGCCGATACCTCTCAAGGCTGGCCGGCTCGTCCCCTCCCCCGAATCCTCGAACACCGTCTACCATCACAAGTGCAATGATACCATCATTGAAGCCGATATTACTGCTAAGAATTCTGTTGAAGTAAGTGCTTCATGTCAACTTCATGGAAATCTGAGCTACCATCTAGACGACGTCCATAAATGTTTACTAAAATGACACAGGTCGAATGCCTACAAGTCAAAGCAAAGCCCAAAGCAAATTGCGTCTAGATTTTCTAGCCAATGTATGGCAAAATAAGGAAATAATTACAAGTATCTAATGAAAATCCTCAATTACAGGCGATCTGGACAGCCCCAGACAAGGATAACAAGTGTGTGACGATATTCGCGGTGGTGGCCGTGAAGCCAGACGTGTGGTACAGCTTTGAGGGGCCATTATCTAAGCGCTTGTGTGAGGACAGGCGAAAAGCCGACGACATGCAGCCCATGGAGAACGATAACTGCCAAGTTTGTGATGACGCTAGGTATCAGGTAAACCTCATCGGGCATATCAGGTTTTTACTCTTTAACCTTACTAAAGAAATGCATTCTAACAATACCTTGCAATACTTATTGCAACCCCCTATGTAACTATTTCCGGGTTTATTTACCGTTGGGGCAAATTTATTGATATTTTAGTAATTTTATCTGGTCTGGGTATCACTGGGATCAACCCAGGGCTATGGAAAGTAAAAAAAATACAAGATTTTGGGATTAAAAAGCTGTTCGAATTTGATTGGCGATATTTTTGTCACCCTCAGCTAACATTCCAAGGCATGTGGTCGTATAATACCCATTCGTACATGTACCCGGCTGCGAAGCACTTGGCACGATTCAGTGATGTGGTCGGTGCGTCGCATAGCAAGGACTTCATCATGTACAAGAACAACGCCGAGGCCAGCTCAGGCCTAAAGATGCTGGCCGAACAGGGCAACACTACAGGCCTCGAGGTGGAGATACAAAAGAAGGTGATTTGCTTTACTGTCATTGATATAATGGCACGGGTCTTCCTTTAATTCAGGCAGGATTCAGGCCATAATCCTCCCTGCTGGCCCGTTGCGAGTTGGTGGATTTCACATGTCTATCAGTTTCGCAAAGCGATTGTCATCTGCCCTATATTTTGATCTAGGTAAGTGGTACCTAAGGGTTACACTCTAACCGGCACGGCAATTCCACTTGGTAAAAATATTCTAATCGTTAGACCTTGTCAGTTCTCAGTTGATTTCACGATATTCAAAAGAAAGAAAATCTGGGTTCTATCGAAGCATTGCGGAGTTATGTGTTATCCAAGATTCAACCAAGGAACGCAATCTATCGAACCTTCTATCAAATAGGCCCATGCCCATCAATATCGATCCTGTCCAATAAATTTTAATTTCTGCTACAGTTAGGCAAATCAGTGCGCACTGTTATAAAAGCCACTGCTCCACCGCAACCGAATCAGTCCACTATAAGCAGCTTCAGAACCAGCCGGACGCATCACCTCGTGACCCTCGCGACGGCCATGCTGCCGTCTCCAGACTGGTTCCTGGGCGTCTCCAACCTCGAGCTCTGTAATGCTAAGACTAATGCATGGTCGGATAGTGTCGTTCTGAATCTGTATCCTTTGGATGCTGGTACAGATAAAGGAGTCTCCTTTGAAGTAAGTAGGTTTGTTAAAGGACACCCTTAATTACTAATTTACTACCCTTTAGTTTCAGGTGCTTTAAAGTAGGTAAGCTTTGGTCCTTAAATCGGTGGGAACGTGTAGCCCAGTCCCCCAAAACCTTGAACCTTTTAGGCACTGGTTAAATAGATAGTGGGTGAACATTAGTAGAGAAGGTTTCCCGAGTTCCCCAATCTTTCTAACCGTCTTGTTGCGAATAAGCGCAATATTCTGGAGGTTTTGTGCCTGAAACAGAATACAATAAGCAGGTAGATACTCTAGAGTAGTCTAGAGCTATGCAATAAAGTTCTGTTGATCCTGAAAAAGCTACCTTGCCTAAAGAACCTCACAAAAAATAGTAAATATTTGAAAAAGCTAAATCAATCTTCATTTTCATCGTTGCTTTTGTTTTCAGTCCGCAAACGAAGAAACTTTGCCACCTCAGCCTATATCGGCAGTGTACATTACTGAAGAAATCCCAAAGGAGGACATTAAACCTTTCGCGAGGTTGGTGTTCACGCTGATACGCACGTACACCAAACCTGACTGCATTGAGAGCACCACCATAGGAACTACGGGTGAGAAGAGTGATTTTTAGGATTACTGGTGATGTGAAGATAACACTTACATTACTATAGTCCCGTTGCCCAAGCTAAATGCTCTTCTTATGAGTGGCCTTACGGCCACGTCAATGAGGGTCTAGTGGCTCGAGCGTAGGCCCCGTTCGGTTTAGTACGTGATTGTTACAGGTTCAAATACCGTCAGGAAATGGTCTTTTCATATTTTTTTCTGGTCTGGTTGTGACTTGGATCGGTTCCAGTCTATTATACCTATGACATAAGATAAAACCATACATTAATTACTACAGAAAGCGACGGTAATGAAGAAGGCGGGCAAGACAGCAACAATCCAGACACAAGTGGTCAAGATGAGCCCTCATCTGTTCCGGAAACCACAAGGTCGTAGGATCCATGTTTATTACTTTTTGTTTACTTCTTATGCCCTGCTCTGGGCATAAAACCCCCTCAATAGAAGGTAAATAGGCTTTATAAGGAAGAAAAGTGCGAAATAATACTAATTGCGGGTTAGGATGAGTATCGGGAATAGAATGAAATGGTATAATTTTTTTTGAAATAGGTACATTTTTTCCTGTTCATTAAGAAAAAAAATCATGATCTGAAAACTAAGTAAAAATCTCACAAACTTTTGTGAATTTTAGTGGTTGCTGCTGGTTTTACGTACGCCGCTTGATGTGTTCTAAGACCGTAACACAAAAGTTATCACATATATTCTGAGGCATAACTCAGAAACTATTATACTTAGTTACATACAGTCTGTCTTCAGCAAGCATCTACATCAGCTAGCGTTTATGTAGTTCAATTACTATTTCGTACTGTTGAAATACTCTATAGATAACTTATCTGACGCCTGCGGAACAAGGCAGAGCTATATTAATAAGACATGCCGTCTGCGCTTTTATTGCGCGTAGAAACTGATCAGGCGTCAGTGGAAATTATTAGCGATGGCCATTCTATTGTTTTCTTTTTGCTGTGGTATTTGTCGGCCATCTTTTAAAAATTGGTTACAGCTGGGGGTTATACGTAATATTAATTAAGGTATTTGTCCATCACCAGAATTACAGAAAAAATGTGGCTTATTTAGTGATGTTTGCAGTGAGATAGCATCAGTGGACCCGACGGCCTCCGCGGCATGTCCAGTGTCGGAGTGGGACGAGTGGGAGGAGTGTGCCGGCGAGTGCTACGACCACAAGGTGGAAGGATACCAAATGCGCTCACGCCAGTACCTAGTAGGTATCAAGGACAGCAGGCCCCAAACTCAACCATCATCATCCTCATCATGTCAGCCAAAAGACGTCCACTGTTGGACATAGGCCTCCCCCAAGATTTTCCACAACGACCGGTCCTGTGCCACTTAATGTACTAAAACTTAATTCTAAAGTAATTCACTACCTACGAAGTAAAAAATGCTTATGGTCTATTGATTTAATATTTCAGCAGATATGGTACCTCCTTACATTGCAACTACATGCAGCGAAATTTACACCTATTGTCGATCGCACTCGCAATTCGACAATCCACTTAAAGGCGTTATGATGTGTGTAATACGGGTTTTAAGTGCGTCGAAATTTAGTAGTTCTCATCAGTAAAACTATCGAATAAAAACCTATAGAATATATTATTATATGTTTAGGATATTAGGTACATTGATCCTTACATAACTACGATTGAGTACCTAGCTATTTTTGTGAAGAGAGTTGCGTGCATCTTAGAGATAACTTAATTCAATTCGTTATTTTGTTATTTAGAGCGAAGACGTGTCTGAAGAATGCTTGAAGGACTTCCCGCTCCATGACTTTAGATCCTGCGAGGCTGAGTGTGAGGAGGAGGAACCGATTGAAGAAAATTAACGGTCCAACATATTTTAAAAGGGTGGCCAAAAGTTTGGCAATAGAAACACGACACGTCACATTAAATTATTAGGTAATACCCACAGAGTAAAGACTAAAGAAAGAGGTGCCCTTATTAGATATATGTATGAAAAAAAACGTGGTCATTGTTTTTTTCATTTTCATTGTTCTATCTACCGGTAAATAGTTGAACTACTCCCTTCGTTTTATGTCGATGTTAGTACTAGGCCGACCACTCGGCCGAGTAGCTTAGGGCCAGTCCCCTTAGTAATTGGTCCATGGGTATACCTATCGAACTTAGACTTAACTTATCTAGGGTATCTACCTATTTAGATGTAATGTAAAATGTTATTAATCGGTATTTTTTAAAGTTATAAAAATATATCACATGCCTACATAATGAAATATACCGTTGTTTTTATTTATTGTTAGTTTATAGTAGGTAAGCAATAAGAAATCATTTTATGTCTACGGTACTCTCAGGTTGAAGTCGGGGAACGCCTGTCCGATTTCAAGTTTCAAACTTTTTCTAAATAGATCTTTGTAGGTACCTACTACGCGAAAATCAATGACCTAAGAGAGAAAGGACGAGCCCTATGTGACGTCATCTGTAGCCAAACCCGAGCACACGACCGTCCAAAATGGCGCACAGCAAAAAGTGTTGTGCTTTTAGTTAGTCGATAGTATCCATATCGATATACCTAACGATCATGTCGCGGGAAAAGTGCTGGGTCCTGATTAGGTAGGTTCAGCTATGCTGGGCTAAATCAAATAAGGCAAAAAAGGGGGGAGACAAATCTGTAAGGCTCAGGTCAATGTCAAGCGTGTACATTAACGACACGATGGAGGCATGGTATCCAGGGTGGTATGGCTGGATCGTCAGGTTCTTCTGCGCAGGCACATCACTAGAGCACTCACTTGGGTTTATCCAGTTCACACAACACAATTACACAAAGGATTGAGTAGATTTCGTGCGATTAAGGTTTTTAGACACAGGAGGCACCGCGACGACGAGTGTACCAAACGAGTCGGTCAGTCAAGTGTCATGAAGGGGGGAAAGAGACCGCAGCACAAATATCACGTTAATCGGGGGTAGGCAGTACAAAATTATGTTTTTATTTATGACTATTATGTTATTTTATGGCTCTGTGGAGCGAGTCACCCTCTTCCCTCTAAAATGGTTGTGCAGAGTGACGCTGCTGCTCAAGTAAAGTCATTTTCACATGGCAACTCTTCGGGGTTCGCAATTTAACGTTAGAGACAACCAGAATGTCAATGCCTCGGCCTTGTTGGCGCCTCAACTTTACCACGAAAATATGCACGTGTGGAGAACCTCATGCATACACGGTCATCATCCCTACCTACCACTGCCCAGTGTAGCAAAAGCGTAAAATTAAAAATCGACAAATTTATCAGCTAAAAATCTTGCGAAATCGGGAGATTTTGAATAAACTCTATTTTAACTTCTTTAAGCCGTTTTAGCAAATCCCACATTTAATTTTAAAATGTTCACTATCCATAAATCAACTTGTTATCTCTGTCGCGCATCTTTATGTTCGTGAATAGTGATGACAAATATTATAAAACAAATTTAAGGCTGCGCAGTCACGCACCTTCCAAAACAAAAATAATTTCTTTGTGGTCACCCCGGGGTGACGGCGCGGCCCAACGTGTAGGTGAATAGAATTGGTATCGATAACTTTGAAACAAAACTTATAAGAACAGCACTACGTTTTTATGTAAACATAGCAAATATTTGTTAGTTCTATTTTATTTGAAAATATGAATTCGAGAGTACGATTATAGACGGGAACTCAATTAAAAATTAATATTATGTACACGAAAGGTATTTTCACACACTATAAATACACTTAAATATGAAAATAACACAACTAACCTGAAAAATGACAATCCTTCGAAATTCTTTAGAGAATCAGAACTGCATGCCCTAACGCAACAATAAACTATATTGATTTTTCCTTAATAATCCTAAATAATATAATAAAGAGTCATAAAATACACACAGTTCGGCGTAAAATTTAAAATAATTTGTATAAGACGCTGACATGACAGATGAAGTACTAACCATAGTGACCCGACCATAGCCGACGACCCAATATGGCGGTCCAAAAAGGCCCTCAGGGAGGCGGCTTACTGACGGAACTAACCAAAAACTTCCAGAAAAAAGAAATATATGACATATACTGTACTGTTTTACATAGCTAAATTGTCACGAGTAAGAATGAGACAGATATGTTTTCGTTAATGTGGTCCATATTTGCATCAAATATGTATACCATAAACAATAGCTTCGTATCTGCTAATAATAAGTCTATGGCGAAAATACAGTCGTTATTAAAAAATATATAGGTGTGTGTATAATCCATGAACGTAATAACCCTACTAAAGGACTGTGGACTACAAACTTTATTTTCCATACATTCAATCAAAAATAATCCTTATGTGACGGACTTAATGCCCACGATGCACGCATTATAAAAACCGGTCCCAGCCAGATAGTATAACACCACCCTTTTGTCCCGTTCTAACAGTACACCTTTCACCTTCCTTGTGTTGCCAGTTCACATTTATTCGATCACTTTAAACTTGGTAAATTTTAATGTTAAGAAGAGTAAACAATAAAATCGATTAATGAGATGCCTATGGTAAAGTATGAGAATATCCTAAGATTAAAATTACAAACATAAATAAATGTCTGGAAATTAGTACTTACCTCCTTCAATAATTCGCTTGTAATTGTCAGTTCCTTGATGTCTATAAAATCGTAGCAGAATAGTAGATTGTATCATAAGGGAGCAAAATAATATTTTTTCGGCGAGGGCGCTTTTTTGAATCCAGAGCGAAGTGAGGGATTCTAGAGTAGAATCCCGAGCGTAGCGAGGGATTCTTTAGTAGAATCCTGAACGTAGCGAGGGATTCAAAGTACGTCGCCCGAGCCAAAAATATTTTGCGCCCGAGAGATACACTCTACTTTTCATCACCCTCTATGAGAAAATAAAGGGCTCCTCTTATTTTATTGTAATATTATTATTTAATAAGACATTTAAAGGTGGTAGAGCCAAACTGTAGCCAATTGACTGCAGCTCATATACGGGCTGGCTCGACCGGGGTAGTACCACCCAAGATCGATCTTTACGCCGATCTTCTCACAGAAGATCGGCGTAAAGTAGCTATTACAGCTGCGTTTCGTACGATGAGTGAGAGAGCCGCAAGCCCAACCGGCCCAACCGGGTCGGCAACACTCGAGCAATGCCTTCGGTATTGCAAGCATCCATAGGCTAGTGCGCGCGTTTTAATTTGATTTATTTTTTTATTCAGCTGGCGGCTCGACTATGGGCCCCGTCGCGTCGTACCAGCCAGTCTTTATTCAAACAATATTTGTGTTGGATTTATTTGTGTTGTGCCTGTAATCGAAAAACGGCCATTGTGCGATATTTTCGTCACAAAATGGGTAAAATATGCATCGTAGAAGGCTGCAAAAGCGAATATTATCCGGATTGCGGTTTAACTTACCATAGGTAAGTGTTTAACTATGTTTTCTATGTTTCGTACATTTTAGAAGTTCGGGTGACATAAATTTCGGTAGTAAACAGGACTACAATATAAATCTTGTTGTGTTTAGAACTGAACTGAACACAGCAACTGTTTGCAGCGATAAGTCGCGCTTTTCGTTGCCACACGACTGCATCGCTACTTTTCGAAGTCGGTCGCATTTGCAACGCGCGACAGACCGCACGCTGGTAAAACGGAACGCTCACGCCGCGTCGTCACCGCTCGCACGCGGCGTTCGCGTCGTTCACACGCTCGAGGAACGCGCACGCACGCCCAATGAGGGGTCAGCCTTAGCGCCTCTATGTCGCGGCGTCGCTACTAACGCGTAGTTCTTCGAATGGGACATCGGGGATAGTGGGGGCGTACCAGGCAGAAATAATAAACTGCATCGCGACTGTATCGCGTTCGTGTTGCGTGTTGTTCGTGTTGCTAGTCTCGAGTCTTTTAGCCTTTTCAAAAGAGGTTCGAGCTTTTTTCTGGGGCTCGTCGTAGCAAATCGCCTCGGAATGTTTCAAGGCTGAATAAGGACTTGTGTTTTAAATAAACCTCGAGCCTTTTTTAGGCTCGGCGTTCTTATTGGAGCTCCGTTGTTGTGAGCTTACAAAAAGTCAAAAATACTGGGTGAAATCGAAATCGTCGGCAATATTTTAACCAGTGATTCTACACATGTTTCAAAATATTTTAGGAAAACAAATAAAAATATCTATTGTAAAAAAAATATTGATCGGGTAAGCAAATAAGCAAACTGTTTAACTAATATACCTTACCTGGGTAATAAATTTTTATCAATTGATTTGTTGATTAATATTCCCTAAATATTCTGAATCATGTGTAGAATCACTGGTTAAAATATTGCCGACGATTTCGATTTCACCCAGTATAAAAAAGAAGACTTTCCAAGTCTTCGCAAGTACAGGAAGGAGTCGCCAAATAGCTAAGCTGACTATTCCTGGCTAGTCTTATATATTATTATAAAAATATGTATTTTTTTTTTGTTCGCGAAGACTTTGTTTTTGTCTCCCAGTTTTTTTGTGTCCTCTGAGAGTTACTTTCATGAATAGTTATTATTTTTAGATTTTATGAATTATCACATTATGCACTCAGCCTTAAAACATTAGGTATGCGTTCTTTTCGCGTTACTTCTGCGTTACTGTAACATAGAAGTGTCATGTTACTCTATGATACAAAGTGGCCTAAAATCAACGGCCTTAGACTTGTAGGTACATTTTTCTTAAACACTATTTTGTAGCTCCATTTAGGTTGCCAAGATACCTAAAGACAGGCGCTCGCGTAGTTTGGCCACCGCAGACTAATTTATTGTACTCATGTTCTTATAAAAATAAACATCCCTTTCCTTATTTTATTATTTTCCTATCATAACAATCTCGGAACAATAGCACGTTTTCACCAGATGTTCATGGGGCCTTTCTCCAAATTTCAAAATATTATGGTCACTCTTGTTTGGAAAAGGAAACAACGTTAATGTGGTATCTCGCCGTCGCGTCGGCTTCACTTTTGCTGGCAAGTCCGCATTCCCTGGTTATAATTTCTTTGGTATAATCCATCGACGTAATACCATTGAACATGACTGTGGACTACAAACTTTATTTTCCATTCGTTTAATCAAAAATAATCCTTATGTGACGGACTTAACGCCCACGATGCACGCATTATAAAAACCGGTCCGAGCCAGATACCTATAACTGCGCCTTCTTTCCCTTTCTAACAGTACAACCTTTCATCCCTTGTGTTGCCAGTTAATATTTATTCGATCACCTTAAACTTGGTACATTTTCATGTTAAGAATAATAAACAATAAAGTCGATTAATGAAATACCTATGGTAAAGTATAAGAATATCCTAAGATTAAAATTTCAAATATAAATAAATATCTGGAAATAAGTACTTACCTTCTTTAATAATTGGCTTGTAATTGTCAGTTCCGTGATGTCTATAGGAATCGTAGCAGAAATAAAATTAAAAACTTGAAACACAGAACGTCAATTTGCGTGACACACGACATTTTCAGCTAATTTTAAATCTAGAGGATTGTGCTGAATTTTCTCATAAAATGGGTAGAATATGCGTAATGAAAGGGTGTAAAAGCGAATATTATCCGAATTAAGGATTATCTTAACATAGGTAAGTGGTTAACTATGTTTTCCACGTTAAGTACATTTTAGATGTTCGGGTGACACAAATTTCTCTAGTAAAAAGGACTATAATATAAATCTTATTATGTGTCTGTGTTAACTGAGGAATATCGTCCACGGGAACTGTTTGCAGCGATAAAGTCGCGCTTTTCGTTGCCGCACGACTACATCGCTACTTTTTGAAGTCGGTCGCATTTGCAACGCGCGACAGACCACACACTGGTAAAACGCGACGCTCACGCCGCGTTGTCACGGCTCGCCGGGCTCGCACACGGCGTTCGCGTCGTTCACACGCTCGAGGAACGCGCACGTCTAGGGCCAGATTAACCCTTTCAGGCAATGTAATTCTCGGGGCCCCTTTCCTTTACCCTTTTGTTACTTTTTAATAGTACATTACTGCCACGGTCTGTAATGAGTGTGTTGCTGGGCGCGTTGTTGATGACCGAAAGCGCGGCGCAGCGCAGCTCCAGGGCTCCACAGCGCGGTCAGCATTGCAATCCTTGATGGACAATATAAAATAAAGGCCGAGACCGATGGTTTGTCGATTGAAATTGTTTGAAATCGGGACGACTTTTGACTTTACACTTCCCGATTACTCCTAAGCAATAAAAAACAAATAAAACAATTTTGTCTTTTACAGATCGTAGGCGTGTAAATTGGTTACAACAAATACCTATTGGCTACAGAAAAATTACCCAAAATTCCGTCATATGCAGCAAGCATTTTAAGCCGACAGATTATGTCCCTAATTTAACACAACGAGTTTTAAAAGAAAATGCCCTGCCCTCACTGTTCCTTTTCGTTAGCACAAAGGACAATGGGCAAAAATGGTCCAAATGTCCAACACTTCCGAGACCTACGTCACTCGATAGACCACTACATACTGAGTAACTTTTGCAAAGGCAGTTCAACAAAATAGGTTGTCAGTAAAAAATGAGTAGTTTAAAAGAATATTTTTATTTTTTATTTCACACTTAGTGTTATGTCTTATACATTTTTTTCGAAAGGCAACAATATAAATACACTTTTTAACATTAAATAAAAATAAAAAAGCTGTCAGAAAGCAAAAAATGCCGTGAAACATATTTTATTATTATTATTGTTACCTGATGATAAGTGAAAAAGTAAGGTAACGCATAGAAGGTACCTGCTTATTTATTTTATAGAAGCGCAACATCAGAAAATACGAATTACGAATGTCACAGCCGGAGGACTTAAAAAAAACCAAGATTAAAATATAAAAATGATTTAATTATCAATTACAATTAATTAGTGTTACAAAATTAAGTCTAGATTCGGACGATGCTAGTACCGAAGTGCATGCTTATCGCTAGGCAACGTGGTCGATGGCGATGGCGTGGGATACCGCGTCAGCGTTTACCTATGTAGGTAAAGTTGGTGCACGAGGCGTCGACTCAGCATGCCCCGGTCACGTTGTTCTTGAATGACGCAAATGTATTCTGACACCTCGGCGGTATGACTACTACACCCATCAGCGTTACTGGTGTAAGCAGAGCGTGTAACATCTCTACCCTTAAATCAGCAACTATTTGAGTACGTTGAGCGAAAATGTTGCTGGAGCCCTTTCTTTAGGTTTTTCAGGAACGGCGTAGATGTCATCTGTAGGCGGCTTCTTCGCTTCTGGTGCTCTTCGTTGAGATACATGGCGTAAGACGACAGCGATGATGACTATAAGTGCTCCGGATAGTACGACATAGAATGGTATAGTCGTATGATACAGCGACTCGTCATCTCGGATGTGATCCATCTCCGGCGGATGCTGCAGCAAGATTTGATTCTCTACGTTGTGCAGACTTCTTAGGTTTATAGAATTTAACCTGATGTGTTGGACGACGGCCGAATCGTTAATTGTGTAGTTAGATATCTCGGCTAACTTGAAAGGCTGTCCTTTTATTTGGTCCTCTTCGTTAATAATGGTTATTTCGTCAGTGCGCAGGGAACATGTTCTAGGTATCGTAGCGAGATAGCTTCCGTGCAGTGAAGTAAATTCTCGGCGTTTACAATTTAGTTCCGTCTTCGTAGGTTTTGGGAAGATTAATGAGTAGTGCTGGTCATCTAGCTGCTCCAGTGCTGGCTCGGTGAGTAAAATCTTAGTCGGCTGGCAGGTGTCGTCTACGGCTTGGCTGAAGATGAGGTTTTGTATGCAGTCCGGATGTTCTCTCGGGCGATTATTTGGTGTTTCTTCACAGATATGGTGCTGATTAAACTTCGGGCATTCAGCCTCCATGTACATGAAAGCTTTCCCATTAGTTGCTATGTATGGATAAGGTGGGATAACAGTTTGCAAGGATTTGTTGGGAACAATTGCTAATCTATATAGCTGAAATATAACAGGAGAGATAACCGGGATTTTAAAAATGAAAACTATTCTTTTACCTGCAAAATAGTAGCCTGGTTTAATTATTTTATAATATTCTCTTATATCAGACTCTAATATATGATCGTGTTCATATAAAGATTTAAGCCTATCGACCATGTCTCTTAAAACATTAAAACCTATCATACTATGATGTGCGCTCGATGCGCGGACAAATGCTAAACTATCTTCTATCTTATTTAATCTTAAATATAGGTCCTCAGCATTTTCGCTGATTATGGACAAAATCTGAGCGAACTTAATAAATTTCATTAGATAAGGTTTCCTATCTAAAAGTAACTCAATGGTGTCGTTAATTCTAACCTGGTTTTCAACAATCTGATTTAATAAATTATCATGTTGAATCATCCATTCTTTATTAAGACTCATATGTTTGCCCAACTCAGATGACATCTTATTTTCATTGCTTTCTAAAATTTTAATCGCAGAGTCGTATTTTAATGCATCTGCGTAATCTAAGTTACCTGTAATACTTTTTATAATAGACCCTAATCCGTTAATAAGGCTCCTCTTATCGCGGTTAGGTTCAAGGCTGTTTATTTGATCTCTAATTTTATTTAATTTATTTGAAAGGTAATTAGTTTGTAATTCATATAAAACTATCGTATTATTATCCAGTATGGATTCGAATGATTTTAATTGAGATTCTATAGAGTCAAGTCTGTCTTCAACGGTAGTAAGGTCAAGGTATTGTATAAAAGTGTGGTAGTGTGTTATAAGTCTCGTTTGTCCAAGGTTAAATGGGAGTAGTCCGGGTCCATTGTCCAAATGCTCAAGTCTTATCTCGTGTGCCAGGGTCAGGTGGAGGATCATTGTCTGGATTATTCTGAAACAATTTAGGTACACGTTTAAGACGATTTTTGGCGATGGGACCTTTCTTTTTGGACGTGTAGATATGAATCGGTAAGTCAGCTAACACTGTGTCTTGCGTATAACGCGGTGCAGTTTTCTGCCTGCTAGCTATGGGATTCTTAATGAAAACTTGCTGATCTGGTCGATATGCTACTTCCGATTCTCTAGTCTTATTGCGATTTTCAATTAAGTTAGTTCGGTTCGCAAGTGAAGACTCGTTAAGTAAATCATAGACAGATTTCATCTGACTCTTGTGATTTATGATATACTGTTGCATAAGATGTTCGGTCAGGTCAATGTCTAGTGGATCTCTAGGATCGAAGTGTCCTCTTATTACGTCATGAGGCCTACACTTTGTGAAGCTGTGTACGGAGCTATTATAACCTAATACGGCATAAGGCATTAACTTTATTATTGGTTCATCCTTCTGTTTAAGTTTTAAAATTCGTAAGTGCTCTAGTAAAGTAGAATGGAACCTTTCTATCATACCGTTGTCGTTAGGCGAATGAGCTAATGTTTTATGATGAGTAATCCTATGTAATCTTACGAATTCGGAAAATAGCTGATTTGTGAATTCCGTACCATTGTCGGTAACGACGGTTAAAGGAAGGCCATGATGGGTACCATAGTTTAGGAGAGCTTGAACTATGCTTACTGCTGTACCGTCTCTCAAATGGTAAGCTTGACCGTATTTAGAAAACGCGTCCATGAAGGTAAGGTACTTCTCGTTTTGGGCTGTGAATAAATCTAAGTGTACTATCTCGAGAGGTTTGGTCGCGGGTGGAACGATATTAAATTGGGGTTTAATTGGGTTCCTATCATATTTAGATTGTCCACATATTGTACATTCGTTAATATATTTAGTAATTTCTTCCTTCATTTTAGGCCAAAAGTATCTCCGTGATAGAGCTAGGTAACACTCGTTTATCCCTCTATGATTCGTTTTACCTTCGTGATAGTGTTTGATAATTTCCTGTTGCCTTAAGTATTCTTTAATATCTTCTACTTCAGTTTTAGTTAAGACGAGGTTCATGGACGAACTTTTGAAGTGAGTTTGGATGACTGGAATGATCGAATACATACCTAACGGTGGAGTAATTTTTAAACAAGTTTTGACTTTAGGGTTAACGAATTCTTTTATGGCATTGATGACGTCTTGTTCCAAATTGGATTCGGAAATTTGGACAGAAGTGCGTGTATGCGTGTCGAAAGGTTTGGTAGCGGTCGGCCTACGTTTAAAATCACCTACTATAGTTAAACACAATTGTCGGTGAAATTTATTTAAGGGTTCGTCCGTTATGGGGACCTCAAGGATGGGGTTCTCGTGACTAGTGTGAGCAGTGGCAGTAGTAGAGCCGTGAGAGTGAGATGGAGGTCTCTCAGATGCGTTAACGGCCATCGAATCTGTTTCTTCGTTATTAATTTCGATTCGGTATAGCGCGTCTGCGTTTGTGTTACACTTGCCTTTTTTATAGACAATAGTGTAATCATATTCGCTAAGCTTAAGTCGCCACCGAGTTAATCGAGAGTTTGGCTCCTTAATGTTCATGATCCACTGAAGGGGTTTATGGTCGGTTACTATTTTAAACTTCCGACCGAAAAGGTAAGGCCTAAAATATTTGGTAGCCCAAACTATGGCTAGAAGTTCCTTCTCGATTGTGCTATAATTAATTTCACTTTCGTTAAGCGTTCTGGAGGCGTAACAAACAGGTTTGTCGGATCCAATGGGACCTTGAGAGAGTACGGCACCTATTGCCAAATTTGAAGCATCTGTTGTTAGGATGAATTCCTTCGTGAAATCGGGGTATTGCAATATGGGATCGTTTGTTAATAGGGACTTACACTTTTCGAAACACTCGGTGTATTCTGAATTTAGGACAATTTTGCTGTGTTTTTTCAGGCACTTAGTCATTGGCTTAGTTATTCGGGCAAAGTCGGGAATAAATTTCCTGTAGTATCCGAGAAGTCCTAAGAATTGTTTTATTTCCTTTACAGTTTTGGGAATAGGATATTTTTGTATTGCCGAAATTTTCTCGGGGTTCGGTTTTACACCTTCACTACTAATAATATGACCTAGATAAGCGGTTTCTAATTTAAGGAATTCGGATTTATCCATCTGGATTTTGAAGTTTGATTCGCGTAATCTATCGAATACCTTTTCTAAATTAACCATCATTTCCTGAAGGGAAGTGCTGAAAACAATTATGTCATCGAGATAGACGAGACAGATCTCGTTTTGGAGACCTCTGAGCACGTTATCCATTACGCGTTGGAACGTGGATGGTGAATTTTTTAAGCCCATGGGCATACGCAAGAATTCGTAGTGCCCATGCTCAACATTGAAGGCTGTCTTTGGGATATCGTCGGGATGCATCTCGACTTGGTAGAATCCTGAAAAAAGGTCTAGGGTACAGTAGTACTGACACCTACCAAGCTTATCTAAGACGTCTGAGATGTTGGGGATAGGATATTTATCATCCACCGTTTTCTCGTTTAATTTCCTGTAGTCAACTACGATTCTCCATTTTTGTTTGCCGGATGAATCTGCTTTTTTAGGGACTACCCATATGGGTGAACTCCAAGCGGAGTCAGACGGTCGTATGATACCTTGGTCTAACATTTTAGTCATTTGGTCTCTGACTTCCTGCCTATGTATATAGGGGTATCTATAGCTCTTAGTGTATATAGGAAATTCGTCAGTTGTCCTAATATGATGTTTGATCTTATTAGTGAAGCTGAGAGGTTCGTTATCGAGATAAAATACGTCAGCATATCTACTACATAACGTTTCTAAATTAGTTCTCTCCTCGACATTCATATGATCCGTACGTAAGCGCGATAACACTTCGCGTACGCGTGCCGGGTCTTGTTCGGTGCGCGTGCACTCGGTATTAAATAACTGCACCTGCACTGGGTGGTCGAGTCGATCGAATGAAATAATTATCTCACGATTTGTCGGATTTTCTATCTCGATAATGCCTGTCTGATCTGTAACTGTGGTGATGCATTCATGAATTATGCAATTACAGATGATCTGCTCCTCAACATGAACGTCTCCGTCAGGATTATAAATTGGGACGTTAATTAATTTTGATGCGTTAGCCGGAATAATTTCCTGAGCGTTAACCTTTCTACACTGGTAGAATCGCATAGGTATAGATGCGTTCTCAGTTATCAAAAAATTACGTTTCAAGTCAATCTGGCAATTATCTAAAATATCTAAACCTAATAGTCCATCAAAGTGATTATGAAATTTATAAACGAAGAATTTTACGCATTTTTGATCATTAAATTCGGGAAAATTCGGTATGGTTATAGAATGGTCGTGTACGCTAGTTATTCGGGAATTAGTCACTTCAAAGGGGTCTAGGTTCAAGTTTACGTGTGGGAAATAATTTTGAACGGCTTCCGGGCTAATGAAAGATTGGTTAGCGCCGGTGTCTACTAACAATTTAAGAGGAGGGTTCGATATCTGAATGTATCGAAGCTCTCTTTTAGTTTGTAAGTTAAGTTCTATTCTGGTTCTGTTTTGGGGTTGTCCTTGGAAAAATCCATTTCGGAAGTTTCCGGTTGAGAGGGCTCTAGAGCATTGTTATAGGTAGGCTGATACTGTCGGTCGTAATTATAGTCGTATGTATAGTCATTTACTTCATCACAGTAGTCATAGTTATTATATTCGTCATAGTCAGTAGGTACATCGTATTCTGGATAGTAATACGCATCGTTGTAATCATTTATCTCATTTAGGTTCATCTCGCGAGATTTAAGATAGTTAGTAGGTGGCGGGTTTCCGAATTTTCGCCAATCGTGCCCTGTCATAGTTGGTGGTAATTGTTTCGTGACGTAGTGGCTGACACCGCTCATATTTTTGGGACCGGTATATAGAGATTGTTGAGGTTGGTCGTTACGGGGCGGTAGCCTAAACGCGTTGCTACGGGCGTTATAATTTGGCGGGGGTGCGCGAAACATTTGCTGCGTACGAGAAATATTCGGTCGCGGAGGAGGCTGATTAAAGCGGAACGCTGGTTTCCAATGAGGCTGTTGTGCAGGTAACCGAGGGGCCGTTTGCCAACTCGGACCTGGCTGTGGAAAATTAAATTTCTGTGGCATCTGGACCATACCTGGAGGTTTGTAAATTTGGAAACTCGTCGGCTGTATAGGCGGCGGTCGCCTTTCCGCTACAGTTTCATTGCGCTGCTGTAGGTACATTACATTCAACTCATCTTGCACAAATTCCAGAGCCTTTTCTATTGTTTCGGGTCTCATGCACCGAATTCGGGACCCGAGAGGTTCATTAAGACCTCGGATATAAGATTGCATGGTTAGTTTTTTATATAAGGTACGTTTCGCCGTAATAGTAGTATCGACGGTCTCGTGTAACGTAATGTAAGTCATTACGGTGCTGAAAAGGGTCTGGCATTTGTCATAAAATTCCTGAGGAGTGCTACCTCCTTGCTTTAACCTATTTATGTCATTATACAAGGCGGCCTCGTCCCTCTGGTCTGAAAAATTATTTATTAAAGCGGTGCGAATGCCTATCCAATTTTCTGGTATGCCGTTCGAGTTGATCGTCCTCGCAGCGGAACCGGTAACTTTATTAAGGATACTGTTAAGCACGCATAAATTTGTTAACTCATGACCTGGGCCTTCTCGCATATACTGAATTACTACCTGATCGCAAATTCCTATAAATCTTGTAAGCACATTAGGGTTACCGTCAAATTCCGGCACTATGCGCATAGCTTTATAGATGGTATCTGGGTCGGTCGCCATGGCTGAGTCACTAAATAACCTATCTATACCAAAATCTTCTAAATCTAAATCTCTATGCTCGTCTAACTGATTAAATCTACGTTCCTGTCGATGTGAGACAGGAGTCTCCCGGTTATTCCTAGGATGGAAAATTTTTACGGGAATAAGGAAGCAACACTTGAGAAAGATTCAAGGTACTCACATAAATTTCATATCTGGTTTCTTCTTGTATTGATTGCTGAATACGCCCTCGGCTGCGGCCCGTAGATTCAGGATACTCGAAGATGCACTTGAGAGTGCAGCCAGCGACTATGCGGAGTCAGCAGAACGACGAATTTGGAAGTTCGAACCCCGCGCGCACTGACTCGAATATCCTACCGACTGCGCCAATTACGAATGTCACAGCCGGAGGACTTAAAAAAAACCAAGATTAAAATATAAAAATGATTTAATTATCAATTACAATTAATTAGTGTTACAAAATTAAGTCTAGATTCGGACGATGCTAGTACCGAAGTGCATGCTTATCGCTAGGCAACGTGGTCGATGGCGATGGCGTGGGATACCGCGTCAGCGTTTACCTATGTAGGTAAAGTTGGTGCACGAGGCGTCGACTCAGCATGCCCCGGTCACGTTGTTCTTGAATGACGCAAATGTATTCTGACACCTCGGCGGTATGACTACTACACCCATCAGCGTTACTGGTGTAAGCAGAGCGTGTAACATACGTAAGAATGCTGCTGTTGTTGTTGTTGTTCACTTTTCATCAGGTAACAAAAATAATAATAAAATATTTTTCACGGCATTTTTTGCTTTCTGACAGCTTATTTTATTTTTATTTAATGTTAGTAAGAGTATTTGTATTGTTGCCTTTCGAAAAAAATGTATAAACATAATACTAAGGGTGAAATAAAAAAAAAATAGTTTTTTAAACTACCCATATTTTTTTTACCGACAGCTTATTTTGTTGATCTGTCTTTGTAAAAGTTACTCAGTATTTAGTGGTCTATCGGGTTACGTAGGTCTCGTCAGTGGTGTATATTTGGACCAAGTCCCATACAATTTTGCCCATTGTCCTTTAATTTTGTCTTATGGTCTAATTAGTTGGATATTCTTAGGGTACCGTACCTAATAAGGAAAAAAACTAAACCCTAATATGATCACTTTGTTGTCCGTCTATCTGTCTCTATGTCCGTCTGTCACAACTTGCACAGCCCAAATCAAACATAACATGTTAACAGTAGTAGGTACCTTTTATAGCATAGAAAAAGAGTAAGTATAGGAAAGATAAGTATAGGAAAAACCATAGATATGGAGAGCCTAGACAACGTCCAAGCGTGTGAAGTGTCATGTTACTTTATATTACAAAGTGGCAAAATCTACGATCTTAAATACTATTTTGTAACTTCATTTAGGTTGCCAAGATACAGACAGGCACTCGTGTGGTTTGGCCACCGCAGACTAATTTATTGTACCTACTCATGTTCTTAAGAAAATAAACATCCTTTTCCTTATTTTATTATTTTCCTATCATAACAATCTCGGAACAAAAGCACGTTTTCACTAGATGTCCATGGGGACCTTCTCAAAATTTCAAAATATTATGGTCACTCTTGTTGGCAAAGGAAACAACGTTCAGTATGGTATCTCGCTGTCGGCTTCACTTTTGCTGCCAAGTCCGCATTCCAGGTGTTAGAGACTTAAAACTTCCTTGGTATAATCATCTTCTTCTTATCGTATGCCCGAACGCAGGCCTCTAACAAGGCTTTACGGCTGTCTGGATGACAACAACCGGGACAGACTTTTTACGTAGACTTCTTGGTACCTACGTAGAATGAAACGCAGACTTGTTCAAAAACCATAAACTACCCACCCGAATACCCACGCAACTTATAATTTATTTGCCACCCACACACTACCTACACGATTACACGACCAATGAGAGAGAACAACCTGGGTCAAACTGCAAGCCCTTCCATTTTTCGACATTAGATTTTTGCAAATAGGTATAAAATGCACCATTTTATTTCATATTAATAATAATAACAGTTATATTGGGTAAAACAATGCGGTGGAAGAAGCTAGAATCATATTTTATTTAGACGACTCCGTTCCGCCGCCGCGCCGTTCACTCACTGACAAAATAATTATAAGCTCTCATTCTGGTTTCCGAACGTCTATTACCTTACGTCATTAGTAAAGATGTGATAAACGGCTTTATATTAAAAGCACGTTGTTACGCTTGTGCTTGTTTTTAAAAGTCGTTGTAAAAGTGCTTTTCTGCTCTTTTAATTTAAACAAAAATTCGTCCGTCAATAAGCGGACAACAAAAGCAAAATGCTTACTAAACATAAGTTCAAGCAAACAGCCAAAAACTTACGCGCTGAAAAATTGATAATGAGTCTTATGTGCATGGAAATATGGTTTTTAATCTAATATAATGTATTATAAATTATTGCTTTTTATGGGTAAAGAAATAAGGTTAAATTTAATTAAATATTGATTTGAACTGTATTGATTGTACCAATGGATGAATTTTCATCTATGTGCATAATTTACAGTTCGCTGACGGTGAGGGAAAACATCGTGAGGAAACCTACCTATCCCTCGGGATTAGGTAATAGTTAGTTCCTGTATACACGGTGACACGGTTCACCACCTATCACGTTGGGTTCTGACTATCTAGTGAAACGTGGGCTTTGAGTTGGTTAATACCTCCACAATGTGGTGGTGTATGGCCACTCAAGCCTCTGACTACCCCCGAACGGGGATAAAAGTCGTGACGTTACATTACATTACATTACATGAACTGTATTGTCATACAAATAAGGTTACTTTTTGTAATTTCTTTCTCTTTCTTGCCGTCATTGCTTAAAAGCAACACGCTTAAAATTGTAAGCACGCTTAGGCGCTTACTTAAAAAAGCGAACTTTTCAAACGGCTTTTCGTTTAAGCACCCACTTCTATGGATAGGAGTATTTTTTTTCTATGCTCTTTGGTTTGGTCATTAGATGAGATGAGACATTGCTTTCTTCAGTGAATTTTCTATAGAATTTACAAAAATTCTCAAAAGATATTCCGTATAATTTCCATTTTATTATGCTAACAAAAACCCCTAAGCCTGCGTATAAGCGGTTCATCACTTCTTCATTGAAAACGCTGTTAGTATTGGAAGGAGTCGGCCTCGCCATATCTTACGGTTCGTGGTACAAACTAAACACCGACCGAGGTACGTAAAGGTCTTTTGTAGCTCTGAAATTGTGTTATCAATAATGTATTTACGTTTGACCAGTCCGAAATCATATCATTATTCGTAAATGATGATTTAAAGCAACATGTGTATGCGGCTTATTTCTGTAGCGAATGGGGGCGAACGTACAAAAAGAAAATGACAAAATGCTATTGTTAGGCTGGCCCAGCACTGTAACTGTACTGTACTGTACTGTTTGGTACCGCGGTGTTTGTCTCAGCATAATGGGATCATTGAACTTTCCTCCTTCCTTTCAACCTATATTATTCCACTGCTAGGCAAAGGTCTCCCCCAATACACTACACGTCTCTATTCGTGGTCGCTTCCATCCATCTCTCCAGATAACAGTCGAGGTCATCATGCCATCTTTTTCTGGGTCGCCCACGACAGCAACTTGATGTTCATTATATCCAAGTAATTAAACGTACCAGTGGAGTTGGATATGATAAGTAACTGCTTCCTCATGCGCATTTAGACCTGTTCTATAGTGACCTAGCCAACCTTGATGCGCTTCTGTAACTTTTAGAAATGTAGAATCTAAATTATTTGCAGACTTCCGTTTGTATATGTACAAAAACCACAACTGGGCACTGGAAGGTTACTACGGTCTGGGCGAAAAGTTTGGCAACCAAAACACCAGAGAGATTGATCAGCACATTTGGTCGACTGAAGGCAAAATATAAACTCTTGGTGAGATGAATGTTGCTATTAGAGCCACGTTTTGGGTGGTCACGTTTGGAACCGTCGGTTTCACACTGTTCAAGTTGGTCAAACCTGATGATGAACTCCTCAAAAAGGTCATTATTGTATAAATTTTTGCTAATTGTGGTCACTGATTGTTTAGTAATGATATTTAGTAACTACGTTGTTGGTTTTCTTGGGACTAACATTGTGTGCATGTCTTGTGTGTGGGTTTGTGTCAACTAAATAAGTATTTAGAACAATTTTTAATATACAGGTAATTTTTCAAGTGTGTGTGGATGACAAAATCCGACTATGAGGAATAGCGTAAAGTACTCAAAGGAGTCTCTGGGCTGATTTTAATGAAATTCGTAGCCAGGAATCTGAACTTTATCGGCCCGAGACTCCTTTGAGTACTTTACAATATTCCTCATATTTTCGGATTTAGCCATCCACGCACACTTGAAAAATTCATCCTGTAAATTCTTGGGATTACAAAAAAAATACAAATAAACTACCAAAGTCATTATTTGAAGTAGGTAAATTGTAAAATGTTTTGAGAGAACTTTCATAAGTTAGGTTTTTGTAAATTTTATGCTTTAAATCAGTGCCAAAGTCAAATCATTCATTTTAAAATACTACTTGAAAATGCATTTTCCATTAAACCACTTCATCAAGTTTGGTCCAGTTTGACATTTCAGTCATTCAATTTAGGATGTTTTCTACTTATCTAATCTTTCTTAAATTTTTTAGTTGGATTCAGGCTCTAAATATACAGACGCGAGAATTAAAGCAAAACAAACAGTAGATATACTTAAAGAAGCCGCAAATCAAGACTCAGAATTAAACAAGATAATAGAGGAGTTACTGAAGAAGGGAAAATGAGTGACAAAGACACAGTATTAGAAAGACTAAGTAGACGAGATGCACAAAGATTAGAAAAGTTGCAAAAGGCTCACAAGGCTAGGGAAGAAGTAGATGCATCAAATGAAAATGAAGATTATTTCTCCGGAGCATTTAAAGCCAAGTCTGAATACATTGAAGACTTATTATTGCAAGTCCCAACAGTAGAAACAAACGCACTGCCTTTACACTTTGACAACATAAAGCGGGAGGTTAACGAATTACAGAAACATGTTGTGACATCATCATTCTTTCTCAAAGAGTTCAATATGCGCAAGTATTTGGGTATAGTACAGAATCTGCAGACGAAATGCTACGAATTGGAGGAGAGACACGTTCCGAGAAAAAAGTTTGGCTTCTCAAAGAAGAAACTTCCCAAGTCCCACATGCAGAAAGAGAACTTAATGGACGAAAATGATGGCGCTGGGAAGACGGACAGTAACAAATGGAACGAAAAGCTCTTTGGTTTCGATTCAAAGGAGAACACTGCACTGTTACTTGAGAACAATGAACTATTTCAAAGGGACGTTGCTTTGCGTCATCTCAAAAACTGTACTGTTGGACTGAAAGGAGTCATGGGGACACTGCATTTAACTAATCTAGAAAACTGTGTGATACTGTCTGGCCCTGTTACGTCATCCGTATTCATTGAAAAGTGTACAAATTGTAAAATTGTCACCGCATGTCAACAACTAAGAATGCACTCGTCTACGCAGTGTGATATTTATTTACATGTGACAAGTAAAGGAATCGTGGAAGATTGTTCAGCGATCCATACAGCACCATACAATTTATACTATGAAGATCTAGAGAAACACTTCAACATGTCCTCCCTTGATAGAAATACAAATAACTGGGACAATTTAGATGATTTCAATTGGCTAGCTCCGGATATACCGTCACCTAATTGGTCAGTTTTAGAGACGTCACGTCGGATCACTGATTGGGACGAATGGTGGTCGAAAATTCCCTCCTAATACATATAGCACAAAATTTCTGCCATGTTATTGCTCTTAATACTCCATACATTAATTTAGTATGTAAACATTTTAGTTATTGCAACTAATTTATATTAACAGAACAAAACACAGAGTAACATTATTTGTTTGTGTGCATTTTTACGACACTGTAATTATTTAAGTACTGACTAAAATGAAAATTGTATAAGTTCCAAAACTGCTTGTCCTTAAACTCAACAGAAGTGCCCTTGTAACAGACTTAATTTATGACGAATCTTGAACAAAATTGTTCGCACGTTGTTTCTAGCTTCCATCTTTTGGTCTTGTATGCTAGGTAGGTAGTCATTATAGTAATATGTGAATTTTATCAGCAATTAATGAAGTGAGCTATAACAAATTATGTTAGTAACGCAAAATATCTGCTTAGTTCATTATAATTTATGAAATAAATAAATTTATCAAAAAATCTTTTTATTTCATCTAATTCAAAATTATGCGACTCCATTTTGGAATCAAAAAATACATAGTTTGTAGCACCATGTTAGTAAATTATAATATAGAAGGCGAATTAAAAACCTTTTTAACAATAAATATTAATTTATTATTTCTAGGTACATTGGAAAATATATAAAATTGTCAAGTTGATAAAATCACAGTAATTTTACAAACCGATGCGATTTTTGGGTTAGGGCATACCTAAAAACAACTGTCAACTCACATTCAAAGGACAAGCCCGTACGTAATCCCGCTTTCATATCTATATAAAAATCTGAAATATATTAGAAAATGCGTCACTTACACACATACACAGGTACATAATTATATACAAACAGACTTTAGTCAGACATTTTACAAAATGAATTATTTACGCGGTACCTATTTCTCGTAAACACAAAGCTCAACATAAAAATACAATAAAATTAAAAATAATCTCAATAATAATAGTATTGTCTCATGCATTTACGGTTTAATCATCTTTCCTTGTAGGTACAGTCGACATCAAAAGTAATTGATGAACTTACATGTTGCACACAACTTAATTCCTGTTTATTACATTCATAAACTCATCATATCATGGTCTCACATTCTATGAAATCATTGCATTTTTTTGTTATATGTAGGTTCATTAAACAATTTTGATGTCAACTGTCCATAAAATTATTTCAGGCTCCGTAATTCACATTCCAATTTTCTTTCATTCAAGACTTTCATTTGTGCGTCATAAAACTGTAAATGTATGAGACTACGAATTGTGACAACATTATAATTCGGATGATAAAATAAATGCAAATGAATAGCGCTTTAAACACTAAGTACAAGATAAAACTAAATTATGCTTGAAATTACATATAAATAAAATACATAGGTCATACTATCCAGAAGTCTTTAATTATTTCTAAAATTGATGTTTTCACGATTTATAGCCTCACCCCCAAAATAGGAAGTTGCACTGAGTGCCAGTGCAAATCACTTTTGTTCCTAGAAATGCGTTGTAAAACCATTGTAAACCCTCTATAAAGGCTGTAAAGGTGTATTTTTCCAATAATTCCCAATCGCTTTAGCTATCTATCGACCCATTTTCACATGCAAATAATAAAATAACTATTAGCCAATGAAATGTTAATTCTAGATATTGCCTCAGAATCGAATCTGTAACTCATAGCACATCAAAAATATGATTAGTTTACAAGTATGTAAAAAAATATTGCATCGTAGGTATAGTTTGTTTTTTTAAATAGATAAATTGTCATTCAATACGAGAGATTCTCTTTAATAAATTAGATAACCAAACATTATTCTCTTACACGCAAAATACTACGGGATTTTTCAAACTGACGAATATTAAGATTCTGAAGTTAGTAGGTAAGTAGTAGGAATCTCAGAGAAATAGATAGAAAAATATTATTACATCAGTTTGATAAAATATTAACTGCCTGTTACAACTATTTTGCATCCAGAAATATCCCTTACAATGTATATTTAAACTAGTTTCTTTTTTATTCAAAATATTAAGTATAAAATTTAGAAAATAGTGAGCATAAGATACGCAGCTTAATTACGGCATTATTACATAACTTACAGGAATGTCTTAATAAGAACTTAAGTACAAATATGTCTAAATTTAGTTTAAAATTTTAAATGAAGTAAATCATCATAAGATAAAATCAATGTTATAAGATTTTGAATTAGAAACGAATGCGGAAATTATAGAACTACCACTACTATATTAATTATAATAATAATAATTATGTATTATTTTATTAATTACATGACGATTTCAAAATGCAAATAAATAAACATTTCACATTTTTCGGATTTAGCAGCACTTTAATTTTGAGAGTTGCTTCGGTTTAATACCCCATGCGAAAATGCATAAAGCATCAAATAATTAAGAAGAATGGCCGGCGCACACTGAGTACACAGGGGAGAGCATTTGATTTTTTATCAATCGAATTTAATACTTATCCAATCGAAATAAGGTGCTCCGGCGTGCTCTTCGGTCCACCGAGAAAACTGATCCGAGACGTTCCAGGGTCCATAACCGAGCGTTGAAATATATACCTTATTTCGATTGGATAAGTATTAAATTCGATTGATAAAAATTAAAATGCTCTCCCCTGCCGTCACCAGTGTGCGCCGGCCAGAACTGGCAGTAAATTCGACAATATGAATAAAATAACCCCTAAATTAATAGAAAGTTACGATGCACTTACACTGGCATTACAAAGCACTTTAGTACCTAGAAATGCTTTGTAAAACCATTGTAAGCAGGCAAAAAATCTCTATAAAGGCAGTAATTGTAGCGTTGTAGGTACTGTTAAGGGCCATAACACACCGGATAGCCATGGCGACGTCGCCAGCCACCGTAGCCAACTATTCGTATCGAAATGTATGGGAGGTAACACACCTGCCCCCTAGACAAGTGGCATGAACGCTAATCGAATAGAATAGAATAGACTTCACAATGTATGGAAATGACATTACAAGTCGCTATGTAGATCACGTGACTTATGTCATTTCCATACATGAAGCGTAGCGATTTGAAGGAACGCTTGTAGACGTCAGCCACTTGTCTAGAGTCTCTAGCGACGGACTGACGTCGCCAGTCAATACAATTTGTTTGGATACGTAGCCGGCGACGTCGCCTAGGGTCCCAATGTGTTATGGCTCTAAAATCTCATAGAACATAGAACGATATCTTAGCATGTAATGGCAAATTCATATTTAAGGTACGATTGTGAAATATCTAAAATCGATTTTATCAATATTTACTCTGATTTTGACTTTCAATCAAGGCCTATTTATTAATACTATGAACACATTTAACTCGAGTTGGATGGACAATGGCTGGGTCTATATCAGGCGTAGCCGCCTGAGCACTCAGTTTTGACGTAAACGCTTAGACAATGTCATAACTGAGTGCTCGGGCGAGGGATCTGGACGCGCCAACTCGATAATAGAATCTGTCTGCCATGGTTTGGGTGGATTCTCGAAAATACGGTGCTTCGTATCTAGCATAGGGTGGAATTATTGGAGTGAATAACCGAATCTTTTCCAGCTGATTATATTAATATCGTTAATAAAAATATGTACTTATTATGTTGGTACACAACTAAAACTGGCTAAACTAACTGTATTGCTGTAGAAGGATTCTCATAATCGTAACTTTTTTATGTTACGAAACGCTGCTTTAATAACTATTTTACGCCAATCTGTGAGAGGGTGGTACTACCCTGGTCGAGCCAGCCCGTATATGATCTGCAGCGTATCTCTACCACCAACAGGAGCCACACGTATAAGGAATCTAGAAATACTTTTATAAGTGTCATTATTTAATTTAGCCGTAATTTGTAGCCAACATAATAGGCACCGTAATATAACTTACTTACGTAATTTTAACGTAATCGGTTATCGGACTTTGACATTTAAAGCTCGTATTAATAAATGCGTCTCAAAGTTGAGATCGATCTCAAGATGCAGTTTTGACGTTTAATGTATGGAACATCCGTCAAAAACAGCATCCTAAGTTCGATCTCAGCTTTGAGATGCATTAATAATAGGAGCCATACAGTGATACCTCACAATCGCACTATCTTATAATAAATCACACTAAACAAAAAAAAATACTTGGGCCATGGAATGGAGACCGTTTCGACGCATTCTATTCTCTATCAAGTTCAGTAAAATTTAAAACCAATTTCCTTATGGCAGTCATGGTACAATACTCTTTCCATGACAGTTAGGTCATATTATTAGGACATGTGCGTTGGTTAAAAATTGTCTTTTTCATCACTCATACGCGGAAAGTAGGTCGAAAGGTGCCTGAAGAGCCGACAGAAGGTGATACTTTTCTGATCGGGCAAAATCGTTGACAGAACGGGCACAATCGATATCCAGATAACGATTGGGCCCGTTCTGTCAAATTATAAAAAAATACGAGTTTCTATTTAACCATGTTCCAACCAAAGAGAATGTAATATGTAGTTCCAACCTTCTTATAGCCACTCAATTACAGCGCGATGTAAAATTGAAATAACATAAAGTTAAGTATTAATTAAAGAATATTTTTTTTAAATGACTTTATTATAATTTACTTTCAACAATTTCTTTGAAATATCATAGACTTGGGAAAATATTTTAAATTTTCCCTAAATCAATCACAAATCGTTCCTCCTCCGAAACTATAATCACAGACTAAAACCTTTTTAATATTTGAAAACTGGCCTCTAAAAAAAAAAACAAAGTGAGTGTCAAAATATCAAAAAGCAAAATACACAATCTACATCAGTATACATGTGTGTGTATGTGTAAGTAGTTGTTCACTCATTTTTTTCTTTAGCTACTTAAATAACATTTTATTTTTTCTTTCCTTGTACACGTGATGAAAAGCACAGTGTTTATCTCGGGTTAAAGTAACTTATTATTGGTCCCTCGAACTATTAGCGCCCTCGCTACCGTCTCGGGACCAATAATAAGTTACTTTGCCCCTCGGATAACAATGTACTATATTAGTGTTGAACAGGTTAATCAACATCACTGATCGGCGACGTCTTGGGTGGGACATCGCGGGTAGAAAATACCCCTGAGTCTGCTAGCTAAACACTAGTGGAAAACCACTGGTATCTAATATTATCTTGTGTCGGTCATCAGCATGAAGCTATTAGAGAGTGGAAGTGTTCTTAGTAGATTTCTCTATGAAACAACGCGTGGAAATTTGGAATGGCGCGGGTGGTGGGGGTTAAAAAATGGTGGCATCTATCTACCGGTAAATAGTACAACTACTCGCTTCGTGTTATGTCGTTGTTAGTACGTAGTTTAACTTTTTCACACTAGATTTCACTAAGTGTAGGGTGATTAAAAAAGACATACAGAGGGTCGCCACTTAGTGTCGAATAGAATTATATTTGGGATGCGAACGTTGGCAAGACGTCTGCACAGGACGAACGCCAACAGCACACTGACTTAAGCCACGCTTACTGTGATGACGTCAACGGCTTAGTTGAGCCATGCGGCCGAGTTGCTTATACCCAGTTCCCTTAGTAATTGGTCCATGGTCATCTGTTAGCAGTGCTCCGGCCGAGAATTTACGAATGGGTAAGAATTTACGATTTAATAAGATAAATTTGAGACCAATGGTTACGCAATAGTTGACTCGACGCCCAGAACAACGCATATTCAAACATTCCCCTGATTTTCAGGGAAACTTATTTGTTTTGAAAAGTCTATAACTGCCATAAGACATTTGGTTCGTTATTTAAATTTACAGAACTCAACAGACGTGTGATTGGCCAATAAAGCCTTAAGGCTACGATACACTATCCTCAACTGGCCACTCTCACCAGTTGGGTTTCTTCTGTACGATGGTCCACTGTTGATATGTGTTGTTGGGGTCGCAGGGCGCGAGCCCCAGTTGTCGGGAGTGCGGCTGTAGGGTGAGGCAGTGCCCGTGGAGACGGTGGATCAGTTGGTGGTGTGAGGAGTCGTAACTGGAATTCAAAATTATGGCGGTTTAGAACGTCTAAGCCCAACCCCCCTTCCCTCTGTCCCACTACCCTTCAGGTCGGTACCGTGCAAGCGATGCCTTTGGTATTGCAAGCAAGTCAGTCTGCCCTATAACTTATAACATTTGCTTAATAGCGCACTCTAGTGTTATGTAAATCATCAATTCAATTCAATTTCAATATCGGGGGCCTTACCACGAACTCTTATCGCGATTCAATTATCATGACAATAAGAAACGTCATTGCACAAAAAGTCGCTGAAACGTTAAAACAATACTGCTATAAGAGGTGGTGGTAAGGCCCCTGGGGCCTTACGACGAACTCTTATCGCGATTCAATTATAGGAACGTTTTAACGTTTCAGCGACTTTTTGTGCAATGACGTACCTTATTGTCATGACAATAAGAAATGTCATTGCACAAAAAGTCGCTGAAACGTTAAAACAATACTGCTATAAGAGGTGGTGGTAGGGCCCCTGGTATCAAGTGTATACACTTGCATGCTTGACTGATACCTCTATTTCAGTTTATAAACATACTACTTATATAATTTTACTCATCGCCGAAATGTGATTCCTCTATATTGGTATAAAAGCATGTTTTAAAAGAATTTCCGCACTTCAAAATGCTGCAAAACATTTTTAGTCGATGTGTCCTGCTTGTACAAAGTCCGGCGACATACTGAATCACAAATCGCGCGGTGGTGGTCACTTACGCCACCAGAGTGGCGACAAAGTGACGCGGATTTGTAACTTCTAAACTGTATTTATTCCAAATTCCTTGTACCACCACACTAATCCTTCGACGTCGATCGATGGCGATCGTTTGACGGTTTGATCATTCCTTGCCCAAGGCTTAGTGTCCGGCTTGTACTTCTGGATTTTCGAAATCTATGTGCGTATCATAACTTAATATGATTATCACTTGCTTACGGCGAAGAAAAACATCGCTAGGAAACCTGCATCTTAGAAAATCTAACAAATCGAAAGACAAGTTAAATCCACCAACCCGCATTGGGCCAGCTCGGTGGATTATGGCCTGAATCCCCCTCGCTATGAGGGGAGGCCCGTGCCCAGCAGTAGGAAAAAGGGCTAATCGCTCAAATACACTTCGTTATAACAGTGTCATGTTAAAGTGTAGCGTGTCTTGCCTTGCTTATTTCGGAAGGCAGCACACTGGAGCTATTGTTTAACAAAATACATTGTATTAAAATAAGTAAATGGCGATTTAAAAAAAAAACAATGTAAAAATGACAAGCCCGCTGAGTTTCTTGCCGGATCTTCTCAGTCGAGGTCGCGTTTCCGATCCGGCGGTAGAACTTAAGGAAAAAATGTAAAAAGACAATTTGTAAGTGCCCCCGTAGGCCTAAACAAAATAAATGAATTGAATTGAATTGAATAATATTATTATTATGAAGGGGTAGTGATGCTGCCGTACCTCCATGGTCCGTCGACGGTGCCGAGCCTGCAGAAGGCCTGCTTCACGTTGTCGGCGTCCCCCTCCACGCAGCGCTCGCCCACGCCGAGCTGGCCCGCTTCGTTCAGCCGGTACAGCTGGCTGTTGCCCGACCCGTGACACGCCGAAGTACCTGTCACCATCGACACATGTATCACCACCCTTATATTACAATTGAGTACGTAGACACGTGTCACGGACCAATAAGCTATAGACGCCGCATAGTCGGGACATTCTCGCCCCGGCCTACTTAGTGATGGGATGTTTTCGAGAACATTCTCACCCTCGGAAACTTACTCGTGAGATTTTTTTATTTTGGGTGACGTTATCCTAACTTTCAATCTTAAAAACAATTAAAACCACCATACTTGCATGTTTAATGAGGTTTATGCCAAGTTTAACATGCTTCAGAAGATAAATTCTCGAAAATTCTCACGAGTAAGTTTCCGAGGGTGAGAATGTTCTCGAGAACATCCCATCACTACCCCGGCCTAACACTTTACCACATCATGTCAGCCAAAAGACGTCCGCTGTTGGACATAGGCCTCCTCCAAGGTTTTCCAAAACTACCGGTCCTGTGCTGCTTGCATCCAGGCGGTTTCCCGCGACCTTCACTAGGTCGCCGGTCCACCTTGAGGGTCTACCCACGCTGCGTCTTCATTACCACTGTATTTTAATTGGTCCGTAAAACGCTAGACCTTGAACGGACGAATCAAAATGCGCCGTATTCTCCGATGCCCCGCCAGCTATTGATGATTGTAGTTTCGTACAAATAGTGGGTGGAAATGGCGTCTTGTTTTATTGGTCTGTGACAGGCGTGTACTTGAAGAAAAAAAGAGAAATGACGTTGGGACAACTTATGACAGTTCGCAAACTTCCAAATATCAACGAATCATTAGATGTGTATAAAAAATTGACAATCTGAAAGCCACTTTGAGGTGTCAGATGAGTTACAAAATAGGCTTCGAGGTGTTATTGTAATACTCCAAAGATTGCTTATCTATTACAAATCAATAATAATAGGAATTAACTGATTTTACTAATAAATACAATTATTTAAAACCTAATCTTATCATAAAATAGTTTTGATTCGACATTTTAAAAGATATGTCGATAAACTAGATAAACAAAGAAATTCGGCAATCTGATTTGATGCCTAATATTAACAACAATAGAGTTCCGTTTGGACCGTTAACTCTAAACGCAGAATACTCAAACGCAACTCAAATTTGAGAGCTACTTAACTTTGACGCGTCATACATATTGGTGGTAGAGCCAAGCTGTAGCCAATTGACTCATATACCTACGGACTGGCTCGACCGGGGTAGTACCACCCTCTCACATAAGATCGGCGTAAAGTAGCTATTACAGCTGAGTTTCGTACGATGAGTGAGGGAGCCGGAAGCCCAACCCCTCCCCCCTTCAGGTCGGCAACATGCGAGCAATGCCTTTGGTATTGCAAGCATCTATAGGCTACAGTAACTGCTTAACATCAGGCGGACCGTATGCTTGTATGCAAAAAATATACACATTTGAGTTCCCTTTGAGTAAGTCGTAAGTCTTACCTAATAGCGACTGTAGCCTAGGGGTGAACAGGTTGGGCTAGCAATCATAAGGTCTAAGGTTCGATCCCTGGTGGGGCATGCACCAATGGATGATGCTGACGGTGAGGGAAAACATCGTGAGGAAACCTACCTATCCCTCGGGATTAGGTAATAGTCAGTTCCTGTATACACGGCGACAAGGTTCACCACCTGTCACGTTGGGTTCGGACTATCTGGTGAAACGTGGGCTTTGAGTTGGTTAATACCTCCACAATGTGGTGGTGTATGGCCTTGAGTGGCCATACACCACCACATTGTGTATGGCCCCTGACTACCCCCGAATGGGGATAAAAGTCGTGACGTTACATTTGATTTTTTTCATTGCTTACCTATATACGCGGGTGCCGCCTTCCCCATAGTGTCCAAACATGTTCCAGTGGCCTTATTCTTCACCATCCCCCAGTGTACATTCTTCGGGAGCTTCGGGAACTTGTCGTACACGTCATAGGCAACATTCTCCATGAACCAACCAAAGCTCTTACACTTCAACCTCTCTTTCAACGCCACTTGCTCGCTAATATCACCCATATCCAAAAACCTAGCCATCGGTTCTCTAGTGTAGAAGAACTCCTTATGCTCCTCATCGAACCAAGTCTCTATAACCCTCTTGTAATTAATCGTGATCAAAGACCCCTTCCTATTCTTTGCCAAATTGCCGAAGGAGTATGGCATGAACGCGCGATACACGTGTCCCACTCTCGCGCACGGCACCCATTCGATGCTGCCACCGCACTGCCAGATCTTGAAGCTCAGTTCGAAGTTCTCTCCCCCCCATACTAAGAGGCCAGGGTCGTAGGCTCCGATCTCTAAGAAGTAGCGTCTGTTTATCGCGAAGAGTCCACCAGCGTGGGTTGGACTCTTGTACGGCTCGGACTTATGTTTGTGCAAGTTTGCTTCTCTATCAGGGACTTCGTTTTCCTTGTACAGCATCCCCCATTCGAAGATCCCTCTGTAATTTGTCCCGTGTTGGTAAACAGGCCTGTATTCGAACGTTTTGTGGTCAATTCCATCTATGACTGGAACGGTCATGGTTCTATAGTCTCTGTAGATGGGAGCCAGGAGTGGGGGCAGCCAGTTGACGTTGACCTCGCAATGGGCGTCGAGGAATACGATGACGTCACCGGTGGCCTCCTGGGCGCCTCTAGAACGAGTGCGGATCAATCCTTCGCGTTCTGTGTTCCTGATAAGCCGCACCTTGCCTTTCCATCGTTTTATGTAATTATCTAAGTTCCCTTTGAGGTTGTCTTTGTCGGAGAAGTCGTCGACCTACGGGAAATACATAAATTCTTGAAAACGGTAGGAGCATACAATATAAAAAAATATCGTGGGACCTGGGGTAGGTACCTATCTGCTAGCACCTTTTTACCTAAATTATCCCACTGCTGGGCAAAGGTCTCTTTCATTTTACTCTACATATATCTATTTGATGCAGCCTCCATCCATCTCTCCAGATAACAGTCGAGGTCATCAGGCCATCTTGGACACTCATTTATTTAAAAAAACCGGACAAGTGCGAGTAAGACTCGCGCCCTGAGGGTTCCGTACAAATTGGGACCCCCATACAAACTTTCACCCCTTATTTTACCCCCTTTGGGGCGGAATTTTCGAAAATCCTTCCTATGCTCTTCTTCTAAGCTGTAAGGGGTACCTACTGATTAAATTGCATGTTTGTAACACCAGCGGTTTGGGCTGTGCACGTCTTGACAGACGGACAACAAAGTGATCGTATAAGGGTTTTTTCTTATGAGGTACGGAACCCTAAAAATGAGGTGTTTCTATAATTAGCATGTTATGAAAGATACATGGTTAATTAAACATAAAGGGTTATTATTATTTTAATGACTATCATAAAAAAGATTACAATAATCCTATTATTACCGATACCCACCAAAACATTCATTTTAATTGATTTATCGCGTTTTTCAGAGAACGCTAAGTGTTAACTTATCACCAAATCAAAGTGGTTTACGGACATTTTGATGAATGTGTTGGCACATAAAATATACCAAATTAAACTTCAGATCGTCAGGAATAAAATGTATTTGATTTGGTAATTGATGTTTAAATTTTACCAAATGTTGTAGAAAAGTTTAAAAATATGTTGTTTTTATCCTAAATCTTAAATTCTCTCCACAACGGCTCACAGATACTACTTATATGAAATCTATTATCTTTTCAACAATATGTATTTAAAGATTCGTCATCGCCTTTTCGTATGCACCCTCTTAATTATAGTCGTTTAATACGATTATTAACTTGTTTGATCAAGTGTGAAGTATCACCTATGGTACGGGTAGCAATGGTTTTTGGTTTCTTAATAAAATGAGAGTGGTTTTTGCTCCTCCCGTATTCACTGGGCGTCGAGTCTGGTCTGGTAGCATTTAACCACTGGACAACTATTAAAAAACCGGCCAAGTGCATGTCGGACTCGCACATAAAGAGTTCCGTACCGCCACCGTAGAATAAAAACACCAAAAATATCAAGTTTCTTGTATGGGGACTCGCTTTATTTTTAAATTTTATTTTACTTTTAGTATTTGTTGTTGTAGCGGCAACAGAAATACACATTCTGTGAAAATTTCAACTCTGTACCTATTACGGCTCGTAAGATACAGCCCGCTGACAGACAGACAGACGGACAGATAGACGGACAGACGGACAGACGGACAGACAAACAGACAGCGTAGGCTTAGTAATAGGGTCCCGTTGGCACCCATTGGGTACGGAACCCTAAAAATGGTCTATAGCGTGATAACAAAATTTTTGCAAGTCACGGGCCTGTGGGGCTACTCCGAAATACGAAACGAAACGTTTCAGCTGACGGATGGTACCTACATTTTACTACTCTGAAAGTGTTTCGCCAGTGTTCCGAATTCTTTCGGAGTAGGGTCCACGAAAGAAGAAACGTCAAAACATGACTATCGGATCCGAAGTTCAGAGGGCCTACTCTGTTTCAAACGAAAACGAAATTACGGACGAAATACGCGTATTTCCTACTACGTTTCTCATTGATTCTGACATTTCTTACGAACGAAAATTGTTTGACGTTTAGATTCGACGACGACGAAGACGTCAAACTATTTTAGTTCGTAAGAAATGTCGGAATCAATGAGAAACGTAGTAGGAAATACGCGAATTTCGTCCGAAATTTCGTTTTCGTTTGAAACAGAGTAGGCCCTCAGATTCGATAGTCACACTTTTGGAGTGAAGGAAAACGTTACATCCGTCAGCCGAAACGTTTTGCTTCGTATTTCGGAGTCGCCCCACTGATCACGGACACGTGAGATGGGCACAGCATCCTATGCAATAGGTAGGTAATACAGTACAAATGAATAGTACAGTGTACAGGGCCTCAAGTCCGCTAACAATTAACCATTGCGAAACCACTGGTCTCTAATTATATTCGTGAATTCTTCATTTTTAATTCTGGCCGTTCGGCATGTTGTCGGCCAGGGGCTGCTAACAGATGGCCGACAACATGTCGGCCTCCAAGAATTTACGATTTATAATGAAAAATGTACGAAGATAATCATCATCATCTTCATCTCAGCCGAAAGACGTTACTGCTGGACATAGGCCTCCCCCAAGGTTCGCCACATTGACCGGTCTTGCGCTTCCCGCATCCAGCGGATTCCCGCGACCTTCACCAGGTCGTCGGTCCACCTTGTGGGAGGCCTACCCACGCTACGCTTTCCGGTGACGAAGATAATACTAGATACTAATATTCTTTTACATGGTTTTTAAACCGCCTGGGTTTAGACTAAGTAAACGTGGACAATAAAGTGATTTTAAAAGAGCTTTTGATATACGGAACCATGTAAGTAATGCATGGCATTTTCGTTTACATTTGTTTAAACACATCAATTAATAACTGGGCACTCAATAGGAATACTGATAAAAAGTAAGTTTAAAAACTAAAACCCGACTGCGGAAAAAACCCGCTCTAAAAGTATGAAACAAGAAAATATTCTCATCTAGAGGATAGCCGTGGTCCGTGTAGGTCTTTTAGGGCCAAATGGCATATGAACACGGACCACGGCTATCCTCTAGATGAGAATATTTTCTTGTTTCATACTTTTTAGAGCGGGTTTTTTCCGCAGTCGGGTTTTAGGTTTTAAACTTACTTTTTATTTAATTATTTTGGAGTTATAGGTAACAATATATATATATATATATATATATGAAATGTGCTCATCAAGCTCTTTCATTTGATACCCCACACGATTTCATTAAAAAATGATTTTTTTTTAGTTCTTGACATTATGTCCTCTAGAGGGCGCTATATGCAATTTTATGTGACGTCACATAGCCTATAACCAGCGTGCCATTAAGCCGCTTCTGACGATACCTCATTTGTCAAATTACGACAAGTAGTTTGGAAGTTAGGTGGGAACAGATGCACATACATACATACATACATACATACATACATACCGGTCAAAATCATAACCCTCCGCCGTAGTCGGGTAAAAAGTAAACGAAGTAGTGTAGTCGCAAGCGGTATATTGTAACACTGCGTGAAATTAATTCAAGCAAGTTTTATCGACAAGCCTACGGAAGGCGTTGAAGCATAACTAAACCGATAAAATATTTTATTTTAGACGAATTCTCTGCGTACATTGCAAGGTATATTGAACTCTGAAAATAATGGATATACCTTCTTACTACGACATTAGTCACAAATATTGTACAAATAATGATAGATGCTAATTATTGTGATGCCGACGCGGTGAGGGTATAACAAGAACAAGAGACGCACGTACGCTGTTTCTTTTTATCCTATAGCTCTCTCCCACTCAGTGGGGCTACTCCGAAATACGAAACGAAACGTTTCGGCTGATGGATGGTACATATTTCTACTCTGATAGTGTTTTGGAAGTCTTCCAGAGTCTTTCGGGGTAGAGTCCACGAACGAAGAAACGTCAAACCACGACTATCGAAACCAAATTTCGGATTCAAAACACTTTCACAGTATAGGAAAACGTACCATCCGTCACTAGCGACTGTACTAGCGACTGTAGCCTAGGGGTTGGTCTAACAATCAGAAGGTCCCAGGTTCGATCCCCGGTGGGGCATGCACCAATGGATGAATTTTCATCTATGTGCATAATTTACAGTTCGCTGACGGTGAGGGAAAACATCGTGAGGAAAACAAACCTATCCCTCGGGATTAGGTAATGGTCAGTTCCTGTATACACGGCGACACGGTTCACCACCTGTCACGTTGGGTTCTGACTATCTAGTGAAACGTGGGCTTTGAGTTGGTTAATACCTCCACAATGTGGTGGTGTATGTCCACTCAAGCCTCTGACTACCCCCGAACGGGGATAAAAGTCGTGACGTTACATTACATTTTTTACCATCCGTCAACCGAACCGTTTCATTTCGTATTCCGGAGCAGCCTTGATGGGCCACTTTTTACCAACTTAAAATATGAGGATCTCAATTCGACCTGTATATTTTTTTTACCCACATTTGATAGATTATTTCCGGCCTTTTAGTGCTTTAGGGTTTATTTTTTTGAGACCTTTGCCCAGCAGTGGAATAACACTGATTGAAAAAACTCTGTTGTTCACAAAATATCTACCAAAGACGATGGAAACTATTGTATTATTTTTTTAAGTGAAGTGAATATTAAACTTACCAATACAATTTCGTGCAGCACATTAGGTGGTGAGCGGTTGATGACAGAGTGAACAGTCCTCATCAGCACCGAGAAGCCTTCATTGTGGAACACAATGATCACTGAAGTGCTGGGGAGTTCTTCAGGGTAATGCCAGTACTTGCATTCGTCGAGACGTGTGTCCGGGATTGACCTTGATGAAAGGATGTGCCACTTACAAATTGTCAATTTAAACTCTAACTTAACTATACAATTAGAGCCTTTTTCATAGTTTCTTTTACTGGCAATTTTCTTTGTACTTAATAAGAAAAAATCTTCACTAACTCATAGACAGACAATGCACAGCATAAGCTGGGTCTAGAAGCATGAAAATTGCACAGGAGTATATTTTATGACACAAGTGAGCACTAAGAATGGACTGTTTAAAATGCATCCCCTAAGGGGGTGAATAAGGGGATGACAGATTGTATGGAAGTTGTTATTTTTGTAGTTAGAAATATGAAAGTTGATTTTTTAGCTTATGTTTATATGTAAAAGTCAGTTGTTGTGTTTTGAAAATTCATCCCCCTAAAGAGGTTAAAATAGGGGACGAAAGTTTGTATTAAAGATTGTCATTAAAAAGCTAGTGTTTTATACAAAAGTATTTTCGAAACCTATAATCTTGAATCCTTGTTGAGTAATTAATTCTGTTTTTCGTTAGCTCTTATGGCTACACCCAGGAAGGGTAGTCCTGCATTAAAGGCGAAAATAGTTCATGACATTATGGTCCTCAGTGGGCGCCATATTCAATTTAATGTAACGTCACATAGCCTATAACCAGCGGACGATCAAGACGCTTCCAACAATACCCCATTCATCAAATTATGATAAGTTGTTTGGAAGTTATGCGGGACCAGATGAACATACAGGTCAAAATCGTAACCCTTCGCCATAGTCGGGCAATAATAACCTGATTAACTAAGCTGGAACATGGGAACACAAAGAAATACTAGGAGTTAAGAAATGATACCTGTTCATGGCTATATCATCGGAAGCAGCAATGTTCATGCCATATTCGCCTTCAGACTCGGTAATATCGTTGATCCTGTCCCCTGCCATGTGATATGGCTTCCCATCTTCCCCTGGGCCAGTCACATGCTTTATTTCCTTTGGCTCAAAGTTGCCAAGTTCTGAAACAATTGAAGTGTTACTGGTGGTAGAGTAGAGCTATAGCCAATTGATTGCAGCTCATATATGGCTAGCTCGACCGGGTAGTACCACCCTCTCACCGAAGATCGACGAAAAGTAGCTAATACTAGCTCACAATGGACTGGCTCAACCAGGGTAATACCACCCTCTCACAGAAGATCAACGAAAAGTAGCTAATACTAGCTCATATATGGACTGGCTCTACCAGGGTAATACCACCCTCTCACAGAAGATCGGTGTAAAGTAGCTATTACAGCTGTGTTACGTACAATGAATCAGAGAACCAGAAGCTCAACCCCCCCTCCCGCCTCCCTCAGTTCCGCAACATGCAAGCGACGCCATTGGTATTGCAAGCATCTATAGGCTATAACTGCTCAACATCAGGCGGGCTGTAGGCTTGTTTGCCAGCTGATTCTGTTGGTACACAAACTGAACTTGATTGACCATGTCCAGTGTCCATGTGGACCAACTACATGTCTATGTGGTCAGTCTTATAAGGGTTACTTCCCACTGGTGAATTGCATGCAAATGTGTATCCAGTGGGGAAATCACAAGTCGCTAGTGATATCACCCTGAACTTCATTGCCATTCTACTTAGATTGCAACATATGAGTAAGACAGAAATATTTTTAGATATGTCAAGTTTAATTAATTTAGTTATTAGCCTTTATAACTGATGATTGTATTACATTATTTTAATAACATTAGAATAATAATGCATGCATTAAAAATTATTCAGTAATAAATTCATTCACTATATAAATAATTTGTGTTTCATTTTCATATATTCCATTCTTTATTCTATTGTCTCATCAGTTTGGAATCATTAGTGTGGACCTTGGATACAAAGGCTTCCTCAAGCACATTCCAGGCATCTTTAACATAGGCCATTCTATGCCACAGGGCGCCAGCTGCTGTTTAATAACAAAAGAATCAGCATCACTGAATGGTATTAATGGTTGAATGTTTGAAGAACTTAAAAAAATATTGTAGCTAATAGGTAGTTTATTTATATCATGTTGTAGCTGTGGTTTTAACATCCTTTTATAACAAATACCCCGTTTTGACTCAAATTATTAGTACTACATTTATGGAATATAAATAAAGTTTTTCTTAGTCAAAAAATGTTGATGCACTGCTAAAGTGCAAAAATATTCTGTGACACTATGGTAATAATATGATAATTTTATTCAAACATCTTTAATTCATGCATAAATAAATACAAATAGCATATAGTTTTCGTCTCAACTAGTGTTTGCATGTATTGGTGCAGTGTGTATAAAAATTTTGCAGTTCAAATGTAGCAAACATACATAATAACTAGTTTACGACACAGCGGTAGGTACCTCCGATTCATGTGCAACTGCATAGCTCACAAAACGCATGTTGACGTAACAAAAACAACGTGAGAGGCAGAATCACCGGTATAATAGGCCACATAACAGTACTTACTATTAACGCCATTATTTCTGAGAAAAACTATTTTATGTACGAAATAACACATTTACCTGTCTTCAGAGTTGGGTAGACGTCCAGATGAGACTTGTAGTACTCCGGTTGGGACTCCAAAGCGAATACATCACCAGTTTCCCCGCCGACGTTCTCGCTAGACCACTTGTGCAAGGCGTACAGCAGAACTAATAGAACCGCGCAGGCCGCGGACATGCGGATAATTCTACCACTTCTCACGTTTGTGATCCTCATTTTTGCGATATTTAAAGCGTGTTCATTTACCAAAATTAATAAAAAAATATTAATTTAGGTCGAGAGACGTCGACGAACGACTCGTCCGGTCCAGGCGGATGACGTTTATGACAGACTTGACAGACAATGGTGGAGTGACGGTTGTGACGGCTAGATAAAACGTCAACATATTACGTTTCGTTCGCGCTTTCTAGTAAATCTAAGGAACGAAAATAGGCTTTTATAATAAATCCAGGTAGTAATAGGCAGCCGGCAGGTGTCTTTTTCATTAGTTTTAGGTCATCCCACTTGATATTTTGCAGTTTGACGCGTATTTTGAGGTTTAAGGGGTTGAACTTGTGGAGCGTTGATTGACACCAGAGTTTGACATTTGCGTTTCGTTTACAAGCAAATCAAATTTGAAATTCGCTTCGCACCGGTCGTCGTCAGATCAAAATATTTATCGAAGCTTATAATTTTATTTATTCTCTTAATTTATTGAAATTAACAAACATAATATCTAGGAGAATCACAACGTAAATATTTATAACATCACAATGGAGCGCGGTAAGTAAACTTACGGTTGTTCGTGAATTTTGAGAATATTGTGCAATTTTTAATATTGGATCATTATGCCTTGCAGCTCAAGGACAGTTTACAATGGATACCTTCGTCAACAACTGGAATCTGGACTTCCCGAACTATCAGCTAACTGCACCGGACCTGAAGAAGCCTCTGATGGTGATGGGAGCTTTGTTTCAAGTTCTGGATAGACTTGGTATTGACAGAGATGCAGTACTTGGTGTGAGTATTAAACAGGGTTTTACTATGTATATTATACATAAAACAAAGTACTTGAGTGGTGACCACAGTCTGGAATCCTACCCAGCAGAACAAGGATGTAATTTTTTTGCTATGACCATAATTGGATTTTCGTCTACAGTGTATCGTTAATACCTAATTGTTAATTTAGTAATTATTTTTTAATTGTCTGGTTAACGGCCGGGACGGCTAACAACCTTTGTTAACTCCACTAGCTTGCAGAAGAGAATCGTAACGACCACACCATCTACTACTGGGACCTGCTGCCGGTGATAAACATGACACGTGTGATCAACCACCTGGTGTCCGTGATGCCGCAAGTGAACGTGAGCGTGATGATCACACACTTCCTGCAGCCAACAGCCGTCACATCACACTCTATCTTGCTGATGCTCTTCAACTTGATGCTGTTCAATGAAGACCGCTTGCAGCAGATAGCTCCGCTTGAAGAGGAGCTATTTGCTAGGACTGATCATGTGAGATACTTATTTTTTAATATTTTTTTTTTTAAATGAATTGGTGACAAGATTGGCTAGCATTAACTATCATGGACACCTCAAAATGACACATTCTGGACCTTGATACTAGGATCTAATAAAATTATTCCCTCTGGGGAAAATCCTCTATAAGAGACCTGTACTATAGACCGACCGCAAGTGCTGTACCGCGCCTTCTTGCGCGGGGAGGTGGGGGAGTCGGAAGGTGAGAGCGATGACGGGTGGGGGAGCGGGACAGCGAGAGCGATGAGCCCCCCGTCTCGCCAATCGCGTACCTAAGGCGCGGTACAGCGCTTGCGGTCGGACTTTAACACAACAAATCCGCTCATAGTCTACGACTGTTTTGTGACTAACGTGGCAAACAAGCGTTATGGACCTCCAGATGTTAAGCAGTTACCGTAGCCTATGGAAACTTGCCATACCAAAGGCATTGTTCGCACATTGCCGACCTGAATGGGGGTTGGATAGAGGGAGGGGAAGGCGTGGTTCCAATTCTTGCACTCATCGTACGACACGCAACTGCAATAGCTACTTTGCGCCACTCTTGGCGGAAATCGAACCCGCAATCCCCCGATGTGAGCCGAGCGGCCTGCGCTCGAACCATTGCACCAAACGGTCATCATAAGGTAATAATAATAAGTGTAATGATTTGCAGGTGAAGGCATTGGAAGAGAAGAAGAACAAACTACTGGAGATGCTCAACGAACAGGCTGAAGAGAAAGGCAAGCGCGCTGAAAGAATGGAGAAGGTAACATAGTTACACAAGACATTAATGTCTTCACAAAGTTAGTCCATATCACGTCACACCAAAACGTCATTGAATCCAAAAACCCCATGCACAGCCCGCTCAGTTAGCGTTCGACCGTAAGCGCGAGAGTGGCGAGAGTAGCTAGTTGACGTCGTAATAATATTGCAAAATACCCTCTTGTGATACAAGGAAGCATATGAAAGCAACTGGCATTATATTTCACTAGCTGATGCCCGCGGCTTCGCCCGCGTGGATGTCGGTTAATTTTTGCCCATTTTTTTAAGTATTAAAATGGATATAGTATGTTATCCTTAAGAGATAGACATATGCCATCGCGGACTTTTCTGTAATTCCACCATACATCATTTTGTTATATCTCAAAGGGTTTAGGCAGCGTTTTCGTTGAAAGCTCCCAGACGGCTTATTTTTTTCCGACACTTCCAACTAATATCATATTTTTTTAGCCAATGTATACAAATTATATACTAAAACCTTCCTCGAGAATCACTCTATCCATTGGTGAAAACAGCATGAAAATCGGTGCAGTAGTTTTTGAGTTTATCGTGAACAGACAGACAGACAGTCGCGGCGGAGGACTTTGTTTTATGATATGTAGTGAAGTGATAAGTGAGTGCCCTTCAAATACAATATTTTATGAGAAAAATAAAGTTTATAATAACTGGTCACGTTTTACCAGACTTGAAAAATTTGCTGTAACATAACTCATAAAAAATGGTGCATCCTAGTTGGATCGCGACATAAAGCAATACGAAGAGGAGTTGAAACAAGAGAAGGAGGCCCACGACGAAGAGAGGCAGGAGTTGGAGGCGGTCCGGAAGGAAAAGAGGCAGCTCGAGATGATGATGGAACAGAAGAAGGGCCACAGGGACGCACTCCTCGCCGAGGTGGCCAAGAAGAAGGCACTCAGGTAAAAAGACGATTTTGGCGATTTTTCGCTTCTATTTTTTTCACGTTTAGTCCACCATATTATACAGGGTTATTGGAAAAACATTAACAACCTTGCAGGACTGTATTACTGACTTCAAGAACACCAACTTTTGTTCTATGACTTTGTTATTTTTTGTTAAATTTAACAAAAAATCACACTCTAAAATGAATCAAGCAAGAAAATATGCTCATCTAAAGGATAACTGTGGTCCGTTTGGGTAGTGCAAAGTGGAATACAACAACTTACCATGGCTTTGCTCTAGATGAAAATATTTTCTTGTTTCATACATTTTAGAAAGTGATATTTTGTTAAATGTATTACGTTTTGTAAAAAGTCATAGAACAAAAAGTAAGTTTAAAAACTAAAACCCGACTACGGAAAAAACGCGCTCTAAAAAGTATGAAACAAGAAAATATTCTCATCTAGAGGATAGCTGTGGTCCGTGTAGGTCTTTTAGGGCCAAATGGCATATGAAAACGGACCACGGCTATCCTCTAGATGAGAATATTTTCTTGTTTCATACTTTTTAGAGCGCGTTTTTTCCGTAGTCGGGTTTTAGTTTTTAAACTTACTTTTTATTTAATTATTTTGGAGTTTTAGGTAACAATATATAATTATATTTTTGAAATGTGCTCATCAAGCTCTTTCATTTGATACCACACACGGTTTCATTAAAAAATGTTTATTTTTTCGTTCATGACATTATGTCCTCTAGAGGGCGCCATATGCAATTTTATGTGACGTCACATAGCCTATAACCAGCGCGCCACTAAGCCGCTTCTGACGATACCTCATTTGTCAAATTACTACAAGTAGTTTGGAAGTTAGGTGGGAACAGATGCACATACATACATACATACATACATACATACATACATACATACATACATACCGGTCAAAATCATAACGCCTCCGTAGTCGGGTAAAAAGTTGTAGTTTATGATGTCAGTAATACAGCCCTGCAAGGTTGTTAGTGTTTTTTCAATAACCCTGTACTGGGATGGTTGCATGTCAAGGGTTGTGAGACTGGTGTGGAGTGTGTTTGGTCTTCTTCTTATCGTATGGTTAGTGGCCAACCTGGTATCAGAGTTGTTCAAGCCGCCCGAAGGCCTCTGACAAGCCTTTACGACTGCTGCCTAGATGACAACAAACCGGGACCGACTTTTTACGTGCCCTCCGAAGCACGGAGACGCTCAGTTCAAATGCCACTAAACGGTCACCCATCTCTGACTGACCTTGCCAAACGTTGCTTAGCTTCCGATCCTTTATCGATCAGTGATTGCAGAACCGGAGCCGGTAAATCTAAAGTAGAGGTGATAAATAATAATAATAAATATCCTGGGATATTCTTTTACACACGGCTACCTGATGCCAAACTAAGCAGAGCTTGTACTATGGAAACTAGATAACTGATATTACTACATATACTACTTTTTGTTTGTAAATACATACTTAATATACATAATTAAACCCAGACTCGGGACAAGCAGACATGTTCATGCACACAAATGCATGTCCCGGGTAGGAATCGAACCTACGACCTGCAGCGTGATAGGCGGAATCTAAACCCACCCCGCCAACGGGTCCATCAAATGTATGTTTTTTTTTTGGCCCCTTTGGCCTTAGTGAATGGGTTATTTTATGTTATTTTATGTATGACTAGCTTCCGCCCGCGGCTTCGCCCGCGTGGCCTACAGGAACCAAATGATATATTTTTCTTCAGAAACAAACTCAAGGGTAGAAACTGATTGCATTATCAAAAATACTGCACCAATTTTCGGCTTTAAACTTTCACCCCCTATTTAACGCCCTTAGGGTTGGAATTTCGAAAAACCCTTTCTTAGTGGATGCCTACACTTCACAAAGAACACCCTCTCCAAATTACAAGTCTCTAGGACCAGCGGTTTAGGCTGTGCGTTGATATATCAGTCAGTCAGGACTTTGAATTTTATATTTATAGATATAATAATGTTGTGTATGTGTAGGGTGTACGACGCGGAAGATATAACATCTCAAGCGGAGCAGGCGGCGCGCAACGTGCAGGAGGCCGAGCAGCGTCTAGCGGCGCTGCGGGCCACGCTCATGGACAAGGAGGCCTGCCTCGCCAATCTGCAGGCCGCCAAGCCTGGCCTCGACACAGCCAACAACCTGCTGCACGACATCATGAAGCTCACGGATAACATGAAGTGAGATTTTTTTTTTTTTTTATAGGACTGCGGTGGCAAAAAAGCGTATGGCCCGCCTGATGTTAAGCAGTTACCGTAGCCTATAGATGCTTACAATACCAAAGGTATTGCTCGCACATTGCCGACCTGAAGGGGAGTGGGATGGAGGGAGGGGAGGGGGGGTGGGCTTACGGCTCTCTCACTCATCGTACGAAACGCAGCTGCACTATCGATAATAAAAAATAAAAAAAAATTATACGTCACGACTTTCATCCCCATTCGGGGGTAGTCAGAGCACTATAGTAACGATAAAATATTGATTGTTCAAGCGTACATGAATAAACAAACCGGCCAAGTGCGTGTCGGACTCGCACGTAAAGGGTTCCGTAGCAAAGTAGAATATATAAGATTAACGTCAAATAAATATGTTAGAAGCAAAAAGGAATCATCCAAAATATCAAGTTTCTTGTATTGGGACCCCCTTTATTTGTTTTTTATTTATTTTAATTAGCCAATTTTTGTGTCCTGAGCAAAGGCCTCTCGTTGACTTCTCCACAAAGCACGATTTTTTGTTTTTAATTTTCTTTTCTTTTTAGTAGTTGTTGTTGTAGTGGCAACAGAAATACACATTCTGTGAAAATTTCAACTCTCTACCTATTACGGTTCGTGAGATACAGTCCGCTGACAGACGTACGGACGGACAGCGAAGGCTTAGTAATAGTACATTCCGTTGACACCCTTTGGTTACGGAACCCTTAAAAATTGAAATCTACCAATTTTTTTATGCCTATCATCTCAGTTTAATGTCAAGATAATTTCATTGTTTCTGAAGTAAATAATCGGGACACCTGAAGTTGGTCGTTAATAAAATTTTGTTTGGTGTGTTCAGAGACTTGGACATGGACCCGGATAGTATGGAGGGCGAGCTGGTGGTGCTGCAGACGGAGCTGGGCGAGCTGCGCGCGCAGCTGGCCGAGGTGCAGACCGCGCGTAGCGAAGCCGCTGAACGCCGCGCCGCTGCCCGCGCTAAGCGGCAGCACGACCAGACCCTCGCACACAGGTACAGATATCCTACAACTCTTCTTATCGTATGGCTCCCTGGTACCTGGTGTCAGACTCCTCTGACAAGGCCTAACGACTGCTGCCTAGATAACAACCGGGACCGACATTTTACGGGCCCTCCGAAGCTCGGAGCTCAGTCGCTCATTCGCACGGACGCTCAGTTCGAATGCCACTAAATGGTCACCCATCTGTGACTGACCTTGCTAAGGGTTGCTTAATTTCCGATCGTTTACCGATCTGTAGAGCTAAGAAATCCATAATATACAGTGCAAAAAAAAATGTTTGTAGGACAATAATTTATGAAGTATTTTTTTATAGGACTGCGGTGGCATAAAAGCTTACGGCCCACCTGATGTTAACCAGTTACCGTAGCCTATAGATGCTTACAAGTTATGACCAAAGTTCACTGTCCATTGCTGTGACGTCACAAGGACCACTCGCGCTTTGTATTGAATGGCGACGAGGGCACAGCGCGCCTTCAAACCTATCGGTCCGTGTGACATCACACTTGCGGCCCGCACATAATATAAAATGTGTTATAAAATCGCAACGGATGGACCGATTTCGATGATTTCAAAATTATATTGATGAGAAAGCTTAATATTATAATACTATAGTGTTAGTTTTGAGTTTATTTGTCGACCTCGTAATGATCTCATTGAAACTAAATAAATAATCGTATCAACAGTACACTTCGTGAGGTGGAAGAAAAGGACAAGAAGCTCCGCGAGAAGTTCAACAAGGCGTTGCAGAGGATCGAGGAGATCAAGAACTTGACTGCCCAGTACGAGCAACAGAAGGCGGCTGGCCTGGACCAGCTGGCGGCTATCAAGAACGGTTTCATTACTGAGGTAAGCATGGACCTAATACTAAGGGAACTGAGTCTAAGCACCCGGGCCCGAAGACTCCACTTGGCCCGTGACGTTATCAAAGTAGGCGTGGCTTAATTCAGTCAGTGTGCTGTCGGCGTTCGTCTTGTGCAGACGTCTTGCAAACGTTCGCATCCCAAAATATAATTCTACTCGACAATAGATGTCGCAACTTTGTACGTCCTTTTTACCGTCCTACACTAAGTGATATCTAGTGTGAAATTGTTAAACTACGTACTAAAATCGACATAGAATGAAGCGAGTAGTTTTGCTATTGACCGGTACATAGAAAATTTAAAAGTAGGCGTTATGTAACACCCCGTCACCCGCGCAGATCCCGCGCAAGTTGTCAAGCGTTGTTTCATAGGGAAATCTAATAAGAACACCTCCACTCTCCATTTGCTTCATGGTTTTGCGATTTTCTTCTGCACCGCGTGCTTGAGTGATTGTACTTACCGGTTCCGATTTTTTTTTATATCGCAGTGGACTAATGGCTTTAGGGTTGATGAGGAAGAGGAGACGGATGAGGAATCACGTGAGTTCGTTTTTTTTGTTTCCAGTTGAAATCAGTGGAAGATGTTTTGCTGAAGAAAGCTGTAGACGTCACGAAAAACGTCGAAGATAAGTTAAGAAAGCGGTACGATTGAACCATTAAAAAAATTAAAAAAAAAAAAGTTTATTTTCATTTACAGTATGCCTTAATGCTATATGAGTGTGAGGACTTCCGGTAAGCATGTAATGCTTGTATTGTACCATTGTTGTAGTTTTATTAAGTGTTTTGTAAAATAAAATTAGTAATAAGTAAACAAGCATCTTATTATGATTTTTTATAAATGTAAGTCATTACACAGGCCAATTTTTATATTAGTGCGCAATTTTTTACGTTTATCTATAGATCGGTAATAGAACACTGAGAACACATTTCCATGAATAATAAGGTACTTTAAAAAAATACCATGGAAAAAAATCAGGTAGGTAAGTTGTGAATTCGTGTCTAAACGAATTTAATAAAATAATTAAAAAAAAATAAAAAACACGACTGCCCTGCCAAAAAACAGGTAGGTAAGTTGTGAATTCGTATCTAAACGTATTTAATAAAATAATTAAAAAATTAAAAAACACGACTGCCCTGCCAAAAAACGAACTAAAAACTATCAAACAAGTGCAGTGTCATTGCAGTCGGGGGACCGTTTTGTGGAACATATTTAATCTAAGAGGGCCCCCGACTGCAATGACACTGCACTTAGTTCGTTTTTTGGCAGGGAAGTCGTGTTTTTTATTTTTTTTAATTATTTATTTTTATTTCATGCATTTTAGTGACAACAGCCAAAATGAAATGTTTGTTTAGCATGTACATCCTACCTATGCTAAATTATGCCTATAAATTCTACAGATTTGGAATGTGCTCATCAAGGCCTTCAATTTGATACCCATATTGTAATAATGGAAGTATTTTTTTTTCACATTTCATAATTGAGTCATAATGCCGCCATATTGTTTTTTTTTTCAAAAACAATACACCCAATGTTACCCGGAATGATGTAAGGATTCTAACGATACCCCATACATCCAAATCGGTTCAGGCATTTATAATTTATGGTGGAATAAAGAATCTCACATACATACATACAAACAAACATGAACCCTAAACACATATACACTCCTTTTTTGGGCAGTCGTGTAATTAGCGGGTAAAATCCTCGCCGCGTCGCGTCGAGCGCGCAAACGGGAGAACAAAAATCTATTTCAAAGTAAATATCTTTCATAAACGTTAACTTTGGTATTTTTAAATAAAAAAACTGGTGCTTCTTAAATTTCGTTTATGTATAACATATTTAAATTTGCGCACTGGCTAAATTATTTTCCTGTATATGTCCTGGGGGCTTACCACAAGCTCTTATTGCGATTCAATTACAGGAACGTATTAACGTTTCAGCGACTTTTTGTTTTGTGCAATGACGTACCTTATTGTCATGACAATAAGAAACGTCATTAAAACGTCGTTAAAACGTTCCTATAATTGAATCGCAATAAGAGCTTGTGGTAAGCCCCCTGGGCACTATACAGATATTAACAGTTGCTGATGTCAGGAAGGGTTTTGCCTCTGCAGAAGTTCTTCCAGCCGTACCAGGCATTAAACTTATGACGCTTGTAGATCTTCTTGGCGCACGTGGAAGCCTTCGTGATGTCGTCCGTCAGCAACTCTGGAAATAATATGTTATTACATTAGGCTAAGTAAGCCACACAGCCTGAACGAACATGATTTAAATGCTGTGCAAATTGCTTGGGGAAACTACAGGGTGTAGCGAAAAATTTTCAAAGGGTCTCGGAAGCGATTTTGATGAAACCAAACTGCATCATTCGTGTTTATTTGCAAGATAAATTTTGCCTAGCCTCGACGATCTGATGATTTTCCGATCTTCTATACCTACCTACATGACAATATTCTATGAAGAATCTGGCAAAACGGAATTGTGGGATAGGGTTTCGCTTCGAATTTACTTAAGAACTCACTTGGCTATAGATAAGAGGGCGTTAAACAGCTAACTAAAGAATGGGCTCATTTTTATTTTAAGAAAGTCTCATGGCTTGAACTCTTAGATTATATATTCGTCGAGCGCATGCGCGCGTCTATGCTTGAACTTAATTCATAGGGCTGTCGGTAAAATCGGTGCTAGACAGTTCCACTGATGTACCATTAGTGCCATACCGCACGAGGCAACCATGGTTGCGCCACCAGCGGGTGATTCGATAGCCGACACAGAATTGGTTGCGCTACCAAGCGGACACCAGGTGCGATACCCTCCATACAGCTCTATACATTTTGTTGGTAGACTGACTGGTTGCGCTACCACTGGTGTTATATAGCACTTACTGGTACCACGAAAATGTATTTTTGCCGTGGTACCAATGACCAAGGGTAAGTACTAATGTCTGTGATTGTCCCACAGTAGACTATTACTAACCAGCGCAAGTGACGTTGCAGTCTAGTCCCGGCGTGCTAGTCTTGCTGCACCAGTACTTGTCGTTGATCTGGAACAGACCGTAGTCCTTGGAGCCGTTCTTGTTGACTTTGCCCACTTTGTCCGTGTATCGGCTGCTCTCGTTCTCGATCAGGCACACCCCTGTGTGATAGAGAGAGATAAGATGAAGTCTAGCAGCTTGACATTTGTTGTCTTATTGGTGCTGTGGTTGGCACGAATACAATTTGATAATTAATCCGTTTTAAACGCTCTATGTTGACAAAACAACTCGGGAAAAGTTGATAAGTTGTCGCAATATCTGCTTTACAAATTGATTGTATGATCTTTAAATTGTCAACTTGCCAACTTGATCCGTGTAAAGTGGAGCATTAAATACAATGCCACATGTCCCAGTGTACAAGTTAGTCAATTTTTTTAAAGACCTGCCGTTTCATCGTTGGATAAAGAAAATCAATTGACATATTTAGGTACATATTTTTAAATGGAGAGGATAAATGTTCTATGTTTTATTTATGTTGTTGTAAAGTGTACGACTTAGGTAGTAAAACGACGGCTCGCAGCGGCAGTTTGTCGTGGTTAAATTTGACATACCTTATTTGCAATTTTGCAACGCGTGTAGCGAGATTAGGGTCAAAGGGGAGCTGAGAGTGTTTGCTTTGAATTGTTGCTAAGATAAGAGTTGCCTGCAAAGCGAATACAGTGAACTTGTAGGAAATCGAATTGGTTTGAATGTTCACTTTTAAAACTGTTCAAATTCAAATCATTTATTTTGTTTAGGCCTACGGGGGCACTTACAAATTGTCATTTTACATTTTTTCCTTAACTTCTACCGCCGGATCGGAAACGCGACCTCGACTGAGAAGATTCGGCAAGAAACTCAGCGGGCTTGTCTTTTTTACATTGTCTTTTTTTTTAAATCGCCATATACTTATTTTAATACAATGTATTTTGGTAAACAATAGCTCCAGTGTGCTGCCTTCCGAAATAAGCAAGGCAAGACACGCTACACTTTAACATGACACTGTTCTTAACGAACTGTATTTGAGCGATCAGTCCCAAGCTGATTTATCTTCCAAGTAAGTTTGTTGTGCTCTTTCGACTCTTAGCATCTGGGTTTAGATGGCGCTACCCCACTTCTTCTTATCTTATGGTTAGTGGCCAACCTGTTGTCAGAGTTGTTCAAGCCGCCCGAAGGCCTCTGACATGGCTTAACGGCTGCTGCCTAGAAGACAACAACCGAGACCGACTTTTTACGTGCCCTCCGAAGCACGGAGACGCTCAGTTCAAATGCCACTAAATGGTCATCCATCTCTGACTGACCTTGACAAGCGTGCTTAGCCTCCGTTCGTTTCCGATCAGTTATTGAGCTATGAGCGCACTACCCCACGAACTAATGCAATAAGAAAGAATTGACTGTGTAAGTCCGTGATAGATAATTTTGAGGCGTAGAAGATCGGCACACTTTCCTAAGCTCTTGGTTATAAATATCAGCTTCCTAACCCTAGAGACTGTACAATCAATATGGGGTTTCCTTGACAGGAAGCTGTCTAGCCAAATGCAAATTTAATACGCTCTAAAGCGCTGGGTTCCTCCAATAGTGGCGCCGTCATATACCTAGTTATGTTCCCACCAACCCGTTTGACAACGCTCCAAGTACCATGAGTTCCTGGTAACACTTAGCCATTATAAGTCATAATCGTTAATCCAATTGTTTTCTCTCTAATAACATGTGTTAATAGGCATATTAAACTGATCTAATTGTTTTCACTCATGTATCAAGACATTCAGACATCCTTATTGTAATCACTCGGATTACACCGGTCACACGGAAAGTCTATATAAGTAAATCATAAGGTTCATTTTGTTCATTCACATCTCAACGCTCTTGCAGAGCAGACGTCTCCTTTTATATTAAATAAAGTTATTTTTAACGTATTTACCGCGCGCCCATATTTGACTGGCGCAGCCTGAGTGGTAGAATCAGTGTCGCGAAAAGTGTTCCTGTGTGTGCAGTACAGACATCGACTCCTTCAGGACTCTTTTACGTGGATTCTACAGCCGAACCTACCCCTCAAAACAAAGAAATTTGTCTCCTGAGCGCCGGAAAACGTCGGAAAACGTCGAAAGGTGTGAATCGGCATGGGATCGAGCGAAGTGTGAGTAGAACTTTTCGCATCCCGTTTCTATCCCTGTCTATCCTGGTCTAATTGGACAAGAATCGCCGGTTAGTCTAGGGCCCTTAGTTTTTAATAACCAGACAAAAATCGCTGGAAAGTTAGTTTAAGGAACTGTGTCGGGACACGCATAGCCGGACGCATAGCTGTAAGTAAAATAAAAATATAAGTAGTATAACCGCGATCGGACACAAATCGCCGAGAGCAAGTTATTTTTTTGCCTTAAATAAAATAAAAATATATGTAGTATAACCGCGATCGGACACAAATCGCCGAAAGCAAGTTATTTTTGTGTTAAGTAAAATAAAAATATATTATATTATAAGTTAGTATAAATAGAACCAACAAAATGAACATCCAGTTGATCCCTAAGGAGATGCTAGCCATCATCCCTCGTTACGATGGGGACGAGAAATTACTAAATTTATTCATTAACAAAAGCGAATACGTAATAAGCACGCTAGCAGTAGCGGATAACCCAGCGCAACGCGTATATCTCTATCACAGTATAACCAGCAGACTAACGGGAAAAGCTGCAACCCTAGTTAGTGAGAGGAATACTTTAGGAACTTGGGAAGCACTTAAAGAATTACTGATACAACATTTTGGAGACCCGCGAACCGAAGCATGCATAGCGATAGAACTAGAAAATACTAAGATCAAACCAGGCGAGACATACATTGAATTTTGTCATAGGGTTCAAAATATACGCAGTTCGTTGTTCTCTAAAATCAATTTACTGACAGACGAAGGAGTTAAGGCGGCAAAGATGATAATATATAATAATACAGCGTTAAATGTATTTTTATATAATTTACCTGAAGACCTAATAAAATTCGTTAGATTAAATAAGTGTACAACGTTAGAAGACGCGCTGAGTGTAGTTATGGAAGAGGTTAACTTTCAGACACGTTATAACGCAAGAAACAAAATTAAAATAAATCAACCCCCAGCTCCACAAAATCAGAACGTAGTCGCGAATAAACCCTTATACACCCCACCAGCACAGTTTAAGTTTGGGATTCCACAGAATCAGATGCAAGCTTTCAGACCGAACTTTACCCCAAATAATTTCAAATTTGGCATTCCACCAAATCAGCAACAACGACCCTTCATGAGCCAGCCTCAAAGACCATTCGTAAACCAACAACCAAGACCGTTTTTCAGACCAACTAACAATCAATTCCCTAATAAAGTAGGAAATTATAAGCAATCAGGGTTCTTCAAACCCAATGCAAATCAACAGTTCAAATTTGGAGTACCAAATCGTGCACATGATACAGATGTTACTATGCGAACAACTCGCAATAATATGCTGGATCACAATGAGGACGAAGCTGAATATGACTACTATTACGAGTATAACGATGTAGAAGCCTATGAGCCAGTGAGTATTAATGAAATCACTGATGAAACGTTACAGGGTGATATCATCGACCCACCTGAAAATTTTCCAATACCAGCCTCGGAAAACCAAACATCGACGTGATTCACGTAAATTATAACGATGCCTTAAGACTACCCCACATACAAATCCCGGAACTAGACGCGATTTTCATGATAGATACCGGAAGTACCAGATCCTTTATAAGTCCACGAAAGGCTTATGAATTCTTTAGTCAATACGTAAATTATGAACCGTTTGAAATCATCAGCACTCATGGTCGCAGCAGACATGATGCGGTGGCATATATCCCTTTAACAGAAACGTTTCAATCGGATTTGTTTCACAAGTTCCACATCTACAACGTGGATAAGAAATACGACGGGCTAATAGGATCCGACCTGTTAACAGAGTTGGAAGCAAACGTCGATATGAAAAATCAAGTCCTAAAAACTAGAGATACGCAAATCCCAATTTTATACAAAAAACCGTACACCGTCACCTTGTTGCCGCGATCTGAAAACAGAATTAAGGTACCAACCACAGTTAATAACGGAAGCGCATTACTAGATTTTATAGAATTTAGCCCCGGAGTTAGAATGCCTGATGCGTTAGTAACATGTGAAAATTATTTTGCACAAACCGTGATACAAAACACAAACGATAGCGAGACTACCATAGTGTTTGATAAACCCATAGAAGCTTTAGTATACAAAGATAAATCCAGAGACACTAAAATATATAAAGACAAACCTAATAATATTAAAGTTAACTCAAATAGAACAAATAATTTGGAACAAATACTTGAACGAAATTTAACAAAGCTAAGGCTAGATCATTTAAATTCGGAAGAGAAATCGCGTATTACAAATTTATGTTCAGAATATAGGGACATATTTTATTGTGAACAATTACCTTTAACATTTACCAACCAAGTTAAACATAAAATAAGAACAAATAACGAAGACCCCATATATATTAGACCATATCGTCATTCACCAGCTGAAAACGAAGAGATTCAGAAGCAGGTAGATAAATTACTAGGAGACGACGTCATCAGAGAATCACATTCCCCATGGAGCGCTCCAGTGCATCTCGTACCAAAGAAGATGGATGCCTCCGGAGAACGTAAATTCCGTATGGTCATAGATTATAGAAGATTAAACGAATTGACAATTGATGATAAGTATCCACTACCGAATATATCAGATCTGTTTGACAGGCTAGGGAAGGCAACGTATTTTTCAACGTTAGACTTAGCAAGTGGTTACCATCAGATAGAAGTAGAACCAGAAGACCAACCTAAAACAGCGTTTACAACCCAATCAGGTCATTACGAATTCACTCGAATGCCCTTTGGATTGAAGACAGCGCCTGCTACGTTCCAACGAGCAATGGATAATGTGCTCAGAGGACTGCAGGGTATTCATTGCTTAGTTTATTTAGATGACATTATTATTTTCTCTAATAGCCTCACCGAACACATAGAAAAACTGACAAAAATATTTGACAGACTTAGACAGACAAACTTAAAGGTTACTTTAGACAAAAGTGAATTCTTAAAGAAGGAAGTTTTGTACTTAGGACACACCATAACAAAGGATGGTTTACAACCGAATAATGATAAGATTCAAGCAGTACTTAAATTCCCTTTACCTAAAACAACTACAGAAATAAAAAGCTTTTTAGGATTAGTAGGCTATTACCGTAAATTCATTAAAGACTTCTCTAAAATAACTCAACCAATGACAAATTGCTTAAAGAAAAAGAACAAGGTAAATATCACGAAAGAGTTTATAGACGCGTTTGAGAAATGTAAAGAATTATTAACGAATGCACCACTTTTACAATTCCCAGACTTTACCAAGCCATTTATTTTAACTACAGACGCTTCAAATTTTGCGATCGGTGCAGTATTATCCCAAGGTACAATTGGAAGCGATAAGCCTATAGCTTACGCCAGCAGAACGTTGAACGGTGCTGAAACGCGTTACAGTACCATAGAGAAAGAACTTTTAGCGGTTGTATGGGCATGTAAACATTTCAGACCATATCTTTACGGGAAAAAGTTTACAATAGTGAGCGACCACAGACCATTAGTTTGGTTAAATTCCATGAAGGAACCGGGTAATAGATTAACAAATTGGAAATTAAGATTAGCGGAGTATGATTTTAAAGTAGAGTACAAACCTGGAAAACAAAATGCTAACGCAGACGCACTGTCGCGTATTAAAATCAATGCTTTAGATTCAGACGATATATCAATGTTAGTCAATACCGATAGAGGAGCAAGTCCATTACTCATATCTTCAGACGATGAGGTAGTAACAATTTCATCCGACAACACCAATAGAACTAAATCTCCATACCCAGTGCCGTCACTGGATAGCGTAACCGTAACAGCATCAGAAAAGGCTGATACAGATATAGTCACGATACATTCAGAAGAAAACATGGACTCTTCTGACATACCAATTTTAAAGGAAGCTGTAGACACTAAACCAAATCAAATACTAGTTTTCACATGGAACAAAAACGAATGCAGTGTAAAAAACCTATCCTGAGCGAAACAAAAGGTCTTAGAAGTTCATTTGCCAACAGATAATCTGGAATTAATTAAAAATTTTCTCAAAGAATACATTCGTCCAAAAGTAAAATACTTTTTATATTTCGAAGACGAACGTCATCGAAAGCAATTCTCAGATATAGTTACCAACCTATTTAAAAAAGATTCCGTAAAATTGTACGAATGCACGGAACGAGTAGTTCACGTAGAAGACGAAGAAGAACAACGTCAGATCGTTTTAAAATACCACACTGGTAAAACATGTCACAGAGGAATAAAGGAAACAGTGGCACACCTGAAGCGAACCTTTTATTGGAACAACTTAGATCAAACAGTGGCCAGTATCATAAATTCTTGTGAGACATGTAAAGCCATGAAGTACGATAGGAAACCTTTAAAACCGGAACTACAGTTGACCCAAACTCAATGTAAACCATTTCAAGAAATCTTTATCGATTTATTCTCAATCGAAGGCAAGTACTTTTTGACGATAGTCGATGCATTCAGCAAACTGGGACAAGCCTTTGAAGTTTCTAACCGGTCTACTCCCGAGATAGTTAGAGCTCTATTGAAATACTTCTCATTTTATGGAATACCGAGTAGGATCAGTTCCGATCCAGGATCAGAATTTAATAACAATCTACTCAAAGAAATGTTGTCATTCTATAAAATAGAGGTACATATTGGAACCCCTCACAATCCCAACTCGATGGGTATAGTTGAGAGATTTCACTCAACTATTGTAGAAATTTACAGAATAGCTAAATACGAACGAAAAATTACAGACGCAGCATCGGTAATGACCTATGCCATAATGTCCTATAACCAATCTATACATTCAGTAACAGGTCTTACACCATTCGAAGTGGTGTTTGGACACACAGACTCATCTAGTACATTTGACGTAGATTTTAATAAAAATTATACTCAACAGTTAGTATCGGAACATCTTAAAAGAACTAAATATTTATATAACTATCTTACAAACAAAATGATAGAAAATAAAACGAAAATTAAGAATAAACGCGGAGGTGAAAAGGAATTTAAAATACAACAAGACGATACTGTCTTTATTAAGGGAGTAAACATTAGACGTAGTAAGGATAAACCGCGATACAAGAAAGCCAAAGTTACAGGAGATATAACACGCAATGTTGTAACTGTGCAGTCACAGCAACGCCAAACCAACGTACCACTCAGAGACATAAAACGTCCTTCACAGGTACACGCTCCTGCTAGCAACGCAGCTAGCCCTCAGCCTGGGCCTTCAGCTCCAAGCCATTGAGGACAACCCTGGAGTGCTGCCAACCAAAGAAGGTGCAGCATTCGTTAGTTTATATGACTGGCAGATAATTAAAACCCTAGACTTAGAATTGATTAGTAGTAGTATTGATTATAACATCAATAAATTTAGTGAAGTAAGAAATTATATAAAGGAACAATTACATATAATCATATTAGATGGTAATTTAGTAGATGCTAATCAACAAACTGAGTATATTATGAATCTCACTATAGAGAGATACAATCAATTAGTACCAACATCTAGAGTTAAGAGAGGCCTTATAAATCCTTTTGGTTCTATAATTAAAGTAATAACAGGCAACTTGGATAATGAGGATGCAATTAATTACGACAGAATGATTAATAAATTACAGTCAAAACAAAATGCTATTGATAATAAGATAACGCTTATAACAGAAACAGTCGGAGCACTTGTAAACCTTACCAACTCAACTAGGAATAATTTTATAATATTAGGTAAAACTATAGATGAAATGGAGGCTATTCTAAATGAGACTCAATTCCAAAGAACTAAGAATTTTGTTTTGAATACGTATAATTTATTAATACATAACTTTCAAATATTGTTAACACAATTGGATGAAGTCGAAACAGCAGTAGCTTTTAGTAGAGTGAACATATTACATCAATCTATATTAAATGTAAATGAATTATTAGTTATATTAAAAGAAATAGAAGAAGAGAATAAATTAATGTATACGGCTAAACCAGAAAACTTGATTAGTATAGAAAGATGTGTAGACATAAAAGCATTTGTAAAAGGCAAACAAATAACATTTATAATATCGGTACCGACAGTCCAATTAGACACATACAATTACTATAACCTGCATCCTTTCCCAATGTATCACCATCATGTTAACCTTACCTTTCTTATAATTCCTAAATATCCGCATATCCTTGCGAAAGGTTCCAAGATCATATCGCTCTCCCAGCCGTGCAGAGAGGTCAACGAAGGAGAATTCCTGTGCAAAGAAAAGGATATATCACCTACCAGCGAGGACACTTGCATCTCAAGCCTAATGCAATTCGCAGCAGACATCACTTCGTGCACCCCTTTGACTGTAACAACATCGGAAATTAAAATAACAAATATACGAGAAAACATGTGGTTGTTATTTTCTGGAAACCACGCATTCTTAACAGAACACTGTGAAAATGAAATCAATCAACACGATGTCTTAGGGACATACATCGTATCCCTAAATAACAATTGTGAGGCGAAAATTGGTAGAAACACCCTAAAGAAAAGAAGAATCGAGGTCAACCAGAGCCAGAAGCAGAGTATGCCGATGATCAGCCTACCCAACGTCATCACACCGAAGGACATCAGGAGGAAGCCGATTAACCTGGACGAGGTCGACTTAGGGAACCTGCAGTTTTTATCACATGTACTGAAAAGCCAAAGTGAAATAAGTGTTAGTGAAAGTTATCCAATCAACGTGCGAAGCATCAGTATAGGAACTATAGTAATTTATGTAATTTTGACAATTGTAATAGTTATAATTATAATTAAGCGAAAATCTGTAATATGGTCATTTCTATGTAAGAAGGATCAAAATCATCATGTAGAAGATGATGACCTTGATCTTACGGAGGGAGGAGTTATGTTCCCACCAACCCGTTTGACAACGCTCCAAGTACCATGAGTTCCTGGTAACACTTAGCCATTATAAGTCATAATCGTTAATCCAATTGTTTTCTCTCTAATAACATGTGTTAATAGGCATATTAAACTGATCTAATTGTTTTCACTCATGTATCAAGACATTCAGACATCCTTATTGTAATCACTCGGATTACACCGGTCACACGGAAAGTCTATATAAGTAAATCATAAGGTTCATTTTGTTCATTCACATCTCAACGCTCTTGCAGAGCAGACGTCTCCTTTTATCTATACTAATATATAAAGAGGGAAATGCTGACTGACTGACTGACTGACTGACTGACTGACTGACTCATCAACGCCGAGCCGAAACTACTGAAGTTAGAGACATGAAATTTGGATAGTATATATATTTTGTGACGTAGGCAAGCAATAAGAAGCGATTTTGGAAAATTCAACCCCTAAGGGGGTTAAATAGGGGATGAAAGTTTGTATGCAAGTTCGTCATTTTTCAAGTTATAATTATGAAAATTTGTGTTGAGGTGTCTTTTTAAAAATAAAAAATATGGTTTTCGTCGTTTTTGAATATTCAACCCCTAAGGTGGTAAATAGGGGATGAAAGTAAGTTGAGAAGTTTGTATAGATGTTCGTCATTTTTAAAGTTAGAATTATGAAAATTGGTGTATAGGTTCCTTTTAAAAAATAAAAAACTTGAATTGCTGCGTTTTTGAAAATTCAACCCCTAAGGGGGTAAAATAGGGGACGAAAGTTTGTATGGAAGTTCGTCATTTCTGAGGTAAGCATAATGAAAATTTGTGTTTAGGTTTCTTTTTTGGTACTAAAAGTAATAATTTCAGCTTTTTTGAAAATTTAAACCCTAAGGGGTTAAAATAGGGGTTGTAAGTTTGTATGGAAGTTCGTCATTGTTTGAATTTGGAATTATAAAAATTGATGATTAGGTGACTTTTTAAAGATCAACCATATTAATTTCAGTGTTTTTCAAAATACATCCCCTAAGGGGGTAAAATAGGGGATGAAAGTTTGAATGTAAGTTCGTCATTTTTGTAGTTAGAATTATGAAATTTGGTGAAAGGTGTAAGAAAAAAAAATTGCGTTTTTGAAAATTATACGGGGTATGGGATACGCGATATGGGATACGTGATTTGGGATATGGGATACGTGATACGGGATACGGAATACGGGTTACGAGATACGGGATGTGGGATGCGGGATGCGGGATACGGGATAAGGGATGTGGGATGCGTGATACAGGATACGGATACGGATACGGATACGGGATACGGAGTACGGGATACGGGATACGGGTTACGAGATACGGGATGTGGGATGCGTGATACGGGATACGGATATGGATACGGGATACGAGATACGGGATGTAGGATACGGGATGTGGGATGCGTGATACGGGATACGGATACGGGATACGGGATGTGGGATGCGTGATACGGATACGGATACGGATACGGATACGGGATACGGGATACGGATATGGATACGGGATACGGGTTACGAGATACGGGATGTGGGATGCGGGATGTGGGATGCGTGATACGGGATACGGATATGGGATACGGGATACGGGATGTGGGATGCGTGATACGGGATACGGGATACGGGATACGGGATACGGGATACGGGATACGGGGTACGGGATACGGGATACAGGATACGGGATATGGGATACAGAATCAGGGATATACGGGATTTGGGTTCCAGCAAACGGAAACGGATTTTTTTTAATTTATATCTTGCGCGGACGAAGTCGCGGGCAAAAGCTAGTATTAAATAAAGTTATTTTTAACGTATTTACCGCGCGCCCATATTTGACTACCTACCGGCGGCACTAGAACATTGGCTACGTAAACAACGGTTAAGCGCTGGAGTCCTCCCAAACGGTGGCGTCATTATAACGGCTGCACTAGAACATTGGCTGTCAACTATGGCGCGGTTGCCTAGAGCCTAGAGACCGGTTTGGACACCGTTACCAATGTTTTAGTGCGGCCGTTATAATGACGCCACCATTTTGGAGGACTCCAGCGCTTTAGTTTACGTAGCCAATGTTCTAGTGCGGCCGTTATATGACGGCACCGCTTTTGGATGAAACCAGCGCATAAGGCTCGTATTAATAAATGCATCTCAAAGTTGAGATCGATCTTAAGATGCAGTTTTGACGTTTAATGTATGGAACATCTGTCAAAAACATCTCAAGTTCGATCTCACTCAATCTTGAGATCGATTTATGAGTGAGTGCGATATAGCACCAGGCAACCATGGTGGCGCCACCAGCGGGTGATTCGATAGCGACACCGAATTGGTTGCGCTACCAAGCGGACACCAGGTGCGATACCCTTCATACAGCTGTATACATTTTGTTGTTGGAGCGATTGGTTGCGCTACCACTGGTGTCCTCGTGCGATATATCACTTAGTAATAATATCCTGGGACATTTTCTACACACGGCTACCTGATCCCAAACTAAGCAGAGCTTGTAGGTACTATGGGAACCAGATAACTGATATTACTACATATACTACTTTTTTGTTTGTAAATACATACTTAATATACATAGAAACCCAGACTCGGGACATACAGACATGTTCACGCACACAAATGCATGTCCCGGGTAGGAATCGAACCTACGACCTGCAGCGTGAAAGGCGCCACCACGCCAAACACGCCAACGGGCCCGTCAACTTAGTGTCAGCAAATATATGCGATAAATTTCGTAAAATGAGTTTATAAACTTACAGTCTCTCATCTTGTCTTCAGGGAAGCCTTGTCTCCTCAATTCTTGTACCAGATCACATCTTGTAGCGAAATGTTTCGCTTCACAAGCCAAGCAGAAGATCGCGAGCGCGACCAAACATAGCTTCTGCATTGTTAATTAAAAAAATAACTTATTTTTTTAAATATGTTCTTCAGTGGCAAGTTGTGCCAATGAAGCGAGGTGCAATATGACTGGAGTTAGCGAATTACATCTTATTTATAAGTCAAGCTGTGTATGTGTCATAGCGTGTAAATAATCTGTTGTTCGGTCATTGTGATGAGGGGCTTCCCGTTATCGGTAACTGGGGTCATATTAAAAAAAACCGGCCAAAGTGCGAGTCGGACTCGATAAAGGGTTCCGTACCACCGTAGAATAAAAACGTCAAAAAAAAACCAGTTTCTTGTATGGGGACCCCTTTATTTTTAAATGTTATTTTATTTTTAGTGTTTGTTATTGTAGCGGTTTTTTTTTTTTTTTTTTTAATTCTGTGAAAATTTCAAGTCTCTCTCTCTACCTATTACGGTTCGTTAGATACAGCCTGCTGACAGACGGACTGATGGACAGCGTAGGTTTAGTAGGTAATAGGGTCCCGTTGGCACCCTTTTGGTACGGAACCCTAAAAATCATTGGAAGTATTAAATGAAGTCACGGTTACTGATTGATAATAATCCTCTTACAGGACTGTACCTAAAGATAACTATGTTTGTACCTACCTATGAACAAATACAGGTGGTAGAACTAAGCTGTAGCCCATATACAGGGTGAATTTGAAATCATGGACATCCTTTTAAACTATGACTCTACACATGATTCAGAATATTTTGGGAAAATAGATAAAAAAATCCAATGATAAAAAATATTGCTCGAGTAAGCAAATAAGCAAACCAGTTAACTGTTATACCTTATATGGACAATACTTTTTTATCGATTGATTTGTTGATTAATATTCCCTAAATATTCTGAATCATGGGTAGAATCACCGTTTAAAATGATTTCTATGATTTGAAATTCATCCTGTATAGGCTGGTTCGACCGAGTACCACCCTCTCATAGAAGATGGGCGTAAAGTAGTTATTATAGCTGCATTTCGTATAATGAGTGGGAGAGCCGGAACCCCTCCCCCTTCTCCTCCATCTGTACACTCCCCTTCGGGTCGGTACGTTCGAGCGATGCCTTTGGTATTGCAAACTCCAGGTAACTAGGTATTAAAATTAAACCAATCGGTATAGTTGAGAAAAGAGAATTTATTTTATTAATCTTACAGTGAAAACATACGTCTGAACTTTTTTTTTTTCTTGTGTAGTTAGTAAAATGTAAGAGTCTGTTTTAGAATCGTCAGGATAATCTACCAAATAAATTTAGAGATTCGACAGTTTACCCATAGAATGTCTTACACAACGTCAAATTTCTTTGGTGGGTCATGATCACTTCAAGATCTATGGGTGGGTCAAAGTTATCTGACGATTCCGACAAGGCCCTAAGAAATAAGTATAATTTTGATAACATAGTCTTCTATAATAAGACAATACAGAGGAAGAGCACGCAGGTCACCAAGTTACAAATGGCAGTTTCTACAATGGACAGATGGAGGACTATGCTCGGAGTTTCCCTGCGGGATCAAATTAGAAATGAGGAGATACGCAGAAGGACCAAAGTAACCGACATAGCCCGCAGAATTGCTAGACTTAAGTGGCAGTGGGCAGGGCACATTGCTCGTAGAACGGATGGCCGATGGGGCCGAAGAGTTCTCGAGTGGCGGCCGCGCACCGGAAAGCGTAGCGTGGGTAGGCCTCCCACAAGGTGGACCGACGACCTGGTGAAGGTCGCGGGAATCCGCTGGATGCGAGCAGCGCAAGACTGGTCATTGTGGCGAACCTTGGGGGAGGCCTATGTCCAGCAGTGGACGTCTTTCGGCTGAGATGAAGATGATGATGACAATGGGGTAGGTTAGTACACAGTAATATTTATAACGTACAGTAACGTAGATTCGTGGTCAAACTGTGTCCAACTAGCGACCCGAGTCCGCTAACAATTAACCATCGCGGAAATACTGGTCTCTAATACTAACTACGTGAATGATTTTTCATAAATGGCGATTAAAAAAAAAACTAAAAAGACAAGCCCGCTGAGTTTCTTGCCGGATCTTCTCAGTCGAGGTCGCGTTTCCGATCCGGCGGTAGAATTTAAGGAAAAAATGAAAAATGATAATTTGTAAGTGCCCCCGTAGGCCTAAACAAAATAAACGCTTTGACTATTGACTATTGAAAAACCCAGTGGAAAGCCACACTGGTTTTTGATATAATAATCGTGGATTGTTGTTGAAGTTCATAAACAGTGCATTTTTGGCGGTTGACATGTTGTCGGCCATCTATTAGCAGTTTTCTGGCCGACAACTTGCCAAGCGTCAAGAATTTACGATTTATAATGAAGAGTTCACAATGATATTATTAGAGACCACTGGTTTCGCAATGGTTTATTGTTAACAGACTCGACGTCGACTCGGGGCATAGTTGGACGGACCTTCGGTAAGGCAGTGGTCCAAAACAGATCTTCAATATTCGCGACGAAATAGATGCGTCTAAATCAGGCGCATGCCGCACCCGAGCGCTCAGTTTTGACATCGAAACGCATAGATATAATGTCATAACGAGTGCTCGCGCGAGGCATGCGAGGCACCTGGACGCACCAAGTTGTCAATGCATGGATATGGGCGTTTTTCCACCAGCCGGCACGGCACCGGCAACGGCGCGACGACGTCTTTTTGCGCAGTTATCGAACCAATAATCTACTGACCAAGGTCGCTGCGCAAAAAGCCGTCGTCGTGTAGTGTTGGCTAGTGGAAAAACGCCCAATGAGAAAGATGGTGTTGGTGTGGTGGTGTGTTGTTATATTGCTGCCGTGCAGTTGGTGATGTCAGGAAGTTGTTGCTGGCAGTAGTCGCGCCACGCGTGCCATGCCGGGAACTTGTATTTCTTGTAGATCCGCTTCGCGCAGGTGCACGCTTTCGTGATGTCATCCGTCAACAGATCTGAAACAGGATGAACAAGATGTCAAGGTGGTAGAGCAAGGCTGTAGCCATTTGGTAGCCATAGACCAATTACTAAGGGGACTGGGTCTAAGCAACTGTGCACAGTGATTAATCGACTAAGTCCTGACGCCATCACAGTAGGCGTGGCTTAAGTCAGTGTGCTGTTGGCGTTCGTCCTGTGCAGACGTCTTGCCATCGTTCGCATCCCAAATATAACTCTACTTAACACTAGATGGCGACCATTTGTACGTCATTTACATTTGTGACATTATTGGTGAACTGACCACCGCAAGTGACGTTGCAGTCCTTCCCCGGGTTGCTGCCCTTGTTGCACCACCACTTGTCGTTGATCTGGAAGAGGCCATAGTCCCTCGTGCCGTCCTTATTGGTCGGCCCGATGATGTTCGTGTACCGGCCGCTCTCAAACTCTATCAGGCACACCCCTGTTGAATGTAGAGAACACTATTCATTATTTTTATACATAAATAAATATACTCACGCCTGTACTCCAAAGGGGGTAGGCAGAGACTATTGATTGCCACATGCTACGATTTTGACACACCTCTTTTGCTTCATCTACATTCATACATCTTCTCATGCACTGCCGTTGGTTGAGGGTGCTACGGACTTGACCTTTCTGGAAGAGACCATTAATCTGGTAGTGAAAAGTTCTCTTTGGGCGCCCTCTTCCGACGCATCCACTTACTTTCGCTCCGTATATCTCTTTCGTCAGTCGACTTTCACACATCCTCTCTCCATGACCAAACCATCTTAGCATACTCTTTTCAATCTTAGTCACCACATCATCCTTCAGCTTGCATCTCTCACTATATTCTATATTCTCACTCTATTTCAGGCGGAGACATGAAATGTCATTGCGATGTCTCGTGATCGACTTACGGGCATCATTTAAATGTTATATTTAAGTAAGTAGGTAGGTATTATAGGTAAGTAACAAAATGTCTGCCAGATGATAAAATATTCGTAAACTTACTAATGCGTCAATATTATCATTTCTCTCTTGGACAACTTAGCTTTTCCCTGGCATCAATGTCGATCTCGGCTTACAGAAAAGTAACAGTAAGTAGTGAGCGTGTGGCGGGCCTAGTCCCAATAAAAAATAGACATTTAGGTATGAGCTGGAAGACGTCCACTGCTGGACTGGACATAGGCCTTTGACCATTCTTCGTCAGACCGTTTTCCGTGGAACTTCGTTGTCAAAATGTTTCTTTAATACCGAGGTCCCACAGAAAACGGTCAGACGAAGAATGAGCCTCTCCAATTATTTCCACACAGCACGGTTCCCCGCCGCTCACATCCACTATTCCTTGCGATACGTCTAACATTGGTCCATTGGTCCATCTCGTTGTCACTATATCTCCACTCGTCGTCGCCATTCTAAAACCTTGTCCTATACTACAAAATAAACTTACAATCTCTCATTTTATCTTCAGGAAAGCCCTGTCTTTTTAACTCTTCCACCAGTTCACATCTCTCGAAGTGCTTCGCATAGCAATACAAACACAAGGCGATTACACAAAATAGAACTATCCACTTGCCCATGATTCCAAGCAAATGCTATAATCACTGCGCGTACATAACGTATGACAATTTAAAAGTTCTAAATATCATTTTATATCAACATTCGACTGTGGGTTTGATAACAAGAGTTATATTTAACCATGTTTATAAAATATGCGGTTATGTCCTGTTCGTGTTTTGCGAATTCTGGTCTGTTCAACGCTATTTCGTATTGTAGAAAGATAATCTTTTGTCCGATACGTTATAAAAAGTTATATCCATATCAAAGAACATTAATAACTACAAGTTCTATTTTTTCTTTCAAACGTTGTTGGATGCATACACATGACCTGAGCTGCCGCGCCCGAGCTATCAGTTATACAATACAACAATACAATATTATATAATACAATACATATTATTATATTATTATTATTATTGTTATTGATATACAATATCAATGGTTATGATATTCTAAGGGTTAAGTCGCCAAAACTTATAGCTCGGGAGCGCCGCTCGCCTCTTCTAGACGCGTCTGTTAATTTGTGTTTGAATACTATTTTGTTACTACTTACACTACAACATGGGCTTCTTCAAAAGGCATGTTTACAGGTCCCTAAAAGGTCGGCGCCGCGTCTGCTCCCCTTAAGTTGCAGATGTCCTGGGCGGCGGCTTCCACTTACCATCAGGTGGACCGTCTGCCAGTGTGCCATCCTTGGCTATAAAAAAAAAACTTGACACTGGCCATATTTAAAGTAAGAATAAGACATTGGTGCTCTGTATTTGTTCTTCGATCTAGTTTTAATAACATCAGATGATGATGTTGTTACGGCATCTGACTTCTTGACATCTCAGTCGTGATAATTTTTTTAAACGGTCTTTTACTATCTCTCCATCACATACACACACATATGAGATGATAACATTGTATACCTGATTAATTTTGTTTATAATAATTAATTCAGTTTTTCCCCCTTTTCAAGATTGCCTTTTGCCAAGATTGCCTTCAAAACGGTCACGTTTTGAAGGTTGTTTAAACTGTTAATTAGCAAAAGTTGGTTTGTAAGTTTGAGTTTCACTAAAACAATGTTGGCCCGTATTAATCAATGCATCTCAAAGTTGGGATCGATCTTAAGATGCTGTTTTGACGTTTAATGTATGGAGCATCTGTCAAAAACAGCATCTCAAATTCGATCTCAATCTTGAGATCGATTTAACACGGGCCTCGATGTATCAACTTGGTACCAGGGGGGCTAATAGCGTGGCATAACGACATTGCTAATGCAATTAATTTTTCTGATTTTCTAGCAGAATCCTTAGCAATTCCGCTAAATTTTTGTAAAATAATAATAATAGTAATAATAAACTCATTAAGTAATATTTATGCTAATCTGCCTGTTCATTGCACCACAAACAGGAAGATTGTAGTGTAGGTATTGTACCTCATTATATCTTTTAAAGATGGCGCCGGGGCTGCCCCTGCGACGCTAAGCGTGATATGCAGCGGTAAGTAAGGTTCCGTAGGTAGATAAGTTCATAACTATTGTTCTACCACATACTTAGTCTAGTATGAAAAACAATGATTGGGCCTTATTATTTGTACTAAAACATTATTTCTGTTAGTCATATTTTGAATAGGAGTTATGGAAATCATGAAACGGTGGTGGTAGGTATAATTGTTTTAGGTACACTATAACTTCTAATGCATATTAAATCCGAAGCGTCTAATTTAAAATAATTAAACCATAAAAATTATGTCAATTAATAGGTACATAGCTGTACAATGACAACTTCTCATTTCATTATCATTATACATAAATAAATATACTCACGCCTGTACTCCAAAGGGGGTAGGCAGAAACTACTGACTGCCACATGCCACGATCCTGACACACCTCTTTGGTTTCATCCACATTCATTCGTCTTCTCATGCACTGCTGTCGGTTGAGGGTGCTACGGACTTGACCTGTCTGAATCAGACCATTAATCTAACATTATCACTATGTTTATATTTATTTACCAGAATAACATTATTTTAAAACATAACTGAAGAACCCTAATAAAGAATAATTACAGAGCTATCTAATTATTTGTTTATTTATTAAACTATTATTTGGTTTAGCGCGATATCGCACGAGGCAACCACGGTGGCGCCACCAGTGGGTGATTCGAGTAGCCGACACCGAATTGATTGCGCTACCAAGCGTACACCAGGTGCGATATCTTCCATACAGCTCTATACATATTGTTGGTGGAGCGACTGGTTGCGCTACCACTGGTGTCCTCGTGCGATGTAGCCCTTACTCATCATTATTTTGTTAGTACCTACCTAACACTTTTTCCTGGTCTAATGTCTAAACTGCTGTTAGGGCCTCCGCAGACTTGCTACTTTTAGCATCGGCGACCGGCGATTTTGTGACGTATCGATGCTGCGTCGCGTTTCTTTGAGCGCGAACGAGCGAGACGCAGCATCAAAATCGCCGATCGCCGATGCTAAAAGTAGCAAGTCTGCGGAGGCCCTTAGGTGTTATGTGTTAGATATTGATATACTTATGCGTTGAACCAATTTCCTACTTACAAATTTTATGCTCAAGGTCTACCTACAATAGGCCGCGCTAGGAATCCCCTCAGACAAGTCATTGCCTTAAGCAGGCCTGACATGACTCAGTATTATTAATCTTTTATTTCTTAACAGTTAACGAGCGTATCTAAGATAATACGAGTAAACATTGTGAGGAAACCAGAACGGCTTTTGAAAAACATGTGAAGTTCGCTCGGCTAGTGTGGTGGACTATGACCTTGGTAGTACCACCCTCTCACAGAAGATCGGCGTAAAGCAGCTATTACAGCTGCGTTTCGTACGTTAGTGAGAGAGCCGAAAGCCCAACCCCCCCTCCCTCCCACTCCCCTTCAAGTCAGCAATGTGTCTATAGGCTACGGTAACTGCTTAATATCAGGCGGGCCGTACGCTTTTTTGCCACCGCAGTCCTATAAAAAAAAATCCTCTAGCTTAGACGACCGCTTGGCACAGTGGTTCGAGAGTAGGCCTTTCGGCTCACTGCATCGGGTGGTTGTAGGTTCGATTACCACCAGATGCAAATTTCGGAAACGGTCTTTTCGTAATTTTCCCTGGTGTTGGGATCTCCCCCAGTCCATTTCGTTGATTGTATGGTAGCCATAGTACAAGCGTTGCTTAGTTTGGGACCATACAGTTGGTGTGTTTGTCGGGCGATATCTTGTAGTTTATTATTTTATTGTGGGGAGGATATTCAACAATGTTGTTGGTCCGCCGTTGATCAATGGAACACCAACAATTTTTTTCTTGAAAATAAAATAGTCTTTTATGACTTTTCACGAATGACCCCGTTAAATATTTGTTTATCGAAGGTTCTCCAGTTACAAATCAATTATACAAGGCTTTAGTTACAAATTAAAAATAATTTAATACGCATATAGGTACCTTTATAAAATAGGATTTCATAGTCTCAGAACGCATTCAAATTCCACCGGATTTCCACGCAACTTTTTTTTTTAATAAAAATAAAATGAGATTAGTAATTTATTTTTTTAGTCTGGCAATACTTAGCTGTTGCGAAGCGAAGACATTCGAGATGTGTGAATTAGTGTACGAGCTGAGGAGGCAAGGGTATCCTGAAGAACAATTACCTAATTGTAAGTCGTTTATACCTACTACCTATATTATGATAAGGTCACAATGGGTACGGTAGGATTCTTAGGCCGGGATTGCACCGGTAAAGCGCTGGGTTCCTAGGAATCATATAACGGCCGCACTAGAGCATTGGCTATGTCAAAAACGGTGTCCAAACCGGTCTCTAGCTAGGCGGTTGCCTAGCTAGAGACCGGTCATAGACCGCGCCATAGTTTACATAGCCAATATTCTAATGCGGTCGTTATATGACGGCACCGTTCTGGAAGAACCCAGCGCTTAAGACGATGCGACGGCGACACATTTTTGCTTATGAAGCGGCCACCGCCATATTATGTTTATGGGGGTTTGTTTTAATAAAAACGCTATCGCATTGCAATAGCCGCGTCCAGATGTCTCACATACCCGCGAGGCAGCTTTGCCTCGCTTAGCTTGACAGGTCGCGCCCGAGCCAAATGCTCGCCCTGTCACACCCGAGCGTTGTCATTGAAGTCTCCTAGTTTGGACTATAGTCAATCAACACTCTAGACAGAGATGGGTGTAGCTGAGCAGTCAGTTACATAGTTACATTATCGTTTTGTCTCATGACTATAGTCTGACCGCTACCGCTGTGCCACTCCTTAGGTACGCGAGCGGCGAGACGGGGCGTGCGAATCCACTCCCCACCTCCCCGCGCATTCCCCGCGCATACCTAGTTGCCCACTCCCCACCTCCCCGCGCATACCTAAGGAGTGGCACAGCGGTAGCGGTCAGACTATAGTCATGAGACAAAACGATAATGTAACTATGTAACTGACTGCTCAGCTACACCCATCTCTGTCTAGAGTGTAGATTGGCTCGCCTTTTGACTCACCCGTGCATGTGTCTGAGGCTGTAAGCGAGCGTGCAGTCTCGCGCGGCATACGCCTGATATCGGCGTAGCTAATATCGCTTTCAGTGCGACCCCGGCTTTTCGTAAGCAAATATGCCTAAGTACCTACCAGAATAGTGTTTATTGTTGGAGACAAAAGGTGGTGAGTTTGCAGTGACGTGGCCTAATAAACCTACTCTTGCGGCCTAAACAATACAATCCTTCAAATTGTGAAAAACAGGAAAGACCTATCGGGCTTGTGACGTTGCTCCTTGTTTGTACTTTCCACGTTTTGATCATCATTAGGACTTATATACTGTGATTACTTGCTATAGAAATGGGCAAACAATAAAATCTGACAGAAGATCGGCGTAAACTATATCCTGTGATATAGCGTAGGGGGGCGTTTATAACTTACGTGAGGCGACTTTGGTGATTTTTCGACCCCCCCTTCCCCCCTGGTGAGATATCGTGAGATTTGGCTCGACCCCCTACCTACACCTCTAATCTCACGTGAGATTTTTCAAAAACTATATATTCTAGGGGAGAAACATGTTTTACTTAATTTAAGCCAGTTTTCTAACATTTTTACACTGTTTCATACGGTAAAAAATTACGTGATATTTGCCGAGTCCCCATGTCTCCCACGTGAGATTGGGTGAGATTTGGCTCGACCCTCTACCCCCCTAAATGCCCCACCCTAGCTATTACAGCTGCGTTTCGTACGATAAGTGACAGAGCCGGAATACTATTATTTTTCACCTAGCTACTATTAAATAGCAATTAAATGTGAATTAAACTGAACAATTGAATCGTTCTCTATAAAAAAATTGTAGGTATTTGCACGCAATTAAGTACTTTTTATAAAGGGCCAAAACACTTGTTACTGTAGGCATTTAAACAAGTTTAAGCAAATAATCAGATCAATCAAGTGATAGATTATTATTATAATTGAAATAGGTAGCAGAAAGGTTTGTACGCCATAGATGCATAACTGCCTGCTTTGTAAAAAACACTATTGCGAGCAGACCCTTAGTATTACTAATCAAAGGCATATAAGTAGCATTTCTCTTCAACTAATTCATCATTCAGAATACATCGGAAGACATATAAAGTCATATAATTTGAGTTTTCGATATGAAACTGCAACTTGTGTTTGCGCTGGCAATTCTCTGCTGGTACGGTGAAGGAAGACAGTTCTCCATGTGTGACTTAGTCCGCGAGTTGAGGAGACAGGGCTTTCGAGAAGAACAAATGAGAAATTGTGAGTTTTGGATCCTCAAAATATTATCATACGAGAATCCTCGTTACTGTTGAAACTAGTGTCTACACGCGCCCAGTATTGGACTGAGTTACTGGACTGTCGCGTCACTAGTATCGTGTAAAGTGAGCTGTGGCTATAGACGGGCGGCTAGTCCGCTGGAGTGAATTGTGAGCGCGAGGTCAGCACTGGGATGGGTTGAAACTAGTGTCCATACGAGCCCAGTAACAGGTCAGCGCTGGACTGGGTTACTGGACTGTCGCGTCACTGGCATCGTGTAAAACGCGCTGCCCGTACAGAGACGGGCGACTAGTCCGCTGGACTGAATTGTGAGCGCAAGGTCAGCACTGGAATGGGTTGAAACTAGTGTCCATACGAGCCCAGTAACCGATCCGCGCTGGACTGAGGTACTGGACTGGTACGTTATTGGCATCGAGTGATCATCGCATCATTCTTAAGAATGTCTTGAAAACATTACGCAAGTGAATGGTAAATGTCCAAAGAATGTCCAAACATTATCAGATTTTCCTCCAAATGTCACCAGAAGCTATATCCATATCCTTAGTTGGGGAATAATCTGCTTCGTAATCTGCTCTACTTATATACCTTAGGATGATTCCTGATCTTCAACCCACAAGTGCCACAAAAGACCTGAAATTTCTTCTCGAAAAGTACTTTGAGAAAAGACTGAAGAGGTTTTTTGAGAACGGCAATGAGAAAGGATTTGAAGTCTCATGAAGGTCTGATTTCAGGGATATGCCTGGTTCAGAACGAGAGTAGCTACAGGACTGACGTCATCGGCAAGCTGAATGGCGACAGCTCGTGGGATTTCGGCCTGTTCCAGATCAACGATCGGTACTGGTGTAACAGGGGCGACATGCCGGGAAAGGAGTGCGACGTTGCTTGCAATGGTGAGGGTCCAAATTTATAGATAGATTTATAATTTATAGATATTAAAGCCAGTTAGGTAATAGTCCGTTCCTGTATACACGGCGACACGGTTCACCACCTGTCACGTTGGGTTCTGACTATCTAGTGAAACGTGGGCTTTGAGTTGGTTAATACCTCCACAATGTGGTGGTTTATGGCCACTCAAGCCTCTGACTACCCCTGAACGTGGATAAAAGTCGTGACGTTACATTACATTACATTATAATGGTTTTGAAAAGCATTTTTAGGAACAAATGTGATTTGTAACTCCACTGCAGGTCGATCATAAGTTTCTATGAATTTGGGGGTAGGTCTATATTTAAGTCATCATTTCAGCCGAAAGATATCCACAATTTGACCTTTTTATCACAATTTTAATCTTCCACAATATTTTTTTTGAAGTTGTCAACCTTATTTAAATACGAGGTAGCCAGATAATTTGGGTTTTATTGCATGCGGCATGTGCATATTAAATTACTATTCTGACAATTTTACAACAACCGCTAGGCTCAGTTGTCTGAGCGTAAGCTGTTTGGCTTACTTAATCGGGTGATTACGGGCTCCATTCCCACCAAAGAGCAGAAATCTCACATACAACAACAAGAGAGCCAAATCTCACACAATATTTTGTCTCTTGTCTGGGTGTCACTGGGTTCGCCCCCAGTTTATTGTATGGTAGCCATAGTACAAGCGTTGCTTGGTTTGGAACCATACATTATACACTCGTCTCTTTCAGAATTGCTTACCGATGACATCACAGAAGCGTGCGTTTGCGCACAGAAGATCTTCAACATCCAAGGGTTCAGCGCGTGGATGGGGTGGCTGAAGGGATGCCAGGGGGCACTGCCCGACATCAGCGGGTGTTAGACCCTACAGAACAACCTTAAGGGACTTTCATTCTCTTTAGAGTGTTTTTTAAATAAATGTTCCTTGCTTCCAAAACCTGAATTTCAATTTACTTATTTTGAGCCTCAGTAATACGGGCGAGGAGTCTGGGAAAAACAGGTAGGCATGCTTCGTTGAAACCAGCTTATAAGAGCGATAACACACCTGGCGACGGACTGGCGACCGTCGCTAGTCAGTCGCCAGTTATATTACCTGTCCTATTTTGACATAATTCAATACGAATTAGTTGGCAACGGTGGCTGGCGACGTCGCCGGCTACGTCTCCAAACAATTTGTATTACCTGTCATATTTTGACATATTTCAATACGAATAGTTGGCTACGGTGGCTGGCGACGCGCCTGGCGTCCCGGTGTGTTATGGCCCTAATAGTCTCTGTTCTCACAACATTAATTCCAGCTAAAGGCACTTGTTGACAACTTGCCCCAATTTAGGCCTGCTTCCTATACCTCCAAATAATTGTTCCGCATTCGAACACTCGCTCAACGACATTGCCTATCCATTTAAAAGTTAATTGCTGGCGATCAAGAAAAAAGGAAAACGTTGAAAAATGATGGGTTTGTCCGCGCATGCGCGGGCCATCGACGTGCTCGACGTCCCGCCAGGAGTGCGGGCTCAGTTCGCCGTCGCTATCGCGGTGTGATGACGGCTGAATGGGCGGCGCGGGATGGGCGCGCGGCGAAGCGCGCGTAGCCGACGACTCGGATTTCGAAGCGCTGAAAAGCCTCCTGATATCAGAGGAAGGCTGGACGCTGGAGTACGAGAAGGAGGGCGTGAAAGTCTGGGCGGAGGATGCTGCCCACGGCGCGCTCCGCACTGTCAAGGTCTGTTGTTCAAAACAAATAATTCCGCAAGCTAAATAGATTTTACAACTATAGGCTATACTATGGCGTAAGGAAAGAAACCCCGACTCCTAAACTAGGTGTATATACCGGTGACTTGTTTAGTGGTATAATGGCCCTCCTGAATTCTTTCTTTTGCAATAAAACATAGGGTTCTTCAAAGGACATGTTTACAGGTCCGTAAAAGGTCGGCACTAGGTCTGCTCCCTTAAGTTGCAGGTGTCCTGGGGGCTTACCACGACCTCTTATCGCGATTCAATTATAGGAACGTATTAACGTTTCAGCGACTTTTTGTGCAATGACGTACCTAATTGTCATGACAATAAGAAACGTCATTGCACAAAAAGTTGCTGAAACGTTAAAACAATACTGCTATAAGAGGTGGTGGTAGGGCCCCTGGTTGCGTAATTGGTTACTATTTACCATCAGGTGGACCGTTTGTCCGTGTGCCTTCTTAGGCAATAAAATAGCATTTGCTGCCTACATTTGTTCAGAGTTTACGTTTTCAAAGACGAGAAAGCGCATTAAATATTTAAAGGTACACTTGGCTCGGCTCTACAGTTGACCGCGTTGCATTCACGGCATAAGTACTTCGACACCCTTTCCCAACCCATTTTATATTTTGTGTGAAATACTGAAACAACTTGATGAATATTTTTATCAAAATAAATATGTCTTGCGGGCTTAAGGTCATGGGTTCAAACCCTGGCTCACACCTCTGGATTTTTCGAAATCTATGTGTGAATCATAACTTTAATATGATTATCACTTGCTTACGGTGAAGGAAAACATCGTGAGGAAACCTGCATGTCTTTAGACATGTGAAATCCACCAACTCGCACTGGGCCAGCGTGGTGGATTATGGCCTGAATCCCCCTCGCATTGAGGGGAGGCCCGTGCCCAGCAGTGGGACGTTAAAAAAGGGCTAATTTTTTTTATTTTTTTATTAAATACGGGAACCGATTCATGAAAGTTGGAAAAGCATTTTATAGTAAGAGGATTCCCGTTGACTTGGCTTTGTCTTCATCATCATCAAAATTTAGCTAAACGACGTTCACTGTTGGACATAGGCCTCCCCCAAGGTGTTCCACAACGACCGGTCGTGTGCCACTTGCATCCAGCGGTTTCCCGCGACCTTCGCTTAATACCTACCTTTTAATATGTATTTTTCAGATTTGGACATAACATCCAATCAAAAAATATTCAATTTAAATAGTAAATTCGCCACAATCGTCACCGTCTTTTCAGTACCGTAGCTATCAACAGCCGCATGTAGGTACCTTCTTCTTTACATAAATAGGTCTAGGTAGTGTATCAAGCTAGCGTGGTAAGTGAAAATCATATAGAAAAGTGAAATTTCCGCTGAACAAAAGCCTACATTTGGTACAGAAGCTGCGGTTGGGATTTGTTTATGTTGTAAATAAATGTCTAGAAAGGGTTCGTGGCGAGTGGCTCAGGGGATACGGTTTATGAGTTCGTATTTTACAAGCTACAGACAGTTACAGTATTGCCAAATAGAATAAGGCTTTTAAATACACTGTAGGATGAAAATATCGATGTAAAAAGTGTTAGGTAAATAAATAACTGTATGGTCCCAAGCAACGCTTATATCGACTCGAGGCGATCCCAGTGACACCCAGATCAGAGCAAATTACGAAAAGGTCGTTTTCAAAATTTGCCTCTGACGGGAATCGAACTCGCAACCACCCGATGCAGTGATTTTGTTGCTTGAAAGTGCCATTTTATGTCCCCCAACATAAAAAAGTAAAACCGTAAAAGAAAAACAAACTTTTTAAAATCAATTTGAGACCTCTCGAAGCGATGCCGTCGTTTCGTTTGCAAATATCCGTTCCTCGAAGTGGCAATTTCGCTAGCGATGAGAAAACTCGGTAGCGCAACCATGAGTTTCAATATTATGAACTCGTTAACGGTTACACGTTAAGAAAGAAAAGAAAGAAAGAAAGAAAAAACTTTATTGCGACTAACAGAAAAATTACAGAATAAAAAGTAAAAAACTAATTTTAAAAAGTAAAAAATAAATTAAAAAATGTAACAAAAAACATACACATATTCTGCTCGCCGCAAACGGACCCAATTCAGCATGTGCTGGTCGACAAGAACCAGCGTTAGTTACTACTCCACCAAGCCAACTAGGAGCTCGGATGGAATGCGGCTTCCCCGCCCGCATACCGCCCGCACACCCGCCACCGCCTGCGGCTTCCCGCCCGCCACACCTCCCGCACACCGCCACCGCCTTTTTGTGCGGGTGACGTCATATTTCACAGGTTCCTAGTTGGCTCGGTGAAGGCTGTAAGTCTTCTGCAAAATAAATATGTCTGATAAAAGGCGAAGCTATGTTTGTGAATCAAGTTCGACGGGTGTGATCGATATGATCAAATATTCACAAACAATGTCAGAGCTCGTTAACCAGGTGCGTTAGACAAGTATTTATGGATGTTTAAACCCCATATGTGCGACGGCAGAAGTTTGACGTAGGGCTTAATCAAAATAAACGGTAAACATTCGAATTTGTTATTATTTTTGCAATTATATTTGTTTAGACTATAATTCAATAGATTTTAGGAACTTTACGGATAATAATTATAAGCTTTCGTCTCTGTATTTTGAGCTCTTTTTGTAGTCTAAGTTACTCCTTATAACATCAGCTAGCTGCCAGCGAAAGCCCCGTCAAAATCAGTCCAGCCGTTTCGGAGATAGCCGGAACAAACATCCAGACAGACAGACAAAAATTAAATTAATTGGTTTTTCGTTGTAAGTACCGTACATACTCGTACATAGTTTCAAGCCGTTATTTTGACATACAAACAGACGTGGCAATTTTATTTATTTGTGTGTATCGATACTAAACCTCCGACCTTTTATAACCACATTGGAGTCTTTCAGTGCAGTAGCCACTTCTCGATTAAATTTGTTTAGTCTATTTGGTTGTGTACCATCATATTCAGCACCAATAGCTACCTACTTAAAGTTATTCTGTCTTCCTTAAGGGCCTCCGCAGACTAGCTACTTTTAACATCGGCGATCGGCGATTTTGATGCTGCGTCTCGCTCGTTCGCGCTCGAAGAAACGCGACGCAGCATCGATACGTCACTAAATCGCCGGTCGCCGATGCTAAAAGTAGCTAGTCTGCGGCGGCCCTAATACCTTGCCATAACTCTATTCCACTTTCGATACGTTCCTCCTCAGTTGTTCGTCACTTCCTGTATACACGGCGACAAGGTTCACCACCTGTCACGTTGGGTTCTGACTATCTGGTGAAACGTGGGCTTTGAGTTGACTTAATACCTCCACAATGTGGTGGTGTATGGCCACTCAAGCCTCTGACTACCCCCGAATGGGGATAAAAGTCGTCACGTTATACCTTACTTTCGACACGTGAACTACATTATAGTGTTAAAACTTTTAGAAGCTTAGCTTTTTCCAAAGTTTCGCGTAGGTACTGAATGCTCCACTGAACGCTCCCAGATTGGCTCCGTAAAGGTTGGCACTCATCTATCAACTCGGCACCCGACCAGCACCGCCTCACCACTCGGCGACCACTCGTTGTCGACAGGTGGTCCGCGGGCGGACGCTGCTTTGCACCATAAACGTCACGTGATCACCCAGTGGACCGCGCGTGGTCAACGAGTGTGCCGCGTGGTCAGCGTGGTCCACTTATTTCCGGTTCAGGGGGCTTACCACCACCTGTCATAGCAGTTTTGTTTAAACGTTTCAGCGGCCATTTGTGTAATGACGTTTCTTATTGTCATGACAATAAGGTACGTCATTGCACAAAAAGTCGCTGAAACGTTAAAGCGTTCCTGTAATTGAATCGCGATAAGAGTTTGTGGTAAGCCCCCAGTTAGTGGATCCCGACCGACGAGGCGGTGCTGTTCGGGTGCCGAGTTGATAGAGGAGTGCCAACCTTAATACTGGATGCAAAGTTTTACGATTCTCTTGAGATTACTCTCTGAATTTATGAAACAACAAACCACTCTCAGATGAGTTTATATTAAAATATGATACGAGATTGTGAGTAGGGTGATGTCAAGAGGTCAATCACTTGGCCTTCATCGAATGCATAATATAGTAACCCTTAGTATGAACTTTGTGTCAAAGGTGAATAGCCCTTCTCCATTTTAGAGGTCAGGGGGCTTACCACGAACTCTTATTGCGATTCAGTTACAGGAACGGAGGTTACCTTATTGCCATGACAATAAGAAACGTCATTGCACAAATGGCCGCTGAAACGTTAAAACAAAACTGATATAAGAGGTGGTGGTAAGCCCCCTGGGGGGCTAAGGCCGTCACAAAAATGAATTGCGGCAATTCTGCTAAAGAAATTCATTTTTCCAACCCTCAGCAGAATCCCCTAAATTTCCGTGAAACTGTCACGAATGGCGTAAAATGTGTCACTATTCTACAGAAATTTAGCGGAATTGCTAAGGATTCCTCAGAAAATCAGAAAAATGAATTGCAATGCAATTCATTAGCAATATTGCATAGCGACCGCCTCAGGTCCGCAGATTGCGTAATAATCACAGTTTTCAAAGTGGTAGGGCCAAGCTGTAGCCAATTTCCTGCAGCTCATATACGGGCTGGCTCGACCGGGTTAGTACCACCCTCTCACAAGATATCGGCGTAAAGCAGCTATTACAGCTGTGTTTAGACGATGAGTGAGAGAGCCAAAAGCCCAACCAAATGGAAATGATACCATAGACGTGCAGCCATTTCAAAGAAATTACCATGAAAAGTGTAGACATCTGACGGGCCCGTTAGCGTGGTTGGCGTGATGGCGCCTTTCACGCTGCAGGTCGTAGGTACGATTCCTACCCGGGACATGCATTTGTGCATGAACATGTCTGTATGTCCCGAGTCTGGGTGTATATGTATATTAAGTATGTATTTACAAATAAAAAAGTAGTATATGTAGTAATATCAGTTATCTGGTTTCCATAGTACAAGCTCTGCTTAGTTTGGGATCAGGTAGCCGTGTGTAAAAGTAATGTCCCAGGATATTATTATTATTATTTATCTCGCGGAAAATAATGATGAAACACGCGTCGGTATTGCTAATACGGCTTATCTCCTGGTAAAAACACGCATTAAATGGCTTTAAATTTGATTGTCGAATTTCGAGTGCGACAACAGATTTGAAATTCGCTGTATACCTATCAGCACAATTCTAATGATTGCGATGTTAGAAATTTAGGAGGTACCTACCATATCTGCTAAAGCGACTGTAGCCTAGGGGTGAACAGGTTGGGCTAGTAATCAGTAGGTCCCAGGTTAGATCCCCGGTGGGCATGCACCAATGGATGAATTTTCATCTATGTGCATAATTTACAGTTCGCTGACGTTGAGGGAAAACATCATGAGGAAACTAACCTATCCCTCGGGATTAGGTAATAGTCAATACACGGCGACAAGTTTCACCACCTGTCACTTTGGGTTCTGACTATCCGGTGAAACGTGGGCTTTGAGTTGGCTTAATACCTCCACAATGTGGTGGTTTATGGCCACTCAAGCCTCTGACTACCCCCGAATGGGGATAAAATTCGCGACGTTAAATATCTGCTAAAAACAAACCGACTTCAAAAAAACCTGGATCACTAAAAAGCCTGAAATAATATTTCTATTACCACCTCTGCCTACCCCTTTGGGAAAACCAGACGTGATGGTGTATTATCGAGTATTTGGGGTCGGTGCCAATCTATCTTCTTACTTTTATAGTAGGTATACTTGGCATACCAAGATTGGCACCGACTCCAAATACTCGATAATACACAATCACGTCTGGTCTTCCCAAAGGGGTAGGCAGAGGTGGTAATAGAAATATTATTTCAGGCTTTTTAGTGATCCAGGTTTTTTTGAAGTCGGTTTTTTTTTTAATAAAAATAATTTTATTTCACGATTTTTAGTGGCGCCATACCAATGAACATTTTGGCATATTGAACCGTATGAAGTAAGCCCAACAAAAGGTAACTGCTGTAAATCTTTGAGGAATTCCCTCGACTGTCTATGGTCTCCATCATTAGACCTGTAATGGCACTTATAACCCATATGGGTGCAAAGTTCTCTCCAATACAAATTAATCAAGCCCAAACACCAGGTATTTGCTGTAAATCGTTGAGGAGTTCTCTCGACTGTCTTTTGACTCCATCATCAGACCCCTAATGACAGTCACAACCCATCTAGGTGTAAAGTTCTCATCAATACTAATTAATCAAGCCCAAACACAAGGTAGCTACTGTAAAACGTTAAGGAGTTCCCTTGACTGTCCTTCGTCTTCATCATCAGATCCCTAATGACAGTCACAACCCATCTAGGTGTAAAGTTCTCATCAATACAAATTAATCAAGCCCAAACACCAGGTAATTTCTGTAAATCGTTGAGGAGTTCCCTCGACTGTCTTTCGGCTCCATCATCAGATCGACTCCAGACCTTCATAAAATAGTAGTGCTTTAAAATACTTAATGAAAAAAATTACAAACGCACTAGTCGCCCCTACGATTTTCGAAGATTCCCCTCGATTTCTCTGGGATGCCATCATCAGATCCTGGTTTCCTTATCATGGTACCACCCCCAAAAAATCTCCTTTCCAACAAAAAAAGAATCATCAAAATCGGTTCATAAACGACGAAATTATCCGCGAAGACACATAAAAAAATATATTTATATATACGGTCGAATTGAGAAACCTCCTCCTTTTTTGAAGTCGGTTTAAAAATAATACATCAATGCTGTTCTGTCATTATTTTGACATTTCTTTTTCTTATTATGGCCAAGCGACACTGCAAAGCGTAAATTGATGTATTTCCAACTTAATTACAATTATTGTTCGCTGTTTGTGAAATTAAGAGGCAGTGTATAGCTGGCATATTTTTATGAGCACGCAAAGCGTACATTAATAATCCGCGGGCTTTGTAAGTGTGCTGTACTCATTCTATAGTTTGTTTCGGCGTTCTTGCAATATGTACATCGTTATACCACGCCTTGTATAAATTTATGTATTTTTTATGGGACACGGGGCCCTAAGTCACTAGCCATTGAACTGCCATTGCCATTGAGCTGCTATTGTGATCGACCCTCTGATTGGTCTGTAGATTCTGACCGACTTAACCCTAAATAAAAACTAAAACCCGACTACTGAAAATCGCGCTCTCTAAAGTATGTAACAAGAAAATATTCTCATCTAGAGGTGAGCCGTGGTCCGTGGGCATATGCCACTTTGACCTAAAGGGCCTAAACGGACCACGGCTATCCTCTAGATGAGAATATTTTATTTTTTTCAACTTTTTAGAGCGTGATTTTTCAGTAGTCTGGTTTTAGATTTTAAACTTACTTTTTATTTAATTATTTTGGAGTTATAGGTTACAATATATATATTTTTGAAATGTGCTCATCAAGTTCTTTCATTTGATACCCCATACGGTGTCATTAAAAAATGTTTTTTTTTTTAAGTTCATGACATTATGTCCTCTAGAGGGCGCCATATGCAATTTTATGTGACGTTACATAGCCTATAACCAGCGCGCCATTAAGCCGCTTCTAACGATACCTCATATTTTGTCAAATTACGACAAGTCGTTTGGAAGTTAGGCGGTAACAGATGAACGTACATACATACATACCGGTCAAAATCATAACCCTCCGCCGTAGTCGGGTAAAAACTGCTTGGTCAGTGAGCTGAATTTTTTTCGCCGGCACCACAGTCCACCTAGCATAAATATGATTATGTTGATGGACTGTATCGGTCCATCGCTCCAGTAATTACTCATGTTCGTTCACCTATGGCATTTGGACAGCACCTATTTTTGGCACCGATGATTATCGCGCCGCCTTGACCGTCCAGCAGGGTGCGCCATAGGTGTTGGCATTTGAGCTGGTTGAATGATTACCGACCTCTGATCATAAAAATACCCAGATATTATGGGACTCTAGCCACCGAGAATTTGAGCCTCTTAAGCTCGGGAGACACGACGTTACTTGACACTAGACACTAATACACTCGGTGTATTACATCGTGTGTCTGCGTGCGACATCTTATTAATAATAATAATATCCTGGGACATTTTTGTACACACGGTTACCTGGGGACCTCTTATAGCAGTTTTGTTTTAACGTTTCAGCGACTTTTTGTGCAATGACGTTTCTTATTGTCATGACAATAAGGTACGTCATTGCACAAAAAGTCGCTGAAACGTTAAAACGTTCCTGTAATTGAATCGCAATAAGAGTTCGTGGTTAGCCCCCTGATCCCAAACTAAGCAGAGCTTGTACTATGGAAACCAGATAACTAATATTACTACATATACTACTTTTTAATTTGTAAATACATACTTAATATACATATACACCCAGACTCCGGACATACAGACATGTTCATGCACACAAATGCATGTCCCGGGTAGGAATCGAACCTACGACCTGCAGCGTGAAAGGCGCTTCCGCGCCAACCACGCTAACGGGCCCGTCAAATTATTATTACAGTTGTAATAGCGGTGTCGCTACACTGAGATACACTGAGTGTCGAGGGTCGCCGTGTATCCCGAGCATTAAAGAGCTGCTTGGAGAGCTGTTTGTCTTTGACGCAACATGTAAAAAAATACAGACGTTCCAAACGGTTAAATAGGACTAGATAGAGGGCTTAGAATTTATTATTCTAACATAAAGGGATTTAAACAATTATTTCGCATTTAAGTATTCGGCCGCACGTATTTCATAAAAACCAGAAAATATAAAGGTACGTCATTGATTTATTGTTTTAGCAGATATGGTACTTTTTAACATCACAATCTCTGATCTTGTGCTAAGCGCACTACTACATGCAGCGAAATTCAGACATCTGTTATCACACTTGGAATTTGACAATGAACTAGGAGGCGTTTTGAAGCGTGGCAATACCGACATGGTTTTTAACATTATTTTCCGCGAAAAACTGAGTCGTATTGTGTCCATGGATACCATTTAGCACCGAGTGTATTAGTGTCTAGTGTCATTTAGCCCTACCACCACCTCTTATAGCAGTTTTGTTTTAACGTTTCAGCGGCCATTTGTGCAATGACGTTTCTTATTGTCATGACAATAAGGTACGTCATTGCACAAAAAGTCGCTGAAACGTTAAAACGTTCCTATAATTGAATCGCGATAAGAGGTCGTGGTAAGCCCCCTGGACACTATTTTGAACGGTCAAATGTCTTCCTCCTTCTTGGTAATAACTTTGATTTCCATTGTAATATTATTCCAAAGACAACAAAATATACCACCGTTTATATTTGACCTTTTAACAAAAAAGCTTGTACTTTATTAAGCTTATTCATCCATTTTGGCGGAAGTGCGAAAACGCGATAATGTATTGCCGCTTCGTAGCCGCGTCAGCGTTACGTAGCGTTTCGTAGCGTAACCGCCGTAGCTGGTCGTAGCCACGTAGCGCTACGTAGTACAATGAAACGCAATTAAGGTTTAGTAGAGCTTTGGAGATGTATTATACGATTAGGAGCTTTATATAGACATTGGAATACAGCTATGTACCCTTATCAAGGGATATTTTGTGATACTTTGTGACATGTCATGTGAGAGTTACCTACTCGTCGTGAGTCGTAGTTGTCAGTTTTGCGACACTTATGTCAACTTGTATTCCGAGTATTTCAAAAGTACTAAATAATAATATAGCTACAAATACGGCAGCTGATATGTAGATGCTTAGAGAAGACAAACTATAAGTAAAGATTATAGTTTCCGAGTAATGAGCCTTTAAATATAGATACACTTTCGTGTAGAACAATCAACATCGAATGACGTAGAAAACAGTGTTAGCTGCATTAAGGAGTCGCAGCCACTAATATACAATAAAATGCATAGTTTTTGAGATATTAAAACTAATAAAAGTTTTCGGGAAAGAACATTTCAAACAACAGTTCGAATTTCTATAAAAAAAATCTACCGTTTAATTACATTCCCGATCCTCATCCAAACTTCCAAGTGTAATTTCGCAGTTTTAAAACATCCTGTATACAATATGTTAAGAAAACCCTGTCCGACTCGAAAACGTATTGTTGGGTATCGAGATTAGATTCTATTTTTTACCCGACTACGGCGGAGGGTTATGATTTTGACCGGTATGTATGTATGTATGTATGTTTGTATGTATGTATGTATGTATGTATGTATGTATGTATGTGCGTCTGTTCCCACCTAACTTCCAAACTACTTGTCGTAATTTGACAAATGAGGTATCGTTAGAAGCGGCTTAATGGCGCGCTGGTTATAGGCTATGTGACGTCACATAAAATTGCATATGGCGCCCTCTAGAGGACATAATGTCATGAACAAAAAAAAAAACATTTTTTAATAAAACCGTGTGGGGTATCAAATGAAAGAGCTTGATGAGCACATTTCAAAAATATATATATTGTTACGTATAACTCCAAAATACATAAATAAAAAGTAAGTTTAAAAACTAAAACCCGACTACGGAAAAAACGCGCTCTAAAAAGTATGAAACAAGAAAATATTCTCATCTAGAGGATAGCCGTGGTCCGTGTTCATGTGCCATTTGGCCCTAAAAGACCTACACGGACCACGGCTATCCTCTAGATGAGAATATTTTCTTGTTTCATACTTTTTAGAGCGCGTTTTTTCCGTAGTCGGGTTTTAGTTTTTATGTAAAAAAATACTTTTTTTAATATTTTTTTTAGTTTTTTTTTTATTTATTTTTTGCATAGTAGTTGTCCCTTTGCTGGGCAAAGACCTCCCATATTTTTTTGGAAAACAAATACCCCATTTACATAAAAAAATATTCATAAAATGACGTCATCACATACTTTGGGGTCAGAGGTGACGCCACACGATCTAACATAATTACTTCCGGTACCGGTGTTGTCATATTTTTAAAATTTGCTACAATTTGAGGGAAAAAGGCAAAAAAAAATGGCATTTTAAATTGTCATTAATATGTTTACTATCATGAATATTTATTTTATTTTATTTTATTTGGTCATGTGATTGGGAAACCTTAGTACCGGTTTCGGCTCGGACAGGGTTTTTTTAACATATTGTATAAACCTTCGCTACAGCGTGGATATCTGCAATGTGTTAACTCAGTAAATCAATATTTCATTCCGCTGCGTTGTTGAATGTTCATTGAAAAATAGTTTACCTACTACGCGACTTCAGAGTTTACGGGTTTATGTATGCAAATTCCTTAATCTATGCAAATACTTTGTATAATGGGGGAATGGGCGTGGAAGCGTGTTAATATTCTGACGAACTTCGCTATGTTATTATAGATTAATAAACATAATAATTATTTCGGAGGGCAGCACGCTGGAGCTATATTTACCAAAACACACTGTATTAGAATAAGTTTTTTTTTTATAGGACTGCGGTGGCAAAAAATCGTACGGCTAGCCTGATGTTAAGCAGTTACCGTAGCCTATAGAGGCTTGCAATACCAAAGGCACGGCTCGCACATTACCGACCAGGAGTGGAATGGAGGGAGGGGAAGGGCGGGTTTGGGTTTTCGGTTCTCTCACATATCGTACGAAACGCAGCTGTAATAGCTGCTTTACACCGATCTTCTGTGAGAGGGTGGTACTACCCCGGTCGAGCCAGCCCATGAGCTGCAGTCGTCACCGTTATCTTATTGCATTGATGTACGATTTTAGCAGATATGGTACCTTACAACATCGCAAACACAGACTTGTGCTCAGCGCACCACTACATGCAGCGAAATTCACACATCTGTTATTGTTATTGCACTCGCAATTTGAAAATAAATTCATTAAATACATAAGAAGGTATTCTACACCAGGAGATGAGCCGTATTGGTAACGACATGTTTACAACATTATTTTCCGCGAGCTACTGAGTCGACTGTATCCACTGACTCCGTTTAGGACACACTATTTTGGACGGTCACGTATCCCCCTTTCTTGGAAGTGTCTTTGTCAACAATGTAATTATTCCTCACAGCTTCCACATGGCCTGTGGTGAAGATAATCAGATAACTGTATATAAATTGTCAATAACATCTCAGAGCCTCAGCCAGACCCAGAGATTACGAAACAGTTCATAAATTAACGCTGAAAGCTTAACGCTGTTATACGCTAAAACGGTACACGTTTCAAAATCAATATCATGTTAAGTACCGCTATAGACGGACTGCTTGGAGCAGTCAGTTTATTGGTGGTAGAACCAAGCTGTAGCCAATTGACTGCAGCTCATTACGGGCTGGCTCGAAAGGGATAGTAACACCCTCTCAAAATCGGCGTAAAGTAGCTATTAAAGCTGCTTTCGTACGATGATTAAGAGAGCCGGAAGTCCAAACCCCCCACCCCTCCCTTTGTCACACTTCCCTTCAGGACGGCAATCTATAGGTTACGGTAACTGCTTAACATCAGGCGTCCGTACGCTTTTTTGCCACATTAGAGCGAGGCTCCACTAGCGCGTTGCGCTGCGTCGTCGCAACGGATCAAAGGATCGACGGGCGAGAGACGAAGCGGGGGAGGGCGATGCGCCAGTATAAAATTTTGCGACGATGCAACGCAATGCACTAATGGGGCCCGGCCCTAAGTCACATAAAAAAAAAGTCAGTGCCGACAGTTGCAAGCAGTCTCTGTTGGGTGATCTGCAGTTTCAATACAAAATTGACATTCACCATATGCTTAGAGCAGTCGGGTTGAAGTCCACTCCGACCCAACACGACTGTTTTCGAGCAGTTGGTCTCGACTGCTCTAAGTAGTCCGTCTATGGCGGCTCCGGCCACTTATTTTTCATGAACACTGGCATATATTAATGACAGGGCTAATAGTTCTGCTAGATTCTGCTAGCCTAGTTAGGTATGTGATTGATTATGAACCCAGAATAAAAGTATTTTTTTGTGTGATAGGTACTAAAAGTTTTACCAAGTTTGAAGTTATCAGGGTTCTATGGGTCAATATATCAAACGGGGATACCTAAAAAGAAACCCTAATATTGGCTTGTCTGTATGTTACTTCCGTGATTTTGTTTTTTATTTAGGGCCTCCGCAGACCAGCTACTTTTAGCATCGGCGATCAGCGATTTTGATGCTGCGTCTCGCTCGTTCGCGCTCGAAGATACGCGACGCAGCATCGATACGTCACAAAATCGCCGGTCGCCGACGCTAAAAGTAGCTAGTCTGCGGAGGCCCTTAGATCCGAACGATTGTAGTTAGTCTGTATGTAGATAAGTCTATATTTATTTTGTACCTCGAACGAAATAAGACGCACCCATTCTGTTATTGTTTGTGTCAGGTGGTGGCCGAGTTCGAGGACGTGGAGCCGGACGCGTTGTACGACGTGTTGCACGACCCGGAGTACCGGTCCGTGTGGGACGCGCATATGCTGGCCGCAGAGGACGCGGGCCACATCAACGTCAACAACGACGTCGGCTATTATGCCAGTAAGTCACAGTCTACTTACCCTAAAGCTTAGTCGTACTTGCGAGGTGCGGAGTGACGCGGCGTGGCACGATAGCGGAGCGGCGCGACACCACCCACAGAGCATATAGCTCTACGATACTACCCACGTCACTACGCATGTCAAACATGCGGCCCACTGAGCATTTTTCTGCGGCCCGAATCAATATTGAAAACAGATAATGCAGCCGTTTATGTTTTTTCGTCAAGATATTCAGTAGTTTCTCTTCTTTAAGATTAGGTTTTGTCTACGGTCGTCATGCTTTTAGCCCACTAGTGACTTTGAGTTTGACATGGCTGATATAGAAGGACGGTGCGACACTTTCTATGCATAGCAACGCAGCGCGCGCTGTGAATGGACTGTATGGAGAATTTTGCCGTGCTGCGCCTCCGCGAGTAAAGCCGGAAACCCACCGCGGCGCACGGAGAGGCCACGCACACGGGCCACCCCTCGCTTTGCAAGAAAATGTATGCATGACGTAATTTTGTGCGTAGCCTCTCCGTGCGCCGCGGTGGACATGATTGCATACATTTTCTTGCAAAGCGAAGCTTGACCCACGTGTGTTGCCTCTCCGTGCGCCGCGGTGGGTTTCCGGCTTAATAGGTACCGTAGGCACCTTACTTGCGACGCAAAGGTCTGGCCTCCTGAACATAGGCTTATAACTTAGAACATTTGCTTAATTCATTTAAGAGTTTGATTTACATATATCAATAGTAGTACCTACGTCACTCAAGCAGCTAGAGAAGCAACTTTTCGTTTGGCCTATTATAAATATTATTTTTAGTAAAACCTAAAAATAAAAAAGCGCGTTTCAAGATAATTGTTTCGGACGTTTGAAACACCCTGTATAATGTTAAGCCTCCTAGGAAATTATTTCACAACAGAGAGTAAAGTGTCGGTCGATCCCCTGTCGCCACTCGCGGTCAAACTTATTGGGTCAACCCCCGCCGGGCCCGCCGAGACTGGCTAGATTAAACACACTATTTATCTTGCACTATGTACACTACATGATATAATAGCTAGCAATCTTGGGGACACTGATATTCTAGGGACCTGGGGCCTAAGTCCTTAAACTTCGGTCACTAATATTATCTTCGTGACTTTTGCAATGTTAATCGTAAATTCTTAGCGGTCAACATGTAGGCGCTCTGGCCTGACCAGTGTCAAATACTGTTTCCATACATATTTTAATTATAAACCGTACTTACTATGTATTTGCGAGACTCTAACATCACAAACGGCATTTAAGGTTCAAGCAATGTGTAGGTAAATCGTAGCCAAAAGTTTAGTTTAATAAATAATAATAAGTTAGCCCTTTTTAACGTCCCACTGCTGGGCACGGGCCTCCCCTCAATGCGAGGGGGATTCAGACCATAATCCACCACGCTGGCCCAATGCGGGTTGGTGGATTTCACATGTCTAAAGACATGCAGGTTTCCTCACGATGTTTTCCTTCACCGTAAGCAAGTGATAATCATATTAAAGTTATGATTCACACATAGATTTCGAAAAATCCAGAGGTGTGAGCCAGGGTTTGAACCCAAGACCTTAAGCCCGCAAGACGCGAAAGTTTAGTTTTCGTTATTTAAATATGGCTACCGAAACCTAAATTGTGTATTCTAATTGTGGAACCTGAATTGTGGTAATTGGCCAGTTTTTTAATGTCTGATTCAGAGGCTCTGTCTACTTTTATCCTGTAAAGATATTGTTCAGGCTGGAGCTGTAAACGATGTGAAAATAAAAAGAACGTATCACGGTTGGCTGCGCGCCATATTTGATAACCCAGTTACAAAGTTGTTTGAAGCTTAAATGAAAAAGCTGCATAGCGACACTTGAGCTGTAAAACGTACATAAAATAAGAGACTAGCATTAATTAAAGCTTAGTACAATGAAGCTTTGACTATTAAAGCATAAGGACCAATACCATCAAAACAATTCGTTTTTAGGGTTCCGTACTCAAAGGGTACCAACGGGACCCTATTACTAAGTCTACGCTGTCCGTCCGCCTGTCAGCGGGTTGTACCTCACGACCCGTAATAGGTAGAGAGTTGAAATTTTCACAGAATGTGTATTTCTGTTATCGCTGCAACAACAAATACCTACTAAAAATAAAATAAAATTTAAAAATAAAGGGGTCCGTCCCCATACAAGAAACTTGATATTTTTGGAGTTTTTAATTAATTTAAACCGCAATATGAAAGCAATGTTCCACTTACAATTATCATTTTCGTATCCTTTTCCCAGTAAATTCAATGAACGACCCCCTAAAACCAGTGAACCATCAAAGCCCTTAAACCTCATGAATCACGAGTTTGTTTGGCACAAACACTCGAACTGGATAAAGGGATAGTGGCCCTCATACCCACTAGAATAGCGGGTATTAGGGCGTGTGCGCACGTGACCGGCGTGCGAATACCCGGCCGATCCGAAACACCCCAAATATGTGGGTTGTGGCCATGGACCAGTTACTAAGGGGACTGGCCCTAAGCAAGTCGGCCGAGTGGTCGGCCTAGTACTAACATCGACATAAAACGAAGCGAGTAGTTCAACTATTTACCGGTAAATAGTAAATTGAAAATGAAAAAACAATGACCACGTTTTGTATCATACAAATATCTAATAAGGGCACCTCTTTCTTTAGTCTTTACTCTGTGGTTGTGGCACATTTTATGGGGAATGTGGCTATGAAACATGTGATATGGTTAAGAAATGGTATCTTGGGACTCGAGTCTCTTAATAATTGTCCATTGCGAAACCATTGGGCGCCGAGTCGCTTACGCTGTACTATTCTGATCGACCTTCTGAATGGTCGGTTGATTTTTGACCGAGCAATCAGACTGTCGGTCAGAATAGCAAAACGCTTACAGTGGCAGTACAATGGCTGCTCGACCTTTGCTCGACCCCCTCCCTCCCCCTCTAATCTCACGTGAGACTTTACAAAAGCTATATTGTAGGGGAGAAACATGTTTTACTTAATTTACCCCAGTTTTTAACCGACTTCAAAAAAGGAGGAGATTCTATGTTCGGCTGTATGTATGTTTTTTTTTAATGTATTTTCACCGATTTCTCCGGCATTTATGAACCGATTTGAAAAATTATTTTGCTGTTCGGTAGATGACTCCAAATACTCGATAACACATCATCACGCCTGATTTTCCCGATGGGGTAGGCAGTGGTGGTAATAGAAATATTATTTCAGGCTTTTTAATGCTTCAGATTTTTTTCGAAGTCGGTTTTTATTTTTCTTGCAATTTTACACTGTTTCTTACGGTAAAAAAATATTACGTGAGATTTGCTGAGACCCCCCCTCTTCCACGTGAGAGTTGGTGAGTTTTGGCTCGACCCCCTCCCCCCTAAATGCCTCACATAATTTATGGACCCCCTTAGGTAACCTATTGTTCTATCTATCGCCCGCGCCGTATACATTTTGCAGGACAAAGGGCGCCACATGCTACGTCTTCCGGCTTGTTGGGAGGTACTTGAGCGTGCGTCTATAGCTTCGCTTCGCTTTCATTGTAGTGTCGTCTTCTTGGGTGCCATCCATTAATTACGTCACACGAATTTAATGATTTTTAGACCCCTCCCCCCTTGTCACAACTGGTCACATTTGCGAGACTCCCCCCCTCCCTGTGTGACGTCACATAATTTATTATTTTTTCAGAATTTTTCCAAATTTTTCGTTAAAAATTCAAATTTCGGTTTTATTACTTAGATATATTGGATTTTTAAATGTGACGTCACAAAACTTAGGACCCCTCCCACCCCCTTGTCACACAATTTCACATTACGTCGACCCCCTCCCCCCATTACGTGTGACGTAATTAATGGATGGCCCCTTGGGTCGATATTATAAATGAAGGCTGAACAAGCTCTCAAGCTGTTCGCATCTCGAACTTATGCCTCTCATTTCCTGTCTGCCGCGGAATTTACGAGTTATTGATGATAATTATTTATTTTCCTTACTTTTGGGAAATTTATTTTCAAAATAATAATAATAATCGGGCGGGGTTATAGCCAAATCTCACCAAATCTCACGTAGGTGAGAGGGGGGGATCTCGGCAAATATCACGTAATTTTTTTCCCGTAAACTTAAAACTGGGGTTAAATTAAGTAAAACATGTTGCTCCACTAAAATAATGACTTTTGAAAAAATTACCAAAATCGCCTAACGTAATTTGTAGGCGCTCTCTTTATTTCCTAATTAGCTGTACCCCGCGGCTTCGCCCGCGTAGAAATTGGATTAGCCTATGTCTTATTCCAGAGCCTACACTATCTACGTTTCAAATTTCATTAAAATCGGTTCAGTAGTTATGGACATTATTGGTAGAATGGATGTAGGGTGGATGGAGGTTATGAGCAAAAAAAAAAAAAAAACAAAAAAAAGTGACTTAGTAGGATTCTGAACCTTCTAGGTACAGTAAGCAATGTTATTTTTTCATGAACCAGGAATTTTATTTTCAATTTAACTACGAATTTTTAATTTCAAACGACCTTGTATAGTTCAAATTTCGCTAATTAATCACTCAGCAACGGCGGAACTTGTTTAATTAAAAAATCGTTGTTTCATGAAAGTGATCATCCATTACAGTTGCGACCTTGTATAAGTGGTAAAAGGGTTTGTAATTAATGTAACTATTTGTACAACGTCTTAGGAGTTAAGTAGGTATACTTCTTTGGGTAATAGAGCCGAGCTGTAACCGATTGACTGCAGCTCATATAGAGCTGGCTCAACAAGGGTAGTACCACACTCTCACAGCAGTTCGGGATAAAGTAAGTATTACAGCTGCATTTCGTACGATGAGTGAGAGAGCCGGAAGTAAAACACCCCTCCGTCTGTCCCACTCACCTTAAGGTCGGCAACGTGCAAGCAATACCTTTGGTATCGCAACTTGCAAGCATCTATATAGGCTTCGGTAACTGCTTAACATCAGGCGGGCCGTACGCTTGTTCGGCACCTTAGGGGCCATCCATAAATTACGCCACACGAATTTCATGATATTTAGACCCCTCCCCCCTTGTCACAGCTGGTCACATTTGCGAGACTCCCCCCCCTCCCTGTGTGACGTCACATATTTTTTTAAATTTTTAATTCTTAGATATATTAGATTTTTAAATGTGACGTCACAAAACTTAGGAGCCCCCCCAACCCCTTGTCACACAACGTCACATTTCTTCGACACCCTCCCCCTTTACGTATGACGTAATTTATGGATGGCCCCTTTTTTTTTTTTTTTTTATTAACCCACATCATTGGCCAGAGATGGCCAATGATAGAGAGGAGTGGAGAGTTGTGGGGGAGACCTTTGCCCAACAGTGGGACGATATGGATGGCCCCTTAGTCACAAGAAAAAAAAAAGGAAATGTGTAATAATTATGTACCAACGAAACTGATTTATTGAGGCATTCATAGTCAGCTGCAATCACTGATCGGTAAATGATCGAAGGTTAAGCAACGCTCGGCCAGGTCAGTCAGTGATGGGTGACCATTTAGCGACATCTGAACTGAGCGTCTCCGTGCTTCGGAGGGCACGTAAAACATCAGTCCCGGTTGTCATCTAGACAGCAGTCGTTGAGCCTTGTCAGAGGCCTTCGGCTTGAACAACTCTGACACCAGGTACCAGGGAACCATACGATAGGAAGAAGAATGATTATTTTTTCTTACCGGGTTTGTAATAGAAGCCTTTGTGTCGCAGTGTCGTGTCCCGCCCCCCTCAAGAACCGCGACTTCGTGCTGCAACGCTCGTGGCTGGATACCGGCGACGAGAAGATGATCCTCAACCACTCCGTGTATCACAAGGACTACCCGCCCAGGAAGGGCTATGTCAGGTTAGTACAGCTGGGGAAAGGGCTCGGTTAAAAGGGCTGCCTGTTCACTGGGAACCGTGCGCATGTTTTTTTTAGATTTGTGCACCCTGTTTAGGGGTGCATGAATGTTTTCTCAAGATATGAGTGTCCAGGGCCTTATTTCGAAAAATGCTTGTTTATATTGCTCAATCGTAGTCCAGCTTTCCTGAGGATGCCTCGTTTAGAGGCGAAACACGTGTCGAATTTATTTAGCATTCGCTTTGTCTGCGGAGAATTGCTAATTGTTAGGGTCCATGACTCATGACAGACATACTCTCGACTGACAGGGAGTTAGGTCTTGTTGGCTTCTTCTATTATCGATCAATTCATTTGGTTTATAATATTGGAGGTTGACAATTCCGAGGGTGAGTGGTGGGTCCCTCTCTATAATTGTTTATATTCATTTTGTTTTGTATAATCATAGTGTAATGTTTTTATGAATTTGATATTATTTGAAGCAGAACTATCTGATGTATGATGTATGCTTTGAGTTTAACAAGTTTTTTTTCGTGTAGATAATAATGGTTTTATTTACTTGAAGTTATTTGAGCAAAGTTATTTTATACTAGCTTTTCCTCGCGACTCCGACCGCGTAGAATTTAAATTTAAAAAAAAATCGGATCTCTGGTCCCGGATCCCGTTTCCCGTCTTTACCGGATCCCAAAAATATAGCCTTTGTTACTCAGGGATAATGTAGCATTCTAATGGTGAAAGAATTTTTGAAATCGGTCCAGTAGTTTTTGAGTTTACTCATTACAAACATACATACAAATATTTTCTCTTTATAATATTATTATTATTGGTATAGATATAATTTGTTTTCCGTCTCATCTATCGTCACTATGCGATGATGGGAGAAAATTATGTATAAGTACCTAACGTGCACGTACTTACAGAATAAGTACCAATTTATACGAGAATTCTTAATTTTTCTCTATCATGATGTCAGCCCTATCATAGACGGTAAGGAATCTGCGAATATCATAATGTATGGCGTATAAGCATAACGAGATCATTATGTCTAGACATTGGTAGCTGGATCTAACTTATTATATTATGTATGTATGTTACCATGGCAAGACCTTGTACTCGTTTCAGTAAGCGACAACCCTTGTGTTTCGCTTTATTACAAGTATTTTAATAATATTATGGAAATGTTATTATTCAATAGATGTGTCCATATGGCGCGCATGCCTCACCCGAGCACTCATATTATGACATTACGTCTATGCGTTCCGACGTCAAAAGTGAGTGCTCGCGCGAGGCATGCGCCTGATGAAGACGCCGCCATTATTTCTTCTGAAATGTTTACTACATGTATAGTAGACAGGTCGGGAAGATAATCTGGGTATGAGCTGAGGCGCGGGGGAGGTGACACCCCACATACCCGCGCATCGCCCGCGCGCTCCTACACTGAGAAAAAAAAAGTTTGTTAAATACTACTTAGTTTAGGTTTTCTGAACCTATTGTAGGTAAATCGTTTTTACCTACAATAGGTTCAGAAAACCTAAACTAGGTAGTGTTTAACAAACTTTTTTGCAATACCTCACATTAGGTTTTGCATTTAACCAAATTTTTTTCTCAGTGTAGCCTTAGCGCTGCACGAGTACGCATTATCGCTATCGATAGTTATCGATACATTACCTACATAATGCACTACACATTCTGTCATAGAATCGAACCTGATACGCCGGAAAATGCTGTAAGTTTTCATGTAAAAGCATTTTGCTAGCCCATTAACGACCGCTTGGGGTAGTGATACGAGCGTGAGCCGCTCGGCTCACAGCTTCGGGTGGTTGCGGGTTCGATTCCCGTCAGAGGCAAATTGCGGAAACAGCCTTTAATTTGCCTGGTCTGGGATCGGACCCAGTCCATTGAACGGTATCCATACAGTTGGTGTGTTAGTCTGACAATATTCCCAATTCCCAAATTCTGTTTATCAGCAAACGTAGGCCCGTATTAACAAATCGATCTCAAGCTTCAGGTCAAACTTGAGATGCTGTTTTTGGCAGATGACGTTTAATTTGGCAGATTAAACGTCAAAACTGAATCTTAAGATCGATCTCAACTTTGAGATGCATTTATTAATATGGGCCGTACGATCTGATTCAGGAAAAACAATAGATCTACCAACCTACAAATTCATTTGAATAATATTTTTTATTAGTATGCGTCTCTGTAGATGATCAGCTATTGCCAAAGTCCACTGGAGCAAGTATAATTAATGACAGGAGAGCTGTACCTTAAAATTAATTGCAAAGTTCTCAGTACCTGCTCAGTTTCAATTAAAAACTTAATCACCACAATAAACTTGGAACGACTCCACGAAGTATTTAAGTGAGTGCCACAATTTTACAATGTAATTAATCTTAAGGAATTTGGCGATTAATTGGAATGGGTAGAGTCATGGACCAATTACTAAGGGGACTGGCGCTAAGCAACTCGGCCGAGTGGTCGGCCTAGTACTAACATCGACATAAAACGAAGCGAGTAGTTCAACTATTTACCGGTAGATAAAACAATATAAATGAAAAAACAATGACCACGTTTTTTTTCATACATATATCTAATAAGGGCACCTCTTTCTTTAGTCTTTATTCTGTGGGTAGAGTCGAGTACGAATTTAATTAGCGTACTACTGAGACCGATAGATGGAGGACCTTTGGAGTTACCGACGCGAATTGATTCCAATTTATTCCTACCGATTTTACCTGTAGTGGTTCTTATTAAGTACTCTCCAAATAATAACGGCCTACCTACCTACGTATAGTTTTTATTAGCCTATCTATAGGGTCGCGAGTCCCTTATTATGAATGGTAACGCGAACATAAAAGATCTATGTACCGATTAGATAGTTAATATTTTGATTTATGATTGCTTCATGATTGCTTCTTTTGAATTTTCTTTTGATTTGAATCTTTGTTTGAATCATATTTGAATATCTTGTCGAACAGATTACATATACTTTTCTTGTTTTTTATTCCGACAGCTTTAGGTACGAGTTCTTTTAGTTTAAGCGAAGCGACTGTTGCCTAGGGGTGAACAGGTTGGGCTAACAATCAGAAGGTCCCAGGTTCGATCCCCGGTGGGGCATGCACCAATGGATGAATTTTCATCTATGTGCATAATTTACAGTTCGCTGACGGTAAAGGAAAACATCGTGAGGAAACCTACCTATCCCTCGGGATTAGGTAATAGTCAGTTCCTGTATACACGGCGACAAGGTTCACCACCTGTCACGTTGGGTTCCGACTATCTGGTGAAACGTGGGCTTTGAGTTGGTTAATACCTCCACAATGTGGTGGTGTATGGCCACTCAAGCCTCTGACTACCCCCGAATGGGGATAAAAGTCGTGAAGTTACATTATTTTTTTCTTTTAGTTTATAATTGTTTTAGCGGTCTTCTTGTTTATCGATTTGCGCCTACTAATATCGCCAAATGGTCCCGACGGAAGACCACCGCAGTTTTCGTTTGTAAAAGAGTAGGCCCTCTCGTTTTCGGAGAGCAAAATTCAAATGCACACTTTGAATTTTCTTTTTATTAAGTAGGTACTGGTGTTGGTTGTCGCAATGAAGTTTGGGGCCATCAATTAATTACGTCACACGTAAAGGGGGGGAGGGGGTCGACGAAATGTGACATTGTGTGACAAGGGGGTGGGAGGGGTCCTAAGTTTTGTGACGTCACATTTAAAAATCTTATATATCTAAGTATTAAAACCGAAATTTTATTTTTTTACGAAAAATTCTAAAAAGATGTGACGCCACACAGGGAGGGGGGAGTCTCGCAAATGTGACCAGCTGTGACAAGGGGGGGAGGGGTCTAACAATCATGAAATTCGTGTGACGTAATTAATGGATGGCCCCTTTTTCTTTCCTTCTTCTGGTGGTGGTGTTCAAAAATATTTTCAAAGTTTGTGCAATAAGACTATGATAGCCGTGCAGCCAGCCAGATAGGTGGGCGTAGAGTCAAAAATATTTTCAAAGTTTGTGCAATAAGACTATGATAGCCGTGCAGCCAGCCAGATAGGTGGGCGTAGAGTCAAAAATATTTTCAAAGTTTGTGCAATAAGACTATGATAGCCGTGCAGCCAGCCAGATAGGTGGGCGTAGAGTCAAAAATATTTTCAAAGTTTGTGCAATAAGACTATGATAGCCGTGCAGCCAGCCAGATAGGTGGGCGTAGAGTCAAAAATATTTTCAAAGTTTGTGCAATAAGACTATGATAGCCGTGCAGCCAGCCAGATAGGTGGGCGTAGAGTCAAAAATATTTTCAAAGTTTGTGCAATAAGACTATGATAGCCGTGCAGCCAGCCAGATAGGTGGGCGTAGAGTCAAAAATATTTTCAAAGTTTGTGCAATAAGACTATGATAGCCGTGCAGCCAGCCAGATAGGTGGGCGTAGAGTCAAAAATATTTTCAAAGTTTGTGCAATAAGACTATGATAGCCGTGCAGCCAGCCAGATAGGTGGGCGTAGAGTCAAAAATATTTTCAAAGTTTGTGCAATAAGACTATGATAGCCGTGCAGCCAGCCAGATAGGTGGGCGTAGAGTCAAAAATATTTTCAAAGTTTGTGCAATAAGACTATGATAGCCGTGCAGTGTGGTGGGCGTAGAGTGGAGCTGTTGATTAACTTATTTGCACAGTTTGCGGTCGCCACTCACAGATTAGATAGCGTATCGAGCGCGTCAATCTGTGACTAACTGACGCGAGCCTGTAACATCCTGGTTGCATTTAGGGTTCAATCAATCATTCGTCTAGACCAGGGGTCGGCAAGTAGTTTTAGGTGGGGTCCGGATACTGTGGGAAAATTTTAACGAGGTCCAATAAAAAACAACTGATAATAATTAAGTGCTACCTATTTATTGTATGGTTTCAAATATAATTCTGAATTATAAAACACAAGACCTAAAATTGTGAGAAACTGCACCGACGGTCTTGAGCCAGTTTTTTATAGTTTGGTTCTCGAGAAGAACAGCAAATTCGAAGTGTGTCTTCTAAGTGGACGTCCGTTAATCTCGAACGATATTTGTTTTTCTAAATATTCATCTTTGAGAAAGATGATTCCCACACGTATGTCGAACTAAACATAGTGGCCAAATGGATAGCTAGTTTTTTGCAATTTTCATATTTTTCTGGGACATGTTTGGCGGTCCGAGGTTCGACCTTTCGCGGTCCGCAAACGGACCGCGGTCCGCCTGCTGCCGACCGTTGGTCTAGACTCTAGAATTAGAATACCATAATACTAGACACGTATTTCTTAGCGAAAAACCTGTTTCTCTATCGCGTTTGGACAGATTCTGTTATTATGACAATATTCTGAAGAGATTGTAAAAACAGGATTTTCAATGAAGACCCTATTTGGACGATAGAAAACCCAAACTTCTGAGAAATCTACTCGTGCCTACTCGTTCGTCGATACTTGTTGCGTTCATTTTTTTTTCTTAATTTTACACCCTGGATTATAATATTATATGAGAGATTTCACATCGATCAAAAACAAATTTTACATAGAGTTTTAAAGTACCTATGAGTATAAAGCATTTAATAATTACCACAGCTGTGGTAAACCGCTAAGTTCAAACATCGGATATAGCCACCGATACTAGATCGTTGGAATTTGTATTGATAACTAGCATAGTTAGTGCTTCAACATTAACTGCACGGCAGCGTTAACCACAACTGTTCATAACTAGAGTTTAATTAAAACTAGGACAAACCATGGACCCATTACTAAGGGGACTGGCCCTAAGCAACTCGGCCGAGTGGTCGGCCTAGTGCTAACATCGACATAAAACGAAGCGAGTAGTTCAACTATTTACCGGTAGATAGAACAATGAAAATGGAAAAACAATGACCACGTTTTTTTTCATACATAATCTAATAAGGGCACCTCTTTCTTTAGTCTTTACTCTGTGGGACAAACCTAGGGCCGTGTTCAGAGGCTACTCTCCCAGCGCAAGTTTTCACTTCGATGTCGTTCCGTACCTCAGGCATCTCAAAGTTGATATCGATCTTTAAGACTGTTTTAGACAGATGTTGCATGCATTAAACGTCAAAACTGCATCTTGAGATCGATCTCAACTTTGAGATGTATTTATTAATACGTTGTCGCAACTCGGCCGTTTAGAGGCTCCGAGTGCTCAGGGACTTGAGTCACTTAACAATAATAATTGTCCATTGCGAAACAACTGGTCTATATTATCTTCACGAATCCATCATTATAAATCGTAAATTCGGTCGGTCGACATGTTGTTGGCCAAAAGACTGCTTACAGCCTGCTAACAACATGTTGAACACCAAGAATTTGTGGCGTTTTTAGCCCCCCAAGAACTAATTAAAATTCTAAGGTTAATGAAACAGGGCCCAAGTAGGTATTAACGTGTTTATCTAGCTACGTAAATAGATATATGGTTAAGGTAATTGGTGCCTACAGCCCACAGTAATGACGTCATGTTGTCCCGTCAAAATCAATGGTTAGAAAACACTCTGACGTTTAACTGACATACAAAATTATACATACAATTAAAAACAAGTCCTACGAAGAACGTCTTATCGAACTCAACCTAACAACTTTGGAACTAAGACGGCAAAGAGGAGACCTCATAGAGACCTATAAGATACTCAATGACCACTACAACGTGAAAAACATGAAGGACCTGTACATTATGAATCAGAATAAACATCTAAGAGGGCATTCTTTGAAATTAACCAAGCCTCCATGTAATAGCAACCCTAGGACACACTTTTTGACACATCGAGTGATGAACTTGTGGAACTCTCTCCCAGAAATAGTGATAAGTGCTCCAACAGTGAACACTTTTAAAAATAGACTTGACGGACATTTAAAATATGAATAAATACAAGTGCAGTGATATACACGCATCAGCTCAAAGCTGCTAGTGTATCAATAAATAATAATAATACGCCACTACGCCACATTGTAAAACAGGCTCTAATGCGCTGGTTTCCCCCAAAAGCGGTGCCGTCATATATCGGCCGCAATAGAACATTGGCTATGTAAAAATCGGTGTCCAATACCGCTCTCTAGGAAACCGCGCCATAGTTTACATAACCAATGTTGTATTACGGCCGTTATATGACGGCACCGCTTTTGGAGGAAACCAGCGCTTAAGTATTAACGCGTTTATTTAGCCAGGTAAATAGATATTTGGTTGAAGTAAACGACGTCTACAGCCTACAGTAACGACGTCACGTTGTCTCATTGTTCCCAAGATGACGTTTATTCAGCCGGTAGCGAGTTGCCGGTGACACAGCTTTCCGGCACTTGTGTGGGCTTCAAACGCTTTCATTAGCCCCCTATAGAGACAGTATAGGCTAGTCTGTCGCGAATACGCGATATGCTGCTATATAAATTTTGTAGGAGAATAAATGTTTACAAATTCAACCCCAGTTTTAAATGGAAACAATCTTTAGCTTACATATCGACAGGCTTGAACGGGGTAGTACCACAGTCACAGAAGATCGGTGTAAGGTAGCTTTTACAGATGAGTTTCGTACGATGAGTGAGAGAGGCGGAAACCCGAACACAAGCGTACGGCCCGCCTGATATTAATCAGTTACAGTAGCCTATAGATGTTTGAAATACCAAAAGCATCGCTCGTTGTTAACCTGAAGGGGAGTGGGGCAGAGGGAAGGGAAGGGAGAGGAGTGGGCTTCCGACTCTCTCAATCATGGTGTGTAACCCAGCTAAAATAGCTACTTTACGCCGATCTTCTGTGAGAGGGTGGTACAACCCCGATCGAGCCAGCCCGTACATGAGCTGCAGTCAATTGGCTACAGCTTGGCTCTACCACCTTCTTAATTGTATGGTGGTCTGATTGGTTAATTGATGCGTCCAGATGACCCGCATTCCTCGCCCGAGCTCTCAAATTATGACATTAGCCCTTTTAACGTCCCACTCCTGGGCACGGGCCTCCCCTCAATGCGTGGGGGATTTAGGCCATAATCCACGTTGGTACGATACTTGTTGCATTCTAAATGTTTTCTATTACGTAATAATCACAATGTTCAATGGATTATTTAAAGTAGCAGCACGATATGATGGCCGTTTTGACGTGTGGGGGGCGGGAGAAAATGAACATTATTATAACGGAATAAGAATGGCCGTTTTAAAATTTAAGAATGTCTAAGCGCTAACATACACTGACTGCATTTTGCAGTTTGGTTGCAGTCGACGGCACGCGACTGCACACGGACTGCACTTTGCAGTCGGAAGTGACAGCTCTATTGCAGTTGGTTGCAGTCGACGGCACGCGACTGCACACGGACTGCACTTTGCAGTCGGAAGTGACAGCTCTATTGCAGTTGGTTGCAGTCGACGGCACGCGACTGCACACGGACTGCACTTTGCAGTCGGAAGTGACAGCTCTATTGCAGTTGGTTGCAGTCGACGGCACGCGACTGCACACGGACTGCACTTTGCAGTCGGAAGTGACAGCTCTATTGCAGTTGGTTGCAGTCGACGGCACGCGACTGCACACGGACTGCACTTTGCAGTCGGAAGTGACAGCTCTATTGCAGTTGGTTGCAGTCGACGGCACGCGACTGCACACGGACTGCACTTTGCAGTCGGAAGTGACAGCTCTATTGCAGTTGGTTGCAGTCGACGGCACGCGACTGCACACGGACTGTTTTTTGCATCGGAAGCGACGGCAAAATGCAGTCCGTGTATGGCGGCGCTAAAAGTAAATGCGAAAATGAATCTTATTCCGTTATAATCAGGTTCATCCTCTCCCCCTCCCACATGAAAACGGCCATCATAGCGTGTTGCTATTATAATTAATCTTGTTGCTGTTGTTTTGTAGGGCGGTGTCTTTGCTGACTGGGTTCGTGGTGCGCTCACGGAATGGCGCAGGGAGCTGGCTCGGCTACGTGTCACGCTCCGACCCCCGGGGCGCGCTGCCCGCTTGGCTGGTCAACAGGTTTGTTCTGACCACGCTTTTATTATGGAATAGTGATAGGATCGTCGTAGAGCCCTTTTTCTGGATCAGAGCTTTAAGATTTGTGTCCAAGATGAAAAAATAGGTACTTTATGATCGATGGACAAGTAGGTATACGGTACCATTACGGTATGCTAGTAGGTACCTAATCTTAAAAAAAAGTATAGAATTACATCAATTTGGCCGCCTTTTCAAAACCTCCGTAAAAATATTAGGTAGGTAGGTATAAAACGTACGAGATTAACCATCACAGATCAGTAATTATACAAGGGTTTAGTTTTTTTACAAATAGGTAGTAATTGATGACGTAGTTCTCTCTCAGTACCTATAACATGGTAAGTAAGGATGTAAGAAGTACTAAGATGTGAGATGTAGGTATGTATTACGGCGGTTTCAATAGGTAAGTACCAATCCCTAAATACAATACAAATGACAACACTAATAAAATGGGACTAGGCCCACCATACACACCCACCACTGTTACTCCTGTAAGCCAGGATCGACAATGGTGTCCAACGATGACGCCAATCTTTGACCCTCGAGGAGTCCCGGGGAAAAGCGAAGTTATCGAACCCGCACGAATTTAATCAAGGATAGGATAGGAGCAAAGAGTTGAAAGAAGATAAAAGAAAGTCTCAACGCTAGTAAAAAAAAATCACAAGTCTAAATTGGGTGCCCTCGTCCTTCCAGGGTAACGGCCCAGTTGGCCCCACGGCTGGTTCACCAGCTGCACTCCGCGGCGCGGCGCTACCCCGGCTGGAAGGCGCTCACCGACCTGCCCTACCACAAGCCCTGGAGGAATCCGGAGCAGGTGCCGCCCTATAGGATCCCGCTAGCTGATGTAAGTTGTAAGCAGTTGTCTAGGGCAGATAAGTCTTCCGGCTCTCTCATTCATCTTACGAAATGCAGCTGTAATAGCTACTCTACGCCGATCTTCTGTGAGAGGGTGGTACATCCCCGGTCTAGCCAGCGCATATACAGTGTGTTAATAAAATCCTGTCCGATCCGAAACCAGTATAATAGGATCACATGACCAAATAAAATAAGAAACATGAAATATTCATGATAGTAAACATATTCATGAAAATTTTTGTGTTATTTTGCCCAAAACGTAGTTTTTTTTTAAAATATGACAGCACCGTCACCTTGTAATCGTGTGTTGACCACAAAGTACGTAAAGTAAAAAAGTACTCACAGAAGATCGGCGTAAAGCAGCCATTACAGCTGCGTTTCATACGATGAGTGAGAGAGCCGAAATCCCACTCCCCCCTCCCCCTCCCTTCCTCCCCCTCCCTTCATCCCACTCCCCTTCAGGACGACAATATGCGAGCAATGCCTTTGGTATTGTAAGGATTTATAGGCTACGGATCAGGCGGGCCGTACGCTTTTTTGCCACCGCGGTCCTATAAAAAAAACCTAACAGCGTAATTTTATGAAATACTTTTAAATTTAATACGGGGTAATTCTTTTTTACTTGGAATTTGAAAATTTGTACATAAACAGAATCGAATCTCGTTACCCAATAATACCTTCACTTCACCGGTCGGACAGGGTTTTCTTAACACGCTGTATGAGCTGCAGTCAGTTGGCTACAACTCCGCTCTACCACAAATAGTAGTTTATAGACGAATCCATTTCCTCTCACTTAAATAAAGAATTCTCAGCAAGATAAAGTTCTCCTCGTAAAATCTTCGCATCACCAACTTGTTGCTGAAACTATTATGAGCAAAGAAACTGTTCGGTAGTCACTAAAAAACTTTTAACGAGACCCGTCCTGGACAAATCGAGGGAAAGTCAGTCGGCATTTGTCTTTCATTACTTCAAAGGAGTGGCTGACTGCCGCCGAGCACCGCCGAGACCTTATTAAGTAAACATCAAGGAACTTTCCTTAAGGCGGGGACTTCGATCAACAACTATGTTACAAACGGCTCTGTGGGACAATTTTTGTACATTTCAACTTTTTACTCAATTTCAATAGGTAATTTCACAGAGTAAAGACTAAAGGAAGAGGTGCCCTTATTAGATATATGTATGAAAAAAAACGTGGTCATTGTTTTTTTCATTTTCATTGTTCTATCTACCGGTAAATAGTTGAACTACTCGCTTCGTTTTATGTCGATGTTAGTACTAGGCCGACCACTCGGCCGAGTTGCTTAGGGCCAGTCCCCTTAGTAATTGGTCGATGGGTAATTTATTTTTTCAGCAATGTTTTCTTCAAAGTATTCCCAATTTCTGAAAGAGTACTACTACCGATATAGGATCTAGATTTCGCAGGGAAGTGAGGATACCAGGGATTTACGAAACCCTGGGGATACCACGAAATCACGGTAGATGTCGAATATTCTCGTCTATTACGTCTTCTTAGGTACAATATTTTTTTTTTTGTGATAAGTACGTCAAAATTCTAATATTATAATGTCCTAAATATCCCTGGTATCCTCATTTCCCTGCGACATATACAAATTGTATTCATTCACATAGCTCTATATCTCGTGAGAGGCCGTGTTGTTCCTTTTGATGTTTGACAAACAATTCTAGCGTCCGAAGCTCAGACTAAAGTAACTTCCCCTTAAGTCACCCCCCCAAATAATTTCCAAGTAACTTTGTCCACTTCCCAAATCCCGAGCGTATCGATTATATCTTACTTTGTCTGATCGGTGGCCTGTTTGTGTATCGGGATCGTGCTCAGAATATTCTGGAAACTGTCAAGTGGTTCAAGGACTTGGCTTTATACAGGGTGGTGACGACATTACGACAATAAATTTAAATACGATCCCTACTAGTCATTCACAACACTTTAAAATCATCAAATTAGGTTTACTTACATCAAAGTTCAAAAATCAGAATTTTCACACAATATATAGGTAAATGCGAAAATAATCTTCAACATCCTTTATAATTGTCTACTAACCTCATGAACTGACCTGTAAGTACGAGCGTGGTAACATCGCTTCGGTGTCGGTGTATTTTGCGGTACATTTGTAGGCGTAAAGTTAAAATGGTAAAAGTAAAAAAGCAATCCCGTGGCTATCCTTTGAATATAATTTGATATATTTTTTTACGTACAAACTACTAACGTAATCGTCACCACTCTGTATATTATGTTGGTAGGTATTTATTTACTTATCTAGAGGTTTATTACGGTGACATTGTACGCGAAAAATGTGAGGGAAGCTGTGAATTTTGTGCGAAATGGCCTCTTAAAGATTTTTTTTTATGTGACTGGAGTTGCAAACAAGCGTACCGCCCGCCTGATGTTAACCAATTACTTTAGTCTATAGGTAGATGCTTGCAATACCAAAGGCATTGCTCGCATGTCGCCGACCTAAAGGGGAGTGGGACAGAGGGGGGGTTGGTCTTTCAGCTCTCTTACTAACCTAAAAATAAGATGATCCCTATCTGACTCTTTGTGACCGCGCCGCGCCATAAGGGGCCATCCATTAATTACGTCACACGTAAAGGGGGGGGAGGGGGTCGACGAAATGTGACATTGTGTGACAAGGGGGTGGGTGGGGTCCTAAGTTTTGTGACGTCACATTTAAAAATCTAATATATCTAAGTATTAAAATCGAAATGAGATTTTAAACGAAAAATTTGGAAAATTATAATAAATATGTGACGTCACACAGGGAGGGGGGGTCTCGCAAATGTGACCAGCTGTGACAAGGGGGAGAGGGGTCTAAAAATCATGAAATTCGTGTGACGTAATTAACGGATGGCCCCTAAGTACCTATGAAAAGAGGACAATGGAACCATCCTGAACTACCTACATTTCTGTACAAAACAATAATTCTTGCCTGATAGACAGACAGACTTGTTTATCAATAATAAAATGATGTAATCGTGATCATTGATCATTCATCGAGTCAATTTAACAGTTTATTTAACTCGATTCGCAATGTCAAGGTTTGTTGATTCTGTCAGGTAATTGGTTCGTTGTATTGTATTGAGATTAGAAGGCTGACTTCATTATCTACAGACTAGTTCGTTACTAGGAATTCAGGCGTTCTATGTTAACCTAAAAGACCTAATTTTCAGAGAGGCGTTTGAGGAAAGGAAGTTCAATTACCACCATCGCCTAGTATTACCTCTTATGCCTTAACAAAAATAATGTTTAGGCTAAAGGAATTCCTATATTGAAGTTGGATCCCCGACCCATAATTTGGGGCCATCCATAAATTACGTCACACGTAAAGGGGGAGGGGGGGGGGGGTCGATGAAATGTGACATAGTGTGACGGGGGGTGGGAGCGGTCCTAAGTTTTGTGACGTCACATATAAAAATCTAATTATCTAAGTATTAAAACCGAAATTGGAATTGTTAACGAAAAATTTAGCAAATTTCCTAAATTTGTAAAAAATATGTGACGTCACACAGAGAGGGGGGGAGTCTCGCAAATGTGACCAGCTGTGACAAGGGGGGAGGGTCTAAAAATAATGAAATTCGTGTGACGTAATTTATGGATGGCCCCTTTGCCCTATTCTGGGTGTCATTGGGATCGCCCCCAGTCGATTGTACGGTACCATAGCACAAGCGTTGCTTTGTTTAGGACCATACAGTTGGTTTATTAGTCTGGCAATATTTTATTATTTTAGTAGGCCGATGGAATTTTCATAAAAAAAATCATCTCATATTTAAACCCCCCTTATGGGATTATTAACAGCTGTCTACTAACTTTAAAATCTTCCGTACGAAATGCCATGTTTTGAGACTCACCCATTTAGGCTGTGCGTCAGTCAATCAGTCGTAAGAATTTTATAAAGTAGAATTAATTTTTCGTTTCGTCTTTTCTAGTGCATAGATCCTGACGCGCCACCACCACCCCAGGAACCAAAACCGGACACATCAAAACCCAAACTAGAGGTTCCGCAACCGCAGGTGGAGAGCCACAGCGTCGAAGACCTGGGAGACATATCCTCAGAGTTCAGCGTGGAAGTCGAAGAGAATATCGACCAGCCCCAAGACCCAAAGAAGAAAGGGAAGTTCTACAGATTGGTTAAGTCTATGAAGAATAGGAGGAAAAGTGTTCAAGTGGCTAAGAGTGCTGATAATTTGGACAAGCCAGTGGAAGAGAGGGAAAAGAAGAAGCCCTTCAAATTCCATAGGAGGTTCAGCCTCAGTCGGGGCAGGGAGGATTGAGCTTATTGGAGCTGTGAGTTGGGTTAGTGTATGTACTGTGGTGTAGGGTTGTCTCTGCGTTTTTATGGGTATTGAGAATTGACTTTAAGGGAATCATGATAATTATAATAAAATCAGCTGGCCTACTCCGAAATACGAACCTAACGTTTCGGCTGACGGATTGTCGTGATTTGACATTTCTTCTTTCGTTTTTCTCTACGATTTGACATTGTTTTGATCGTAAATCGAATCCGTACTTCGGACGATCCGTCAGCGACGTATTTCGGAGTAACCCCCCAGGTATTCTCTTGTCATCATCGGCTACGTCTATGGTGCGGTTAATAATGAACCTAATTTGTATTGAAGATGTTATCAATGATAACACTAATCATGTTTTAGTCTGGGGCCATTCATTGTATGTTATTTATTCAATTTTATTATACCCACGAAAACTATTCAAACTAAAGAAATGACCGATATTTTTTATACTTACTTCAAAGAATCGTCAAGTTACTCAATGTTAGTCTTTTCAAAACTTTTTCATGACGGACGTAGTTTATTGAGGTCTGCAGACAACCCTGTTGTAGTTAGGAAGGCCAAAATTGTTGGTAAAGGTTGAATTGCCAAAGAATTACTATTGTTGATGTTTCTCTAGTGTTGAAGTAGCGAATTGTAAATAAAATATGTCATTATTACACTACGAAAAATAATTTTCAAGAATGGCTGTATTTAAAAATAGGCACAGCAGTATAACATTCAAATAAATTTGTTCATAATTCCATAACACACAATGAGTTTTGTTATACAGGCTGTTTCACAAGTGTGAAAATAATACTCACGGATATGCATTCATGACTATCTAGAAAAAATAAATCATCAAAATTCTCAAATTTTCGTCACTATAAAAAATTACGGCCCTTTTTATAAACTTGTAATATCTCGAGTGTTATGAGAAATTTTGAGAATATTTTGAAATGTTGTTTGGATGTGTTTAGAGGCCGCTACACAAGAGCGTGACAAATATTTAATATCCAAAACTAACACCTGGTTACGCACATTATCATAATGCGCATTTACGTAAGAGCTAAATAATTTTGTAACTGAAATATTATTTTGGACTTCTAGAACAACATGTACAATGTGACATGCATGTTATAGAACATTGACTTCTGTAATACATTAGAATTTTTGTTCAGATGGTATAAATAGAACGAGTTTTAAAAGCGTATGAAATCTGTTGTGTTTCAAAAGTGCGAAATAATACTTAACGGTTTAAATGAGTATCGGGAGTATAAATAAATGGTATGACATTTATTTATTTCTTTCTTTCTTTCTATTTTCTTTCTGAAATGCGAACACTTTTAAAAAAATATTTCTTTCCACCGTTTAAAGCAATATATCCCAAGCACTACCCATGCAAATGTCTTAAAATTTTAAATTATACTATATGCAGGTGCAAACTGTCTTCTAAGTAAATAAATGACTTCTAAGGCCGCAATACGATAGTTGTTGCAAATATTCAAAAGGTCATAACTCTTTAAAATACGATGATCACATATTTGTCTTCACTATATATTTAGCAGCTACCGTTGGTATTTTACCTAAAGTATTATTTCGGACTGTTGAAACATCCTGTATAATATCAAGCTTGTTTTTCATCTTACATAACAAAACTCGAGAAAAATGTTAGACGTACCGTTGTTTGAATTCTGAGTATCTGATCTCTCAGTGGAATATTTTCATCATGGATATTGACAGGTATATATTTGGACATATCCAAAAGCGTACATTATATGTTATTCTATATCTTGTCTAAAATATAATAAGTATATTTAGGCTTCAACTTTCATCTTAAGATACATAATGGGCCCACTTTCCACGAACTGTAATACTATTGTGTCTCTAAAGGTTGGCACTCATCTATCAACTCGGCACCCGTCCAGCACCGCCTCGTCGGTCGGCATCCACTAACTGAACCGGAAATAAGTGGACCACGCGCTGACCACGCGGCGTTCACTCGTTGACCACGCGCAGTCCACTGGTTGATCACGTGACGTTTATGGTGTAAAAGCAGCGTCCGCCCGCGGACCATCTGTCGACAACGAGTGGACGCCGAGCGGCGAGGCGGTGCTGGTCGGGTGCCGAGTTGATATTTAGGGGCCAACCTTAATTCTTTGTGTATTACCTATTACCTGATTTGCATTGACGCAGGCAGAGTTGTCTTTATATTTTGACAGTACAAAATAGGGATAGCAATATAAATCTTGTTTTTTTTTTTTGGGACTATGCCCGCCACACACTCCCACTGTTACTCAAGCCAGGATCGACAATGGTGTCCAACGATGACGCCAAGCTTTGACCCTCGACGAGTCCCGGGGAAAAGCTAAGTTGTCTTGGAACCCGCACGAATTTAATCAAAAAGGATATGAGGAGTTGGAAGAGGATTATCTACTCGTATTATTTGTCAGTGTAAACTTTATTTTAATATTGTAATGAGCGTGGTTTTGTGTTTCATATTGCTGGAAATTATCACCTGTTCCAATTACTGTATTAAAAGAAAGCTAGTATTATTCACAAAATTAAGTAATACTTATTATCAAAGAGAGAGAAGTTTCAACTATCAGATTTTTATATAAAATATTAATAATATAAGATGTTGTCATAGTTACCTGTTATATAAAGTATCCCTCTAGTTGAATTCTAGATATAAAAAGTTTATATATAATTATTTATTTTCCTCATTTGTCTGGCAAGATAAGTTTTTTTTTCAACCTGATTCATCCCACCGTTGGGCAAAGGTATCCCTTCCTTCGTCCACTCCTCCCTGTTTAGGACTGTAGTGAGCCAATCCTAAGGGCCTCCGCAGACTTGCTACTTTTAGCATCGGCGATCGGCGATTTGATGCTGCGTCTCGCTCATTCGCGCTCGAAGAAACGCGACGCAGCATCGATACGTCACAAAATCGCCGGTCGCCGATGCTAAAAGTAGCAAGTCTGCGGAGGCCCTAATAAATAAAATTTGCTTTTTTTCTCAATTCTTTTTATTCTCTTACGTAGTTACTTACTTTATTACGTAGCGGTCCCTATTACATAAAATCCAACAAATTACCGAATATAGTAATTCATAAGAGAATATTAATATTATTTTATAAGAAAATAAAGTAAACTGATGACCGCTTAGGCGCAGTGATTTGAGCGTAAACCGCTTGGCTGACTGCATCGGGTGGTTGCGGGTTCGATTTCCGCCAGAGGCAATTTTCGGAAACGGCCTTTTCGTAATATACCCTGGTCTGGCTGTCACTGAGATCGCCCCCAGTCCATTGTACAGTACCCATAGTACAAGCGTTGCTTCATTGCTTCGTTTCGGACCATACAGTTGGTGTGTAAGTAATATTTATTATTATCTACTGTCTAAAATCATTCTTGCTTACATTAGTTTTACATAACGTGTTATTACCAATACTATACTAATAATAATAATATACTATCCGTTCTAAAAGCATTTTACAATGATATCAGATAGAAAAAGTTAAATAGTTCGCGGTATTATACAATTGTCATTTTTTGTACTGCAAGAATTCCGGTTTATATGAAAAGATTAAGCAAAAATAAAAACTCCACCTTTTTATCGGTTTTGATAGCCGTTCAGTTTTTTTATCGCATCGTATCAAGTTCAAGGTTTGCAATAGTCTGTGGTTTTGAATAATCGAAGGGAAAATTCTGGCTGGCTACAAATATACACCGTACTTTTAGGATACTTTTTTGTAAATCGATTCTCGGAACCAACGTGAATCGATTAGAATCGATAAAAAGTGGATTGGTGTTGATCTCGCTCGAAACACATAAATATTACACGCATTCAGATACCTACCTATTTTATATCTTAGGGCCACCGCAGACATGCTACTTTTTGTATCGGCGATCGGCGATTTTTTAGCATCGGAGCAGTCGCTGCGTCCGACCGCAGAGTCGCCAAAACGCGATGCAGTCGCAAAATCGCCGATCGCCGATGCAAAAAGTAGCATGTCTGCGGTGGCCCTTAATTATGATCAATAGAACCCAGCTTTTTATTAATATACATTTTAATATACTTGTACTTCGCTGTCTCTACACGTATAATATTAATTACTGATTATCAATGTAAGCCTTATTGTATAATCTCTATACATTTATCCTTTGTACTACGTTTCTAATGTGTGCCTTCCTTTCTATAGTACGCATAAACTATAGTGTATTTCTAACTATATTCATTGAAAAGTAATCCCTTGTTAAATTAAATTAACACTTCAAATCAAAAGTTTTTTATTCATGTAAGTCAAAGTCAAAGTCAAAGTCAAAAGGTTTTGATTCATGTAAGCTCATTAGAGCATTTATAAATAGTCAATATAAACAATATTTTAGCGTTACCACCGGTTCGAAATGTTGCTTCCATTGAGAAGAGCCGGCAAGAAACTCAATGGTTACTCTTTTCAAAAGAATAATTGTATACATTTTCAAACAGTAACGCTATGTGAGCAGGCATGCATTAACACAGTGTGAGTAAAAAAAGAAAATAAGGTATTTAAATAAAAATTAATAAAAACTAGCCTAGAAAGCTGTGCATGCCTACTCCCACTTAACTGTCAAACCAAAAGGTGAATATTTAGAACGATTGTTTTGGTGTGATGCCTTCCGTGCTTAGGTCTTGTCTGTAAAAGTTTTGGAACAACGGTGTCAAGTGGAAAATGGGCGGACCAGTCCCCGCAAGCTCAATAAAGCGTTTATAAATAGTCAAAATAAACAATATTTTAGCGTTACCATTACCATTGTACTTTATTTAATTCCAGCAACAAAATCATAATCGGAAAAGAATTTTCAAGTATTCTATTTATTCTTATATATACCTATACCTACAAGAAATGTTTGTAACCAGTTCGTAAAATTACTGTTTCACTTTTTTATAAATAAAAACCATGAATAAAGTGAGGGACATAACTAACTAATTTGTAATCATCGGTATATTGCAAAACATCTACTCCCAAATTTATAGAGTTAATGATATCTGTTTACAATGGTTTTAAAAGCATTTCTAGGAACAAAAGTGATTTGTAATGCCAGTGTAAGTTGATCACAACTCTCTATAAATTTGGGGATAGTTATTACTTCAAGTGTAATAACTAATACCTAATACTTATCTACCCTATATCATTTTATATAATCGATGCTATATCTATGATGTATTTATGCTCAATTTTGTATAGTGAACAAAATGGATTTTAAGTACCTACTTATGGTAAAGTTGGAACAGAAATGGGAGGTTCAATATTTTCTTTGTTACTTAACCTTGTAACTAAAACTTATCGGCTTTTGGGTAAGTTTACGAATAAAACTTCTGTTCAAAGATTTGATAAATCTATATTCATTAACTTTTGTCCTCCAACTATCCTCCGAAGCCAACGATCTTTAAAACCTTTATAAGAAGCCAATATTTTTTTGAGTTAAAAAGTTGAGTTACAAAGAAAAAGTTAAAAAAAAACTGTAACCGGACTACGGAGATAAATATAAATATATATTATCTACTAGCTTTTGCCCGCGACTTCGTCCGCGTAGACTTCAAAATAAAAAAAACCGGGCAAGTGACTTAAGACTTTTTAGTACTTTTTAGTGCGCCAGGGTTTTTTAAGTCAGTATTTGCATTTTTATAAAAATAATTTTATTTCACGATTTTTATTGGAGCCATACAAACTTTATCACGGTACCTAATTCGGTGAATGCGTGTTTTGGTAGGTAGGTATATAGAGCCAAAATCCCAAATCCCCCTCCCCTTCTCCACCCTTTTCCTCCCCTCTCTTCCTTCTGCTCCCTCCCCCTCCATTTCCCTTTCCCTTTCCCCTCCCCCTTCCACTTCCCCCTACCTTACGTCTTCCCCTTCCTCCCTCACCTACCCTATGCATACTAAGTTTCAAGTCAATCGGGTACAAACATATTTTTCTGCCGTACTTTTCTACCTTTAGTTTCCCCCTTTTGGGTGTTGATTTCCGAAATGATTTTTTATGGGATCAAACTGAAGTAGTACCTACCATATTCAGCTCGGCTTATACCCCAATTATTTAAAATGAATAATCATAACCAATCTCGAGATATGGATGACTAAACATTCGCAGACCCCGCTCTCCCCTTTTCCTTCAAAATATTAAAAACGCTGAAACCCCAGTCTGATTATTTAAAATGAACAATCATAACCAATTTAGAGATATGGATGACTAAACATTCGCTGACCCCGCTCTCCCCTTTTCCTTCAAAATATTAAAAACGCTGAAACCCCAGTCTGATTATTTAAAATGAACAATCATAACCAATTTAGAGATATGGATGACTAAACATTCGCTGACCCCGCTCTCCCCTTTTCCTTCAAAATATTAAAAACGCTGAAACCCCAGTCTGATTATTTAAAATGAACAATCATAACCAATTTCGAGATATGGATGACTAAACATTCGCTGACCCCGCTCTACCCTTTTCCTTCAAAATATTAAAAACGCTGAAACCCCAGTCTGATTATTTAAAATGAACAATCATAACCAATTTCGAGATATGGATGACTAAAAATTCGCTGACCCCGCTCTCCCCTTTTCCTTCAAAATATTAAAAACGCTGAAACCCCAGTCTGATTATTTAAAATGAACAATCATAACCAATCTCGAGATATGGATGACTAAACATTCGCTGACCCCGCTCTCCCCTTTTCCTTCAAAATATTAAAAACGCTGAAACCCCAGTCTGATTATTTAAAATGAACAATCATAACCAATTTCGAGATATGGATGACTAAACATTCGCTGACCCCGCTCTCCCCTTTTCCTTCAAAATATTAAAAACGCTGAAACCCCAGTCTGATTATTTAAAATGAACAATCATAACCAATTTCGAGATATGGATGACTAAAAATTCGCTGACCCCGCTCTCCCCTTTTCCTTCAAAATATTAAAAACGCTGAAACCCCAGTCTGATTATTTAAAATGAACAATCATAACCAATCTCGAGATATGGATGACTAAACATTCGCTGACCCCGCTCTCCCCTTTTCCTTCTAAATATTAAAAACGCTGAAACCCCAGTCTGATTATTTAAAATGAACAATCATAACCAATCTCGAGATATGGATGACTAAACATGCGCTGACCCCGCTCTCCCCTTTCTCGTCAAAATGATTAAAAATGCGGAAACCCCAGTCTGATCAATTCAAATAAGCAATCATAACCAATATCGAGATATGGATGACTTATTAAAACATCCCTTGACCCCGTTTTCCCCTTTCCCGTCAAAATAACAAAACTCGACCACCCCTATACAAACTTTCACTCCACATTTCACCCCTTAGGGGTTGAATTTCCAAAAACACGAAAGAAATCTAAACACAAACTTTCATTCCCCTATTTTACCCCCTTAGGGGTTGAATTTTCAAAAACCCTGAAATTACTCTTTTTTATTTTTGATAAGACACCTAATCACCAATTTAAGTAATTCTAACTTCAAAAATGACGGAACTTCCATACAAACTTTTATCCCCTATTTTACCCCCTTAGGGGTCGAATTTTCAAAAACCCTGAAACCCATATTTTTTTATTTTTCAAAAGACACCTAATCAGCAATTTTCATAATTCTAACTTCAAAAATGACGAACTTCCATACAAACTTTCATCCCTTATTTTACCCCCTTAGGGGTTGAATTTCAAAAAACCCTTTCTTAGTACACCTCTACACATCAAGACAAACCCACCCTCCAAATTTCAAGTCTCTACGATCAGCGGTTTAGGCTGTGCGTTGTCTGTCAGTCAGTCAGTCAGTCAGTCAGTCAGTCAATCAGGACTTTGATTCTTATATATTTAGATTGAGATAATTCAACAATGTGCTTTGAAACTATGTATGTTTTTAATGTGTCTATGTAGGTACCTATGTTTTAGTGTGAGGATTGGCCCGCAAATGTAAATACTGCCCGGGCAATGTAGAAAATGTTGTTAGCTTACTTACGAATTACCTATCATTATGTAAATAATATTTCTTTTCACCCATTCTAAGCAAGTTCTTACATAATGTATTATTTTGATCGAAAACTTAGTACCTACTTATACCGCAGAATAAGTAATACATAGTTTTTTTTTTAAGTATATATTTATTTATTTAAAAGTACAAAGTTAAATATAAAGCTGAGCTTAAAATAAACAAAGATGCATTCGTAAACAGAGAAGGAAAGTTAAGGTTAATATCACTTAAGAGTAATACATAGTAGGTGGTATTCATTAATACGTGAACTTGTAAATAGCACTCTAATTTATTTTCTATGGCTAATTCTAAATGACATGTCAAAGGCGTAGATATCCATCGAGATAAATAGGTATGTACTTTGTGCTAGAGGCGCCTCGTCAAACAAACGTCATGCGCCAGCAGGATGAGGACGGGCGGGTGAGACAGAATAAGCAGAATGAGTGAGTGAGGTGCGGCCATAGCGTCGCAATAAAATGGGCCATGGAGTACCACGGCGTCCGCTCTAGTACGTAGTTTATAGTAGCTCAATGTTAGTACTCAAAATCGATTTCAGACTTAATATTAATGAATGCCAACCCTAGATATAAAACTTCTAGTTTCACGAACTAAAGAACATTTTTTGTTTATTTATTTTTTTAGTAGAAAAACCTATTTCCTTGATAACCCAATTCTGTGTCATACCTATCTTAGTTTTTGTTATTTAATTCGAAATGCGCTTGCACGGTAGGTACAACTTATAAAACATAGACAACTACGAAAGCAAAGGAACAGAAACAAGTACCTATTTATTTTAATCATTATGTGTTTTCATCAATTATTTTTTATTTTGGCTGTACATTCGTTAAGTAGGTGCCTAATTAACAATCTCAAGTTTGTGTTTTTATAATTGTCTACTTACAACAGATATACCTACCTACTGTCGTCACGTCTATGTAATGGCGGACACGCAATAAGGAACAGCCTGACCCTATTCCTAAAATAAGATGATCATCAAATAAAAAATAGTACATAATAGTTTTTAGTGGATTTGAGTGTATGAACACATTCTCATATAAAAAAAACTATGAAAAGTGAATACCGTGATAGTAATTATGTACCTTTTTAAAATTATGTAGCTGGTATCTATTTACCCCTCCTGTAGACGTAGCGAAGGCGTTTGTGGCAAGGTAAAATGTGAGAGTAAACAATTTGTCTCATTTTCTCCTATGCATTAAGAAAAAAATAGAGAGAGCGACTCGGCGTGATATCATCCGTGACAAATCTTGCCTTGGCCCGCGAGTTGCTTCGATAAGAACAGGTACCTGTTGACTTTGCTACTACTTAAATCCGACACTAATTTTATTCATAGTGCATCAGGCGTCGTCCTAATTGTCTAACGATCGTACAAGCAAGATCGTGCTCGTATGACCGTTAGACAAATAGGACGACGCCTCACTATTATTATATCATGGTCGTCCTTTATTTTTTCAAATAAAAGTAGGTTACTATCGAGTGTCTGCCACTGTACCACCTATGATATGTATCTCCTACGAACGATTATACGGTTATACCTAGGTACTAGGTTATGCATCACGCGTTCTGTGCTAGGATATAAATAGTAATTGTTATACTGTTCCATTTGTTGACTCGATTAGTGTTAATATACTAAGATAATAAATATTATGGCGACATGTTGAGTATCATTTTTAAAGCCTCAAACACACGAAACGACGATATTTCTGCGAGTATTCTTACGACGTCCGAAAATGTCGTCAAGAACATTGAGAGGTTCTTGTGCCGAGAACGTGTGAGAAATGTCGAGAGAAAATGTATACAAATATCCTATTGTTCAAACTTATTTCTGTATCTACCTCTACTGGGAAATAAATCATCCTCAAAGCTCTTGCTATAATTCTTGGCAAGGACTCTTGCCAATTGTCATTATATCATTGGCATAGTTTATAAATCCATTTCATCTAAGAGTGAGCATATTTACGCCCGGCTATGTGTAAACTGCTTTAATCTCAATAAGATAATAAGTAATAATGGATTTGTGTGACTTTCCTCTTTGTATATTATGACTATACGTTTTACCGTTTACGTTACGGTTAACGTTTACCTTCGTAGAATTAGTGCTACATAATTGATACGACCCAGTTGTTATAGTAATTTGTATGAAGAAAAATAGGTAAGTAGGAACCTACTTAGAAAAGTACGTAAACTACCTATTATCATTGATGATCAGCTAGCAACTTATAGCTATTTAATATTAGGTTTTTTTCATCGGTTACATTATTACTGCCTACCCAGTACGGCGTAGCTACCGCCATATCAGCCGTAACAATGATACGGGGCCCCCGGGCAACAGGGGCCCTTCATTTGTGAAAAATCTTTACCCTTAATTTGGGTCCCTAACAAATTTTGATACAGTGCCTGTCTAAGGCAAGCTAAGTCACTGTACCTTCCTTAGGCGGCGTCCATAAATTACGTGAGGCATTTAGGGGCGGGGAGGGGGTCGAGCAAAATCTCACCAAATCTCACGTATTTTTTTTTACCGCAAGAAACAGTGTCAAATTGCTAGAAAAACTGGATTTAATTAAGTAAAACATGTTTCTCCTCTAGAATATACCAAATCTCACGTGAGATTAGAGGGGGCGGGAGGGGGTCGAGCAAAATCTCACGACATCTCACAAGGGGGGAGGCGAAAAATCTCAAAAATCACCTCACGTAATTTATGGACGCCCCCTTACATACGCAGTACTTACGTTTAACAATTAAAATTTATGCAACGGAAGAAAAATGTCTATCTTCACAAAAATAATCCAAGTGTATCGAATATAATTTGAACAGCAAAAAAAAATTCTAATTACAAGGCACTGGACAACAATTTTCGTTTTCAATTACAACGAAATGTAATTAATTTCTAGATACGTCACTCGCAACAATCTAATCGATCACTGTAATTATTTTTCTGTAACTTTAAATATTCTTGAATGTGACCTTCGCTGGTCAGTCACTATTTTCCGAAGCCATTTTCTCATATCAGTGCAGTGGCGGTATTCGCGCGTAGCGTGCTACGGTGAACGCGTAGCTGTCAAAACTCCCGCCGAAAATCGTTCCATTTTCGAAAAGTGACATTTATATTTTTTAAATTTTTGTTTAAAGTGTCTTTCAACCAGTTATTTTGTGCATATTTTGTGATATAAAAATGAAGATTCAACTCGATGATGGAGTGAGTACTTACTTTATTCCTTACTAGCTTTTCCCCGCGACTTCGTCCTCGTAAAATTTAAATTAAATAAATCGGATCTCTGATACCGGATCCCGGATCCCGTATCTCGGATCCCGTTTCCCGTTTTTATCGCATCCCGTATCCTGTTTGCCGGATCCCGTATCCCGGATCCCGGATCCCGTATTCCGTGTCTCGTATTAAAAGAAACATCCACACGAATTTTCATCATCCTATCTTCAAAAGTGACGAACTTCCATTAAAAATTTCATCCCTTATTTTTTAACTTCGTAATATCTTTTGAATGGAATGTCCGAATTAAATAATTCAAAAAGTAATCTACAGGTATTAAAATAGTCTCAAATACGAAATGATTTATTTGGATAAGGATTAATACTAAGGTATGGATAACATGGTCTGATTTTGGTCGGCATTTCCATCAACTTTTAAAATGTAAAATAGTAGTTATAGTCACGCAACTCCAATAGTTGGACATATGGTATCGCGAAATTTTTTGTAGATATTAATATGTTCTTTAATATTGTAGAACATTTTTTTGTTCTATCATCAATAGTTTTCGTAGCGCATGCGATGAAAGTCATTTTATGGGCAATTTTTTTACACCTTGGGTTACATTATTGAAGTTTTAGTAGGGATCCCTATTTTTTTCTAGTAATATTTATAGCCTTTGTTACTCATGGATAATGTAGCATTCTAATGGTGAAAGAATTTTTGAAATCGGTCCAGTAGTTTTAAAGTTTATTCAGTACATACAAAAATCCAAAAATACAAATCTTTTCTCTTTATAATATTATTATTATTATAATAATTAAAATTATTATTATTTATGGCCAATTTTTTTACACCTTGGGTTACATTATTGAAGTTTTAGTAGGGATCCCTATTTTTTTCTAGTTATATTTATAGCCTATGTTACTCATGGATAATGTAGCATTCTAATGGTGAAAGAATTTTTGAAATCGGTCCAGTAGTTTTTGAGTTTATTCAGTACATACAAAAATACTAAAATCCAAAAATAAAAATCTTTTCTCTTTATAATATTAGTGTAGATGTAGATAATGGAAATGTGTGAGACCCTACCTATTTAAGGTAACTATTTAGGTAAGGTGCATTCAGGTAATTCCAAAAGTCGGAAAATTCTAATAATATCTGCAATATGTTGCAGCGTTTGGTAGAAAATTAAAATGGAATTTTCCGACTTTCGGAATTATCCGAATGCACCTTACCTATTTTCAACTAAGCAGGTAAGTACATTTATTTTTATTTTACTAACTTTTGTACAATTTGGCAGCATAAATTGTACCTAACCGGTTATTTGCTATCTGAGTATAGCAAGTACGTTCTCTAACTTTATTTTATTTTTCTCCTTATTGTAAGAAGCCAAAGTTAACAATAATATGGATTATCTAAATTTCAACTATAAAATACCTACTTCGCGGTTTGTAAATGGCTCAAATCATTATCAAAATTCGAGCACACTTTTTTCTTTTTAATGTTTATCGCGAATAAAAAAAAATGTGAGTGATGATGGCAAGAGAACAGACGGGATGACATTGATCCCCTGGAAGAATGGGAGCTGTCTGGTGTGGGACGCCACACGTGTGGACACGCTGGCTCCCTCACACCTTCTGGGGAGTTCGGGGGCAACGGGCGCGGCAGCCACTGATGCTGAAACAGCAAACGTATCATATTTCTACCGTTCTCTTAGACCGTGGGGCTTGGACGCTATAAAATTCTATAAGCAGCTGTCAATACGGCTGGTAGAATTTTCAGGCGACAGGAGGGCTGGCAATTACCTCGGCCATCGTATAATTTTGGCCATTCAATTTGGATGCTGTTTTTTATTTATTGTAATTTTAGGTTTTTCTTTTTCATTTATTTTTTGTTTTTGAGGTACTTAAGTAGTCTATATTATTATGTATTTAATATTATGTATTGTTGTTTTATGTAAGTATTGATTGATAAATATCAATACGGTTGTAAAAATTCAGATTAAAACAATGTAAGTTTTGTTTGAAAAAGAGGTGGCAGTTCTGGTCTAGGAGCTGCAGCTGCCCCATCCCCCAAATCGACTCCAAAGAAATGGCGCTAATGTTAGGAAGAAAAGAACAATCAGATTATAAAAGCGCCTGCAATGAAACAATAGCAAAATACAGCCTACAATCGTTTTACAAAGTATTTCCAGAAACAAAAGTGATTTGTAAAGCCAGTGTAAGTCCATTATAAGTTTATATTATGGGGTTAGACATTGAAACAATTCCATGGTCATTAATCTGAGTTTAGGCTCGTCTTGTGACGACATTTATGCCAACTAAATAACTAATTCACAGAACGTGATATACGGGTTATGTTAATTTTCACTAATATTATTTGCGTTATTATACGTTCATTATGCTAGTAAAGCAATGGCCGTTGTCGCGAGCAAATGGCCTAAAATGTAGAGATATATCGTGCGTTGTGTACCGCGTGCAAGAGTGCTTCCGGTCCTAGGTGTCTTTGAAAGCCCCAGTGTGGAACGTAAGTTGTGCAATGATAAGTACTAAACCTCTACCGATGTAGGTTGAATATTTAGTTTTAAACTATGAGTGTAAACAAAGCTTGTTACCATTTCTGTTACCAAGGAAACATGGAAAGTCTAGTCGTCCTTGGCACAGATTAATAGAAGTAGCAGATGTAGTCTTGGCAACAAACGATGTGAAGCCGGGTAGCATTTTATGTGTGCGTGACAACTAGGAGCGGCACTAGGGGCACATACATCTGTGTGCGTGTAAAGTTGTGTAGTTATAAGGCGAGATTGTATTCGCTTTTTTGTTTTGTATTTGCTTTGGTGGCCTCACTTTCGTGTTCTATGCACTCCATCTGTAGCTCCTAAATCTATGGTCCTTGGTATGAAATTTAAATTTCCTAAGGGCCTCCGCAGACTAGCTACTTTTAGTGTGTTGAGAGAACTTTTTTGAGAGCTTATATACACTTATTAGGTAAAATTGCTAATTGTACTATGGATAGAACGCATCTCAGTCGCGTAGCTTTGTGAATTTATTTATTTCATAAAAACATACAATAATAAAACATTAAGCCATTGTCCCACAAAACCGAGCAGTCGGTTTGACTGTGGGATCAAAGTAAATAATTAAAGAAAATAGTAACTAGTAGTAATAGTAAATTGGAAATTAATAATATAATAATAATAATAAGGAAAAAGTAACTAGCAGAGGAGATAGAACGCCCAAAAAACACTCACCACACCCGCTCAACGGCCCGCCGGCAGGCACCAGCAGCGAAGCCGACAAACGGACTCTCAAAAACAAGTCGCCAGGAGGATTTGTCGGAGTAAGGGCTCTATCTCACCGGGATGCCAAGCGCGTCACCAGCCACCGTCGCCAACAAATTCGTATTGAATTTTACAGCCGACAGGTAATATCAATTGTTTGGATACGTGGCCGGCGACGTCGCTGGCTACCGTCGCCAATAATTTGTATTGAATTACGTCAAAATATGACAGGACTCTACTTGGCGACGGTCGCCAAACCCGTCGCCAGGTGTGATAAAGCCCTAAGGTCTAAGTGCCAAAATCGAAATGAGCTTATGACCCTGTTAGTACGTGGAAAAAACCATTGTAAGACGGCAAGTAACATTAAAATTAGTGCGTCTATAAGTGACGAGTAACCGACCCGAGCAATCATTTTTGACGTCGGAACGTAGGTATAGCCATAATGTCATAACAGATGACTCGGGTGCGAAGCTCGGGGCATGTGTACACACCCAATCTGTACAGTTCCCCTACACATGTGGCTTCGTCTATAAGCGTTTCTACACAATGCTACGCTTAAATGTCTACTCAACTACAGTGGCGGCACGCTAGGGTTGGCCGTTTTGACGTGTGGAAGGGTGGAGAAAATGAACCTTCTAAAGGAATAAGAATGGCCGTTTTAAAGTTTAAGAATGTCAAAAAATTTATGCGATAATGAATCTTATTCCGTTATGATAAGGTTCACCTCTCCACCCTCCCATACGTCAAAACGGCCATCATAGCGTGCCGCCACTGTAGTAGTAGTCGATAAGTAGGTAATGACTTATGTCATTTCCATACATGAAGCGTAGCGATTTATAGAAACGCTTGTAGTCGAAGCCACTTGTCAAGGGCGGCTGGTATATGTTTTGCAGATGCCGCCGAATTTGTCAGCCAGTCTGCTGCCCGACTCCGTCTCCAGTAGGCTGGAGAAGTGCGAGTCGCTGGAGTCGTGTGACGTCACGCAGGACTGTAGCTGCGACGAAGCTAGCTACGGTATAGGTTGCTATGATACTTGTATTACTTACTTGTTCACTGACGTACCCGTAAGCGCCGCCGTACACGGACTGCTTGTCGACAGCTCTAGAGCAGTTGGTTGCAGTCGACCGCGCAGTTTCAATACAAAATTGACATTCACCATACACGGACGGCTCAAGCAGTCGGTGGGCGGTCAATGCGGTCGACTGCAACCAACTGCTCTAGAGCTGTCGACAAGCAGTCCGTGTATGGCGGCGCTAAGATAAATAGAACCGAGGTTTGCGAGCATCATAAATTCTACTGTGCAATTATTATATTTGAAAATCAGTACAGCATATAATCATCTCTTGAAATTTTAAGTTCAGGGTCATTTCAGAGCTACATCGGGACTGCCGAGTGCAATATTGCAGTTTCGATGCAGTTTCGGTGTGGTTCATACTACTGCAACAAAACTGCCAACTGACTATAAGCGGATTGTGCAATCCGTTTGAAATATGCATGCAGTCTGAATGTAGCTCGTCTATAAAGATCCTTAACGTAGAGTATAAGGATAAAATATACAGAAGTAGGACAAAGCCGTCTAGACAGAGTAATCACGTGGACGAGGGGATGTCCCTTCTCTGTTATGGGACCGTCGCATACTACTGAGTGAGGCAGCACCATAGAGAACATGGTCCATGGGCAGCACCCACCACGCGATTTCTCTATCATTAGCTATGTCTTCACCAGTGCGCTTTCATGTTCATCTTGCGTCTTCAACTTTCAATTCATCTCGCGTCAAGCGCGTGCAATATTGATTGCCTTAAGAGGCATGCAGCTTAGTGTCTACACCTGTGCGTCCTGGTCGGTCGTCAAGATGAACGAGTGTAGCTATTTGTGCGGAATATTTAGTATGAACTACAAGGAAAAAAACTTAAGATAAAAGAGTATCTGGATAAACGTTGTTTTGAAGACACGAAACAAAAATTACGAAAGAAAACATTCATAATTTCAATGTTTTAACTTTATCTGCCGCCATTTTGTATGTAAAGCGCACGGAATGTTGCACGCGAACCCACCGGTGGCGGATCAGCGTGCGCTACGGGCGTGCGCTGTTTTTGAGCTAGAATAGGGCGTGCGTTATTGCATGCGCTATGGCGCTTCATGCATGCGTCAGACGAAAGCGCAAGATGAACGTGAAAGCGCACTGGTGGGGACATAGCTATTGATCCTCTGTATTTATCATTCCTCATAACCAGCTGCAATCACTGATCGGTAAACGATCGGAGGTTAACCAACGCTTGGCAAGGTCAGTCAGAAATTGGCGACCATTTAGTGACATTTAAACTGAGCGTCTCCGTGCTTCCCAGGGCACGTAAAAAGTAAGTCCTGGTTGTTGTCATCTAGGCAGCAGTCGTTAAGCCTTGTCAGAGGCCTTCGGGCGGCTCGAACAACTCTGACACCAGGTTGGCCACTAACCATACGATAAGAAGAATAATCATTCCTCTGTGCCCTTACTAAGATGGTCGGTCTAATGAGAGCCGCTGCATATTCCCAGGGGACGCCGTGTTCTCGTGCTTGGTGGTGGCGCCACAGGTGGTGAGCGTGTGGCGCGGCACCTGGGGACTGATGGAGCTGCACCCACAGCTGTTCCCCCACGCGCAGATCTACCTGCTCGGCATCACTATACACATCTGCTTCGCGTTGGTCAGGTGAGACCAGACGGCGACCAAACTGCTACTCCACCAAGCCAACTAGACACTCGGACGGAATAAGCCGCATTTCCGCACACCTGCCACCGCCTGCGGCTTCCCGCACACTGTCGCCGCCTTTTTGTGCGGGTGACGTCACATTTGATAGGCTCCTAGTTGGCTTGGTGCAGTAGTACCTATGTTTTTAATCCAATATAGGCGGTAAACAAGCTTATAACTAGTTACTAAATGGAGTTCATGGTCACAGTACGATCTAGTAGTTCGCGGAAGATAATGCTGAATATGTCAGTATTGCCAATGTGGCTCATGTTCTGGTGAATAACACGCACGAGATTGCCTTAAGTTGATAGCCGAATTCGAGTGCGAAAACAGATGTGTGATTTTCGCTGCATGTAATAGGTATACTTGGTCTGTGACCGCTCGAAATCGTACTTTGTGGAAAAGTCATGGAGAGGCCTTTGCTCAGGAGTGGGACACAAAAGTAGGCTAAAAAAAGGGGGAAAAAAGTAGTTTAGTGCGCTCAGCATAAGTCTAGTGATTGCAATGTTAAGAGGTACCTACCTTATCTGGTAATATAAGACATCAATGGAACCAAATTTTTTAAGTAAATAAATAAATATCATCAGACAAACACATCAACGGCATGGTCCTAAACTAAGCAAAGTACTATGGGTACCGTACCGACTAGGGGCGATCCCAGTGACACTCAGACCAGAGGGGCTAGCCAAGTGGCATGAACGCTAATCGAATAGAATAGAATAGACTTCACAATGTATGGAAATGTCAAACGTCGCTATGTAGATAAACAACAAGTTGCTATGTCGATCACGTGACTTATGTCATTTCCATACATGAAGCGTAGCGATTTCAACGAACGCTCGTAGACGTCAGCCACTTGTCTAGCCCTTCTGGACAAATGACAAAATTTGCCTCTGCCGGGAATCGAACTCTCCAACACCATGCAGTGAGCCGATGCCTACGCTCAACCACTGCGTCAATCAGTCGTCAAGTGGAATATTATTTATTGACGGGCCCGTTGGCGTGGTTGGCGCGATGGCGACTTTCACGCTGCAGGTCGTAGGTTCGATTCCTACCCGGGACATGCATTTGTGTGCATGAACATGTCTGTATGTCCGGAGTCTGGGTGTATATGTATATTAAGTATGTATTTACAAATAAAAAAGTAGTATATGTAGTAATATCAGTTATCTGGTTTCCATAGTACAAGCTCTGCTTAGTTTGGGATCAGGTAGCCGTGTGTAAGTAATGTCCCCAGGATTTTATTTTTTATATTATTTATTATGTTTGGTTACCAGAGCGAAGTTGCTGGCTCGGTCAGCAGGTGCCTGGAGCAGTTCCGAGGGCGGTCCATGCAAGTGGGCGTGCGAGCGGGTGGTGTCCCGCGTGTACACGTACGTGTTCATCCTGAGCAACATCATGCACTGGCGCGGCGGCTGGGGGCTGCTGGACGCCGTGGTGGCCTCCATTGTACCTGACGACCGTGATGCTCACAGGTAACCCAAGGGCAGATTTGATATGCTGGCTGCCTACCTATGGAAGATTGCCGCCCCCTTCTCCCTAAAGCACCAAAAATTTAATGATCGTATTAAAAAATACATACTTGGGCCAGTTAGTATCCTTCGAAAACAGGCAAGACAGCGAGATCCAACGGCGTGTCGACAACGCCTGGAAGAATTACTGGTCCATGAAAACGCTAATGAAGGGTGACCTTCCAATGTGTCTTAAACGGAAACTCATCGACATGTGTATTTTGCCTGTCCTAACCTATGGTGCTCAAACGTGGTCTTTGACCGAGGCTCAGAAGTCCAGACTCAAGGTTTGCCAAAGAGCGATGGAGCGTAGCGTTTTGGGAATTAGGCTAACAGACCGAATTCGCAACACCACTATACGCTCCAAAACAGGAATAGCCGATGTGGGGAGGAAGTCTGCCAGACTGAAATGGGAATGGGCGGGACACATTTGTAGGATGAACCCGGAGAGATGGACAAGAGGCGTCACGCTATGGGTGCCTGAAAATGGGCGTCGTCGCCGAGGCAGGCCCAGGAAACGTTGGCGTGACGACCTGGATGCATTCTGCAACAATTGGCCAGAGATGGCCAATGATAGAGAGGAGTGGAGAGTTGTGGGGGAGACCTTTGCCCAGCAGTGGGATGATGTGGGTTAAAAAAAAAATAACGAAAGTTTATAAATGATAAGATTATCTCAATCAGTGTCTTTTGGGACACCGCCGACATGCTACTTTTTGCATCGGAGATCGGCGATTTAGTCGCTTTTAGCATCGGAGCAGTCGCTCTCTCCGACCGCAGAGAGTCGCCAAAACGCGATGCAGTCGCAAAATCACCGATCGCCGGTGCAAAAAGTAGCATGTCTGAGGTGGTCCAATACTGTTTTTATTTGTGAGTTTTGTGAATTTTCCCAAGTTCTACCGCCCCCGAGATTTTGTCGCCCTAGGCCCGGGCCTACTCGGTCTATACCGCCCCTGTCCCTATACCTACTATCTTATCTATCCATACACCCATCAGCCAAGCCCCTGTGTCTGCTAGCTAAAAACCAATAGAAAACCACCGTTTAGAGCCCATATTATTAAATTATTATTTCCCGTGGGATCCTTTGTTGATGTATCGTAGCCTTTGTCACTAATATAATAATAATATCGCCAGACTTACACACCAACTGTATGGTCCAAACCAAGCAACGATTGTACTATGGCTACCATACTATGGACTGGGGGCGATCCCAGAGACACCCAGACCCAGGAAAATTACGCAAACGCCGTTTCCGAAATTTGCCTCTGGTGGGACTCGAACCAGCAACCACCCGATGCAGTGAGTCGAGCAGCCTAAGCCCTGACCACTGTGCTAAGTGATCATCACAAAAATGTACTTGCATCTCAAAAAAATGTGACACCGCGCGTACACCAAACATGTTTAGTGACACGATCGTCCGAACTAGTCTAAACTGTAGAACTTAACAGGTTCATTTTTCCAGGCCAGTGCTGATAGCAGTGTTCACACTCTCATTCTACGTTGCCATTGTATTCCTGAGGGCCTCTCGCAACCTGCTCGCCTCGCCATGTTTCCTAGTCACAGACGGAAAGGAGCCCACCTACATATTCACTACTCGGTTCAAAATGTCTGTAAGTACTTATCACTTAAGCCTGCGGCACACGGGTAGAGTAAACGGTATAGTTAAATCGCCAGACTTCCACACCAATTGTATAGCCCCATACTAAGCAACGCTTGTGCTATGGATACCATACAATGGACTGGGGGTGAATCCAGTGACACCCAGACTAGGGAAAAATACGAAAATTCCGTTTCCAAAATTTGCCTCTGGCGGGCGTCGAACCCGCAACGAATCCATACAGTGAGCCAAGCGACCAACGCTCAAACCGATTGCGGTAAGCGATTGCTCATTCTCACTATCAATGTTTCGGCTTCTCTGGCGTCTCTAGCGGAGATTGGACCGCTAGTATTCTTCGGAGTGCGGGTGGAGAGCTACTCACGGCTCCGGTACCATTCTGGATAAATGGTAGTACACACGTTGAGTACTAGAGCGTATGCTCTGGCGGCAGGACCTACCGTAGATGGTCCCTGACGTCTCGTAACGGGTTGCCAGGTATAGTCTGCCTCCTTTTATAACCCTCAAGGCAATTTCTTGTACAGGTACGGGTCCTTGTCAATGTGTCTCATGGAACAATACTTTTTCCTGAATAGTTCCATATAGAAATTCATAGGTACCAATATAGACGGCATTGGTAGAGTATTAGTAGAGTACTACATAGTAAGCCAGTTGACTCTACTGTTTACTTTACCCATGTACTCCAGTCTGTAAGTGAATTTAAGTAACATAGAGCTCAGTAGACTACGGCCCGTATTAATAAGTCGATCTCAAGATTGAGATCGAACTTGAGATGCTGGTTTTGACAGATGTTCCATACATTAAACGTCAAAACTGCATCTTAAGATCGATCTCAACTTTGAGATGCATTTATTAATACGTCCCTTTACTGAGTAGAATTCGGGACAGTTTTTTAAATCCTGGTTGACACTTTTATATTTGACAGCGTAAACAAAGCTAAATAGAAAATTGGCTACAGCACAACCAATCATAATAGATGAGGAGCCCAGCGTGCTAATTGTGGATTTACTCCGACGTCGCCCAAACCTATTAGATTCGGTAGATTAGATGATAGGAAGAATACATTGTTCTAGATGTTTCCACTTTCAGCGGTGGGGGAAGCGTCTACAGGATAGTTTCATTTTTTTTATAAAAATCAATGACATGGAAATACTCAAGCGTGATACTATAAATACTCAACATGATAAATTGAATAAAATAATATTGTTCGAGCGCGCCAGAGATGACAGCTTGACTGGCCTCCTGAAAATCGTTCGTTCGTTCCCGATGACGAAATGTCCCAAAGGACTTCGGTGGCAAAGTTCACGGTCGCACAAATCCTCCGGGAGCCGTGGTCAGTTAGGAAGTAAGCAGTTGTCGTGCCCTAATTCACGTTTGATTTGCTGCCCATTACAGAACTATAAAACGATTTTATGACTCGTCAAATTACAGAATTAGACCCTTGAGTTAAGCGAAGACAATCACATAACATTACGTCACGCCTTTTATCCCCATTCGGGGGTAGTCAGAGGCTTGAGTGGCTATACACTACCACATTGTGCAGGTATTAAGCCAACTCAAAGCCCACGATTCACCAGATAGTTAGAACCTAACGTGACAGGTGGTGAACCTTTTCGCCGTGTATACAGGAACTGACTATTACCTAATCCCGAGGGATAGGTAGATGTCCTCACGATGTTTTCCCTCACCGTAAACGAACTGTAAATTATGCACATAGATGAAAATTCATCCATTGGTGCATGTCCTACCGGAGATCGAACCTGGGACCTTCGGATTGCTAGCCTAACATGTTTGCCCTGAGGCTACAGCCGCTACCGCGCGAAGACAATAGTTTCAAATATTCATCATCATCATCATCTCAGCCGAAAGACGTCCACTGCTGGACATAGGCCTCCCCCAAGGTTCGCCACAATGACCGGTCTTGCGCTGCCCGCATCCAATATTATCCTACTAATATTATAAATGCGAAAGTTTGCGTGTGTGAATGTTTGTTACCACGTATCTCCGTAACTACTAAACCGATTTTAATGAAATTTGATACGTAGATAGTGTAGGCTCTGGAATAAGACATAGGCTAATCTTACACATCAATTACCACGCGGGCGAAGCCGCGGGGCACAGCTAGTACGTAATAAATAAGTAGTTCTTATTCAATTACATCTAGTTGAAGCGTTTTCGTAGTAAGCCTAGATTTTTATCACAAAACAATTTTATGTGTAACTTGATTGTATTTTTTTATATTTACTTAAATGAAAAAAAAATGCAACAACTGTACAAAAATGCAATCAATAATGACTTCCGATCTCGGAACACGCCACAATCGTCGTATCTAACGCGAGGTACGCAAACCTTCGCAGTCCCGTCGAGCAAACAGCACGTCACCGCGCGGGACGCAGCGATAATGCAATTACCATCCGTAATCTGTACCCGCGTGTGCTGGGACTCGGCACTCCTCGACCAGACATGCGCGGGAGCACTGCTGGCCTCGCCGACACTCTCGCGAGCGGCTCGCGAGCCCACGTCGCACTTCTCGAGCTCGCAGACGCGTTATTCGCCAGCCTCGTGGTGGCCCCCGCCGTCGTCACCTACTGGAAATCCACATGGACCCTCATGGACCTCTACGTGCTACCCGAGGACCCGGTCGCCAGCGCCGCCACGTGCGCGACGTTCGGACTGTGCTGTGATCTGTTGTTTTGCGTGTTCCAAAGTCAATTGAGTAAATATCTGAGTCCGGATCGCGGGAGATTGACTTACTACGTGTTGTCGCGGTCGTGTACTTGTGTGGCGGGGGTGGCGTGCGTGGGCGCATGGCGAGGGGTGTGGAATCTGCTGAACGAGTGCACGGGGGACAGCGCGCGGACGCTGCTGTCGACGACGGCGGCGGCGACGCTGTCGCTGGCGGCGCTGCGGGCTCTCAGGAACATCTGCGCGGCGCCGTTCGCAGTGGCGGTGGACACGCCGCAGGACTACTTCGATGTGCCCACCATGTTCCGTACGGTTGGTGATGTTCAGTTAGCGTGAAGTTCAGGGGATCAGTCGATGATGTCCAAGGGTTGTTTTGTTTCAATGGTTTCAGTTCGGTGGCGAAGCTCATCTTCATTTTGTTCATCTCCTCTATCTAGTTGTTTACTGTCTTTTTATTCCAAAAATTCTCAACACCAGTAAGTTTACAGGTGTTTCAAAAGTACGAAATAAAACTTACCTACATGGGGGTTGGATGAGTACCAGGAATATAGAATTAAATAGTATTTTTTTTTTTAATATTTGTGATAACCATACTTATTATAAGGTTATCACAAATATTCAAAAACCCATACAACTCGGAAACTTATAGTTACGTATAGTCTGTCTGTACAAAGCATCTAAATATCATTTGTACTATATTAATTAAAGTAAACGAAGCAAACCGTTTTACCGTACCGTACCGTTCTTCATTGACCGTACAATATGTTAAGAAAACCCTGTCCGACCCGAAAACGTATTGTTGGGTATCGATATTAGATTCTATTTTTGTAAAAAAAAATATGTTTTTTTTTTATTTAAAAGTTTTTTAGCTTAGTACCTAAGTGTCCCACTGCTGGGCAATAAAAATATGGGAGGCCTCCCATATTTTTTTGGAAAATAAATACCACGTTTACATAAAAAAAACATAAAATGACGTCATCACATACTTTGTGGTCAGAGGTGCCGCCACACGATCTAACATAATTTCTTCCGGTAACGGTGTTGTCATATTTTTAAAATTTGCTACATTGTGAGGGAAAAAGACAAATAAATTGGCATTTTAAAATGTCATTAATATGTTTACTATCATGAATATTAATTTTTATTTTATTTTATTTGGTCATGTGATTGGGAAACCTAAATACCGGTTTCGGCTCGGACAGGGTTTTTTTAACATATTGTATATGTAGTTTAATTATTATTTCGTACTTTTGAAACACTCGGTAGAGATCAATAAAATGGAAATGAGGAAACGGCAATAGATACCTATGTAATTAACGTCACACTCGCGAGTTCAACACACTCGAGTTAGTTTACAAACAATTAATTATTATCTAACAGATAACAGTAAACACATGATGCGCTAGAGGACGCGAAATAACTGTTATTTTATTACCTTTTTTTCTACCTGTCTTCTAGTTTTCATTGTATTTAGGGCAGTGGGGGTTATCAGCGACACTATCATATGGTGTAATAATACAGTGTGTGTTTTTTTTCAAAATCAACTGGTACGATTCCTTGCTAGGATTATTGATATTTCAAAAATCCAATGATGCAGTTTTAGTTTACATCAAAATCGGGCCCGAGACTCCTTTGAGTACTTTTCGCTATTCCTCATAGTTTCGGATTAGGTTAGATTAGGTTACTTGAAAGATTATACCTGTATAAAACTCGAGATACTTTATTTTTTTTACATTTCTTACCCAGAGCGCAAACAAGGAACTTCCATTGTCAAAGATAAAGGGTCGTATTGTTATTATATCTGACTAGGAAGGAAGAGCTAGACCGAGCTCTATCTGGATAGATAGAGCGCTATTGTTACGCACATACGGAAATACGGAAATGCGTGTCAATACAAAACGTTAATAAAATAAATAATAATAATAATATCCTGGGACATTTATTACACACGGCTACCAGGGGGCTTACCACGAACTCTTATTGCGATTCAATTACAGGAACGTTTTAACGTTTCAGCGACTTTTTGTGCAATGACGTACCTTATTGTCATGACAATAAGAAACTTCATTGCACAAAAAGTCGCTGAAACGTTAAAACAAAACTGCTATAAGAGGTGGTGGTAAGGCCCCTGATCCCAAACTAAGCAGAGCTTGTACTATGGAAACCAGATAACTGATATTACTACATATACTACTTTTTTATTTGTAAATACATACTTAATATACAAATAACAGCCACTGACTTACTTAATATCGCCAGACTTACGCAACAACTGTGGTATGGTCCCAAACTAAGCAACGCTACGGTACCATGGGTACCGTACAATGGCCTGAGACGATACCAGTGACATTCAAACCAGGGAAAATTACGAAAAGGCCGTTTTAGAAATTTGCATCGGTCGGGAATCGAACCCGCAACCACCCGATGCAGTGAGCAGAGCGGCTTACGGACAATCCATCAAGCGGGCATCAAAATTATAATGATATAAGGCCACCGCAGACTTGCTACTTTTTCCATCGGCGATCGGCGATTTTGCGACTGCATCGCGTTTTGGCGACTCTCTGCGGTCGGACGCAGCGACTGCTCCGATGCTAAAAGCGACTAAATCGCCGATCGCCGATGCAAAAGTAGCATGTTTTGTCTGCGATGTCCCACCTAGTTAATTGGTATTAGACGTGGCACTAGTTTTGATAACACTTTTAGACTTCTTCAAGTAATTTTAATCAGTTGGTATGTAGTGTCAACAATATCGCAGTCACTACAATGGCTAGAGACTGAGTTTATTGGTGGTAGAGCCAAGCTGTAGCCAATTTACTGCAGCTCATTACGGGCTGACTGGACCGGGGTAGTACCACCCTTTCACAGAAGATCGGCGTAAAGTATAGCTACCTTACGCCGATCTTCTGCGATTACAGCTGCGTTTCGTACGATGAGTGAGAGAGCCGGAAAACCAACCCACACCCCTTCACCTCCCACTGCCTTCCCTACCCTTCAGGTCGGCAACGTGCGAGCGATGCCAAATCTACGGCAACTGCTTAACATCAGGCGGGCCGTGCGCTTGTTTGCCACCTTCATCTTACTCTTGACAAAGCAGTTGTGGTCACGTTAAAGATTGGCGAATTGCACTCCTGAAAACGTACGCGTACGCTCTCAAGTGGGATCCTTGTGAGTGATGATATTTGATCAGTCCAGCGCATGGGGCGTTTGCCACCTTAGTCACATAAAAATAAAATTATTTTTATTAAAAAAACAAACCGACTTCAAAAAAACCTGGTACAAAAAACAATATTATTTCAGGCTTTTTAGTGCACCAGGTTTTTTTGAAGTCGGTTTGATTTTTTTATAAAAAATATTTTATTTCACGATTTTTAGTGGCGCCATACCAATAAACATTTTGGCATATTGAACCGTATGAAGTAAGCCCAACAAAATGTAACTGCTGTAAATCGTTGAGGAATTCCCTCGACTGTCTTCATCATCAGACCTGTAATGGCACTCATAAACCATAAGGATAAAATCTCTTTAAGAAACATTGTAAATTAAATGAAAGGAACCCCATAAAATCGTTACTTATTTTAATTTTCACTTATTTTAATTCTTATAAGTTTAGATTTCATGGTTTTCCTTTCATTTAATTTACCATGTTTGTTAGAGAGAGTTGGTTCTTATCATTGATCCTATCGATTGATGCCATAAAAGAACAGGGTATTAATTTTTCGGATTTTAGCCGGTTCGATTCCCCAGTGTGGCAAGCGAGTTTTCAAAAAACTTTGAATGCAGTTCGTATTGTTTTTAAAATAATAATGAAGTCTTCATTCAGTAAAATTCTCTATCTACAATATTTAAGGTAATTCCCCTCCATGTGGCAAAGTTTTGGGACACCCTGTATACGGTCGAATTGAGAAACCTCCTCCTTTTTTTTTTGAAGTCGGTTTAATAAAACCGGCCAAGTCGGACTCGCACATAAAGGGTTCCGTATCACCGTAGAATAAAAACGTCAATAATATCAAGTTTCTTGTAGGGGGCCCCCATCTTTATTTTTAGTATGTGTTGTTGTAGCGGCAACAGAAATACACATTCTGTAAAAAAAACAACTCTCTACTTATTATGGTTCGTTGGATACAGCCCGCTGACAGACAGACAGACGGAAAGACGGACAGCGAAGGCTTGGTTCCGTTGGCACCCTTTGGGCACGGAACCCCAAACAAAATGTCATTTGCGGGGGTCTACTATTCGTCGTCTATATTAGTGTGCAGCTATGTAACTGATGCGATTGTTTCACAGAACAGCCGAGAGACGGCGCTGTACGTCCTGGACTGCATCTTCTCGGTGAGCGTGGTGGGCTCCCTGGTGGTGTTCGTGTGGCGAGGCTCCTGGGCGCTGCTCGACATCTTCCTCTACCCTGACGACCAGGTCCGCTCCTGCTGGACCTCGATGGTGAGATGACTCCGCCGTAAACGGACTGCTTGGAGCAGTCAGTGTCGACAGCTTTAGCGGTCGCTGTTGGGCGATCTGCAGTTGCAATACAAAATTGACATTCGCCATACACAGAACTAGAGATGGGATGTTCTCGAGAACATTCTCACCCTCGGAAACTTACTCGTGAGAATTTTTGAGAATCTTATATTTTGGGTGACGTCTAACTTTCAATCTTAAAAACAATTAAAAACACCATACTTGCATGTTTAATGAGGTTTATGCCAAGTTTAACATGCTTCAGAAGATAAATTCTCAGAGTAAGTTTCCGAGGGTGAGAATGTTCTCGAGAACATCCCATCACTACACAGAACGCTCAAGCAGTTCATTGGCAGTCGTTAACAATGCAGTAGGCGTGCGGTTCATGCCGGCAGCAAAGTGCTGCTCGACTCACCGTAAACGGACCGCTTAACGGTTCGCGTACAAATACAAACATAACTGCACAACGACTGCTTTGAGCAGTCCGTCTATGGCGGCGTTTAGACGTTCTCAAACTTTCAACCTCCGCCCCTTTGCAAGATGGTTTTACACGGTGATATTTGTATCTTACAACGGCGAACCAGTTAGGGCCACCGTAGACTTGCTACTTTTTGCATCGGCGATCGGCGATTTAGTCGCTTTTAGCATCGGAGCAGTCGCTGCGTCCGACTGCAGAGAGTCGCCAAGACGCGATGCAGTCGCAAAATCGCCCATCGCCGATGCAAAAAGTAGCAAGTTTGCGGTGGCCCTTAAAGAATCCAATATGTACTATTATTGATATAACGAAAAATATAGAGTCTTTATCAAAATGTTACAAAGCATTCCCTGAGTTGATACCAAGGCAGTTATTATTTCTATGCTTAGTATAAAATGAACTAAACTTGAACTAACTTAGCTAAATCAATGGCTATCACTCTCATGTTCGTAATTTATAAGCCAGACGGAAAAACTTTGAGTTATTTCAAATTAGTTTTATTCGTAACTAGCCGCCCGCGGCTTCGCCCGCGTGGATGTCGGTTACCTATTTATATACTAAAACCATCCTCGAGAACCACTCTATACATTGGTGAAAACAGCATGAAAATCGGTGCAGTAGTTTTTGAGTTTAAAGCGAACAGACAGACGCGGCGGAGGACTTTGTTTTATAATATGTAGTGATTTGGACACAACATTTTACTTTACAATTAATTAAGTACATAATTTAAACCAGCTACGGTTTACATAAACCGCTGGGTTTGTGTTATCTAGAGCTAATATTATAAAACAATTACTAATGTATTATGCGTAGATTTGTTTTGTATTTAATTAAGTTTAATGGATTTAGGAAATTTCCGTAGTTTATTTTCAGATCTCTACATAGTCAATGGGAATTCTAATAAATTTGTGTCGGCCCATCACTAGTATTTTCTTAAACTCTAAATTCATTTTCACTAATGAACAGGGTGGTTACTTTGAAAAACGAAACGAACGGATCGTCCGAAGTACGGATTCGATTTATGATCGAAATCATGTCAAACGCTGAAATTGTAAAGAAGAAACGTCAAATCACGATCATCGAATCCGATCCGTCAGCCGAAACGTTTCGTATTCGTATTTCGAAGTAGGCCAGCAGCTTCCAAGACAACATACAAACTTTTGTAGTCCACTTACAGCTCGACCGAAAAGACCTTTAGGTAAGGCGCCCACAACTCTTTGACAACGATGGTCCCAATGTAAATAATAGGGGATGAGAGAATCTTAAGATTAAATCTTAGGGGAAATTCTAGATAGTGTCCAATAAATGTAAGCTGGGTTTCTCAATTAATTATTGGACATCCTAATCTCCCTGTTAATACTTTTCTGACACATAATTGCGTCGCGTCAAATGATAGAGCATTGTCCACCAGTGTCCAGTACCTCTACAAAACCTACGATAGCTCTATTTAAAACCTATCCGCCCTAATTCGTAGTGAGTTAAAATCGAATAACATGCGGAGCCGCGCCGTGCGGTGGGGAGGGGGGAGTGGGGGAGTGGGGGAAGATGGCGCAGAGGAAGATCCAATTGTGTGCGTAAGTGGTCACTGACTCAATGGCGCGAGGCGCGTAATGATCCATATGCGGAAAATGTACACTTTTGTGGACTAAATCACTACATAAATTGGTTAATTTGTGAATTTACAAGGTGGTAGAGCCAAGCTGAAGCCAATTGACTGCAGCTCATAAACGGGCTGGCTCGACCGGGGTAGTACCACCCTCTCACAGAAGATCGGCGTAAAGCAGCTATTACAGCTGTGTTCCGTACGATGAGTGAGAGAGCCGAAAGAACGTCCCTCCATCCCACTCCCCTTCAGGTCGGCAATGTGCGAGCAATCCTTTGGTATTGTAAGCATCTATAGGCTACGGTAACTGCGTAATATCAAGCGGGCCGTACGCTTTTTTGCAACCGCAGTCGTAAAAAAATAATTAAAGGTAGAGACAAGTTTTGTACACTGACTCTACCAACCTTAGCACTTTTGTCGAGAGATTGTAACAAAATGAAGTTGTGGCTAATTCAAGGACATATGTCAAACTTTCCATAGAACTATTCCCTGGGCTTAAGTACTAAGGCTCAAAACGGTGACTAAGGATGTTTTTTGATGAATGCGTTAGTGCGTGTGCTCTATAAAAGATACCACATTAAACTTCAGACCGGCAATAAGAAGTAAAGAATATGTTGTTTTCAACTTAAATTGTAAATTCTCTCCACAACGGCTCACAGATACTATGTGAAATATACAGGGTTATTGGTAAAACACTAACAACCCTTCAGGGGCGTATTACATCAAAAACAACTACTCTTCTTCTATGACTTTTTACAAAACAAAACAAAGATTAACAAAAAAACACTTTCTAAAATGTATGAAAAATTGTTTTTTTCTCATCTAGAGGAAAGCCATGGTACGTGGTTGTATTCCAATTTGCCCTAAAGTAACTAAACGTACCACGGCTATTCTCTAGCATGAGCACGAGCATATTTCCTTGTTTCATACATTTTGAACCGACTTCAAAAAAGGAGGAGGTTCTATGTTCGGCTGTATGTATGTTTTTTTGTTTTTTTGTTTTTTTTTTTTTTTTTTTTAGAGTGCGTTTTTTTGTTTTTTTTTTGTTTTGTAAAAAGTCATAGAACAAAAGTTGTTGTTAGTGTTTTACCAATAAGCCTGTATAATATCAAAATAATACTCAAAATCTTTCAAATGATAATATATTCAACAGATTTGGACACTAAATATTCGATAAAAAAAAACATTAAATTCGCTACAAACGACACGCCGACTATTATTAAACGACCGCCTTATCAGTACCGTTGTTGTAAACAGTCGCATGTATCCAAGACAAGTATTGTTTGTGAATACGGCCTTAGAGTTTACCTCAATCCTCACTAAGCTTGCAAAGTGGGACATTACCATACCGGCAGGTTCAATATCAAGTCGGTGACATTGGACAAATTGGCGCACGTGGGACGCGCAGCCGGACAGAAATACACGCTTTATTAGTAAACATGCCGACCGGAGCGTTTACCTCATTGCAAAGTTCCTTATTTTCCATACATTGGCCGGTCAAATTGGATAATGACCGTTTTTGAGCTATTTATGGACCATGACGATAGCAACTGCTTTTCCATGACGAGTCCAGGAGATGATGAAGACCTCTAATGCATATTATAGTGTTGACCATACAATAATAACTTCCTTATTTCGCTGTTCAGTTACTCAGAAGTTAATAGTGTTGTTTTCGCGACTTTATAGTGTTAATTCCACCTGAAATGTATTATGAGTGTTTTCAAGCTTTACTAGGTAATGAACGCACTACGTTACGGAGAGACAGTTGGAATCGAAAGATCGTAATATATGAATATTACTTTCCTCTATTGGATAGTTAATTCTCCACCTTTTCAAAAGTCGTGGCCGGGCCGTAAGCGCGGGCTGTAAGCGTCGTCACCATAAACTCAGACTTGATTGCATTTGAAAAGGTGGAGAAGTAACTATCCAATAACTGTTACGGCATGCCGTATGCGCTGACAGCACGGTTCAGACGACAATACAATGGGGGTCTACTGGCGGCTACAGACTCACGGCGAGAAAGCCCAAGGACCCACAGTTCACGCCGCGTGAATAAGGTTCTCGGGCTTTCTCGCCGTGAGTCTGTTTTGGGCATACAATATTATAGTCCGCGCCGGTTTTACAGTCACGCGAATACCTAACCCGCGCGTTCGGCCACCGTCGCGCGAATCATGCGTTTTATTGTTCGCGTCTGAACCGCGCTGGGAGTTTCTGTTAATATTTTTTACTGTTCATGGTTGCTAATCACGATGAGTAATCTCGGTGCAACTCGCACACTGAGTACCAGAGTGTATGCTCTGGCGGCAGGAGTGGCAGGACCTGCCGCAGATGGTCCCTCACGCCTCGTAAGGGGTTGCCAGGTTAAGTGTGCCACCTTTTGTAACCATAAGGTTGGTAAGAGTGGCCACTATAACAAATCTACAGTATAGAGATGAGGATCCTATCCATGGTTGCCGTCAGTTCATTTGCCAAGCACGAACCAAGAACTTGTTTTCGAACAGGAAGTGGCCTCACGTACCTATACAGTACTAATTCCCGGCATAGGGTACAAACAACACATCTCATCTAATAATAACCCCTATCTATTGACACGGTACTATCTGTAGTCATTTTAACACGGCCGTTTCCATTCCTCACTAAACATTCCTGCTATTTAGAACTATTTACATAGAACTGTGCGCTGACAGGCTTAGATAGAAGATAAGGAAGTATTACGGTGTTGGTTTAAGATTATGGAGGCGCCGAGGCTTTACGTAACGTCTGTCGATTTGTTTGTTGATATGATTGACGGCTGTTGTTTTTGTATGCATAGGCATTGTACACACACGGTCATAGGCGTCACTAGTTAAGGTACGGTTTCGCAGAAAGCGACAGACGTCAGCTGTCGGCCTCATATAATTTTTAATGCCATCTGCCGTTGCGGCAAATGTCATCGCAAATTTACATTTACAAAATTTGTATGAAATCGACTGACGTCAGCTGTCCGCCGCGTTCGGAGAAACCGTACCTTTAGGGACCATCTCCTATTAAAAACTCGAATCAGAATTTTAATACAGCTGAGTTGAGGTCTACGGCTCTGGTTCCAATAAATTAATGTATTTTGATACGACCCTTTAGCAGAGAAAATATCTCCCTATAGGACCCCTTAGGTGAGCGTTAAACCCTTGGCCACAGATTAGAGAATGCCTTGGCGAGAAACTTCTGGCGTGTCACTCAGTCAAGCTACTATTTATTCACAGATTTACGCTATCACTTAAGTACAGTGAGTTTAATGAATCGCACTCATATTTCCTAAGACAAAGTAAGTAGGACTCAAATTCGAGGTCTGCAACTGGGAGGAGGGGGGTATATAATTTGTGCCCAAACAAGCATTATATCGGCCGCGCATTCTTCGCCGATATAATGCTTGTTTGCGCACCTCAAAGTTCAGCGGTATCCTATAAAACCGCTGTTATACAGCACTCTTGTGTTACTTGGGTATGCTTCAAATATACTATCTTGGCGAAGTGACCCAAAGAAGATCTTGGTTTCCGACAAACGCCACGTGTTTCAGCCTTACGCCCACCCAGTCGCCGTCATCGTGCCGTGAAAAGACCTTATACTGGAACTCTTCTTTCTCCCACCAGATAGTCGGCTACGCTCTGGTGGTGGTGACCTTCGCGCTCCAGGCGCCGGTGCGCTGGGCGGCGGCGCGGCTGCACGGGGCGCCGCGGCTGCTGCTCGCGGACGTGTTCCACCTCGTCTCCTTCGGGGCTACGGTGAACGTGTGGCGAGGCGTGTGGGGCCTGCTCGACATTTACTTCTTCCCTGGTAAGAACTTGATACATGAGATTTACAAACATTACTACGAGGACACACAGTGTGCTCGAAAGCACGGACGGGTTGAGAAATGTCAAACTTAACCTTACTCACAGCCGAATACTCGAACGTAAGTATTTGAGAGCTGCTTAACTTTGACGCGCCATACAAAAAATGATAGACAACGACGTCTCAAACTGCTAAGTGGGACTCAAGTATTTGAGTAGTCTTTGAGTATTCGGTCGTTAAACAAGTTTTGTTTGTGAATACGGAGGTAATTGTAGAGCATACAAACACTCCTCTCAAGAAGAATGTCTTTTCTAAATGTAAAAATTAAGTATGTACTTGTTCTGTCCCTAGTTCTGTATAGAAGGTCATTTACGGACGGTTTGCCTTTTTTTTTTTTTTTTTTTTTTTTTTTTTTTTTTGCGTGGGGAAATCCTCATGGATGCCTTTCCGCCTCGGGGGAGACAGAAGGGGTATGCTGGACTCTTACCGGCTAAAACCCCACGGTGGACCTTCTCCCGCTGTGTGATGGGGCCACGAGCAGCTACGCATACATCCGCAGCCCCCACCAGCGTCTGCCCGCGTGAGCGGACCCTCCTCCGCACGGCAACGTGGGCCACACCACGTCGCCGTCCTCCTCGGGGTCACTAAACTGACGCGCAGGGCCCCCGCCCCTTGCGTCCTCGACCCCAAAGGTCTCTCACTAGATAGTATGGCGAGAGGAATTTTTAGGCGTGCCTTTGCTCCCAGCACGCGCCGCCTTAAGGGCATTGATGTGCGCAGGCAACAGTAGCCCCCGGCTGATTGCCCGCACGCCCTATTTACGGAGGCATGAGGTCAGCAGCTGCCCGCCTCCTCCGTCCTGGCCTCCTTCGGCGGTTCGGGTTAGCAAACGGGTCTGCCTCCCTTACTCTTTCCGCCGCCTCCTTACCAGCCATCACTTCCTCACAAAAGGACGAGACGGCTTCCCAAGACCTCTCGCTGCCAACCATAGCCCGAACTACCGCCGGCAGCGAAACATCCCTTCCAATCGTCTCGACGAGGACACCGCGCTGCCCCGCCCAGGCTGGGCACAGCTCAAGCGTATGCTGCGAAGTGTCCTCACCGGCGCCACATTCGTGACAACATGGTGTCGCCTCCCTACCGGCCACCTTAAACAGGTACCTGCCAAAGCAGCCATGCCCCGACAAGACCTGCACGAGCCGGTAGGTAAGCACCCCATGCTTTCGATTTACCCATTCCGCAAGGACTGGGTAAACCGCCCGTATGGTCAAGTGGCCGGCACTTGGCTCCACCAGCCGCTGCTGCCACTCCTGAAAGGCGCGAGCCTGCGCCTCACATCGCCACCGCGCCAGCTGGTCTGGCATGGCGGCGCCACCGTTGCTCCGCACCTCCACCTTCCGGCGGTATACGGTGGCCAACACGTTGGCCTCTAGATCCCAGGGTGGGGTCCCAGCAAGCATGCACGCAGCCTCAAACGAGACGGTGCGGTAACCGCGTATCACCCTGACCGCCATGACCCGCTGCGGTCTCCGCAATAGGGCCTTGTTCTGGGCAGACAGGGCTTCCGCCCACACTGGCGCGCCGTACAGGGCCATTGACCTCACCACCCCAGTATATAGGCGGCGACATGAAGCACTCGCTCCCTTCAAATTTGGCAGAAGCCTAGATAGCGCTCCCGCTGTTGCCACTAGCTTCGGGGCCAAGCGCTGGAAATGGCCCCGAAAATTCCATCTAGAGTCGAGGACAAGGCCCAGATACTTCATCTGGGCCCCGACCTCGACTGAGACATTTTCCACCATCAAGCGGGTTCCCTGAGGCGGCCGTCTCCGAGGCCCGTGGAAAGCGATGGCCTCGGTCTTTTCTAGGGCAACCCTCAGACCGAGGTGCCGCACTCGGCTTACCACCTCCGACACCCCCGCCTCAGCCAACCCGATGGCCTCCTCGATGGAACCCCCTTGAGCAGCAACAAGCGTGTCGTCTGCGTAGCATACGAGGTGCAATCCCCTCTGGAGGGAACAGCGCAGCACCCAGTCGTAGCCGATGTTCCACAGGAGCGGCCCTAAGACAGACCCCTGCGGAACACCGCACGACATGTTACGGCTCAGCATGCCACCATCACTTTTTACGCAGACGACACTCCTACCCCGCAAATAGTCCTCCACAACTCGCCGCAGACGCACAGGCACACCATGGTAGCCCAGGGCCTCCACAATACAACCAAAGGGAAGCGTGTTGAATGCGTTCGCGATGTCGAGAGACACCGCCAACATCACCCCTCGCCTGGCAACGGTCTCTTCCGAGAGGGCCTTCACACTTAGGATTGCATCCACCGTGGATCGGCCCCCGCGAAATCCGTACTGGCTATCGCTGAGGTCCGGACCAACCGACCGCAGATGGTATGTTATTCGGGCAGCAAGGATGCGCTCAAACAACTTCCCCGCTTCGTCTAATAAAACGATGGGCCGGTACGCCGACGGCGAGTCCCGGGGACGTCCCTCCTTTCTAAGTAGAACCAGCCTTCCTCTCTTCCACTGCGCTGGAAATCGCCCACGTGCCAGACAGGCATTAAGCAGGCCCCGAAAACGGTCCCCCAAGGCATCCAAGGCTATTGCCAGGACGCGACCGGGTACACCATCAGGGCCCGGAGCCGTGTTCTTAGCTCGGAGCTTCCGAACCGCTGCCTCGATCTCCTCTGACGATACTGACGGGACCTCGGCAGCATCAACACTCTCTTCCCTTCTCGGGTCCAATACTGGCGATGAATACTCCGCAGCATCAGGGAACAGTGTTGTTACCACCTGGTGGAGCAGCCTGGGTGACATTGTCTCGGTGAGCGGGGGCGCCTGGCCGCGCAGCTTGTTGCGCACGGACCGGTACGGGCGGCCCCATGGATCCCGATCGAGTCCCTCGAGCATTTCCTCCCTGGACTGAGTCTTAGCTCTGAGAATGCTCAACTGCAGAGCCTCCATCGCACTTCTATACGCCTCGTGCAATTGAGCACCCTCAGCCTCGACTTGGATCCGGCGTCTCCTATATCGCGTATGTACGCGCCGTGCTCTCACGCAAGCCCGTCGCAGTTCCGCAATTTCCGCCGACCACCAGTAGACCGCCCTCCTTGGAGGGCGGGGCCCGGTTCTCGGCATGGCGGCATCGCAGACGTGCACCATGGCTGCGGAAAACCAGGCCGTCTCCTCCTCCACCTCTATGATACCAGGCCGGGAGATCCAGGACTGGACCAAGGCCGCCTCCTTTGCTAGGTCATAGTCCAGCCGAGTCAGGGCCCATCGCGGAAACGGCGACCGACCCGAGCGGCGTATCACTACTGCCTCTCCTGGGGGGGAGACCTCAAACCGGATATACCGGTGGTCGGATAGGGTCTCCACCCCCTCAAGGACCCGCCAACCCCGTACTCGCGACGCGACAGTAGGGGAAGCAAATGTGACATCCACAATTGACCCCCCCAACTGTCGCACGCAGGTGTTGACAGTCCCCCGATTAAGCACGGAGAGACCGACGATTACCGCCCACTCTTCCAGTGTCTCGCCACGCGCATCAGTGGCAGGACAGCCCCACGCCGTGGATTTGGCGTTGAGGTCTCCAAGGACGAATACCGGCAACGGTGCTAGGCTTTGCACCACCGCCCCAACCTCATCCAAGAAGACCTCAAACTCGGCACGGGTCCTATTGGGGGAGAAGTAAACGCCAATTAAGGCAGATTCTCCCGTCTCCACTACAACGTAGCCTTGGCCCTTCCCCCTTATGGACAGGGGAGTTGCTCCCACAATCGCCACGGATTCCAAGACATCCCCAGCCCAATTGGGTCTGTTCGGGACAAAGTAGGGTTCCGCGATTACAGTCATATCCACCGACCACTGCCGCATGGACTGCAGGAGAAGATCCTGAGCCCCGCCGCAGTGGTTGAGGTTACCCTGCAAAAATCGACAAAGGCGACTATGATCCATCAGTGATCACCGGTTCCATCTCTACAGGCCCAGAAGCCTCAGCGGCGGCCCTCCCTGGCTTGCGAGCACTTTTAACAGAGGACGCGGAACATGTGCCGGAGCCCATAAGATGCGTCGCTGTCTTGCCCGAAGCTGCACATATTGAGCAGTGCGGCGTAGCCTTGCAGGTGCTGGCCTTGTGACCAGATTTTCCGCAGCGGTAACAGAGACTACTGCGGTCTTCCTCCGAAGAACAGGTCGCGCCCACGTGCCCTACTTGCAGGCACCGATAGCAGCGCAAGGGCCTGGGCTCCAGCAACTTGATTCGCGCCGTTACCCAGCCCACCACGAGCTTCCCACTTAAGGCCATCTTTTTGGCCGCCACCACAGGGCAGCGCACTAAGACGGTACCGAGTCCAGACGCACCCATTCTGATGACTCCAACCTTGACGGACTTTTCTGGACAACCTCCTTTGCGCGAAATGGCGGCAGAGACTTCTGCAGCACTAGCTGAATCGTCCAGGTCCATTACACGCAGCTCGACGCACTTGGTGGGCCTGGAGATAGCCACCACTTCTGAGCTCATCACCTGCCGAAGCTTCTCCGCAAGCGCATCCGCTGTGTCTCCACTTGATGCTCCCGGCACCTCGAAGATACGGGCGCCAGTAGCCGTTGACTTAATTCGAAGGCCCGCAATATCGAGCTCCGGAACCTTCGCCTTCGCTTCGGCTAACACCTTGGCATAGGAAAGGCCTTTGGCCACTGCATCCGGCTGTAGCGTCAACACGACGGCCGTCGACCGAGGAAGGCGCAGCCTATTCGCACCAGACTTCGCCACAGCCACCTTCTTCTTTTTCCTCCTCTTCTTCTTGCGTCTAGTGACAGTAGTCCAGCCCTCCTTGTCACGCCCAGACTCATGCGTCTCAACTGGCTCAGTAGTACTCGAAGCCTGAGCCTTTTCCTTCGCCGGTTTGGGTTTGGTCTTGGCAGGCGGAGCCTTTGAAGGCTGACCCTTGTCCGGAGTGACAGCAGCACGCGGGGTCTTAGGTTGCGAGACCTTCTCCGACGGCACCACACCAGATGACGGTGATGCCCTTGCAGGTAAGGCCCCGGACTTGGGCTGGGCTCTCACAGGCGCTGGGGCAACATCAGATTCTAGAGGCACTTCTCGTCTCTCTTCCGGAAACAATCCCTCCAGCCGGGCGTCCACCATCCGTCCCAGAGAGGAGAGGAGGGACTCCTTCAACTCCTCGATGGCCTTGCCCATTTGCAATCCCTGGGCGGAACCCGTATCCTCTTGCGGGGATGGCGCACTTCTCCTTGAATAATCCCGCCGGATTGCCCTTACCTCCGTTTTCAGCTCCTCGAGCTCTCGTCGGAGGTTGGCGTTGTCTCTCCGGAGGCGACGAGTCTCTCCCGCTATTGTGCGGTCCGCTAGGCAATCTACCATTTCTCTAAGCGATTTCGCCGCCTCCTTAAGGTCCCTCACACAGCCTCCTTGTAGGTTTTTGGACATCAGGGCCACGTCCAGGATCTTGGCGACCTTCTCTCCGGCCCGCACCCTCATCGTCTCCGCGTCTAAGGAGTCAATGTCGAGGACAGTCGGCGCAGCCGGGGTCTCTGGTGCCCCCTTCTTGAGGAACAAAGCCTTTTGCCCCTTGCTCTTGTCCTTGTCCTTGTCCTTCTCCTTGGTCTTGTCCTTGTCTTTGACCTTGGCCTTGGCCTGGCCTTCCAACTCCCTATCAGCCTCTTGGAGGCGATCCAGTTCCAACCTCGCCTTGTCCAGATCGCTACTGTGGCTCGGAGGCTGAACTTTCGACGGCTTTTTAGCCTCCGACTTGGCTACCACTGAGGCAGCCTTCGATCTTGTAACCCGATCGCAACTTCCCGTCGACACCTTGGCAGCCTTTGCATCACTGGACGATGCGCCGGGGCCAGCCTCACCCTCATTGTAGGAGCACTTGAGCTCTACTACGGATTTCTCCGAGGATTCCGTGAGTGTGGAGCGGTCAAAGTCAAACTCTGACAGCACCACAACCTCGGAACTCTCCCTTCCCACGTTCATATGTCCTCTCCACCCTCTCTCCTCATCTCCTTTACCTCTTATTTCTCCTCTTTCTTCTACGGCGTCCGAAGACGCATGGCGGTCATTGCCCCCCCCCAGAATACGATGGGGGCTTTGAACGCGACCTCTGGTCTGCGTGGTGGATTCCCCAACCTTTGGGTCAGGACCACCCTGGGGTAGATTATCCCTTTGAGTCGCCATTTCATGTTTTGTTCCTTTTAAGGGTGCGGTCCCTGTAAACCCTTCCCCCCCAGCGCTAGCGGCAGAGTTTCGCCCCTCCACCTTTCAGCATCCAGGCACGCTAGACCCCCTGCATTAGGCTGGCCGCAGTACCCGTCTTCGCGGACTTACCACACTACTTTCATTCATCCCATACATCCATCACCTTTCCCCCCCTTCCCCTACGCCGCTCATGCCGCCCCATGATACCCTGTGATGACAGAGACATACCAAAAGGCGGCATCCGCGACGCGTCATGCCGGACTATTCGCCATCGTCGACAATCTCACCAGGGAAACTGGAGAGATTGTCGGCGATGCCCAGGGTGCACCACGAGGAGGTTGTCCGACCCAGCAGTGAGTTTGCCTATGCTCACCGCTTTGTCCCGTATTTAGCTTCTCTTTTAGTTCCACTTCGAAATAGGTAAACTGTCAATTGGAAATACGAGGAAGGTTGGGAGGAAAATGAATTGTGGGTAGCACAGAAGTAGATAATTTATTATGTTGCTCGTAGAATATGGCACAGTACTCAAATAGGTCGGGTTATCGTGCAAGCGGTAAAGATTCTGATTCTGTATAGTACAACAATAATACTTATTATTTTTCACGCCTTCACTTATGGAACACCTAGCACTTTCCGTAGCTGTAAGTATAGGTAGAGTATTCACTTCACATATAAACTAAGCATCCACCAAAGCAAGTCACCTATTCAGATCAGCACACTGAGTGTACTTTTTCTCGTAAGCTAACTAAATAATAGCTAGACTAGCTACTTTTAGCATCGGCCACCGGCGATTTTGTGACGTATCGATGCTTCGTCGCGTTTCTTCGAGCGCGAACGAGCGAGACGCAGCATCAAAATCGCCGATCGCCGATGCTAAAAGTAGCTAGTCTGCGGAGGCCCTCAGACGGAATCCAAAACGTTCAATTCTCCATACAAGGCGAACGAATAATAATAATAATATCCTGGGACATTTTTGTACACACGGTTACCTGATCCCAAACTAAGTAGAGCTTGTACTATGGAAATCAGATAACTGATATTACTACATATACTACTTTTTGTTTGTAAATACATACTTAATATACAAATACACCCAGACTCGGGACATACAGACATGTTCATGCACACAAATGCATGTCCCGGGTAGGAATCGAACCTACGACCTGCAGCGTGAAAGGCGCCTCCGCGCCAACCACGCTAACGGGCCCGTCAATACGCAGACTATAAAGCATACCTACAGTTTGCTTACGAGAAAAAATACACTACGAACACAGTTTGTAGTATGCTTAATTTGGGGGGAGTAGGGAGTTAGAAATATCAAGTTTATTTGTAACTTGAAATCAATAACCATAATCTTATAACCTCATTCTCCCCACAGAAACGCCGAAACTCAGCAACTGGTGCTCCCACGTCATCAGCCTCACACTCCTGATACTCCTGAACTGCTCCAACTCTGTCATCGTAAGGGGAGTGTACATAGACGCGGAGGAACCGGCGGGGGAGTGCGTAGTCTTCCCCTGCCACTATCTGAGGCTCTTCTTCCACAAAGAACGAACTAAGAAGCGACACAGGAGAGCGCTAGCGGCCGCTGCGGCGGCTGGGGTGGCTGCCAGGAGACCAGAAGAAGCGAGTGTCCCTTTACAGATCCCAGAAGAAAAGGTGAAGGTGGAATTGTGAACTTTTGCAGGGTCGTTTCCCAGTGACGTAGCGGCGTGTAGTTGATAGAAGTAATTTCGAAAACTCAAGGAACTTCTTCTACTTCTTGTAAATGGTGCAGATTTTCCGTCGTCTACTGGACATGGGGCTATGTCCCATATGGGTACCCGACTAACTAAATGTCTAGGATACATGAGGCTCCCTTATGACCAAGACAGTCCTCACCTGACTTGTCTTCATACTTGATAACATGATCTTCTTATCGTATGGTTAGTGGCCAACCTGGCGTCAATTGTTCAAGGCCGAAGGCCGACTGCTGTCTCGATTACAGCTGGGACAGACATTTTACGTACCCTCCGAAGCACAGAGACCCTCATTTCGAAATGCCACTAAATGGTCAACCTTTTTAAACCTCCGATCATCTACCTATCAGCGACTGCAGCTGGCTATGAGTGCTTTATATCATAATTACTCCTGACTCTTCCTCTTCCTCTTCCCCTTCCCCTTCCTCCTTCCTGAGGAGGAAGAGGTTCCTCCTCCTACTCTTCTTGTATCCTGGCCATAACTGGCTTGCGAATTGTACAGATACGATTATAAATTAGGAGAAATTATAAAATAGCCACAAATCTGGTTCTTAGCTAGTAATAATAAGTATTCGTTCTAAGTCAACTATTGTTAATGTCTTTAGTTGTAGGTACGATAGGCATGTAAATACGAAACAATGCGGTTGTAAGCATTAAGTTGTCAGTACATAATAAACTTATTGATAATACATTGCTTTTTTTTCTCCCTAAACTCAGAGAAAAGATAACTCGGGCTTTAGAAAGAGATATTCGGCTATGTACGCTATGTAGAGCAACGCCTATGTCACTCATACGTTGACTCTATCGCTCTTAGATGACGCTCTATATAAAGCCGAAGCTATCTGATTATCTCTATCTAAAGCTCTGATGTGTAATATTTACTACCGGGTTCTGTAATGTTGCTGACATATTTGTGCCGAACGGATTTTTATTGAAAAAATCTGAAAATAGATAATATATTTTGCGAACATGATGCTTTCAGACAAGATATTCAACGATGAACCGGTCGTTACGTAACTATTCGTCGATTAACAACGTTTTTTGTCGATTTATTTTTGGATACAGAAACCGGGCATAAGAAAGGAATTAACTCAATGGTCTTATTATTTGAACTCGGCGGCATAGTCAGACTAAAATAACAATACATTACCCTCACTAATAATTAAGATAAGATTGTCTCACACAGACACTATCAGGCGTTTATTAATAACTCTACTTTATGAATTAAATTGTTTATTACTGCGATTTACGATGTACCGTGATAGCGTCACAAGACAATGCGCGGTGGGTGGTGACACCCTTTGAGTCGGTATATGGTGAAAGAAAAGGGTGGACACTATTTCAGCCTACCGCTGACTTCTGCTGGACATTGGACATGCCTCTACTAACGTTTTCGTTCAACTCAGGAAGGCGAGTGGCCCTTGGTTGTGTTCGTACTGCACATACACATTGTGACAGTGTGCGGTGCGTGGCGGCGCCGTAAACGCACACTGTCACAATGTGTATGTACACAACCAAGGAGCATCTCGCCTTCGTGAATTGCAAGAACCAGCGTTCCACATCTGATATTTCCGCTAGTGGATTTTTATAAAAAATTAGCGTTTTATACGAGCGTATAAGCTCGTTTTTCGAGGCGCGTGTAGGTGCGTATAGGCGCGTTTTTGACCACACTCGCAACTTTGACGCGCTTATAAGCGCGGACCGCGAGAGACGCCTTCACTGGTTCGAGCTTACACGCCGGAATAAGCCCGTGTACGCGCGTTAGGCTTTATAAACCGCGCGTGTAAGCGCGTATGCCAAAACAACCGTATACACGCTTAAAAACGCTAATTTGAAACCGCCCTAAGTAGAATACTTTCATCCAAGCGTCGTTGTGTCCGTCGGGGGTTTCTTAAATTTATTTAATTATCTTTGCATCAGAGCGGGCGTGCAAGCGAGGAAACTCCGTTTACTGGGTCATACTATTTTGCACAGGAACACGTTTCCCTCTATCTTGGTAATATCTTTGGTCTACCCTTACGTAGTATACAGATGTATCTTCCATATTCTGGATGAGAAGATGAGAAGACCACTACAAAAGCGCAAGTAGGTAAAAAGTGCTAAGAATATCACATTTTTAATTAGCTTATTAATAAGTTGGCTGCGTTCCATAAGAACAATATCGATGTAGGTACCTATAATTAGTTACTTGTCAAAGACAAGGCTAGCAAGAGTAAATTATAAAACATCAATGTTACATAAAAAAACAAGTACAAATAATCTCCATTCATTAAAATGTGATAAGTTAGCAACTCGTTATGAAGTTATTCAATCGAGAGGCAATAAAATCGTAACCTACTATTGAACTTATTACTAAGAATAAAAATTATTAATTGAATTATACTCACAACCGAGTAGGTAGGTAAGCAGAGGCATATTTTTCTCTACTTAGGTTTTAATCTCTTCAGTCGGCCTAAGTGTCAAAATAAATAAACGAGCTGGCATAAATCTTATGAAAAAAATATTTAACGCCATTAAGTCTTACAAAGAAAGAAAAATGTTTTCTTTTTAATATTTACCAAACGGCATTCCATTTTTTTTTCAGGTCAAACGGCCAGTAATAACCATATAATTATAGATCAATATTAAAAGCTGTACAAACTTTTTGGAAAATACCTATAATGTGAAATTCGTGCCAATCTATATTCCGGGACGATACGGATGCAGTACCTACACAATTAGCGAAATAAGTTATCAAGTAAGTTTATTACATTTATACAAAAATAAAATTAATACTTAAGCGTTATTGTAATATAGCAACACATGTGTCCTACTAGAATCGTATGGTGAAGTCGGTGAACGCAAGCCTGGCGACATACTCCCAGTTGGTGAGGTCGCACTTCTCTATCTTGCACCCTGGGGACCCCGTGGTGCTCAGCCAGTCGATCCTGGAAAAGATAAAATACTGATATGCTTATACAGACGCTTATGCTTATGCTTATGCTTGACGGGCCCGTTGGCGTGGTTGGTGTAGATTCCGCCTTTCACGCTGCAGGTCGTAGGTTCGATTCCTACCCGGGACATGCTGTGTGCATGAACATGGCTGCATGTCCCGAGTCTGGGTGTATTATGTATATTAAGTATGTATTTACAAACAAAAAGTATTATATGTAGTAATATCAGTTATCTGGTTTCCATAGTAAAAGCTCTGCTTAGTTTGGGATCAGGTAGCCGTGTGTAAAAATGTCCCAGGATATTATTTTTATTATTATTATATGCTTAAATATTCCTTAAATACTACTCCACCAAGCCAACTAGGCGCTCGGATGGAATGCGGCATACCCACCGCCTGCGACTTCCCGCCCGCGCACCGCCCGCACCCCGCCACCGCCTCTTTGTGCCGGTGACGTCACATTTAACAGGCGCCTAGTTGGTTCGGTGGAGTAGCAGATAGGCAGGTCATTGGTGGTATAGCCAAGCTGCAGCCAATTGACTGCAGCACAATATATAATCTGGCTTGACCGGGGTAGTACTATCCTCTCACAGAAGATCGGAGTAAAGTGGCTATTACAGCAGCGTTTCGTACGATGAGTGACGCCGGAAGACCAACCGTTTTATATTATTGACCATTAGGCCAGTAATATAAAACGTAGGCAATTGTTTGTAGCCAACAGAATTAGCACAACTAAGTTTAACATACTATCCGTGATCCCAGCGCGTTTAAAATTAGGGTAAAACCCCCAATTATTGGCACCTTGCACCAATTATTGTCCATACATATTTCAATGGGATTTCTTAGTTCAGCGGATAGAATAACTAGGTAGGTAGGTGTGAAAAACTGTGAAATTTATGACTTTTAACAAAAAAACCCTATGTCCATGTTTAGTTTTCATATTTTTTAAAGGTAACTTCAAAAGTGCCAATAATTGGGAGGGTGCCAATATTGGGTGCCGTTACCCTACTTAAATATCAATATTTCAGCACTTACCTACAATGTGTAATGTAAAACGCATGATTTATAGTTGACATTGATTGTTTCAATACTAATTGAAACAATCCGGAATACATACATTTTATCATTTGGATCTACTCCAAATTGATAGTAGGGAAATGTACTCGCTCTAGGATCGACAAATTAATTGTTGATGTGTTTTATTAATACGGCGTGGCTCTAAATAAATATGGCGTTTTGACAGATAGGTATTCTGTGGAAAAAATGTCAAAACGCCATATCAATTCGGTGAATAAAAGTTATCTGATGATTCTGAAACAAGCTTCATAATCTGCGGACGAAGTCGCAGGTCAGCTAGGCACATTTTGAGAATGGTGCGGGATATTTTAAGGAAGGGACGATTTGAGAATGGGACATTTTGAGCATACTCTTTCCGAAAGAGGCTTCACCAGACGAATCCGGAAGCAAACGACCACGTGCCGATGTGTCCAGTGACAGAAGATTGTGGTAAAGGCACTTCTCTTTCCGAACCTCAAATGGTACCTACATGTGGTCCAACTGCGATTTTCCGACCCTCAAATCAGGGGTGCCGACTCTGTGGGTGCCCGCGGCGGGGGCTCCAGCACCCATGAAAGCCAAATAGTGGGTGCAGAGCACCCATGACCGCGGAAATTAAAAATTAGAAATACTTCTGAAACCCCACCCGCTCGCACGTTTCAATTTATTTATTTAAATTAAGCAATGTTTACTGTAACTTCCAATTAAAAAGCTTGAAGTATATTTTCAAGGTTTTTTGGGATTCAAAGTTGGAGTTAAAATAATTGCATCCAAAAATGATTATTCAAAATATTAATGAGCGTTTGAGGTGTGCACTTTTGAATTTTTCCAATACTTTTTTTACTTATTTTTCCTAAATTTAAAAAATGCATCACCTTTTTGTCCTACTACTTGTCTGTTCTTTTAAACGAGTCATCATGAGCACCCACGGGATTGTTTAAAAGCCGGCGCCACTGCCTGAAATGGTACCTACATGTGGTCCAACTGCGCCTTTCCGACCCTCAAATGGTACCTACATGTGGTTCAACTGCGCCCTTCCGACCCTCAAATTGTACCTACATGTGGTTCAACTGCGCCCTTCCGACCCTCAAATGGTACCTACATGTGGTTCAACTGCGCCTTTCCGACCCTCAAATGGTACCTACATGTGATCCAACTGCGCCTTTCCGACCTCAAATGGTACCTACATGTGGTCCAACTGTGCCTTGGTCCCCTGCATCTTGCCAACGATGGTGCCCTTCTTGGAATTCTTCACCCAGCCGCCGATGCCGAGCTGCTCGGCCAGCTGCTTGCTGCACTTCGTGAAGTTGCAACCTGCACAAGCAAGAATTCATGGAAAGATAATAAAATAAATACAATTACTGCAATTCAACCCCGGATCTACATTTTTAAAAGGGGGGTAACTACGGAACGTAAGTTTGCTGCCCTCTACCCAACATATGTCAGTGTTTTATTTTTCCTATTTTCTTTTAACTAAATCTCGATCCCACAGTCAAACCGACTGCTCGGTTTTGTGGGACTATGTTATGATACCAATTGTAATTGTATGTTTTATGAAATAAATAAACAAGCGTATGGCCCGTCTGATGTTAAGCAGTTACCATAGCCTATAGATACTTGCAATACCAAAGGCATCGCTCGCACGTTGCCGACCTGAAGAGGGACAGGGGGACAGAGGGAGGGGGAAGAGGGCTGGGCATCCGGCTCTCTCACCCATCGTACAAAAACTCAGCTGTATAGCTATTTTACGCCCATCTTCTGTATGAGGGTGGTACTACCGAGGTCGAGCCAGCCCCCCATGTATGAGCTGCAGTCAATTGGCTACAGCTTGGCTCTACCAATAGGTACACCTAAATTCCTCACAGAACAATCTAAACGATTATAGATGAATGTTTTGTTGTCCACACTCCGCCCATTGACATCGACCTACATGCACATCACTCTAATAATAGCTGCTTAAATGATTAGCTGGCTAATTACAACTGATCAGCTGTCTATGAGTACTAAATTAGACGTGTAATTAAAAATACTAGACATTTAATTTAACGAAGTAACTCATAGCTCATATACAGGGTTATTGGTAAAACACTAACAACCTTGCAGGGGCGTATTACTGACATCAAAAACAACAACTTTTGTTCTATGACTTTTTACAAAACAAAAAAAAAATTAACAAAAAATCACACTCTAAAATGGATTATGAAACAAGATATGCTCATCTAAAGAATAGCCGTGGTACGTTTAGGTACTTTAGGGCAAAGTGGAATACAACCACGTACCATGGCTTTCCTCTAGATGAGAAAAAAAAAACATACATTTTAGTAAGTGATTTTTTTGTTATATATTTTTTTGTTATGTAAAAAGTCATAGAACAAAAGTTGTTGTTTTTGATGTCAGTAATATGACCCTGCAAGGTTGTTAGTGTTTTACCAATAACCGTGTATAGGTGGCTTTGGGGTTAACTGTAATAAACCTTCCTATGTAGAGGCAAAGTAAAAGACAGGTAAACTTCCTGAAATAAAAGTAATTTAAAGTTTACGGTGTCATTACAAACAAGTTAAACTCGTATTAAACGCGTGTCTCGTGAAATTTTCCTTGAAAATGTTGGCTAGATAGAGTTAAAAATGAGTTGACTTATTTTGTAATAACACGGTTAGAGTTAAACATTAATTTAACTGCCTGAGTTAACTAAATGAAAAAAAACTTAAATGAAGACTTTAAAACTAAGATATTAAATGATGAAAAAAATACTACGCTACTTACGAACCTTGTACTTGACCGTAGACCTCAAACTCTACCGTCGCTAACGCATTGGGATCGTCTGCACCCATCACAATTTAAAAAAAATACACGTTTACAATACACTAGAAAAAAAAATGTTTTTTTTACACTTTATTTTTTCTAAATTATTCCGCGCACTTTTTCGCCAACCGATAGGTACTGGTCGATGTATCAATACCGCCCGCCCAAATGCCAGCGCTACGCCGCCGCCCGCCCTACTTTGACTATATTTATTTACATAGCCAGAATCAAGTGCATTATTTATGGTGATTGTAAACATATTGATCGTAAACTATAGCATGAATTCAATTTATCGTAGGCAGTAGGTATGTATTGAGATAGATAGATAATACTTTATTATTCCACCATTAGGTAAAAGTAAAAATCTACATTTATAAAAATTACGTATTTTACACAGAAAGTGGAAAATGGGCGGCCTTATCACTAATAGTGATCTCTTCCAGGCAACCTTAGGAAGGAGAGGATCTAAAGAAAAATAATACGGGGGTGTACTTACATAAATGAACACTTATAAATACACATAAATTACATTACATAAACATGAAACTATTACAAAGACGGAAATACCTACTTATACTACATAATGGCTAAATAAATGTAACAGCACGTAATACCTTGGGAATAGACAAAATAAATACATAAATAAATATAAGAAGCAGTACCTACATGAGCAGTACCTACAGGAGAAAGAATTCTTTACCCGGTCCTTGAGATTCATGTTTTAGGTACATAGGTAAACATACCTAACCTAAACACAATTTAAAAATGCAAAATATTTTTAAAATGTTGCTTAAAAGTTAACTAAGGTTTATGAATAAGCCTGTAGGTATATCATTGAAAAAAGTGAAGATGGTCGGATAGTATCTACCCAAAGTTGAAGCCATGAATGTACCTATGTTGTAGCACATAATAATATATGTAATTCCTATAGTTATTCGTTTAGGTAAGAACCTAAGTAGGTAGTAATTGACTACCTACTTACAATAAAATCATTCCTAATAGATTTAACTAAACATATAATTAGATACATTTTTACCACATAACTGCCATTATTTAAACAGTTACGATTTATTTACCCCATCCAAGATGTTGAAAAGTTTTGTTTAGGACGGTTCGATAAAGTTTATACTTAGGTGGATAGTTGTTAATAAAGATAATTTTATTTTTATTGGATCCGACTCCATTTAACGGACGTTCAAGAAGGAAGCCTCGCCCTCGCTGGACCCTAGGCATGGAGTGGACGGTTCCGCCGCGAGCAATTACAAATTATATGATTGCCCACTGATTGCGACATTTCCTCATAAACCATTCAGTGGGTTGTGACGTCATTATCTGGGTGAAGGTTTGATAATAATAGTATTGTAAGTAGGTAGGTGTCCTTATCCTGTGGAGTTGGAATACATTTCATAATGATGATTTGGTGGCGAGCCCCTGAGAGTTAATTACTAAATTCACTGTAAGAAACTTTGCTACTGGTTTGTAATCAGGCGTTCCATTTTAGCACTTGTGTAAGGAGGGAATGACATCAGAAAAGTGGAAAGACTAAAATAAATTTTATGTAAATACCTACCAATTCTCACAATCTCATTATTTTTTTGTCTGTTCCAATATAAAAAATACGCGCCTGCCTATCTGCCTATGTATCCGAATATCTCCGCTGTCAACTGTCAATGTCAAAATGGTCAAATTTATGTGAAAACTGTCAGGTTTATCAAATTGATCAAATGACCTGATGATGTGATAGCAAAAGAAACCTTTTGTGCTTTACATAGAGTAGATTTTGCTTTAATGCTTATTTGCTTAAATCACAATCATTCTCTGAAAATCGGAAGTTTCATGCCGTAATAATAAATGTAATATATCAGTTAATTCTGTATTTAGTGCGGGTGCGAGCGCGCGGTCAGTGATACGAGTTGTATTTATCCAAAACCTTGCAATAATAGCACAGTGTTCACCTTATATAAGTCATAACTTCACATTGTTTCGAATATTATTTCCTGCAGGGTTTTCTAGTGGAAATGGCAATTTGTGATAGTGGAGACTTGAAATTATCTGCCGCAGTCAACAGTTGGTTAAAACATGACAAGGTAGAGTATATTAAACGCTATAAATAATTCTTAAAAGCTAAATAAATGTTACTGTAACCTTTCCTTGATATTGTCAAAATTAGTTGCCTTGGCCTTGATTTCTTGAATGTAAAGCGAAGGTACTTAGGGTACCTACACATTATTTAACAGGGCACTCACTCAAACACTAAAGTACGTAAATACTTATTACAAATAGCCCAATTTATGTTTCATTTTGAAGGTCATAATAAAGTGGTCAGATCTTATCAGTCACTCCTAAATAACTTGCAATATATAATTTTATTTAAACATTACCTGTTACTAATATACCTACTTACATACCTAGGTACTTTAGTTCTTATCCTAATGTATTGATTAAATCAAATTTGCACTTATTTACCTTATTGTTATAAGGTAAATAAGTGACCAGTCAAGGTTATTACACACACCAACTGAATTCTGAAGGGTTCCTAAAAACCTTAACTACCTATAGTTTCGCGACAGGTCGAGATGACATTCGGGTTATGAGCTTTTTGCAGAATAAAATCCGAATCAAAATTAGCAGGACCCGATAAACAATTAAAATCACCCACAAAATTATTCTGTTGCTTTGCGGGTCCTGCTAATTTAGATTCGGTTTTTATTCTGCAAAAAGCTCATAACCGAAATGTCATCTCGACCTGTCGCGAACTAAGTAGGTATAAATACTAGGTTCAACTCCCGTAACATTCAGTAGGTACCTACAGAAGCAATACTTAGTTTGGGACCATACAGTTGGTGCAGTTAGTGTACTCAAACTCAATTTAGTGAGCTTCTTAACTTTGATGCAACATACAAAAAATTACAGATAACAATGCCTCAAATAGCTAAGTGGGACTTGATTTGAGTAGCGTTTGAGAATGTTGTTGTTACTCTGTCAATATTAATTTTTACAATATTATTAGATACTAGCTGTGGCCCGCTGCTTCACCCAGGTGAAAATTGATGTGTAAGATTAGCTTATGTCTTATTCCAGAGCCTACACTATCTACGTTTCAAATTTCATTATAATCGGTGTAGTAGTTATGGAGATATGTGGTAACAAGCATTCACACATACACTAACTTTCACATTTATAATATTAAAGTTGGATAGGTAGATCCGATAGATAATTACAGTTGTCTCTTTGTGTAGTGTATTTATTAACATCTAATATTATTTTATATGATGGGCCTGTTGGCGTGGTTAGTTAGACTCCGCCTATCACGCTGCAGGTTGTAGGTTCCATTCCTACCTGGGACGTGCATTTGTGTGCATGAACATGTCTGTATGTCCCGAGTCTGGGTGTAATTATGTATATTATTAAGTATGTATTTACAAACAAAAAAGTAGTATATATAGTATATCAGTTATCTGGTTTCCATAGTACAAGCTCTGCTTAGTTTGGGATCAGGTAGGCGTGTGTGAAAAGAATGTCCCAGGATATTTATTTATATGGTCCATGCAGAATCCGGTCACCCGTAAAGAAGTGCTAGACGATATCGCCAACGCGAGATGGGACAGCCTGAGGGAGAGCATGCTGCATCGGCTCAAGTTCGGCACAGCCGGGCTCCGGGCGCGCATGGGAGCCGGCTACACGTGCATGAACGACGTAGTTGTGCTGCAGACTGCACAGGTTTGTACAAGTTTCCCTAAATTACGGTGAGATTTTGGTGATTCCTCGGCCCCCCTCTCCCCTCGTGGTGAGATGTCGTGAGAATTGGCTCGACCCCCTCCCTCCCCCTCTTCTTCTTCTTCTTCTACGGGCGGTGTCCACAACTCGACGACTAGCTGCGCCTATTTTGTGTCTCCCTCGCCCTCTAATCTCACGGGAGATTTTTCAAAAGCTATATTTTAGTGGAAACATAAAAAAGTATTTGCCGAAACCCCCTCTCCCCCACGTGAGATTGGGTGAGATTCTGCTCTACCCTCACTCCCCCCTCCTCACGTAATTTATGGACACTGCCTAATTTTCAATCCCAGAAATTACTCAAAAAGGATCAAAAGTTCTACCCCTTTGCTTATGGCAACGTGGCTCATTCATTTTACTGTCGTGAATTCTTCCTCGTAAATATTAAATTCTTGGCCGTCGATTTGTTGTTGTTGGCCACATGATTGCCAACAGATGGCCGACAACATGTTGATCGCTAAGAATTCACGGAGATAACGCGATTGGTAGGTAAACTAATTGCAGATTTGGGGTATTAACATCTGAATCTGTTTAACTGATGATGGTACGGTCAGCAACATGCTGAACAGTCTCACTTTATCAGATAGCTAGCACACTTTGTTTTGCACCAAATCCAAATACATATTTTACTTCATCTAAACAAAATTTAGACATGTTTCTAATGTTCAGTTACGCAAGTATTCACCAACATTTGTAAAATTAGAAGTATTACTGCGGACCTAATACGGTCCTTATGCAATAGTGCTAATGAATTGCATTGCAATTAATTTTTCCGATTTTCTGAGGAATCCTTAGCAATTCCGCTAAATTTCTAAACAGTTTCACGGAAATTTAGGGGATTCTGCTGGAGGGTTGGAAAATTGAATTGCTTTAGCAGAATTGCCGCAATTCATCTTTGTGACGGTATTAACCCCACTGATTAAATAATATAAGAATGTTTAGCCACTTATGTTGCTGACTGTACAAAGCCGAGTATGCTCTGTAGTAACCTGTAATTATGGAATATTAAAACAATTATCAATAGCTCAAGCCTTATCTCAACTACTTGATTGATGCCTATTACCTTGCAGTCACAGACAGATAACAGTTCGCTTGTTTCAGGGCCTGTGTTCCTACCTTCAGAAGGTGTGCAATCAGAGCCAGTTGCACAATGGCGTGGTGATCGGGTATGATGGAAGGCACCACAGCAAAAGGTGGGTATCTTATAAAGGCATTTGAAAATGGATAATTCAGTAAAAGAAGGTGAAATTCGCATCGACACTGACGGCTACCATTTGAACGATCTTCAGTACCTACTTTACACAAAAATATAATTAATGTACCTATAGTTCGCGACAGGTCGAGATGATATTCGGGTTATGAGCTTTTTGCAGAATAAAATCCGAATCAAAATTAGCAGAACCCGCAACGCAACAGATTAATTTAATAATTTTGTGGGCGATTTTAATTGTTTATCGTGTCCTGCTTATTTTAATTCGGATTTTATTCTGCAAAAAGCTCATAACCCGAATGTCATCTCGACCTGTCGTGGACAATACCTATTGATGTAAAAAAATTGTCGGCCTGGATCTTTGTTCCGGATAATCTCCGAAACGGCTGGACCGATTTTGACGGGACTTACACTGGCAGATAGCTGGTGCTACAAGGAGTAACTTAGGCTTATTTTAGATAAAGAATTAGGGTTCTGCGCAAATTAAAACCCATTTAATTCCATGCTGACGTAGTCGCGGTTAATCTTTTTCAAAAATGTACGTACTGTTATATATGGTTTATGTATATAGAAGTGCTGGGTCTGTGGTCTGCTTTGCAGAGTCAGCATTTCAGATAGTTCTTTAGATTCACATAGTACTTTGGTCTGATGGACAAGTCAGTTCGATTCCATCCTCCGTCGGAGACACTTGCCCCAAATTAAATAGTTTTAATCTTTTTAAAATAAATATTAACCTTGTAAAAGTAAATTTAGTTTTTTTTAAAAAACGGCTTTCGCAAAATCCGTATAACAAATTGGTGGCAGCGGTGGGATACAATTCAGCCGTATCCCCGGTTCGTCTCCGTGAACCGTGTCCGTGTCCGTGAACTTTCTACGGGAGTTAAGTGTCTACCTACTGTCGAACTCAGTCAATCTTCGTGTGTCCCTGTAATCTCCGTGTCCGTCGTGTCCCTGAAATCTCCGTGTCCGTGTTCGTCGTGTCCCTGAAATCTCCGTGTCCGTGTTCGTCGTGTCCCTGTAATCTCCGTGTCCGTGTTCTTCGTGTGTCCCTGTAATCTCCGTGTCCGTGTTCTTCGTGTCCCGGAAATCTCCGTGTCCGTGTTCTTCGTGTGTCCCTGTAATCTCCGTGTCCGTGTTCTTCGTGTCCCGGAAATCTCCGTGTCCGTGTTCTTCGTGTCCCGGAAATCTCCGTGTCCGTGTTCTTCGTGTTCCTGAAAGAGCCAGTTACCTGAAAGAAAAGGTGATTGGACCAGCATGTTCCCGTACGTCTTCTGCGCATTCCTGTAAGTGATTTTGTTTTCCAAATAACCCTCAAGTGATAGTGCAAGGCCAATCCTTTCTTTAAAATCAAAGTGAGTGTATCAAGTGAAAACATTAATTTTAACCATTCCGATTACTTTAAATCTAAATTTAGTCACTACAATTGTTTTATCATAACTTTCCCATAGCTATTGTGTCTCATATTTACATTGTAAGTCAATTCTTAGAATCAGCGTGGGCGCTCATCGCATTCACGCTTATCAGCACGGTAGCGGTAACTTGGTTGGCCGCCTTTTACACCGTATCGTAATTTAAATTGTTATTTACTTGTTTTAATATTTTATATAGCCATGTCTACCAAAGAAAAAGTAAAACAAGAGGAAGTGGAAGTCCAAATTAGTACATTGTTTAAATTTATAAAATCTTTTGATGGTTCACGCGAGAAATTAAACTCATATGTGACTCATTGTGATAATGCCATAAGTTTAGCCTCTGAAAGTCAAAAATCTATTTTATTTAAATATATTCTCTCTCAATTAGATGGTAAAGCTGAAACTGCTTGTTCAATCAAGGAGTTTGATTCGTGGGAACAATTGCGTGAGTTCTTGAAAACTCAATTTGGAGAGAGAAAACATTATACCCATTTATTGGCGGATTTGCAAGAATGCCGGCAACAAACAACCGAACCGGTTACTCAATTTGCTTTACGCGTCGAAACCTGCCTTTCAAAATTATTAACTGAAGTGACCTTGTCCAATAAGAAAAAGACCGAATTAGTTGGCCGTACAGCAGCAATGGAAGACCTCGCTCTTCACACCTTCTTACTTGGCCTTAGGCCCAACATATCCAACTTAGTCCGTGGTAAAAACCCCTCAAACCTTAATGAAGCCGTTAACCTAGCTATATCGGAAGAGAAAATCCTAAATCTGCTGTATAAACGCAATTCCCAATCTAATAATACTCCAATGCCTCAACGCCCCGTTCAAAAACCCCAATATACCTTTAGACCTGCAATTCATAACGTAAATACTAAGCCCCAGATGCCAAGACAAGTAGACCCAAATACTGAAATCCCTGTTTGCCGATATTGTAAAACCCCAGGTCATACCCTTAACGTCTGTAGGAAACGTGAATATAACAATAACCGATTTAATGTTCCGCAAACATCTCAGTTCCAACAACGCCCAAATGCAGGATACACAAATCCCAGACCCGTTCGTGTTAACTGCGTAGCCAATGACGATGACAATGACTATTATGATCCTGAGACAGAACCATATTACAGTGAGGACAACCCTCAACACCCCGACGACGAGCAACCCAATGACGACAATTTAAACGAATAATGGGCTCACGGAGGTGTCTCGTGAGACCCAAACCACAACCTTTAGCACAACCCATAAATTATAACGACACCCTTTCGATACCCAAGGACCACACAGGTAACCAGCCCCAAGCAAGCGTCCATCCTTCTAAATCCAAGGACCACACGGGTAACCAGCCCCAAGCAAGCGTCCATACTTCTAAATCCAAGGACCACACGGGTAACCAGCCCCAAGCAAGTGTCCATACTTCCAAATCCAAGGACCACACGGGTAGCCAGCCCCAAGCAAGTGTCCAAAACAACTCAAGATCCAAAAATGTCCATCAAAAGCCTTCTAATAGCCAAGAAAAAGAATCATACGTATTCCCAAATCAAATCATGACCGAAAATAAAGTATATGAAATATTATGTAAACCAACTAAAGTATCCTTACCTCATGTCCTTGTTCAAACATCCGTATCCGATAGACCACTTACCCTACTCGTCGATACTGGTTCTTCGGTTTGTCTTATCCGAAAGTCAGCCATCCGATCACTGTCCAACCTGAAACTAAATAAAAATAACATAATTAAATTAAAAGGCATAGATAATTGCGAAGAAACTGTATCAACCCTCGGTAACCTTGATATGAACCTCATATTCGGTAGGGAATCAATCCCCTTTTTATTTCATGTAGTAGAAAAGATCCATCTTACCTATGACGGCATAATAGGAAATGATTTACTTACCCGTTTCCAGTGTTCCATTAACCGGCAAGTCCTTAACCTAGGAAAAAATAAAATAAAACTTAATTTTACTGACCCAATTTACCAGATTCCGCCTCGTTCCGAAATTACGGTAGAATGCTCAGTCATTAACCCTGAAATAAAAGAAGGTCTCATAGTTGACCAACACATCAGTGAGACACTCTTCATTGCAAATTGCTTAGTTAAAGTAAAGACTAATAATAGAGTTAATCTCACAGTTTTAAACACGTCCGAAAATCCTATCTCCTTGAACTCGAATCTCCAACTTACCTTACACCCAGTCGACCATGACTCTCTTCACATAACCCAATCAAACCAATCCTGTTTGAGCAGAACTCAAGAAACCCTTAAACTACTCCGTGTCTCGCACCTAAATCCTGAAGAATCCGAAGCTCTTTATGAAGTATGTTCTAAATACTCCGACATTTTCCATCTACCTGGTGACCAACTTACCTCAACTGACGCTATCCAACATGAAATCCGTATGACCTCTGACCAACCCATCAATGTCAAGTCGTATCGCTTTCCTGAAATTCACAAACAAGAAGTTAACTCCCAAATTCAGAAAATGTTAGATCAGAAAATCATTCAGCCATCTATATCACCCTGGTCTTCTCCAATCTGGATTGTCCCAAAAAAGATCGACGCTTCCGGTCAAAATAAGTGGCGAATCGTCATAGACTATAGGAAGTTAAACGATAACACAATTGGCGAAACATACCCAATTCCAAACATTGTTGAAATCCTTGATCAACTAGGGAACTGCAAGTACTTCTCAACCCTTGACCTTGCCTCAGGGTTCCATCAAATTAAAATGACTCCTAATGATTCCTGTAAAACTGCTTTCAGTGTGCCTCAAGGACATTTCGAATTTACCAGAATGCCATTCGGCCTGAAAAATGCACCATCAACCTTTCAACGTCTCATGAATAATGTCCTTACTGGTCTGCAAGGAGACCGATGTTTCGTTTATTTAGACGACATCGTTATCTACTCCCATGACTTAAACTGTCATATCCAGAACTTGACTGCAGTTTTCCAAAAACTCCGCTCCTTTAACCTAAAATTACAACCCGATAAATGCGAATTCCTGCGCAAAGAAGTAGGGTACCTTGGACACGTCATCACCGAAAATGGTTTAAAACCAGACCCTAACAAAATTAAAGCTGTCCAACAATTCCCAATCCCAAAGTGCCCAAAAGATATAAAATCCTTTTTAGGCCTTATATCCTACTACAGGCGCTTTATTCCGGAGTTGTCAAAAACATCCAAACCTCTCACATCTCTCTTGAAGAAGGACATCCCTTTTGTTTGGACCAATGAACAGCAGTTGGCCTTTGAAAATCTAAAAGGTAAACTCATAACCGCTCCTGTCCTCATTTATCCCGACTTTACAAAACCATTTGCACTCACCTGTGACGCATCCAATTACGCAATCTCCGCCATACTCTCCCAAGGTCCCGTTGGTCGAGATCACCCTGTTGCCTATGCGTCCAGAACCCTAAATAAAAATGAAATCAACTACAGTACAACTGAAAAAGAATTATTGGCCATAGTCTGGGGTTGTAAAACCTTTAGGCCTTATTTGTTTGGTCGCAAATTCACCATCATAACTGATCACCGACCTTTAAAATGGCTTTTTAACCATACAGACCCAAGTAGCAAACTCCAACGTTGGCGTCTTCAACTCGAAGAATTTGAATACGAGATCGTATACCGAAAAGGCAAATTAAATTCAGCAGCCGATGCTCTCTCTCGCTACCCCGTCAATCCTGTTCAGCTTGAGAACCCCGAAGATGATTTAACAGATCTTGGTGGTCTAGACTTCAGCCCTTTTAACGCTGATATTGCTGATTTTACTCCCTTAAGTCCTCCAAGTCTAAATGATCTCCCTGATCCTATTTCATTGCCTCCAACTGTGGAACTAGCTCCTGAAATTCAAAACGATCCTCCACCTTCCACGAGTGGCCAAGCCCCAGTCTTGCGATATCCAAACACCGAAATTAATCCTCAAATTCAAAGCTTACCTGACCTCGCCGATACATACACAAAATTCCTGAAGACATTTTCTACAAGACAATATGACACTGACATCATCGAACATAACGATAGTTTATTAAAAAGCCAAAATAAAACTTTTATTATTCCTACCTCCCTCGATTTTGATGAATCTGTTCCATATGTCCAAGAAATTCTATCTAATTCATTGGACCCCGAATCATTCATCGACTCAGAAAGGACATTACACTCATACAAACCCCTCTCACACAATGATAAAATTTATTATTTTTTATTTACTAAGGTACATCATTTTGATGACTGTAGTTATAGTGATATATTTGAGTCTCTAAAAAATCTCCGAGATCATCTAATATCTGCAGGCGATCCCATAGAAAAATTAAGTATAACCGATTTTAAAAACCCTTTTGACAGACACACATATATGAGGATCTATAATATACTAGCCCATTTATTCCATAACACCAAAATTCAAATTCATATTTACCGTAATAAAATATATTATCCCAGTCCTAGTGAAGCTCTCAAAATTCTCAAAGAAAATCACGATATCCCAATTGCAGGGTACCTCGGGTCTAACCGAATGTTTAATAAAATTAGAGAGCAATATTACTGGAAAAGCATGCGTAGCGATATTGAAAATTATGTAAAAAAATGTACACAATGCCAGACAAACAAAGCTTTACGGAAGGTAAATAGAGCACCCATGCAAATTACCAGTACTTCTGTTACCCCTTTTGAAAGACTATCCCTGGATATAGTCGGCCCTCTTCCCGAAGCAGGCCCAGGTAAATTGAAATATATACTCACCCTTCAAGATGATTTAACAAAATTTTCTATAGCCTACCCTACTAAAAACGCTACTGCCGAGGAAAGCAGTGAGTGCCTTGTTCATTTCATATCTTTGTTTGGCATCCCTAAATCAATTTTAACCGACCAAGGCACCAACTTTACCGCTGAACTATTTAAACAAACCTGTTCCTTCTTGAAAATCAAGCAGCTCTGGTCCTCTCCTTATCATCCCCAAACACAAGGTGCACTAGAGCGCAGCCATTCAACCCTAAAAGAATACCTAAAGTCTTATGTCTGTGAGAATCAAGACAACTGGCCCAAATATGTATATACAGCAATGTTAGCATATAACACAGCTATACATACCACAACCAACTTTACACCTTACGAGCTGATTTTCGGTCATAAACCGTTTATACCAAATTCTATATACGATCCTGCACCAAACGCTACTTACCCGGACTATGTCAAAATGTTACAACACCGATTCAAATACACTAGAGACAAAGCAGTTGAAAATATTCGCAAATCAAAAGAGTCTTCCAAGGCTTATTATGACACTCACACACGTCCAGTGAAATACAAGATCGGCGACTACGTTTATTTAAAAAATCATGTCAGAATGCGTAAGGCCTTATCATCAATCTGGAAAGGCCCGTACAAGGTTGTGAAAATAAATGGCAGAAACAGCCTTACTCTATTAATAAATAGACGCCACGTGACTCATCACTTTGATGAAGTCAAGCTCGCGCGGCAACAAGATTCTTAAGATTTAATCAATTAAGTTTAATTTTTATTAGATAATAATTAGATACTTTAATGTTCTATTACAGTTCCCTGTCCTTGGCACAGGAAAACTTCATACAGCCTGCAGTGAATAAACCTGGCATTTACTTTGACCCTATGGGCTCCCTAAAAATAATAGACGGCTATCTTAGTGTAATAATTCCTATTGACATTTCGTTTATACAACCACACATTATAAATCTGAACGGTGTGATAGGCACCTCCAAGTATTTGTGTAAACAAAGTAACGTCTTTAGCGATATCGAATGTCTCAACATGCTCCAACCTCTTTCAGTTCGGTATCAAGATATAATTCGTGATTTTGAATCAATTTCCCACCTAATAGAAATTAGATCCAGAAGGTCAGCCTGGTTTGGTGGCGTTGGTACCTTATTTAAACATTTGTTTGGAGTAATGGATGAAGACGACGCTATAAAGTACAGTAATGCTATAAAAGCTATCGAAAACGATAAAACTAAATTGTCAAAATTAGTTAAAGAAAATATTCTCATCACCACTTCAACACTTTCTTCCATAAAGGATGTTGTGCACAAAATTAATATGAATGAACAACAATTGAATACCGCTGTTGAAACCTTATCTCTTAATCAAAAGAATTTGACTTTGTTATCAGATAGTTTATTACTAAGATCAAAAATGAATGAAATAATTAACATGTTAGAAAGTAGTTTGTTAACTTTATCGTTTAAATTAGAAGATATTATAAATGGAATTATGTTTAGTAAATCGCATATTTTATATCCTTCTATTATTACCCCGAAGCAATTGTTTTCCGAATTAGTAGAGAACTACAGATTTCTGGAAGATTATCGTCAAATTCCTGTAAGTTTGTCGCTAGAAAACATATACCTGTTAATGAACATATCCGAAATCGCTAGTTACTATAGTGATAATAAAATTGTGTTTGTTCTTAAAATACCTCTTGTAACTTCGAAGGATTTTAATTTGTATCACTGCATTCCATTTCCGGTTGCAATAGTAAATAGCACATACTCTACCATAGTTCCTTCTACTAAGTACATAGGTATAACTAGAGATAGGTCTTTCTATTGTAAGTTAGATAGTCTAAATAGCTGTAAGACAATATACAATTTATATTACATATGTGAAACTTTGGACGTATATTCTAGTTCCGCAACTCCGATCTGTGAATCGGAAATAATTTCTAAAGCCTTGACCACTGTGCCTCATCAATGTGAAACTAAATTTCTTCAAGGAAATCTGGAAATTTGGCAAAGAATAACTAATAATAAATGGATATACGTAATAAATAAATCATCTAGATTATCTATAGATTGTCACAATACAAGTAGTACCGAAATTACCATTTTAGGCACAGGAATAATGAACCTTCCGATACAGTGTATTGCTTATTATAAAGATTCAAGGTTAACACCAAAATATACAAAAATAATTAAACTTCAACAAATCTTCTTGAACTTCGACTTGTTAAATGATTCGTGTTGTAATCTTGAAAAGATCCTGAAATCTAAAACAAATATCCCAACCTTAAATTTAAAAAGCATTAACCTTGATTCTATTATATCAGAGCAAAATAAAGCAACAAGCCAAATTGTAAAAGACCTTGATAGTGTCATTGAAAAGCCACACATTGTCTTATATGGCGAATATTATTCTTATACGACAATTATAGTTACTATTATAGTTATAATTTTAATTTCTCTTATTTTATATAAACATATAAAATCGGGCACATGTCACCGACTCCTGAATAAACATAACAAAGGCAAGCTTGAAATTGAACAAATAGAAGAACTATCAGAAATAGCCCTTGATTCTCCTAGAGTTTCAGCACCTAAAATCCGAACATCCCTTACATAAACTTCACCCTTCAGGTATAAGTTTAGTCTTAGCCCGGGGGCTGTTATATATGGTTTATGTATATAGAAGTGCTGGGTCTGTGGTCTGCTTTGCAGAGTCAGCATTTCAGATAGTTCTTTAGATTCACATAGTACTTTGGTCTGATGGACAAGTCAGTTCGATTCCATCCTCCGTCGGAGACACTTGCCCCAAATTAAATAGTTTTAATCTTTTTAAAATAAATATTAACCTTGTAAAAGTAAATTTAGTTTTTTTTAAAAAACGGCTTTCGCAAAATCCGTATAACAGTACGAATTCGTGGGAACAGCTAGTATATAGAAGTAATGATTGAACCAGGTGTAGGTATCTAAGATTGATATAAGCGCAAATAAATTTATTTCTAAGACCAGCGGGGCTAATATGGACGCTATGCAATATTGCCAATGCAATTCATTTTTCTGATTTTCTGAGGAATCCTTAGCAATTCCGCTAAAATTCTGTAGAATAGAGACACATTTTACGCCATTCGTGACAATTTCACGGAAATTTAGCGGATTCTGCTGGGGAGGTTGAAAAAATGAATTGCTTTAGCAGAATTGCTGCAATTCATCTTTGTGAGGGTATTAGCCCCACAGTTTTAAATTAAAATTATCTCAAATGTACTTAATTTATTATTTTTATTGCATAATAACTATGTATACCAATAATATAACTATTTACATATACTTACTACAATTATTTGCGTCATACTCAAACTAATGAACACTTAACATATCAACCCAATAACATCATGCTCTCAAAATTTGAACTCTATCTTATATTGTAAGAAGTTCGAATTACAATATCATGGCCAGTAGGTATAGTATATAGTGTAAACTTGTCTTATCTTAAGAATTGCGGGGGTCATAGATACTCTGATTACACTACGAAGATATGACTAATATAATAATAATAATAATTAACTGACTTGATATACAACGTGTAACGGAAAGGGTATATCTATCCGAAAGGGGTGAATAGTGTATCTGGTATAGAGTCTCTATGCATGGTTTCAGCTGAAAATTAATTTTCAAATGTTTATTACCAAATGTTTGGTTTGCTAAAGTAATTGAATTCAAATCATAACACACGTGTCACAACACTACGAGGGTCATTTTATCCTTACACGTCACTCTTCCGCGATCTTTAACTTTGGTGCTAGTGATGTGCAAATGTAAATTCAAATGTTTGGTATTTTACTACTATGTCTCATATGTTTGTAACGTGTAGATATAGGATTTTAAAACCCTTGCCGTCTAGTTTGTTATCACCCAAAGAAGCCGTGCACTTCGTATGTATATACCCTTTCCGTTACACGTTGTAGATATCGAGCGTTTTATATTGGGTGCGTCTAGAAGAGGCGAGCGACGTGCCCAGGCCAATAACGTTTTTAATACTAGACACGACATACACGAACATTAGTGGTCTAAAACAGCACATTAAATTACTGATCAATGATGATGTATACGTCACGACTTTTTATCTCCATTCGGGGGTAGTCAGAGGCTGGAGTGGCCATACGCCATCACATTGTGGAGGTATTAAGCCAACTTAAAGCCCACGTTCACCAGATAGTCAGAGCTCAATGTGACAGGTGGTGAACCTTGTTCCCGTGTATACAGAAACTGACTATTACCTAATCCCGATCAATGAATACAGGCGATATAGCCAGACATGTTGTTAGAAACGGATGGAATATACGAGTACATTGTAGAGTTATTAGATAAGTAATTAATTGTTATTATTGGCACGCGTGCAGCCGTGCAGCCGCGACACTGGGTGGTGCATGACTTAGTGGATGTCGGGTAGTTACCTTGCATTCATGTTGCCAAAATAAGCGCGGTAAGGCGCATCTGTAGCTTTAAAATATCTTTGGCCCGAGGAGTAGAAGTGGGTGCTTAAACGAAAAGCCGTTTGAAAAGTTCGTTTTTTTACGTAAGCACACAAGCGCGCTTACAAACATAAGCGTATAGCTTTTAAGCCGTAATGACGACCAGAAAGAGAAAGAAATTCCAAAAAATTACAAAAGGTAACCTTATTGTTATGAAAATACAGCTCAAATCAATATTTAATTAAATTGAACCTTATTTACTTACCCATACAAAGCAATACATTGATACTAAATTATATTAGATTGACAACCATATTTCTATGCGCATAAGGCTCACTATTAATTTATCAGCAGATAAGTTTTTGCTATCTAAAAGTTCAATGCACAAAAGCACAAAAAAAAGTAGAAAGCAGAAAACTAAGTAATAAAGTAAAAAGCAGAAAATCACTACAGCGCTTTTTACAGCTACTTTTAAAAACAAGCACAAGCGTTACAGCGTGCTTTTAATATAAAGCCGTTTATCACATCTTTACCGAGGAGACAGTTTTTACGTCTGAACGCATGGACATAATGTCATAACTGATGGCTCGCGCGCGCCAGCTCGGGGCATGTGTACGCACCCATTTAAAGATGCGGGTTCAATTCCCGGCCTCGGCAGCCATATCTTGTGTATGGAAAAACACAGAGGACTGAAATGGCTTTGATTCATTGACCACTGTTCTAATGGTAATTGTTCATGATTAGTACCTAGCGGGAAATAAGGTAATAGAAATAAGATAAGAAATGCATTTGCTATAAGTCAAGTTTGACTACAATACGTTTGTCATCATGATATATTAATATCAGTTATAGAATACTAGCTGGTGCTTTTACTATCGCATTTATAATATTAGTACTGATGTACCATGGCCGTAGACTGATAGCAGGTACATTTGACGGGCCCGTTAGCGTGGTTGGCGCGGAGGCGACTTTCACGCTGCAGGTCGTAGGTTCGATTCCTACCCGTGACATGCATTTGTGTGCATGAACATGTCTGTCTGTCCGGAGTCTGGGTGTATATGTATATTAAGTATGTATTTACAAATAAAAAAGTAGTATATGTAGTAATATCAGTTATCTGGTTTCCATAGTACAAGCTCTGCTTAGTTTGGGATCAGGTAGCCGTGTGTAAAAAATGTCCCAGGATATTATTATTATTATTATTATACAACATGTTAAGAAAACCCTGTCCGAGCCGAAACCGGTAATTAGGTTCCCCAATCACATGACCAAATAAAATAATAAAAATAAAAAAAACATGATAGTAAACATATTAATGAACATTTAAAGTTCCATTTTTTTTTGCCTTTTTCCCACATAATGTAGCTAATTTTAAAAATATGACAATACCGTTACCGGAGGTAATTATGTTAGATCGTGTGGCGTCACCTCAGACCACAAAGTATGGGATGACGTCATTTTTTTTTATTTTTTTTTATCTAAACGGGGTATTTGTATTACAAAAAAATATAGGAGGCCTTTTCCCAGCAGTGGGACACATACTATGCCAAAAAAATGAAAAAAAAAAAATTTGAAAAATTTTTTTTACAAAAATGGAATCTAATCTCGATACCCAACAATACGTTTTCGGGTCGGACAGGGTTTTTTTAACATATTGTATGATAATTGACACACTAATGAGTGTATCACAGGACGAGACTCGTGTTTATAAAGCCAGTTACGGAAAACTCGAGTGACTTTGTACACCCAGTCTACAGTGGACTGTGTCACTTCGAGTTAAGTGCTAATTTTTTACCCGACTACGGCGGAGGGTTATCTAAGTTATGAGTTTTACCTGACGATTAAATAATTAGTGTCCGACCGAAGGTTCGGTTTCGGTTTCGGTTTCGGCCAGTTTCGGCTCAAAAATCTAGTTTCGGCACCAGTTTCGGTTTCGGCTGAAAACCCACCGAACCTTTCGGCTGCGCCGAAACTCTACGTTCGTGAATTATCGCGCGTCACTCGGTTGATTTCGGGAGAGTTCGTGTCTCGCGTTGCATCCGCCATCGCGCATCGTCAGCTGTCAGATCGCCGGCCGGTACGGCGTGATTGTTTTGTTGAGTTTAGTGTTATTTCTCGCTTTATTGGCCTTTATTAAGCAATGAAGTTCTTTCCGTTGAGTTATTCACTCGGATTTATGAATGATGAGAATTATGTAAAAGAAAGAGGTTATATTATATTTGATTCACACATTCATCATTTATTTATTACTTATGTTACGGTACATTTGTTTTAGGTTATTGTTGTTGGATGAGGTTTCAAAGTACCCAAACAACTACCAGCTATGATTTAGCTGTGTGTCATAGGTACATCATTTTTTATTGGTAAAATAATTTGCTGTTGTCCGTATATTTTTGAGAATCGATTTGAACGTGACATACCTATCTACTTAAGTAGAAAATGAAAACGGGGGTTTAATATATTACAATTACGATTGCCATCCTAAATTATAAAAAAAAAATTAAGATCCCCCAAAAACCCTAAATAACCAACTGCAATTAAAATTTAAAATGATCTCAATTAATATTAAATTTAGTCTTGAACATGTTGTGATTATAAACGCAATCGAAATACTCAATTAATGAGGTCCTTTTCTATAATGCAAGTGTTGATTATTGACAAATTTTTGTTCCAAGAAGTGTTAACATGATTGTTATAATTATAGTATTGTTAATAATAATATTATTACTAATAATTATATTTTCACATACTTCAATTATTGTTTTTATTTCATTTAACACATTCTAACATTTCTAACTGTCAATATAAGGGTACGAAATAAGCCATATTTCATTAAACAATTTTTTTTTAACTTGTCTGAAAAAGGTTCGGTTTCGGTTTCGGTTTCGGCCGAACCTAAAACAGATGCCGAAGATTCGGTTTCGGTTTCGGTTTCGGCAGAAAATCCTGTTTCGGTCGGACACTATAAATAATGCTATAGCTACTAGGTATGTATGATTTAAATGCGAAATGATGAAGGTTTTGTTCTACTTAAAAATAACGACTGTAGCCTAGGGGCGAACACGTTGGGCTGGCAATCAGAAGGTCCCAGGTTCGATCCCCGGTGGGACATGCACCAATGGATGATTTTTCATCTATGTGCATGATTTACAGTTCGCTGACGGTGAGGGAAAACATCGTGAGGAAACCTACCTATCCCTCGGGATTAGGTAATAGTCAGTTCCTGTATACACGGCGACAAGGTTTACCACCTGTCACGTTGGGTTCTGACTATCTGGTGAAACGTGGACTTTGAGTTGGTTAATACCTCCACAATGTGGTGGTGTATGGCCACTCAAGCCTCTGAATACCCTCGAATGGGGATAAAAGTCGTGACGTTACATTATGAGTTTTACCTGACGATTAAATAATGCTATAGCTACTAGGTATGTATGATTTAAATTCGAAATGATGAAGGTTTTGTTCTACTTAGGAATATTAGCCGGGGTAGTATCACCCTCTACCCCGTTAGTAACACACTTGGCTACGTTCTGGCGACGTCGCCAATTAGGACATTTCAATACGAATTGTTTGGGTACGTGGCCGGCGACGTCGCCATTGCGTCCTAGTGATTGGTTTAACTGTAAAGTGGGAGTAGGCATGCACAGCTTTCTAGGCTAGTTCTTTTTTTATTTTTTTATTTAAATACCTATAATAATAATAATATTTTAGCCCTTTTAACGTCCCACTGCTGGGCACGGGCCTCCCGTCAATGCGAGGGGGATTAAATACCTAATTTTGTTTTTTTTTATTCACAATGTGTTAATGCCTGCCTGCTCACATAGCGTTGCTGTTTGAAAATGCATAACCATTGAGTTTCTTGCCGGCTCTTCTCAATGGAAGCAACATTACGAACCGGTGGTAACGCTAAAATATTGTTTATCTTGACTATTTATAAACGCTTTAGGCTGCGTTTCCATTGAAGCGGAGCGGGGCGGAGCGGGGCGGAGAAGAGCAGTGAAAAGTGGCAACTGTTTCCATTGAAGCGGTGCGGGGCGGAGCGGAGCGGGGTGGAGCGGAGCGGTGCTGGGCGGAGTGGAGCGGAGAATAGCAGTGAGAAGTGGCAAATGTTTCCATTGAAGCGGAGCGGGGCGGAACGCGGCGAAGCGGAGCGGGGTGGAGCGGGGCAGCGTGTTCATATATTGTATTCGAAAGTCCGCTCAGCTCCGCTCAGCTCCGCTCAGCTCCGCTCTGCTCCGCTCAGCTCCGCTCAGCGCCGCTCAGCTCCGCTCTGCTCCTCTTTTCTCCACTCTGCTCCGCTCAGCTCCGCTCAGCTCCGCTCTGCTCCGCTCAGCGCCGCTCAGCTCCGCACAGTTCCGCACAGCTCCGCTTCGTGCCCACCACGGCACCACAGCCTGCTCGACTCCGTTCTGTCCGGCTCGGGGCCACGTGTTCATTTGTTTTATTCGAAAGTACGCTCAACTCCGCTCCGCTCCTCTCCGCTCCGCTCCGCTCCTCTCCTCTCCGCTCCGCTTGTGCCCACCACTCGGCACCACAGCCTGCTCGACTCCGCTCTGTCCGGCTCGGGGCCGCGTGTTCATTTGTTTTATTCGAAAGTCCACTCATCTCCGCTCCGCCCCGCTTACACTGTTTCCACTGATGCGGAGTGGAGATTTCGAGCACTGTGATTGGCCAATTCACGGTCCGCTCGGCCCCGCTCCGCCCCGCTCCGCTTCAATCGAAACGCACCCTTATTGAGCTTACATGAATAAAAAACTTTTGATTTGATTTGATTTGAAGTGTGTTATGGCTCTTAGATTGTCGTAGAATTCCTGATATTCAGATAGCTAACTAAACCCTGACAATCATACTTAAACTTTAATTATTGAAGCAGACACAGTAACAGGTTCAATTGATGCAAAATCAGCGGCATCCGACTTGATTGAGTTCGGACTAGTGTTTCAGTAATTGGATTCAATGATGATTAATTGAGTGGGTAGCAGAGGAATGGTGAAACTGCACTGTTCCGGATACAAATCGTACACTGATACACCCGATATACATAGGTATCTAATATACACTGCTGTAGGTAGCTAATTACGGACGTAAAGCTGACTATATCGCCAGACTAAACAAACCAACGCCATACCGTTGATGGTGTGTCCCAAAATAAACAAAGCATGTATTATACTGGGTGAAATCGAAATAGTGGGGAATATTTTAAAATATCACTCTACACATGATTCAGAATATTTTGGGAAAACGAATAGAAAATCTATTGATAAAAAAGTATTGCTTGGGTACGCAAATAAGCAAACCATTTTTTATTGGTGGTAGAGCCAAGCTGTAGCCAATTGACTGCAGCTCATAAACGGGCTGGCTCGACCGGGGTAGTACCACCCTCTCACAGAAGATCGGCGTAAAGCAGCTATTACAGCTGCGTTTCGTACGATGAGTGACAGAGCCGTAAGCCCACCCCCCCCTTCCCCTCCCTCCATCCCACTCCCCTTCAGGTCGGCAATGTGCGAGCAATACCTTTGGTATTGTAAGCATCTATAGGCTATAGTAACTGCTTAACATCAGGCGGGCCGTACGCTTTTTTGCCACCGCAGTCCTATAAAAAAAAAAAAAAAAAAAAAAAAAAAAAAAAAACCATTTAACTGTTACACCTTACCTGGGTAATAATTTTTTATCAATTGATTTGTTTTTTAATATTCCCTAAATATTCTGAATCATGTGTAGAATCACCGTTTAAAATATTGCCCACGATTTCGATTTCACCCAGTAGGTATAGGCATTGTACAATGGACTGGGGGTGAACCCAGTGACACCCAGATCAGGGCAAATTACGAAAAGGCTGAATCGAACTCGCACCCACCCGATGCAGTGAGTCGGCCTACACTCGGACCACTGCGACAATCGACAAGCATGTATTGACAAGCAATAGATTGAATAGAGGTACGGTCTCTTGCACGTCTAAGGTTATATTTCCAACATAAGCTGAGCTTTCTTACTATTGACATCCATAATAAAGAGAACTCAGCTTACGTTGGACATGTTAGCATAGACGTGATGGCAAGTGTACCATGTTCAAGATACTGGCGTTCAATTGTAGTCCTATTCAAGTTGGAGAAATAGATGTTATTGGTTTGACAATTTATGCTAGGCTGCGTCTTGCTTGATGGCCAAGACGGGGGCGTTGGTCTCTTATACATCTTTACTCATTTATTTTTATTATTCCAATTCGTGGCTTTACTTTATTAAAATATTTCGATTTGCATCCTGCATGAATTAAATTGTATGCCTAAATATTTGTTTCAGGTTCGCGGAACTGACAGCGAAGGTGTTCATATCAGCTTCCATCCCGGTCCATATATTCTCGACCGTGTGCCCCACCCCGCTCGTGTCCTTCGGCACCATCCTCTATGGCGCCGCTGCTGGGGTGATGGTGACCGCCTCCCACAACCCTAAAGAAGACAACGGGTACAAGGTGTACTGGGGCAACGGGACCCAGATCATATCGCCCCACGACCGATACGTGCTGGAGGAGATATTGCAGTGTTTGGAGTAAGTTGGAGTTAGTGAATTAGACGATCTTGGAAGTGGAGGATCTAGGAGTGTGGACGATCTAGTCTAGTAGACGATCTAGGAAAATTGACAATCTAGAAGAGTGGACGATCTAGGAGAGTGGACTATCTAGGAGATTGGGCGATTCATAAAGGAGAGTGGGCGTTTTAGGAGAGTGGACTATCTAGGAGAGTGGGCGATATAGGAGAGTTGGCGTTTAAGGAGAGTGGACGATATATGAGAGTGGACTATCTAGGAGAGTGGGCGATATAGGAGAGTGGGCGATATAGGAGAGTGGGCGATATAGAAGATTGGCGATCTAGGAGAGTGGACGATCTAGGAGAATGGGCGATCTAAGAGAGTGGACGATCTAGGATAGTGGACGTTATAGGAGAGTGGACGATCTCCGAGATTTAGTAGAGTGGACGATCTAGGATAGTGTACGATCTTGAAGAGTAGACGGTCTAGGTGAGTTAACGATCTAGGAGAGTCGGCTATCTAGGACGTGGACGTAGAAGAGTACGATCGTGAAGAGTTGACGAGCTAGGAGAACAGACCATCTAGGAGAGTGGACGACCTAGGCGGTGGAGATTTAAGAGTATTACCGATTTGAAAAAAAAATGTACAGCGACTTATGTCGCTGTCTATACTAGTATATTTCAAGTCATTTGAGTTTTTTCCAGCCAACCGTTTATTGGGTTAACCTATTCACATTGTAGCATTCCTGAGGAGCATTGGGATATATCGGAGCTCCGTGCCCACGAGCTGGTCAAGGACTGCCAGGTGGAAGTGACCGACAAGTACATGGAGTACATCCGGGACAGCGTCGGCCCTGAAGTACTGGCCGACAACAAGACGGCTGCCATACAGACGGTCTATAGCGCGATGCATGGCGTCGGCTACGAGTATATCGTGAAGGCATTTGAAACTGCGAATTTGAAGGTAAGCCACTATGGACTAACCCACAGAGTAAAGACTAAAGGAAGAGGTGCCCTTATTAGATATATGTATGAAAAAAAACGTGGTCATTGTTTTTTCATTTTCATTGTTCTATCTACCGGTAAATAGTTGAACTACTCGCTTCGTTTTATGTCGATGTTAGTACTAGGCCGACCACTCGGCCGAGTTGCTTAGGGCCAGTCCCCTTAGTAATTGGTCCATGGACTAACCATATTCTTCAAGAACCCCAATATACAGACTCACTTTCTAGTTTGGTGTCCTCAGGAATTTCTCATGTCAAAGTTTATTTTGAAATAAAATTATTCTTATTCTTTGGACTTCGCACTCTAAGGCCATATTAATGGCTATATTAATGAATGTATCTCAAAGTTGAGATCGATATTAAGATGCAGTTTTAACGTTTAATGTATGGAACATCTATCAAAAACAGCATCTCAAGTTGGATCTCAATCTTGAAATCGATTTATTAATATGGGCCTAAACTGAGAGTTTGCGAAACAGAACGCTTAATAAGGTATGGTAAGATAAGACCATGGACCAATTACTAAGGGGACTGGTCCTAAGCAACTCGGCCGAGTGGTCGGCCTAGTACTAACATCGAAATAAAACGAAGGGAGTAGTTCAACTATTTACCGGTAGATAGAACAATGAAAATGAAAAAACAATGACCACGTTTTTATTCATACATATATCTAATAAGGGCACCTCTTTCTTTAGTCTTTACTCTGTGGGTAAGACTATCACACCAACTGTATGGTCTTAAACTAAGTAAAGCTTGTACTATGGCTATGGCTGGACTGGGAGCGTTACCAGTGACACCCAAACTAGGGCAAATTACGAAAAGGCTGGTACCTAAATTTGCCTCTGGTGGGAATCGAACCAGCAACCACCCGATGCAGTGAGCCAAGCTACCTAAGCTCGAACCACTTGAAGAAATATACAGTCTCAAACTCAATTTTTTTTTATTCATGTAAGCTATAAGTAAGTAGCATTTATAAATCGTCAAATTAGCAAAAATATTTTATCGTTGCTACCGGTTCGTAATGTTGCTTCCATTGAGAAGAGCCGGCAAGAAACTCAATGGTTACTCTTTTCAATAGAAAAATAATAATTGTATACATTTTCAAACAGCAACGCTATGTGAGCAGGTAGGCATTAACACACTGTGAATAAAAAAACAGAATTAGGTATTTAAATAAAAAAAAAAAACTAGTCTAGAAAGCTGTGCATGCCTACTCCCACTTTACAGTTAAACCAAAAGGTGAATATCTCGAACGATTGTTTTGGTGTGATGCCTTCCGTGTCTAAATGAGTGTCTTTGAAAAACCACGGCAGTCGTCTTCTCTCTCTTTCTTCATAGGGGCCATCCACAAAATTACGTCACACGAATTTCATGATTTTTATACCCCTCGCCCCCCTTGTCACAGCTGGTCACATTTGCGAGACTCCCCCCTCCATGTGTGACGTCACATATTTTTTACAATTTTCAGAAATTTTCAAAATTTTTCGTTAACAATTCGAATTTCGGTGTTAATACTTAGATATATTCGATTTTTAAATGTGACATCACAAAACTTAGGACCCCTCCCACCCCCTTGTCACACATTGTCACATTTCGTCGACCCCCTCCCCCCCTTTACGTGTGACGTAATTAATGGATGGCCCCATAGGAGAGAATGAGACAAAATCTTGACAGTGCCTATGTTTATGACAGCCACCAATAAGCGTGAAGCAACAACAGGAGCCGAATCCTGACTTCCCTACCGTGAAGTTCCCCAACCCTGAGGAGTTGGAGTGTGTTCGTCTCAGCCAGCAGCTGGCGGGGGAGCGGGGGGTGACGCTGGCACTCATCAACGACCCCGACGCAGACCGACTGGCCGTCACTGAGTACAACGAGAGGTGAGATAACTCTTCTTATCGTATGGTGCCCTGGTACCTGGTGTCAGAGTTGTTCAAGCCGAAGGCCGTTGACAAGGCTTAACGACTGCTGCCTAGATGATAACAACCGGGACCGACTTAACGTGCCCCCCGGAGCACGGAGACGCTCAGTTCAAATGCCACTAAACGGTCACCCATCTCTGATTGACCTTGCCAAGTGTTGCTTAACCTCCGATCGTTTACCGATCAGTGATTGCAGCTGGCAGTATTTTTACGTGGTTCCAGCACACTGCCCATGTACTTAGCTTAATATACACTCGAGAAGTCAAAGTGGTGTCCGCCAATTTTACTGATAAATTACTAGACTTCTTGGGGACCATAAAATTAATGTTTCATCAGTAATCGTGGTTGGTTTAACTAGCGTTCGAATTACTGCACATGTCTACTCGTACACGTACGTTTTATACAGGATGATTTAAAAGTGCGAAATAATACATGGGGGTTTAGATGAGTATCGGTAATAAAATAAGTAAATGATATTTAAAAAAAAAAAAAAATTTGAACACTTTTACAGATATTTTTTTCTCACCAATTTTGGAAAATATTAGACCCAAATCTACAAAGAATTTGCTGACTCCATTAAAATAACCGTATGCCAGGGCTGGCCAAGAATATTCTCTTGTTAATACACACTTGTTAATTAAAACACGCATTACCTATGTTATGTATGTTTTATTTCCCTAAAATACTAAAAAATAAACAAACTCATAAAATAACCGTATTACCATAATTTAAAGACGGCTCGCACATGCTCGCGACCGCGCGCGCAACCCGCGTCATTAGCATGCGCTAGTCAACTTTAGGCTGTGGTATAGGGTCTGAACTGACCCTAACGTTACTCCCAGCACGAAGTCGTGGAAGGTGTTCACTGGCAACGAGATGGGGGCATTACTGGGCTGGTGGCTGCTGCGCCAGCACGCCGCCAAGCACCCCCACCAGGATGGGGAGAGGGACGGGGAGGGGGAGGGGGGCGTCTACGTCATAGCCAGCATCGTCAGCTCCAAGATGCTGCGCGCACTCGTCGAGGGGAAGGGGGAGTTCGTGGAGACTCTCACCGGATTCAAGTGGATGGGTAAGATCTTGACTCATACAGACAGATGGACCTAGTGCGATATCGCACGAGGCAACCATGGTTGCGCCACCAGTGGGTGATTCGATAGCCGATACCGAATTGGTTGCGCTTCCAAGCGGACACCAGGTGCGTTATCCTCCATACAGCTCTATACATATTGTTGGTGGGGCGACTGGTTGCGCTACGAGTGGTGTCCTCGTGCGATATAGTACTTATTGTAAACTAGCTTCTGCCCGCCACTTCGTCCGCGCAGAAAAAAAAACTTTCATCCCCTTTCTAACACCCTCAGGGTGGAATTTCGAAAAACCTTTTCTTAGTGGATAGCTAGACTAAACAAGGAACACGACCTCCAAATTTCATGTGTCTAGGACCAGCGGCTTAGGCTGTGCGTTGATATATCAGTCAGTCAGTCAGTCAATACTACTTAGTCAGAACTGAATTATCCTACTAATATTATAAATGCGAAAGTTTGTGTGTGAATGTTTGTTACCACGTATCACCATAATTCACTGAACCGATTTTAATGAAATTTTAAACGTAGATAGTGTAGGCTCTGGAATAAGTCATAGGCTAATCTTACATATCAATTTCCACGCGGGCGAAGCCGCGGGGCACAGCTAGTATATAATAGAATAGATGATCCCTCCGTCGTCGCCCAAGACATCTGCAACTTAAGGAGAGCAGTTGTGATGCGCTGAGCTATAATTGATGAGAATTATTCTTCCTTCTACTACGGAAGTTCCTCTCCTCTTCCCTTCCTTTCTTCCTTTATTATTTTCTTTTCTAATGGCCATCCATAAATTACGTCACACGTAAAGGGGGGATCTAAGTATTACAACCGAAATTTGAACTGTTAAAGAAAAAATTTGAAAATTGGTAAATATATGTGACGTCACACAGGGAGGGGGAGTCTCGCAAATGTGACTAGCTGTGACAAGGGGAAGAGGGGTCTAAAAATCATTAAATTCGTGTGACGTCATTTATGGATGGCCCTTTTTGAATGGTCTTCTCTTTACCGCTAAAAGTATTATAATATTAACTCACTATAGAAAACTTATAGTCATTAAGAGTGTGGTGATTGGTTGCAGGTAACACGACGCTCCTATTGGCCCAGCAAGGCAAAGTACCCCTGTTCGCGTTCGAAGAAGCGATCGGCTATATGTGCGACCACCGCGTGCCAGACAAGGACGGCGTGTCCGCCGCTGTACATGTAAATATCAAGTTATAATATCTCCACCCACATTAGATATTGATCGTAGAGACGAGGTGTAGCCAATTGACTGCAGCTCATTTATGAGCTGTCTCGACCGGGGTAGTATCACCCTCTCACCGAAGATCACCGTAAAGTAGCTTTTACTGCTGCGTTTCGTAAGATGAGTGACAGAGCCGGAAGCCCCCTCAAGGGCACTCGAAGCACGAGATATGATTCTCATCATATAATATCTCTTAGTACGGTCAGCATCATAAGTCGCTGAAAATTCAGTTTTTTTTAATCTTTTGTATACTTTTGTTTCACATCAAATACATTGTTTTCATCTAAACAAAATGAAATCATGTTGCTAATGTTTGGTTCTGACAATTTTCACCAACGTTTGTAAAATAAGGAGTATTACCGATTTGAAAAATTGAGTATTTAGCGACTGTGGTGCTGACTGTACAAAAGAATCACTCCAAAATAAAAGTTACTCTCGCCACACGGCAATATAACGTACGTTCGTATAACGTACGTATAACGCACGTATAACGTACGTAATATAATATACGGTAACTGGAGCGTCCAATATAGAACATTGGACAACGTGTATCCTACTATATGCCCTTTCCAGCAGTAGTTTTTTTAATCTGTAACAAACATGTGCCTATTAGGTGGCGTCTCTGGCCTCGTACCTATACTCTCGCGGGTCGTCGCTGCAGCAACAGTTGCGCGCGTTGTACGCGCTGCACGGGTACCACGTGACGCACAACGCGTACTACACGTGCCACGACCCCGCCACCGTGCAGAACATATTCAGGCGGATCAGGAACTATGGCGAAACTGGGCAGGTATACTCACTACTTCTTCTTATCGTATGGTCCCCTGGTACCTGGTGTCAGAGTTGTTCACCCGCCCGAAGGCCTGGCTTAACGACTGCTGCCTAGATGACAACCGGGACCGACTTTTTACGTGCCCTCCGAAGCACGGAGACGCTCGATTTAAATGGCAATAAATGGTCACCCATCTCTGACTGACCTTGCTAAGCGTTGCTTAACCTCCGATCGTTTACCGGTACCCTGCCAATGTTTGACGGTTGCATTTTTTTTTTAGTGACTGATATGGCAAACAAGCATACGGCCTGATGTTATCCAAGGACTTGGTCTCCTATTAAATGCTTACAGCGTCACGCGTACGCCGCGTCACAATGTTACTATAGTGACGTCGGCGTGTGAAGGAGACCACAAAAGTACATTTCTATAGTAAGCATTGTGACGCAGCGAACACGTGACGCTGTAAGCGGCCGATGGCATTTAATAAGAGACCACGGCCTAAGCTATAGATGCTTGTAATACAAAAGGTATTGCTCGCATGTTGCCGAATGTCGTAATGTCGGTAGTTTTGTTTCATCTGAATATCTGTTGTTTCAGTATCCGAAGCGAGTGGGCCAGTGCGAGGTGGTGTACGTGAGGGACTTTACAGCCGGCGTCAAGATACCGGACGAGGTCAACGGCAACGGACACTTGAGTAAGCTGCCTTTTATTCTATTCGTACGCTTGAAATTAACTTATTTTTTTTGTTAGTGTTTGCTATAATAAAAGTAGCTTAAGATACTACTTATATCATCAGCTATATGCCAGTAAAGGTCCCGTCAAAATCGATGCAGCCGTATCGGAGATTAGTTAGAAAAAGTAGAAAAGTAGTTAAAGTAACTTCCAAGTTATATAAAATTTACTTGAAACTTTAGATTTTTTTTAAATGAACTCTTGCAGTAACTAGACCTAGCTGTACTATTAAAAAATTAATGGATATGCGGACACAGTGTTTTTATATAGGGTGAATTTGAAATCATGGTCATCCTTTTAAACGGTGATTCTACACATGATTCAGAATACTTATGGAATATTAATAAAAAAAACAATTGATAAAAATGTATCGCCCCGGTAAGGAATAACAGTTAACTGTTTTGTTTATTTGCTTACATGAGCAATTTTATTTTTCAGGTGATTCTTTTATTTATTATCCCAAAATATTCTGAATCATGTGTAGAGTCATAGTTTAAAAGGATGCCCATGATTTCAAATTCACCCTGTAGATATGCGGATACAGTGTTTTTATAGAAAATGTTAATATATTCGTGTTGTTGTAGACGTGCTGGGCACCGGTCTCGACCAGGACTACACGTCTGGCGAGATGATGCAGTTCCGCTGCAGCAACGGGCTCTCCGTGACGCTGCGCACCAGCGGGACCGAGCCCAAGCTCAAGTACTACTCCGAGCTGGTCTGCGACGCACCCACACCCAGGTAACACCACCACTGCCTTGGCTAGACATGACTAGACGACAAAGACTCGGCTAGACTCGAGAAAAGTGACTAGAATCGATAAACTTGACGGGATTTTAATAAAATGAACCACCACTGCGTTGGCTAGACTACTCGACTAGATAACAGACTTGGCTAGGCCCGAGAAAAGTGACTAAAATCGATAAACTTGGCGGGATTTTAATAAAATAACAATGTTCGACAATCTTGACAAGACTGTGAAACTTGACAAGACTAGGAATACTTGACAAGACTCTGAAACTTTGGCAAGACTCGAGTAAATTGACAGGAATAGGGAAAGTTGAAAAACTCATGAAACTCGACATGACTTGGAAAGCCTGTCAAAACTCTGAAAACTTGTCAAGACTCGTGAAATCTGATAATAATCGGAAACTTTGGCAAGACTCGTGAAACTTGACAAGAATAAGGGAACTTGGCAAGTCTTAGCAGAACTTGACTAGACGGAATGAAAATTTCAAGAATCTCTTAATTCCATACAGTATCTATGCAATAAAGTAATTGGAATTTGAATCCCAGTAAAGAATATTTAATTGATGTTATAATATGAATATAATGATATAGGATAAAATGCCTGCATTTGGTCGTTTGTTACATTAGGATTTATATTTATAGCGAACAAGAAGCTGTGGACGTAAAAATGAAGCAAATGGTCAAGGAATTCGTCGATGAATTACTTCAGCCGAAGGAGAATGGCTTACTCGAGTAATTTAAGATAATTAAGATCTTAATTTTGAGTAATTTAAGTTATATTTATTTACTTACTTTAAAAAGAGGTCCAAATTCTAAATTAACATTCCAATATTATACAAATTATATATGAAGCGATTTATTAACGTTAAGCACCTATAAATTATTATTTTATTTATTAAAAAAACACGATAAAAATATTTCATGTATAGATTATTTTTCAGTAATTTTAGTTTTAACAGTTACCAGTCGAGTCTGCTTATCAGAGACAAATGTGAGTGACGTAGAGTGCGTGCTATGAGTGCGTGTGCCTCAATCAAGATCATAGATAATATGCCTTAAAAAAACTAGCTTTCACGGGCTATGGTTGTCTAGATCTTCTTTTTTATAAAATAATGATGAAATTTAAAAATAGATTCAATTTTTATTCTAATTTTACATTATTACCAAAGAATTTCAGATATATTCATTCCATACTGTGATACAATACCTATATTACTAATTTTAAGACATTGTGGTACTTTTCCATATGTTACCTACCTTATATTTGTGATATAATATCGTTCTAATGGTAGGAGTTGGTTGCGGGCGGCAGACGGCCGACGGCAGACGGCAGACGTCAATAGAATTGAGTGCCGTCGTGCCGTCGCGGCACATGTCATCGTGACAATTTTGTATGAAACTGACGGCGACAACTGACGTCGCAGCATCTGCCGCCCGCAACCAAATCCTACCTTAAGATCTGTTACGTTATTGATCTTAATGTATGTTAAAATAATTTAAATCGTCTTAAGGGACTATAAAATATAATAGAACACTTATAAGAAAAGCAGATGTTATTATAGAAACACTAGGAACATCGATACTACTTAAAATCAATATCAAAATCGCATGAAACCTCTGTAAACATTTTACCATCGACATTTTAACGTTACAATAAAATTATACGCAATACATATCTGTTTTAACCATCGACGTAATACCATTGAACATGACTGTGGACTACAAACTTTATTTTCCATTCATTTAATCAAGAATAATCCTTATGTGACGGACTTAACGCCCACGATGCACGCATTATAAAAACCGGTCCGAGCCAGATACCTATAACTGCGCCTTCTTTCCCTTTCTAACAGTACAACCTTTCATCCCTTGTGTTGCCAGTTAATATTTATTCGATCACCTTAAACTTGGTACATTTTCATGTTAAGAATAATAAACAATAAAGTCGATTAATGAAATACCTATGGTAAAGTATAAGAATATCCTAAGATTAAAATTTCAAATATAAATAAATATCTGGAAATAAGTACTTACCTTCTTTAATAATTCGCTTGTAATTGTCAGTTCCGTGATGTCTATAGGAATCGTAGCAGAAATAAAATTAAAAACTTGAAACACAGAACGTCAATTTGCGTGACACACGACATTTTCAGCTAATTTTAAATCTAGAGGATTGTGCTGAATTTTCTCATAAAAATGGGTAGAATATGCGTAATGGAAGGGTGTAAAAGCGAATATTATCCGAATTAAGGATTATCTTAACATAGGTAAGTGGGTAACTATGTTTTCCACGTTAAGTACATTTTAGATGTTCGGGTGACATAAATTTCGCTAGTAAAAAGGACTATAATATAAATCTTATTATGTGTCTGTGTTAACTGAGGAATATCGTCCACGGGAACTGTTTGCAGCGATAAAGTCGCGCTTTTCGTTGCCGCACGACTACATCGCTACTTTTTGAAGTCGGTCGCATTTGCAACGCGCGACAGACCACACGCTGGTAAAACGCGACGCTCACGCCGCGTTGTCACGGCTCGCCGGGCTCGCACACGGCGTTCGCGTCGTTCACACGCTCGAGGAACGCGCACGTCTAGGGCCAGATTAACCCTTTCAGGCAATGTAATTCTCGGGGCCCCTTTCCTTTACCCTTTTGTTACTTTTTAATAGTACATTACTGCCACGGTCTGTAATGAGTGTGTTGCTGGGCGCGTTGTTGATGGCCGAAAGCGCGGCGCAGCGCAGCTCCAGGGCTCCACAGCGCGGTCAGCATTGCAACCCTTGATGGACAATATAAAATAAAGGCCGAGACCGATGGTTTGTCGATTGAAATTGTTTGAAATCGGGACGACTTTTGACTTTACACTTCCCGATTACTCCTAAGCAATAAAAAACAAAAAAACAATTTTGTCTTTTACAGATCCCAGGCGTGTAAATTGGTTACAACAAATACCTATTGGCTACAGAAAAATTACCCAAAATTCCGTCATATGCAGCAAGCATTTTAAGCCGACAGATTATGTCCCTAATTTAACACAAGGAGTTTTAAAAGAAAATGCCCTGCCCTCACTGTTCCTTTTCGTTAGCACAAAGGACAATGGGCAAAAATGGTCCAAATGTCCAACACTTCCGAGACCTACGTCACTCGATAGACCACTACATACTGAGTAACTTTTGCAAAGGCAGTTCAACAAAATAGGTTGTCAGTAAAAAATGAGTAGTTTAAGGTGATGGAGTCGGTTGAGTTGATAGCACGTTTTTACGAGATGGCGTTGTAGTCAACAGATTCTACTTATTTATTTTTTACGAGATATTTCAGCATTTGTGAGATATAATCCTATTAATTGAGAGTAAGACATATTGCACTGCATTGATATATGCAATAAAATCAACCTGAAATCATTCAGAATCAGAGATGATATCCTAAAACAACTTCTGTCACTTTTTATTGTAATACACACACGCACACATTGACAGATATTGTTTTTTTAAGCCACTAGAGGGCGTTTTTTTAAAATTTATTTTTAGAGCCACTAGAGGGCACTTATGTAAAAATATGAATTTGTTTTATTATACTCGTGCTAAAATAAAAATACAGCTGTTATATAATTATTTTATTGCAGGATGTTACTAAATATACTGAAAATATAACTGTAATAAACTTGTTGGTGTATTTCACTTTGCCAACATGAAATCAAAACATTACTGATAAATAAATGTGGTATTCCATGTAAACGTATTTTTATTTATAATAATAAACCAAAACTCAAACTCAATTTTTTTTTTATTCAAGTAAGCTATATGTAGCGTTTATAAATCGTAAAAAAAACAATATTTTAGCGTTACCACCGGTTCGTAATGTTGCTTCCATTGAGAAGAACCGGCAAGAAACTCAATGGTTACTCTTTTCAAAAGAAAAATAATAATTGTACACATTATCAAACAGCAACGCTATGTGAGCAGGCAGGCATAAGTACACAATGTGAATTAAAAAAAACTAGCCTAAAAAGCTGTGCATGCCTACTCCCACTTTACAGTCAAACCAAAAGGTGAGTAAATAAGTGAATAAGTAACAAAAATGTATACCTATGTATACCTTTATACCAATTACAATAATATTATACCTAACAAAAGCGACTGGTGGAAGTAATGGAACAATGACAGTAATGGAACAATAAATTAATATTATAAACAGTAATGGAACAATAAATTAATATTCTATACAATAATGGAACAATAAATTAATATTCTATACAATTCTAATAATAAAAAATACTATAATTTAAAAAACTAAATTTTTGTAGCACGTCTCGTAGTCGTCGTCACCTTGTCTTCGCCACCTTGTCTCCACCTTGATTTTTGCCGTCTTCAAACTTCCGCTAAAAAAGTAAAACAAACATGTTTATTGTTTGGTAGGTATTGCAATGATACGCCTGTGCATCTACGTTGCGCCAATAATATTTTCTACATTCAATAATAATTACCACAAGTGTCTTCATTGTTCTTCTAGTATAATAATCATAAAACGTTATTGTAAACCCTCAGTCGATGTAGAAGGAAGATTTTTCACTGGAACAAATAAGTACAATAAATAAATATTCATATTCATTTATTTCGTGATAATTATAATGCGATATCATAAGTGAAATAAATAAGATTCCTTGTAAAAGGATTTAGTACCTGTTACTTTAGTGAAATCCATACATTTTGCATTTTTCTGAACACGTCTCAGTATTATTTCCGGAAGAACACTAGTTTTGAAAAAAATTACCAGCTTGGACACCATATTATAAATAAATTCGTCATCACGAGAAACTTCAATTACAGTAAGCGGCTGTGTGACGGAGATGAAACAAATGAAGTAACATTTATTCATCTTGGTTACTCGCAATTGACCCTGAACCTGAAAAATAATTAATTGTAGTATTATAGTTACCGTTGGTTACTGAACAAATTTATAATGGTCTTTTGTAATTTGTTCTAATCTGGTGTGAGAGTGTAATAATACATTTACTAACTTGATAATAATAATCATGCTTTTTATTCATCACCAGCAAGTTATTTTCCACCTGTAGAGCAAAATATTTCTTCTCACGTGCTGCTTCCTCTAGGCTTTGAGATCTCCTTGACAATGATGGAAAGCACTTGATCTCAATGACAGCCTTTTCATCATCAATAATACCTGTAAGAAATAATGATCAGAATTTAAATGGGGCCTAAATTTTGTAAGAAAGCTGAAAATTTAAAATTACATACCATCTGGGCTGGCAGCTAAAAATCCAAATTCATCATCAATAAAAATACCAGAAGGTCTGACATTTTTATTATATTGTTGCATGAATATACTCCTGGCAACAGTCTCATTTTGCTGCCCATATACCATGTCTTTTGTACAAATGTTCCTTTTGTAAAGAATCTCCTTCACATGGTTGTGACATGGTGTGGTATTACGGCGTTTACAGACCTATATGAACAATAAAAAATACGGATACAGCATATATATGAAGCATCAAAAAAGCACATACTTATATGTAAAGGATTTTTTTCTAAGCACTTTTTTTACTGAACAGAAAATATATCACTAAATAATTCTGCCTCACTTACCATTCCAAATTGACTTGCAGTCAGACGGTCACACCTGTGAGTGACATATAAATCATTGTCATGTTGCCCTATAGTAGCCATTTCAATGGAAACAATGTCTTGTGCAGTCTTCTGGAATTCTGCTAACCGTTCTTCACACCGTGTCTTCAATTCTGCCTCATCAATATCAACAGGGTCACAAGCTTCAGGTCCGTAGTGCTCGTCCGGTTGGCTTTTCTCTTTCTGAGTAAACAGCCGTTTTCGTATCGAAGATTGCTGTCGCAATCTGCTCTTCTCTTTTCGTTGTATATATTTTTTGAAATGTTGTCCTGGACTCTGTGTGGTTTGTTTTTTCCATGCAGTTGCATGCCATTTGTGTCCAGTGGCATGAGACAATCCTGAAATAATAGGAATGAAATGTAAAAAAAATAAAAATTGAAGTCCCAGCGAGGTGAATTATGCAAAAAAACAACAACCCTATTTATAAATATTATTTTGTGCAAGCTTACCATTCCCGATGATGAATCAAAGTTGTGACCATATGACCTTTTCAGCCATCCTCCATCGACATAAACAGTAATGTATGGAACACCATCTGAGGTAACATGTCCTTTTTCAACAGCAATTGATCGTTCTTCTTCACCAGCATTCTTTATTTCCTCTGTCAAATGTTCAGACCACACTTTCCCAAGTTGGTTTTCAATACGACGAAATTTCTTGGCTGCCATTGTAGGTATATTCATGAGACTTGTTATGTGAGCTGCTTGAGTATAATAACTGCCAGCAGTCACAGTTGCCCAAACAAATGAAGTGTTTATTTTATGATCCTCTGCCGTACTGAGCTTCCATATTTTGTCACACATACTGCATTTGAAAGTTAAATTACTATGGAACCCATTGTGCACCTCACATACAAATTCAATTTGTGATGATGCACACTCATTTCGGTGCCTTTCCAGTAAAAATGCCCACTGGATAACATGCTTTAGGTCAACAATCCGAAATCCGGATATTCCAGATAAACAATTAGTTGGAACAGTTTCCATAGTCAGTCTGTGAGATTCAATTTCTGGATCCGGTTGTGGCCAATTGATCACAGGCTCACCCGTGCTTGTGCTTGTGCTAGCAGCATGATATGAAGCTTCATTGCTGATTGTTGGCTTTTTACGCTGGTATGTTTTCAATTTGGGTATTTTGGGAGTACTGAAAAAAAATATGAATAATAGGTAAATTGTAACATGGATTTCCGCGCGTAAGACAATATCTTTGATACTTACATAATATGGTCATCACAGCTAATATTTTGATTCAGTGCTGCTTCATTCGTCGACGCTGCTTCATTCGTCGGCTGTTTTTCTTTACGCCATACAACTGCACGTCTAGAATACGATAATCACAACATATTGCAATGAAACATATTGAAAAGGAAACTAGTCGACTTATTTGTAGGGTAGCGCGGGTAGAACAATAAAACGGGAGTAGATATAACCTCTATACACATTCGTCATATTTGGGAACGCGCAGGTTACCGCAGGCGCCCCGATACAAACTATAAAACAAAGTACTTACGAAGTTTCTTCATGGAAACGCTTCAGGCCGGCGCGAACTCGACTCAGGCATTTGCGTGCGCCCGAATATGTGTGTCGCTTGTACGCCTTCCTGTCTGTTTTCAACATTGTCTGTAATAAAGCAACACAAATGAAAAACAAAACAAACTTTTTCCACACAAACAATATTCGTATAACTGTAAAGAAATTAAAAACATCACCAGATAATCGCAATAGGTTCGGCAGTCGTAGTAGGACTAAGAGTGTTGCCAGCTCAGTGATTCCATTTTGTCCGTTGGACAAATATACGTTGGACGAATATGACGTGAATATGGGCAAGTCAAACAAAATATTACAAAAAAAAGTAAGTAATCGTAAAAAAGTAAGTACAAAGTAAATAAGTAATCGCAGCGTTCATAAAGTACCTTGTCGGAATGTAACGTAAGCGCAGACTGTGACGATAATCAACAATCAAATGGGACGGAAAACCGTCTCTTGGAGGACTAGGTACCCATCTGGCAACACTAATTAGACCAGTTTTTTTTTTGGCGCCAACTCTAGCTCGATACTAGGTAATTTCTTTGGGTAATTATCATAACGACCATGGATAATAATAAACACAGATTATATAGGTATGTCGTTGAGTTTGAAACTTTGAAAAATAGATTGGATAGGTAGGTATTATAAATAATTTTACTTACCATTATTTTCATATGCAGGTAGGTATTAGGTATAAATCTTTTATTTTACCTTCTTCTAAAGTTGGCTGTTGTGCACCGTACGTAATTCAGATTTGAATGATTTTTTGTAACAAAAATCCTGACCGACGTAGGGTAAGTTCGCCAGTTTTCGACCACTTAGTGGAGTTGCCAAGTTAGGGAAGCGAAACAAAAATGTTCAAGTAAATGGCGATTTTACCAGTTCTCGACCGCAAAATCTGGTTTACGACCGTCTATTTACCGGTCGGGAGCCGGCCCCCAGTTTTCGACCACTAATTACTAAGGAATACAAGTAAGGAGGACAAGTAATAACAATTATTCTTTTTTATTTGACGCTTTCTTTGGAATATTTAGGTGGTGTTTGTGAAGAAGACGAATTTGTTTTTTCCCCATTATAAATCGAACCGCAGAATTTTTATTTGGCCACGGAATTGAACTTCTAATTTTACCGCTAAGTGTAGTTGAATACGAGAATCAATCCACTTAGACACGATAATCTCATTCCCGGCCGCTCGGTCGGAAACAGGATTTTCTAAGAAATATAATAATGAAATCAAAGTTAAAACATGCGTAGCCATCATTTAAATATCGTAAATAAGGTTTACAAATAAGACACAAACCTAAAAACGGTAATAAACTAAGAAAAACTTGCCATCAAAGTTGCGGCGCGTCACAATTTTTTTTTCACGAATTGACTGGTGCGGACCAGTTCGTACCAATCAATCGCTTACGCAAGTGAGGACATATTCGTGCATGTGTATAGTCAAGTTTTCTATTATTTGCCATTGAATATAAAGATCCGTCTAAATGTTCGCGAATTGGACATGGTCGGTGAACTGGCGAACATCCCCTAGATAGTTCCAGGGTTATCATTTTCTTTCTAGTATGTATATAAGTAGGTACCTACCTACATATACACGCTACAATGACATATAATTATATAAAGCTTTCTTTCGTCATTGGCTAATAGGTACCTATGAGTTATTTTATAGAAGACTTACGGACTAATACAAAATTAGGTACCTATATGACAAAAATGAGTTCACAAATTGCCAAGGTAGGTAGGTATACAATTTTGAAATGTCGGCTGATGTATGCTTTTTTAGTAGGTAAAGTAGGTACCTACCTAGGTAGGTTTTTAGGTAGCTTTCTATCTGAGTACCTACCTAGTAATAAAATAGTAAGCGGTTTTTTGAATGAAAATTAAAATTTTGTGGTTTTTTCAACAAATTCCCTGATAAACCATTTATTTGTTTGTACAATGGCATTACAAAGAACCATAATAACTAAATATAAAATTCGCCATCATTTCTCATTCTTTCTGTTCATCAACATCAAGTTTTGCGTAAGATAACAGAAGAGAACCTACTTTTTATCGTAGGTAGGTAATAGATAAACAAAATAGGTACCTAATCAAAGTAGTAACGTCGACTGTGCGCGTGATTGTGTCTCTCTCTCTCTCTAACTTGGCATTTGCAGCACCCGGTAAAGAGACGAAACTAAAATAGGTACCTACTTACCTATTATTGTTGTATGAATAAAGTTACTGGCCCGTGAGATGGACAGCGTGGCGAACTAAGTACTGTACTGTACCTACCTCTGAGCTGTTGTAAATATACCTAGGTAGTACGTAGGTAGGTATCTATTTAGTAATAATAATACTATTGTATCACTCGGTTGCACCTTCCTAGTAGGAATATTTGCAATAAGTATATGTTTGTATTTGCATATTGTGTTCTGCTTCTATATACCTAGGTATAAGTAGGTACCTATCGAAAGAAATAGGTATACTAGGTATAAGTAACTAGCTTTTCCCCGCGACATCGAATAGGTATCTGATCTCGGATCACGTTTCCCGTTTTTACCGGATCCTGGATCCCATTTGCCGGATCCCATATCCCCTTCGCCGGATCCCGTATCCGAGATATCCCGGATCCCGTTTTCCGTGTTCCGTAATATCCCGGGTCCGTATCCCAGATCGCGCTCTTATGGCAAATTTTTTACACCGTGGGTTACATTATTGAAGTTTTAGTAGGGATCCCTAATTTTTTCTAGTAATAAATACCTATGTTACTCAGGGATAATGTAGCTTTCTAATGGTGAAAGAATTTTTGAAATCAGTCCAGTACTTTTTGAGTTTACGCATTACAAACATCCATACAAACAAACCTACATACATACAAATCTTCTCTCTTTATAATATTAGTGTAGATAGGTACTTTTTACAAAATTGTGCTAGGTGTGTCGATATTCATACAATTCTGTACTCTACGCTATGGTAATAATATGGTACCCACAAATGCACCGCCCGCCCGCGCCGCGTTGTGTGGGTAGGTAGATACTTCTACCTTTGTAGGTAAATCCTATCTAGACCAACGTTGCCAGAAGTAGGTATGATTATTACAGTTTTGTGCAGTAATAAGGCCTTCAAATCCAACAATGTACGGTCCAGGGTACTCGTATAGGTACGTACTCTAAAAATACGGTAATCTTACATCACATCGAATAGGTAGTAGATATATTTATTACTTATTACCTATTTATAATAGGTATATAATATACAGTAGAATGGTTTGTGTATTTTTTGTCAAATACGATAATTTATTTACTTTTTTATTCACGGTAATCCTAAAAGTAGGTAGCTAGCCAACGGCACACTACCTATACATACAAAGTACCTACTCTGTGACCTACACTAAACGAGAAAAATATTTTCAACAGCAAACGTAGCTATAATAAATTCACACGTTGCCCACTCGAGGACAATGGCGGACTCGCAACGTCGCGGGCGTCTGCATCTCGCTCGTGTGGCATCTTGACGACCGCTTGGCTAGTGCAGTGGTTTGAGCGGTTGGCCGCTCGCCTCACTCCATCGGATGGACGTGGGTTCGATTCCCTCCAGAGGCAAATTTTGGAAACGGCCTTTTCGTAATTTTCCCTAATCTGGGTGTCACTGGAATCGCCACCAGTCCATTGTATGGTAGTATTAGAAACTAATCCCCAAATTTTTGCCAATTTACAATGGTTTTGAAAAGCATTTTTAGGAACAAATGTGATTTGTAATTCCATTGCTAGTCGATCATAACTCTCTATGAATTTGGGGATTAGAACCGTATAATGTCCGGGAAAATAAATAAACATACTTGGCTCGTTACTTGTTTTTTTGTTGTTGTTGAATATAATATTATTACAATATGACGTAAAATATACATTTGCAATAATAATTTGAACCGCCATCTGTCATTTCGACTTGTAAATTCCTAGCACGCAGTTTACACAAAGTACAAATTGTATGTTAGTAATGGCCTAATTAGTCAGATGGCGCTGAAAAAATCACTCACACAGGCGTAAAATTCATCAAATTTCAAAGTTGATTTAAATTATATTAATCTATTTTTAACTGCCTGAAATCATTATTCGCGATTACAATACATCATAGAGAAGTGATATAATCCATTGTCTCAAGGAAAAACTCCGAGGGTATCGAGTTGATACGGTTAGAAATATGTATGGAGAACTCAAGCGACGCCATCACCTTAAAAGAATATTTTTATTTCACACTTAGTGTTATGTCTTATACATTTTTTTCGAAAGGCAACAATATAAATACACTTTCTAACATTAAATAAAAATAAAAAAAGCTGTCAGAAAGCAAAACATGCCGTGAAACATATTTTATTATTATTATTGTTACCTGATGATAAGTGAAAAAGTAAGGTAACGCATAGAAGGTACCTGCTTATTTATTTTATAGAAGCGCAACATCAGAAAATACGTAAGAATGCTGCTGTTGTTGTTGTTGTTCACTTTTCATCAGGTAACAAAAATAATAATAAAATATTTTTCACGGCATTTTTTGCTTTCTGACAGCTTATTTTATTTTTATTTAATGTTAGTAAGAGTATTTGTATTGTTGCCTTTCGAAAAAAATGTATAAACATAATACTAAGGGTGAAATAAAAAAAAAAGTTTTTAAACTACCCATATTTTTTTTACTGACAGCTTATTTTGTTGATCTGTCTTTGTAAAAGTTACTCAGTATTTAGTGGTCTATCGGGTTACGTCAGTGGTGTATATTTGGACCAAGTCCTATACAATTTTGCCCATTGTCCTTTAATTTTGTCTTATGGTCTAATTAGTTAGGTTAGGATATTCTTAGGGTACCGTACCTAATAAGGAAAAAAAACTAAACCCTAATATGATCACTTTGTTGTCCGTCTATCTGTCTCTATGTCCGTCTGTCACAACTTGCACAGCCCAAATCAAACATAACATGTTAACAGTAGTAGGTACCTTTTATAGCATAGAAAAAGAGTAAGTATAGGAAACATAAGTATAGGAAAATCCATAGATATGGAGAGCCTAGACAACGTCCAAGCGTGTGAAGTGTCATGTTACTTTATATTACAAAGTGGCAAAATCTACGATCTTAAATACTATTTTGTAACTTCATTTAGGTTGCCAAGATACAGACAGGCACTCGTGTGGTTTGGCCACCGCAGACTAATTTATTGTACCTACTCATGTTCTTAAGAAAATAAACATCCTTTTCCTAATTTTATTATTTTCCTATCATAACAATCTCGGAACAAAAGCACGTTTTCACTAGATGTCCATGGGGACGTTCTCAAAATTTCAAAATATTATGGTCACTCTTGTTGGCAAAGGAAACAACGTTCAGTATGGTATCTCGCTGTCGGCTTCACTTTTGCTGCCAAGTCCGCATTCCAGGTGTTAGAGACTTAAAACTTCCTTGGTTTTAACTTTATTTTTATTATCAAAAAAAATTACTTCACATTTTTTATCAATGTTCAAAACATTATAACCATCACATTCCAAACACGATCATAAATACTAACAAATTATCAATAATAATACCAAATTTCTTCCAATATAAATTCGCATCAAATCTTAATGGCTACCTTTTAAAATTGAGGCACTATAGAATTGTAAACTCAGTCATAGGGGTCAATATAAAAATAATATCCTGGGACATTGTTTACACACGGTTACCTGATCCCAAACTAAGCAGAGCTTGTACTATGGAAACCAGATAACTGATATTACTACATATACTACTTTTTTATTTGTGAATACAAACTTAATATACATATACACCCAGATAATATAAATATATATATATATTAATATTTAATTTCGAAATTTCGCAGATCCCGAGGTTAATTACAAAGGTGAATCTATGAGAAAGATGGCTCAGTTCCTAAAGGTGTTATACCATTCATTTGGTACAATAATTTGCTTGTTACTGTTCTTCGGCGGCCTGTTCCTCCGCGCGAATTCGGTCGCGCTCTTTCATGTTCAACTCTATCAAGTTATCCAACTCTGGGCTCAACAGCACTGACAGACCAGCTGTGAGAGGCACCTAGAAGACAACATTTAGTAAAATATACCTATAAAAGTAGGCAGGTATATAAATAATACCAGTACTGAACAAGTGTCGCCAATTGGCGCCCAACATGGGACTTTCGTTATTTAAAACTAACAGACCCACACCTTCGGTCGGCTTTTCTCCGCTATTTAAAAACTTAGAATGTATAATTACAGATAAACCAAAAATATTAAATAATTAAAAAAATATGACAGCTATCAAAGATAAACGTACCCTAATGAGTGACAGCTAGCATTAATTGTTGTTTTTTATAGTACTGAGGTGGCAAACAAGCGTGCGGCCCGCCTGATGTTAAGCAGTTACCGTAGCCTGTAGATGCTAGCAATACCAAAGGCATTGCTCGCACTTTGCCGACTTGAGGGGGAGGGGGGTGTTGGGCTTCCGGCTTGGGAGGGGATATAGTATATTGGCCCCATTTTTTGGACCAATTGGATGAAAATCACACACACATACGTCACGACTATTATCCCCATTCGGGGGTAATCAGAGGCTTGAGTGGCCATACACCACCACATTTTGCAGGTATTAACCAACTCAAAGCCCACGTTTCACCAGATAGTCAGAACCCAACGTGACAGGTGGTGAACCTTGTCGCCGTGTATACAGGAACTGATCCCGAGGGATAGGTAGGTTTCCTCACGATGTTTTCCCTCACCGTCAACCGTTTGGATGAAAATATGAGTGCATAATACCTCTGCAAATACAGTCTTCGAAGCTTCCCATCGCTCGATGTGGTTTTCAATAATTCTAGAGCACGGCCCTGCTTTCGGCAAGATTCTTCCCACCATACTGAATATAACAATTATCCATTAGACGTGTCTACAACATGCACATGCCGCGCGAGGCTGCTCACCCACATGCCTCGCGAAGCACGACGTTTGCCTCAGTCGCATGCCGCGCGAGGCAAATGGCGAGGCAACTGACACTCTAGACAGGGAAAGGTATACCCGGTCAATCAGTTTGACACGTTTGACATCGTTCTGTCTCACGACTGCCAAACTAGGCGAGGCAAATGTGAGTGCTCAGGTGAGGCAGGGCACGCATTTGCCTCACGTGAGGCAAGTCAAACTTGGCGAGGAAAATTTTCCTCGCGGGGCATGTGACACTTCTGGACGTAGCTATTGATGTATTATTTTAGAAAAGTAAACCTAGTTAAGGTCGCGGTAAACCGCTATAGTCTGATTTTTAATTAGACGAAGTAAACTGACAGGTGCTAATGTCACTTTTCGATATAAATAGAACAAATAAGGTTCAAATTCATAGAACAGTGACATTTTTAGCTGTCAGTTTGCTTCGTCTAATTGAAAATCAGACTATAGATACAAGTGGCAAAGGACCGGTCGTCGTGGAAAAGTTTGGGGGAGGCCTAAGTATGTCCAACAGTGGTCGTATTTTGGCGGAAATGATATACCTATCATTTTAGCATATATAGTACCTTCTCCTCTAACGGCCGAATACTCAAAGGCTACTTAAATATCTAAGTCCCACTTAGCAGTTTGAGAGGTCGTTTACTGTCATTTTTTATATATATATTTTTTTTTTTTTTTTTTTTGTCTCCATTTCCTTACAATCTGCCTCTTCTAAAGGACATTCAGTAATTTTTGTGATGTTTTCATGTCTTGCTTGGAATGTTGCCTGTGTCACATCCATATTAAATTCATTAGGCTTCTATCTAGTTTTGTGGCAAGTCTTGTGGAATTTTATGTTTCAGCCTGCGGTTTCTGTTACATTCTTGCATCAGGTGCATTGCCAGTGCATTTGGGTGCATTTCTATTCTTTTTTTGTAGGATGTGGCATAGTTTTTGATTTCCTGCCTTACTGACGGGATTTTGAGGTCGTGGTGTAAGGCTTCATTTGGTACAAACCAGGGAGCACCAGTAATGCTTCTCAATACCTTGTTTTGATATCGTTGTATAATTTCAATATTTGAATGGGATGCAGTCCCCCAGAGTTGGATGCCATACGTCCATATTGGTTTGATTATGGATTTATATATAAGGATCTTGTTTGTCAGGGAGAGCTGCGACGTCCTGCCTATGATCCAATATAGGTTTCTGAGCTTTAGTCCGAGTTGTTTTCGCTTTGTGAATATGTGTTTTTTCCATGTCAGGCGTCTATCGAGATGTAGTCCGAGGTATTTGACTGAGTCAGATTGGGGGATTTGTATATTATTCAATTTGACTGCAGGGCAGGTATTCAATCTCATAGTGAAAGTCACATTTATAGACTTTGACTCATTGGCTTTTATCCTCCATCTAGTTAGCCAGTGGGATATGTCATTTAGGCAGTTTTGAAGCAAGGCTGAAGCTACGCGGTGGTCGCTATGGGATACAAGTACAGCTGTATCGTCAGCAAATGTTCCTGTTGTGGCAACACTAGAGGTAGGAAGGTCAGCTGTGTGAAGCAAATACAGGATTGGGCCAAGAACACTTCCCTGTGGTACCCCAGCCGCAATGCTGTATAGTTTTGAAGTAGCTTCGCCACATTTTACAAGGAAATGTCTATCCCTGAGATAAGACTCTAAGATCAGGTATAAGCCACTAGGGAAGTTGGTCTTTATTTTATACAATAGTCCTTCATGCCAGACTTTGTCAAAAGCTTGAGAGATGTCCAGGAACGCTGCAGCGCAGTATTCCTTATTGTGGAACGTATTGTGGATTTTAGTAACGAGACGGTGCACTTGATCTATTGTTCCATGTTTCTGCCTAAAACCGAATTGGTGGTCTGGTATCAGGTGTTTTTCATTGATGACTGGCATGAGTCTTAATAGGAGGAGCGATTCGTAAATTTTGGCAGCTATAGGGAGTAGGCTTATAGGTCTATATGATTTAGGGTCTTCTAGTTGTTTATTTGGTTTAGGAACCATTAGAATTTGCGCCACTTTCCATTGGGGAGGGAAGAAGTGTAGTCTTGTCATCGCATTGTAAATCGATAGTAAAAAGGTCAGTCCAGAGTGGGGTAGTTGCCGCATTATTGTACCTGTTATCAGGTCATACCCAGGAGCCTTATTCGGTTTGATGCCGTTGACGGCCCTTATTATATCCTGTTTCGAGAACTTTTTGATTGGAATAGCCGGGGGGTCATCGCGATTTAGTAGAGTATGAACCTCCGCCAGGTGGTGAGGCGTCCCAGTATAGGGGTGGGGTTCAAAGACGTCTTTGAGGTGCTTAGCAAAGGTGGTACATTTTTCTAGGTCGCTTCTTGCCCAGCCTCCATTAGATTGTCGGAGTGGTGGGGATATAGTTTTGGGTTGTTTTAGCTTTTTAGTAGCCTTCCACAGAGAGTAATCAGAGGCGGATGTTGCGTCCAGTTTGCTCAGGTAATCCTGTACGTTATTGTTTCTGTCAGTGTCTAAAAGTTTTTTAAGTTCTCTGTTAGCATGGTTTAGTTTAGTTTTATCTCTAGGACATCTGTATTGTTGCCACTTTCTTCTTAGTCTTCTCTTTTCTAGGACTTTATCCATTATATAATGCGGTGTGTGGTTTCTACTATTTGTGGAGGTACTGTGAGGGGTAGACTGCCACGCAGCTCCTTGAATGGATGAGTTGAAGAGTTCAAGTGCTACCATTACTTCCTCTTCCGTTTTTAGTCTCACATTAGGTGAGAGGGCCGAGTCCACCATAGATCGGAAACACTCCCAATCTGTCCCCCTGGTATGCAAACGGCAACCTTGGGTAACTCTTTTCACCTCTCCTCTAAGTATAATCAGGACTGGGGAGTGGTCTGAGGAAAGATCATAGCAACTTTCGCAGTGCAAGTAGTTCCCTGCTATTCCTTTCACAACGCAATAATCAATAAGGTCGGGTGTTTTGTTTCTGTCTGAAGGCCAGTAGGTAGGTTGACCCGTGGATATCACTTCCATTCGCCTCGTCTGGAGACACCTGAGCAGTTCGCGCCCTCTTGGGAGTATCATTCTCGAGCCCCAATGGGTATGTTTGGCATTAAAGTCCCCACCAGCAATAAAGCGTTCTCCCAGGGTGCTGAAGAAATCGTCAAAATGCTCCTGTTTGATTTTATGTTTTGGCGGGCAATAAAGGGCTGAAACTGTTACGGTGCTTGTCCAGTCCTCCACAACAACAGTAGTTGCCTGCAAGTGTGGTTTACAGTAGGTAGTTGATTGATAGTGTCTAATTTTGTTGTTAATGAGTATAGCTGAGCCTCCATGTGCTTTTCCGTCTGGGTGTGTGGTATGATAGAGTTTATATCCTGGTATTACCATGTAGGTCATGGCAGTGAAATGTGTTTCTGATATTTGCATGATATCAATTTGATGTTGTTTTAAGAAGATTTTTAACTCCTCAGAGTGGTGTGGCAGGCCATTTGCATTCCAGATACATAGTTTTAATGTATTAAATTTGGAATCATGGACATGAGTTCTCCCAGCATTTTTGTTATTGTCATCATCTGGTTCATTAGTGATTTGAGCATGTCTGTGACGGCGAGTAGTTGGTTAGATTGTGGTTGGGCTGGGAGGGTTGTAGGTTGTGTTTCGTTTGTTTTTGTTGCACCATGTGTGATATTTGCATATGACGCGTCGTGTCGTTTAGCCGATTTGTTGCTAAAGTTTGTATCAGAGGATTTGGTGCGTTGAATTTTTGGTTTTAGAGTAGGATATTTGACTTTCTGCAGTTCTTTGTAGACAGCGCAACCCTTATAGTTTGCGGGGTGGTTTCCATCACACAGGATGCATCGGACATTGTCTGATCGTTCTTTTCTAGCGCAATTTATGGTGGCATGGGACCCTGCACACTTTACACACCTAGGTTGTCTGTGGCAGAATCTCCGTGTATGTCCATAACGTTGGCAGTTGGAGCACTGCGGGATTTCCCTTTTAGGTCTTGGCGGTTCAAATATCACTCTGCAGTTTAATAGGTTTGTTGTTTTGTATATATCTTTGTTATTGTGTCTTGGTTCCAAATCTATGTAATACATGGAAATAGGTTGTTTGGTCTTTCTATCTTTAATATTCCATATGTTTGTAGTTGTGTGTCCTAGATCTTCTATTGCCATCTTGATGTCGTCAGTATCTGTGGATGGATGAATATCTTTCAGGACTACCCGAAAGCTTCTCTCTTCTTTGGGTTTGTAGATGTAGAACTCCGTCTCTCTTTTGTGGAGCTCCTTGTAGATTTTTGAGTATGCTTCTGGAGTTTTTGGCTGGATTTTCACCTGGTCTCCACGCAGGACCTTGATTTCATAATCATCTTTTACTGTATCCTTTAACATTTTTGTTAGTGGTTGTATATTACCAACTTTATCTACAAATAGTGGAGGAGGTTTTGCAGCTCTAGGTGCGGTTTCAGGTGTGTCAGATGTCTCTTCTTGTACGGGAGCACCTAACCAGTAGTTAAGTTTGATTTGTTTCAGGTTTGTTGAGGGTTCTTCCGGACTGCGTTGTCGTTTGTGTCCTACCTTTTCCCAGTTACCTTCTGGGGTAGTTTTTCGTGTTATGTCTTTGTCCAGGTCTATTGTTTCATTTGCGATTTTTTCTTGCGGTAATGCACCACTACAGGAGTTCGATCTTTGTCGATTAACAAATAGGCTTTTGTGAAATATTTGTTGTGTTAAGATTTTAGTAGAATTATTATTTTTCAAAGTTTCTTCCATTTTGTTCCCACGAGTATGGGACGAATTAAACGGTCGCTTACGGGGTGACGCCCATTCCCATAAGAAGGCACAATACAACGATGTCGGCCTGTCCCATCGAGGTTGGTGCTGACGACTGGAGTCCTTCCAGCCATTCATCCTGTCGGCGCAGTCCTCACCTTAGGATTAGGGTAATTTTTTATTGAGGTTGTCTACCTCGCGGTTCGGGCGATGAAGCCAAAACCCCCAGCCTTGCGGAGCAACGGTACCGGGTTGTTGAGGGTCATTTCCTACCTCCAACATGCTCTAGCTTGTTAGGTTAGTTTGATCAGGTTAATTGACCGCCGCCTGAGTCTCGGCGTTGTTACTCTTTGGCACCACCCGGGGGACACGTGTAGGGTGGGTCTTAGGTAAGATGGTAGTACCTACGGACGCGAGTAACAGTTCGCCCCCCCAAAATTTTTTATATGGCGCGACAAAGTTAAGCAGTTCTCAAATTTAAGATGCGTACGAGTATTCGGCCGTAAGCCTCTGCTTAGCGCACCACTAAATGCAACGACTTTCACATATATGTTATGGCACTCGCAATTTGAATTAAATAAATAAGAAAACGCTCTAGCAGAAGATGAGCCGTATTGGCAATACCGACATTCGAATATACCCAATAGGTCGAAGCTATTAGGGACCATCCATTAATTACGTCACCCGTAAAGGGGGGAGGAGTGAACGAAGTGTGACAAAGGGTGGAAACCATGAAATTCGTGTTACGAAATTAGGGGCCATCCATTAATTACGTTAAATTAATTACGTCACACGTAAAGGGGGGGGAGGGGGTCGACGAAATGTGACATTGAGTGACAAGGGGGCGGGAGGGGTCCTAAGTTTTGTGACGTCACATTTAAAAATCTAATATATCTAAGTATCAAAACCGAAATTTGAATTTTTAACGAAACATTTTGAAAATATCTGAAAATTATAAAAAATATGTGACGTCACACAGGGAGGGGGGGGGTCTCGCAAATGTGACCAGCTGTGACAAGGGGGGGAGGGGTCTAAAAATCATGAAATTCGTGTGACGTAATTAATGGATGGCCCCTTATGTGATGTTTCGGAGCGTAATTCCTAACTAAATGGTGCGAGTGTAAGTAGGTAAACGGTACATAATACGACGTACTCGTACAGCGGCACGCACGTGGCCTGCAGGAACTGTATCTCGAGTTCGGGGATGAAACACTTGTCGCGGTCCATGATCGCGGCGGGCAGGTCGCCGCGGCTCTTCTCCGCGTCGCCTTGCTTGAAGAACTCTGTCAGCACCGCGGACTGCCGCGTCACAACCAACAATGGGTTACAGAAAGATGGAAAGAGTTACATCGTCAAGGGCATTAGCTTAGCACAACCAAATAGGACGGGACGATTGCTCGACTACTGCCGAAACGCGTCATGTTACTTAATTTGGGCCAATATAAGTGGTGTGTAAGTTTAGCGATATAAAAAAAAAACATCGGGTTGCACTCCGGGAGTGCCGGCAGAAGTGAATACTTGAACATTAACGTTGTGCATTTTTAAATATTTTGGAATGGTTAGGGAATAATTTCGCACGAATTGCTTTATTTATCAGTATAAAAGTACTATCATTTATGTGGTTAAATACAATATTCATTTATTGCGCTATCGTACACAAACATGACAATTTATATGTAGTACAAACACACGCACACTCCGTCTTACGAATTTTCGATCAGGTCACGTGTCCTGACGCGAGTTTTTAAATTTTTTACCCATCCCAAGAAAAGTACACAACGCCGCTAAAGAAGTTTTCACTTCAAAAAGAAGATTTACGATAGACTAATTACAAGCCAATATTGTGTTTTATTCACCATTGCCATTGTCTCCGCTCCGCCCTCAACTTATTTAGGAATTCGTTTGATACTAGTATCACAGTACAGAGACCAAAGGTTGGTCCGAAGTTCGAGCACCCGACAAAGGTATTTTAAAGCTGTAATACTATTTTTAATACTTACGGCAGTCTTCTTGACGCTGCCCCAGTCCTTAAGCTGGTCGCTGAGGAGTCCAAACCCTAGTAGCATTACGTACATCTTCGTCATAAAGACGTACGATTACGTCACTGACCCTAAATTGACCTCAGATTGACGTCTTTTTTTCGTCGCCGACCTTATGTGCTATTGGGGAAGGTTGGTCCGATGTTCGATAACCCGACAAAGGTATTTTAAAGCTGTTGTAATACTTACGGCAGTCTTCTTGACGCTGCCCCAGTCCTTGAGCTGGTCGCTAAGGTCGGCAGCGTTCATGAGCAGCGCCTGCAGCGCCGCGTTGTGCACACGGTTGCCCTTCTGGTAGTCCACCGATATAGACTTGTACTCGTTCAAGTTCCTGGGCAGATCAGGTGGCATTGTACATACCATAGTAAGGGGCCATCCATAAATTCACACGTAAAGGGGGGAGGGGGTCGACGAAATATGACATATGGTGCGTTCCATTCACTGTTAATTTCGTTATTTTCGATCACAAATCTCGTTCCACTCGCACCAACTTGTACTGAAAGTGATCATTATTAACGTTTTTAACAGTTATTGTGGACGAAAATAGCAAAAATTACGGTGAATGGAACGCAGCAATAGTGTGACAGGGGGGTGGGAGGGGTCCTAAGTTTTGTGACGTCACATTTAAACCGAAATTTGAATTGTTAACGAAAAATTTTGAAAATTTCTGAAATTTGTAAAAAATATGTGTCGTCACACAGGGAGGGGGGGAGTCTCGCAAATGTGACCAGCTATGACAAGGGGGGAGGGGTCTAAAAATCATGAAATTCGTGTGACGAAATTTATGGACGAAAGAATACCTAATAAAGTAAGATAAAGAGTAAAATACTCCTCCACCAACTAGGCGCCTGTCAAATGTGACGTCACCCGCACAAAAAGGCGATGGCGGGTGTGCGGGCGGGGAAGCCGCATTCCACCCGAGCGCCTAGTTGGCTTGGTGGAGTAGTATTATTATTTTAATATCGTTGAATTCGATAGCCCACAAGGCAACAAAGTTTTTTGCCCAGTGACCGTACCAAGTAGGTGCCTATTTAAAAAACCGGCAAATATAAAGGTGATAAACACTAGTAGGTATAGCCCCCCAATTTATAGAATATGATAATGGACTTACACTGGTATTACAAATCACTTTTGTTTCTAGAAATGCTGTGTAAAAGGTTCATTCCGCCGTTTCGTGCAAATTTGAACGTTCCGCGGAATAAAAAAAAAAGTCTGTTTTATGAATATTTTTTTTAATTAATCGAGCTTAGATAGTCACCAGATTAGTAAAAAGTGGGAGGCACTCTTTTATCTCATTTAGTTACTGAGAAAATGACAATTGTAATTTTACAAGTGGAAGGTAATGAAATGTCTAAGGATTGTAATGAATAAGGGCAGGATGGTAATGAAAATTAAAAGGATTATAATGAATTTGGAAATTATTAAAGTCGGGGTAGACATGACACACGGCAAAACAGTTGTGAAATAGGTCATCATCATCATCATCATCATCTCAGCCGAAAGACGTCCACTGCTGGACATAGGCCTCCCCCAAGGTTCGCCACTATGACCGGTCTTGCGCTGCCCACATCCAGCGGATTCCCGCGACCTTCACCAGATCGTCGGTCCACCTTGTGGGAGGCCTACCCACGCTACGCTTTCCGATGCGCGGCCGCCACTCGAGAACTCTTCGGCCCCATCGGCCATCTGTTCTACGAGCAATGTGCCCTGTCCACTGCCACTTAAGTTTAGCAATCCTGCGGGCTATGTCGGTTACTTCAGTCCTTCTGCGTATCTCCTCATTTCGGATTTGATCCCGCAGGGAAACTCCAAGCATAGTCCTCTCCATTGCCCTTTGAGTGACTTTGAGCTTCCTAATAAGGCCCATTGTGAGCGGCCATGTCTCAGTTTCATAGGTCATCGGTGGCAAACTTTCGTCTTGAGATACTGTGGTATTTGAGACGAGATGATATTGCGTAGCTTCCCGAACGCTGCCCAGCCGAGTCGGATTCGTGGATTGATCTATTTCTCGAAGTTTGACCTACCAGGTAGACATAATCGTCGACAATTTCGAATGTAGAGCCTCCGATCTTCACGGGAGTAAGTACAACACGGCAATTCGACATGATCTTCGTCTTGTCCACGTTCATTTTAAGACCTACTCGGTCGGAGGCTCTACTGAGGCCATCGAGCATGGTATTGAGGTCTTCCATAGTCTCAGCCATGACCGCTATGTCGTCGGAAAACCGACGGTGAGTGATTTCGCCGTTTATGTTGATGCCCAGCCCATTCCAGTCCAGAACCTTGAAAACGTTTTCCAGTGCAGCGGTGAACAGTTTAGGAGTGATAACATCTCCCTGTCTCACACCTCGCTGCAACCAGATAGGTTTCGAGCTCTGGTCCTGTAATCGACTTGGCATCGCTGGAGAGACTGCAATACAACCCAGGTCTCGACCGAATCGAAGGCTTTCTCGTTGTCCACAAACGCTAAGCAAAGGGGCAGGTTATACTTCTCGGTCTTCTGTATAACCTGTCGCAGCGTATATATGTGGGTTACGGTACTAAATCCTTTTCGGAAACCGGCTTGTTCGGGAGGCTGAAAGTCGTCGAGCGACTTATGACCCTCAAAAACAGCTTGTAGACATGGCTCAGAAGTGAGATGGGTCTATAATTCTTCAACAGAGCGTTATCACCCTTCTTGAAGAAAAGAACCACCACACCTCTGTTCCATGCCTGCGGCCTTTTGCCTTCAAGTATGACGGAACCGAACAGCTTCTGAAGGGCCTTAAGGACCGGTTTTCCACCCGCCTTCAGGAGCTCAGCCGTTATTCCATTATCACCCGGTGCCTTGTTGTTCTTAAGCTGTTTAAGAACAATACTACTCTCGTACATCCGGGATGTCTTCGGTATAGTGTCGGGTTAATCTGTCAATCGGGACAATCTCTTGGGTCGTTCGCCTGGTTTGTAATGGGTGTCCGTATTAACGTGTACAACTGTCCATAGAACTTCTCGATCTCCCTCAAAAGCTCTGGTTTGGATGAAACGATTCTGCCATTATCGGTCTTCAGTTTCGTTAGCTGGCTTTGCCCAATAGTCAGATCTCTAGCGAACACTTTGGAGCCTTTGTTCCGCTCGATAGCCTCTTGCCTCTTTAATACGCTCGGTATTTAATTGGCGGAAGTCACGTGTCAAAGACTTCGAGATCTGTCTATTGAACTGCCGGTACTCAGACGCGTCATCTGAAGACTGCAGTGCCATTTCACTCCTTTCCTCCATGAGCTTAAGAGTACGATCCGAGATATTTTGGTTCTGTTTGTACGACTGGCCTTGCAGTACTTTGACCCGATCGTATGGGCAGTTTCCACGAACTTATCGTTACAATCTTCCACGCTACTCCCTAGGACATCTAATCGGTTTTGAAGTTGGAGCTGAAAGCTTTCGGGGTTTTGGATCTGGGTTGGTGCTGGCCGGAGCGTAGACTTTACAGTCGAGATCTTTCAAGCTATAAAGCTTGAAAGATCTCGACTGTAAAATCTACGCTCGTCAGACGAGATCTTTCAAGCTTTATAGCTTTAAAGATCTCGACTGATGAAGTCCACGCTAGCCAGAACTAGCGAGGCTGCCGGAGACTGGGGGCCGGTCCCTTTTTGTGCGTTTTATTTGGGGGATTTTGCCATAATCGCCACGCTTGGCAGGCAGGTTGGCGATCGCAGTAGTTAGAATATGTACTCGGAGGACGCTGCTGTCCATCCTTCGGTTAATCCCTAAGTTGCCTCTTACGACACATACGGGATGAGATGGGTTGGTGCTATTCTAAGCCGCCACCACACGGTACATGTATGACAGGTATCTCACCTGGCGACGAATTAGCCACGTCACCAGTCAGTCGCCAGGTGAATTACCTGTCATCATTTCAATAACTACAAACTGATTGGTTACGGTGGCTGGCGACGTCGCCATACAATTTGTATTGACTGGCGACTTCGCCAATCCGTCGCCAGTTCAATACGAATAGTTGGCTTCGGTGGCTGGCGACGTCGCCATGGCTACCCGGTGTGTTATGGCCCCAATTTAAAAACCTTTCATTTCCTTCCAAAACAGTTCATTACCTTCCAGCAAAAAAATGGATGGTACGGACGGTAATGAAATGGAGAGGAATGAAAAAAAATAACTTTTTCTTGAATAACTCTGTAATCGAATATATTAGAAAATCGAAAGTAAAACATGAACGAAATGGATTAAAAAGGTAAACATTTTTTATAATAATAATAATTTCCTTACTTACTTATCTTGTAAAACCAAAGGAATGTAATGAGAAGATTTTTGGACAAAGCACTATAAAAATTGGGAAATCGTAAATATTTTTATCAGCGATAGACGCACGTTCTTCTCGCCTGGGCACCGTGTCTGGCTGGCCAATAGACACACGCTGTGACCCGAACTGTAGTTGGGAACGTATAACTAGAGTACAAAATTATGCAGTTTCTGGGTGCGGATGGTAATGACGTTTTTATTGTGACAAATTGTAAAATAGGCTTTACTTATATTATTTCTGCGTTTATTATATAATCATAATCATTTATCAATACGTCATGAATTTGGCTTCAATATAACGTATTAATTAGAGTCATCAATTCAAATGCAGATAAATAAACATTAAAGAACCTGCCGTGGTCCCTCGTTGGAAACAGAGAGGAATGATTTTACACGCTGTTTTATTAACTTTTTTAGAAAACTAACAAATCAAAGTCCAATATTTTCGATGCTGTTTTTAAAATGATAATCCTTTTACCTATTAGGCAATTAATATTTAAAATATATATCGTAACTGATGGGTTTATTAGGCTGGATATGCTTTTTGCACGAAACTACGGAACGACCCAAAACCAAATGAATAGAAAGTTGTTGTTGACACTGACATTGCAAATCGCGTTCGTAATATCATTGTAAACTGGCAAAACATTACAAATTTGAGGGTAGAACTTCACACACTTGAAATAATTAGCGAGATCGGTGGCGAGTATGTAGTCCCTGAGCAGCATGATGGCGCGGTCGTAGTCCCTGCGCGGCAGGAACTCGAGGATGTCGCAGCCCTCCGTGTTCAGGATGCACATGGCCTGCGCCAGGTGGTGGCGCTCCATCACGCTGCCCTCGCTCGAGTACAGCGCGGCTAGCGTCGTCTCTGCCGCCAGGGATCGCAGTCGTCATCATCATCATAATTATCATCATTTTCATCACCATCATTATCATCATCATCTTCTTCATCATTATCATCATCATAACCATCATCATCATCATCATTACCATCATCATCATTATCATTATCATCATCATCTTCATCATCATCATCATCATTATCATCATCACCATCATCATCATCATTACCATCATCATCATCACCATTATCATTATCATCAGCCTATTGTTGTCCACTGCTGGACATAGGCCTCCCTCAGTTGCATACAACATTTTATTTCTGAGGGAATATACCACCACTGTCACTCCTGTAAGTCAGGATCGACAATGGTATCCAACGATGACGACGAGTCCCGGGAAAAGCTAAGCTGTCTTGGAACTAGCATGAATTTTAATCAGGAGAAAGGATAGGAGTTGGAAGAATATTATCCACTTCTCTCCGATGCAAAGCGAGAGACACAAATAAGCTGATTGTCACAGAAATAAGACAGATACAACTAATGGAAGACCAGTTGTAAAGCACCACGGATAACCATTTACTATTTGAACCTAAACTAGTGAGCCGGTTATACTTAATTCCAATAAATAGGTATGGCAAAGTGCCTGAACGCACGGAAATAGTCACTGGTTTCCAAAAGGTCCAAATAATAATACGCATACAACTAACACTTCAAATAAGTGATCAAATAAATAATAATGATAGATTAATAATTGTAATAATGATGTCCTTACGCCCCTGAATCTGGAAGCTGTTAGTGGTTCCGCGATGGTCTAGGTCGTGGAGTAGACCGGCCACTACATACATCAGCGCTTGCAAATCACTAGACAATGAATTATAGATATGTAAGTAATAAGGTAAAATCACATTAATTAAAATATTATTTTACCTAACGTCTAACAATTTTCGTTCGTAAGAAATGTCGTAATCAATGAGAAACGTAGTAGGAAATACGCGAATTTCGTCCGAAATTTCGTTTTCGTATTCGAAATTCGAATTTCGACTACGTAGGCAATCTACTATGAAGGTAATTGATGGAATCAGGCGTAACTTTGCGGAAATCCATTGTTAAACAATTGTTTTGGAGGTTGACAATTCCGAGGGTGAGTGGTGGGTCCCTCTCTATAATTGTGCTACTATGAAGGGCAAAGCAGAGAGATGGAAGCTCAAGGATGATCCCAATAATGACCACAGCATTAAAATTCCATCGTGACACACGAAGAAAAGTTAGGTAGTAATAGGTACCGAATTGTATGCTAGAGTTAGACTCTATCCATTTAGATAAGTTACATCCGAAGTGCAAGCCAGCTGCAAAATTGCAGCTTCGGTGCGTTTGTAGTGCTATTGATAATTATTATAACTGCACCAAAACTGTTTACCGACTGCAAGTTGACTGCACGCTGGCTGTAAAGATGGTTGGAATTTGTACCAAAACCGCATTGAACATGTAATTTTGGATAGCTTGTCTGAATAGACCCTGTACTTGAGATATCCCTGCGAGACGAGTTTGTAGTTGATGATGGCGGCGTACGCCCACTGCGCCACGTTGAACGCGTGCAGCCAGCTGTGGTAGGGCACGTCGCGGTAACCCTTCTTCACGTACAGGATAAAGCGCGCTAGCTTCTGATTCTTGATGTGGAATCTAGAGGAAACCTCCAACTATTATGGCTAACCATTGTACAGCCTTGATGAACTTAGCGACTGTCTGTATTACTCCCATGGAAAATTTGTATGACTTTCAAGCATTTTCAGAATCCATTAGCCGAAAAACGCACGACTCCTAAGGACTTTAATGCATCACGGACGTTTGCTGAAATCATCAAGACCTTTAGGAAGAGTTTAAAAGGATATAGAACATGGAACACACATCGAAAGGACATGGTCTAAGCACCCGGGCCCCAAGACTCCACTAGGCCCCTGACGTCATCACAGTAGACGTGGCTTAAGTCAGTGTGCTGTCGGCGTTCGACCTGTGTAGACGTCTTGCAAACGTTCGCATCCCAAATATAATTCGACACTAGATGGCGACCCTTTGTACGTCCCAATTACCATCCTACACTTAGTGTAGTGCAAAAAGTTAAACTACGTACTAACATCGACATAGAACGAAGCGAGTAGTTCTGCTATTGACCGGTAGATAGAAATAATCGGGCGGGCGGTATCTTGTTAGATGCCACCCATTTCTAAACCCCCACCACCCGCGCCATCCCGCGCAAATTTCCACGCGTTGTTTCATAGAGAAACTACTAAGAACATCTCTTCTGTCTATGTTCTCTATGATATAGACAGATCAAACTAGTTCATAACTTCTTTCTAATAACCTGAATGTTCTAAAAAGTAACAGATCCCTTTGGTCCTTTACCTTTTATCAAACCCAAGATCGGAGAACATCTTCAGCACATAGCAAGGCAGTTCCCTGAGCGGCAGCGCGCGAGGATTGAAATGCAGACTTGTCAAGTGAGGATGGTTGTGGAAGCCGGTGCAGTCCAACATTCGGGATACTTCTGCATCGCCCACCTTGAAATCCAATCATCAGGTATGGAGCACTTTTATTGATTTACTGTGCCTATAGGCACAAGACACAAACGATCCTCTTTACCCATAGGTTCTGAGAAAAAGTATTTTTTTAAACCAGCAAAGTAGGGCCAATACTAATCACTGGCGCTAACGTGCCAGCTTATTCCATTTAAGAAATGAAACTGTCGCAAGCTTTGCATGCTAGTTAGCGCCACTGGCTCGTTACCATCCACTAAAGTTTCCAACTAGGTATACCAAGATTTGGCCTTTGTCTAATGGCAAAACCATTATTGCTTATATAAATTAGGCCAGAAATCCACCAACCCGGTGGATTTCACATGATTTTCGAAAATTTGTTAGTTTTTCTAAGACATACAGTTTTCCTCACGATTTTTCCTTCAGCGTGGTGAATTATGGCCCGGATCCCCCTCGCGTTGAGGGAAGGCCCGTGACCAAGAGTGGGACGAAAAGGGCTAACATTATTATCATGATTTGTATAAATCAGGACTCTTAGAATTACATAAATAATAATAAGCCTAAGTATATAACTTCTATGCAAAAAGATGAGACGAACACAAGAGACAGTAGTTTTATTTCACGTCAGCATAAATTATGGACCATACCTTCATGTGGTACATGACCAGTTCATTAGCGAGCGCGTTCCTGATATGCGCCTCCTGTATCTTCTGGTAGACCACCGAGTGTATGATGCAGACTCCGCAGTAGATGCTGAACGCGAGCGCCATCTCCTCGTCCATGCCGTCGAAGTAAGGGTCAGCTATCTTGTTGATGAGCTGGCCCACACCAATGATGCCCGATTGCTCACGGATCGGGAAGCAGAGGAGAGTTCTGTGAAAGGAGGCCATAAATTACTTGAGGGGATTTTTGTGATTTTTCGACCCTCTTGGTGAGATTTTGTGAGATTTGGCTCGACCCCTCCCACCTCCTTTTAATCTCACGTGAGATTTTTCAAAAGCCATATTCTAGTGGAGAAACATGTTATACTTAATTAAACCCATTTTTCTCGAAATTTTACACTGTTTCTTGCGGTACACAAAATTACGTGAGATTTGCCGAGACCCCCCCTCTCCCCAACGTGAGATTAGGTGAGATTTTGCTCGTCCCCCTCCCCCCTTATGCCTCACGTAATTTAGGGGCCATCCATTTATTACATGGGTGGGAGGGGGTTGACGAAATTTGACATTGTGTGACAAGGGGGTGGGAGGGGTCCTAAGTTTTGTGACGTCACATTTAAAAATCTAATTTAGCTAAGTATTAAAATCGGAATTTGAATTTTTAACGAAAATTTAAGAAAACTTCTGAAAATTATAAAAAATATGTGTCGTCACACAGGGAGGGGGGGGGGGTCTCGCAAATGTGACCAGATGTGACAAGGGGGAGGGGTCTAAAAATCATGAAATTCGTGTGACGTAATTAATGGATGGACCCCAAGATGTATGCTACCAACTGTGCAATAGTGATAGGGTTATACCAATGGCGATATTCACTTGCAATCAATCCCAGGGTATCCGTCGATATTCGGGTCGTATGATGGATGTTCTTTAGCCGATCTCGCGTTGATGAGTGTCCCGGTTTTGATCACTTGCCCTGCGATCCCAATGTTTAGCGGGAAACGACGCTCCACGGCTTCTTTTTCATCCTACAACAAGTCCGTAACCTTTTTTTTTTTTTTTATAGGACTGCGGTGGCAAAAAAGCGTACGGCCCGCCTTTATTTCCTTAAGCCTGTGTCACCTTTGCTAAGGGGGCATCCATAAATTATGTGAGGCATTTATGGGGGGGAGGGGGTCGAGCAAAATCTCACGTGGGGGAGAGGGGGGGTCTCGGCAAATCTCACGTATTTTTTTTTTATCTCAAGAAACGTGTAAAACTGCAAGAAAACGTGTAAAATTGCAAGAAAACTGGGTTAAATTAAGTTTTATTTAATACTAACCTTAACTTTAACTTTTATTTGTTAAATTAAGAAAACATGTTTCTCCTCTAGACTATAGCTTTTGAAAAATCTCACGTGAGATTAGAGGGGGAGGGAGGGGGTCGAGCAAAATCTCACGAAATCTCACCAAGCGGGGAGGGGGGGTCGAATAATCTCAAAAAACACCTCACGTAATTTATGGACGTCCCCTAATGTGTTCTGATTTTAGTTTTAATTCGATCATGTGCAGTCTCGAGCGATGGCTAGTGTAAAATTTATGTACCTTTACAGGTGCGCAAGAGTCGTAGAGCTCCATCCTGTCCACGTCGACCAGCAACACAGAGCAGTACTCCGCTTTGGTGAGTTGCTTCGCTTGCTCCATTGCTATTTGGAGCAGGGTCTCCAATGAAGCCACCTGTAGCATAGGCTTTGTTGTAAGTATCGTGCCAGAAGACCTTGAAGGTAGGGGTTCGTTGCAAGCGGCAGATAGCAGACGTCAGTCGGTCCATGGAAATTGAATGCCGTCTGCCGTCGCGGCACATGTCATCGCCATAATTTGTAAGAGACCGACTGACGTCTGCCGTCTGCCGCGTCCATCGAAATCGCACCTTTAATGTACGATTCCGTGAGACGCGGCAGACGGCAGCGACAGAAGGCAACGGCGTGTGCAGCGACGGCAGACGGAATTACTTTATAGTATTAAGTCCCGCGGAATCGCATCTTTAGACGCATAATTGAACGGACCTGCAGCTTCTTTGTTTAGCCTCTGAGACTGTCCCACTCCTGAGCCAAATACCTACCCCATTCTCATCCACACCACTCTATCCAGGGAACTTTACGGCCTGCAGCTAATATTGAACAATACTGAGATTTTGTTAATTATTGTAGAGGGGGAAAAATCGATGTTTCAGCCTATACATGCAGTGGTAAAACGCAAACCTGTGGTACCATATCTTACTTGAGTAAATAATCTTCTGGCAACACGCAAGAGTTGTTGACATTTCTGTTTGAGAGTGCACTCGTATTCGAACAGAATGGTTTTCTTCAATGTTGGCCACGAGAACCTAGATACATACACACCCGTTTTATAACTATCTACACTAATTTCTATACTACCTAATATTACAAATGCGAAAGTAGGTAACTCTGTCTGTCTGTCCATCCGTTTGTCAGTTTGTTACGTTTTCACTACTCAACCGCTAAACCAATTTTAATGAATATTGGTAGGGATAGACAGGACCTTGGAGAGGCACATAGCTACTTTTCGTTGCGAAAATAATACTTGAGGAGGGTAAAATAGAAGATAAATCATTAAAGTTTGTATGGGTGACGAATCATTTTTCTCGGAGTACAAATTCTAATACGCAGACGAAGTTGCGGGCACCAGCTAGTTATTTATAAGGTGTATCACAACGCGTTGACTTCGCCTCCGCTTCCGCACCGCAACTTTTTTCGGAATAATTTCGATGTAAACCCAGTGCGCAGTTTAATGAGTGCTATGCGCACATCAAGTATAGTAATTAGGTACGCAATAGGTAAGTGGTCTAGAGGTATACATACAGCGAACACTCATGGACCAGTATCCCAACATGATCCTCGATTATCTTAGGCGCCACCACGCACACTATGGCAGAGAATGGATTGCTCACGACTGGGGATAACACGATGCGCTTCTTGGCGTTGTCCTTTGGCAAGAACTATGAATCAACAAAACAAACCCCTGCTGCATTTTAAAGTTCCGTATTGACTGACCAAAGTTCTGGGCCCCGAGTCGGTAGCTAGAAACCACTGGAAACCCACAGGTCTTTAATATAGTCTTCGTGGCTAAAATTCTTCTTTTTAAATTGTAAATTCGTGGCGTTCGACACGTTGTTGGCTTTTGATAGCAGTCTTCTAGCCAACTATCTACCGATCGTCAAGAATTGACGATTGACGATGAATTCACGAAATTATATTAAACACCAGTTGATTTGCAATGCCATGGGCTGCCACCAAAACGACGACCAAGTGAAGGTCGCAGGAAACCGCTGGATGCAAGTTGCACAGGACCGGTCGTTGTGGAAAACCTTGGGGGAGGCCTATGTTCAGAAGTGGACGTCTTAGGGCCGACACGATGATGATGAAATAGATACCTACCAACACTTGAGTTACCGACTTAAAGTTCTGCAGAAAGAAGTTACTCACAGGAGTCACAATGCTTTGAAAGTCGTCGCTGAAGTTAGTCAGGAGATCCGTTGAATCACTGTTTGATTTTAGTAACTCACTTAGTTTTGGAGACATCTGAAAAACAAATAAGTACACAAGCTAGTACTTATCTATACGTACCAACCAATACGCATGACTCTTGGGCACAAAGCGTTTGGGGCCCTTTTATCCTTATAAAAGGGCCCCAAACGCTTTGTGCTTTGTGTAATTTATGGACTCCCCCTTGGGAGTCGAGCAAAATCTCATGACATCTCACCGAGGGTGGAGGGGGGGTCGAAAAATCTCAAAAATCACCTCACGTAATTTATGGACGCCCCATATAGTAAAATTACTGACACTAAATAATAATCTCCTGCATTTTGAAGTCCCCCAAGCAAAGGGCTACGTCTGAGTTAAAATAAAATATCGCCAGACTTACACACCTACTGTATAGTCCCAAACTAAGCAACGCGTGCATACCTGGGTACCGTTAAATGGACTGGGGGCGATCGATCCCAGTGACACCCAGAGCAGAGAAAATTACGAAACGGCCTTTTCCGAAATTTGCCTTTGATGGGAATCGAACCCACAACCACCCGATGCAGTGAGCCAAGTGGCCTACCTTCGAACCACTGCGCCAAGGGGTTGTCGGTTGACTGGTGCTATTCTATTTGGGCAGGCGCTCACAACTAAAGTACATTTTAAAATAAACAAATAAGGTACTCAAAGTGATAGAGTCAAGCTGTAGCCAATTGACTGCAGCTCATATACGGGCTGGCTCAACCGGGGTAGTACCACCCTCTCACAGAAAATCGGCGTAAAGCAGCTATTACAGCTGCGTTTCGTACGATGAGTGAGTGCCGAAAGCCCAACTCCCCGCCCCCCGTCCCATCATCCCACTCCCCTTCAGGTCGGCAATGTGCGAGCAATACCTTTGGTATTGTAAGCATCTATAGGCTACGATAACTGCTTAAAATCAGGCGGGCTGTACGCTTTTTTACCACCGCAGTCCTATAAAACAAGGTTCATGTTAGATCGTACACATAGCTTCATTTTCCTGGGCAAAGCGTTGTTCCCGACGGCTTCGATGGCAGCCTCCATGCGCTCTTCGTGCACTATGATGTGGAAGACCAGGTCCGCTTCACATTCATCACAGAGCTATTAAAACAGAGCAAATTTTTCTTTAAAAATACCAATACCTCCCACTCAGAAAGCATTAGGCCGCGCACACTTTGGATACGTTTTCGTCCGAATTTTACTCGTAGTACAAGTACGAACACGCAGAATGATCCCGACCTTCCAAGTACTACGGGAGTGCGCACACTGGGTGCGAGTTGGTCGTACGTGTAACTAACCGCACCCAGTGTGCGCACTCCCGTAGTACTTGGAAGGTCGGGATCATTCGTGTTGTTCGTACGTGTATGCACGAGTAAAATTCGGACGAAAACGCATCCAAAGTGAGCGCGGCCTTAGCGTATAGGATACCACTAATATCCTGATAGGTACCTACCCACGGTTTGAATTAGGGGGCGTCCATAAATTACGTGAGGCATTTAAGGGGGAGGGGGTCGAGCCAAAGCTCACGTAATATTTTTTGAATGAAACAGTGTAAAATTGCAAGAAAACTGGGTTAAATTAAGTAAAACATGTTTCTCCCCTACAATATTGCTTTTGAAAAATCTCACGTGAGATTAGTGGGGGAGGGAGGGGGTCGAGCAAAATCTCACGACATCTCACCAAGGGATAGGGGGGTCGAAAAATCTCAAAAATCACTTCACGTAATTTATGGACGCCCCCTTATTATTAGAAATCTAAAAATGCACGTACATACGTATTTATTCTTATCTGCACTTGAGCACTGGTATCGTCGGTCAAGCTCATAACCAAGTCTAAGATTTTCCCAGGATCACTGTTTTGTATGCTCTTGCGCCTGTTATGCCTTTTTGGCGTAATTGAAGTCATGATGGTTGAAAATAACGTGTGTGTTTAATAATAAATTGGATATTGGTGGAAAAATGTTGGGTCCATGCAGGATGTCATTCCTTAAATTATCTATGATGCTTGCCATTATAAAAGAAGGTTTTATGAGCAAAAAGGAAATAAAATCATGGAGTTCAAGATTATCTCACTGAGATAATATAACTAAACGTACAGTGGAAATTATGTACTGATAAAACTAAACGTTTTAATTTTATTATCTGTGTCCACAAGCAAAATTTAAAAAACAGCTGATGAGTGATGAATGAATATTTTGGTGTTGTTTCGTAATAATTGTTAAGGTTTTTTACACAAATACACGATGGCAGAAATACAAACACTCATCGAAATGGGGTTCTCCAAGGAACGAGCGTAAATATCCACAATATGCATTTATAACAACATTTTTATAACCTATAAACTTAACGATGATTTTACGGTTTTAGAGAAAAAGCTCTGGCTGTAACGAGCTACAAAGGTGTCGAGCCTGCTATGGAGTGGCTGCTGGCCCACGCCGACGACCCTGGGATGGATGCGGGGCAAACTATTGGGGCTTCGTCTACTTCAGACCCCGTAGCGGCTACACCCGCGCCCGAGGAACCCGCCCCCGAGTCCTCGTCCACGACGACGGGGAGCCAGGCCGAGGCCAAGTCTTTCAAGTGCGACGAGTGCGGAAAACTGTTCAAAGACCAGGACGAGATAGAGTATCATGCTGCGAAGACGAATCATAGCGCCTTCTCGGAATCGACTGAAGAGAAAAAACCATTGACCGAGGAGGAGAAGAAAGCGCAGTTGGCGCTGCTAGAGGAGAGAATGAAGGCGAAACGAAAGGAGAGAGAGGATAGAGATAAGGTAGATTTGTTCTACTTCTTTTCATGTCAACAGTTCTACTTTCTGCCCAAAAAAAGGAGTATATATGTTTTCAGGGTTCATGTATGTTTGTATGTGAGATTCTTTATTCCACGATAATTTTAAAATGCCTGAGCCAATTTAGATGTATGGGGTATCGTAAGAATCCTTACATAATTCATTTATTTACCCCAAATTTATAAAGATTTTAGCTAGATTACGATTGTTTTAAAATTATTTCTAGGATCAAAAGCGATGTGTAGTGCCATTGTTCATCATACCTTTCTATATATTTGGGGGTGATAGTTTAGACCTTATATAAAATACTAGCTTTTGCCCGCGACTTCGTCCGCGCATAATTTAAAATCGCTGTCTCGTCCGTCCCGTCGCCGCCCCCATGGTGTTCGATAACTGTCCCACAGGAACATACTATCGGGATAAAAAGTAGCCTATGTGCTATTCCGGACTATAATCTATCTCTGTGCCAAATTTCATCCAGATCTGTTCAGCCGTTCTGGTGTGATTGAGTAACAAACATCCATCCATCTAAACTTTCACATTTATAATATTAGTGGGCTATTTGGCCACATTAATAGTGTTCAATGAGGCCATGTTCAAGTCCACTTCATGCAGGCAGTCAGGCACAAGGGACACTCCAGCAAGTTTGGTATCCACCGGATGGCATCACCACAGACACTGCGTCATAGAAAGATTCCTAAATCTGTCATGTTTGAAAGTGTTGTATGAATCAACAACATTTGCATCATAGATAGGCATTATGATTTACATACAATGTAAGTAATGTAACCAAGTTGAATGTATTTATTAGTGGTAATATTTTATTACCAGCATAATTCTTTCTAGTTTTTTCTAGTGACAATGGTATTCTCTACTCACATTTTATTGCTATTTCTGAGAATGTACAACCTTGTACCAAATGCCCACTAACCGTACGATGATAATTAAAAGTACACCAAACTAACACACCAACTGTATAGTCCCACACTAAGCAACGCATTATTAGTACCATACAGTGGACTGGGGGCGGTCCCAGTGACACCCAGACCAGGCCAAATAATGGCAGCCACACTAGTGATGGGATGTTCTCGAGAACATTCTCACCCTCGGAAACTTACTCGTGAGAATTTTTGAGAATCTTATATTTTGAGTGACGTTATCCTAACTTTAAATCTTAAAAACAATTAAAACCACCATACTTGCATGTTTAATGAGGTTTATGCCAAGTTTAACATGCTTCAGAAGATAAATTGTCGAAAATTCTCACGATTAAGTTTCCAAGGGTGAGAATGTTCTCTTGAACATCCCATCACTAAGCCACATACATAGGTAATGATTACTTGTCCAAGTTTAGACTTGCACAAGAATTCTGTAACATGTATTTGAAGAGAGTTGTGCAATATCTTATTTATACGTGTGGCTGCCATTACAAAATAGTTGTTTCCCAAATTTGCCTTTGACATCGAACCCCCAACCACCTTTCAAGGTGGTAGAGCCAAGCTGTAGCCAATTGACTGCAGCTCATAAACGGGCTGGCTCGAACGTGGTAGTACCACCCTCTCACATAAGATCGGCGTAAAGTAGCTATTACAGCTGCGTTTCGTACGATGAGTGAGAGCCGATAGCCCAACCCCCTCCTACCCCTCCCACCATCCCACTCCCCTTCGGGTTGGCAATGTGCGTGCAATGCCTTTGGTATTGTAAGCATCTATAGGCTACGATAACTGCTTAACATCAGGCGGGCCGTACGCTTTTTTGCCACCGCAGTCCTATTAAAAAAACCCTACGCAGTGAGCCGAGTGGACTACGCTCGAAACACTGCGCCAATAGTCATCAAAAAGAAGAAGAACTAAAACATTAATACATGTGTGTACAGGCTGAGGCGCTAGAGCGCGAGCGCATCCGCATCAAGTCCGGGAAAGAGATGCAAGATGCGCGGCAGCGGCTGCAAGAGCAGGAGATGGCGAAACTGGTGGAGCAGCGCCGCCGCGAGAAGGCGGACGACCAGCGCGCGCGCGAGCGGGTGCGCGCGCAGATCGAAGCCGACAAGCAGGCCAGGAAGTGAGTCCACACTTCTTCTTTTGGTGGTACAGCCAAGCTGTAGCTTGACTGCAGTTCATATATGGGCTGGCTCGACCCGGGTAATACCTTGCACAAAAGATCGGCGTTAAGTAGCTATTAACAAAACTTATTTCCAATAAACTAACCTATTATCAGTTATTTGTAACTAAATTAAACTTATTAGCAAAACTTGTTTAGCGTGACAACTATGGCCGACTAAGACGCCATCATTTAAAATTGAGTATCAGCTTCTCAAACAACAATCCTCACAAACACTTCCTGAGCAACAGAGTGGTTAGAGCGTGGAATAAGCTCCCAGTAGACGTTGTATCAGCTCAAAATGTAAACCAGTTTAAGAACAGACTCGATAAACACTTGAAAGAGAACAACAGGATACAGGCACCTATCAGTTGAATCACTGCCTGCCTGATAATAAATAAATAATAATATTACAACTGCGTTTCGTACGATGAGAGAGAGCCGGAAGCCCAACGCCATTCTATTCCATCCATTAATCCATAAGCTCACCGAGTGGATAGACTTTAGGTATATTTCATAAACCCAGTCTGCTGCCGGTGAGAATAGAGGCCACAATTTCCATCAGAAAAAAAAATGCTAAAAGGCACAAGAACAAGGAACAATGCTTATATTCGTTTTCTCTAACTTTATTCGTAGGTTCTTGGCGAGAGCAGAGCCTAATAGCCATAAAAACTAAAACCCGACTACTGAAAAATCGCGCTCTAAAAAGTATGAAACAAGAAAATATTCTCATCTAGAGGATAGCCGTGGTCCGTGTAGGTCCTTTAGGGCCAAATGGCATAAACACGGACCACGGCTATCCTCTAGATGAGAATATTTTCTTGTTTCATACTTTTTAGAGCGCAATTTTTCAGTAGTCGGGTTTTAGTTTTTAAACTTACTTTTTATTTAATTATTTTGGAGTTATAGGTAACAATATATATATTTTTGAAATGTGCTCATTAAGCTCTTTCATTTGATACCCCACACGGTTTTATTAAAAAATGTTTTTTTTTTTAGTTCATGACATTATGTCCTCTAGAGGGCGCCATATGCAATTTCATGTGACGTCACATAGCCTATAACCAGCGCGCCATTAAGCCGCTTCTAACGATACCTCATTTGTCAAATTACGACAAGTAGTTTGGAAGTTAGGTGGGAACAGATGCACATACATACATACATACATACATACATACATACTTACATACATACATACATACATACATACCGGTCAAAATCATAACCCTCCGCCGTAGTCGGGTAAAAATACGTACACCATTAATTAATAAATACAGGCCTCTCTCAATGTCTTCACTTCTCTGTCACTGGCCTTCAGCAATGCGTATGATGATATCAATTATATAAAAAACTAAAGTACTTTTTTTTTGTCTGGCCCGGTCCGCGATCTCCCTTTGACGTCGGGATCCGAGTCTTTATTTTAAGTTATTCAAGAATAATTTTTCAGTCTTTTTATTTAAATAGTGAGTCTATAGAGTACTATAGAGTCCTTGGGATCCTAGGTTAGCAGCGTCTGGACAGCAGCCGGCGGCCGCGGCGCCCGCGCCGCCCCCGCCGATAGCCGCGAGCCCGGGCCCGAAGGTCGCGTACGAGCAGGCCCGGATCCAGCTGCGACTGCCCGACGGGAAGGCGCTCGCCCACACCTTCGGCGCTAAGGAACAGCTCGCCGCTGTCAGGTGAAGTCAAAGTCAAAAGGTTTTTATTCATGTAAGCTCATTAGAGCATTTATAAATAGTCAATATAAACAATATTTTAGCGTTACCACCGGTTCGTAATGTAGCTTCCATTGAGAAGAGCCGGCAAGAAACTCAATGGTTACTCTTTTCAAAAGAATAATTGTATACATTTTCAAACAGTAACGCTATGTGAGCCGCCATGCATTAACACAGTGTGAGTAAAAAAAAACAAAATAAGGTATTGTGTATAGGTGAGGCCATGCGGGCGAACTACCTAGGCTCACCGGGTAACCTATGTCTTCGGTGACGTCAAATAGCTGGGGAACTTTGGGAGCGTCCATAAATTACGTCAGGTCTTCAGGGGGAGGGTGGTTACCACACCCACGTGAGATTGGGTAATCTCACGTAGGGGAGAGGGGGGGTCTCGGCAAATATCACGTAATTTTTTTTCCGCAAGAAATAATGTTACTGGAGTTTAATTAAATAAAACCATGTTTCTCTACTATAATATGGCTTTTGAAAAATGTCACGTGAGATTACGGGGGGAGGAAGGGAGTCGAGCCAAATCTCACGACATCTCACCAAAGGGGGCGGGGGGTCAAAAATCACCAAAATCGCCTCACGAAATTTATGGAGCTGGGATGGCTAGAGGCCGGTTACGGTTCACCACCATCCAACACACAAAACGGGCGCACCATGAATTGAACCGTGCGTTGTTGCAGACTGTACCTCCAGATGAATGCGCAGGAGTTCGCCCAGCAGGACAGCTTCAAGATGATGACCACATTCCCCAAGAAGATATTCACCACCGAAGATTACGACAAACCACTGGACTTGTTAGGCAAGTTATTGTTTTACTTATTTTGTGTTTAGTTTTTGAAGCCCTCATAGCCAGCTGCAAGCACTGATCGGTAAACGATCGGAGGTTAAGCAATGCTTGGCAAGGTCATTCAGAGATGGGTGACCATTCAGTGGCATTGGAACTGAGCGTCTCCGTGCTTCGGAGGGCACGTATAAAGTCTGTCCCGGTTGTTGTCATCTAGGCAGTCGTTAAGCCTTGTCGAAGGCCTTCGGGCGGCTTGAACAACTCTGACATCAGGTACCAGGGAACCATACGATAAGAAGAAGTTATTTTGCCGACAATTGAACTGTACCTAATTGTTGGTATTTTGCGTAAGATAACCTACGTGACGCCCGACTTATTATCTGTATAGGTAGGTAAAATTAGTGGTCAATGGAATTTTATTTTGATTTAATTAAATATCGCCAGACTTGCACACCAATGCTTGTATAGTTCGCGACAGGTCGAGATGACATTCGGGTTATGAGCTTTTTGCAGAATTAAATCCAAATCAAAATTAGCAGGACCCGATAAACAATTATAATCGCCCACAAAATTATTAAATTAAATTATTTTGTTGGCGGGTCCTGGTAATTTTGATTCGGATTTTATTCTGCAAAAAGCTCATAACCCGAATGTCATCTCGACCTGTCGCCTACTATACTTTGGCTACCATTCGATAGACTGGGGGCGATGCCAGTGGCACCCAGACCAGGGCATTACGGAAAGGCCGTTTCCGAAACTTGCCTCTGGGGAATCGAACCCGCTATCACCCGATGCAGTGAGCCGAACGGCTAACGCTGAAACCACTGCGCCAAACGGTCTTCGATTTCACATTATTTGGACCAAACTGTATTTTTTCTCAATGTTACTAAGACAACATGCTTATTTTCTTCAAATCTAACAACATTTCATTATACTTGTGGCTGAATAAACAGCGGGTTCGATACCCGCTTCGTGCATTGCCGACCTTGTTTAAAAGTATGCCTTGTAAATGATAATAGAATGATAATAGGTAACTGGTTTTCCGTCGGCGACATGGTGCTTACTCCTTTGGGGTGTTACCACACCAATTGATCGATGCCGATCGTCGTTGATCGAAGTGGTCGAAACTTTCGATCGACGTCGGCTAATCCATTCTACCATCGATCGATCGATCGGTGTGTGCGGTAGAAACTATCGATCGACGTCGGCTAATCCATTCTAACATCGATCGATCGGTATGGTAGAAACTATCGATCGAACGTCGACTTATCCAAACTACCATTGACCGATATGGTAGAAACCTTCGATCGATGTCGACTAATCCATTCTACCATCGATCGGTGTGGTAGACATCCATTCTGCCATCGATCGGCGATCGATCGATCGATCTGGTAACACCCTTTAGGATACAGGAATGATGATAGTGATAGTTACTATAAAAGTATTGTCTTTCCAGGTCTGGTACCGTCAGCGGTGATAATAGTCTCAAAGGGCCAATAGGAAGTTAGTATAATTTGTATGAAACGAAACGGCGACTGTACGCGAACTATTGTAATGTGGGCGCGGGGCGAGGCACAAATACACTTGAAGACTTGGTGAAATAAAGTATGTGTTGTGTATGACTTTGTTTTATTCCATTTTGATAATAATAATAATCGCCAGACTTACACACCAACTGTATGCTCCCAGACTAAGCAACGCTTGTATTATAGTAGGGGAGCCGTAGAAGGGGTTTCTGGATTTGCACGAGCGCGTCAGATTAAGATAAGGGAGATAGCTTACATATTGATAAGAACCTCAAAAAATTATGAGCCCTTAATATTGGTGGGTTTGCTCAGGGGAACCAAAAAAAAATAGACCATCTCAAAATACTCGAACTCGTCAGATTAAGATAAGGGGGATTCATTACTAGCTATGAAGTGTCAAAAGTGTCAATTTTGCTAATTTGATCTCTAAGAAATGGGAGCATCTGGAAGTTTCACTTTTTCACCCCCTCAGTTTTTTTTTTTTATATAGGACTGCGGTGGCAAAAAATCGTATGGCCCGCCTGATTTTAAGCAGTTACCGTAGCCTATAGATGCTTACAAAATCTGGCGCGCTCGAGTAATTTTTTTTTTTTTCAATTTATGTTGGAGCATGAAAAGTATCAATATCTGACACGCTTGAGTATTTTTATGTCATTGCTTTTTATACAAAAAAATTTTTTTTTCATGTATACGCTTCCCCCACCGCTGAAAGTGGAAACATCTAGAACAATGTATTCTTCCTATCTTCTCATCTACCGAATCTACTAGGTTTGGACGACGCTCGTGCAAATCCACGAATTGCACGCTCGCCTCCCCATCTATTATGGCTACCGTACAATGGACTGAGGGCGATGCTAGTGGCACCCAGACCAGGGCAAATGACGAAAAGACTGTTTCTGAGATTTGCGGGAATCGAACCTGCAACCATCCGATGCAGTGAGCCGAGCAACCAACGCTCGAAACACTGAGCCAAGCTGTCGTCACTTGATCTGTAGCCCGATTCACGTAACCAAAACCGTAACGATGTCTCAGCGATATAGTCGTTGATAGCCTTTTCGTAATACAAAAAGGCTATCAACGACTTTGGTTATGTGAATCGGGCCACTGTTATTTGTTTTAATTACGGTCGTTTGCTGTATTAGTATTACTGAGGGATGCTAATAAATTGATCTATAAAAATAAGGAGAGTATTTAGGAAATGATTATAGAAAAAAAAAACAATTTTTAAAATATCTTTATTTACTGGTTTTGTACAAAAATACTATTGGTAAGTACAAATATATAAAATTATGAAAAATCTTTTAAATGACTAATGGTCGAAAAGAATAATAACGTACTAAAATAATATGTAGTGCAATTTGACACAAATATAACAATATATGACTATTTCTGCCTGGAATGGCTAAGTAAATGGATTCAACACTATTTCCTTGTTTGTGCTGACCATGACACTTAATAATAGTGCCTGTAAATAACAATTTGTAAAATAACATAGCCAGCTGCAACCACTGATCAGTAAACGATCTGAGGCTAAGCAATGGTTGGCAAGGTCAGTCAGAGACGGGTGACCATTTAGTGGCATTTAAACTGAGCGTCTCCGTGCTTGAGCATGTAATAAGTCGGTCCCGGTTGTTGTCATTTAGATAGCAGTCGTTAAGCCATGTTATAAGCCTTGGGCGGCTTAAATAACTCTGACACCAGAGGGCCTACTCTTACAAACGAAAACGAAATTTCGGACGAAATTCGCATATTTCCTACAACGTTTCCCATTCATTCCGACATTCTTTTCGAACGAAAATTGTTTGACGTCTTTTTTATTTTCTTTTTTTCTTGATAAGTAATAATAATTCTTAACCACAACACACCTTCAAAACGATTTTAACTTTTTTGTAATAATACCCATTATGTTTCATGCATGATACTAAGGTCTTTTTGTATAACTTATAACCATTTACATACATGTGATGAGACTGTTTGTTATCTGAATAATAAATAAATAAACAGGTAGTTGAAGGTCCTGTTTAACTATGACTAATAAAAATTATGTCATTCCCTTGAGGAGAGGACAGAGTTGCAAGCTCTAAGACATAATTTTTATGGTGATGTTGCCAACACAACCTGAATAGAGACCTGTAGTGGACAAATCCTACATTTGTTTCCTACAATACATAATTATTATACCAATAACTAACCACTCACAACCCTCAGTTCATTAGTTTATGGCTCATTTTCATTATCAAATTGATTTAAATGTGTTCTTAAAAACCAATCCAATGAGACATTTAAATCTTACAATGTATACTATTGTAGCCAGTTGGTGAATTTATACAATGTCATCATGAGGGTACAAAATACCTGCTGAAGCTTCACAATTGCTAAGGATGTTGCCCTGATGCTCACTGCGGTCCAACTCATTGCAATCCTCCAGATCCAACGTCTTGTTGAAACAAATGCTTATTTCATAAATATACTGCTTACCGTCTGCGATCCTACATTCAACCATGGGATTCTTACCGATACCCTTCTTCAGAGCACTGCAAATATCCTCAAGTTTATACAGTTTATCGTTTGATGGTACGATGTTAGAGACATTCAGAATGTCTTTCATTGGGAATGTTTTGAGCCAGCTGATGCCCTGTGAGAAATATTTAAGTTCGGAATTGAAGGCGTCCAGGATCGCTGCACACGTGCCATGTTTGTTCCATTCGTGCGCCCATAATTGGTAAATTGGCGTACCTGAAATAGAACCGAGAATAATAACTAATAATACTTACTATTCTTAAAAGGCAACAGAGCATGTGCTGAAGGAAAAACAGTAGGCATCTTTTTATTTGAAACAAACAAGAGACTTTTTTATTTATTTAACATGCTATTTTTACCTAAAAAAAATTATATCAGCTTTTTTGCAATAGACTGATCCATTATAATAAATAGGTAAGAATTAGTTACAAGACTTGAGCAACAGTATGACCGATTTGGGCAGTGGTTCCAGCGTAGACCTCTTGTCCCACTGCATCAGGTGGTTGTGGGTTCAATTCCTGCCAGGTACAAATTTTGGGAACAGCCTTTTCGTAATTTGCCCTGTGGCCCGATTCACGTAACCAAAACCGTAACGACATCTCAGCGATATAGTCGTTGATAGCCTTTCCATATTACGAAAATGCTATCAACGACTATATCGCTGAGATGTCGTTACGGTTTTGGTTACGTGAATTGGGCTACTAGTCTGGGTGTCACTAGGATCGCCCCCAGTCCATTGTATGGTAGTCATAGTACACGCGCTGCTTCGTTTGGGACAATACAGTTGGTGTGTCAGTTTGGCGATATTTACATACCATTCTCAATATTAGTCCAGAATTGTTCCAAGTCATCCTCAATAGGCTTCACCTGTTCAGGGTCGAAAAGCCACGTTTTGTTGCAAAACTCGGGTCCCAAAGTACCCAATTTGGTCGGCCAGACGCCGTGGATCAACCAGGAATCAGGTTTTTTGGACATGTTACACGCTTGTTTGAATGGTTTATGATGTGTCCAGATTTTACATAAGGTGTCCGGCCAAGTTTGTGTAAATAATAAAACATCCCAATGACTATCATCCCTCACATGCTGCAGTTGAGCGTAATCTAGGCTAAAGAGATTAAATACACAGATTACTTTCACGCAATGAGGATCAATAATAGGTCGACAAATCAACTCATAACTAACACTATAGTTAAAACTAAGCTTTCTTATAAATATAGTTTTTAAATCATCGAAATCGGTCCATCCGTTGCGATTTCCAAACACATTTTATATATCCAAAATTTATCGACGGGCGGTAAGTGCGCCCAGCGCGCATGACGTCACCGGGCTGGTTTTGTTGAAGGCGCGGTGCCCGGTGTCCCGCACACGCCGCCATTCACTATTTTAGGTGTTATTCATTTAAATTACATGCCGTAAATGGCCATATTGATCTATATTAAATGCACAATGTATTTAAGGTACTTAATTGGATAAGGATTAATGCTATATTGCTTAAAATCGCTTCGTAAATAAGCCATTATTTCTCGTAAAAAGTAAAGGATAAAAAATGGTTATTGTGGATTATCCCTAAGAGATAGACATATACCATCGTGGATTTTCTGTATACCTTTTTGAGGTGTACAATACTGTAGTACATTATTTTGATCGATCTCGTAGGGTTCAGCCAGCGTTTGCAATATAAGCGCAAAAACTGTGTTTATTTACGACATCACAATAGAAACCTCTAAAATTATCATTGTTTTTCTACTATATTAAGCATGTATTATACATTATAAACCTTCCTCTTGAATCACTCTATCTATTAAAAAACCGCATCAAAATCCGTTGCGTAGTTTTAAAGATCTAAGCATACATAGGGACAGACAGACAGACAGCGGGAAGCGACTTTTTTTATACTATGTAGTGACAGTGATAGTGATTCCTTATGGTGCGTTCCATTCACTGTTAATTTTGTTATTTTCGTTATTTTTGTCCACAAATCACGTTCCACTCGCACCAACTTGTACTGAAAGTGATCATTATTATCGTTTTTAACACTTTTTGTGGACGAAAATAACAAAATTAACAGTGAATGGAACGCACCTTTAGTTATACCCCATTTATTATAACATTAGAAATAAGAGGCTCGTAGAAGCAGGGATCCAAAACATTTTATTTCAAAGTCAAAACAACTTTTATTTAGAGTGGTTACATTAAAATTGTTTTCACATAAAACAATGCTAAATACTTTGATAACCAAAATAAAAGTACTTTTTATACTATGTTTTATTTATAATAACATCGTATCACACATTTTAAGCTGACAACAAAAAATTTATGAAAAAAAAAAGATGGTGAATGACTCAATGACAAACACTGACAGAAAATTATTTACGTCAATTTCATAGACAACATAATCCGACAAAATTAGAAATGCCCTGCTGTCATAACCTCTGAACGGATTAGGTAACATTTTAGATTTGTTAGGATTATAGTGGAACGAAACACGTTCCCGGTATTGTTCACCCCTGCTTCTTTTAGGTTTTTAGCATTGACACTTAATTTTAAATTGGACTGAAATGATAATATTTAAATGAAAGACAATTTATTTTATAATATAAATACTTAAAATAATTACAGTTAGGTGTGACAAGCTGGTATATAAATAGATTATAATAAATTCGACGTCAATCATAACTGTAACATGTTATTTGTACTTTTGTTACAAAGTGGACACTAAAAATAACCTTTTTTAACTTCTGTCTAATGCTATAATAAATGGAGTTATAGGTAGGGTGATGGGTAATATTATAATATTATGTCAATAATAGATTACAAACGAATAATAAATATTAATAATAAATATCGCCAGACTTACACACCATCTGTATGGTCCCAAACTAAGGGTGCGTCCATAAATTACGTGAGGTGATTTTTGTGATTTTCGACTCCCCCTCCCCCCATAGTGAGATGTTGTGAGATTTTGCTCGACCCCCTCCCTCCCCCTCTAATCTCAGGTGAGATTTTTCAAAAGCCATATTCTAGTGGAGAAACATGTTTTATTTAATTTAACCCAGTTTTTTCGCAGTTTTACACTGTTACTGTTTCAAGCGGTGAAAAAAATTACGTGAGATTTGCCGAGACCCCTCCTCTCCCCCACGTGAGATTTGGTGAGTTCTGGCTCGAAAAAATGCATCACGTAATTTACGCATTTAAGCAACGCTGATACTTGGCTACATACAATGGACTGGGGGCGATGCCAATGACAACCAGACCAGAGTAAATTACGAAAAGGCCATTTCCGAAATTTGCCTCTGGCGGGAATCGAACCCACAACCACCCGATGCAGTGAACCGAGCGGCCAACGCCCAAACCACAGCGCCAAGCGGTCGTCAAAAATAAACAGGAATAAAAATAATAGTCAATAATAAACACGTAATCTACCTACTTACGACAGGACACTACCTAGGTATCTTATATCTACGTAGTACTTTGGGTAGGTATTACACTTAAGATACACCGAACCCTCCCATGCTTAACCTAGTGGTAAAATAATGGGTTTGTTTGTATAAGTAGTATTCATAACAGAAAATGTAAGTGAAAAGGTAAGTGTACCTTTTCAGTTTCCAACTACGTATCTCGGCGCTGGTGTATTTTAATTATTGTTTAAGTAGTCGAAAACCATGAACGTATCCACTTTTTAAAGGTTATCTGTTTTAGCTTGCTCAAAACCGATTTATAATTTATTACCCATTTTGCGTTTAGAGGCTTAGAACACGCTGCGCGCTAACAAAATAACCGAACCGTAACGCTAGTAGGGATGGCGATCTGAAATCGATAAATCGAAGAATCGATTTTTCGGGCCAAAAAATCTACATATCGATTTTTTTAAATCGATATGTAGTACTGCATCGATTCAGTGAATCGATATTTCACCCTTGAATATCGATTTTCGATTTTTTCTGTTTTGGTAAAAACCATTAACCTGGTGAAATTCATAGTACAAAAAAAAATCCAAGAAGATACATATTTTCCATAAATCAACTGTTACGCTTTTTTGTCTCTTTCGCGCACGCACTAACGATCGTTATGCGAATAAATGCGCAATACTTAACTTCAAGGTCACGCGCGTCTGATACTTTGATATGGTAATAAAAATATTTGTTACTATCGAATTACCCGATTTTACTGATAAGAGATCATTTATTATGGTATCTTTCTTGTTTTTAATAAAATAGATTTATATTTACATTGTAAATGCAAACTTGGAAAAAAAAAACGATTTTTCCGAAATCGATTTAAAATCGATATTTTTCGGAAAGAATCGCCATCCCTAAACGCTAGCCGAGCGCGTATCAGCCCGGTGACGTCACAGCAAGCGCGGCGGCCGGCGCGGCCCGGTAAGGAAACTTCGTTAAGTTCTTAGTCGTATCTTTGTCAATTTTTGTCGTAGAACAAAAATTTTTGCGCTGCATGCTATGGATTCCTTGGCTCTATAAATAATATGCAGTCTCAACTAAATTCGTTACGGAAATTCATTGCAAAATCGTCTAAGGCTCTAAGCAATCACCCTAAAGTCGTACTCACCTTAAATACAGAACTATTAATGAAATCCAACCACCTTTAAACATTTTTAAGTTGTTGAAAGTCGCAGCTCCTATTGACTGACGTTGGGCATGGCGCGAGCACGAATTTAATTATTTACATTTAAAAAATATGAAAATAATTTGAATAGTAGCGGACGTAATTCAATTCACTGACTGACACTCAGTGTTGTAGTGATGTGCCGAGTACGCTATTTTTGGTACTCGAGTATTCTGGTACTCGTTAAAAAAAGAATCTAGTAAATACTCGAGTCAGAGGACTCGGACAGGTACTCGAATACTTGTAATGAGTACTCGAGTACTTAATAGGACTCGAGTACTTTTGTATTATGTATTTTTAACCACTCAAACGTCCGAGCTTCACATTTAATTACTGCGTTGTACTTGCACTCGTGAAATTGGAGAAAATGGCGAAAATTTTGGCGAGAGCCCCGATTTATAACGTATTTTCTAAAAAAACTACAACTGTTACAGCAAGTACTCGGAACCCGTATTCGAGTACCGGGTACTCGAGTTCTAGTATAATCTGAGTACTCGAGTACCCGAGTACTTACTAAGTACTCGAGTCAGGCTGTACTCGGTACATCTCTACAGTGTTGCCAGCACATAATTCAAAAAAGGGCCGAAAGCTTTGTCGAATAAGGCCGACTTTTGGCAGCAAAGGCCGAAATTGAAATAAAAAAACGTTATTTTACTAAAACTTATATAGTGTGTCATAAAAGTACGGACTGCGTTGGGATGAGTACCGAAACACAAAAGTTATCACAAATATTCAAAGGCCCATAACTCAGAAACTATTATAGTTACGTATAGTCGGTCTTCACAAACATCTATAGTCTGATTTTTAATTAGACGAAGTAAACTGACAGCTGAAAATGTCGCTGTTCTATAAATTTGAACCTTATTTGTTCTATTTATATCGAAAACTGACATTAGAACCTGTCAGTATACTTCGTCTAATTAAAAATCAGACTATACACATGAGCAACCGTATACGTAGTTTAATTATTATTTCATACTTTTGAGACCCTTGCTATATTAATGGTTTAAATAAGTTTCGCAGAAATGAAAAACAGGGACATATTATCCATAAAAGAGAAAAGAAAAGCTAAACTGTTCTTAAAATATTTCCACGCGGACGAAGTTGCGGCAAAGGCTAGTCTTTACTTATAAATAAATAAAAAATATAACGTCACGACTTTTATCCCCATTCGGGGGGTAGTCAGAGGCTTGAGTGGCCATACACCACCACATTGTGGAGGTATTAAGCCAACTCAAAGCCCACGTTTCACCAGATAGTCAGAACCCAACGTGACAGGTGGTGAGCCTTGTCGCCTTGTCGCCTTGTAGTCTTTACTTATATGTAAATAATATTTTTTGATGGCGGGGAAAGGCCCAAAAAGGCCGATGGCTGCCAAGGGCCGACATAAAATCTCAAGGGCCGATATTCGGCCCCCCAGGGGCCGATCTGGCAACCCTGCTGACACTTTTAAATGCTCTGTAACTGACACCAGAGTCACCAGACTGACACACACAAAACACAATGTAGTGTTGCCAGATGACCATGTGAGTTTCCCCCTCATTTTTTTCAAAAACCCCCCGAAAATTAGCTTTTTGAGGAAAAATCACTCCAAAACAGTTTTTACTCATTTCAAATTTCAATATGTATTTTTTTTTAATTTTAAAAACAAAATGGGTACTCTTTCCTAATAATGTCTCGTCATAAAACGATAACGAACTAATTGAATTAATAGATAGAATTTGTTACTGAAATATGAAAATTAGTAGGTATTGGTGATCCTACGTGTTTATTTTCCCCGCGAAAATCCCCCCAAAGAATCCGTCCCCCCGAATCTCCCCCCAAAGGCGAAAAAAGCCCCCGAATTTGCAGGGAATCCCCCCCATCTGGCAACACTGACACAATGAATTAATCTGTCAAATCAATGTCTGTTAAGTCAATCTAGGTACCTATTGGCCGTTTTCACATTACACGGCACGGCAGCGGCGACGGCTGTCACTGAGATATTTGCGGGGTTTTCATTGGTCAGTGACCAGTTGTCATTGGTTACTGACCAATGAAAACCCCGAAAATATCTCAGTGACAGCCGTCGCCGCTGCCGTGCCGTGTAATGTGAAAACGGCCATTACCTGGACTTTTTGGAGGGAAGTGGAAAAGTGATGTTGTCATTTTTGTTTTAATTTCCAAAGCTTGTTTCCGTGTATGTGTAATGTTAGTGGAATATTAACTATTATATGTTCATAGATGTGCGTGAGTGTGGGCAATTTCGGGCATCGACGTAATACCATTGAACATGACTGTGGACTACAAACTTTATTTTCCATTCATTTAATCAAGAATAATCCTTATGTGACGGACTTAACGCCCACGATGCACGCATTATAAAAACCGGTCCGAGCCAGATACCTATAACTGCGCCTTCTTTCCCTTTCTAACAGTACAACCTTTCATCCCTTGTGTTGCCAGTTAATATTTATTCGATCACCTTAAACTTGGTACATTTTCATGTTAAGAATAATAAACAATAAAGTCGATTAATGAAATACCTATGGTAAAGTATAAGAATATCCTAAGATTAAAATTTCAAATATAAATAAATATCTGGAAATAAGTACTTACCTTCTTTAATAATTCGCTTGTAATTGTCAGTTCCGTGATGTCTATAGGAATCGTAGCAGAAATAAAATTAAAAACTTGAAACACAGAACGTCAATTTGCGTGACACACGACATTTTCAGCTAATTTTAAATCTAGAGGATTGTGCTGAATTTTCTCATAAAAATGGGTAGAATATGCGTAATGGAAGGGTGTAAAAGCGAATATTATCCGAATTAAGGATTATCTTAACATAGGTAAGTGGGTAACTATGTTTTCCACGTTAAGTACATTTTAGATGATCGGGTGACATACATTTCGGTAGTAAAAAAGACTATAATATAAATCTTATTATGTGTCTGTGTTAACCGAGGAATATCGTCCACGGGAACTGTTTGCAGCGATAAAGTCGCGCTTTTCGTTGCCGCACGACTGCATCGCTACTTTTTGAAGTCGGTCGCATTTGCAACGCGCGACAGACCACACGCTGGTAAAACGCGACGCTCACGCCGCGTTGTCACGGCTCGCCGGGCTCGCACACGGCGTTCGCGTCGTTCACACGCTCGAGGAACGCGCACGTCTAGGGCCAGATTAACCCTTTCAGGGCCCCTAGGCAATGCAATTCTCGGGGCCCCTTTCCTTTACCCTTTTGTTACTTTTTAATAGTACATTACTGCCACGGTCTGTAATGAGTGTGTTGCTGGGCGCGTTGTTGATGGCCGAAAGCGCGGCGCAGCGCAGCTCCAGGCCTCCACAGCGCGGTCAGCATTGCAACCCTTGATGGACAATATAAAATAAAGGCCGAGACCGATGGTTTGTCGATTGAAATTGTTTGAAATCGGGACGACTTTTGACTTTACACTTCCCGATTACACCTAAGCAATAAAAAACAAAAAAACAATTTTGTCTTTTACAGATCCCAGGCGTGTAAATTGGTTACAACAAATACCTATTGGCTACAGAAAAATTACCCAAAATTCCGTCATATGCAGCAAGCATTTTAAGCCGACAGATTATGTCCCTAATTTAACACAACGAGTTTTAAAAGAAAATGCCCTGCCCTAACTGTTCCTTTTCGTTAGCACAAAGGACAATGGGCAAAAATGGTCCAAATGTCCAACACTTCCGAGACCTACGTCACTCGATAGACCACTACATACTGAGTAACTTTTGCAAAGGCAGTTCAACAAAATAGGTTGTCAGTAAAAAATGAGTAGTTTAAAAGAATATTTTTATTTTTTTATTTCACACTTAGTGTTATGTCTTATACATTTTTTTCGAAAGGCAACAATATAAATACACTTTCTAACATTAAATAAAAATAAAAAAAGCTGTCAGAAAGCAAAAAATGCCGTGAAACATATTTTATTATTATTATTGTTACCTGATGATAAGTGAAAAAGTAAGGTAACGCATAGAAGGTACCTGCTTATTTATTTTATAAAAGCGCAACATCAGAAAATACGTAAGAATGCTGCTGTTGTTGTTGTTGTTCACTTTTCATCAGGTAACAAAAATAATAATAAAATATTTTTCAAGGCATTTTTTGCTTTCTGACAGCTTATTTTATTTTTATTTAATGTTAGTAAGAGTATTTGTATTGTTGCCTTTCGAAAAAAATGTATAAACATAATACTAAGGGTGAAATCAAAAAAAATAGTTTTTTAAACTACCCATATTTTTTTTACTGACAGCTTATTTTGTTGATCTGTCTTTGTAAAAGTTACTCAGTATTTAGTGGTCTATCGGGTTACGTCAGTGGTGTATATTTGGACCAAGTCCCATACAATTTTGCCCATTGTCCTTTAATTTTGTCTTATGGTCTAATTAGTTGGATATTCTTAGGGTACCGTACCTAATAAGGAAAAAAAACTAAACCCTAATATGATCACTTTGTTGTCCGTCTATCTGTCTCTATGTCCGTCTGTCACAACTTGCACAGCCCAAATCAAACATAACATGTTTACAGTAGTAGGTACCTTTTATAGCATAGAAAAAGAGTAAGTATAGGAAACATAAGTATAGGAAAAAACATAGATATGGAGAGCCTAGACAACGTCCAAGCGTGTGAAGTGTCATGTTACTTTATATTACAAAGTGGCAAAATCTACGATCTTAAATACTATTTTGTAACTTCATTTAGGTTGCCAAGATACAGACAGGCACTCGTGTGGTTTGGCCAACGCAGACTAATTTATTGTACCTACTCATGTTCTTAAGAAAATAAACATCCTTTTCCTTATTTTATTATTTTCCTATCATAACAATCTCGGAACAAAAGCACGTTTTCACTAGATGTCCATGGGGACGTTCTCAAAATTTCAAAATATTATGGTCACTCTTGTTGGCAAAGGAAACAACGTTCAGTATGGTATCTCGCTGTCGGCTTCACTTTTGCTGCCAAGTCCGCATTCCAGGTGTTAGAGACTTAAAACTTCCTTGATTTCGGGTTCCTCCCAAAAGCCTAGTAATTTGTCAGTAAAGTATCCGTCACTTTACTGATAGGGTTTGGGGGGTTTTTTTAGGCCTAGCCAAAGGTCTTCCTGTGCTTGACGCAGCAAAAACAATTTTATTATTATATTTTATTTGACACTGGCATATGCGAAAAGCCACGCCATATCGAAGAAAAAAAAATCTATTACCTAACTGTCATTGTCACTGTCTGAGTCTGACTGACAGACGGCTAATTTAAAAACTATGAAAAAACTCGTTTTATTTACACTGATTTGTACGAGATGTCGCTAGGCGAACGATACATGTGTACGCACCAATTAAGTAGGTATTGGCTTAGATAAAGAATGTACCTGTAGATTTGACAAGCGCGAACACCCGTAAGGGACAAAAGATGTATAATCCTGCTAAATTACGCTTAACCCTAACTTCTATGGAACGTGATCTGACGTACACTACTTCTTAATTTGGTTGGGTGGTGCTTTGTTTGGCTCATACTGGACCAAAGACCTACCAAAAGTTTGAGCCCAACAAACTTAGGGCGATACGCAGAAAGTGACAAAAGATAGTACGTCTATCTCTTTCACTCTTAGGATATCGGGCGTAAGCATGTCTCGCTTAAGCAAGGTATTATTATTACCGTGTCATCTCTATTGATCTTTTCTCTATGGGTATTGGTGTATTCCATTGACCATAAGAAAGGAGCCCCATTACCGCTTTGCGTTGCGTCGTCGCGGCGTCGCCTTGCGGCGTTTTACATATATTATATAGTGGCATGCCACATTTATGCGTTGCGTCGTCGCATGCGACGTTTCAACGGAGAGACGAAGCGGAGGAGGGTGATCATAGATTTATTATTTGATGCGCTGCGCTGTCGCGTCGCGTCGGTGGGATGACGTACAGCGTTCCGCTGCTAGAGGGAGACGTGCGTATACGACGGCGTGGAGTCACCCTCTTGCGTTGCGACGTCGTGGGTCGTCGCAACGCAAGTGTGGCATACAATGCGTTGTCCGTTGCGACGACGCAGCGCAGCGCGCTAGTGGGCTCGGCTCTATGGTGTATTCGTACCATGAACGTAAATAAATATTCCATTTTGATAATAATAATCAATCGCCAGACTTATACACCAACCGTATGCTCCCAGACTTATACACCAACCGTATGCTCCCAGACTAAGCAACGCTTGTATTATGGCTACCGTAGTACAATGGACTGGGGGCGATGCCAGTGGCACCCAGACCAGGGCAAATAACGGAAAGGCCGTTTCTGAAATTTGCCTTAGGTGCCGGGAATCGAACCCGCAACCACCCGATGCAGTCAGCCCAGCAGCCTACGCTCGAACCACTGCGCCATACTCTCGTCACTAGATCTGTTATTTGTTTTAATTACGGTCGATTGTTGTATAGTATTAGGTACTGGGGGCTTACCACAAGCTCTTATTGCGATTCAATTATAGGAACGTTTTAACGTCGTTTTAATGACGTTTCTTATTGTCATGACAATAAGGTACGTCATTGCACAATTAAAAAGTCGCTGAAACGTTAATACGTTCCTGTAATTGAATCGCAGTAAGAGCTTGTGGTAAGCCCCCTGAGCTTGCTAATAAATTGCTCTATAAAAATAAGTGGAGTATTAAGAAATGATTAAAGAAAAGACAGTAGTATTTAAAATAACTTTATTAGCTGGTTTTGTAGAAAAAAATACTATTGGTAAGTACAAATATATAAAATTATGAAAAATCTTAAAATGACTAATGTTCGAAACAATTTTAATAACGTACCACATATTATGTACCTAGTGCAATATGACATGAATAGTTAAACAATAGCTGTGTAGCGACTTCACATCTCGCTACCAACAGATGGCGCTAGTTGCACGCGCCAATACAAAAATGGAGTCCTGAACCACGCAAGCAACATTCCCGAGGCACGGAGCATATATACGAGACCCCGACAACATCCATCGGGGCGTAGCGGCCGACCCCGCTAGACATACCACCCGCCTGGCCGGAAGATCTTCCCTTTAGGGCCAAATTTTACGGCCAAAGATGGTTATTTCTGGCTGGAATGGCTAAGTAAATGGATTCAACACTATAGGTAGGTATCCTTGTTTTTGCTGACCAATGTCACTTGTAATTCTTGTAAATAACAATTTGCAAAATAACTCATAACTAGCTGCAATCACTGATCAGGGGGGTTACTCCGAAATACGTCGCTGACGGATCGTTCGAAGTACGGATTCGATTTACGATCAAAACAATGTCAAATCGTAGAGAAAAACGAAAGAAGAAATGTCAAATCACGACAATCCGTCAGCCGAAACGTTAGGTTCGTATTTCGGAGTAGGCCAGCAGTAACCGATCGGAGGTTAAGCAATGCTTAGCAAGGTCAGTCAAAGATGGGTGACCATTTAGTGGCATTTAAACTGAGCGCCTCCATGCTTGAGCACGTATTAAGTCGGTCCCGGTTGTGGTCATTTAGATAGCAGTCGTTAAGCCATGTTATAAGCCTTGGGCGGCTTAAACAACTCTGAAACCAGGTACCAGGGAACCATACGATAAGAAGACTTGCTAAATAAATGAATCTCTGTTAATTGTGTCAGTAGGTACAATTTCATGAGTAGCACTTGTTTATTAATATATTATTGGATTGCGCAATTTCACTCAGGTACAATAAAATTGTAAATTATGATAGTCGCCAAGCAAAATACCTATTGTAGTCTTATTATCAAATAGCCAAATTCCTTACACGCCGGCCTCGACGTTGTATATTATAAAATTCCATTTTACATGATAATTAAAAAATAAACCTTTAAATAGATACCTTAGATAACACTTCATTCTCTTGACTATTTGTTTTTTTTACAATAGAAATATTTTATGATGTACCTACTATGTAGAAGGCACTTATTAAATGTTCAAAATACATTTTATTGTTATTGTAAGTATGTAAAAATTGGGATGAGGTACAAACTATAAAAAGGCACACACATTGTATTTACATAAGTTACCTACAAATAGGTTTAGAAAATAGATATTTTTAAATTCGTCTTTTAAATAGCTGACATTGTAAACTGTCTAAGAATCTCTATAAATTTGGCGGATAGCCTATGTTATGAAGCATACCTAGTAATTAAGCTTTATATCAGTGAAAGGACTTTCAGAATCTGTCCAATTCAGAGTGGTCCCCTACATATACCCCCTTATTCATAGAGATTTTGCCCAGTTTGCAATGGTTATGAAAGGCATTTTTAGGAACAAATATGATTTGTAACTCCACTGCAGGTCGATTATAACATTCTATGAATAAGGGGGATAAACTTAACCTCCTTATATGTTTTAAATACTGGTATTTTATGCTGACCCTGTTTACAATACACAAATACAAATACACTTTTGTAAATATTAATATATTTGCATAAGGTAGGTAGTTATTTATGCTTACCACACAAATAAATTGTGTCTAGTATGTATGTTATTAAAAAAATGTAAATCAACCAATTGATTGGTTTGCATTTAATTGAGGTATTCCTCCTATGTTATAAGTACTCTAGGTAAGTATATTGGCAAAAATATTATGCATTTATAATACAATCAATTATTCAAAGTACTTAAATAAATACTAAGTCGATGACTAACTTTTGGGTAAGTTATAACAATATACAATCTCATTCCGGGTTAGTAAAAAAGATAACTAGAAATTATTTGATTTAAAATCATATGAATTAGACATTCTGGCTTATAAGTACACTCTTATCTTTTCCAAAGAATAAATTTAAAATCAAGATAATAGTAATGCAAGTAAATATCATGGCTTACATGGGCGCCGGCAGCTGGGTGCAAGGGGGTGCACAATGCACATGCACCCTATCGGAAAACAAAATACAGATTTTCTTTAATAAGTCACTTTTTTAATAAAAAATTTGTTTAACACCTTGTCAATAAATTCAGTATCCTTCTCTACTCTTGCCTTTGAACTCTATATTTTATATTAGTTAATAGTATAATGAGTAGATGTAGATCTATGCATCTCCCTGAAAATGGCCTGGCGGCGCCCATGATGGCTTGAGATTTTTTCTAAATAACAGGTAGTCAAAAGACCTGTTTAACTTTAATTACTGAACAAAATTATGTCATTCGCTTCAAGAAGAGAGGACGGAGTTGCAAGCTCTAAGACATAATTTTTGATGGCGATGTTGCCAACACAACCTGAATAGAAACCTGTAGTGGACAAATCCTACATCTGTTTCCTACAATTCATAATTATTACGCCTACAACTATCCACTCACAACCCTCAGTTCATAATTATATCTCATTTATGGCTCATTTACATTATCAAATTGATTTAAATTATGCTCTTAAAAATTAATGTTATAAGGTCAGTTCAGATAGAGCAGAAAAATGCGTGTGGAATTTGTTGGCTATGGTAGTTTAGGCTATGGTAATACGACCGTATTACCATAGCCTAAAGCCGGCTCCCAAACGCTCGAAACCGCGCGCTCTATTCTCGTCGCGAGCATGCGCATTTTCAATGGAGCCAGCAAATTCCTCGCGCATTTTTCCGTTCTGTCTGAACTGACCCTTATGAGCCATTTGTATTTTACAATGTATACCATTGAAGCCAGTTGGTGAATTTATACAATTGCACATACAACTTCTTTGGCGGGGTGTCATCATGAGGGTACAAAATACCTGCTGAAGCTTTACAATTGCTAAGGATGTTGCCCTGATGCTCACTGCGGTACACGACCCCATCACAGTCCTCCAGATCCAACGTCTTGTTAAAACAAATGCGTATTTCGAAAATATACTGCTTACCGTCTTCAATCTTACATTCAACCACTGGATTTTTACCGATACCCTTCTTCACAGCACTGTAAATATCCGCAAGCTTATACAGTTTATCGTTTGATGGCACGATGTTAGAGGCATTCAGAATGTCCGTCATTGAGAATGTTTTGAGCCAGCTGATGCCCTTTGAGAAATATTTAAGTTCGGAATTGAAGGCGTCCAGGATCGCTGCACAAGTGCCATGTTTGTTCCATTCGTGCGCCCAGAAATCGTAAATTGGCGTACCTGAAATAGAACCGAGAATACTTACTGTTCTTAAAAGGCAACAGAGCATGCGCTGAACTAAAAATTATTTTTGTAAAAAAAAAACAAAACGACTTCAGAAAAACCTGGAGCACTAAAAAGCCTGAAATAATATTTCTATTACCACCTCTGCCTAACCCTTCGGGATAATCAGGCGTGATGGTGTGTTAGCGAGTATTTGGAGTCGGTGCCAATCTTAGTATGCCAAATCTACCTACTATAAAAGTAAGAATATAGATTGGCACCGACTCCAAATACTCGCTAACACACCATCACGCCTGATTATCCCGAAGGGTTAGGCAGAGGTGGTAATAGAAATATTATTTCAGGCTTTTTAGTGCTCCAGGTTTTTCTGAAGTCGTTTTGTTTTTTTTTTACAAAAATAATTTTATTTCACGATTTTTAGTGGCGCCATACTTTGTCACCCCATGAGTGCAAAGCTCTCATCAATAGAAATGAATTAAGTCCAAACACAAGGTAGCTACTGTAAAACGTTGAGGAGTTCCCTTGACTGTCCTTCGTTTTCATCATCAGCCCCCTAATGACAGTCACAACCCATCTAGGTGTAAAGTTCTCATCAATACAAGTTAATCAAGCCCAAACACCAGGTAATTGGTGTAAATCGTTGAGGAGTTCCCTCGGCTGTCTTTCGGCTCCATCATCAGATCGACTCCAGACCTTAATTAAATAGTAGGTAGTGCTTTAAAATACTTAATGAAAAAAAATAACAAACGCACTAGTCGCCACTACGATTTTCGATGGTTCCCCTCGATTTCTCTGGAATGCCATCATCAGATCCTGGTTATCTTATCATGGTACCACCCTTGGGATATTTTCTTTCCAATAAAAAAAAAACATCAAAATCGGTTGGCGTGATATTGAGTTATACGTCCATTTGTCGCGCACATACTTAATGCAAATTTAAGATTTATGTGGTTTTCTCATGGATGCCATTGTCAGAACTGGATCAAATTGAAATGGGACCACACGAGAAGCACCAGCATTCAAATAAAAAAAGAATCATCAAAATCGGTTCACCCAGTCGAAAGTTATGTGGTAACAAACATAAAAAATAAAAATGATAAAAAAAAAAAAAAAAACATACAGTCGAATTGAGAACCTCCTCCTTTTTTGAAGTCGTTTAAAAACAGTAGGCATCTTTTTATTTGAAACAAACAAAAGACTAGTTCTTTTTATTAAACATGCTATTTTTGTGTAGCATTTTTTGTGTCAGCATCTTTTCCATTAAACTGATCCACTATAAGCAATAAGAATGAGTTAAAAGGCTTTTAGCCAACAATATGACTGCTTAGCACAGTGGTTCAAGCGTAGACCTCTTGTCCCACTGCATCAGGTGGTTGCAGGTTCATTTCCCATCTTTGCCCAATTTTGGGAACGGCCTTGTAGTAATCAGCCCTGGTCTGGCTGTCAATAGGATCACCCCCAGTCCATGATCGTATGGTAGTCATAGTACAAGCGCTGCTTAGTTTGGGACAATACTGGTGTGTCAGTTTGGCGATATTTACATACCTTTCTCAATGTTAGTCCAGGATTGTTCCAAGTCATCCTCTATAGGCTTCACCTGTTCTGGGTCGAAAAGCCACGTTTTGTTGCAAAACGCGGGTCCCAAACTACCCAATTTGGTCGGCCAGACACCGTGGATCAACCAGGAATCAGGTTTATTGGGCATGGTACAGGTGTGAGACGGTTTATGGTGTGTCCAGATTTTACACACGGTTTCCGGCCAATGTTGTGTAAATATTAACAAATCCCATTGATGGTCATCCTTCACATGCTTCAGTTGAGCGTAATCTAGGCTAAAGAGATCAAATACACAGATAACTTTCACGCAAATCCAAAATCGTCAAGGCAATCACCCAAAGTCGCACTCACCTTATATACAGAACTATTAATGAAATCCAACCGCCTTTAAACATTTTTAAGTCGTTGAATGTTGCAGCTCCTGTTGACTGACGTTGTCACGGCGCGAGCAAGAATTTATTTATTTTCATTCAAGAAAAATATTAAAATATTTTGAATAGCATACGTAATTCAATTCACTGACACAAGTGACAAACACACAACACACACGAATTAATCCGTCAAATGTTTGTTAAGTCAATCTACTAACTGTCAATGTCACTGTCTGAGTCTGACTGACAGACGGCCTTAAAGACGGCTAATTAAAAAAAAAACGTTTTATTTACACTGCTTTGTACTAGATGTCGCTAGGCGAACGATACACATGCCTTTGCCACTATGGCGGGTTCTATGAAACTAATTTTCTGAATCGAAATTCCTTTGACCTACTTACGTATGTTTTTTTTACACCGAAACAATAAATTTAGGCTTGAGGTCATAGATATTAATCTACTGCTTACACATTCAAGAGTAATGTGTACCTAAGTGTATCTAATTTTGCACTTGGGAGGAAGTTTGAGATAAGTAGGTAAGTACCTATATAAAATTATATCCTCTACATAACAATAACGAAAGCATGTCTTTCGCAGAACGCGGACGCTGACCTAAGCGTTTTTTTTTCCATACCGTTGTCCGGTAACCTCATTCCGCGTTTTTCTGCGCCCGTCACTCGGTCCGATGCACCAATGAAAAAGACGATCGCGTGCGTTACGATACGATGGGCAAGTATCGCTATTTACAACAGATGCATTACCTATGATTCGAGCTGTGATCACAAAATGTCGTTTAACGACATTTATTGTTCCGAAGTCCGCTCGGCTCACTGTTTTCGGTAGTTGTAAATTTGATTCCTGCCAGAGGCAAATTTTGGAAGCAGCCTTTTCCAAATTTGCCCTGGTCTGGGTGTCACTGGGAATGTCTCCAGTCCATTGTACGGTACCTATTGTACCTACAAGATTTGCGCTTAGTTGGAGACCATACAGTTGGTGTGTTAGTCTGGAAAAAAATATAAGCGTCACACGCTTAATGCCGGCGGCAAATTATCAGGAACTTTCTGTATGAAAAACGCATTAGTACCTACCTATCTAACTTTCAGAAATTTGCTGGAACGGTCGGAACCTACCCTACCGTTCTGCCCATCCTAGCCGTTAAACTATAGACATAGGTAAGCTTTGATACAAGTATTTTTAATAAGTACTTACCTACTAGGCCGTTCACAAACTCTGTATTTCTCATACTTTTTTTTGTTATGTATAAGCTCTGGCGATTTTGAAACAAGCTCTTAGATTTTTTTTTTACTTAAATCTTTAAATTAAACATTAGGTAGGTAGGTATCCGACGATTCTAGAACAGGGCTTTAGCCTAAGAAAACTTTATAAAGCTTAATGCCTATCCAATTATCATTCAAAACTTTTAAATCGATAGAAACTTGCTAAAATACTTCGGAATCGCCTCGCGAACGTTTCGAAATATATTTATAATGTTTAGGGCACCTTGTGGCGCCAATGTCACCGGTTCGATGGCACGAACCCATTGACCCTCAGAGATAACTGCCTAGCCTGCCTATAGTACACTACACGGGTATGTTCTTTATGCACATACGCTTTGCCCGACGTAATGATACTGCGGGGTGTGGCTTTTATTAACAAGGTTTTCTTTTTAATAGGTGCCTATTTTTTGTGGTTATAGGTACGAATTAAATAACTGGAGCATTTATACAGGGTGATTTTTTAAGAAGATCACGCCCTGTATTATCCGAAGAGTTAAGCATGCAGTACTGCTCATGTTCATGGTACCTAAATGAATAGGTATACATTTTATCTCCGAAAACTGGTGAAGACCAAAGGACTATCGAAAACATTGTTCATGCAAACATGTAATATTTTTACATAGCATTCTATTGCCGTATAAGACACAACCTGGGGGCTTACCATGACCTCTTACCGCGATTCAATTATAGGAACGTTTTAACGTTTCAGCGACTTTTTCTGCAATGACGTACCTACCTTATAGTCATGACAATAAGAAACGTCATCGCTGTCGTTGAAACGTTAAAACAATACTGCTATAAGAGGTGGTGGTAGGGCCCCTGCTTACAAAAGTAGACGCTAAAAATACTCCTCAAACGGAAGCAATACATACAGCGACCATTATTCAGCCAATAATGCCACAATCACCGTCATCGCTACCTTATATACTACAACGATCATTGGCACGGATTAATTAAAAAAGCGGCCGTTGCTCTCAATTGCATTAAAATTAATGCAATTGCAGCAAAAAGCGGCTCAGCGCGTGCGCTTCCGGGCGGGTATGTGGGTGCAAGAAGTGCGCGCGCGCCGCCCGCGGCTCCGTGACGCGTTTTTCTGTTTAATTAACGTTGTAAGTGCGATCGCATGTGAATGTTGGCATGTAATGGCAATTCACACTTGCCTGGGCAGTCCTGGGCAATCCTGGACCAAAGGGTTATGTAATGGCGTCATCGCAACGTGTAATTGAGATGCTAACATAGGGGATAGAAAAATTAAAACCGTGACGCGGTGTTTGCGTGACGCTGTAAGCGGCCGATGGCATTTAATAGGAGACCACGGCCTTATAGAAAGTCTTGTAACACCATTGTAAACTGCCTAATCTGTATAAATTTGGCAGAAAGCGTTTTAGCGAGGGTTAAATGAGTGGTTAAACAATAATAATGTGGATTGAGTAACTGTAGGTCATTAGATGTGTCCATATGGCGCGCATGCCTCACCCGAGCACTCATATTATGACATTACGTCTATGCGTTCCGACGTCGAGTGAAAAGTGAGTGCTCGCGCGAGGCATGCGCCTGATGAAGACGCCGCCATTTAACATATTTGAAAGGGTATAATAATAATTAATAATTTAAGAACTTATACTGTGGCGGGGTAGGTGCATTTCAGCTATAAGACGGCCTTAAATTGCATTACATAGCTAGATCATATCCTGTTAGTTCGAAATCAGATTGTCGTATTTAGGGGGGTTATTTATCGATACACAGGCTAATAATATCTGTTATAAAGCTAGTAATAAAAAAAAAAGTTTATGCTGGACTGGTCCATCTGTCTTAATGAAACTAATGACGTATAAATTCCTTAATACCTACCAAGTTATAAAAAATATATTTTATTCCATTTTCAAACTAGGTATTTCCTCGGTTCCTGGCCAATAAACAGCTCGCCGCCGGCAGTTCAAATAAGGAATGTTGTTTAAAATAGCGATGTGTCGCTGTCCTGTGCGCGGGCGCTCGCCACCCCGTGACGTCAGCAGGAATCCGAGTCGGAAATGAGTCACGAGCCTGCGCCCGCGCCGCCGGCCTGAGTCACAGGGAATGTGGTCCTAACCTTACTGCTTTTATATTACACGCGTTCTTTTGTTACTGCTATGTTAAACTGGAGTTAGTGGTATAATGACCACTAGGTACCTACCTAACTTACTACTACTAGCACTAGTAACTGATGTTTAAAAAGTGACATTTCCGTAACGAAAAAAGTATCTCTAGATGCCATGACGGAGGTCATGTTATCTTAACTAAGTATTTATAGTTATTTAATAGTAGCCAGCCATGTCAAATATTATTTAATAAGTACCTGTCTAGCCTAGCTCTTAATGCTTCTTTAATAGTTCAACTTTCAACCCCTATTAACTAAGGGGGTACCTTAAGGGGTAAGTATTTTGTTTTGTACTAGCTTTTGCCCGCGACTTCGTCCGCGCAAATTTTAATAAAAAAAATGGATCCCGGATCCCGGATCCCGGACCCCGGTTCCCGTATCCCGTATCTCGGATCTTTTCCACCATACCTCATTTTGTTATATCTCAAAGGGTTAAGGCAGCGTTTTCGTTGAAAGCTCCCAGACGGCTTATTTTTTTCGGACACCTCCAACATATATCATTATATTTTAGCCAATGTATACAAAAACTTCACAAATTATATCCTAAAACCTTCCTCGAGAACCACGCTATCTATTTAAAAAATCGCATCAAAATCCGTTGCGTAGTTTTAAAGATCTAAGCATACATAGGGACAGACAGACAGCGCGAAGCGACTTTGTTTTGTAGTGAGTGATAACAAATACTTAGGTCCCACTGCTGGGCACGGTCCTCCCCTCAATGCGAGGGGGATTCAGGCCATAATCCACCACGCTGGCCCAGTGCGGGTTGGTGGATTTCACATGTCTAAGACATGCAGGTTTCCTCACGATGTTTTCCTTCACCGCAAGCAAGTGATAATCATATTAAAGTTATGATTCACACATAGATTGCGATAAATCCAGAGGTGTGAGCCGGGGTTTGAACCCAGGACTTTAAGCCCGCAAGACGCGTGCTTAACCGATCGGCTACCACTGCTTTAGTAACAACTATTGTTATAAAAATGAAACGATGTCTTATCTAGTGACTCTATGGACTAGATTCTAGTCCATAGATGCTGGCAATACCAAAGACATCGCTCGCACTTTGCTGACTTGAAGGGGAGTGGGACAGAGGGAGAGAAAAGTGGTTTAGGTTTCCGGCTCTCTCACTTATACGAAACGCAGCTGTAATAGCTACTTTACGCCGATCTTTTGTGAGAGGGTGGTATTACCCCGGTCAAGCCCATATATGAGCTGCAATCAATGGCTACAGCTTGGCTTTGCCACCAAAGTGTATGTTTTGCTTCCGCCTTAATTGCATTGCTGATAACAACAGTGATTATCAAGTTGAAATGTTTGCTTTGGGCACATGGTGCAGGTTCAAATCCTGCCACGAATCTTTGACATTTTCAATTTTAGTCCGAATATTCGATGGGACCTTACGCAAGGTCCCTAAATCTCAAAAAAATAATCTCTAACTCTTATTATACCTTGATTTATTAAATAAAATCTATTGTATGCCGGAACGCAGATATACGCGAGACAATTGATTTTCCATTGCCTACTAGAGATCGGTTGTACTAGGTAAATTTGGGACTAGGTGCACCTATTCCTAGTAATTAAAAATACGTGATCCAAACACCTGTTCCACCTATTCCACCTAGTCTCAAGTACTTATCGGCTATGGTTCACGTACTTAGTCCTTAGCTCCATAATAGGACTCGATACATGAGATCAAATGGGGACAAAAACTGCATTTTGCTCACTTCAGATATCGCTACTGCTTACAATATGTCATTCTCCATAGTAATTATGTAAACAAACTTGTTTAGATTAAAATTATTTCATAATATATTGATTGCGTCGTCACGCTCACGCAATACGGTACGGTACTTGGTACTTGGTGCGTCAGCGGACGTGTTGAGCGCTAATACTAGGTGTACTAAGTACTGTCAAAATTGGAATAGGTGCCACCTAGTCTCGTAAAATACCTAGTCTTCGCACCTGTTCTAGTAAATACGACTCGATACGAGCGTGATATTAATTTTTACAGGTGAGATCAAATAGCGTGTAGCAAGCGCAATTATCGCGTCAGGCAGGTGGATTTATGATACGTGATTGGAAGCCCGCACTGTATATTGAGCTATCAGTTACAGTTGATATGTCCGGATATATTACTGGCCTTTTTAACCGACTTTAAAAAAACAGCGTTCTGGGGGCTTACCATGACCTGTTATCGCGATTCAATTACAGGAACGTTTTAACGATTCAGCATCTTTTTGTGCAATGACGTACCTTATCGTCATGACAATAAGAAACGTCATTGCACAAATGGCCGCTGAAACGTTAAAACAAAACTGCTATAAGAGGTGGTGGTAAGCCCCCTGTTCCACGCACAGACACAGATCTAAATAGATGACGCATGTCCCTCGTTTTGTATGAAACCAAGCGTGCCACTTTTTTCTACCTGCTGTGAGCCTTTTATCTCGGTAAATTTTTCTTGTGGATTTTTTACAGCTCAACGGCATACGGCACATCTAGGCATTTTTTTAAATGTCGTATGAACGTCCGGCACCGGCAGCGGTGGAGCACGGACTGAATAAACGGCATCAAAAGCAGTGCTTTTGGCACGCAAAGTACATACACTTGCGGCATCTATTTAGATCTACGTCTGTGGTTCCATGTTTGTTTGTATGTGCGCGTTTACTTCAGAAACTGCTCGACCGATTTTTATGAAAGTATCACATTTTGATAGAGTACCTTTGGATAGCTACGTGCCCACGTTTCCTGAAATTTTGACACATAATAATAACATTGCCAGACAAACACACCAACTGTACGGTCCCAAAGCTTGTGCTATGTACCTCTGACGGGAACGAACCCGCAATAACCCGATACCCCAATAACCCGCAAAAACCCGCAATAGCGGTCATCAAATCGTTGTTAAAGACTTTGATTTAAGATTTAAGTGTGTTTAAAAAAAGGACTCAACTCAAAGAATTTATAAATAAACCTATTACCTCCTAATCGGACCCGCGAATATTAATTAACACTATTCAAGGCCTTATTTCAGACTATTCTAGGCCATATCAGGCCGACTTAGCGCCGCCATACACGGACTGCTTGTAGCTGTCGGAACGGGCAGCTACAAGCAGTTATCAAGCAGTTGTCAAGCAGTCGGCCGCATCGACAGCCCGCCGGCAGCCCGCCGACTGCTTGAAAACTGCTTGTAGCTGCCCGTTCCGACAGCTACAAGCAGTCCGTGTATCGCGGCGCTTAGTTGCAATGTAGGTTACACGTGCGGTGATATCACAACACCTGGCTCGCTGTAGTCCAGTGACCACGATTAGAATAAAGACATCTATTATAATAATGTTCTGTCTTGACTGTGACGTCACCAATCTATTCTATACTTGATAAATAAAATTGAAGTGTCTGTTTGTAATGTCAAAATAACAGCGTTTTACTAAATGGATAATAATATGAAAGTATATGAGTGCTTCCCTACCGCGCACGATCCCGGGGGGTTACTTTGAAAAACGAAACGAAAGCTTCGGCTGACGGATCGGGTGAACGGATCCGAAGGAAGGATTCGATGATCGTGATTTGACGTTTCTTCTTTTGCACGATTTCAGCGTTTGACATGGTTTTGATTGTAAGAAACGTCAAAAAAATCACGATTATCGAATCCATACTTCGAATCCGTAACACTTTCAGAGTAGGAAATCGCCCGATCCGTCAGCCGAAGCTTTCGTTTCGTTTTTCAAAGTAACCCCCCTGTTCCCTCGGTGCGTCGGTGCGGGCTGGTGCGTGTCCGTCCGCGATATCACCCATCGTGGGACCCTGGCTTAAGTATGTACCCTTCTCGTCCTTCTGTCACACCAGTCACACTATCCTTCAAGTCGTGCGAGCGCTAGGCTGCCTTTGATATTGCAAGCATCTATAGGCTACGGCTAACTGCTTAACAATAGGGCTTGCCTGTACGCTTGTTTATACCTGAGTCTCATAAAAAATATATTTTTAAAGCTAGTTTTTATGGCTATTAGGTAAACAAATTAAAAATAACGTATTCAGATTATATTCAAGACTAGAAATATTTATAAGCTCAGAGATCGCTGTTTCTAAACATAAAATATTATTAGTGAAAATATAGGCAGGTGACTACATAATTAGGACGGAGTAGTGTCTGGCTTACGAAGGTCCTAGGAATAAATTTGTATTCAGATCGTCACCAGTAATCGTTCTAAATCAAAATTATAATGGAAAATGTCAAAGTTCACGGTCGAAAGATAATTGTTTACCGAACAATAGAGGTTGTTCCAAAAGTGCGAAATAATATTTGGCGGTTTGGATGAGTGAAGGTGTATGGCATTAAATAGAATCTATAAACATTCGATCACATTTTTTTCCAATTTAAAAAAGTAAAGTAAATAAATTAAATAAATAATCTACCTATCCCTCGGGATTAGGTAATAGTCAGTTCCTGTATACACGGCGACAAGGTTCACCACCTGTCACGTTGGGTTCTGACTATCTGGTGAAACGTGGGCTTTGAGTTGGCTTAATACCTCCACAATGTGGTGGTGTATGGCCACTCAAGCCTCTGACTACCCCCCGAATGGGGATAAAAGTCGTGACGTTATATATGTGTATATATATATAAATAATCTTTAGAACTACGTATGCACAATTTTTATAGTCTATGTCTTGAATATTAGTGGCTACTACTTGTCAATACAGTATAGAGTGTAGTTAACGCCATTTGATGTGTTCAAAGACCGCAACACGAAAGTCGTCACACACATTCAAAGGCATAACTCAGTAACTATGATAGTTATGTATAGTCTGTCTTCAGAAGGCATCTACATTACATTCATTACATACCAGCTACCTTACTGGTATGTAATGTATGTAATGTAGGTACCTAAATTATAATTTCGGACTTTTGAAACACGGGCTAGGCTAGGCTTAGGTAAATATTGTTGTCAGAGTTATTAATTACTAGCTTTTGCCCTCGACTTCGTCCGCGCATAATTATTATTTTTATATAAATACTCTCAAATACTCTATAACACATCATCACGCCTGATTTTCCCGAAGGGGTAGGCAGTGGTGGTAATAGAAATATTATTTCAGGCTTTTTAGTGCTCCAGGTTTTTTTGAAGTCGGTTTTTATTTTTTTATAAAAATAATTTTATTTCATGATTTTTAGTGGCGCCATACTAACTTTATCACCCCAAATTACCCCTTTGGGGGGTGACTTTTCCAAGATTCCAAAACAAACGTTTCTTAGTTTATTATATGGAGTATACATACTAAGTTTCAAGTCAATCGGACACAAATATATTTTTCTACCGTACTTCTACCCCTAGTTTCCCCCTTTGGGGGTTGATTTCCGAAATGATTTTTTTATGGGACCAAAACAACTTCGTCACCTACCAAATAACAGTTTAAAAAGAAAAAATGGTTCATAAACGTTAGAGATAAACGGTAACTCTCCATACAAACTTCAACACCTCCTTTACCCCTTTGGGGGGGGATTTTTCTAAAATCCTGAAACATGAGTTTCATTATTTCTTATGCAAAATATACATATTAAGTTTCAAGTCAATCGGACAAAATTTTTTTTTTAGACGACCTTCACCCCCCAAAATTACCCCCTTAGGGGTTGATTCTAGGAATTATTTTTTTATGGGACCAACTTGGAGCTACGATCTACCGAACAGCAAAAGAATTTTTCAAATCGGTTCATAAATGCCGGAGAAATCGGTGAACATACATAAAAAAAAAAAAAAAAAAAAAAAACATACATACAGCCGAACATAGAACCTCCTCCTTTTTTGAAGTCGGTAAAAAAAAAAGTTGTCTATGTGCTTTTCCAGACTATAATCTATCTCTGTGCAAATCATCCAGATCCGTTCAGCCGAACGGACAGACATGATTGAGTAACAAACATCCATCTATCTAACCATCTAAACTTTCACGTTTAAATATTAGTGGGATAATACCTAATTCGAAATATGTGTGAAGATATTACGTAAAATATAACGCTAGGATGTACATAATGATATTATTGCAAAGTTGAATGTACATATTTTAGAATCAAGAAATGCGAAACCTTTTAGCGCCGACATAGACGGATTGCCTGGAGCAGTCCGTCTATGGCCGCGCTTAGACATGCTATGGACTGGGGGCCTAGCAACAACTCATAGGTAAGATAAATTACGAATAGGCCATTTCTGGTTTCCCAGCCTGGAATCAAACCAGCGTCATACTATCTACTATAATCAGATTTTTAATTAGACGAAGTAAACTGACAGGTGCAAATGTCACGTTTCGATATAAATAGAACAAATAAGGTTCAAATTCATAGAACAATGACATTTTCAGCTGTCAGTTTACTTCGTTTAATTAAAAATCGGACTATACTACCGATAGTATGACGCTGGGGAAGGGGGGATATAGAGCAGAGACATTGAAAGTATACTTCTGTCTATGTCGTAGGTATATTCCTTCTTGAACCATTAGTCACATTATAGATTGTAATGATAGGCAATCGGTGCAAAGTCAATCGCGCCATTTTTTCGCGAAGAAACGGGAAGGCGTGACGCATCTTCACCGACGCTATATATTTAGCGATATGGTGCATTGACCCTTGTTTAGCAACGTACGTTACACTACCCGCCAATTAATATGGCACATTCGTTGAAGAGGACGCGGTTAGTAGCGGGTCCCATCGCTACTTTGAACATATCCCTAATTCAGTAAAGAGTTTGATTTACATTGTAATAGATGGCAGTAGTACCTACGTCACTCAAATAGCAAATTTTCGGTTGGTCTATTATTCGTTGATTCGCTGGATGTCAGGACACAATTAATTTTGAGCTGGTCGAGACTGTATTCCAACATCTATGACGCGTTTCAAGCAGTCATGCCTGAAAAATTGTGACAAGCATAGTTCTATCAAAAGTTTTACCCGTATTTTACACATGCTAGTCGCATCAAATATGTATAAATTGTCGAAAAAACGCGTTAAACTCATGGAGAGCTACTGGTAATAAATATGTTTATTTTGTGCGTTGCCGTCGAGTCACTATCGAATTACGTTCACAAGACATTTTCCAGTGATCAATAACCCCGCTGACTCAAGACGACACGTGCCAGCTCCATTGGCGGACACTGTACAGTTTTTATACGTAATTTATTGTATATTTATCGTTATTAGCGCAGGCCGTGTTAGGAAAGTGTGTACTATACGTCACAGCGCAAATATTCTGTTGCCAGCGGTATATTTTTCAAGCTTTATAATTCATTCATGAAATATTATGATCGTTGGTAAATATTGGATGTGTATCTTACTTCTTCTTCTATAGGTATCCTGTCTCTCTCTTATGCTCATCATAGTGATCGACTGCTTTGCGCTTTGCATCGGGTGGTTGCGGGGTCGATTCCCGCTAGAATGAATTTTGGAAATCACCAGGGGCCTTACCACGACCTCTTATCGCGATTCAATTATAGGAACGTTTTAACGTTTCAGCGACTTTTTGTGCACTGACGTAACTTATTGTCATGACAATAAGAAACATCATTGCACAAAAAGTCGCTGAAACGTTAAAACGATACTGCTATAAGAGGTGGTGGTAGGGCCCCTGTTCTATTTTTGTATTAATCTGAGTATTACCGATCGCCCCCTGTCCGTTGTACTATACCCATCCATAGTACAAGCGTTGCTTAGTTTGGGACCATACAGTTGGTTGGCGATATCTAAAAAAATATGTCACGTCGCAATTAATGCATCAGAATTGTCAGATCTCTTATCCAGCAAATAAAAATGGCGTTTTGTCAGTTCTTAATGAACCTTACGTTTCTTAGATAGAGCCTTGTCGATTCTGGCTTATAGGAGTAACAGACGTGGGAGTGTGTGGCCGGCCTAGGCCCTTAGTTAAGTAAAGGGAATGATTATAAGCAAGATAATTAACTTGTCTCCAATTTGCTTACCTATTGAGCATAGAAATAAGCGAGGAATCCAGAAAATACAAGCAATCAAAAGTCTAGCAACGAAATACCTACCTTTAATATATAAGTTGGCAAAGCCCGCTTGATATTAAGCAGTTACCGTAGCCTATAGATGCTTACCTATCCTACATTATCATGGAACACACGAGTACGTAGTTAGTACATTACCTATTCTGTAACACCGACAACGGTTCTTCCGGTCTATGATAGCCCAGAAATCAGTCTAGATTGTGTGCCTAGTCACGGAATGATTCAGGCCGAATTTCGCAGCTCTAGCCGGGCTCGGCCTTGGTTAGTTCAGTGACGGTTCACGGAATTTTCGAGTGTATAAATATTTATTATTTGGGTTCGAGAGACATCTGAAATGTTCCATCATTTAGTACATCAAATGGAACTTTGTGGACTGTAGATAAATCGAAGAATAATGTAAATAGTGGGTAGGTATTAGAGTTCTACTTCAGGTGCGTCCACAAGTACCGAGCAGCTGCAACCGAGCATCAGCTGACTCCCTCTGTCCCAGGCTACTGTAACTGCTTAACATCAGGCGGGCAGTACGCTTGTTTGCCACCTTAGCGCCGCCATACACGCGACTGCAAAAATGCAGTCCGTGTGCAGTCGCGTGCCGTTGACTGCAACCAAACTGCAAAATTGTAGTCCGTGTATGTTAGCGCTTAGTAACATAAAAAAACTACATCCCATTATGAAATCTCCTAATTTCGGTCAACGTAAAGTAGGAGATTATTACTCTACGTTCACGTTCACTCCGTTGATTAGAAACACATTTATATAGAGTACCAACTATTAATAGTTATATATGTGCACATGCGCTTATAATCGTATTGTTTCATTTGTCACATTCGGGTGCAAATATAAACGTCCCTTTGTGTAAACGACCCTGCATGCACTGCACTCTACCGTGCGGTAGAGACGCTACAGTAGATTCAGTTCGATACGCTTTTCTTTCTCTATCGATTACTCGTATCACCTTTTTCTGAATGATAGAGTTCAACTCACACATTCCGATTCGCATTAATGTTAAGAGAAATACATATTTAAATGGAAAATATTCGCTGAATTTCCACAAAATTCAAGACAGGTAACCAGACGTGGTTTTGGTAGTCGGCCGAAATAATATAACTAAGCACAGAAAAGTTTTTATAAATCAACGCTAAAGTTTATGTAAGCATAGCGTAAGTTTCTATGATCTTTTTGAAATATTCTCCAATGGCTCATGATCTAAATACGAATAACTACCATAATACACACCAACTGCATGATCCCAAAAAATACAACGCTTGTACTATAGCTACCATACAATGGACTGGGGGCGATCCCAGTGACACCCAGACCAAGGAAATATACAAAAAGGCCGTTTCCGAAATTTGCCTCTGGAGGGAATCGAACCCGCAACCACCCGATGCAGTGAGCCGAGCGGCCTACGCTCAAACCACTGCACCAATGCGGTCGTCAAAATATCTAAAAAAAAAGATAACGTCACGACTTTTTATCCCCATTCGGGGGTAGTCAGAGGTTTGAGTGGCTATACACCACCACATTGTGGAGGTATTAACCAACTCAAAGCCCACGTTTCACCTGATAGCCGGAACCCAACGTGACAGGTGGTGAACCTTGTCGCCGTGTATACAGGAACTGACTATTACCTAATCCCGAGGGATAGGTAGGTTTCCTCACGATGTTTTCCCTCACCGGAAGCGAACTGAAATAATGCACATAGATGATAATTCATCCATCGGTGCATGCCCCACCGGGGATCGAACCTGGGACCTTCTGATTGCTAGCCCAACGTGAATACGTGAACGTGAAATATCTACTATAATGTATAAGGGCCTCCGCAGACTAGCTACTTTTAGCATCGGCGATTGGCGATTTCGATGCTGCGTCTCGCTCGTTCGCGCTCGAAGAAACGCGACGCAGCATCGATACGTCACAAAATCGCCGGTCGCCGATGCTAAAAGTAGCTAGTCTTTGGATGCCCTAATATTGATCTTTCGAGCAAAGTTACCAGTAAGCATTTGTTCGAGAAAACTGCCTTCGCTTTCACGTAGTCTCTCATCAGTCTTCAAGTCTTGTACCTATTGGTACTGCTATTATCTGCCTGCACGGTGACGGCATCTTTGACCCATACACCGATATGCACGCACAGACAGAACAACTCTATATATAGCAGCGAAGTGGCAAAGACCGCGGCGTGACGCGTATTGCGGATTTAACTTTTATTTTTTATATTATACGCAATCACAGGGATAATGCACTTTTAAAGATGTACATACATACAGGCTGACTGGTTGAACACATTACATATTGATATAGAGTGCTCAGTACTCGATTCTCGTTCTAATTATGTAAAAAAATTGGTGCCTAATATTTGCCTAATTTATCTTTAATTATCCACTCAAAACAATAAGCGTGGTCACAATCGTACCTCCTTGAGTTGACGTACCTATCAAGTGTCATTAGTGTCATTAGCACTAGCGTTCTACGCGAGGCACTGCGGTGTCCACATTTTCCGAGTTTTAGCACATTAATTTAATGAAGGTTTTCTCTGTAGTTCATTGGTATTTAATTAATGTTATTTTTTTAAACGTTTCATGTTACCATAAATTAACATGTCCTTCAATATGTAAAGTGTTTAACCAGTCAACCTGTATATGGGCAGGCTCGATCGGGGTAGTATCAAACTCTCACAGAAGATCAGCGTAAAGCAGCTATTACAGCAGTGTGCTGCGTTTCGTACGATGAGTGAGAGAGCCGGTAACCCAAACCCCGCCCCCCTCTTCCCCTCCCTCTGTCCCGATCCCCTTCAGGTCAGCAACGTGCGAGCGATGCATATGGGCCACCGCAGACTTGCTACTTTTAGCATCGGCGACCGGCGATTTTGCGACTGTATCGATGCTGCGTCGCGTTTCTTCGAGCGCGAACGAGCGAGAAGCACCATCAAAATCGCCGATGCTAAAAGTAGCAAGTCTGCGGTAGCCCTATGGTATTGCAAGCATCTATAGGCTATGGTAACTGCGTAACATTAAGCGGGCCGTACGCTTGTTTGCCAACTTAGTAGGTGATCTCACCCCGGTCCAGCCAGCCCCTATATGCGCTGCAGTCAATTGGCTACAGCTTGAGCTCTACCATCAATACAGCCTACCTTACCTACCTTGTATCGCGTCAAAGATAAGGGCCTCCCCAGACTTGCTACTTTTAGCATCGGCGACCAGCGATTTTGTGACGTATCGATGCTGCGTCGCGTTTCTTCGAGCGCGAACGAGCGAGACGCAGCATCAAAATCGCCGATCGCCGATGCTAAAAGTAGCAAGTCTGCGGAGGCCCTAAGCAGGGGGCTTACCACGACCTCTTATCGCGATTCAATTATAGGAACGTTTTAATGACGTGACAATGACGTTTCTTATTGTCATGACAATAAGGTACGTCATTGAACAAAAAGTCGCTGCAACGTTAAAACGATCCTGTAATTGAATCGCAATAAGAGTTCGTGGTAAGCCCCCAGCTCTCAAATTTGAGTTGCGCTTGAGTATTCGGCCGTTATCCTTAGAGATGTTTGCGATGCAGCGAATGTGAACACAGGTTCCTGTCAATATGTTTAAGTACTATTTTATTAATAGACAGATAAGTTAACATGGTCTCAAGGCCTAGCTTAGTCACAGTTCTCAGTACCTCAGATATGGGAGGCGTCGGTCAATGAACCGCGTCAGTTTTCCTCCCACTTTATAACTGTGCTCTAAATAATTAATTATTAATTTAAGCTATTGAATATGGCAAGAATACGGATACAGAGAATACAGATTAGGGCCTCCGCAGACTTGCTACTTTTAGCATCGGTGACCGGCGATTTTGTGACGTATCGATGCTGCGCGAACGAGCGCGAACGAGCGAGACGCAGCATCAAAATCGCCGATCGCCGATGCTAAAAGTAGCAAGTCTGCGGTGGCCCTTAGTGTTAGAGCCAAGCTGTAGCCAATTGATAGTTTATATATGGACTAGTTTCATCGGGGTTGCACCACCCTCTCACAGAAGATCGGCGTAAAGTAGCTATTTCAGCTGTGTTTCATACGATGAGTGAGAGAGCCGGAAGCCCAATTTGAATCAAAAATGGTAGCGACCACTTTAGTATGTTTTTATAGAAACTATTGTGAATGAATAGCTAAAATACACAGCCCAAATAGAAATCTAACACCTAGTGATTTTGCAAACAAAAACCCACATATCATTCTATGTATACGGGAATCGAACCTGCTACAAAGCTGGCCATCACGCTATCCATATTACCGTACCGGCTGCTACGCAAATAGTTAGATCAATCATTTTTTTCGACGTCTCTCAAGATCGTAATCTGAATGTGAGATAGGCCCAGTCATTTCGCTTAGCAAAAAATATTAGGCGATCGGCCGACAGGGGCGGACTAGGCACGGAAAAGAGAAATACTGGGCCCCCACTCAGGGCCCCCGCAGACTTACTACTTTTAGCATCGGCGACCGGCGACTTTGTGACGTATCGATGCTGCGTCGCGTTTCTTCGAGCGCGAACGAGCGAGACGCAGCATCAAAATCGCCGATCGCCGATGCTAAAAGTAGCAAGTCTGCGGTGGCCCTAATATATTTTGTTTCGAAATTAAGATTAGGATTTACCATACAGCTTCTGCACGATGATGCAGTCTCAGCGCCATTTTCAGTACATTTACATACCTAGTACTTACTTGTTTTAAGTAGATATAATTTATTTACACAAAGAAGTTCGTACTTATTAGATTTTTAGAAATAATGATATTTCCCTTAAGCATCTAATCTTTAAAAAGAAATATAAGTATTGTCATGGAATCAAAGCGGCAGTATTTCCCTCAGAATAATGATTCGCTTCATGCTTAAGAACGAAGCGAAAAATTCTTATTCTAATGTATTCCTATCTACTAAGTATAGGTATTTGATAATGTACGAAGTGATTAAATATTCGGGGTGGGTTTTCTCTCGCCTGTTTTGTTACATTACAAAATGGCCAAGGCCCCTCGATCCCCTGGGCCCCTCATCCTCAGCTACGGCCCTGTCAATCGCCCTCAAAACAGTTTAGATCCGCAGAGGCCGCGTATAATGGCCGTGCTTAGGTAGATAAATGACGCAGTTATGTGGCTATACATTTATGTAATATCTACGTGGTATGAAAGGCATATGAAAGGATAATACATTGCTTCTGTGATGTGGGCTACCTGGGGGCTTACCACGACCTCTTATCGCGATTCAATTATAGGAACGTTTTAACGTTTCAGCGACTTTTTGTGCAATGACGTACCTTATTGTCATTACAATAAGAAACGTCATTGCACAAGAAGTCGCTGAAACGTTAAAACAATACTGCTATAAGAGGTGGTGGTAGGGCCCCTGTACAAAGAATTTCCTTTGGATTTTCGACAGATTGATGATGATTTGATGTATGTACAATATGATCATTTTGACGACTGCTTGACGCAGTGGTTCGAGAGAGCCGCTTGGCCCACTGTATCGGGTGGTTGTGGGTTCGATTCCTGCTAGAGACAAATTTCGGAAACGGTCTTTTCGTAATTTTCCCTGGTCTGGGTGTCACTGGGATCGCCCCCAGTCCATTGTAAGGTATCTATAGTACAAGCTTTGCTTAGTTTGGGACCATACAGTTAGTGTGTTTGTCTGGCGATATTTATTTATATTAATGTATCATTAGTTTACCTACTGTAGATTATGGTCATGAAATAGGGTATCAAAATAGGTAGGTACAGTCAATAATATGAATCCTGACCCATCTACGTGATATTCCGTTTGAAGATGTAACGTCACGACTTTTATCCCCATTCGGGGGTAGTCAAAGGCTTGAGTGGCCATACACCACCACATTTGTGGACGTATTAACCAACCGTTCCTTTTCGTTCCGTTCCGTTTGAAGCTGTCACTTTAAATATATTTTGTTACCAAAGAAACATTTGACCTTATAACGGCTACGCAAAATTAGCCTAATAGTAGTCACGATTCCAATTTGTTGATTGTACATAAAGTTTTTGATACGAACCGCCTGTCTAGCGTAGAAGTAATGGTGGTAAATCCAAGCTGTAGCCAATTAACTGCAGTTCATATACGGGCTGGCTCGGCCGGGGTAGTACCACCCTCTCACAGAAGATCGGCGTAGAGTAGCTATTACAGCTGCATTTCGTACGATGAGTCAGAAAGTCAGAAGCCCACCCCCCCTCCCCCTCCCTCTATCCAACTCCCCTTCAGGTAACGTGCGAGCGATGCCTATGATATTGCAAGCATCTTACGCTACGGTAACTGCTTAACATCAGGCGGGCCGTACGCTTGTTTGCCACCTGAGTCACATAAAAATAAATCAATTTATTCATATTCATAAGCTAATAAACTATGTTGACGCCAAAAACAATTTGCCTGTTAATAAGTTTAAAACTATAGTTAAAACTAAACTCTGTCAAAAGGCCTATTACAAAATCTCGGATTACTTGGAAGATAAATCATCTTGGGACTGATCGCTCAAATACACTTTGTTAATAACAGTGTCATGTTAAAGTGTAGCGTGTCTTGCCTTGCTTATTTGGGAAGGCAGCACACTGGAGCTATTGTTTACCAAATTACATTGTATTAAAATAAGTAAATGGCGATTAAAAAAAAAACAATGTAAAAAAGACAAGGCCGCTGAGTTTCTTGCCGGATCTTCTCAGTCGAGGTCGCGTTTCCGATCCGGCAGTAGAATTTAAGGAAAAAATGTAAAATGTCAATTTGTAAGTGCCCCCGTAGGCCTAAACAAAATAAACGCTTTGACTTGACTTTGACTTGAATTGGAAGCAATACATTTCTAGGGTTTTGTTTGCTTAGGCCGTGGTCTCCTATTAAATGCCATCGGCCGCTTACAGCGTCACAATGCTTACTATAGAAATGTACTGTTGTGGTCACCTTCACACGCCGACGTCACTATAGTAAAATTGTGACGCGGCGTACGCGTGACGCTGTGAGCGGCCGATGGCATTTAATAGGAGGCCACGGCCTTAGTACATAAGCGTAAATATCACGTTACTTATATAATATGTGTGTGATTATTGTTATGTTGTTCAAATAGTAAAGATTTTATACATATAACTAATTGTTTTTTTTTTTAATAAACACCTGGGTATTACTGTTTTATTTATTGTTGTCGGAATTACGACTAAATACGACTGATCCGACATTCGGCGCAATAAATCAAACTATGATCTGAATGTAGAGACACCATGATGCAAGATTTTGTGGGACAGGTATGTCCTGTTTGTGGTAAAAATGTACATACGGGCTGGTTCGACCGAGGTAGTACCTCTTACACAAGATCGGCGTAACTATTACAGCTGTGTTTCGTACGATGCGTGAGAGAGCTATAAACGTGGATACCTACTCCCAAGCAATCCAAATATGCCTATAGGGCCATCCATTAATTACGACACACGTAAAGGACGGGGTGGAGGGGGTCGACGAAATGTGACATTGTGTGACAAGGGGGTGGGAGGGGTCCTAAGTTTTGTGACGTCACATTTAAAAATCTAATATATCTAAGTATTAAAACCGAAATTTGAATTGTTAACGAAAATTTTTAAAATTTCTGAAAATTATAAATATATGTGGCGTCACACAGGGACGGGGGAGTCTTGCAAATGTGACCAGCTGTGACAAGGGGGGAGGGGTCTAAAAATCATGAAATTCGTGTGACGTAATTAATTAAACTCAACAATCAATGTTATTAACCTAATCTTCAAAGTAACTAAGAGGAGCGTCGTTGACAAAAAATATTAAGGCCGTGGTCTCCTATTAAATGCCATCGGCCGCTTACAGCGTCACGCGTACGCCGCGTCACAATGCTTACTATAGAAATGTACTGTTGTGGTCTCCTTCACACGCCGACGTCACTATAGTAAAATTATGAAGCGGCGTACGCGTGACGCTGTAAGCGGTTGATGGCATTTAATAGGAGACCACGGCTTAATACACAAAAATTTTCTACGATTTATCACGCCCTAAGAATACTTTGATCGCTACGCGTGTTATCTAAATTACTAATGAAATATATTCTGAAACGAATCAAAAGGTGTCTGGCTATAGTAGAATTGGTGATGGGCATGTTAGGTATTGGTACAAGCAGTGATAGGTATCCGATTGATTATGAACGGGTCTTGCGGCCTTAAGTCCAGGGTTCAAATCATACAAACATACACACACATACACGAACCTCTTATTTATTTCTTATACTGCGTTTTCGGTCATATATTATTCGTACCTTTGTCATTGTCCTTATTTAAAAAGAAAACATGGTGTTCCTCTGAACGCCTAAACGGGACGAATTCGTCGTACTTCATGTTTGTGCGCGTGCGTCTGTATGACGTGGCTACACAATTGATTGTCCATGTGGGCGTGACAATCCTTACACCGATCGTAAAATGTATTAATTAATTGTTTTTACAATTTGATTGGATGCGGTATCGACTCTATTTAATAATGGACTCTATTGAGTCGGTAACGTGACGGTACCACGGTACATTGTTTTTTTGTGTGACTGTGACGGAGGTGGCAAACAAGCGTACGGCCCGCCTGATGTTAAGAAGATATCGTAGACTATACCAAGATGCTTGCCATACCAAAGGCATTGCTCGCACGTTGCACCTGTAGGGGAGTGGACCAGTCCTCCTGGAGGGAAGGGAAAGAGGGTGTCTTGAGCTTCCGGCTCTCTCTCATCGTACAAAACGCAGCTGTAATAGCTACTTTATGCTGATCTTCTGTGAAAGGGTGGTACTACCCCGGACGAGCCAGCGCGTATACACAGCCGTAAACAATGCCTTATCATTCCATTATCTCTTCATATTCACTTTTAATAATATTCTATCGAACTGGACCGGCCATGTCGCCCGCACTGGACGCCGGATGATGGTCGCTGACGGCGAGGCAGACCGAGGCAAAGGTGGAGAGATGATATGGACCTTTGCGGGCAGAACGTCGCCGCAATTGGCTCAGGATCTGGAGTTATAGAGAAGAGAAGAGGAGGCCTTTGCCCAGCAGTGGGACAGTTGACAGGCTATAAAAACTATGGGCTATGTAATTTTCTAACACTTAGTTAAAAGTATACGAAGCTGTTATAAGTGACTCAATCTTTTTATATGTGGCGTAACCAGTTTACCCTCTTTAGTCACTGCTGTTCATAAACCTCATTGTGTCTTATGACGTCACGTTAATTTGGCCTATTGGTCATATCATAGCTGGTCTCGTTTGCACGTGTTCGTCAAATGTTTGGCCAAAGGTTGGTCGGTACACGTGATTCGCATTTTTGGTGATCCCATATCAGGTTATTTTTAGTGGGAAACCGTTGGATGAATACAATTAGGTAATTTACATATTTTTTCTAGATATGTAAATGGAGGCTTTGACTGAATAGATGTTAATGTCAATTATATTTGGCTATAAATAAAAATAGGTATGATTTGATTTAATCCTGTAGGTATTTTTTTTGGGTAATAAATAAGGCTGTTTATGCACCTTTTATGAGTACTATTTTGGTTTATGGCAGTAGGACCTATACCTATGAAAATCTTATATTTAAGGTATGTGCTATAAAATATATTTTTTAAATCATAATTAGGTAGTAAATTAAACTCGCTACCAAATCGTTTATAATATTTATTAACAACAATACATTTTTTCAAATTCACAACAATATACAAAAAAAAATAGTAATTTTATTTTAATAACGATAATACCTAGTTGCTATACATAACCAACTATAAACAATAAGGTCAGAGTTCCTTTAAAACAATGCCGCAACCATCCGGTCGGAACAAAGACTCGTGTGCCGTATCGTTTCATTACACTTGATTCATACATCCTTGTCAAGAGTCGATGAACTTGTGTGCGCGAAATTGGCAAACGAGACTGGAGGCGCGCTGTGTCCGACGCGCCTATCACATCGACGCTTACGATTAAATCTCAATACATTGCGTAGCTTAAACAACGGAATACTAAAAGTTCGTATATACACCCAGCAATGGATATCAGCTACTGTGGTTCGGTTGATGTAGTCCAATTGAAATCGCCTCCCGTGGTACGGGGATCGTCTCGGACGCAAGGTCGTGCCGACCGCCGCCCACAGCTATAAATACACACAGACATGCAAAAATGTGATACATAAACATTTATTTGCCCTAATGTGTGGCAGGCAGCTGTATGTAAAGTTTCATTTGATTCGTCCTCTAACGAGGTTTTGATTGGACGTGGTGAGAAATGATATTTGACTTTATAGGTGTTCCATTTTGAAATGGAACTCTTTGGGATTTCTTTGTTCAAATGTCAAAATTTAAACTTGGAACAGAGAAAGTGAGTGCTGTAACTGTAGAAGTGAAAAGTGAGGACTGGATTTTGTGGGACAATTTCGACTTAAGGGCTGCCATAGACATACTAGCCATTCAAGCCAGCATTCAAGCGGCCGCTGTTAGGCGATCTGCAGTTTCAATACAAAATTGACATTCGCAATACACGGAATGCTATGAGCAGTCGGGTTGAAGTCGACTTCGACCGCAACACGACTGCATTCACTGGTCTCGACTGCTCTAAGCAGTCCGTCTATGGCGGCTCTAAGATATCATATGTTTTTAACCCAGCAATCTTAAGTGCCAATTGGTACCTAAATAAAAGACATAGGTACTTAAATATCTCCTGATCGCTAAACAATCGATAGAGAAAGTTCCTCGTGACATTCAAACCAGTTCAACTCTAAAACCCGTTTCCTTGTCCTTGTGCGAATCGAACCTGCGCCTGCGACCCCTTGTATCCAAGCCGCTCGTCTTCGCTCATTCGACCAATTTGACTAATCTTAAGATACATTCACTAAGCCAACTAGGCACTCGGGTATAAATATCAAATGATAATGAGTCCGTGATTCCGCGGTCCACGTAGGTGGGAGCTACTGCCACAGGAGTCTCCAGTCATTGGCCCAGGCTCACTACGTTGTGGACCAACCGCGGAATTATTGACTTTTATCATTTGATATTTATACCCGAGTGCCTAGTTTGGTTTGCTTGGTGGAATAGTAAGTATTAATACCTCAATTCCTTTATATTTCAATAAATTACTAGTAATTTAAAGACGATATCTACATACAAAGGTCGGACATTTTGTCACCACAACAGGAAAACTTGTACAATAGGTATTTTGCGCCGCCTAACACTGTCATTGTTAGCTCGGGCCTCTTTCCACGACGGTTTAAACTCAAGTTATTTTAGACTTAGCAAAAACTCTGTGCAGTTTTTGTTAGAATATTTATAAATAAGAATACTTATTGTTATGTTGGTTGAAGGTTAAAAAGACGCAGATTCGATGCTCGGCTGTGGCTTTATCAATATTGAATGCAAATCACAATAAATAACCGGCTCGAAGGTACCTGCATTATCTAGAAATAACCAGATTTTAAAAATGTTACGTGACAGAAATAGTGTTCCATTTTCAAATGGGGAGAAAAATTTGAATTTGTTTGGAATGTCACCCTATTTTTGGCCATGATTGTTGATTACAAGCTTGGTTAAGGGTCACCACAGACTTGCTACTTTTAGCATCGGCGATCGGCGATTTTGATGCTGCGTCTCGCTCGTTCGCGCTCGAAGAAACGCGCATCGATACGTCACAAAATCGCCGGTCGCCGATGCTAAAAGTAGCAAGTCTGCGGAGGCCCTAATAGGTATAACTTAGGAACTAGTCTAGTTAAACCTCATACAACACCACCTAACAGTCTGATTACACTCTGAACGGCCTAGCCGTGCCGAAAAATTGGAAGGCAAAATATGTCAGACTTACACAAGGCAAAGAGGGGAAATGGAAGGTACTTACAACCCGTGGAGGACGCTGTCATACGGCTGATGAAGCCCCACTTCACTTGGTCCTGATAGGAAGTCCTGGTGATCACTCTCCACTGAGCTTTGGGCTAGCCCGCACACACGTTACCACTTAATTGTCTTTAGTTTAGGTTATTATGATAATTTATAGCACTGAAAGTTATATTCTTTGAGTTTTCAGTCCGTTTTCGTTTCTTTTCCGTTGAAAAAGTTTTTAAAGCCGGCGTGCAGAAAAAATATTGACGGAACGGAATGACTTTGACAGCTCGATGACTCGTTGGCTTTCTTTTTAAATGCTTTTTTTTAATTTTAGTTTTCTTCTTTGGGACCGGGGACTTTTGCCACGGGCTGTCGAAAATAGGTGGGGAAATCAGGAGGGACACGAGGAGAAGTTAAGTCTGAACATAATTCCCCCCACTTGAAATCCTTGAGGATTTCACAGATTCAAACATATGTTGACAAGAATAGACTTAGTGAATACATTACTATAATGAATAAAAGTTAGTACCTATAAATGGCAGACACATAGATTTACATAGGGAACTGGGTAGAAACGAAAGATAAAATACTAACTAGAACACAAATTCGAAATATGACAGAAGGTAACAACTTTAGGGGAGTATGCATGCAAAAAGGAAATAGTTAAATTTAATTACTGTTGAATGGGTAGAGGGCAAAGCTTGGTAACTGGTCTACGCAAGGAACCATTCATAGTGCGTACAGTGACCACACGTACTATACCGTCTTTGCCGGGATGTAGCTCGACCACTCTACCACGACGCCATTCCAAAGAGGGTAAATTGTTGTCTACTAAGAGCACGACATCTCCTACCTGAACGCTGGATTTATTTTGAAACCATTTCGCCCTTTGTTGTAGGGTGTGAAGGTAGTCATTTTGCCAACTACGCCAAAAGGATTGGGTGATTTTTTTTAACATTTGCCACCGAGCGCTCGGCGGAAGGTATTCATTTAGGAGTTGAGGCTCAGGTATGGAGACTAACGGGGCATTCGTTAAAAAATGTCCAGGAGTGAGCACATCGACTTCACTAGGGTCAGAAGAGATGCTACATAATGGTCTGGAGTTAAGTATGGCTTCAACCTTGGTACTTATTGTCATCAATTCCTCCAACGTTAAGATTTGTAGCCCTATCACGCGCTTCAAGTGATATTTCATAGATTTAACTCCGCTTTCAAAGATTCCCCCAAAGTGACTCCCGGTAGGAGGGTTTAGTTGCCAAACAATTTCTCGTTTTGCAAGCTGCGACTCGAGCGAGTCATTGTTATTATGAACAAACTGCTGTAGCTCGTTAATATACCGTTTTGCACCAATGAAATTGGATCCACAGTCGGTAAGTATAAAAGTGCATAGACCACGCCGCGATACAAACCGATCCAGCGCGGCAATAAAGGCAGGAGTGGATAGCTCTGTCACTACCTCAAGATGAATAGCCTTGACAGCGAGGCAGACGAAAACGCAAATATAGACCTTATAGGTACGGGCGTTCCTTCGACGGCTTTCTTTGACTGTCCAAGGGCCAGCGAAGTCTATTCCTACCTTTTCGAAACAACGTGTCGGTGTGACTCTCGGGGAGGGCAAGTCTCCCATTAATGGCTGGCAATGAAGGGGTTTCACTTTGAAACAAGGAACACACTTGGATAAGCGTGACCGAATAAGATTGCGGACGCCTAAAATCCAATATCGACGTTGAATGATTGACTGAAGGGTACGTGGCCCACAATGCAAATACAATACATGCAAATGATCAATGATTAGAAGAGATAATGGTGATGACTTCGGTAAGATTAGAGGATGTTTCATTGAAGTAGGTAAGTTTGAATGTTCCAAACGTCCCCCCACTCGCAGGAGTCCGTCACCGTCAACGTATGGGTTGAGCTTTTGCACAGACTTGGATGCCCGAACCTCAGGTGTGAAGTATAACTGCTGTTCGTGTGAAACCAAAAGTAACATGGCTCGAGTTAATTCAGCAGTTCTTAAAATAGTACTGCTACTATCCGCCTTACGTTTGAACTTAGCGATAGCGCGTAGGCAATAGGCTAATATACGTTGTAAACGACCCAAATTTGAATAACGAACTAATAATTCTGATATAAGATCGAGTTCTACGGGGATAGAATCATCCTGTGATACGTATGTGTGCCTTCTCAACTCCGGTACAGCCTCAGCCGACTCACAGTCGTACTTGACCGGCCAACGAGAAGAATCATGAGCAAGCCATTCTGGACCTGACCACCAAGAGAGACAAGACGCAAATTGAGCTCCAGTAAGGCCCCGACTACAATGATCGGCTGGGTTGTCAGTTGTTGATACGTGTTGCCAATTTTCGACTGGTACATCGTCGGTGATTTTAACTACCCGATGAGATACGAATGGTTTCAGTTTATGGGGGGATGTATGCAACCATGATAGCACGGTGCTGCTATCAGTAAAAGCTATCATTTTACTGATGGGTATTTTTTCTCCCAGCAGGTTATATATGTGTAGCATGACACGAGCTAACAGAACCGCACTACACAATTCAAGTCTATTCACGGTCAAAGGTTTTAAAGGTGCCACTTTTGATTTAGCAATTAATAAATGGACTTTTATTTCAGAACCCATGAGGTTTCTTAGGTAAACACAACAACCATAGGCCTTTGACGATCCGTCGCAGAATCCAATTAGTTGGTAAGTATCAACCCTATCGGAGGTAATGCGACGAGGTAGTTGAACTTTGCTTAGGTGTTTGAGCTCAGAAGCAAAGTTTTCCCACTTTTGAGCGATCTCGAATGGTACAACTTCGTCCCAATTGACTCGTAAACGCCAAAGCTCTTGTAGAAACAATTTAGCGGTTAAAACTACTGGCGAAATCCATCCAACGGGGTCATATATGCGAGCGATATTTGATAGAATACCTCGCTTAGTGTTGCTGGGTTTTAATTCTGACAAGGAGTAACCAAAGAAATCGTTCGCTGGATCCCACTGAACACCGAGGATTTTAACAATACTTTGATGGTTTTCGTCGCAAAAGGATTTTGGAACCTGACAGTGCTCTGAAGGCAAGGATTGAAGAAATTCAGGAGAATTACTACTCCACTTACGGAGTTCAAATTTAGCATAATTAAGTAGCTTAATAAGGTCATCCTTCAATTGCAGGGCTTGTTCGACAGAGGGCGCTCCTGCTGTTATATCGTCCATAAATGTATCGTTACGAACAGCTTCAGCTGCTTGAGGGAACTGATCGCCGTGATCCATTGCGAGTTGATGCAAGGTCCGAATTGCAAGGTAGGGTGAACTAGTAACCCCGTACGTCACTGTGTTGAGTTCGTACTCACCTACGGGATCAGAGGGCGTGTTTCTCCATAGCACATGCTGCCACGATCGGTCTTCCGGTCGCAGATCTATATTCCTATACATTTTGGAAATATCTGAAGTGAAGACTATTGCATGAATGCGGAATTTTGTTAAAATATTTACGATATCATTCTGGAGCTTAGGTCCAGTATACACAATATCATTTAAAGACAGTCCGGACGTTGTGTTCGCGCTAGCGTCGAACACAACGCGGAGTTTAGTCGATACGCTTTCCGCGCGTATTACGCAATGATGAGGAATTACATATTTCCCAGACCCAAGAGTTGAAGGCTGCATGTGACCTAACTCTTTATATTCCGTCATGAAATCAGTATAACCTGCTTTTAGATCACTATTATACGAGAGCCTTTTTTCAAGTTTAGATAAGCGTACCATCGCGGTCTGAGACGAATCGCCAAGAACTTCACAAGACTCCTTTAATAACAACGGAACGACGTAACGGCCGTCAGGATTCCGCGAGACAAACTTGGAATATACTTCTTCACACTTGAGATCCTCGGGGTTTGGCACGACAATGGCTGGAGGTTCTTCGACCTCCCAAAAACGCTTAACCACCGCATCTAAGGTGCGAGTAGAGGCTAGGAGGGAAGAAACTTTAGGATGAGGTAACAGATCGGCATCAACCCTTCCACTAAGAACCCAACCGAAAATGCTATGTAAAGCGACCGGCAAACCTGGACCTACCACTAAACGCTGGCCATCATATATGCTATGGAATAGCTCGGCACCCAGTAATAAGTCAATATCTGTCGGTCTATCAAAATGTTCATCCGCAAGTACTAAATGTTGGAAACTATTTCGGACGGCGGAAGGTAGCTCGATGGTAGGCATTTGACTAGTGATCGAGTCCATAACAATTGCATTCACGTTAAAACTTGGCTTTTCTGAGTTTCGCGGTAGGACTGTACATGAAGTCTCACCTGTGACTTTATGCACGACATTCTCTCCGAGTCCAGCCACTACTAAATTGCAGCGGCGTATGGGTAAACCTAAACGCCGAGCCAACGATGTGGTCATAAATGTATCCTGCGCCCCGCTGTCGATAAGCGCACGAGCGAATACGTCTTGCGCCGGATTCTGTCCGCAACCGCGAACCCGCACTATACATGTCCCGAGTAGAACGAACGCACGACCTCTACCTATAATCGCACTAGTCGTGGTAGAGTTAACTGTAACATTCGCTACCTCGGTGGAATCATTTGGGGCCACAACGATAGAATCATAGTCATGGAGTAAAGAATGGTGACGCTTACCACAGGTTGAGCAATTTATCCTCGAAAAACATTTGGTCACATGATGGTTAGAACGTAGACAATTCAGACATAACTGTTTGATGGACACCAAATTGTGTCTTTCCTGTGTGCTTAAATCTTGAAACTTTGGACACTTGAAGATAGAATGTGCGTCACCGCAGCAGAAACAGACTACTGACCTTTGAACGGAATCTGAAGCAACGTCCGTGCTTGCAGGCAATGAAGAAGATTTATAATTTCTGTTATTGTTTTTATTTTGTGAATCTCCGGTTCGGTTTATCCATTTTTGTGACTTGTTTGAATCAGCAAAAGTACCTGACTGACTAACTTCCAATATCTTAACATAGCCTTGTAAGAATGACAATAATTCTGTAAAGGTAGGTATCTTATCTTGATTTGCTTGAATCTCAAATCGCTTTCGAGTGTCCACATCCAGCACACGTGAGGCTAAGTAAAATAATATAAACTCATCCAACTCCTTAATTTTTATAGCCTTAAGGGCATTAACTGTTTCATGTAAAATATTAGTTAACTCGCGCAAATCATTGAAATTGCTAGATTTTAATGGACTGAAATTACTTATTTTGTCAAGATATGTGGCAGCCAAGACACGTTTGTTCTGGAACCGCTCCACCAGAGCTTCAAAAACAATGTTATAATTGTCCGCTGTTACTGGAACACCTTTTGCAATTGATAATGCCGAACCAGAGATACAAGACAGTAGATAATGGAACTTTTCAATTGAACTAATGTTGCTATTTTGATGCACAAGTGACGAAAAGGTATCAAAAAATGTCTGCCAATGTTCAATGTTACCATCAAACTTTGGCAATTCTAGTTTAGGTAAACGTGCTTGAGAAAACGGTTTTGCGCTTTGAAAAGAATACTCAGAGGTTGAGCTACCGGCAGACATGGCAGTGATGGAGCTCTGCACCGTGTCGGCAGAACTTATAACGGCATAGTACATGTCATCAAAAGCTCCCATAGCTTGCATATCAATTGCCTTCTCTGGGTATAACTCTAACATTAGCTCATTAATCTGATTGGTATATTCTAAATATTCTTTACGCAACACTTCAACCCGCTTGAACCTTGCTTTAAATTGAGTAACTGCAGATTTATCTGTTATTAGTTTTTTAGATAAATCATACAAAATTTGAATGTCTCTAAATGCATACTCCCTTTGTGTTGTGAGCAACTTTAACTTTGATTCGTCTGCCATTTTGGAAGCAGGCACGAAAAAGTGCAAAAGGAAACACCTAGAGATATAGTTCTAAAATAGACAATAGTAGGGGACTGTGATACTAGAGTTCTCTACTGAGATTGAACCTAGTTGCTGATATCCAGCGAAAGAAGGACCAAATCAATGATTACACTCTGAACGGCCTAGCCGTGCCGAAAAATTGGAAGGCAAAATATGTCAGACTTACACAAGGCAAAGAGGGGAAATGGAAGGTACTTACAACCCGTGGAGGACGCTGTCATACGGCTGATGAAGCCCCACTTCACTTGGTCCTGATAGGAAGTCCTGGTGATCACTCTCCACTGAGCTTTGGGCTAGCCCGCACACACGTTACCACTTAATTGTCTTTAGTTTAGGTTATTATGATAATTTATAGCACTGAAAGTTATATTCTTTGAGTTTTCAGTCCGTTTTCGTTTCTTTTCCGTTGAAAAAGTTTTTAAAGCCGGCGTGCAGAAAAAATATTGACGGAACGGAATGACTTTGACAGCTCGATGACTCGTTGGCTTTCTTTTTAAATGCTTTTTTTTAATTTTAGTTTTCTTCTTTGGGACCGGGGACTTTTGCCACGGGCTGTCGAAAATAGGTGGGGAAATCAGGAGGGACACGAGGAGAAGTTAAGTCTGAACACAGTCATTATTTAATCTGGATAAAAGGTACATAAAGTTATTCATAAAAAGTGCTCCAAATAGATTAATTGGTAAATTGGGACAGATGTATTAGTCATAGCCGTGACATGGTCGCGTATATAACCCACATCGACCGGTCCGACCTAAAATCTGGGGCCGCGTAAATTCGGCTGGGTTCTACCGACCCGAAACAAAAATAGGTTAGACCCAGCCTAGCTCGCTCGACCTATTTTTCTGCCTAGGTATCTAAGAGGCCGTAGACTGGATGGTGTGATAATATCGGCGTTAGGGCTATATCGCACGAGGACACCAGCGGTAGCGCAACCAGTCGCTCCACCAACAAATGTATAAGTAGTGCTGTATTGAGGATATCGCACCGTGTCCGCTTGGTAGCGCAACCAATTCGCTGTCGGATATCGAATCTCCCACTGGTGGCGCCACCATGTTTGCCTCGTGCGATATCGCGCTTAAGGCATATTTGCGTTGTCTATCCTTGGGTGGGTTGCCGAAATAAAACATTTACATTGATGTAATATTTTAGCAGATATGGTACTTCCAAACATCGCAAACACTAAACTTGTACTCAGCGCATACATGCAACCAAATTCATATATCTGTTATCGCACTCGCAATTCGAGAATTAACTTCCTACTAATATTATAGATGCGAAAGTAAGTGCGTGTGAATGTTTGTTACCACGTATCTCCATAACTACTAAACCGATTTTAATGAAATTTGAAACGTAGATAGTGTAGACTCTGGAATAAGATATAGGCTAATCTTACATATCAATTTCCACGCGGGCGAAGCCGCGGGGCACAGCTAGTATTAAATACATAAGAAGGCATTATTTACCAGACGATGAGCCGTATTTATTATTATATTATAAGCTGATGGCCGCGGCTTCGCCCGCGTGGATGTCGGTTATTGCGACCATTTCGGACACCTCCAACAAATATCATTATATTTTAGCCAATGTACACAAAATCTTGATATTATATACTAAAACCTTCCTCGTGAACCACTCTACCCATTGGTGAAAACAGCATGAAAATCGGTGCAGTAGTTTTTGAGTTTTTCGCGAACAGACAGACAGACGCGGCGGAGGACTTTGTTTTATAATATGTAGTGATGTTGCAATATACCTTAATAAACGCACTCCAACGTAGCGCTTTCATCACACCTTGTTATAACCAACTGGCCTTCAGTTCATTAATTAGTTTTTGTAACATAAAAAAAACTTCTAGACTATCTAGACAGCAAAAAAACTGCTTCTAATTCTATTCTATCGCGCAAGGATCATTACGACCTAGGTAACGCAAAGGGTAAAGTTGAACGTCGCCACAGTAAGTAGGATTATTTTATAACTATTACATATTCATATGTTTTTTTACATAAGTTATTTGTACCTATTATGTATAGTACTAAAGTCCATATACTTATCTAAATGTATTATTAACAGTTCAGTAATACTGGCGTCCACAAAATATAACGAGTGCCGTATTACCACGTAGACATAAGCATAGTATTTAACCTTTAGATGCGCTTTATCGTACTTATTTTGGCAACATACTAAATGCAAGGTAACTGCCTGACATCAACTTGCTACCCAGCAGCTGTACTTGATGATAATGTACCTAAGAGCGCTAAAATGTATATTCATCTCATTAAAACAACAGCGGGGCTAATAGCGACAATATGCAATATTGCAGCAATTCTGCAAAAGCAATTCATATTTCCGCCCCTCCAGCAGAATCCGCTAAATATCCGTGAAACGCTCACGAATGGCGTAAAATGTGTGACTGTTTTACAGAAATTTAGCGAAATTACTAAGGATTCCTCAGAAAATTAGAAAAATGAATGCATTGGCAATGTTGCGTAGCGTCGCTATTAGCCCCCCCAGGAGCTATTAGCTATTAGTCGCTATTAGAAACAAGAGTAAAAGTAAAGTAAAGTAGTAAAGTAAAAGTAAAGTAAAAAGTAACACAAATACCTTTTAATACTTGTAATCAAAGACAAATACATCATTTGCATTGGTATCTGACAGGCTTGACCCGAACTACCTAATTCTTATTTTAAAAAACATCTGACGATCGAGAAAAATGTTTGAATATTCGTGGATCTCGTCCCAAAATCGTATATTGTATGAACACCTTGACTGTCAATTGTCTGCACACACACACACACAATGGTTCTCTTATGTATAGGTATTATTAGCTCAGTGTGCGTAGCATTTTGAATATGGAACGCTATTCAATGGCGTCGCGTGATTGGATTACCCTTGACAGTTGACCTACCAATTACCATAATTCTGGCGCAGATTGAGATAGCTATTTCGTGAATTACCTAAGGAAGAATAGATAAACCCCCAAATTTATAGATAGTTATAGTGGACTAAAGGGGTCACTTAACACTTAACACTTACACACACACACACACTTAACTAAATTTAGGCTACTTAATTTAGTCGTTACTGAATTTAGGCAAGTGTAATCGCATTCAGCAAGCTATTCAGAAGCTAGAATGGTTTAAATATTTAGAAGCTTCTGAATTTAGGCTTCTAAATTTTGCCAAGTGTAATAAGCTCTTTACACTGGCATTACAAATCACTTTTGTTTCTAAAAATGCTTTGTAAATCCATTGTAGTCTGGCTAAAAAAATATATAAAGACAGCTACGCTTTGGCCCAACGGAGGCAAATCTGAGGTTTGCATATCAGGATTTGGGGGGGGGGGGTATCTTGTAGTAGGAGAAGATAAGGTAAGTAGGAAATCAGAAATGCTCTTAGGTCTAATTCTAGGGTCCATGATAAAAAAGGTAGCTGCCCCCCTCGGTCTATTCAAGCCCGTATATTTAGGAACACAGGATATAAATTTAGATGGTTCCAGACAAAGCAAACAATGAATACTTATTAATTTAAAAAAAAAACCGGCCAAGTCCGTCTCGGACTCGCACATAAAGGGTTCCGTACCACCGTAGAATAAAACATCAAAAATATCAAGTTTCTTACAAGAAACGAATTTGTATGGGGACCCCATTTATATTTGATATTTATTTTATTGTTAGTATTTGTTGTTGTAGCGGCAACAGAAATACCCATTCTGTGAAAATTTCAAGCCTCGACCTATTAGGGTTCGTGGGCTCGTTCAAATTCTAGAATGTGGTTTTGAATATTCGTTGTGCTGCTTGTTGGCTCATGTCTTCTCGTCCCGCAATAAACCCGCGTTCACACAGTCAAAGTCCTTTCGGACCAGTTCACTTTGAAAACTGTGCTACTCACGCATAGCAAATGGTTATTTAAGTCAAAGTTTCGGCCATCATTGAAAATAAAATTTGGCCAAGTAGACTTTGACTGTGTGAACGTGTCTTTAGAAGTTGTGTTCGAGGGAGAGAATGACAATGTTGTTATGAAATACAACAAACCTATCAGCTGGTTATCAGCCAACGGTTATCAGTAACGCAAGGTCATCTGGACATCTGTCTGTCACCTCAGGTGAACGGCTTCATTACTGCGGTATCTGAGAACGTACAATTAAGGTGATACAAATGTTCAACTGGGTGGGTCTAAGTAAATGGTTTGATGAAGCAGCTGGCTTATGTGCAATATAAAGTATACAACATTAAACCTCATATGGTCGGGAATAAAATGGCTTAGCCGATTTACTTTAAATGTTACCAAATTTTGTAGAAATCGATTTCAAAATATGAAATTGTCAACCTTAATCGTAAATGTTCTCCATAGCAACTGAACAGATTTACGTGAAACCTATACCAGAAAAATTGTCAAGACTTGTCTAAGAATCCGTGGATCCAAGATTTAATATTAGACATTTTATTTAAAAAATAATCAATAATAACCTTAAATATGCGACAAACGTCATGGGTCATCATGACTTGGACTGCAAAATGTTCGTCGCAGATCCGCGATGGCGGCCTCCAAAGCTGGACGTGCGCGCAAATTTTTGCGTGAAATTCGTAAAAAAATTACGTCTTCTTAGCATTTTATGAATTAAATCACGTTTTAAATAGTTTAAATATAATATTGAACATAATTTTTAGGATATTATATGATTACAAATATTTTTAAATTAATATTTATGTCAGTGACGCGTTTTCTTGTCATCATAGATTATGAATAATATAGAATGATGAATAGGTATATGACTAAAAAGCATAATCGTCCTCTAAAAACCGCTTACCTACTTTCTAATCTTATTGTCTTGCCTAACAACAACAACAGGTTGGGCTAACAATCAGAAGGTCCCAGGTTCGATCCCCGGTGGGGCATGCACCAATGGATGAATTTTCATCTATGTGCATAATTTACAGTTCGCTGACGGTGAGGGAAAACATCGTGAGGAAACCTACCTATCCATCAGGATTAGGTAATAGTCAGTTCCTGTATACACGGCGACAAGGTTCACCACCTGTCACGTTGGGTTCTGACTATCTGGTGAAACGTGGGCTTTGAGTTGGTTAATCCCTCCACAATGTGGTGGTGTATGGCCACTCACGCCTCTGACTACCCCCGAATGGGGATAAAAGTCGTGACGTTACATTTCATTGTTTAATATTTTTTGTCTTGCCTATGATATCTTTTTATACCACTGAGTTGCTGGACAAACTTGTTTTTTTTTGGCGGGAAGTGGCGAAGTGCAACATTGAAAATCTATATTATTATAGGTAGGTACTTGACACTGGCTATATGCGACAAGAAAAGCCAAGACAAAAAAAAACACATGCGTACGGCCCGCCTGATGTTAAGCGTGTTTCAGTTGATGTTATTCATACTACTTAATATTAGTAATACGAAATTATTTTTGTTTGCTTATTTTTAAGTTGGACTAACCACCGTTTGGTGGGGTAGTACCACCCTCTCATAGAAGATCGGCGTAAAGCAGCTATTACAGCTGCGTTTCGTACGATGAGTGAGAGAGCCGTAAGCCCAACCCCCCCCCCCCCCCTTCTCCCCTTCCCCCTTCCCTTCAGGTCGGCAATGTTTACTATATGTTTAGTTTTATTGAGCATCAGGATTAAGTTGGGAGACCGGAGTTCAATGCTCTACATTACTAAACCATACATCAAATAAACATCACAGCTTCTTAGGGATGGGTCCAAATTTAATAAGTCGCTAAATTTGCAGTGCTAAATTTATTTAGTGTCATCACCTGTTAAATATTTTTCTAGAAATGTAACGTCACCACTTTTATCCCCATTCGGGGGTAGTTAGAGGCTTGAGTGGATATACACCACCCCATTGTAGAGGTATTAACCAACTCAAAGCCCACGTTTATACAGGTGAATTATTCAAGTGTGCGTGGATGGCCAAATCCGAAACTATAAGGAATATCGAAAGGTACTCAAAGAAGTCTCGGGGCCGATTTTGGTGAAAACTAAAACTGCAACATTGGATTTTTGAAAAAAAACTAAATTCGTAGCCAGGAATCGAACTAGTTGATTTCGAACTAGTTGAAAAAAACCACTTACTATATTATTACACCATTCGATAGTGTCGCTGATAAGGAACGAATTCTGGGAAGTAATGACATACGGCAAACTTAAAAAAAACTGTGTTTTTTAATAAACTGCTGCATATTTTCAAGTTGACTGTAATAAGTCATACGTACATTACCTTTACCTTGTTCGAAATTATGCTCAATATTTTTATTTATTTACCTTCGCAGCGCAGTCATCTTCATAACATTATGTTCTAATTACAAATTTTCAATCATTTTTGAACAATTAATCAGTTTAGGTTTAATAGTTAGGTAACTTAAGAGAAATAAAATACTATTTTGTTTAAAATTAGCTCTTTCCTTAAGTTTACCGTAAAAACAATATTCGTAGCCAGGAATCAAACTAGTTGATTTAGAATAAAAAACCAAATACCGTATTATTACACCATTCGATAGTGTCACTGAATAGAAACGAATTTTGAGAAGTAATTACAACTTCTCAAAATTCGCATGTGTGTGTGCATAATTTACAGTTCGCTGACGGCGAGAGAAAACATCGTGAGGGAACCTACCTATCCCTCGGGATTAGGTAATAGTCAGTTCCTGTATACACGGCGACAAGATTCACCACCTGTCACGTTGGGTTCTGACTATACAGGGTGAATTTTTCAAGTGAGCGTGGATGGCCAAATCCGAAACTATGAGTGATATCAAAAAGTACTCAAAAGAATCTCGGGGCTGATTTTGATGAAAATTGTAATTACTTCTCAAAATTCGTTTCTTATCAGCGACACTATCGAATGCTGTAATAATACAGTATGTGGTTTTTTATTCTTAATCAACTAGTTCGATTCCTGGCTAAGACTATTGTTTTTTCAAAAATCCAATGATGCAGTTTTAGTTTTCATCAAAATCAGCCCCGAGATTCTTTTGAGTACTTTTTGATATCACTCATAGTTTCGGATTTGGCCATCCACGCACACTTGAAAAATTCACCCTGTATAGTCAGAACCCAACGTGACAGGTGGTGAATCTTGTCGCCGTGTATACAGGAACTGACTATTACCTAATCCCGAGGGATAGGTAGGTTTCCTCACGATGTTTTCTCTCGCCGTCAGCGAACTGTAAATTATGCACATAGATGAAAATTCATCCATTAGTGCATGCCCCAACAGGGATCGAGCCTGGGACCTTTTGATTGTTAGCCCAACCTGTTCACCACAGTCGCTTGCAGTGCAATTGTTATCCCGAGATTCGAGTCTTCATAATTTTCCCTGTTTTCGGAACAATACACACTTAGGTGTTGTAATTATTATGTAATTGTTCCGAAAACTAGCAAAGTGGAAGCTCGAAGAACCTCAGCGAGACAGTGGAGCACATCTTGCTTCATTGCCCTGTATTTGCACGCCAAAGATATGATGCACACACAAACATAATAAAATTTGTACGGAACCCTCAGAGCACGAGTCCTACTTGCACTTGTCCGGTTTTAATTTGTAATGAGTAGCCCAAATACAAATTTTCATGTTTCTAACTTCAGAAATGAGGGAATTCCATACAAACTTCCACCCCTTATTTTACCCCCTTAGGGTAAGAATTTTCCAAAATCCTTCCTTTGCTCTTCTTTTACGCTATGAAAGGTACTTACTGTCCAAATTTCATGTTTGTATCACCAGCGGTTTGAGCTGTGCACGTTTTGACGGACGGACAGATAGACAGACGGACAAAAAGTGATTCTATAAGGGTTCCGTTTTTTCCTTCTGAGGTACGGAACCCTAAAAACTCACAAAACGAGGCGTTTTGTGGAGCAAGTATTTTATTTTTAATTATACCATATATTATTATTATCACGGAGCTGCTCCAGACCCATGGCTCTGGCTTGAAAATCTTGACCTTACATGAAAATTAGTATTTCGGCTACTCAGCCTACAAATACAAATATTCATGTCTCTAGCTTCAGAAAAACTGGGACTATCCATAGATACTTTCTCCCCTTAATTGTTGAATTCTCAAAAATCCTTCCTGTGGTCTTCTTCTACGCTATAAAAAGTTACAATTTCATGTTTCTAACCCAAGCGGTTTAGGCTGTGCACGTTTTGACAGACGGACAGATAGACTGACGGGCAAAACAGTGATCCTATGAGGGTTGCATGCATGCCCGGCATGCGTTGCATTGCCACTCCATCCGTCCGTCATCCTCCATCAATCCATCAGTCAAATAAGGGGTAACCTTTTCCAAAAATGTGCGCGTACTAGGTCGCAGGCACAGCTAGTAACTAATAAGGATTAGTACTACTTTTATTTCAGTTATTACCCGATGTTGTCAACAATTTTTCTTGTTTGCAGTTATTTAGAATTTTAAGTTGTTTTAATTTTACTTATTTTGTCCTATAATATTAAACATTTAAATTATGTACTAGTCTTTTTTTAAGTAGTACTACCTATTACCCAGTGTTGGGCAAAATTAAATTTCAGAACAATTAAAAATTAACAGTTAGTGAGCTTTTATTTACTATATCAACAAAATAACAATAAAAAAGATTACAAAGAAAAAATATCCTACCCACCTACCTATTAATAAAAATGTAGTACTTAAATTGTACTTAAGATTTAGTGAAAATTTTCCTTTACGAAGTTACCCTTATACGACTAAATAAAAGTAGGCAAGATACGAATTTAGTATATGAGTCACTTCTGTTTTTGATTTATCATGTCGTCTTTTTGATGTATCGTGGCGTATCGAAAATTCTAAATTCAAAAAATTCAACTCGCGGTCCTTCGACATTGTTTGAGCAAAAAGCGGTCAACCTCGAGCTGTCAGTTGCAATGGTTCCAGCCTTAAACACCTTAGTTAACTAACGCAATACCGATTATACCGAATATCAGAATACTAACCGACCGTTTAAACATCTAACGGTCTGTTAGTGTGTTGGTGAACTCGTCCTTAAATGAGTCTCTTATACAGGGTGAATTTGAAATCATAGGCATCCTTTTAAACTAAGACTCTACACATGATTCAGGATAAATAATAATAATATCCTGGGACATTTTTACACACGGCTACCTGATCCCAAACTAAGCAGAGCTTGTACTATGGAAACCAGATAACTGATATTACTACATATACTAAATTTTTATTAAAAAGAAATAGAAAATAAATAAAATCTATTGATAAAAAAATATTGCTCGAGTAAGCAAATCAGTTAACTGTTATACCTTACCTGGGCAATACATTTTTATCAATTGATTTGTTGATTAATATTCCCTAAATATTCTGAATCATGTGTGGAATTACCGTTTAAAGGATGCCCATGATTTCAAATTTACCCTGTATATTAGTTTCAAACCTCCTACAACTAAATTATACTTAGTATACTTTGGAAAAAATAAATATCGCCAGCATAAATATCGCCAGACTTACACACCAACTGTATGGTCCCAAACTAAGCAACGCTTGTACTATGGCTACCATACTATGGACTGGGGAAGATCCAACGATCTCTATGTTCGAAGGGAAGATCCCAGTGACACCCAAACTAAGGTAAATTACGAAAAAGCCGTTTCCGAAACTTGCCTTTGTCGGGAATCAAACCTGGGACCACCTGATGTAGAGATGTAGAGTCTATTTTGCGGTACCCATAGTACAAGCGTTGCTTAGTTTGGTACTATACAATTGTGTCTGGCGATATTTATTTATGTTAAACTACACTGCTTACCTCATAAACTGGATAGCGTGGTGGTAGAGTCGCAGCGCACAAGGTCGACGCGCCCGACGCATGCGTGCGCGGGCGCAGCGCAGGTAGTCTGATGGCGGCTCAATCGCGGCCCACGCTCGGGGCGCGGTCCAATTTCAACTCTTCCGATAATTATCCTCATGTGTTAAGATTTCTGCCCCTAGCAAAGTCGCTTCGTCTGCTAGCGTTTCTAAAAATCGCTACGCTAAAATGTATGGAAATGCCATTACAATCGCGCGTCGGCGCTCGTACTCAGCTGCAATCACTGATCGGTAAACGATCGGAGGTTAAGCAACGCTCGGCAAGGTCAGGCGGAGATGGGTGACCATTTAGTGGCATTTGAACTGAGCGTCTCCGTGCTTCGGAGGGTACGTAAAAAGTCGATCCCGGTTGTTGTCATCTAGGCAGCAGTCGTTAAGCCATGTTAGAGGCCTTCGGGCGGCTTGAACAACTCTGACACCAGGTTGGCTACTAACCATACGATAAGAAGAAGATTACAAGTCGGTAAATAGATCACGTGACGAAAATTGTTTGACGTTTAGATTCGACGACGACGATGACGTCAAACAATTTTCGTTCGTAAGAAATGTCGGAATCAATGAGAAACGTAGTAGGAAATACGCGAAATTTCGGACGAAATTTCGTTTTCGTTTGTGAAAGAATGGACCCTCTGGTAGGGAAACATGGAATTGGGAATCGGGTTGAGAGGAATATTCCGTTAAGGAAAATTGTCTGGGTGACTTCATTGGCCTACTCTACATAAGTTTACATAACTATTTCATCTCAGCAGGCCACAGAAAATTTTAACGTGGACAGCTATCAGCTCCATATGCGCTGAGTGGCGCGTCCGAGCTACACTGTTGAACTACCATTTAAGTAATTTGGCATAAGAATATGTACTATGTATTTTTACAGAAATTATGAGAAATTACAGAAAATTTTGGGCAGACATAAATGTCATAAATGTCTGTATTTTTACAGAAATTATGAGAAATTACAGAACATTTTGGGCAGTCAACAATTTTCTGTAATTTCTCATAATTTCTGTAAAAATACATACATGATCTTTCGTAAAATTACTTAATTTTTAACAGTGTATCAGTTTCGACTTCTGACCACGTAGTCATTTAGTCTAGTTGGTGTACATACAGAATTAGCAGCAATATCAGACTATACTAACACACTGCTATAATTGATGACTGATTACCGTCTGCCGCTGTCCTTGAGCGCGGGTTCGACGCCCCGACGCTTATTCAGGGCACCTAAAAGACCTCCGAGCGAACATAACACAGAAAAATCATTATATTATGTAGGTAGGTAAGCGAGCTTTTGGTGGCGACTTACACTTGGAATTTAGATACAAAATCAAATATATATACAAAGACTAACATTACGACCGGGAAAGGGACAGAAATATGTTTTGCAATATTTCGTACTCGGCGACTTCGTTGGATTTCACAGTAGGCTTGCCGTTATTTCTTTTTTATATTTTAATTGCTCTTTACAAATGCAGATCAACGGAAAATTTGATATAATCTGAACGTGAATTTTTCGTACATAATTGCCATTGCCATTTTTTTATATTTTTTTTATTTTGACACATTGCATGTGGCAGTGATGGGGCAAGTCCCTAAAAATAATGTTTAGTTTAGTTAAGTTGGCGTTCCAACAGAATGAACACCTGTCACTATTCCGCAAGACTTTATAGCCTACACAAGGATCAGAATTTTGATCTCTTTGATCCAAGCTTTGATCTTAATATTGTACATTCAATATGGCCGCTTGGCTGGCAACAGCTTGATATAATCGGCGTGCGTCCTTTGCCAATGTGTCAATGAACTTGACATTTTAATGTCAAACGGATGGCAACATTGCCAAGATTGCTGTCGCTTACGTTTTACTGTCTTTTTGTGCATATACTGAACAGGATTGCCAGGATTACCAGTACCGATCGGATGTGTGTAATTAACGCAATAAAGTTATTTGAATTTGAATTTGAATTTGTCGAATGCTTACTCGTAGATGCATAAGATATAAGACGTTCTTTAATTTTTTTGTACAATACACAGAAGTAAACAAAAAACACAGCCAGTAGTTAGTGATGGGATGTTCTCGAGAACATTCTCACCCTCGGAAACTTACTCGTGAGACTTTTTGAAAATCTGATATTTTGGGTGACGTTATCGTAACTTTCAATCTTAAAAACAATTAAAACCACCATACTTGCATGTTTAATGAGGTTTATGCCAAGTTTAACATGCTTCAGGAGATAAATTCTCGAAAATTCTCACGAGTAAGTTTCCGAGGGTGAGAATGTTCTCGAGAAAATCCCATCACTAGTTAGTACTTTCCTCTAAACTCCATCTTTTTGTGCCCCCTGGGGGCTTACCACAAGCTCTTATTGCGATTCAATTATAGGAACGTTTTAACGACGTTTTAATGACGTTTCTTATTGTCGTGACAATAAGGTACGTCATTGCACAAAAGTCGCTGAAACGTTAATACGTTCCTGTAATTGAATCGCAATAAGAGCTTGTGGTAAGGTAAGCCCTGTATATTAAAAAACATTTTTTTCTTCGAACATAGAGTTTAGTCCATTGAACTCTACATGATAGAGTATGATAGTTTGTGATAGTTATATGTTTTTTTACCAATGTTTTGCTATAATATTGGCTTCAGACCGGTTCCGTTGTTAAATGTCTTTATTACCTATGAATATTTACAAATGGCTACTAGTTATACCTACATCGTGATCAATAATTCTAGTTACAAACCAGGGGGCTTACCACAAGCTGTTAGCGCGATGCAAATAGGGACCTCAATTGAATTATTTTGCTTATTCGTACCACAAGGTCATAATTGCGATTGACATTTACGCCCAACTCTTTGATAGCGATTCACTGTCAAGTTGCGTGCGCTAATGCTCATTTTATTCGTTTAATCGGTACCATGACCTCTTAAGAAAACATAAACTGAGACGCTGGACTGTCAAAGTTGTCGATTCCGTAAAAGTTTCTCTTTTTGCAGCCCGTTGTGAATTTCATTGAAACGGTAACGTAAATAATAAACCTAAATTATATTTAGATAGTTATTCGTTACTGTTATTTTCAATTAAGACATAAACAGATACATAAATCACCTTATTTTACAGATATGGATACGGGATACGCGATGTGGGATGCGTGATACGGGATACGGATACGGATACGGGATACGGGGTACGGAATACGGGTTACAAGATACGGGATGTGGGATGCGGGATACGGGATACGGGATACGGGAGGTGGGATGCGTGATACGGGATACGGATGCGTGATACGGGATACGGATACGGGAGGTGGGATGCGTGATACGGGATACGGGATACGGATACGGGATACGGGATACGGGATACGGGATACGGGATACGGGATACGGGATACGGGATACGGGATACGGGATACGGGATACGGGATACGGGATACGGGATACGGGATACGGGATACGGGATACGGGATACGGGATACGGGATACGGGATACGGGATACGGGATACGGGATACGGGATACGGGATACGGGATACGGGATACGGGATATGGGATGCGTGATACGGGATACGGATACGGGATACCGGATACTGGATACGGGATACAGGATAAGGGATACGGGATACGGAATATGGGATACAGAATCAGGGATATATGGATACGGGATTTGGGTTCCAGCAAAGGGAAACGGATTTTTTAAAATTTATATCCTGCGCGGATGAAGTCGCGGGCAAAAGCTAGTTTATAAATAAAAGTAATCTCCACATATTTATGAATGCCTTTTATTTCATTAAACATTACCATTAAGTTAATAACATAATATGCATTTACACAGTTATTCAGTTAAGGCCCCTGACGGGTATAGGCCTCCTCCAACAGTTTCCAAGTTGTCCTTGTCATCGCTTTCTTTGTCCAGTCTCCTCCAGCTATTTTATTAATCTCGTGTATCCATCGTTCTCTGGGGCGTTCTCTGGCTCTCTTACCTCATGGACCTGACCAATTTGTGACCAATTCTATCCATCTTCCATCTGTTGATCTTGCCACGTGTCCTGCCAACTTCCACTTCAGTCGTTTCATATATTGGAGAGCATCTATCATTTTGGTTTTTTTGCGTTTGTTTTCTGATTTTTGCTTGTCTTTTAGCCTGATATTCAGGATAGGTACTCCTTTCCATAGCACGTTGGGTTTTCTGTATTTTATCCTTTGCATAGTTGTTGTATATCCAATTCCAAGTTTGTGATCCGTATGACATGCAAGGGAGCAAACATCCATCCATAACTTTCTTTTTCAGTTTCAAAGGTAATTTTGATATCATTATTTCTTTTAAGCTCCAGAACTTACAAATTAATAATACTTACAAATTTATGAATACAACGCAACAAATATTAAAATTAAATTCGCCGCGAAAATGACAAGACTGACAATTTGACATACCGAACCGACAACTAGAAGTGGATGCTTAAACGAAAAGCCGTTTGAAAAGTTCGTTTTTTTTAAGTAAGCACACAAGCGCGCTTACAAACATAAACGTGTGGTTTTTAAGCAATGACGGCCAGAAAGAGAAAGAAATGCCAAAAATTTACAAAAACTAACCTTATTGTTATGAAATAAATACAGCTCAAATCAATATTTAATTAAATTGAACCTTATTTCTTTACCCATAAGAAGCAATACATTGATACTAAATTATATTAGATTGACAACCATATTTCTATGCACATAAGGCTCACTATAAAATTTTCAGCAGATAAGTTTTTGCTATCTAAAAGTTCAATGCACAAAAGCACTAAAAAAAGTAGAAAGCAGAAAATTAAGTAAAAAAGTAAAATGCAGAAAAGCACTTCAGCGCTTTTTACAGCGACTTTTAAAAACAAGCACAGGCGTTACAGCGTGCTTTTAATATAAAGCCGTTTATCACATCTTTACCGACAACCGTCATCTAGGTATTTTTATAACAAGAAAGTAGGTACGTTCAAATCACAAATATTTTCACACACGATATTAGTTAACACCACAAGTAACGTTTTATTTTTGTTAAATAAATAGGTAATAAACAAAATAATGTCTATTTTGATTTACTAGTAGTTTTTTCGCTAATATTTTCTTTTATAATTTCGAATGTAAAAGTACTTTCTTTCTTGTTTTTAAAAACCGGTAAAGTTGAAAGTCTAAGCATTTATTAGTTTTTGAACGTATCCATCAGTCTTGTGAGAACGAGACAAACTTACGTGGTACAGCTATAACTCTGTCGCTTTCACACAAGGCGTTTTTAATGCCGGTCAGAGACAAATATCAGTCATTCATTCATTAATAATGATTTAAACTCTGCTCAACTTTAAGAATGTCATGGTACGATAGAAAGCTTTTCATTTTACGAATCTAAACTCAACTGCCTTGCGTTTGAACTTTCATTGTAAAGTTGATGGTAGGGCCCCAGAATAGAAAATTGTTAATTAATTCTTGTTAGATTCGAATAACATTAATTTTCACATTTTGGTTTGACAGTTAAGTGGGAGTAGGCATGCACAGCTTTCTAGGCTAGTTTTTATTAATTTTTATTTAAATACCTTATTTTCTTTTTTTACTCACACTGTGTTAATGCATGCCTGCTCACATAGCGTTACTGTTTGAAAATGTATACAATTATTCTTTTGAAAAGAGTAACCATTGAGTTTCTTGCCGGCTCTTCTCAATGGAAGCAACATTTCGAACCGGTGGTAACGCTAAAATATTGTTTATATTGACTATTTATAAATGCTCTAATGAGCTTACATGAATAAAAACCTTTTGACTTTGACTTTGACTTTTCAAGTAGAGCAGAATCAAAAAAGAAAATATATAATTTCAGTTTTTAGAAAACACTAATACCATCTTTTTGTACTAAGGGGCCATCCATAAATTACGTCACACGAATTTCATGATTTTTAGACCCCTCCCCCCCTTGTCACAGCTGGTCGCATTTGCGAGACTCCCTCCCTCCCTGTGAGACGTCACATATTTTTTCAATTTTACAAAATGTTTCGATAAAAATTCAAATTTCGATTTTAATACTTAGATATATTAGATTTTTAAATGTGACGTCACAAAACTTAGGACCCCTCCCACTCCCTTGTCACACAATGTCACATTTCGTCGACCCCCTCCCCCCCTTTACGTGTGACGTAATTTATGGATAGCCTCTAAAACTACCAATAAAGACTTACCCCCAATTAAAAGAAAGTTATGATGGAGTTACATTAGCATTACAAATCACTTTTGTTCCCAGAAATAAATAAATAAATCAATATCCTGGGACATTCTTTACACACGGTTACCTAATCCCAAACTAATCAGAGCTAGTACTATGGAAACCAGATAACGGATATTAATACATATACTACTTATTGTTTGTAAATACATACATAATATGCATAATTAAACCCAGACTCGGAACATGCAGATATGTTCATGCACACAAATGAATGTCCCGGGTAGGAATCGAACCTACGACCTGCAGCGTGAAAGGCGGAATCTCAACCAACCACGCCAACGTCGAAATGCCAAAATGAAATGTTTTGTAAGGCCATTGTAAACTGGCTAAAAATCTCTATAAGTTTTTAAAGTTAAAGCTAAAATATTATGTTGGCTACAAATCACGACTAGACTAAATACGACGCATCAAAGTATTATTGTCCTGCTCATACATTACGAGTATGAGAAAGATGGCAATACAATTGGTATAGTCAAGTTTAGTTGTGTCCCATCATAATCAGCACCTATGATATCATATCACTGGTTAGAGCTCTACTCTTAGGGGGCGTCCATAAATTACGTGAGGCATTTAAGGGGGGAGGGGGTCGAGCAAAATCTCACGTGGGGGAGAGGGGGGTCTCGACAAATTTCACGTATTTTTTTTACCGCACGAAACAGTGTAAAATTGCACTAAAACTGGGTTAAATTAAGTAAAACATGTTTCTTTCCCTGGAATATAGCTTTTGAAAAATCTCATGTGAGATTAGAGGGGCAGGGGGGGGTCGAAAAATCTCATAAATCACCTCACATAATTTATGGACGCCCCCTTATGATAAACAGTACTATTTTGACCCTAACAGTGTTGTGACCATTTGACCATGTCATTGTCATCTTTGCCTTGTAAATAACGCCTAACTGATATAAACAGAAAATACATTTTAATCGTCCTTTATTCACTCTGTGTCCGCGGAATAACACAATTGAACTATAAAACATCGTATTTGTAAACAACAATTAGTTTAATTACACAACAAATTGAGATGAAAACATTCTCACATATACTGTAATCTTCGTCTACGTGTCCGACCTCGGCAAGGACGGCAGGGAAGGTCGCCGAGGGTAACCTCCCCGCGAGGGGTGACGGTCGGAGGGGATTTTTCTATTATTTCTAACCTCGAGACGCCCTACACAAGTTTTCTCGATCCATATAGATCGTTTTAAATCAAATAAAGAGGTTCGGAGTCTGTGTTTTAGATAGGTATTTAAGTTTAGCATTAAGATTCCTTTGTACTAGGTATTTACCTAAAACTCACACGAATTTAAAGTTGGTGTTATTGGTAAGTGGCTGTTCGGAATAAAATAATTATAATATTACTTACATGCGTCATATTAATCTACATAAATCTAAGTAGATTAGTATGTATGATACTAGCTCGTCCCCGTAATATTATGGCAAATTTTAGAGCGCCTTAGGTCATCTAAAGAACGAACAATATAGTGACTCTATCAAATACTTAGTATTTGGTTTTTACCATGCCATGTTAGCTTACCATGATTAGTCATGGTAGAGTTCTTTCACACATATCGAATTTACATTAGCAATTCATTAGTAGTTTGGTAGTTTATTAGTTATAGAGATGAATTTTCATCTATGTGCATAATTTACAGTTCGCTTACGGTGAGGGTAAACATCGTGAGGAAACCTACCTATCCCTCGGGATTAGGTAATAGTCAGTTCCTGTATACACGGCGACAAGGACAACCTGTCACGTTGGGTTCTGACTATCTGGTGAAACGTAGGCTTTGAGTTGGCTTAATACCTCCACAATGTGGTGGGGTATGGTCACTTAAGCCTCTGACTACCCCCGAATGGGGATAAAAGTCGTGACGTTATATTTTTATATTTATTAGTTATAGAGTTATATTGATTGGTACAAGTCTCTGGTCTGCTTAGGTATTAGAAGTAGGTACCTAACCGTCTTATCTATCCCTAGTTATTGTACTAAATCAGACGTACCTTACCTACTATAGGTTATATTTATCAATCTCTTAACACGCACATCTATCATTATGAAGACAGAAATATAGTTATCATATAACTATAGTATTATTATTTATCTGGAAATACTTCATAACGTTGATTGATCGTACCTATACTATATTATTTATTAGTAAAATATTTTGAAAGTTAAGTAATAAAATTTATATTTACTTGTATTAGTTACTTGTCATGGACCAGTTACTAAGGGGACTGGCCCTAAGCAAGTCGGCCGAGTGGTCGGCCTAGTACTAACATCGACATAAAACGAAGCGAGTAGTTCAACTATTTACCGGTAAATAATAAAATGAAAATGAAAACACAATGACCACGTTTTGTTTCATACAAATATCTAATAAGGGCACCTCTTTCTTTAGTCTTTACTCTGTGTTACTTGTACAAACATTAGAGTTTAAACTTCACGTCTTAGCACCAGGCATACAAATCCCCAATTGATTAGTAGATGAGGGTCGGAGCACGTGTCCCCACGGCTAGACATAGGGGACTTATGGGGGGCTCTAACAGGTGTCCTCTTAACGGTATATTTATGGGGTTCAGAGTGCCATTAAATCCTATGGTATGCAAGCACTAATAAAGAGTACAGAGCTAGATTTCTTCGCTCCTACGTTTATAATAAAGATTACGATACCCACTGCTTTTTTTAAAGTAAAGTGAGTAGGTATATTTTATTTCTTCTAATAACTTTTTTAATTGAACTCATTACTTGCATTCTAAAATCTCTTTTGTTAGATATTGGTGCTGATTAAGTTGATACAAAATAAACTTGACTACATAATCTGTATTGTCATTTGGTACTAATATTTTAAAACTATACCAACATAACTATATGATTTTTAATTAGACGAAGTAAACTGACAGGTGCTAATGTCACTTTTCGATATAAATAGAACAAATAAGGTTCAAATTCATAGAACAGTGACATTTTTAGCTGTCAGTTTGCTTCGTCTAATTAAAAATCAGATTATAAGTACAAAGACAAAAGCGCAAATAAATCTGAAGAGACATGATGCTACTCATAGGTTTACTCGAAATGTTAGCTTATTTTTTTTTATTAGCTGCTTGCGACATTCGACCAAGATGGAATTATGTTTAGATGAGTCGTATTAAGTTGTCGCCGAGAGAGAGAGAATGCCTTTACTAACTATATTGCTTTTTGGTGCTACAAATAAAAACAGAAAATAACGATTTATCCATTTATTTATCATTATTGAAGTGTGTACGGGTAATTAATCAAACATATACTCTTTAAAATAATTTTCCGGTGCCTGTTCGCACAGAAATATGGGTGTCCTGCGGCTAAAATGACAAATGAATGTGGACTCATAATACGAACGTGTTGAATGAGAAAATATGTGTAATAAAAAGGAAACTACTTGGTATGAAACATGAAGGGATCGCCCTTTATATCATCTACCTTCTAACATAAAAGTAAATTGAACGCTAGAATCGAAGAACATTAGATAAGAAAATATATCACCAAGGTAAGGAGACACGTGATTGTCAAAAATAGTTTGTCTTACTAAACTGAGTCCATAGACACAGTACGACTCAGTGTAGTGTAGATAAAATAGTATCACAATACCTAACCTGTATCAAACCTTTTTGAAAATAATCTATTGATTAAATAATCATAACGTATTAATAAGGTCCTCTTTAAAAATCAAAAATAAATTTAAAGTTTAACAGATATACTTATTATATGGGAAAATGGAAAAAACTTCAAATTTATTTGGTGGATATAAGTTATCCAACAATTCTTAAACAGGCCCCTTAGTAACTATAAAGTAGTGATGCACTATGTATATCGCTATTTCCATGATTACTATTCTTCACGTGAAAGGCCTAGTTACATAAATAAAAACACAATAGGTAGAGACCATAAGACAATAATAAATTATTATTATAAATCTCACATCAATAAAGTGGAACTAACCCGAGTGAGAGATTCTCACCTCTTACTGAAATAGAAAAACACAAAGAAAATGTTTCTAATAATTAATGAGAGAAGAAATCAAATAAATGGCCCACAGCTCTCGTACAGAGTATGCCGACTCTATTGTTTATAATTAATCTTATTTTTAATAATGGCAACTTCTAGCATTCCTGTCTAATAGACCGTTGTGTTTCGCGTGTTCGGAATTTGAATTTGAATTCGGAATTTTAAAGTGAATCAAAAACTATATTTTTTCGCGATTTTCGCTTTAAATTTTGTTTAGCCAGACAGATGGAATTACTTTCGTATTTATAACATTAAGTATAATAGGTATAGAAGCATGGATTTGAGCAGAAAAATCCTTAAAACTCCTATTGTCTGTTAACTTTCAGAGGACCGATAGTTTTTGAGTCACAAAGTTAAGATACAAAAGAATAGTGGGCGACAAAATAATAGTAGGTAACTACACCACTTTAAATTATAAGTCATGATACCCGAGCGACATGGCCGCCAACATTCATCACTATAATAAGTCAATAACAATTCGCATATCGTGCGGCTATTAGTTAATAAACAGCACTACACTGTCACTGGACACGTGACGTGAATAATATCGACTATTGAGAGTTATTGGACTGCTGAGATGTTTTTTGTCTATATCGATAAGTTTCATTTAATGGCACAACACTAGCCGCCGCCATCCTTACATCTATACAACTAAATAAAATTGAAGTGTCTGTTTGTAATGTCAAAATAATAGCTTTTCCTAAATGCATATAAAGTATATACGACTTATAACAAAAATCTATTTTTAAAATGTGTGTCTGTCTGTCTGTTTGTTCCGGTTAATCTCCGAAACGGCTGGACTGATTTTGACAGGACTTTTACTAGCAGATAGTTAATATTATAAGGAGTAAAATCTTCCGTTCTGCACTGCGCCAGCGATTTGCTATAATTTTTACATTCAATAAATAGGTCTCATTATTATTGTTTTAATTAAACATGCTTTCAATTGATGTTAAAAGTTAATTACCAATAACTGATAAATAATCGTGCTACAACATTGTAACTAGATGGCGTTGGCCGCGGGCAACAGGTCCGATGACTCCTGCGCAGATAGCTCGGCCGCGCGCGATGACGTCAAGCGGCAAGTCATCGATACGCCTCATGTATTGAAACGCTTTGAAGAAATTGAATACGAATGTAATTATATTATAGAGATTACAGTTTATAAAAATATATTTTACTAGCTGTGCCCCGCGGCTTCGCCTGCGTGGAAATTGATATATGATTAGCCTATGTCTTATTCCAGAGCCTACACTATCTACGTTTCAAATTTCATTAAAATCGGTTTAGTAGTTATGGAGATATGTGGTAACAAATATTCACACACACTTTCGCATTTATAATATTAAGTAGGATACTTAGTAATATTATGGGCTCTATACGTTTTAAAATCTTTGTTCGACCAAGCTACTCATTAGTAGTAATTGTTTTTCTCTGCTCTATCCCACCTCAACGACTCTACCAGTAAATGTAATGACACAATTAGTAGCATATTCTTTCTTAGAGAGTATCTAGAAGGCGAAAGAAGGAAAACTGTTACACCTACTTCATCATCATTATCATCTCAGTCGAAAGACGTCCACTGCTGGACATAGGCCTCCCCCAAGGTTCGGCACAATGACCTACACCTACTTACTCACATTATAAATTTGTAAGTAACTCTGTCTGTCTCTCTGTTATGTTTTCACAACTAAAGCGCTGAACAAATTTGATGAATTTTTGTATAGAGATAGACAGGCCCGTGGAGAAGGGCATAGGCTACTTTTAATCCCGGAATAATGTTAGGTTCTTGTGGGAACGAAGTCGCGGGCAGAAGCTAGTGAAATACATATTTCATCATTTGAGAGATATCGTTTTAGAGGCTCAGTGGATCTCAGTATTTCTATTTTATCTATGGATATTCGGTCTTATACTCTTGAAGGTTTTGCCAAAATAATTAATGGTATCAATAACGAACGCCAGCCTAAATAACAAATCCTCTTCTCAGAATACACGTAGAAACTAAATTAAACATCATTCCTCAAACATATAATCGTTACCAGATAGACATAACACCATTGATTTATTATTTTAACAGAAACGGTACCTCCTAACATTGCAATAAAATAAATAAAATAAAATAAAAATAAATATACCGTCACGACTTTTATCCCCATTCGGGGGTAGTCAGAGGCTTGAGTGGCCATACCACCACATTGTGGAGGTATTAACCAACTCAACGCCCACGTTTCACCAGATAGTCGGAACCCAACGTGACAGGTGGTGAACCTTGTCGCCGTGTATACAGGAACTGACCAATCACTTACTCATTGTAATCGCTAGACTTGTGCTCAGCGCACCACTACATGCAGCGAAATTCACACATCATTAGATGTGTCCATATGGCGCGCATGCCTCACCCGAGCACTCATATTATGACATTACGTCTATGCGTTCCGACGTCAAAAGTGAGTGCACGCGCGAGGCATGCGCCTGATGAAGACGCCGCCATTAGCTACGTCCAGAAGTGTCAAATGCCGCGCGAGGAAAATTTTCCTCGCCAAGTTTGACTTGCTTCACGTGAGGCAAATGCGCGCCCTGCCTCACCTGAGCACTCACATTTGCCTCGCCTAGTTTGGCAGTCGTGAGACAGAACGATGTCAAACGTGTCAAACTGATTGATCGGGTATACCTTTCCCTGTCTAGAGTGTCAGTTGCCTCGCCATTTGCCTCGCGCGGCATGCGACTGAGGCAAACGTCGTGCTTCGCGAGGCATGTGGGTGAGCAGCCTCGCGCGGCATGTGCATGTTGTAGACACGTCTATTCACATTTGACGGGCCCGTTGGCGTGGTCGGTTTAGATTCCGCCTTTCACGCTGCAGGTCGTAGGTTCGATTCCTACCCGGGACAAGCATTTGTGTGCATGAACATGTCTGCATGTCCCGAGTCTGGGTGTAATTATGTATATTAGTATATGTATTTACAAACAAAAAGTAGTATGTAGTAATATCAGTTATATGGTTTCCATAGTACAAGCTCTGCTTAGTTTGGGATCAGGTAGCCGTGTGTAAAATAATGTCCCAGGAAATATTTATATTTATCTGTTATCGCACTCGCAATTCGAAGACTTAAAGGCAAGAACATTGCCCTTATTGGCAATACCGACATGTTTTCAACTGAGAACCATGTCCATGGACTCCGTTTAGGAGGACATACTATTTTGGACAATCACTAGTCTCCCTCTTTCTTGGTAATGTCTTTGTATAACACATACTTTTATAATAAAAGCCTCTAGCGTACCTAGCAACATCGATTTGGCCTCAAACATTTTTACCAGTATTTTCTTTGTGGAGCAACCCAGACGAATAAATTAGCTACTTGAGCGGCCAAGTTATCTGTAATAACATGAACGTTACCTGAAGTATCTTAGGCATGAAATTCCTGTAAATTTTCACGTAAGCATTGAGCAATGTAAATTAATCCGTGGATCCCTAATAATATGAATTATGTTCGCGGTAACGTGATTGTTTAAACAATTTTCAATATGTAGAGACGGTAGAGACTGTATTCAGATTAGTGGTTGTTGATTGACGGGTTATAGAGTCGATTCCTTGGGCATTAAGTTTTAATATAAACTCAGATTAGTCTTAGGTTAATAGCAACTACTCTAAATTCAATCTTCGGTAGAGTGTTATAAATGTTTAGAATATAAATTACAAGTTTTCCACAGTTAATTTGTAAACTTAACGACGTATTATACGTATTACATTTAAAAGATATCCTAACATACCATTTTTACCATCATCTCTCAAAGGGGTCAATGACCTAGCTTTTACACCGAGTATCTAGCGAAATACAAATGCATAATCCCACTAATATTATAAATGTGAAAGTTTAGATGGATAGATGGATGGATGTTTGTTACTCAATCACACCAGAACGGCTGAAAGGATCTGGATGAAATTTGGCACAGAGATAGATTATAGTCTGGAATAGCGCATAGGCTACTTTTTATCCTGGAAAAATGTCAGGTTCTTGTGGGATTTTAAAGTTAACGCGGACGAAGTCGCGGGCAGAAGCTAATGATAAATAAATATCGCCAGACTTACACACTGACCACCAAATTCACAGAGATTTAAGCCAGTTTATAATGAATCTCAAAAGCATTTCTAGGAACAAATGTGATTTGTAATTCCACTGCAAGTCGATCATAACTTTCTATAAATTTGGGGGTAACTGTATGGTCCCAAACTAAGCAAAGCGTGTACTATGCCTACCATACAATCGACTGGGATCCCAGTGACACCCAGACCAAGGCCAGTGAAATAGTAAGCAAAGGCGTTTCATTTGAGGCCCTTCGCACGTATTTTATCCATTAGATAAAGAAATACCTAGCACCTTAAGCTAGAAGGGTCATTTATACGTTTTTTCTCGGCGGGACCTCGTTGAAAAGGTCTTGTTAGACAATATTTGGGTCATAGGGCTTAAATTGAGTAGGATATCATATACATTTTGTTAGGGTTTCGGCGGGGTTTTGAACATTTCGCATTTAGACGGCAAATTTTCACCCTATACCTCGATGAGATAGATAGAGGCTCTTGTAAATGGAACATAAAATAATTACTAATAAATGATAACCAATTAAGAAGAAATTTAATATTAAATAAAAAAGAAATTTCATAGCCAGTGTCACTCGGAACGATGTGAGGATTCCAACAATATCAAATACATCCAAATCTGTTCAAGGGTTTAAAAGTTATGGTGAAATAAAGAAACTCGAGTAAGAATTAAAAATTTGATTTGATTTTGATTCATATTTCAGCCTCATGCCTATGCGTTCATTATCTCATGATGTTTTGAATACATTAAGAATCACTATGATGATGATGGTAGAGCCAAGCTGTAGCCAATTGACTGCAGCTCATATATGGGCTGGAACGATGGGGAGTACCACCCTCTCACAGAAGATCTCCCTCAGGTCGGCAACGTGCGAGTGATGCCTTTGGTATTGCAAGCATCTTATAGGCTACGCTAACTGCTTAACATCAGGCGGGCCGTACGCTTATAGCCAGGTCAGTCACACAAAAAAATGCAGGATTAATTCGTACACTGTTAATTATCAACTGACTAGGTTAGACCTCAATAATATCAGATACCCTTGAGAACATGTTTGTATTGATCTTTAAACATTACTTAAGTTTCAAAATAAAACAAAACAATGTTTGATGGATTAAACTTGTAATTTGGGGCAAACTATATAGGTACCTATAATATTGTACCTACTATAGTGTAGTATATTATCGTAAATAAGAATCATGTTGTCGATTTGTGTAAATAAAATCGCGTTGAAATCTTCCGTTCTGGAGTTTCGTAGCGATATGCAGACAAAGACATCAACAATTTAACATCCTGTTTGGATACGCTACGGGGGTTAAAATTTCAAGACTCACAACGAAAAACAATCAAATCTAGTTTGGACTCACTCCCATTTCTGATGGGATTCTAATTCGCTCTATCTATGAAGCGATGTAAATATATACATACATATAAGGAAACACATACAATATATAAAATACCGACTTTTATTATATGCATGAAGCCACTCGTCGTATATTGGCTCTATGGTAAACATACGATAAGAAGCACAAGATTATAAAATTCAATTAAATACAAAAAAACTTAATAATAGAAAACGAATAAGAGATAATAAGAACGACTTAATAAGAGATATCAATAGGTATTGTTTTCATATTGCTAATGCCTCAGAAACTAAACGCGCAAATAATATATCTTTCAAGTGAGTAACGACGCTCCATTAATTACTCGAGTGTTTTCTTTTTAATTATTTTTTTCTTTATATCCGTTCCGATAGCATTGCCAGTGAAAAAATACATTCACGGAACATTAACTTTCTGTACATGGCAACAATGCATTTGAACGCGATGTGGATTGGAAACTCGTTGGCATGCCAAAAAAAACGGACAACGTCGCGTGGCGAGCCACTAATTAGCCAACTATAATGAATACATAATTAAATTCAACCACGGAAGATGTTACTGGACTAGTTTGTGTTGCTATAGACATAGTTGCTATATGCTTTATGTTGGTAGACTTTATTGATACACTACTATATGTCCTTCTTTCTCATGGTCGTAACGATGAGCAAGACATAAATATTATAAGATTATAATTTGGTGGTAATTTGGTTTGGTTTGGGTTTGGTAATTTGGTTTGGTGGTTCGGTTTGGTAATTTGGTATAATTTGGTTTTGGTGGGCTTTGAGTTGACTTAATACCTCCAAAATGTGGTGGTGTATCGCCACTCAAGCCTCTGACTACCCCCGAATGGGGATAAAAGTCGTGACGTTATATTTTTTTTAATAATTTGGTGTATATTAGTTTTTTTAATAATAATAAATAAATTAAGATGTATAAGAATAATTTTAAGTTAAATAGCAATATTATTAAAATTATAAAAAATATCTTGCAACTAAAGCAAGGTAGGGTAGTAGGTATTTTAGTAACTGTTTGATGGACAATCTTTTGTCAAGCTTTTAAATGTCTACCGATCCGCGATAGACACCCAAGGTGGACAGAAAAAAATCCAAGAGAGTTAAGGCCAGTAGTGGAAAGCTATAGGTTGATATTAGGTAGAGTCAGACAAATGAAGGCATTTTGTGGAAAATGCTTGGGTACTACACCTGTGGCCCGAATACTTTGTTGAGGTAGAGACGTTGCCTTGTTATAACATCTCTATGAAATATACAAAAATGTGATTATACATAAACATGATACAAAAAATAAAAAACTGTCTCACTAGCTTTACGTACATAATGAATGAGTGCGTTTACATTTTATAAAACTATGTAGGTAACGAAAAAAAAAAGCCTTATGTTACTTTTTTTTTTTGTGGAATTGCCAATTTGAACTGAGTTTTATGAATTTTAAATTGCTAAAATGTAACAAATTGTTTTTGCACAGCATTTATAATACGCATCAGATATTCTGTGAATCCTTTGTATTTTATGAACTTAAAATTTTTGTATAACTAAAAGCAGTAGAGAACAGAGTAACAATAGAAGGTGTGTGTGTGTTTTAAAATAATAGAGTTCATAAAAAACATTCTCAAGTTTGTGTTGTCACTACGCTGAAACAACAAATCTGGGGGCATATTACAAAGCCGTAAATCCGTTATGGACTACGAATTTAGAATTTTAATTAGCGTTAAAATAAAAAAAACGAATATTCCAGTTTCGTAATAGTCCTCAAACGGATAGAATTTTGGGTACACTCGGTAAATATTCTGCATGACCACGGCTCGCATTATTTGATAGGACTAATTAAAATTCAAAATTCGAACTCCGTAACGAATTTACGGCTTTGTAATAGGCCTTAATATTTCCAAGTCGCAAACCAAAGCTGGCAATCGAGACTGGCAATGATTCTCAGAAACAATACAACAATATTGGTAGGTAGGTTGGTAATCATAAACATGTCAGTTAACCCGCCCCGCCGCGTGAGTCAGTCGCAGTGCACATTGGCCACCATTCACCAATGACCGGTTGACGCACTCCACCAACCAAGGTTGAGACGAACCAAGGTTGGGCCTAGGCCCGATATTAGCATTTTATGTGCCTATAAAACTTTACTCTCAACTTTTGAGGATCAATTTTACTTTTACGACTCTACATTTATTTTGCTTGACTGTATCAAGTTTGTGAGAAATTATGTGATCGATTACATATGATATGTCGTGATGATAGTACAAAAATCAGTGACTCTACCCTTTGGATTTAACTTTTCGAACTGATTCGTTATAAAAACTGCCTCAAGTGCCTTTTCCATCCAATATATCAGGAATTGTAGAGTCAGTTTTCTAGAAAGAATCCATTTGGTTAGACAGTCTAATAAGCAAGCAGTACCAATGTTACTCGATAACGTTTCACTTTAATTTGAAATCTAACACGAATACTTTGCGTTCACTTGGACAATTAGACGCATTCCTGTGAGTCATCCACCCGAGACTCGTATTTTTATTGGCTGTTTGCATTATTATATCTCGACAAAGATATATTTACGCGAAACTCGCCCGCAATCAGTGCTCTATCGGGAATAGCTACGGTCGAATTTTGCGGCGCCGCGGATTTTGCAAGCGGCCGTTGTAAAACCGCTCCGCACTCGAAAGTAAAGCAATAACGTTTCGAAATCTCCCCGGCAAAGACGACGCGGTGGAAAATATCAACGCGGCGGTGGCGTGACGTCACGCGAAATTCGTCCACCGAGGGCGATGATAGCACGAAACAAATAAACCGGCCGGCCGTCGCTCGGCCGAAACGCTTTGTCCTCGAGCCTCGGCGCGACATCCTCGCCGTCACGGCGACTTTACCATTTTTTGCGTCATTCTCCACGTTTAACTCATGTACACTTTTTGCGACCGTCCCTCTGAAAGTATCGGCGGCTCCGCGCGGAGCTCGCGAGCCTCTACAGGAAAACGTCGCCGGGCGGCCGCGCCGTCGAAAAACATGCGAGAACCAGTTTGAGCTGCTTTTGTTCGTATCTTTCGGAGTTCGATGACCAATGCAAATGTGTGCGATTTTAGGTGCGAGGGTGGCGGGGGTGGCGGGCGGCGGGCGGGGCGGTGCAGGCTGCAGCGGTCGACAACCGTGGTGGACGCGTGACTCACCGCACTCTTTGTGTCGGTACTCACCTCCGTCGGATCCGCCACGTGCTCGGCACCACGTGCGGCCGGGGAAAACCGCCGACACGGTAAGTGTACTCCAACAAGCGCCTGGAACGATCATCACCAGAGCACCTGATGAAGTACAATGGGCGTGCGGCGGCTGGGCGGGCGCGGGCGGGCGGGCTCGTGCGGCGGGCGGCGTCGGCGCCGCGCGCTACTTCAGGTACCTGACTCGAGCACAGTCCCGGCGCCGGAGTAGCGCGCGGCGCCGCCGCCTGCTAAATATAGCGCGGGGAGCGCGGCTCGAGGCGTGCGCCCCGAGGTACGGTCGGAGCTCGACTGCAGCTCTCGGCCGGCGGCGCGTCCCCCGCGCGCCGCCAGACGTCAGCTGACCGCGACTGCACCGGCCCTGACATTGGCGGGCGCGCCGGCGCGGGGGGCGAGGTCGGTGACCCCGCCCGCGGAAGCCTCCTCGCGAATCTGTCGCGCCGCGCCCGCCCGCGCCCCGCGCCCCGCGCCACCGGCCCGAAACACCCGCCATCTCACATTCACCCACCAACTCTACCGACTGCTGATTTCGGGCGAAGATGTGGTGTTCTTAACCTTTCGTGGAACGCCATTTATCTGTAACACCTTGTTCAGCTTTGAGATGATTACACGTCCAGGCTTAGGCCACTCCACTCAACGATGTAAGAATGTAGAGTTAACACTCGACTAATGGAAATGACGAACAAGCAACACATCCTGTCAAACAATGCCATGTTCTAAATATATCGGTGATATATACAGGGTGAATTTGAAATCATGAGCATCCTTTTAAACATTGATTCTACACATGATTCATAATATTTAGGGGATATTAATCAACAAATCAATTGATAAAAAAGGATTGGCCAGGTAAGGTACAAAGTTAACTGGTTTGCTTATTTGCTTAGGTACTCGAGCAATATTTTTTATTAATAGATTATTTTAATTTATTATGCCAAAATATTCTGAATATAGAATCAACGATTAAAAGGATGCCCATGATTTCAAATTCACCCTGTGTACTCTAAGGTTGAAAACTCTACAATACCATTCTGTAAGGTAATGCCGCCTACAATGTCTATTGAGTTTTAAAGATGCTCTCTATCTTATCTTATCTTCGTAGACATTAGCCCACAAATATGATTGCCTTCAACGCACTGACTCTATGGCACCTTTTTAACGACATTTAGTACATACCCAATGATACCTGATTTCTCAAATTTCGTATAAGTATCGATTACAGCCAAAAGCAGGCTCTATCAGTAGATTAATTTGCCATCTCTGAACTTGTCTATTTGAATTTAGCTCTCTGGGTGCTCTAATGTATACAAGATCGTTACCTACTCTATATTACTCCTTGAGAAGAGGTTGATGCAGCTTATAACCATTATTATTCTGCTCTACCCCTGATTACTTTTAACCACGTCACATTATCAAGTGGATATTCACACGCATGTGACTCTAAATATTTGAATATTATTTCAAACTTTGTTTACAAAGCCACCATAGAGCTCTACTTATCAGATTACTTGGAATGGAATCATTCGTGACACTTGCGCACAAATGACGTCATGTAATAAAACGTTGCATGCAAAATGCAAGTTTTTAGGCCATTCAACCACGGTGCTACTCAGAAGATACGGAACTGGTTAGTAATTAAAATTACTAGCTAATAAGGGGCGTCCATAAATTACGTGAGGCGATTTTTGTGATTTTTCGACCCCATCAAGGGGGGGGAGCTTGGTGAGATGTCATGAGCTTTGGCTCGACCCCCTCCCTCTCCCATTCATCTTACGTGAGATTTTTTTATTTTAGTAGAAAAACATCTTGTAATTTAACTCCAGTTTTCTTGCAATTTTACACTATTACTTGCGAAACAATAAAATTACGTGATATTTGCCGAGACCCCCTCTCCCCCTCGTGAGATTTGGTGAGAATCGGCTCTCCCCCCCTAAACGCTTCCGACCACGGCGCTACTCAAAAGGAACGCAACTGTCTAAGCTCCATACAAATTACTAATTAATTACTAAACTGTTTCTTTTAAGTAGCGTCGTATAGGAGTAATACTAAACGTCGTGTACGAGTAAATACTAGTGCTGTAATAGAAGAAACTGATTCGTAATTTAAGTTAGTAACTAATTTCTCTTGAGTATCGTCGTGGACGTCTGGCCTTACCGTATGAGAGTCGACGCTTTGCGAATTAAGATGGAAGAAAAACTGGTTCACGTAATCTAAATATCAGATAAGACGAGATTCCTTTAGGGCCTCCGCAGAATTGCTACTTTTAGTATCGGCGACCGGCGATTTCGTGACGTATCGATGCTGCGTTGCGTTTCTTCGATCGCGAACGAGCGAGACGCAGCATCAAAATCGCCGATCGCCGATGCTAAAAGTAGCAAGTCTGCAGATGCCCTTAGATAGACTTCGTTCTTACTGAGTATTTGGTATAGCATGTGATGAAGGCCTAACTTAAAGAAATATTTACTTGAGTGAGATGTTCCAAAACTGTTTAAAGTCATCTGATTTCTTTGTACACTGCCGAGGGATTTCTATGTAACATGTGTAAAGTGGGAGTAGGCATGCACAGCTTTCTGGGCTATCTTCTGTTTCTGTATTTTGTTATTCAGTGTTTAAGCCTGCCTGCTCACATAGCGTTGCTGTTTGAAAATTTATACAATTATTATTTTTCTTTTGAAAAGAGTAACCATTGAGTTTCTTGCCGGCTCTTCTCAATGGAAGCAACATTACGAAGCGGTGGTAACGCTAAAATATTGTTTATTTTTTTATTTTTTGACGATTTATAAATGCTACATATAGCTTATTATTATTATTATTTTAGCCCTTTTAACGTCCCACTGCTGGGCACGGGCCTCTCCTCAATGCGAGGGGGAGTCAGGCCATAATCCACCACGCTGGCCCAGTGGGGGTTGGTGGATTTCACATGTCTAAAAACATGCAGGTTTCCTCACGATGTTTTCCTTCACCGTAAGCAAGTGATAATCATATTAAAGTTATGATTCACACATAGCTTTCGAAAAATCCAGAGGTGTGAGCCAGGGTTTGTACCCAGGACCTTAAGACGAGGGTTCGAAATTTGGTTGATTTTCTATTCTACTTTTTCTTTAAGTAAGTATGTGGACTAGGAATCTTATATTTAGATGTATGATTTTTGACTATATTATCTTGAGTATCTTTAAATCCAAATCACGATTTGATGAAATTTTCTCGATAAAAAAAAAATATGAAATGAGCTCTAATTATTTACAATTTTCCTTGCTACCACGATGTTTTTACGATTTAGATCACAAAATTATTTCTAAAACATAGCAAATAATGATATCTAAACTACCCTTCAACCATATTTTTAATTCATGAAGTAGTTTTTTTTTAATTCAAGAAAATGTGGTTTGGCGCTTACGTTGTTTATTTCCGAGCGCGCACAATATCGCCATCTCACATTTTAAGTACTTGAACTAACCATGTCTCTCTCTAACTTTGTATTGTCAGTGTCCGCTCGGACTTGTTCGACGTCGGACCTGTGAAGGATTTTTTAAAAAATATTACGACAAAATATTACGGTCGTGCCACATTACAGGTACAGTACAGTATTTACAGTCCGCCGACGCCTATGATAAATAAATAAATATCCTTGGAAATTCTTTTACACATGACTACCTGATCCCAAACTAAGCAGAGCTTGTACTATGGAAACCAGATAACTGATATTACTACATATACTACTTTTTGTTTGTAAATACAAACTAAATATACACTTAATTACACCTAGACTCGGGACATGCGGACATGTTCATGCACACAAATGCATGTCCTGGGCAGGAATCGAACCTACGACCTGCACTGCAGCGTGATTTTCGTTTGCTTTTCCTTGTCTTGTGTAATTTCTTTTCATCTCTTGTCATTTTGTGTCATCTCTTGTCATTTCATAGTTATTCGTGTCATTTCTGTAAAAACTCCCTATTTCGCTTACTGTTATATACTTGCAGCATGGTCTTGGGCCGACAGTGGGAATACATTGCTTGTCAAAACAATGGAGTCGCTTTATTGCGTTTGTTGTAGGTATGGATGGGCAAGTAATAAATATATCATACATCAATAAATTATCGTAAAAAATAACATTACAGATATGGATAGGAAAATGTTTGTCCGTCCTATTCAATCTATTATATTATAAACGAAAGTAACTCTGTCTGTTACCTTTTCACGGCTAAACCGCTGAACCAATGTTGATGAATTTTGGTATGGAGATAGACTGGGTCTTGGCGGAGAACATAGGCTACTTTTTAGGGTTCCAAAGGGTGCTAACGGGACCCTATTACTAGGCCTACGCTGTCCGTCTGTCTGTCTGTCCGTCTGTCAGCGCGGGCTGTATCTCACGAACCGTAACAGGTAGAGAGTTGAAATTTTCACTGAATGTGTATTTCTGTTGCCGGTGCAGAACAAATACTAAAAATATAATAACATTTAAAAATAAATATCAAGTCTCAAACTTGATATTTTTGATGTGTTTATTCTACGGTGGTACGGAACCCTTTATGTGCGAGTCCGACGCCTTCAGATCTTATGAATGTTTTCTTGAAATAAATATAGTGTATTTTAAGTAATTAACTGGCCAACCCTCAGGTCCTACCTACCATGTTAGGATCTTTTTCGTTCTAGCGGGTGTAAACCGTGATTTAACGAGTTAATGTGATAATTTTTGTATTTAAATTATTCAATTCAATGTATTTGTTTCAGACATAGTCCAATATTGATTATTAAAATTATTATAATTTCACAATAAATATAAAACAATAAATAAAAGTAAAATTAAATAAAAAAAAATATTATTTATTTATTTTTCATGTTTTATCATTAAAATACAATATAATACCCCTAATTAAACAAATACCGTCCGCGTGGGATACTGGCTGCATGTCCTCCCTGTATTCAAGCTTTTCCTTGTTGTCAAGCTAATTTTTTGAGCAAGGAAAGAGCCAGCTCTCTTGTCACCTGTGGCAGTAACCAGTCTAAGGGTGATTTTGATAGATAAAAAATAAAGATAAAAAGATAAACAAAAAATATATGCATGGATAATAAATCAATAAAATTAATAAAAACTGAAATTTAAATTAAAAAATAAATTAAATATGGTAAAAAAAATATTATGACACCGCTGATGACTTCATGATCGGCATCGAAGTTAAGTACCAAAGTATTCCTTTGCCTACGAAACATGAAAAAGATACTCATATCCGGCAGTCAGTCACTGACACAGAGTATGTACATTTTTACCCGACTACGGTGGGCGGAGGGTTATGATTTTGACCGATATGTATGTATGTTCATCTGCTCCCGTATAACGTCCAAACTATTTTTATCATAATAATTTGACTAATGAGATATCGTTGGACGCGTCTGGATCGTCCGCTGGTTATAGGCTATTATACGATCGAAATATTGTTATACGTATCTATCAGCATATTGTAGGTATCGTTTGTCTTCTTTTGACTTACTTTGTCTTCAGCAATAAAAACAACATAGAAATTAAATATTTTTTTCAAATACACTCGACATAAAAATCCCATATAAAACGAAAAAAATATATTTGAATATTTTCATCCATTTCATCTATTTTAAAAGGTGCACTGGGACATATTATTTTAATTGTACGAATTAAACAATATTGTTCCTTCAAAAAATAACTATACTTTAGTCTACTCCATAGCTGTTCTGTCCTAGCTAAGCGAGAGGGATATATCCTTCGGCAGCTCACGCGACGCTAGCCACACCCCGAAACTAAAATTCATTTTTTTCTTGTATCGTCTTAAGCCCGCAAGACGCGTGCTTAACCAATACATATAGCTTACATGAATAAAAAAAAATAAGAATTTGAATTTGAACATTAGGGTTTCTATGGATTTGAAAATGTTGCCCATATTAGGTATATGTACTAGACAGCGGTTGACGAAAACATTACCATTACCAACACATATATGTAGGTATAACCTTGGTTAACAAGAATAAAAAATCATCTTTCAAACAAAGGCTCTCGTTATCCGTAATGATTCACGATAAGCACAAACATCATTCGTGATAATTGTTATTAATCTTATCACTAATTATCACCGCAGATATTCTTTTATGAAGCTGCCGTCATCACCTCGTCATACACTCTCAAGTTCTGTGAGTATTTTGATTTAAAATGTCATCAACTCATCATTAATCATCATCTTTTGGCTTTACACCTTTTACGGTTTCTTTACCGTCTCCCAACCGTTTTTTAACAAGTAGGAGTAGCTTTGAGGAGAACCCTTTGGTACAACATTTTCAACTCTCTAAATCCTCCCCTTCCTATTGTCATCTACTTCTTACATCGTCCACTCCCTTAAGTCGTCCACTCCCCTAAGTCGTCCACTCCCCTAAAAGTCGTCCACTTCCTAGTCCTCCCCTTCTTACCTCGTCGTCTACTCCCCTAAGTCGTCTACTTCCTAAAACATCCACTTTCTATGTCATTCACTTCTTACGTCATCCACTCCCCTAAGTCGTCCACTTCCCAAATCGTCCACTCTCCTAGGTCTTCCACTTGCTAAATCGTCCAGTCACCTGAGTCCCAATTTAAGAAACACCTTTTGCCACTATATCTGATTAGTTCCTCTCAATGCGACCGGATTCGGGCAATACAGTGGCGTAGCTTATCTTAGACGGGCCCGGTATCAAAATTTGTACGGGGGGCCCAAATGAAGAGTAAAGATTTTATACAAGAAAAAGAAAAACGCTCGCAATGGATTAATTCCCCGTGAAATACGGCCTAAGAGTTTAAGTGAGACTGTGGATTGCATAGTATTTTTTTTTGTTACACACGTGTGGGGCCCCTGTAGACCGGGGGCCCCGTATCATTGATACTAGGCGTGAGCGTTATTTCACGTCACCGGTTACATTAACTGGTTACGACCTAATTAACCGAATCACTGTTTACGCGACGAACGAGTAACCGGTGATTTTTGTAACAGGTTATTTAGCTGTAGCCCGAACTACATCATAGATATTATGTCACCGGTCACCCATAGACATCTAAAAGTAACCAATAACAATGTTTGTACTTTTGTATACAAGAAGCTAGTAGTGACGAAAACCATAGGGTTACAAAAATAACCTATTAAATAACCGGCGACGCCCTCGCCGTAACTGGTTACGTTACGTTTCGTGAAAATAATGTAACGAAAAACGTCTAATTGATACGGCGGTAGCTACGCCCCTGGGGCAATAGTCCACCACGCCAGCAAAAATGTATGGGCAAAGATGCCTGGCTAATATTTTTTCTAATCCGCTGTGTCCTCTGTCACCTTAGCGACAAAGGGCGCGGGGTGAATGGATCACATTGAGAGTAGACGGGCTGGGCGGCGCAAGGGCGCGCGGTGACCTACGGGCCCTCACCACCTCGCCCGGTGCGGGGACCCCGGCCACCTTGTTTTATTGTTCTTGAATAATGAACTGCTATCTGTATTTGAGTTATTGATGCAATTTGTGGAGTTACTGTTTTATTATTATCGTGCAAATGTTTTTAGAACGCGGTTTATCACTGGCTGAGTCTACATCGCGTATGCCACGCCTTAGCACTCAGTTTTGTCTCATAAAATAAGTGCTCGGATGAGGCATGCGAGGCATCTGGGCGCAACAACTGAAACAAAATTAATGAGTTTTACAACGGTTCCTAAGGTATGCATACCTATTATACATACAGTTCGTTGAAAATTATAGTTGGACCGCTAACCCTAGCGAAGGCCCGTGATCCAACTGGTTGGACCAAAACATCGAACGTGTTGCCGTTATATATTTAAGGTCACGTACAGATCCTTCTATTAGCAATGGTAGCCGATTGGTTAAGCACGCGTCATGCGGGCTTAAGGTCCTGGGTTCAAACCCTGGCTCACACCTCTGGATTTTTCGAAATCTGTGTGTGAATCATAATTTTAATATGATTATCACTTGCTTACGGTGAAGGAAAACATCGTGAGGAAACCTGCATGTCTTTAGACATGTGAAATCCACCAACCCGCACTGGGCCAGCGTGGTGGATTATGGCCTGAATCCCCCTCGCATTGAGGGGAGGCCCGTGCCCAGCAGTGGGACGTTAAAAGGGCTAAATTATTATTATATTATTACAGATCACCTGATCAGAGTTCCTGTACACACGGCAACAAGGTTCACCACCTGTCACGTTGGGTTCTGACTATCTCGTGAAACGTGGGCTTTGAGTTGGTTAGTACCTCCACAATGTGGTGGTGCATGGCCACTCAAGCCTCTGACTACCCCCGAATGGGGATAAAAGTCGTGACGTTACATTATTACAGATCCTTCTGTAGAATTAAATAATGACATTTAATTAAAAACCGGCCAAGTGCGTGTCGAACTCGCGCATAAAGGGTTCCGTACCACCGTAGAATAAAAAGTCAAAAATATATTAATAACAAGTTTCTTGTATGGGGGACCTCCTTTATTGTTAAATTTTATTTTATTTTTAGTTGTATTTATTTTTATTCCTCGTTGCAACAGAAATACACATTCAGTGAAAATTTCAAAGCTCTAACTTATTACGGTTCGTGAGATACAGCCCGCTGACAAACGGACAGACAGACAGACGGACAGTGGAGTGTTAGTAATAGGGTTCCGTTAGCACCCTTTACGGTACGGAACCCTAAAAATGCACATTTTGCTTGCGATGGCCTGAAAAAATAAGGCCACGATTGACAATAGTATCCAATGAAGATGCCGAGAATTGACGCCGAGTCCCGGGGACTAAATTGTCTGGGAACCCGCACTTTAGTCAATAGAAAGGAGCTTAGATTTGAGAGAATTAAGGGTCATTCTTCGTCTGACCGCTCTCCGTGTGACCTCAGTGGTATTTTTTTATTGGATGAATCAATTATGTAGGCATTATTCAGGCCGGAATTATAGTTGCATAATATATAATTGCATAACATTTCTAAAAGAAAAAAATAGCCACCGAATTCACACTGAGAACGCTCAGACGAAGAATGGTCCTTAATGTAGGTGATACATATTACTTATTTGTTTATAAATATCGCCAGACAAACACACCAATGGTATGGTCCCAAACTAAGCAACGCTTGTACTATGGGTACCATACAATGGACTGGGGGCGATCCCAGACACCCAGACCAGGGCAAATTACGGAAAGGCTGTTTCCGAAATTTTGCTCTGGCGGGAATCGAACCCGCAACCACCCGATGTAGTGAGCTGACTGCCGAGCGGCCAACGCTCAAACCATTGCACCAAGCGGTCGTCCGTCATTAGTTATTTATTTTATTTTATTTATTTAATTAAATAAAGTAACTATCGCTTGACTGGTTTTGAATGCCGTCCCATCCGGTCCAATAAGCGGAGCCGCCTCAGACCACGCGGTTTCATGCTGGTTAAAATGTTGAACAATCAGTTCAATCAGTACTTAAGGCCTTGCGGCAGCGAAAATAACAGTGCCTAGATTTTATTCCCGTCTGCAACCATTTATTGTTGTGACATACGTCCTTCATAGACATTCTCTAATTGTAAGGCAGTGGTCTCCTATTAAATGCCATCGGCCGCTTACAGCGTCACGATTTTACTATAGTGACGTCGGCGTGTGAAGGAGACCACAACAGTAGGTACATTTCTATAGTATTGTGACGCGGCGTACGCGTGACGCTGTAAGCGGCCGATGGCATTTAATAGGAGACCACGGCCTTACACTTACCTAGAGAATGTCTATGAAGGACGTATGTCACAAGTCCACAACAATAAATTGTTGCAGACGGGAATAAAATCTAGGCACTGCTATTTTCGCTGCCACAAAGCAAACTCTCGATTGCATTTGATGTGATTCAGAAATTTTCATAAACTTTCTTAAATCATTTTCTAATTCCAGAAATTCCATGGAACAGTCTGAAAAGTACGCCATAAGGTTCTTCGGACCTTGCAAAATAGTGTTGCTATCATGATGTATTATTATAGTAAGTAGATATGGTACCCCCTTACATTGAAATCACTACACTTATGCTCAGTACACCACTACATGCAGCGAAATTCACAGATCTGTTATCGCACTAACAATTCGAAAATCAACTTAAAGGCAATATGATGCGTATTCTTTACCAGAAGATGAGCCGTAGGACCATAGGTGTTGGCAATACTGACATGTTTTCAACATTATTTTCCGCGAACGACTGTGTCCATGGACTCCGTTTAGTGGGACATATGTCTCCTTCTTTTTTGGTATTGTATTTGGTTGTTATAAGCACTTAAGTTCCTATTTTATAAGCCACTCTTCAGAGGTTAGACATGATACTGGAAAACTTTTAAATGTTCATTGGTTCATAATTGCACTTTTTATCAAGATAAGTTCAATAGAAAAATAACCGCAATTAACAGTATTGGTAAAGTTATACATTACTGCCCACCCGCTAGCACTGAATAAACAAGCTTTCTAAACGCACTTGACCGGAACTTGAAACATTGCACAATTATATTCAACAGGAAATCACTGAAACATTTCATGGACCTATTATTATGAATTTATGCGATTCCGTGAGCCACTTGGTATTATTGTGGAAAAAGCGTTTTAACTGTCACGCTCTTTTGGGTTGGTGTCCATTATGACTAGTCGGACTGACTTGCGATTGAAGTCAGCACTGGAATGGGTTGAAATTAGTGTCCGACGACCCCTGGACTGGGTTACTGGACTGTCCTGTCACTGGCATTGTGTAAACTGCACTGCCCGTATACCATCCGTATACAACCAGGCGGCTAGTCGGCTGGACTGACTTGTGCGCGTGACGTCACACTGGACTAGGTTGAAATTAGTGTCCGACGACCGCTGGACTGGGTTACTGGACCGTCCTGTCACTGGCATTGTGTAAACTGCACTGCCCGTATACCATCCGTATACAACCAGGCGGCTAGTCCGCTGGACTGACTTGTGCGCGTGACGTCACACTGGACTGGGTTGAAACTAGTGTCCGACGACCGTTGGACTGGGTTACTGGACCGTCCTGTCACTGGCATTGTGTAAACTGCACTGCCCGTATACCATCCGTATACAACCAGGCGGCTAGTCCGCTGGACTGACTTGTGCGCGTGACGTCACACTGGACTGGGTTGAAACTAGTGTCCGACGACCGCTGGACTGGGTTACTGGACCGTCCTGTCACAGTCATTGTGTAAACCGCACTGCCCGTATATAGACAGGCGGCTAGTCCGCTGGACTGACTTGTGCGAGTGATGTCAGCACTGGACTGGGTTGAAACTAGTGACCACATGAGTTCAGTTACAAGTCAGCGCTGGACTGGGTTACTGGACTATCGCGTCACTGTCATCGTACAAACGGGCTATTAGGCGCATTATTGTATTGAATCCAATCGAGATAAAAGTAGGTACACCACCGTTTTTGTTCCGTGTGCGTTCCTTAAAGAGGTAAGCAGAAGTGCATAGGGTTGTGCTAGCATTCTACCTATTTGGTCGCCCATCTATTAGCAGACGTCTGGCCAAAAACATGCCGACTGACAAGAATGTACGATTTATAATGAAAGATTCACGAATATAATATTAGAGACCAGTGCTTTCGCAATGGACAATTGTTAAGGAGGCCCTAGACCGACGGTATTACGTGTTCTACCTACTACTCGATTGGAGACACAATCAGTTGTGTACATGTCTGGTTAGGGGCCATCCATTAATTACGTCACACGAATTTCATGTTTTTAGACCCCTCCCCCCTTGTCACAGCTGGTCACATTAGCGAAACTCCCCCCCCTCCCTGTGTGACGTCACAAATTTTTAAAAAATTCTGAAATTTTCAAAAAATTCGGTTTTAATACTTGGATATATTAGATTTTTAAATGTGACGTCACTTAACTTAGGACCCCTCCTCCCTTGTCACACAATGTCACATTTTGTTGACCCCCCCCCCTTTACGTGTGACATAATTTATGGATGGTCCCTTACCTAGTCTCCGCTCGCACATAATATACCAGTACCATGGATTTTATATACCTAGTGGCCTGGCCAGTACTTCAGCATACTTTGCACCCGCCGTCCAAATAATGTACTGGTTGCCCGCAAAAAGCACTCAACGCCCTTAACTTGCACTCAATGTTCTTAGAACGCACTGATTGCTCTCAGTTCGCACTGAACGCCCTAAGTTCGCACCAAACGCCCTGTTAGTATGGCCATGAACTAACTACCTGTTGTGTATTGTATAGATAAACCGAGGAAGGAGTTTTACTAATCGATGGACTAACGGCCGTATACTCAAAGGCTACTTAAATATTTAAGTCCCACTTAGCAGTTTGAGACGTCGTTCACTGTCATATTTTGTATGGCGCGTCAAAGTTAAGCAGCTCTCAAATTTAATTTACGTACGAGTATTCGGCCATAAGGCTTATAAATAAACGGCCGAAACAACACAACCGAAGTAAATGGCCTAGTACTTACAATATTATCTGCTCCCTAGCCAAGTTGTTCCATCACATGCGTTTCTACAAATCGCTACGCTTCATGTATGGAAATGACATAAGTTACGTGATCTACTTGTACTGTCATTTCCATACAAGCGTAGCGATTTGTAGGAACACTTTTTGATGAAGCCACTTGGCTATGGGGGGCTGGCTCGCTGAGTGTCTCGTACTGTGTCCACGGACTTTATTTAGTAGGACATACTATTATATTATATTTTTGGACGGTCACGTCTCCCTCTTTCTTGGCAATGTCTTTGCTATTCGACCTCAAGTTTCTTCAATCCACGCTCGTCACAGGCGAACGTAAATCATTTTATCAGTGGTTTGTAGTGTTTTTATATTATCACTCTAATAGCCTCTGACGTCACAGTGCCAGTGCCAACGAACTCGCTAAACCAAGGTTAAGGGTGCGTTTCCACTCACGCGGAGCGGAGCGGAGCAGACCGTGAATTGGCCAATCACAGTGCTCGAAATCTCCACTCCGCTCCTGGCCCATCACACTCCGCCGCTCCGCATCAAAGGAAACGCACCCTAAGGCGGGCTGAACCATAGCCAATAGGAAAATAACTCTTTGAGTTGAACCACTTTTTAGAGCCAATTGACTGCAGCTCATATACGGGCTTGCTCGACCGGGGTAGTACCACCCTATCACAGAAGATCGGCGTTTTGTAGCTATTACAGCTGCGTTTCGTACGATGAGTGAAAGAGCCGGAAGCCCAAACCCCCCTTCCCCTCCCTCTATCCCACTTGCCTTTGGTTCGGTAATGTGCGAGCGATGCCTTTGGTATTGCAAGCATCTATAGGCTACTGTAACTACTTAACATCAGGCCGTAAGCTTGTTTGCCACCTTTGTCACATAAAATAAAATATGACAACGATAAAAACACAAATTAAAAAATTTACTATCTTTATATTAAAATCATTTATTTCATATTTACATAACATTTACTTATTATTATTTTATGATTATCACTATCTAATGAACGGGACAGTTTGACAACATTGATTATTTCAGACACAAGCTATGAAAAGAATTAAGAAAATAATTATTACTATTAAATTGATTAAACAATATTATTTTATTAATTAATAATATTTATGAATTATGAAACATTCAGTGATAATAAGTACTAAGATTCATTATTTACTAGGAACTATTTTATTATTATTAACAGCATAGTATTTAAAATATGTACAGTTAGCTGAGAAATTATTATTGCGTACTAAAATTGTTCACATCAATTAACTATTGAGATATAAAACAAATAACTTGATTTCCACTTACCTACCTATAACATCATTGTCATTATGATATTAATATATATTACAAAAATATTTCTATTTTAATTCGATTGGTACCACTAAGATTAGAATTAATTATTTATTTTATTATCTTATCTAACTATATTCTTAATAGCATTTTTATTCTGTCAATCACTTAAAAAATAAGTTAAGGAAAACTATATGTTAAAGAGTCATTTAACGAAATATTTAAACCAGCAATTAAAAATTAATAATACACATTTAAATAATTCTAATATTCCTATAATTGATTTACAAGCAAAATATTTATATATTAAAGTAGTTTAAAAATTAAAAAAAAAACACAATTTTAATTAAAATGCTCTCTCACTATTTTTTTTATAAATCTTAAAAAAAATCGATTCCAATAACCTACTTAATTTAATATATGATAAAATTAATACACGCAATAATAAAATTAAAAACACATTTTAAACAGTCCACAAATGAAAATTCAGTGTTCTGAACACAATATCAAGTTGACCCCTAAAACGCTGCCCACACAGTGCCCCCGCTGTGCCGGTACTGTCCCTACAGGGTCACTCGCCACTAGCGATGACACTCCATGTTGAGTTAGGCCCTATAGGGCATACGTGGCATAATAGACCTGCAGTGAGAAAATACATACTAGAGAACATATTTTTAAGATGTTTTCTACAAAACTGCCCACCTTTTAGGGACCAGGACCTATACCTGCACCTCTTATAGCAGTATTATTTTAACCTTACAGCGAGTTTTTGTAATGTCATGAGTCATGACCCTTATTGTCATGACAATAAGAGACGTCAAATTACAAAAAGTCGCTGTAAGATTAAAATAATACTGCTATAAGAGGTGGTGGTAGGGCCCCTGTAAACATGCCTTTTGAAAAAGCGAACGTTGTAGGATGAATTTGACAATAGAATGTGACAGTATTAACATTTTATACATTAACCGCCAAATGATCTTACAAAGCATTTCTAGGGACAAAAGTGATTTGTAATGCCAGTGTAAGTCCATCATAACTATCTATAAATTTGGTGGTATTTTGTGACAAACGACTAGGCTTATAGTCCAGATATTTAGGATTAAGTTACTAAGTTTTTAACATGTTAGGACAAGAGTGGCGGGCTGATTCTAACATGGGGTCAGGGGGTCTAATAGCGCCACTTTGGAAAATTGCCAATGCTTTTGATTTTTCAGGTTTTCTAGCAGAATCCACTAAATTTTCGTGAAATAGTCACGACGACGAATAGAGACGGGGGCTTGAGTTGACTTAATACCTCCACAACGTGGTGGTGTATGGCCACTCAAGCCTCTGACTACCCCCGCATGGGGATAAAAGTCGTGACGTTATAATTTTTTTTTAGCCACGAGTGGCGTAAAATGTGTGACGAATAATTCTGATAGAAAATCAGCAAAATGGATTGCATTGGCAATGTCGCATAGTGGCACTATAAGACCCCCTGGTGTTATTAGGGGTGATGTGCGAGAGTGCAGTGTATCCCCCTTATTCATAGAGATTTTGGCCAGTTTGCAATAGTTTTGAAAAGCATTTTTAGGAACAAATGTGATTTGTAATTCCACTGCAGGTCGATTATAAGTTTCTATGAATAAGGGGGTAAGTGTGTATGTTACCTGTGTCTAGAGCAGCGCGCGCGCAGCGCTGCTGTTGGGGCGGTGCGCGTGCGCGCGGGGGGCGCGGCGTCAGCGCGCCGGCGCCGCGCCGCCCGCGCCCCACCACCGCAGGCACGCCGGCTCCACGCAGCGCGCGCGCGCCGCGCGGCGGGACACCTCCTCCAACACGTCCTGGGGACAACCCACAGAGTAAACACTAAAGAAAGAGGTGCCCTTATTAGATATTTGTATGAATATCATTTTCATTTTACTATTTACCGGTAAATAGTTGAACTACTCGCTTCGTTTTATGTCGATGTTAGTACCAGGCCGACCACTCGGCCGACTTGCTTAGGGCCAGTCCCCTTAGTAACTGGTCCATGGGACAACCCCACCATCACCAATGAACCAAGCCATCACTTACTACTCCCCCAAGCCAACTACGCGCTCGGATGGAATGCGGACTCCCCGCCCGCATACCGCCCGCACACCCGCCACCGCCTGCGGCTCCCGCCCGCACATCGCCACCGCCTTTTTATGCGCGTGATGTCACATTTAATAGGAGCCTAGTTGGCTTGGTGGAGTAATGGCGGCGACACCCTAGAGCCCTCTAGGGGGACTGATTCGAGTGCCCACTCAAATCAGTCAAGTTTGCACCTTATTGCCGCATGGCGATAGTTCTATTTTTAGGGTTCCGTACCTCAAAACGAAAAAACGGAACCCTTATAGGATCAATTTGCTGTCCGTCTGTGTGTCTGTCTGTCTGTCTGTCTGTCTGTCTGTCTGTCTGTCTGTCCGTCTGTCCGTCTGTCAAGACGTACACAGGCCAAACCGTTGGTGATACAAATATGAAATTTGAACAATAGGTACCTTTTATAGTGTAGAAGAAGATCATAGGAAGGATTTTGGAAAATTCGTCCGCTAAGGAGGTAGATAAGGGGTGGAAGTTTGTATGGAAGTCCCTCATTTCTGAAGTTAGAAAAATGAAATGTATGTAGGCTACTATTACAAATCCAAAATAGTCATTTTGGCGTTATTGAAATATCTGCCCCTAAGGGTGTAAAATAGGGGGTGGTAGTTTATATGGGGGTCCCAATTTTTCTGAAGCTAGAGACATAAAAAATTGTATTTAGGCTTCTTATTACAAACAAAACATAGCAATTTCAGCGTTTTTTGAAAATTCCACCACTAACGGTGTAAAATAGGGGGTGGAAGTCTGTATCGAAGTCCCAATTTTTCTGAAGCTAGAGACATGAAAATTTGTATTTAGGCTACTTATTACAAATAAAAACCGGACAAGTGCGAGTAGGACTCGCACCCTGAGGGTTCCGTACAAATTGTATTATGTTTGTAGATAAGTAGTCATCCCGAGATTCGAGTCTCGACGATTTTTAATTGTCTTTGAAACAATACATATTATAACAATACATTATTAATACATATATTATTATTGTGTACCGTCCCAGTAACACCCCAGTGACGAAAAGGCCGTTGCCGAAGTTGCCCACTGGCGGGAATCGAACCCGCAAGTGCCCGATGCAGTGAACCGAGAATCTTCCTCTCATACATCTCTTAACTTCCAGCATTTAAAACTGTTTAAAACATACCTGCTTCTTGAGAACAATATGCTTGCCCTTCCAGTACTTCATAAGCCCTCTCTCTTGTAGCGTGGACACTATGTCAGAGGACGCTATAGCCAGGTCCTTGCTGAGGTCCCTGATGCAGAGGGTGGGTCCCGGCGCGGAGCACAGCCTCCTCAGAAGGGCCTCCTTCCAGTAGGACCGGTAGGAGATGAGCCCGAGGTCCGAAAGGGGTGTCTCAGGAGATCCGACTTTGCCCTCCACTTTAGTGAGGAGATAACCTGATGGATGAGATTTTTGGATTGGAGAATTGTGTTTACAGACTGTCGAAGGATAAGAAATCATCCTATATATATTATAAAATAAATGTTTGTTACCACGTATCTCCATAACTACTAAACCGATTTTAATGAAATTTGAATCGTAGATAGTGAAGATTCTGGAATAAGACAGGCTCATCTTACACATCAATTTTCAAGCGGGAGAAGCCGCGGGGCACAGCTAGTTTCTAATAGGTACCAAATATTTTTGCATTATACAGGGTGCTTCAATAGTGCGAAATAACACTTGGTGATTTGGATGAGTATCGGGAATATAATTAAATAGCATAAATAATATTGAATTTTTATATCTTTTTTTCCGCCAATTTAGAAAATCAAAACTATTTCTTGAATATTAGTGGTTGCTACTTCTAAATGCAGTTTACTCTGGATTCTAGGCAATTCGATGTGTTCTAAAGCCGCAAGAGTAACACGAAAGTTGTCGCAAATATAAAGGCTGAAATAAGAATTAATATTTTGACACTTTTAAAACGCGATCTGACTAGCGAAACCGAATAAATAAGTACCCGTCTTAGCCAATTACAACCACCAAAGCGTTCAAATAATTCCAATTGTAAACATAGCTATAAACGGATTATAACCATTAAAACAGAAAACCGAAACCTCTCAAGTGCCACTAAAACCCTTACACATTAAACACAGGCCCTTTGTTAATAAATATTCCTCCACTAATTCCAAATTTGCAATTTCAAATCGGACTGAAAGTTGGCCGTCAAAGTTGTCGAATAAAATACATAGCCAATTAATTCTGGAAAGCCGCAGAGGGGTTTACACCTAGAACAATAATTAAAGCACCTCGTCAAAGTCTACCGAGAACTCCATTCGAGGGTTGACAGGGTTGGCGGGTAATTAGATTAGGTTTATATAATTAATGTTCACGGAAAATCTTTTTAAAATAACAAGTTACATAAAAAAAGACATGACGAAAAAAAATATATATAAAAATAAAATAATATAATAAAAAATATAAAAAATGAAAAAGATATGGGATGATATGATATTAGATATGGGGATAAAAGTCGTGACGTTATATTTTTTATTTATATTTATTTATTTATAAGTTACATTAATGTATTATTTTAGCGCGATATCGCACGAGGCAACACTGGTGGCGCCACCAGTGGGTGATTCGGTAGCCGACACCGAATTGGTTGTGCTACCAAGCGGACACCAGGTGCGATATGGGGCTATCCATAAATTACGTCACACGAATTTCATGATTTTTAGTCCCCTCCCGCCCCCTTGCACAGCTGGTCACATTTGCGAGACTCCCCCCCTCTATGTGTGACGTCACATATTTTTATAATTTTCAGAATATTTCAAAATTTTTCGTTAAAAGTTCAAATTTCGGTTTGAATACTTAGATATATTCGATTTTTAAATGTGACGTCACAAAACTTAGGACCTCTCCAACCCCCTTGTCACATAATGTCACATTTCGTTGACCCCCTCCCCCCCCTTTACGTGTGACGTATTTTATGGATGGCCTCTATCCTCCATACAGCCCTATACATTTTGTTGGTGGAGCGACTGGTTGCGCTACCATTAGTGTCCTCGTGCGAGCCCTTAGCAGATATGCCACCTTGTAACATCGCAATGATGAAACTTATGCTCCACACCTCTACATACAGCGAAGTTCACACATGTTATTCACTTTTGCCAATTCACTTATTAAATACATAAGAAGACATTATTTACCAGAAGATGAACTGTATTGACGATACCGACATGTTTTTAAGATATTTTCCGCGAGCAACTCGTATTGAGTCCATGGACACTGTTTAGTTGGACCAAATATTTTGGACAGTCGCGTGTCTCCCTCTTTTTTGGTAATGTCTTTGGTGTGTTAACAAGAAAGGGCTACAATCATTGGTATTAACTTTAACCCCGAATTTATATCAATAATTTAATTACTACAAATAATGCTGCGGGCTACAGAAATATTTAGTAGTGAATGTAGTAAATCTAAAGTATAAAGAGTGATATCAATAAGGATGTAAGTAGTGATGGGATGTTCTCGAGAACATTCTCACCCTCGGAAACTTACTCGTGAGAATTTTCCAGAATTTATCTTCTGAAGCATGTTAAACTTGGCATAAACCTCATTAAACATGCAAGTATGGTGGTTTTAATTGTTTTTAAGATTTAAAGTTGGTATAACGTCACCCAAAATATAAGATTCTCAAAAATTCTCACGAGTAAGTTTCCAAGGGTGAGAATGTTCTCGAGAATATCCTATCACTAGATGTAAGTACAGCAAAGCGCGATGAATGGAAGAATACGACATACTGCGACCCCAGATAATGGGAAAATGTAAGGCAGATGATGTAATAAATCTGAAATAACGATGATTCAAATCATATTTCACAATAAAACAGTTTTGAGACAAAATTGGTGAAAAAACCGCCCACATTCGAAACGCACTTATCCTAGGTTAGTTATGTTAAAATGGCAACCCCGACGTCTCACGGCGGGCCACCCCCCTGCCCCCTGTCCCCCCGGCTAGACCCCGCGAGGGGGGCGAGTCTAGACGCCAGACCGATCCATACTGCATTGCATCGATCCAGGTCGGGTCGACGCCCGGCGCGACGCGTCGCCCCCCTTGCCAGGAGGGGGCAAAACAAACCCGCGGCCGAGGCGGGGGATTCTATCATGTTGACCGCACAGGTGGTGTAATGGGTAGTGATTTGAGAGTTACGCATCGATTTTTTTTCAAATGTTTTTCGTAGCGACTGTAGCCTAGGGGTGAACAGGTTGGGCTAACAATCAGAAGGTCCCAGGTTCGATCCCCGGTGGGGCATACACCAATGGATGAATTTTCATCTATGTGCATAATTTACAGTTCGCTGACGGTGAGGGAAAACATCGTGAGGAAACCTACCTATCCCTCGGGATTAGGTAATAGTCAGTTCCTGTATACACGGCGACAAGGTTCACCACCTGTCACGTTGGGTTCTGACTATCTGGTGAAACGTGGGCTTTGAGTTGGTTAATACCTCCAAAATGTGGTGGTGTATGGCCACTCAAGCCTCTGACTACCCCTGAACGGGGATAAAAGTCGTGACGTTACATTACATTTTTATTTTTCGTAAGAGATCAGATGTGTAAGAGAATCGTAAAGATATCGGCTGATAAAGAATAAGCGCATTATCATATGATACAGAGAATTGGATGCGTTTACTGATAACTAAAGCATTTCCTTGTTATTCGTTTTTCCTAGAATGTTATCCATATTATGCATACAATCATAAATATATAAATACATTGACGAGCCCGTTGGCGTGGTTGGCGTGATGGCGCCTTTCACGCTGCAGGTCGTAGGTTCGATTCCTACCCGGGACATGCATTTGTGTGCATGAACATGTCTGTATGTCCCGAGTCTGGGTGTATATGTATATTAAGTATGTATTTACAAATAAAAAAGTAGTATATGTAGTAATATCAGTTATCTGGTTTCCATAGTACAAGCTCTGCTTAGTTTGGGATCAGGTACCCGTGTGTGTGTAAAAGAAATGTCCCAGGATATAAAGAAAAATTATGGATTTGATGCAAAACAAAAGTGTGCAAGCTGTTTGAAAAACTGAGAATGTTCAGCGACTTTCGTTGCTGACCGTACGTGTGCAGGTGCGTGTGTGTACTCACTGAAGTCGATGAGCAGCCTGCCGTACCCCTGCCGCTGGTACGGCGGCAGCGTGAGGATACAGGACACGTTGTAATTCAGGAACGAGCTCTTTTCCTGTCAACAGATATTACGGACATGGTCATCTGTCCATCAGCCGTAAGACGTCCTCTACTGAGGGCCTACTCTTTTACAAACGAAAACGAAATTTCGGACGAAATTTCGCGTATTTCCTACTACGTTTCTCATTCATTCCGACATTTCTTACGAACGAAAATTGTTTGACGTCTTCGTCGTCGTCGAATCTAAACGTCAAACAATTTTCGTCGTAGGAAATACACGAAATTTCGTCCGAAATTTAGTTTTCGTTTGTAAAAGAGTACAGAGTAAGGCCTACTGGGGGCTTACCACAAGCTCTTATTGCGATTCAATTATAGGAACGTTTTAACGACGTTTTAATGACGTTTCTTATTGTCATGACAATAAGGTACGTCATTGCACAAAAAGTCGCTGAAACGTTAATACGTTCCTGTAATTGAATCGCAATAAGAGCTTGTAGTAAGCCCCCTGGTCATAGTTCTCCTAATGACTACCACACATCACTGTCCACCGCCACTCGCATCCACCGCGACCCTGCAACTGGAGATATCATCGGTCCATCTTGGGAGGCTGGCCTACACTACGGCTTCCGGCTTTTGGACTTTACTTAACCTTAGCGCCATAGATACGGGAATAGTCTTAGTACCTATTGGTAGTAGTATCTCAAGACAAAGAATGTAAATAGAATACGATCTTGGGTTATTTTATACTAGAATAACATTTCAGAGTTCACTTAAGGTGGGGACATGAGCTGGAAATTTTGGCTGAATGGGCGGAGCTAACGCATTGCGCCCCGCGCACCCCGCGCTCCCCGCGCCAGCTCTGACAGCGCGCGTTTATTGCGTCGCTTGTATTCTTATTTCAACGCAAGCCAAGCCGCAAATTATCACAACGTAATAGGACTGCAAATAAGTTCATAATTTCGCCCTGAAGTGCTAATCATAAATAGCTCAGTAGAAAAGTCTTGGATATTATTCCGAAAGACGATGACGATGACGAAGGTTCGAATCCCGTAGTTTTTTTTTTCTAAATTATTTCTTATTATTGTAGGCATGATCTTTTTTTTTTTATTAAATCAAATAAATTATTCTTTATCAAATCGATCACATAGGTCAAATAACGCAGGAAAGAAAACTGAGGGAGCTATCTACGATACGATACGAGTGCGAGCGAATCCCACAGCATATACAGATAGTGTTGCAAAAGACTCGAGTTCTTTTAGCCCTCTCAAAGAGGCTCGAGCTTTTCTATGGGGCTCGTCGAAGAAAAACGACTCCGAATATTTCAAGGCTAAAAAAGGACTCGAGTTTTAAATAAACCTCGAGCCCTTTTTGGGCTCGGAGTTCTTTTGGAGCTCCGTTGTTGTGAGCTTTCCAAGTCTTCGCAAGTATAAGAAGGAGTCGCCTTATAGCTGACTATTCCTGGCTAGCCTATTGTATTTCTGACTATTCTTGACTTTTTGACTATGCTGACTTTTCTTGACTGTATTTGACTGTTTTTGACTATTCTTGACTATTCTTGATTATTCATGACTATTCTTGACTATTATTGACTATTTTTGACTATTCTTGACTATTCTTGACATGCTCGACTATTTTTGACTATCCTGACCTTTCTGGATTGTATTTGACCATTTTGACCATTATTGACTATTTTTGACCATTGTTGACTGTTTTTGACCATTGTTGACCAATGTTGACCATTTTTGACCATTGTTGACTATTTTTGACCAATGTTGACTATTTTGACCATTTTTGGCCTATGTTGACTATTTTTGAACATTGTTGACTATTTTTGACCATTGTTGTCTATTTTTGACTATTCTTTACTATTTTTGACTATTTTTGACTATTTTTGACTATTTTTGACTATTTTTGACTATTTTTGACTATTTCTGAATATTTTTGAATATTTTTGACTATTTTCGACTATTGACATTTTTTGCCAATGTTGACTATTTTTGACTATTCTTGACTATTTTTAACTATTTTTTAATCTTTTTGACTATTTTTGACTAATCTTGACTATTCTTGACTATTTTTGTCAATTTTTGACTATCTTTGACTCTTTTTGATTATTTTCAACTGTTTTTGGCAATTTTTTGCCAATGTTGACTATTTTTGGCCATTGTTGACTATTTTTGAACATTGTTGTCTATTTTTGACCATTGTTGGCTATTTTGGCCATTCATGACTATTTTTGACCAATATTGAAAAATTTTGGCCAATTTTGACCATTTCAGGCCAATAATGGTAAAAGACAAGAATGGTCAATTGTGGTCAAAAATGGTCAAAAATAGTCAACAATGGATAAAAATTGTCATCATTGGCCAAAAATGGTCAACATTGGCCAAAAATGGTCAAAATTGCCCAAGAATTGCCAACATTGGTCAAAAATAGTCAACATTGGTCAAAAATAGTAAAAAATTGTCCAAATAGTCAACAATGGCCAAAAATAGTCAACTATGGACAAAAAATAGTCAACATTGGTCAACAATGGTCAAAAATAGTCAACATTGGCCAAAAATTGTCAAAAATAGTCAACATTGGTCAATAATAGTCAAGAATGGTCAATAATGGCCAAAAATAGTCAACTATGGTAAAAAAATAGTCAACATTGGTCAACAATATTCAACAATGTTAAAAAATAGTCAACAATGGTCAAAAGTAGTCCACATTGGCAAAAAAATAACCAAAATAGTCTTAAATAGTCAAAAAGAGTCAAAAATAGTCAAAAAGAATAAAAAATAGTTAAAAATAGTCAAGAATAGTCAAAAATAGTCAACATTGGCAAAAAATGACAATAGTCGAAAATAGTCAAAAATAGTTAAGAATAGTAAAAAATAGTCAACAATGATCAAAAATAGTCAACATAGGCCAAAAATGGTCAAAATAGTCTGCATTGGTCAAAAATAGTCAACAATGGTCAAAAATAGTCAACATAGGCCAAAAATGGTCAAAATAGTCAACATTGGTCAAAAATTGTCAACAATGGTCAAAAAAATTCAAAAAAAATAAAAAAAAACAAAAATTTTCAAAAAAATTCAAAAATTTTCAAAAATTGACATTGACAAAACTTGACAAAAATCGTCAAAAATTGTTAAAAATTGTCCCAAATAGTCAACAATGTTCGACAATGGTCGAAAATACTCAACAATGGTCAAAAATAGTAAACATTTGCCAAAAATGGTCAACAATCGTCAAAAATAGTAAAATATAGTCAAAAATTGTCAACATTGGTCAAAAATAGTCAAAATAATCAAGAATGGTCACGATGGCCAAAAATAGTCAACTATGGTAAAAAAAAGTCAATATGGTTAACAATGGTCAATATTGGTCAAAATAGTCAATAATAGTCAACAATTGTCAAAATAGTCAAAAATAGTCACCAATGGTAAAAAAAAGTCAATATGGTTAACAATGGTCAATATTAGTCAAAAATAGTCAAAACTAGTCAACAATGGTCAAAATAGTCAACAATGGTCAAAAACTGTCAACAATGGCCAAAAATAGTCAATAATGGTCGAAATAGTCAAGAATGGTAAAAAATGGTCAAAATTAGTCAACAATGGCAAAAAAAGTCAACAATGGTCAAAAATAGTCAAAAATGATCAATAGTAGTCAACAATAGTTGAGAATGGTCAACAATGGCTAAAAATAGTCAACATTAGTCAAAAATTGACAAAAATGGCCTAAAACAGTCAACAATAGTCAATAATGGTCAAAATAGTAAAAAATGATCAATAGTAGTCAACAATAGTTGACAATAGTCAGCAATGGCTAAAAATTGTCAACATTGGTCACAAATGGCCAAAAACAGTCAACGATAGTCAAAATAGTCAAGAATGGTAAAAAATAGTCAATAATGGTAAAAAATAGTCAATAATGGTCAAAATAGTCAAAAATGATCAATAGTAGTCAACAATAGTTGAGAATAGTCAACAATGGTAAAAAATAGTCAACAATGGTCAAAAACACTCAACAATGGTCAAAAATAGTCAAAAATGATCAATAGTAGTCAATAATAGTTGAGAATGGTCAAAAATAGTAAATAATGGTCAAAATAGTAAATAATGGTCAAAATAGTAAATAATGGTCAAATAGTCAAGGATGGTCAATACTGGTCAACAATTGTTGAGAATAGTCATGCATATTCAAGTATAGTCAAGAATGGTCACAAAGGGCTAAAATCAAAAAGGGCTCAAAGCCTCTTTAGAAAGCGCTTCAAAATAAAGGCTTTATTTCCGAGAGCCTCCTCTTCGCCGCGAAGGCTCGGGGCTAATTAGTTCTTTAGCCTCCGAGGTTTCATAAAAAGGCTCGAGCCCTAATAATAAGCCTAAAAGACTCGTCGAGTCTTTTGCAACACAACCTGCAACACAACCTCTGACCACCTGGGTGATCAAAGTGGAATATTGCATTTTTTAATGTTTTCTAATGTGATATTTTTAACCGACTTCAAACTTTTTTGAAGTCGGTTTCTCAATTCGACTGTATTTTTTTTATGTTTATTACCTCAGAACTTGCGACTGGGTGAACAGATTTTGAAAATACTTTTTTTTATTTTGAAGTTAGACATCTTGATAAAACAGAGAGAATTACATACGACGCGGGTTCAAATCCAACCATATTTAGTTATTTAAATATATTTGGATTTATTATAGTAATGGTATTTTTCAATGTGTAACGGAACGGACTTGTCGTGGTTCCGTCACTTGCACAAATATAAATATATATATGTCTATTTATATAGGCTTTAATTCCATTAAATTAAATTAAAATAATTCATCAAAATATCTAAAGCAAATTGTCTAAAATACATTCCATATTTCATATTAAATCCGGCTGATGACGTAGTAGTTGACAGTGTAATGTGGCTCTTAGGAATATTGAGAGTAACATCTTTTCAAATTTCGAATCGTATAGAAATACGTCCGCGGTTATAGGTTTGGAGCAGGTCGAGACTTGTTCGGTGCCTAGGTATGCGTCACTGTCTGGAAGCCGCATTCCAGGAATCGAATATTTTAGGTAGAGGGTAGTTAGGGAAACATGAAACAGACTAGAGGTGAGGTGAATCCGCAAATTCCTGATTTCGATATTTAGGTTTTCGATCAACGTTCGAACATTTATACTATATTAGGGAAAGTATATAATTACATGGATTATTACAAGGATACGCTGGGTTCAGTTAATAAACGTATTTGTTCTAGAGTAGAATTTAAAAGTAGTCAACATATTTTCATACATATTTCTGATTGTTGTTCGTGAAATTAGCTCTTAATTTTATGTCTAGAATATTAGTAAATCAACATTCTTTTGGTTCCAATAGCGTTAAGACTGATGCTGGACTATTTGGTTTCATAATGTAAAGTTTGATCGAATTTAGGTCGGAGTTGGAAGATCGAATGTGTAGAAGTTTGAACTTTGCGCAACTCTAGTTGATAAAAGATGGAAGGTAGAAGGATGCATTGATGGCGGCGGTTCCCTATAAAAGGCCTGGCACGGCTATAATCGGGGCACTTCGCTTCGGGCTTCTCTTTGGGTCTACTAGGCAACTAGGACATCACGCTTCTGGTGAACAAGTTACAAGGATAAGTCGTCACTATGCTGGTTAAATACTGTGAGTTCGTTCCAATTAACTTTATTTATTGTGTATTTCAAATGTTCTACATTTTGTTTATGTTCTTTTGTGCAATTTACATTTTGAATATCCTTGTGTTTTGTTCATTAGAGGAAGTAGATGTGGTTAGGTTAAATAGATAGCTATAGCTAGTTTATTTAGGTAGATAGGTCGGATGTAGGACGGATCTTACGATCGTAGAGCAGGACGTTTTCACGGTTTAAGAGCTCTTTAGGTAGGAAGGTTGTAATGCAGTATTTATCATAAGGTTATGTTAGACGTTGATAGATTATAAGGAATTTAGATATAAGTGCGAAGGTAACTTACATCATGGAGATAGGTAGGAATACCTACTATGTAGTTTATAAAAGAATAAGTACGTAGGTAACATTCATCATGTAGGTAGGAAGGAATAAACTGAGGCGTTTCAGGAAGGTAGTAGGTAGTATAGGCAGGGACCCTTTTGCTTAACCATAGGGTTTCTTGCCCTTCTTCCCTATTGGTTTAGGTTTGTGAACGGGCGGTAACTTTTGATTATTCCAGATTTTAAATAATCTTTTGATGTACTTACTTTATTCATTTAATTTAGTCACCATGGTGATTCATATACTTGCTTGATTTTAAAAGCAAATTTATATTGTCTATTGACAACCTAAAGAATCTGAGTAGTATATTCAGACCATTTGGCTCAGTATTGAGAGTCTAGAAAGATTGAATCTGACGGATAAGTCAATTTACTCATCATGTATTATTCTGGCTGTACTACCTAAGATTTGGTAGATCTGGTTACACTTTGGGGCGTATGACCCTGTTGGAAATCACTAAACAGTAGATGATAGAGTTTCCAACGTAAGTCACTGTCCAGACTTATCAGATTACTTCGTCCACATGATTATGATGTTTTGGTCATGTCTAGGGCTATCGTCCCTGTAGTATTCTCCTCACTATCGATGAACGAGATGCTATTCTTCGCTGACATTGACCAAACTCATACTGTTTACACCTATACAAGACTTGGAAGCAGAGATATCTTGCAGGTCTCTTTACTGTCCAAATGGTTGGATTTATACTATTCCTGTAAATGGAATTTAATAGAATTATTCTGTCAGTAGAACAGATATTCTACTATTATACTCTGTCAATAGTACAGACTTACCAACTCATCATGTTTGTTATTACTTAACAACATCTTATCAATATATTCATTCAAAATAGTTTTTATAAAGACATGCAAAAGGAGACAACACAGATACGAGTAGGTTGTCACTGTCTAAGAGCGGGGAGGGGCTCTAGACCTTGTCTTTAACTAATATTTGTCATATTATAATCAACTACATTGTTTCTTTAAGTTAGGTATTGTAGGTTCACTTTATAGATGGAATAACATAGAAGCGTAGAACGTACAACGTAGAAATACCAATCTTTCACTAAAAGAACTTAGGTTACTATAAGCGGTTCACTATGTTAGGTCCTACAACCACTAGACGATACGGATCACTTGGCCAATTATATAATTTCGGATCACAATCAAACAAAATACTTAGCAATGTCATTTACATCAGCTACATCGGTATGTATGTATGTTAGGTTTATTTAGAGGTAGGTAAGTATATTGATTTAGGGTATTATCCATTTAGTGTATTATTTATTTATATTAATTATATGTATTTATATTTCATATCTATTTATATATTTTATTGAGCTCGCTCTGATGAGAGAGTGGGTTTTTACAAATGGTGCAGAATTTATCAGAATATTTACACAAAATTATTATTTTTTAATGCATATAATTTATGTATTTATTCCTCATAGAACTATAGCACAAAATGTATATCATAGGGCTAGTGAATAATTTCATCCACATTCGCAATGTGTCATTAGCGTAGTGGTAAAGCATTAGCAATTATTCCATGAGTTCGTACCTCACCTTCGGCAATTCTATGTAATAATTTTTTGGTGATAATATTGTTCTTATTTGTAATAATATTGTTTTTTTCTATTTATTACATGTTTTATTACATTTTAATCATTTTATAAATTATTTGGATTGACAAACTAATACGCCAACTGAATGGTCCCAAACTAAGCAACGCTTGTACTATGGGTACCGTAATGGCCTGGAGACGATCCCCGTAATCCTGGGATCAGGAAAAATAACGCATAAGTCAGTTTCTAAAATTTTCATTTGGCGGGAATCGAACCCGCAACCACGCAAGCAGTGAGCCGAACAGCCTACGTCAAACCACTTTACGAAGCAGGCGTCAATTTTTCAATGCATGACGAAGTATATAGTTCATAATTTCGCCGATTCAAGTAATATGTAAATAGCTCAGTGAGTCAATGTGTACGCGCGACAGTATGTAGGATCGAATCCTAGTTTTATATTTTGGTTTTTTTTTTCATGTTATTCAATTTTTTTATTATTTTAGGCAATTGTATTTGTATCCAATTGTATTTTTTTATATAATAACAAAGAATTGTAATTTATGTTCTAAATTACAACTCTTTATCACAAATACTTAGGTACAAAGGCGTATAAATGCGCACAAATATAAAATCTAACAAATGCTAGCTATCTACAAAATATTCTAAACCACTGCAATATTTTTACGGATTTATTTATAAAAAAGAGATACACGATAATTGAAGCGACTGGAGCGTAGAAAAGTGACACAACCTCCCCGTCCAACAGTCATCGCGGTACTGCCGCCCGTCGCCCCTCGCACCGGATCCGCCCACTTTGTTGGCGAATATTTGGAAAATCATGAATTGTGACGTGAAAAACGATTGCATCGCAAAATCAAGCTTACATTTTTTAGGTATTATCTTTCTTCATCTTTTGGTGAAAAAACTATTTAAAAATTCCCTGCCGTTTGGAAGAAGATAGAAATTTAAATTTGAAAATTTCTACATTTTGGTAATTTTTTTCACATAGTAAAAGAGCATTTTTCACATTTTTCAAACTTGTTTTTTAAAGAAGAGGGTATAATAAATACGGTGATATTTTTTTCAAAATTTTTACTCCACTCGACTAAGAGGAGATAGCCTCCAAAAATGCCTCGTTCGCTACCTGCCCAGTCTTAAGCTTTATCTCAGAGTTGAGACTTGATAGCTAGTCCCAAAGTCCTTCGTCCTCAATGCGACTTAAAAGAAACTGATCACAAACTTAAATCACTAGTGGGGTTTTTAGAAAGTCAAACCACTAGTGGTTCAATGGCGGCTAAGTACAAGATGATCGCGTATGTTTTTCTATGTTTTTTTTGTAATTTTAATTGTTACCAGTCTCTTTTGGATAACGTTGTGTAAGAGCCACCATTGAAATACTAGTGCTATGCCATTCCAGGAACTCATTGGAGATTTTAGTTCGAAACCAATTTCATTTGAGTCGCACCGTGAACGGTGTTATTAGGATTGCGATGTCATTTAATTGGCCATCATTTTACTTACAAAGGCTTAGAGGAATAGCCGGCATAATATGTAAGACTAAACACTCATACCTCCATAATAAGATAAAAAAATATACGGCCTGTAGACCACAGAAGCTGTATGGAAAGGCGCAATACGCCGCTATAAATAAACTCGTGTTATGATAAGCAGCGTTAAATAAGGAACCAATGACGTAGCTGCATACCAGTGACGCACACGCATGGAAACACGCTCCATCTATAGAATGTAACCGCGATTTAATTGTAAAACAAATAATTATTGACATACTACCAGCACACCAAATATGGTCCAAAACTAAGCAACGCTTGTACCGGTATATAGACTGAAGGCGATCCTAGTGACGGTAATGGACCACTCATCATGGACTGACTAACGAACCAGCTTGTCTTAATTCTCAATTATTACCGCTTTGTCTAGTGGCCATAGGCCGTAAAAAACCAAAATATTTTTATTTATGTAGGCTCAAAGAAGCAGTGGTAGCCGATTGGTTAAGTACGCGTCTTGCGGGCTTAAGGTCATGGGTTCAAACCCTGGCACACACCTCTGGATTTTTCGAAATCTATGTGTGAATCATAACTTTAATATATGATTATCACTTGCTTACGGTGAAGGAAAACATCGTGAGGAAACCTGCATGTCTTAGACATGTGAAATCCACCAACCCGCACTGGGCCAGCGTGGTGGATTATGGCCTAAATCCCCCTCGCATTGAGGGGAGGCCCGTGCCCAGCAGTGGGACGTTAAAAGGGCTAAAATTATTATTATTATTTTAGGATCAAAAAACACTTGTGAATAGGATCTCACCGGTTCGAAATGCTTCTTCTACTAAGAGCCGGCAAGAAACTCAATGGTTACCCTTTTTAATAGAAAAAAAATATTCTGAAACAGAAACGCAATGTAGGCAGCACCATTGTCACTTGACAATAATACACAAGTAATTCAATATTACCATAATTCAATATTACCAAACTAAGGGGCCATCCATTAATTACGTCAGACGTAAAGGGGGGGGGGAGGGGGTGGGAGGGGTCCTAAGTTTTGTGACTTCAAATTTAAAAATCGAATATATCTAATTATTAAAACCGAAATTTGAATTTTGAACGAAATTTTTTGAAATTTCTGAAAATTATAAAAAATATGTGACGTCACATAGGGAGGGGGGAGGGTCTCGCAAATGTGACCAGCTGTGACAAGGGGGGGGGAGGGGTCTAAAAATCATGAAATTCGTGTGACGTAATTAATGGATGGCCCCTAATTAGGTATGTATTTAAATAGGAAGCTAGCCGAGCACAATCTATTGTGCTCGGATCGACCGATCGATCGATTCGAATCGCCCCCAGTCCATCGTACGGTACCTATTATAGTACAAGTATCGCTTAGTTTTGGACCATACTCACTGACATGGAGAGGCTAGACAACGCAAGTTCAATAGATAGTATGAAAACCAAGCGTGCCATCTTTTAGACAATTAATGATGACGGTTTAGTGATTTGCTCAACGTAAACAGAATCTTTTCAATCGCTAAGCGTCAGTGAGCTATCAGCATGGACCAGTTACTAAGGGGACTGCCCTAAGCAAGTCGGCCGAGTGGTCGGCCTAGTACTAACATCGACATAAAACGAAGCGAGTTGTTCAACTATTTACCGGTAAATAGTAAAATGAAAATGAAAAAACAATGACCACGTTTTGTTTCATACAAATATCTAATAATGGCACCTCTTGCTTTAGTCTTTACTCTGTGGCTATCAGAATTACGACTAAATCGATTTGATGACAAAGGAATGAGAATACAAAAATACCTATTACGCGCGTCAAGTTTGCACTACATTACAAACTTGCGGCACGCTAGGTCGGACGGTTTGCATTGTCTAGCCTCTCCATGTCTGTGACCAACCTGTTATATATTTGATATTTAGGTATTAATTGAATTGGTTGCGTACAATAGTCGGCCATCTGATACCATCATCTTAAATAAACCTTCGCATATGACTTTGTTTCAAGAACATCTCGTACTGTGCAAGCCTTTGCTGACATTGACCAAAGACAAAATAACTATTACGCACGTCTTTGAATCTCGTAATACAATCTATGTAAACTACAAATGGCTGTATATAATAATATAGTAAATAATCTCTCGTATTCATTACAGTCTCAGAATGAAGCACATTTTTCGTTCTGCAAATATTTACATAGAGAGCTTCCATATTCCGATATTTTTCAGGCTCCGTGTAAAAATAATTCGCCATGCATTGTACCGTGTCTGCAGTGATCAACGACCAATAAACTATAGACGCCATAACCACTGCATGTGTGACCTGACATTTCGATTGATTGTTTAATACAAATTCGTCATCTTCCTCGATACCCGTCAACTTGGGACGATTGCATTCGCTCCCATATAACAGTGGAGTAGGTGGCGTCTTGTCGTTTTGGTCTGTGGCAGTAGGTGTCGTCTTGTCGCTTTAGTTTTCCGTTTGACATTTCCAGAATTTGATCCTTAGAAGCGACTCATTCAGCTCATGCAAAAACACAGGCTGTGTTTATTTTCAAACGGATCGATTCCTATTTTTATTTATTTTTCAAAAATGTTAGTTTATGCAGTTTTACATTTCATCAAGCGCATCCGCATCCGCCTCGAGCTTAAGAGTATTTTGCGCTAAGCCCTTTAGCTTCAGATATGGCTATCCTTTGAAAAATTCACCCTATCCAGGGTTATTGAAAAAATACTAACAACCTTGCAGGACTGTAGTACTGACATAAATAACAACTTTTGTTCTATGACTTTTTACAAAACATAATACATTTAACAAAAAATCACTTTCTAAAATGTATGAAGCAAAAAAAATTCTCATCTAAAGGAAAGCCATGGCACGGTTGTATTCCACTTTGCCTTAAAGTACCTAAACGGACCACGGTTATGCTCTAGATGAGCATATTTTCTTGTTTCATACATTTTAGAGTGTGATTTTTGTTAAATTTATTACTGTTTGTAAAAAGTCATAGAACAAAAGTTGTTGTTTTTGATGTCAGTAATACAGTCCTGCAAGGTTGTTAATGTTTTTCCAATAACCCTGTATAGGGAAGAGTAATAAAATAACCGCGACACAACAAAGATGCTGCGTTTACACCAAGCGATGTGCAGCTTAAATCCGGACAGAATACCCGCCTGTCTGCAGCAGGTCGATGACCTGGGGATGGGAGGGGGGGGGGGGACGGTGGCAGGTGCCGGGGGTCCCATGCTTCTCGAATCGTTAAAAATAAAACCCCCTGTGTAAATATTATAAGCCTCTTGGCAAAAGTTTAGAGACGTCGGTTGTGGGCGTAGGGCTTCGGATAACGATACGATGCACCTGGAACTGGTGATTTGAATGTGAAACGAAAAGATAATGTCTGGACGACTTTTAACAATATAGACCGGGTTCCATAGAACATTTTTTTTTTATTAGTATCAAGCTAATTTTCCGTGAGTAGCGTCATTTTGATGAGACGCCCAACAATTTCTGTACGAAAAATCTTGATTGTGGAAGGTAAGAGGGGTGATGATGATGATTTGATGATTCTCAAAAAATTATTACTGTTTTTTTTTTTTTTGTTAAATCTGATGATAATTATCTAAATTATTCGAAAAAATTTGTCCTACAAAATGTATGGTTTGATTTAAGAGTCCCCCACTCCCAACATGTATCGATAACAAGGTCATCAAAAATGATTAGTAACCAGCTGAAATGATATTTTTTTCAATAATTTAGATAATTATCGTTAGATTGAACAAAAAAAAAAAACCAGTTAGTAATACATTTTTGAGAATCATCATCATCACCCCTCTTACCTCCCACAATCAAGATTTTTCGTACAGAAATTGTTGGGCGTCTCATCAAAATGAAGCTACTAACGGAAAATTAGCTTGATAATAATAAAAAAAAAAAAAAGTTCTAGGGAACCCGGACTATTAGTTTTTAAATATTTTTTTAAAACGAATGAGCAACGAACGCCTGTTCAATTTGAATGGATATTTTTTATAAAAACAATAATAATATAGTCAGACTTACACACCAACTGTATGGTCCCAAAATAAGCAAAGCTTGTACTATGTGTACTGTACGATGGACTGGGGACGATCCCAGTGACAGCCAGAACATATGACGAAAAGGCCGTTTCCGAAATTAGCTTCTGACGGGAATCGAATCCGCATTCACCCGATCTAGTGAGCCGAGCGGCCTACGCTCGAACGACTACGCCAAACAGTCGTCAAAAACTAGCTAAATTGACACTTTTGACACTTCTTAGCTAGTAATGAATCCCCCTTATCTTAATCTGACGAGTTCGAGTATTTTAAGATGGTCTATTTTTTTTGGTTCCCCTGAGCGTACCCATTAATATTAAGAGCTCATACTGGTTGGAGGTTCTTATCAATATGTAAGGTATCTCCCTTATCTTAATCTGACGCGCTCGAGTAAATCCAGAAAACCCTTCTACGGCTCCCCATCTAAAAGTCAAACACTTATTTTATTTACAAACAAATTTGGGGGCACTACCGTGCCGTAACTTTTTGACAGGGTCTCGTGTTGGCAACATTTTACATGAACATGTTTTTGGTGGGATTGTCATTTTGCATCTCCTCTACAACCGGTACCATTAGAGGTATAAACACGTCTGGAGGATACAGACAGCCACCTATCAAAGACTATTTTCTCTCCCATGAACACGAAACAGTAATTTTCCTATGGAAAGCGACGACGCCGTGGTGTAGGTCGTGGCCAGATCAGTGCATAATTCGGCACTCGCTCCCCCCTGCGACCGCCCACGAGCACGGCGCGGACCTAGGGCTGCCACAGGTCTATGGGATAAGACCTTATGGGTACTTCTTGTACCCTGGTACCTGGTGTCAGAGTTGTAAAACCCAAAGCCTTGTGATAAGGTTTAACGACTGCTGCCTGATGACAACAACCGGGACCGACAATTTAGGGAATGGGCTCAAAAACCAGTCAAAGTCCATTCTACATCCCCTACCCAAAATACAGGAATCCGCTGGATGCGGGCAGCGCAAGACCGGTCATTGTGGCGAACCTTGGGGGAGGCCTATGTCCATCAGTGGACGACTTTCGGCTGAGATAATGATGATGAAATACAAGCGGTTAAGTTTCCGGATTATACAGTTACCCCCAAAGAACTTACACTGGCATTACAAATCACTTTTATTCCAAAAACTGCTTCATATAACCATTGTAAACTGGCCAAAAAGCTCCATAAATTTGGCGGTTAGTGTGTGTGTCTAGCAATTTATTTATTAAATTCTTGGATCAACAGACCCGTTATTGTATTTTTTTTCTAATTCTCGTTAGGTTTAAAGGCGCAGCCCTCGCGGGTGACAATTTAGCGGCGTAAACACGCGGGCGCAGACGTCTAGACGGCGGCGCGGAGCCCCCGCCCGCCCACGATAAATCTAACGTTATTGTGACGCCCGAACCGACAGACAACCGCCCAACTCTATCCTAGGGCGATTATTGCTACAGAAATGTATTTATTGAGAGGTATTATCATAGGATTTTTTTATTCGTGGTCGAGCCAAGCTGTAGCCAAATCACTGCAGCTTATATACGGGTTGGCTCGCCCGGGGTATACTACTCTCTCACAGAAGATCGGTGTAAAGTAGCTATTATAGCTGCGTGCGGCCCACCTGATTTTGAAGCGAAGTGGGTCAGAGGGAGGGGAAGGAACTCATGGTACGAAATGCAGCTGTAATAGCAACTTTACGCCGATCTTCTGTGAGAGGGTGGCACTGGCCCGGTCGAGTCAGCCCGTATATGAGCTGCAATCAATTGGCTAACAACTTGTCTCTACCACAAGTTGGAGAGCTCGAAGAAACGCGTCTAGAAACCCATATTGTCAAACACATTTATCTGTAACTGAAATTCATATGCCCAAGATCGTGGGAACACGGGCCAGCTGAATCACACGGGACCGCATAGAACCACGTCTAGACAACAATACCGGACGGTCCCGGACACCCGGACACGTTCGGATGCGGCGGGTCGACGACCCCGGACAGACGTCTCGACGGTTGCACGACTCAGGATGCGTTTCCATCGAACGCAGAGCGGGGGAGAGGACAGCGAGTATGTTATAGCTGAGGGCCTTTTTTACGTGGGGAAATACTCATGGATACCCTCATGCTTATACCCTCATAGGAAATCCTCATGGTTATGCCGGAATCTGACTAAAACCTCACGGTGTACCGTCTTCCTTCCGCCTTTCGAGAGGCGCCACGGGATAGCACTAAGCATGCACCACGACGCAAAAACCAGGCAAAAACTCTTCTTGCTATTTTTTTATTGTTCTTTTTAGGATCTGCAATCAGCCTTCTAGCTATAAGCAGATATGTTCTTCTTTGTTCTGACATGTGCAGGACTCCATTGAGTCTGTCACATAAGATGGCAGAGCTAATTTTGATTGCGCTCTAGGATATTATGCCTCCTGGGGCGCTTATTTGAATTTGGCTGCAGCAATTGCATGGCATGCGATTCAAATGCAGACCTCAAATGAATCGCTCCGTTATTTTGTATTATGACCGCTATTAAGACAACCAGCGAGATTAAGATTCTGAGAACAAATTTCATTCGTTCTTTTATACCAACGGTCGGCAGCAGGCGGACCGCGGTCCGTTTGCGGACCGCGAATGATCGAACCTCGGACCGCCAAATATTGTAATGTATTGTATACCAAGTATAAATTAATACGTAACTATAAAAAAACTGGCTCAAGACCGTCGGTGCAGTTTCTGACATTTCGAAACAGTTCAGTGTGTTCAGTGGTCATGCTATGAAAAAAGCTATTCAAAGTCATTTTTTTATTAATGTAAGCTAGAGGAAGCACTTATGAATCGTTAACATCAATATTTTAGCGTTACTACCGGTTCGTAATGTTGTTCCATTGAGAATAGCCGGCAAGGAACTCAATGGTAACTCTTTTCAATAGAAAAATAAAAAACTATACATTTTTAAAACCAACGTTATGTGAGCAGGCATGCCTGCCTGCTATATTAAACACAATATTAAATCACACAATGTCATAAAAAAAGTAAATTGAGTTGTTTCGGAAGATAAAGAGAAACTTTAAAAATTGACGACCACCAGTTCACCACCTGTCACGTTGGGTTCTGACTATCTGGTGAAACGTGGGCTTTGATTTGGCTCAATACCTCCACAATGTGGTGGTGTATGGCCACTCAAGCCTCTGACTACCCCCCGAATGGGGATAAAAGTCGTGACGTTATATTTATTTTAAAAATTGACAGAGTATCTACATATGCCTAAGGTTAAGGACAGTGTAAAGAGATCAGAGTTGGGCAATAAGAAATTGCAATTGAATTTGATTGCATGTGGAAGTCACTTAACAATCACAAAAAATCGCAATTAATTGTTACTTAACATTGCAATTAAATTCAATTCTGAAAGAGATCTGTTATTCGGATAGATTGAGCTTTATCTTCGCTCCGCTTAGCTTAGCGTCAATGTGTCCACTGTCTACGTCTCCTGTGCTATAAGACGCGAATTTTACAATGTTACGACAATCGATCAGTCTGGCTCAAGGTGTACGTCTGGCTTAGGGAAACTAATTAACACAACAATGGAGAGTGTAACTAAATAGACGTATATATATTACCAGTAGAAACTATTTTGTAATTGCAAGTAATATAAATATTTGACAATTGCATTATATTCGTATCTGTATTTAACATAGACAAACTATTATGTAATAAATTAATTAAACTACCATTTCTGAAAACATAACATCTAATAAAACAAGGCAGTTCTCATGCGGCCAATACGATACTCTGAATGTCAAAGGGCAAAGTAATAAAATGTCAATTCCCCGACGTAAACACGACCATAAACAAAAAAGTGCCTCAACACAATTAATACCCCGCCTCTACGAAAAATGCCACTAAAATGAACATAAAGCATTTATTTGTCTCAATGTACGGGCTATGCGCTACTTGAGTCTACTACGCCGTAGTCCGTCTACGAGCTACGTCACGTTTACGTCGTGCGCTACGACGCTACGCCGTAGACGAATACGTGTAGCGCAGGGTTGTCGCGCCGCTGATTCCTTGTGAATGCAAATTCACGTGCTTTCATGCAATCTTACTTTGGAACAAAAATCGGCATTTCTAGACGTTGACATCAGTTTTCTTTTAAATCATTTTCAATCTCATTTCTTATTCATCTGTTACTGAAAATATCAGCAGATAATAGAGGAGACTGGGTTACTTGCCTTGCCTTGGATTGACACGCCTTAATGGAAAAATATATGTGTATTCGAAAAAACTACAAAAGATGTATTTACTTTACCTGTTACAGGGAAATATTAAGCGCTAAATGATAGCTGTAATCTTCAATCTGACGAGCCTTTTCTCAAAAAAATATGTTAAACAATAATGAATGCTTTTTTGACAACCCTGACTTTGTCTCGGTTATGTTTCTTAAGTAAATTGAACACTCATATTTTCTCATTAAAGTTTATATTGCAATTTGTGTGTGGTATTCTTATTAGGATACAGAGCCCACGTCAAAGTTAATGAAACGATTTATTGTTAGTTATTATTGTTAGTATATACTGTAATAAAAGAATTTCGCAAGAAAATTACAGTTGATTTCCTACAAAATTGAGTCCAGGAAATGTACACAATTTTGCCAGTTTGATAGGGATGTAGTTGATCGTAATAAATATTATTAGTCTATGTTTTATAGACCCTATGATAAGTTAAACTTACTTATGTTTAGTTTCGATATTTGATTAAGTAGGTATTTTTTAATTTGTAAATTGATTTGAACTATTCATGCTAGTTGAATCCCATAGTTCTTAACACATCTTATAAAGCACAGTAATTTTTATATGATCATTGAAAATACGACGAAAATTCATTGAACCTCGCAATTTTCCGGTCCTTACCTAAATTGAAATAAATATCTGTGAGCTCTTTTTTTTTTTTATAGGACTGCGGTGGCAAAAAGCGTACGGCCCACCTGATGTTAAGCAGTTACCGTAGCCTATAGATGCTTACAATACCAAAGGTATTGCTCGCATATTGCCGACCTGAAGGGGAGTGGGATGGAGGGAGGGGGAGGGGGGGGTGGGCTTACGGCTCTCTCACTCATCGTACGAAACGCAGCTGTAATAGCTGCTTTACGCCGATCTTCTGTGAGAGGGTGGTACTACCCCGGTCGAGCCAGCCCGTTTATGAGCTGCAGTCAATTGGCTACAGCTTGGCTCTACCACCTTCTTATAATATATACACGTATTTTTTATGACTGGGGTCAGGCTAGGGCTTCGCCCCTTTCGCCCCAGAGCCGAAATTCATAACGCATCCAGACGCAATATACCCTCAGTTAGAACACTTCATTCTTTTAATATTCGCCCCTTCAGACTGAGGGCTCTACCCGAATAAAGGGACGTATGTCTAGACTGTGGATACCCTTTACGAATTTACATAAATAAATGTATTTTAACAAGTTGTATAAAAATAAATACTTGCTTTTTGTGGTCTGGAGTCTAACTAACGAGAAAATTACGAAAGGTCATGATTACACGATGAAAAAATGATAACTAGTCCATTCCACTAATTGGGTCTCAGAGGACAGACAGCAGTCGTTACTTCTAAACTTATAAATATCGGAGATTGCAAACAGTGTAGCCTATACATTGCAAATATATGGAATAGGGATTAACTTTATTTTTTAAATTGAATAATTTTATAAAGTATGTTTTATGATTACTAACAGTGAAACAATTTTCAGACGAAGAATAGCCCAATTGTTAATGGGTTATATTTGATTTAATATTTAAAAAACCTGGTACTTGAATTCAATACCTATGAGAATTATCCTCTATTGGCTATAAGGCTCCCTCAAAATCATAAAAATACACAGCACTTCTGTTCTTAATTTTTTAAACAATATTAAACAATAGTATCAAGCGGAATTGCAGAACATATATGGGGTGATTCGGATACCCAAACAAGTGTCGCTGGACTTCCGCTTGACACTATTTTTTTAACACCCTTTATATCAAAATTCCTATTTTGGGATCTAGACAGTAGACTTATAAACCATGTATGTCAAAATAAGTTAAGTCGTGACATCAACAGAATTGGTATCATTAAATATATTATTGGTTCGCATTTCTTTGTCTTTCATTACCCAACATAGCTAATGACACACGAAGAACAATTCACCAATCTGACCGATCCCATAAAAACGTGAACCTCCAAAAATCATCAATACAATTTACCTTCCAAAAAGTACAAAACATTCCCCTAATTTGAATGCCCACACTGCAATACCATTTCACACTCACGCAAGGTGGGCTGGGGGTTGCATTCAGGGGCGTGTCCCGCCCCCGCCCCCGCCCCCCGCCCCCGCAGCCCCCGCGGTCGATGACCCCACAGCTGACGCGCCACGCTGAATGGCGGGTTGTACGAGAGGACATAGTACAATCATTGTACGGGATAATTATGTTTTAAGTTGTACCGTAATATGACCGCAGAGTTGAAGTGCAAAGTTTAGGAATAACCATTACGCTTGTATACCCCGAAGGGTAATCAGAGGCTAAGGCCAAATTGGTTAAATGTGAAACGACAATGATTACTATTTAACCATGCAGAAAAAAAACAATCATCGTGACGAAACCTCACTGTAAACTTTTCATGTTTAAATCATTTTCTGGGATATCTTTTTTGAAGGCCGCTTGGGTCACTGCATCGGGTGGTAGCGGGTTCGATTCCCGTCAGAGGCAAATTTCAGAAACGGCCTTTTCGTTATTTGCCCTGGTCTGGGTGTCACTGGGATTGCCCCCAGGCTATTGTATGGTAGCCATAGTCCAAGCGTTGCTTAGTTTGGGAGCATACAGTTGATGAGTAATAAGGCGATCTTAAGACGCTGTTTTTGTCAGATGTTCCATACATTAAACGTCAAAACTGCATCTTAAGATCGATCTCTACTTTTAGATGCATTTATTAATACTAGTGGCCGCCGAGTGGTCGAAATTCGACCATTATTCATTTAAATTGAAGGTTGAAACGTTAGTAAGGTTATATTGTCAAAGACTAACCTTCGATTAAAACCTCTTCCATAAATCAATCACAAATCGTCCCTCCTCCGAAGAATAAAACCTTTCATAATGTTTGAAAAAGTACAGGTCTTCAAAACGTATTAATACTATTATGATGATGATGAGCCTAAAGTCTGGCGATTCTTTTTATTCAGACAAAACGTGGCCATTACAAGCCCAGGATAGGGAACTGTGGAGACAGAGAGGGGAGGCCTTTGCCCAGCAGTGAGTATTTAACAGGCTATAAAAAAAACAAATAACTCTAAACTCAGTAGCGCCGCCATGCGGTTATACCTGCTATTGGAAATTTTGTACGAAAATGGTTACACTGGCTATCAAGACGTATGGAAGCACTTACCTTGCTGAAGTACCCCACGATATGACAGCCCTCATCATCAGCGCTCGTCATCACGTAGAACAGGAACGGCTCTACGTCGTAGTAGAGCGTCTTGTGGTCCAGGAAGAACTTGGCTAGCAGGCACAGCTGCTGGCAGTACTGCTTGTGCTTACGTCCGTCCACTTGCCACACACTGAGATTGTCCTTTCTGTACACCTGAGTGGAGGAATTACGGATTTTAATCGTTAAATAATGTAGAGATTTTTATGTTTTAACAGCACTAAACTAAAGGACCATTTTGTGCACGCTGAACTGACGGGATTAGAAAAACAACTCTTGTTTTTTTATCACAAAATTTCATGAATTGTGTTGGGCTTCCGGCTCCCTCACTCATCGTACGAAACGCAATAATAGCTACTTTTCGCCGATCTTCTGTACGAGGGTTTGGGGTACCCCGGTTGAGCCAGCCCGTATACGAGCTGCAGTCAATTGGCTACAACTTGACTCTACAACCAGTTTCATTTCATTCACTAGTTTAATTTCTCAAGAGTTAAGAAAAGTAGGGAAGGGCCCAGTAATGTTGTGCTTCATGCATACGCACCTCGTCCCCGGGCGGGTGCCTCCAGACGCACTTGGCGCGGTGGCGCGCGGCGCCCGCGGCGCACTTGTGGTGGTTGAGGCAGAACTCGCACACGAACAGCCGCGCCGCGCGAGCCGCGTCACCCGGGTACGGCGACTGGTACCACACCTCCATGCGGAACTTGCCCATCACCACGTATCTGAACACACACACCGGTATAACTAATAATTATTTATTTATTTAGGTAGACCGAACGGCCACAGGACAATGGAGATCATTTCGAGGTCGACAAATGAAATCATAAGTAACACTATAGTGAACACTAAACTCTCTCATCAATATAGTTTTGAAATCATCGAAATCGGTCTATCCGTTGCGATTTTATAAGACATTTTATATTTTATATTATGTGCGGCCGCCACGTGTGACGTCACACGGCCGGGGGCTTGAAGTCGCGATGTGCCCGCGCCGCCATTCACTACGAAGTGCGAGTGGCACTCGTGACGTCACTGCAACTTCGCTTGTGATTTGGTCATAACTTCGTCAATTTTTGTCGTAGAACAAACATTTTTGCATTGTATGTTATGGAATGCTTAGCTCTATAAATCTGCATTCACAACTAAATTTGTTACGGATCTCCATTATAACCCTCCCTTCGCGGCAGTTGGGTAAACATAACAATGTAACGTCACGACTTTTATCCCCATTCGGGGGTAGTGAGTGGCCATACATCACCACATTGTGGAGGTATTAACCAACTCAAAGCCCACGTTTCACCTGATAGTCAGAACCTAACGTGACAGGTGAAAAATAACAGTCATAATAACCACATACTATCAAAATGCTTGCCTATTCATTCGCAAACAAATGTTTATTTGCGTCTGAATCCAGAAGCCCGTTAAGCGCTATGAGGGTGCGCGGTACAGCTACAGGGGACTTAGCTCGAGCTCCGGTATGGCAAAAGGGCATGGGGAACAAATTATGCTTCCTGCTTTCCTCATTTTGAAAAGATCCCCAACTGTTAACCCCATGAATCAAATTGCAGATTCCAAACATTAAATTCATTCTTGCATCACCAAAACCAATAAGCAAAATGTCGTACCTGGTTCCCCTATCAGAGGGTATATCGCCCAGTTCCTCCTCTATCTTGATGGCGGCCAGCGCCTGCGCTTCTCGGAACAGCCTCAAATCATAGTCTGGAGCGAAGCCCTCAAGAATGGGTTCTCGCTCCTCTGTGATCTCCTCGTTACCAGCCGCCGCCAATTTCTCGCGGAGTTCTTGACTGCCTTTCCATTTTGAGCGCATATCCTGGGAGAGAGACATTTGAATTAGAAAGGGCTCATAGTATCGATGGCTATAAAAACAAGGTTCTAGAATGGCGAGCATGAGCTGGAAGACGTGGTGGAACGTTGACGTAGACGTGCCTGGAATGGATGTGTCGTGCGTGGGGACTTCTTCTTATCGTATGGTCAGTGGCCAACTTTGTGACAGAGTTATTCAAGCCGCCCGAAGGCCTTTTACAAGGTTTAACGACTGCTATCTAGATGACACAACCGGGACCGACTTTTTAAGTGCCCTCCGAAGCACGGAGACGCTCAGTTCAAAAGTCACTAAATGGTCACTGTGGGGACTGACCTTGACCTTGAGCTGGAGAACGTGGTGGACCGATGAAGTACAAGTGGCTGGAAGGGATGTTGTCGGGACTGACCTTGACCTTGAGCTGGAGAACGTGGTGGACCGATGAAGTACAAGTGGCTGGAAGGGATGTTGTCGGGACTGACCTTGACCTTGAGCTGGTAGGCGCGCTGGTCGAGCGTGGGCATGGCGCGCGGGCGCTGGTGCAGCTGCTGCAGCGCGCGGCGGCGCGCGGCCGCGGCCGCCGCGCGCTCCTCGCCGGCCGCCACGCACCACGCCGCCGTCACGTTGTGGTACAGCGGGCACGCGTCCCACGTGAAGTGCCGCCCCGCCTTACCACCTGACCGGACACACTTCCAAGTGTACTAATTCATAACTCGGGGCGGTACAGAACGGGGCGACTCTTTAGAGCGAGTGCATAGTACAACTAGTTTTATAAGGTTTCGGACCACATCTTTGAATACGGTATGTTAAGTGTAAAGATAGATATAGAGCTAGCTGCCGCGTTGCGACTGAATCGCTGAAAAAGCACTGCAAAAAGTCGCCCCTTAACCCCTCATTTACTATCATGGTCCAATTACTAAGGGGACTGGCCCTAAGCAACTCGGCCGAGTGGTCGGCCTGGTACTAACATCGACATAAAACGAAGCGAGTAGTTCAACTATTTACCGGTAGATAGAACAATGAAAATGAAAAAACAATGACCACGTTTTTTTTCAGACATATATCTAATAAGGGCACCTCTTTCTTTAGTCTTTACTCTATGTTTACTATACATCTGACCTCGAAATTATTGGCAATGTTTTATGCTTTTAACATTATTGTCTAGGTCTTGGTTTTAAAGACATCGACTGATATACATTTGAATCAACTTGAAAAGTCTTAAGTTTGAAATATTGTCAACGTTTTTGAAGTCATCCTGTATACTCTTCGCGTTCAACGCCGAAGTGCGCGCGAGTGTTAAGCTCAATAATTCCATGCTGCCTTTAAATTGGGCACCGCGCAGCGCAGCATAGAATGGTGGAAATTATAGCCAGTAGATATTTTTTTGGAAAAACGATACTTTATCATCTCTAAAATGTATATTACACACCCTTTTCATTTTCAGAATAATGCTGGCCTATCCCGTTTTCCATTCAAATCGATACCAAATATCTTCACAACACAATCGTGCTCGTTTTGTTTCCGTAAACTATAAAATCTCTCGCGTTCTTTCCGCTTGAGCACAATACTCCAATTAAAGAAATAATCGAATGTGCACGTAACCGCAACGTCTCGGTATAACGGAAAATGAGCTTTCGCTCGCCATATCATATGTTAAGGCCCATGCTCACCGGTAGGCTTGGCCGCCCGGCAAAGACGATAAGTGTACAATGGGGGCATCTGTTTTTGTATCAGCACTGGTAGCAGTCAGGCGTGACAAGACAAAACGCGAGATCAACAGATTTTTGATCAGTGATTTCTGCAGGGCTAGCCAAGTGGCATGAACGCTAATCGAATAGAATGGAATAAACTTCACAATGTATGGAAATGTCAAACGTTGCTATGTAAATCAACAACAAGTCGCTATGAAGATCACGCTTGAGATCACGTAACTTATGTCATTTCCATAGATGAAGCGTAGCGATTTTGTAGACGTCAGCCACTTGTCTAGCCCTTCTGATCAGATGACATGACAGTGTCTCACCGCGTCGCGTCAAACACGCGAACAGCGGATAAGCCGGCGGTTTTCATAAAACGTACGTGTTTCTTAAGATTACATAATTGTCAGTGTTAATTAAATAAATACTTTTATATAGGCTGTCCAAGATTACATACCTAAATGCCCATTAGAATCGCAGCCACGCACTGGACACCGTCTTTCGGAAGGTTCGAGCGGCGTGGCGGGCGCGGGCGGCGCGACCGGCGACCGAGCTGGTGGGTTGCGACCCTTTATATTCTTCTTGGGTTCTTTACTGTAAGGAGAATTTGCTATAAGTACAAGGCTTAAGTTTTGTAGGTGTATTATTTTCCATATACTAAGGAAATATGAAAGTCGACTTTATGGTATCAGAATTGCTACGCAAAATCAACATTTCGGTGGGTCTTCTTATCGTATGGTTTCCTTGTACCTGGTGTCAGAGTTGTTCAAGCCGCTCGAAGGCCTCTGACAAGGCTTAACGACTGCTGACAACAACTGGGACCGACTTTTACGTGCCTTCAGAAGCACGAAAACGCTGTTTAAATGCCATTAAATGGTCACCCATCTCTACCTGACCTTGCCAAGCGTTGCTTAATCCGCCGATCGAATTTGCCGAATTTGCCGAATTTGCCGATCAGTGATTGCAGCTGGCTATGAGCGCCTCAATGGTGCTGGGGGGTCCAGGATCCATTTTTTTTTTATAGGTCTGAGGTGGCAAACAACCGTACGGCCCGCCTGATGTTAAGCAGTTGCCGTAGCTTATAGATGCTGGCAATACCTAAGGCTTTGCTCGCACTTTTCCAACCTAAAGAGGAGTGGGAAGGAGGGACGGGAAGGGGGGGGGGGGGGGGGGTTTGGGCTTCCGGCTCTCACACTCATCGTACAAAATACAGCTGTAATAGCTGCTTTACGCCGATCTTCTGTGAGAGGGTGGTACTACCCCGGTCGAGCCAACCCGTATATGAGCTGCAGTCAATTGCCTACAGCTTGACTCTCTGTCTCTCTTGGCTTATTATGTTCATTGTACTTATGATCCTAGAAAACAGCATGACAAACACGTTACCTCTTATCGTTTGATTTGTCGTCAACTTCTGAGTCAGTGTCAGTGTGTGTTGGTCTGGAGACCGTAGCCAGTCTGGACACGCGGGCTGACAGAGACCTGGTCAACTTCCTGGGCATTGTGGCCGTCGCTGAGTCTCCTGAATCCCCACTCTTGCCAGTTGTCTCTTGCTAGAAGTCAGAGAATAAATAAATAAATATCCTGGGATATTTTACACACGGCTACCCAATCCCAAACTAAGCAGAGCTTGTACTATGGAATCAGATACCTGATATTACTATATATACTACTTTTTGTTTGTAAATACACACTTAATACATATAATTACACCCAGACTCGGGACATGCAGACTTGTTCATGCACACAAATGTCACAGTGTCACGTTAAAGTGTAGCGTGTCTTGCCTTGCTTATTTCGCAGGGCAGCACACTGGAGCTATTGTTTACCAAAATACATTGTATTAAAATAAGTAAATGGCAATTTAAAAAATTAAATTACTTTTAAACAATGTAAAAAAAAAAAAGCCCGCTGAGTATCTTGCCGGAACTTCTCAGTCGAGGTCGCGTTTCCGATCCGGCAGTAGAATTTAAGAAAAAATGTAAAATGACAATTTGTAAGTGCCCCCGTAGGCCTAAAAAAAAAAAAAGTTTTGAATTTTGAATTTTCAAATGCATGTCCCGGGTAGGAATCAAACCTACGACCTGCAGAGTGAATGGCCGAATCTCAACCAACCACGGCAACGGGCCCGTCAAAATAAAAGAGAGTATTAGAATATTAGAGTTTTTAAGTTGACAAAGCTAGATAAGTAAATGATGGTGATGCTCTTGTGATAAGAAAGATCACAACCATAAAATGCACAGTGGATCACAATATTGGGTGGTTATGGGTTAAATTCCTGCCAGAGGCAAATTTCAGCACAGCCTTTACGTAAGTTGGTCTGGGTGACACTGGGATCGCACCCAGTTTATGGTGGTATGAGCGTTGCTGAGTTTGAAACCATACAGTAGGTGTGTAACAGCCGAATACTTGTACGCAACTTAAATTTGAGAGCTGCTTAACTTTAACGCGCCATACAAAAAATGACAGTTATGATGTCTCAAACTGCTAAGTGGGACTTAAATATTTAAGTAGCCTTTGAGTATTCGGCCATAAGACTAGCAATCCTACTAATATTATAAATGCGAAAGTGTGTGTGGGTGAATGTTTGTTACCACATATCTCCATAACTACTAAATCGATTTTAATGAAATTTGAAACGTAGATAGTGTAGGCTCTGGAGTAAGGCATAGGCTAATCTTACACATCAATTTCCATGCGGCCGTTTATTTATTTTGTTCATTCAAACATGTTTTATTGGCTCTGATCTTTGTTGAGATCTTTTAGGGTGACAAAAATAATTTGTTAATTTCTTACGTTAGGCAATTTTCAAGACAGGATAAGGGCTGAGGATCTTTGCTCAAAAGTAATGTCTGTACAAACCTTATTAGAGTTTGAAGGTGGTTTTGTTTTGCCAGTCTTCAATGGTTCCTTCTTTGGAGCGGGTTCACTGTCACTGTCCGAAGAAACGGATTCCACTGATGATTGACTTGAAGTACAGGACGATGCACTCTTCTCCTCAATAGCCTTCTTCGGAGGTGGCCCACTAGGCCTCGTCCCATTTTTACGTTTGACGTTATCCTTAGAGTTTGAGTCATCATTCTCCACCATAACAGGAGAATTGTCCTTTTCATCGCTGGACTTTCTAGAACCTCGTTTAGGCCTCGGAGATTCTTTAGGACTCTTATTATTTGAAGACTTGTTCGAAGATTTACTCTCGGATTCTGATTCAGAGCTATTTTCCGGTGAGAATATGCTTTTCTTTTTAAGTGTAGCTGTATCAGCTTTTGTGGATTTTGGAATCGTTTTTGGCACTGGTTTAGGGGTTTTAGCTCCAGTGGTAGCCCTTGGTGCTGTTTTACCTCTGGCAAGAACTGCGACGGCCGATTTAGGCTTCGCTGAGCGTCTCCGAGGAGGTGGAGGCTTTGGACTGACTGGTTTCGGTGTCTCATCATCACTGGATGATGAGATTTTTATTTTAGATGGTCTTCTTGGTTTTGGTTCCTCCTTCTTCTTCGGTTCCTCGGTTTTGGCTGGGGACTTCGGAGCTGGTGCGGTGGTGGCGGCTGGGGTATCGGAAGTCGAGGATTCAGAGTCGGAGCTACTGGATCCTGATCCTGAGCTGGTGGAAGAGGACCCACTGCTGCTGGAGTCTGACGTAGACCCTGAGCTGCTGTCAGTACTACTGGTGCTTACCTTGAACATGGATATTTTGGTATAAACGCATGGTCAGGCATCGAGGTATTCAACTTACACGACAGCGCGTCATGGAATATTTTACCATTTAATTACAGATAAATGAGTTGCAATTAGTTACAGCAAGCTAAAATGCATTATAGTTGTTACAGACAAAGCGATAACAATATAAAAACTATACTTTAATGCGTGTTGAGAACAAAAAAAGGAAAACTACTTACATCGAGGTTTGTCATCTTGTTTATAGCTTGATTCACAGGAAATAGGGAATATTTTGCACGGTATGTAGGTAAATCTAACAATATATTTTCATTCAGTAATTCATTATTTATCAAACTTTATTCCTTTTATTGATTTAATTACAAAATTTTGTAAATATAGACCAATATCCAATGATTACATTTACAACTTTTGACACATTGATTGAGTGACATTAGACAACTGTAGAGATGGGATTAGACGTGGTCGCTATAGCAAATAGTTGTTATAACTAACCGCTATTTATATATAGCACACTAATGCGCTTTCAAATTGTAGCGGTATCATTTAATATAATATTTTCCAAGAAAAAGTAACCTTATTTGGGCGACCAGAGCGCTGGCAACCATTTAGTCCACATATCAGCATTGCTATTCAGCGCGGCAATGCTGCCAGCGTTCTGGGCACCCTGCCGCCTGATATCAGTGGGGGATTGTTGGGTAATTTTTATTAACGTATAGGTTATTTTGTTCTTTGTTTTTTTATTATTATTTTGCTTTTTATTATTAATAAAATAATAATTAACCTTATTTATATGACAATAGAACTGAAATTAAATTAAACTTTATTTCTTTACCCATAAAACTCCTAAATTATATTAGATTAACAACCATATCTATATGTACATAAGACTAACTATTAATTGGATTAGTTTGTAGCAGACCGACAAACATTGCGATAGCGAGTTATGACTCGCGCTTCGCTATTTTGTAGCAGAGTTGAGCAAAATTTAATTGCGATTAATTAATTGCAAATTGCAGGTGATGTCACAATGAACAATTAATTGTGATTTGTTCGCGATTATCAAACAAATCAAAATTAATTGTTAATTGTGACACCACATGCAATTTGCAATTAATTAATTGCAATTAAATTTTGCCCTACTCTGTTTTGTAGGTTGGCAATTACGATCACAAATCTCGTTCCTCTCGCACTAACTTGTACTGAAAGTGATCATTATTATCGTTTTTAACAGTTTTTGTGGACGAAAATAGCAAAAATTACGGTGAATGGAACGCATCATAAGTAGGTACCTCAAATTCTATGTTATATAAAATAGCGGAAATAGCGCTTCAGCGCTATTCATAGCATCTGTCAAAACGCGACCACGTTCGTACATAGAAGTGGGTGCTTAAACGAAAAGCCGTTTGAAAAGTTCGCTTTTTAAAGTAAGCGCCTAAGCGCGCTTACAAATTTAAGCGTGTTGCTTTTAAGCAATGACGGCAAGAAAGAGAAAGAAATTCCAAAAAATTACAAAAAGTAACCTTATTTGTATGACAATACAGTTCAAATCAATATTTAATTAAATTTAACCTTATTTCTCTACCCATAAAAAGCAATAATTTATAATACATTATATTAGATTAAAAACCATATTTCCATGCACATAAGACTCACTATCAATTTTTCAGCGCGTAAGTTTTTGGCTTTTTGCTTGAACTTATGTTTAGTAAGCATTTTGCTTTTGTTGTCCGTTTATTGACGGACGACTTTATGTTTAATTTAAAAAAGCAAAAAAGCAGAAAAGCACTCTTACAACGACTTTTAAAAACAAGCACAAGCGTAACAACGTGCTTTTAATATAAAGCCGTTTATCACATCTTTATTCGTACAAGACAATTTTTTTTTCGGCCGCTTGTACGAGCAGATAAAGTTACTATGACCATACCGCCTTGTCTTACGTTTTACCAGACAAGGCAACCGTTCGTTTCACAACTTTTTTCGTGTAAGTAAGCACCAAGGAAGTTTTAAGTCTCTAACACCTGGAATGATGACTTGCCAGCAAAAGTGAAGCCGACAGCGATATACCACACTGAACGTTGTTTCCTTTGCCAACAAGAGTGACCATAATATTTTGACATTTGGAGAACGTCCCCATGGCTATCTGGTGAAAACGTTATATTGTTCCAAGATTGTTATGATAGGAAAATAATAAGAAAATAAGGCAAAAGGATGTTTATTTTCATAAAAACATGAGTAGGTACAATAAATTAGTCTGCGGTGGCCAAACTACGCGAGTGCCTGTCTGTATCTTGGCAACCCAAATGGAGATACAAAATAGTATTTAAGATCGTAGATTTTGCCACTTTGTAATATAATGTAACATGACACTTCACACGCTTGGACGTTTTCTAGGCTCTCCATATCTATGGTTTTTCCTATACTTACTCTTTTTCTATGCTATAAAAGGTACCTACTACTGTTAACATGTTATGTTTGATTTGGGCTGTGCAAGTTGTGACAGACGGACATAGAGACAGACAGACGAACAACAAAGTTATCATATTAGGGTTTAGTTTTTTTCCTTATTAGGTACGGTACCCTAAGAATATCTAACTAATTAGACCATAAGACAAAATTAAAGGACAATAGGCAAAACTGTATGGGACTTGGTCCAAATATCCACCACTGACGAGACCTACGTAACCCGATAGACCACTAAATACTGAGTAACTTTTACAAAGACAGTTCAACAAAATAAGCTGTAAGTAAAAAAATACGGGTAGTTCAAAAAAATAATATGATTTCACCATTAGTATTATGTTTATACATTTTTTTCGAAAGGCAACAATATAAATACTCTTACTCACATTAAATAATAAAACCCGACTACTGAAAAATCGCGCTCTAAAAAGTATGAAACAAGAAAATATTCTCATCTAGAGGATAGCCGTGGTCCGTGTAGGTCCTTTAGGGCCAAATGGCATAAACACGGACCACGGCTATCCTCTAGATGAGAATATTTTCTTGTTTCATACTTTTTAGAGCGCGATTTTTCAGTAGTCGGGTTTTAGTTTTTAAACTTACTTTTTATTTAATTATTTTGGAGTTATAGGTAACAATATACATATTTTTGAAATGTGCTCATCAAGCTCTTTCATTTGATACCCCACACGGTTTCATTAAAAAATGTTTTTTTTTTAGTTCATGACATTATGTCCTCTAGAGGGCGCCATATGCAATTTTATGTGACGTCACATAGCCTATAACCAGCGCGCCATTAAGCCGCTTCTAACGATACCTCATTTGTCAAATTACGACAAGTAGTTTGGAAGTTAGGTGGGAACAGATGCACATACATACATACATACATACATACATACATACATACATACATACATACATACATACTTACATACATACATACATACATACATACATACCGGTCAAAATCATAACCCTCCGCCGTAGTCGGGTAAAAATAAAATAAGCTGTCAGAAAGCAAAAAATGCCGTGAAAAGTTTTTATTATTATTTTTGTTACCTGATGAAAAGTGAACAACAAGCGCTTCTATAAAATAAATAAGCAGGTACCTTCTATGCGTTACCTTACTTTTTCACTTATCATCAGGTAACAAAAATAATAATAAAATATATTTTACGGCATTTTTGCTTTCTGACAGCTTATTTTATTTGTATTTAATGTTAGAAAGTGTATTTATATTGTTGCCTTTCGAAAAAAATGTATAAGACATAACACTAAGTGTGAAATAAAAAAATTAAAATATTTTTTTAAACTACTCATATTTTTTTTACTGACAGCCTATTTTGTTGAACTGCCTTTGCAAAAGTTACTCAGTATATAGTGGTCTATCGAGTGACGTAGGTCTCGGAAGTGGTGTACATTTGTACCATTTTTGCCCATTGTCCTTTGTGCTAACGAAAAGGAACAGTGAGGGCAGGGCATTTTCCTTTAAAACTCGTTGTGTTAAATTAGGGACATAATCTGTCGGCTTAAAATGCTTGCTGTATATGACGGAATTTTGGGTAATTTTTCTGTAGCCAATAGGTATTTGTTGTAACCAATTTACACGCCTGGGATCTGTAAAAGACAAAATTGTTTTTTTGTTTTTTATTGCTTAGGAGTAATCGGGAAGTGTAAAGTCAAAAGTCGTCCCAATTGCAAACAATTTCAATCGACAAACCATCGGCCTTTATTTTATATTGTCCATCAAGGGTTGCAATGCTGACCGCGCTGTGGAGGCCTGGAGCTGCGCTGCGCCGCGCTTTCGGCCATCAACAACGCGCCCAGCAACACACTCATTACAGACCGTGGCAGTAATGTACTATTAAAAAGTAACAAAAGGGTAAAGGAAAGGGGCCCCGAGAATTACATTGCCTGAAAGGGTTAATCTGGCCCTAGACGTGCGCGTTCCTCGAGCGTGTGAACGACGCGAACGCCGTGTGCGAGCCCGGCGAGCCGTGACAACGCGGCGTGAGCGTCGCGTTTTACCAGCGTGTGGTCTGTCGCGCGTTGCAAATGCGACCGACTTCAAAAAGTAGCGATGTAGTCGTGCGGCAACGAAAAGCGCGACTTTATCGCTGCAAACAGTTCCCGTGGACGATATTCCTCAGTTAACACAGACACATAATAAGATTTATATTATAGTCCTTTTTACTAGCGAAATTTATGTCACCCGAACATCTAAAATGTACTTAACGTGGAAAACATAGTTACCCACTTACCTATGTTAAGATAATCCTTAATTCGGATAATATTCGCTTTTACACCCTTCCATTACGCATATTCTACCCATTTTTATGAGAAAATTCAGCACAATCCTCTAGATTTAAAATTAGCTGAAAATGTCGTGTGTCACGCAAATTGACGTTCTGTGTTTCAAGTTTTTAATTTTATTTCTGCTACGATTCCTATAGACATCACGGAACTGACAATTACAAGCGAATTATTAAAGAAGGTAAGTACTTATTTCCAGATATTTATTTATATTTGAAATTTTAATCTTAGGATATTCTTATACTTTACCATTGGTATTTCATTAATCGACTTTATTGTTTATTATTTTTAACATGAAAATGTACCAAGTTTAAGGTGATCGAATAAATATTAACTGGCAACACAAGGGTTGAAAGGTTGTACTGTTAGAAAGGGAAAGAAGGCGCAGTTATAGGTATCTGGCTGGGACCGGTTTTTATAAAGCCTGCATCGTGGGCGTTAAGTCCGTCAGATAAGGTTTATTTTTGAATGAATGAAAGGAAAATAAAGTTTGTAGTCCACAGTCCTCGTTCAATGGTATTACGTTCATGGTAAGCACAGAATAGAGTTCTTCGTTTGTTTCGTGCTTGATTGATACGCATTTGATACGACGACCACTTGGCGTAGTGGTTTGTACGGTACCGATAGGTAGTAAAAGCCTTGCTTGGTATGTTAGTCTGGCTGGCGATATCTTTCTTAAATAGTATGGACCGGTGGTGTAGTGGGCAGAGACCTTGAGAAGGTAGAAGAGACTGCTCTAAATAGGAAAAGATGGAGAGAGCTCAATCCTTCGGCTCCATCAGTTACCTGTTACCTACACCGACAAAGTTCCACTAACTGTCGTCGGCAGAAAATTAGTACCTATACACGCAATCTCGACATGCCTTTGATTTGGGAATATTTAAACAACATCAGATTTTAATGAGATAGCTGGGCCAAGCACAAGGTGTCTATGGGATGCCACTGACTGAATTGACTCAGTGGGGCAAATATACATACATATAGGATTCACGCTTGTAATAGTCTCCGCCTACCCCGTGAGAATCCCACGACATAGGCAGGCAGAGACTTTTGCAATGTCGGTTTTAGGTTTCCGTACCCAAAGGGTGCCAACGGGACCCTATTATTAAGCCTACGATGTCCGGCCGTCTGTCCATCTGTCCATCTGTCAGCGGGCTGTATCTCACGAACCGTAATAGATAGACACTTGAAATTTTTACAGAATGTGTATTTCTGTTGCCGCTTCAATTACAAATACTAAAAATAAAATAAAATATAAAATAATGTGGTGCCCATACAAGATACTTAATATTTTTGACGTTTTTATTTTACGATAGTACGGAACCCTTCATGTGCGAGTCCGCTACGCACTTGGCCGGTTTTTTTGTCTCCTGCTCATGGAATGCTGCGTACATTGGAACGTTTTCATTTGACGTAAATGCAAGAGTTACCAGATTGGTCGTAAGCTCCCATATTCATAGTTTATTGGATTGCTTAAAAAATATTTCCGAACCTATTTATTGTATAATAGAGGTTAAAATCAATTTAAACATTAACTTTAAAATAAATATTCAATACTTACAAAATTGTAAAAAGAAGGAATGGTTCATGAGTGTGTAGTTGCTGTACCCTAAGCACAGAAAGGTCGGTTTAGTAGGCAGACTATATTTATCAATTATCATAAAATATTACAAAGCAAATGTTCCGTGAAAAATCTGTCTTCAGATAAAAATCCGAATGTCACACGCCCCGCACTCCGAACTTAAACCGCTGTCATCGCTGCGCGCTTCCCAGCGGCCAGCTACCGCCCGCGTGCATAAAACCTCCACCGCCACACACTCCCCTGCTGAGACCGGTACTAGGGTCGGTAACAATCTGGAAACCTGACGCGTCGACCACTGCGCGTCGTACGCGGCGGAGCACCAGCCAACGTGACACCAGCCGGCGGCAGAGGCGCGACAGCGGCCGGCAGCGTAGGCATGGCAGCGGGAGGTGGAGTGGGAATGGCAGCGGGCGGTGGAGCGGGAACGGCAGCGAGTGGCGGAGCGGGTAGCGGAGCGGGTAGCGGGGAGAGTAGCAGAGCGGACGGCGAAGCGGGCGCGACCACAGGCCGCGCAGCACGCGGGTTCGGAACATCGCCCTCTCGAGCGACAAAAGCCGGCTTGAGCCGATCCACAGAGACCGTGACGGTTTTACCCGAGACCTCTATGTCGAACGTCTTGTCAGAGCGACGCACGACCTTGTACGGGCCAGAATAAGGAGCTTCTAGCGCCTTTAGCACCCGACCCAGCCGGAGAAATACATGCGATGCCGTACTGAGATCTCTGGGAACATAAAAAGTTTTAGAGGTATGCCACTTCGCAGGCTGCGGTGACAACCTTGCAATGTGACCGCGTAATCTTGCAGCGAAATCAGTCGCATCTCCGAAGCTTGCACCGCCAACCCCGGGACCAAAAAACTCTCCGGGTGAACGAAGCTGCTCGCCATACACCAGTTCGGCAGCGGACGACTGTAAGTCCTCTTTCCAGGCAGTGCGTATTCCCAAAAGTACCATGGGCAAAACCTCCGACCAGCTGGAATGTTCATGGCACATGATTGCCGCTTTGAGCTGCCTATGGAATCTTTCCACCAGACCGTTAGCGGCAGGATGATAGGCCGTTGTTGAATGGTGCTTCATACCAGTGAGCTTGGCAATCGATCCAAAGAGCTGCGATTCAAATTGTTTGCCGCGATCCGTAGTTATATGAACGGGACATCCAAATCTTGCGATCCAGCCCGACACAAGCGCCATTGCACACGTCTCTGCAGTTATGTCAGCTAGCGGGTACGCCTCCGGCCATCGAGTAAACCGATCAATTGCGGTAAGGCAGTATTTATAACCGTTCGAATAAGGCATGGGCCCAATGAGATCAATGTGCACATTCTGAAATCTTCCTTCAGGAACGCCAAACGACGAAAATGGGGCAACGGTATGCCGATGCGCCTTACTACGCTGACAGCTTAAGCATTCTCGCGCCCACCGACGACCATCTCTGCGCACTCCTGGCCATACAAAACGTTCTGACACCAACCTAACTGATGCCGAAGCTCCAGGGTGACTAAAACCATGCAAACCATCAAAAACCAACTTGCGAAGAGCTTCAGTAACAAAGGGTCTTGGCCGCCGGGTGGCAACGTCACAATACAACTTCAAATCCAAGCTTGGCATTCTGACCTTCTCCAGCTTGAGGGATGTTCCACCCTGCAGCAATCTCCTTAATTCAGCATCAACCTCTTGAGCAGCAGCAAGTGACCGATAGTCTACCGCTGCCGTAATCTCTTCCACCCGAGACAATGAATCGGCAACCGTGTTGTCCTTGCCCGAAACAAACTTCACATCCGTCGTGAACTGAGCTATGAAGTCGAGATAACGATACTGCCTCGGCGAACAGGTCTTGCGAGGATGAGAAAAGGCATAGCTTAACGGCTTATGATCAGTATACACCGCGAACTTTCTTGCCTCAACCATGTACTGAAAATACTTGACAGCCTCATAAATCGCCAACAGCTCCCGGTCGTACGGGCTATACTTCTCCTGCGCAGAGCTAAGCTTACGTGAAAAGAAACCCAATGGCTTCCACCCACTACCTGTTAGCTGCTGCAAGACGGCTCCAATTCCCTTATCTGATGCATCTGTAAAAACAGCTAACGGGTACCTCATATCTGGGTGCGCTAGCAAAGTAGCATTAGCTAGACCCTCCTTGCATCGCTCAAAAGCAACTATTTCTTCTGGAGATAGATGAACAGGACACGACCCCTTCATACCGGGTCCAGAAAGTAGATGATTTAAAGGAGCCTGCAGCTGTGCAGCACCAGAGACGAACCGCCGATAGAAATTAAACATGCCCAGAAACCGACGAAGCTCCTTAACCGTCTTTGGTATTGGATATTGCGCCACCGCCTCTACCTTATCCTTCATCGGGCTAATTCCAGCCGGCGAAACCTGATGACCCAGGAATGAGGTCTCACTCTTTCCAAACATACATTTTGCCGAATTGACAAGAATACCGTAATCTCGGATCCTTTGGAACAACAAATGAAGATGCTGGAGATGAAGATCAGGAGACTCTGAGAATACCAAGATATCATCCAAAAATCCAAAACAAAAGTCAAGGCCTCTCAACACCTCATCAATAAACCGCTGAAACGTTTGTGCAGCGTTTCTTAATCCAAACCCCATATGCGGAAACTCGAATAATCCGAACGGAGTTGTTATCGCAGTCTTAGGAATATCCTCAGGAAACACAGGAATCTGATTATACGCTTTTACTAAATCGATCTTCGAGAATATCGTGGTACCAGCAAGCTTGTAAGCAAAATCTTGTATGTGCCTAACCGGATACTCATCCGGAACCGTCCTAGCATTCAAAGCTCTGTAATCACCACAAGGTCGCCAACCGACCCCCTTCTTGGGAACTAAATGCAGCGCCGATGACCAGGCACTGTCAGACCGACGAGCCGTTCCACTCTCCAACATAGCCTCGAACTCCTTCTTCGCTATCTCTAAACGATCTGGTGCTAACCGCCTTGGACGCGCGGTGACCGGCGGCCCCGGGGTCGTTTTGATATAATGCACCGTACCGTGCTTTGGCACATCCGACCTACCCGCCGGCCTCGTGATCTCCGGATACTCTCTCAGAACCTCAAGGAATCGGTCGCCGCCTAATAACACCGCCTTCACCGAGGAAATAGACTCATCTGGATTTTTCTGCGAAGCCTCTATGGCCAAGTGAGTGATCCCATCTACCACCCGATGATTGCGGCAGTCTACCAATAAACCATAATGACTCAGGAAGTCTACCCCTATGATTGGTTTTGTCACATCGGCTATAACGAAGTTCCAGACGAAAGCACGCCGGAGTCCCAGGTTTATCTCTAGCCGAACTTCCCCGTAGGTGGCTATAGTGGATCCATTTGCAGCAAAGAGTTCGTACTTGCTTCTCTCACAGCGCCGCTTGATAGCCAATCTGGGAAAAACACACAAGTCTGATCCAGTGTCAACCAAATACTGTGCCTTAGTACACATGTCAGTCACAAAGAGGCGGCCTGATGAGGGTGGGCAGTCATTTACCGCCATTAATGACCGCCGCTGGGGTTTTCCGACTCATAATTACAGGGACCAAAGCATCCATGAGCCTTACGCCCAAACCGGTTATGATACCAACAGTACCTCTTGTTTGGGGTCCGAGAGCGTTCGCGTGATCGACCACGCTCAAAATTCCTCTCACTACTGCGAAATCGTGAACGTTTATTATCCTCGCCACGAACATGCTTATTCAAATCAGCTACCTGCTGTGTCAGCTCGGCTACCTGCCTCTCCAACAACGCTCCGTGCGCCACCGACGATGTACTGGCCTCGGCGACGTGTTGCGGAGCTGTGCCGGGCGCAACTTCATGAACCCGATCAGCAATGGCAGCCAGCTGATCGAGCGAAAAATCCATCTGCGAAATAACTATCGCCTGTATGTTAGCCGGGAGCCTACTTGACCAAACAGTTCTAATAAACTCATCAGTCGCATTCGTTCCCGCTAGCGACTTTAGGTGCCGTAAAAACTGTGACGGCTTTCTGTCACCCAACTCCTCATGGGCAACTAACTGCACGATCTTCTGCTCCTTCGACTTCGACAGCCGGCAGATTAACTCACTTTTTAGCTTTTCGTACCTCCCAGCTGCCGGCGGGGACTGAATGATATCCTTAACTTGGGCAGCAACGGTACAATCCAGCTTAGATATGGCATGATAAAATTTTGTGGAGTCCACCGTTATATTTGCTATGACAAACTGACCTTCCAGTTGAGTAAACCATAACTCCGGTTCCTGCTGCCAAAAGGGCGGAGTTTTGATACTAATGCGATGTACTTCTACCGTCTTGGCGTCTTCAAATTTTTCACATTGATCGGAATTCGACATCGTAATAATATTATTGCGTCTTCAAAAACTCGGCGTCACCAGTGTAGTTGCTGTACCCTAAGCACAGAAAGGTCGGTTTAGTAGGCAGACTATATTTATCAATTATCATAAAATATTACAAAGCAAATGTTCCGTGAAAAATCTGTCTTCAGATAAAAATCCGAATGTCACACGCCCCGCACTCCGAACTTAAACCGCTGTCATCGCTGCGCGCTTCCCAGCGGCCAGCTACCGCCCGCGTGCATAAAACCTCCACCGCCACAAGTGGTTTATTCTAGGCAAACTTGAGGCAATGGCTGGCAACTCCGACATCCTGATTTCTCATGTTTGGTCCGACCATGAACGTAATACCATTGAACGAGGACTGTGGACTACAAACTTTATTTTCCTTTCATTCATTCAAAAATAAACCTTATCTGACGGACTTAACGCCCACGATGCAGGCTTTATAAAAACCGGTCCCAGCCAGATACCTATAACTGCGCCTTCTTTCCCTTTCTAACAGTACAACCTTTCAACCCTTGTGTTGCCAGTTAATATTTATTCGATCACCTTAAACTTGGTACATTTTCATGTTAAGAATAATAAACAATAAAGTCGATTAATGAAATACCAATGGTAAAGTATAAGAATATCCTAAGATTAAAATTTCAAATATAAATAAATATCTGGAAATAAGTACTTACCTTCTTTAATAATTCGCTTGTAATTGTCAGTTCCGTGATGTCTATAGGAATCGTAGCAGAAATAAAATTAAAAACTTGAAACACAGAACGTCAATTTGCGTGACACACGACATTTTCAGCTAATTTTAAATCTAGAGGATTGTGCTGAATTTTCTCATAAAAATGGGTAGAATATTCGTAATGCAAGGGTGTAAAAGCGAATATTATCCGAATTAAGGATTATCTTAACATAGGTAAGTGGGTAACTATGTTTTCCACGTTAAGTACATTTTAGATGTTCGGGTGACATAAATTTCGCTAGTAAAAAGGACTATAATATAAATCTTATTATGTGTCTGTGTTAACTGAGGAATATCGTCCACGGGAACTGTTTGCAGCGATAAAGTCGCGCTTTTCATTGCCGCACGACTACATCGCTACTTTTTGAAGTCGGTCGCATTTGCAACGCGCGACAGACCACACGCTGGTAAAACGCGACGCTCACGCCGCGTTGTCACGGCTCGCCGGGCTCGCACACGGCGTTCGCGTCGTTCACACGCTCGAGGAACGCGCACGTCTAGGGCCAGATTAACCCTTGTAGGGACACATGTAATTATGTGAGGCGAAGTTTAAGGTAAACAAACAAAGTATAAAGAGTGTGAGGGTATGAAAGGCGAGAGAGTTACTACGCGCTGTCCCGACTGAACGGTTGTCGCCCGGGGGTTTACATAGTGGAAATAAATTTACGTTTTTAAATTGGATTTTGGGACTATTTATTTAACTACCATATAATTATTTGAGAACGGACAATAGCCATTGGTGTGAGTGAGTTTTGTGATAAATAAAATAACGACATACGAAGGACGTTAAACTCTTTCAGGCAATGTAATTCTCGGGGCCCCTTTCCTTTACCCTTTTGTTACTTTTTAATAGTACATTACTGCCACGGTCTGTAATGAGTGTGTTGCTGGGCGCGTTGTTGATGGCCGAAAGCGCGGCGCAGCGCAGCTCCAGGCCTCCACAGCGCGGTCAGCATTGCAACCCTTGATGGACAATATAAAATAAAGGCCGAGACCGATGGTTTGTCGATTGAAATTGTTTGCAATTGGGACGACTTTTGACTTTACACTTCCCGATTACTCCTAAGCAATAAAAAACAAAAAAACAATTTTGTCTTTTACAGATCCCAGGCGTGTAAATTGGTTACAACAAATACCTATTGGCTACAGAAAAATTACCCAAAATTCCGTCATATACAGCAAGCATTTTAAGCCGACAGATTATGTCCCTAATTTAACACAACGAGTTTTAAAGGAAAATGCCCTGCCCTCACTGTTCCTTTTCGTTAGCACAAAGGACAATGGGCAAAAATGGTCCAAATGTACACCACTTCCGAGACCTACGTCACTCGATAGACCACTATATACTGAGTAACTTTTGCAAAGGCAGTTCAACAAAATAGGCTGTCAGTAAAAAAAATATGAGTAGTTTAAAAAAATATTTTAATTTTTTTATTTCACACTTAATGTCTTATACATTTTTTTCGAAAGGCAACAATATAAATACACTTTCTAACATTAAATACAAATAAAATAAGCTGTCAGAAAGCAAAAAATGCCGTAAAATATATTTTATTATTATTTTTGTTACCTGATGATAAGTGAAAAAGTAAGGTAACGCATAGAAGGTACCTGCTTATTTATTTTATAGAAGCGCTTGTTGTTCACTTTTCATCAGGTAACAAAAATAATAATAAAAACTTTTCACGGCATTTTTTGCTTTCTGACAGCTTATTTTATTTTTATTTAATGTTAGTAAGAGTATTTATATTGTTGCCTTTCGAAAAAAATGTATAAACATAATACTAATGGTGAAAAAATATTATTTTTTTAAACTACCCGTATTTTTTACTTACAGCTTATTTTGTTGAACTGTCTTTGTAAAAGTTACTCAGTATTTAGTGGTCTATCGGGTTACGTAGGTCTCGTCAGTGGTGGATATTTGGACCAAGTCCCATACAGTTTTGCCTATTGTCCTTTAATTTTGTCTTATGGTCTAATTAGTTAGATATTCTTAGGGTACCGTACCTAATAAGGAAAAAAACTAAACCCTAATATGATAACTTTGTTGTTCGTCTGTCTGTCTCTATGTCCGTCTGTCACAACTTGCACAGCCCAAATCAAACATAACATGTTAACAGTAGTAGGTTCCTTTTATAGCATAGAAAAAGAGTAAGTATAGGAAAGATAAGTATAGGAAAAACCATAGATATGGAGAGCCTAGAAAACGTCCAAGCGTGTGAAGTGTCATGTTACTTTATATTACAAAGTGGCAAAATCTACGATCTTAAATACTATTTTGTATCTCCATTTGGGTTGCCAAGATACAGACAGGCACTCGCGTAGTTTGGCCACCGCAGACTAATTTATTGTACCTACTCATGTTTTTATGAAAATAAACATCCTTTTGCCTTATTTTCTTATTATTTTCCTATCATAACAATCTTGGAACAATATAACGTTTTCACCAGATAGCCATGGGGACGTTCTCCAAATGTCAAAATATTATGGTCACTCTTGTTGGCAAAGGAAACAACGTTCAGTGTGGTATATCGCTGTCGGCTTCACTTTTGCTGGCAAGTCATCATTCCAGGTGTTAGAGACTTAAAACTTCCTTGGGTCCGACTGAGTTGTTTTTATTTTATTTTTTACAAAATGTCCTTGAAAGATATGGAGTAAATTGTTAAATGCACATTATTTTCGTTTAATATAAGCATATTTCCCTTCTCCCGATATTATTGAGGGCTAAAGATGTCGAGATCGAGTTCCGTGGAAGATATACCCGACCAATGCAAAGTGAGTTTACGTGTTTTTTATATTGTTTATTTATTATTCTTTGTGTTACGTTCTGTGCGTGACCTTTGCACGTTTATATCGTATGGGAACTGTGTATTTTATAAACATTTGTGTGGTTTTCAACATTCCAAGGACGATATTATTTATTGCGTCACAATTTGATTATTTTGTTGTTCACGCTCTTTACGCTTCAACTTTTGTAGGTAGTTAGATATCTAATAGTACATACTTAGTCAGAGTAAATATTCCTTTGGCATATATTACACTGTGTGGTAGGTATTTAATCTTACAAAATACATTGTACATATGCAGAATACATTATTATTTAGCTTGTTAAAATATATGGAACTGAATAGATACTCCTTGAGTAGGTAGATACACTTGATACAGATCATTGTTCCCTGCTTTTAAATACCGACTTGAGGCATGAAAGGTTCCTTACAAAAATTGCCCTAGTCCAGGGGTCGGCAACCTGCGGCTCGCGAGCCACATGCGGCTCTTTGCATGTGAAGCTGCGGCTCTTTCGTTTCATACGCAAATATTATTTATTTTAAAAACCCATTTAAAAATCGTTCTGTATCGATTTACGAGGATTAGGCACCGTTTCTATCTCTCAGTCACTTGTACTCGCTTTTTCCTCCATTTTTAAGTACAAGTTATATTGTTTAGTAAAGTTTAAATTATATAGATATTTTTCTTATGAATAAATAAACATAGATAGATTAGTTTTTTTTATCATAAAAGTTTATTTATGCATGTAGGTACTATTTATTGTTGGCAAGAAAAAAATTGTGGCTCCTTAAAAACTTAGAAATTTTGTAAATTGTAATTTTTGACTCTTCCGACAAAAGGTTGCCGACCCCTGCCCTAGTCAGTAGGTAGGTATTTATGACTCCTGATAAATTACTTCTATTGATGAGGCATGGAGTATGTGGGTATGTATAACAATGTAAAAATCTCACTTTATGTATGCTATATATCAACAGAGTATGGTCCCAAACTAAGCAATGTACTATGGGCACTGCCATTGAATATTCTCAACCAAACTTAAATCTATGGGCATTGCTATGGACTGGGGGCAATCCCAGTCACACCCAGACCAGGGACAATTGCAAAAAGCCATTTCCGAAATGTATCTCAGGCGGGAATCGAACCTGCAACCAGCTGATGCAGTGAGCCGAGCAGCCTATGCTCGAAGCACTGTGTCAAGCGGTCTATGCTCGAAGCAGTGCGTCAAACTGCCTATGCTCGAAGCACTGCGTGAAGCAGCCTATGCTCGAAGCACTGCGTCAAACTGCCTATGCTCGAAGCATTGCGTCAAGCAGCCTATGCTCGAAGCACTGCGTCAAACTGCCTATGCTCGAAGCACTGCGTCAAGCGGCCTATGCTCGAAGCACTGCGTCAAGCGAGTGTCTGAATTTCTGTAACATCATTTTATTTTCCCTTTCAAGGATCTGTTTACCCAAGATGGAGTGCTCCTCAAAGCCTGTATCGGGCGCCCCATCACCGACCTCAACTCCATCGGCATGCTGTGCCTGGTGAAGGACCAGGATGGATCTCTGTGCATCGAGTGGCGGCCTAATGACCTGATTACCATCGACTCGGACACACAAGACCATGAGTGGGCGGTCGTGAACACTATTGGTATGACCATGTCTTTTGCTCAAGGTACTGACACTGATGCATATCTTATATGGAGCTGGATGCTACGAATATCATCTGCTTTGCTGCTAATTTGGTGCGTACACAAGCCCTAGGCACCTACTCAGAAATACCAAATGCAATGCTTCGGCTGACAGATTGTACGTTGTCCTACTCCGAAAGTGTTTTATAAGTAGTCCGAATTGTTTCGGAGTGGGGTCCACGGAAGAAGAAACGTCAAATCACGAACTTCGGATCCGAAACACTTACGGCAGGGTTTCTCAAAGTGGGGTACGCGAACCCCTCGGGGTTCGCCATTCGACAGAAGGGGGGTTCGCGACAAGATTTACGTAATGGTGGCTTGGCTTGACTGGTCATGATAAAAACTAAATACAGAAATCGACTTGATACCGAGTCAGAATTAAGGTTAGAATTGTCCAAAATTACTCCTAAAATCGACTCCATTTGCGACAAGAAACAAGCACACCCATCACATTAATATTAAAAAGATATTTCTTTTGGCACTTTATTATTTGTTACCTTTTATTGAAATAAAAACCTTATTTTCTTCAACAGTTAATTTAAATAATAAAGTCTTTGGGAGGAGGGGGGATTTAATTAGTTAGTTAAGGGGTTCGCTGTCACCTGGAGACTTAAACGGGGGTTCGTGGAGCCGAAAGTTTGAGAAACCCTGATTTACGGAGTTGGAAAACGTTGCGTGCGATCCGTCAGCTGAGGCATTTCATTTCGTATTTCGGAGTAGCCGCCTTGAGCCGGCGCGCCCTACGCATCAGTTATTACATTATGTCTACGCGTTGCGTTTAGACGTTAAAATTGTGGCTCGGGCGCGGTGCTTGCCTCTTGTAGACGCAGCCATTTACTATTGGCTTCATAGACTGCTTAGTATAGGGGATGCTCCAATTGTGGTGGTCCAGTGGGAATTTTTTATAGATGGGGTTAGGGGTCTCTGTCTGTCTGGACCACTTTACAATCCTAAAGTTGTGAGTTCAAGTTCTTGCAACCGATTATATTTCGCCAACCATGTATCCAAAGAAGAAGTGGTCTCTTTACCATCCCCTTGCGAACCCTGCTTGGCGAACCAAAATGCTTGGCATGTATCATAGATTAATAGATCCACAATCCATATGACCAAGAGCACAGAAAAGGTTATAGTGCCCCAATACAAATTATAACGACGGTTTTATCGGTAGGGTTCTAATTTTTGCTATGCAACGCACACATTCTAAGTAACTTTTGTAATATTGACGGAGCAATCCTAATCCCAGTAAGACCAGGAAAATTTTGTCTCTCCCTGTCACACTCACCATCAGGTGCGGGTGATATGCCTTGATATTGCAAGCATCTATAGGCTAGGATAATTGCTTAACATCAGGCGGGCCGCACGCTTGTTTGCCATCTTAGTAACATTTAAAAAACTTGATCCAAATAAATATGCCTAGAATATAACAGAATTAATAGTCCTCTTAAAGATATTGGTATATTAACCCCCTGTTTAAACCCCCCTCTCGCCTCCAGGCCGCCGTCAACGCACCCTCAGCGGGAACATAACCTCAGACTACGCGACCGCCCGCGCCCGCATCATCAAAATACCCATCGACGAACTGAAAACCTTCAGGATAACCCGCAACAACCAGCAAATGCAATTCTCAACCAAACCCGGGATCTGGCAGACCACATTTTACTTCCAGCACGGGAACGCTGAGATATTCGTCGCTAATTTAAAGAACCATGTCAAAACTGCCAAAACGAGACACGATAGGAACACGTATATGGTCGTGGAACCGAATAAAGAGTCGCAGGTCCTGAACAGGTCGTTTGCTGAGTTGGATATCTTCACGGAGAACACTACGGATGTTGTGTGGAATTTGGTATCGAATCTGAGGCAGAGACCTTATGAGACTACGATGGAGGCGTTTTCGAAGCTAACAGATATTGGTAAGTTCCGCAATACTCATTTATACTCGCCGTTTAAAACCTATCTGTATGTTAAGGGGCCATCCATAAATTACGTCACATGAATGTCATGATTTTTAGACCCCTCCCCCCCTTGTCACAGCTGGTCACAATTGCGAGACCCCCCCCTCCCTGTGTGACGTCACATACTCTTTCCAATTTTCAGAAACTCTCAGAATTTTTCGTTAAAACTTCAAATTTAGGTTTTAATACTTGGATATATTCGATTTTTAAATGTGAAGTTACATAACTTAGGACCCCTCCCCCCCTTGTCACACCATGTCACATTTCGTCGACACCCTACCCCGCCCCCCCGGCCCCCCTTTACGTGTGACGTAATTTATGGATGGCTCCTAATAGGTAATGCCCTTAATAACATAGATTCTCACCAGCAGGCCTAGTGCAGCCGGCTCTGACAAGACAAATCGTGAGACAAATCGAATTAGTCCTATTCACTCCCACTATCATAATTTCACAAATGAGGTATCGTTGGAAGCGTCTTGATCGTCCGCTGGTTATAGGCTATGTGACGTCACATTAAATTGAAAATGGCGCCTTCTAGAGTACATAGTGTTAAATGTCAAATGTCCATGGTCATATGCCACTTTACCCTATACAGACCACGGCTATCCTCTAGATGAGAATATTTTCTTGTTTCATACTTTTTAGAGCCTGATTTTTCAGTAGTTGAACTTATTTTTTTTCGTAAATAATTTATAGTGGAGAATGACACAAAATCTTAATTTCTTTGTCTAGTCTCAACCGGTCGTACTATAGTACTACCACAACCGCTGTGCCGCGCCTTAGGTATGCGCAGGGAAGTGGGAGGGTGGGACGGCGATAGCGATGACGGGTGGGGGAGTGAGACGGCGAGAGCAATGAGCCCCCCCGTCTCGCCGCTCGCGTACCTAAGGCGCGGTACAGCTTGCGCTATACCTATAAACCTGTAATCAATCCCAAGACTAGTAGGTTGTAACTTGGTCGAATCTCATAAAGGCAGTTTATCCTAATACGTGTCTTCCAGTGTATTACGGCAACGAGGGTATGAACGGCAAACGCGACGTGTCTGAAGAGGTAGCAGATTTGCTCACAAAGAGTATGAGCGCTATAGAGGACGGCACCACAGTCGCGCGCAATGACGAGTATGAAGTCATCAGTGTGAAGCCCACTTTACCACCGAGGCCTAGTATACCTAGGTAAAAACTTCCTTCTGTATTTGTCTTTTCTAGCATATAAAAGAGAGATGGTAGAAAAAAAACAAATGTCACAAAAAACCGATTTGCTACTTACACTATAGTTCTCGCGTTATGAACTGAGTCGTGGGGCCATAAATGTCAATAGAGATAGGAATGTGCAGCGCGCCGGGACCGTTATCGATAAACGGCTACCTGCTCACGTGGTGTCGATGAGTCACTAACGATGTGTACGCTCCTGATTGGTCGTTACCAAATGCAATTGCAGTGCGCGTTTTTTTTTGTATAGATGTGTTTACTGCAATTAAATAAATACATTCCCGTGTTACCACTCATTGCGCACTATGGATAGTTTATTTTCTAACGTTGATTTGAAGAAATTACATGGCGATATTAGCCCCCAAACTCGAACAGTTATTCACAACGTATTCCTGTTTGTCAATGAATTGAAAAGTGATCCGAATAAAATTAAATTAAGATAATATTTATTATTTGAACTATAAAGTTTAATATCAGAACTTTGTTAACTCGTTTAAGTTTATGAACAACGTACGATAATAACCGTTACTCATCGATATATTTCTTTCATTGTTACGCCCTTCACTAAGCGGCTCCATAAGGCCCGTAAGTGCAAGCGAGATAGACATAGGGAAATGATTTATGGCACGACGACTCAGTTCATAACGCGAGAACTATAGTACTTAGGTACTTTTTAAAATTATTTGGATTGGAATGAAAATGTCACATTGTGCCCAGTTTTCTTTCTAATTTGGGACATTTTTCGGAATTGGACATAAGGCTTCAAATAATGAACACAGTAAGAGTTTACCGTGATTAGACGCCGTTGTTCTTAGATAAAGAATAGCCGCTAGATTTGTCAAGCGCGTACACCAGTAAAGGACAAAAGATGTATAATCCTGCTAAATTACGCTTACCCCTAATGTCTGTGGAACGTGATTTGACGTATACTACTTCTAAATTTGGTTGGGTGATACTTTGTCTGACTCATCCTGGACTAATCTTGATGTGCCCAACAAACTTAGGGCGATACGCAGAAAGTGACAAAAGATAGTACGTCTATCTCTTTCTCTCTTAGCATTTCGGGCGTAAGCATGTCTCGCTCAAGCACGGTATTATTATTACCGTGTCATCTCTATTGATGCTTTCTCTATGCCGTTGTTCGAGGGCATGATCACGTGTTTACAATTTTCATGTTGTTTTGCGCGGCTCGACTCTATGACTAAGTATTTAGAAACAGCTCTTTTGGTTATACAAGAAATAATGGGCTGTATTGTTACAGGGGCACTCCTCTATCGACAGAGAAATGGGATGGACTGCAGGACACTGAGGGCAGAGTGACAGAGGTGGAAGGAGTGAAGCAGCTCATATTTAGAGGAGTAAGTGTCATATTCTTTATCAATATCGACTCTATAAGGTTCATTTAAACAATCTAATGCTGCAGCATAAACTCTACTACCACTGTTTTGAGAAAATTAAAACAGTATCGCCAGACTCACACGCTAACTGTGTATGGTAGCCATAGTACAAGCGTTGCTTAAGCCCGCCACATACATACGGAATTTTCCGTACGGAATTGCGTTTCGAAACATCGAATCGGGGATTCCGGACGCAGTAAATCCATCCAAATGTATGGACGTATCGCGTTCGGAAACCCCGATTCGATATTTCGAAACGGGATTCCGATCCGGAATTCCGTATGTATGTGACGGGCTTTAGTTTGGGATCATACAGTTGGTGTGTAAGTCTGGCGTTATTTATTTATTATTTATATCGCCGAACTGTATCATTCCTAACTGAGCAACGCTTGTTCTAAGGATACCCTACAATGGCCTACTAGGGGCATATTATAGGACATATGATAGGAAGTGGGAGTGTGTGGCGGGCCTAGTCCCATAAAAATGATTAGTTGTTGCATATCCTCAGGGCGTAGCGCATTCGATAAGGCAGTTCGTGTGGAAGTACCTGCTGGAGTACCATCCGTGGCACATGACGCGCGGCGAGCTGCGCGCGCTGCAGCGCAAGAGGACCGAGGAGTACTTCTCCATGAAGCTGCAGTGGAGGTCCATGACTGATGGCCAGGAGGCCAGGTACGGAAACACTGGTAGACCCACTGGGTCTATAGTGCCACTATACAACATTGCCAGTGCAATTCATTGGTCTGGTTTTCTAGCAGAATCCTCAGCTCATATAGGCTGGCTCGACTGGGGTAGTACCACTATCTCATAAGAAATCGGCATAAAGTAGCCATTACATACAGCTGCGATTCGTACGATGAGTTAGAGAGTCGGAAGCAGGGGCGCCGGCTTTTAAACAATCCCGTGGGTGCTCATGATGACTCGTTTAAAAGAACAGACAAGTAGTAAGACAAAAAGGTGATGCATTTTTTTAAATGTAGGAAAAATAATTTAAATAAGTATTGGGAAAATGCACACCCATCACACTTCAAACGCTCATGTGATATTTTAAATAATTATTTTTGGATGTAATTTTTATAACTCTTAACTTTGAATCCCAAAAAACGTTGAAAATATACTTAGTTAAAATCCAGCGTTTTAATTGGAAGTTAAAGTAAATAATAATTTAATAATTTAGCCCTTTTAACGTCCCACTGGTGGGCACGGGCCTCCCCTCAATGCGAGGGGGATTTAGGCCATTATCCACCACGCTGGCCCAGTGCGGGTTGGTGGATTTCACATGTCTAAAGACATGCAGGTTTCCTCACGATGTTTTCCTTCACCGCAAGCAAGTGATAATCATTAAAGTTATGATTCACACATAGATTTCGATAAATCCAGAGGTGTGAGCCAGGGTTCGAACCCAAGACCTTAAGCCCGCAAGACGCGTGCTTAACCAATCGGCTACCACTGCTATACTATACAGCTGCTGGAAGTTAAAGTAAACATTGTTTAATCTAAATAGGTAAATCAATTTAAACGTGCGAGCGGGTAAGGTTTCAGAAATATTGCTAATTTTGGTGAGGCATGCACCAATGGATGAATTTTCATCTATGTGCATAATTTACAGTTCGCTGACGGTGAGGGAAAACATCGTGAGGAAACCTACCTATCCCTCGGGATTAGGTAATAGTCAGTTCCTGTATACACGGCGACAAGGTTCACCACCTATCACGTTGGGTTCTGACTATCTGGTGAAACGTGGGCTTTGAGTTGACTTACTTAATACCTCCACAATGTGGTGGTGTATGGCCACTCAAGCCTCTGACTACCCCCGAATGAGGATAAAAGTCGTGACGTTATATTTCTTTTTTATTTATTTTATTTGCTAATTTTAATGCCTGAGGTCAGGGTGCTCAGCACCTACTATTTGGCTTTCATGGGTGCTGGAGCCCCCAGCACCCACGGAGTCGGCGCCCCTGGTCGGAAGCCCAACCCCCCCAGTAGCCAACGTTCGAACCACTGCGCCAAGCGGTCGTCACATGTATCCAATTCCAAATATCGTACCGCCAAATTTATAGAGCTTTTTAGCCATTTCACAATGGCCTTAAAAACCATTTCTAGGAACAAAAGTGGTTTGTAATGCCACTAAGTCCATCATAGCTTTCTATTTTAGTGGTTAAAATCTTCCGCAGGTTCTCAGAATACCGCGACAGGAAATCGTTAGTGGAGAAAGACGTGAACCGAACGGACCGCACCCATCCGTTCTTCGCGGGCGACAACAACCCCAACCTCGTGGTGCTACAAGACATACTGATGACGTATGTTATGTACAACTTCGACCTCGGCTACGTGCAGGTAGAGATGTAATGCTTCTTCTTCTTATTGTATGGTTAGTGGCCAACCTGGTGTCAGAGTAGTTCAAGCCGCCCGAAGGCCTCTAACATGGCTTAACGACTGCTGCCTAGATGACAACAACCGGGACCGACTTTTTACGTACCCTCCGAAGCACGGAGACGCTCACTTCAAATGCCACCAATGGTCACCCATCTCTGCCTGACCTTGCCCAGCGTTGCTTAACCTCTGATCGTTTACCGATCAGTGATTGTAACTGGCTATGAGCGCCTCATGTGATGCTTTAAATTGATAACACGTTATAACGCTTGATTTTTATAGCGTCAATGATAGGTAATTTCTTGGAACTTAGGCGTCAATGCTTAATCGCAATCTGCTTAAATTTGGTAGCGCGCTCGCGTACTTACATTTAATATCAACTATTTTTAACTGCTATTTGCTACGTGCAGGGCATGAGCGACATCCTGGCGCCGTTGCTGTTGCTGTTGGGTAACGAAGTGGATAGCTTCTGGTGCTTCGTTGGGTTCATGGAGAAAATCGTAAGTACAGCGCCTCGAGTCACTTAACAAGGGTTATTCCCGTTCGTCACCCCCAGGTTTGACCCCTCCGGGGGCGAATGGAAATTTTCTAAAAAAAAAACCCATTCGTCACCCGGGGTGGCTACTGGGATGAGTTTATTCCCAGTCGTCACCCCCAGCGTTCCTTCCTCCGGTGGCGAAAGAATGAGAATTATTACAAGGTCGACAAATCAACTCAAAACCAACACTATAGTTAACACTAAGCTTTATCATCAGTATAATTTTGAAATCATCGAAATCGGTCCATCCGTTGCGGTTTTATAACACCTGCGGCCTGTGCGTGTGACGTCACATGGAGGATCGGCTTGAAGGCGCGCTGTGCCCGCGCCGCCATTCACTACAAAGCGCGCGTAGTCCAAGTGACGTCACAACAACCGCGCGCGAACATCGCCAGTAATTTGGTCGTAACTTTGTAATTTTTTGTCGAAAAACATTTTTTTTTGCAATGCGTTCTGTAATCCTATTCTACTAATAATATTAGAAATGCAAAAGTGTGTTTGTGTGAATGTTTGTTACCACGTATCTCCATAACTACTCAACCGAATTTAATGAAACATGAAACGTAGGTAGTGTAGGCTCTGGAATAAGACATAGGCTAATCTTACACATCAATTCTCACGCGGGCGAAGCCGGGGGCACAGCTAGTAAGGCATATTTTAAATGCGCAGGCGTCGAACTTCGACATGGACCAGGCGGGCATGAAGCAACAGCTACTGCAGTTACAACAGCTGCTGTTGTTCGCGAGCCCTGCGCTCGCGCAGCACCTCGCGCAGAAGGACTCCGGCAACATGTACTTCTGCTTCCGCTGGCTGCTCGTCTGGTTCAAACGGGAGTTCTCTTACAGGGATATCATGAGGTAATACCTCCTAATTAATATAGCGGCCCGACACATTCCTTAAGTTTACCGTATGTCATTACTTCCCAGAATTTGTTCCTTATCAGCGACACTATCGAATGGTTTAATAATACAGTATGTGGATTTTTTTTCAAAATCAATTAGTTCGATTCCTGGCTACGAATTTTATTTTTTCAAAAACATTGGATTTTTGAAAAAATAAAATTCGTAACAGTTTTAGTTATCATCAAAATCGGCCCCGAGACTCTTTTGAGTACTTTTCGCTATTCGTCATAGTTTCGGATTTGAAAAATTCATCCTGTATATCCGCTATCGTATATGTTACTTAGTTATTATTTCGTACTTACACTTTGTATTATAAACATTTTGTTATATTCCAGGCTATGGGAGGTTCTATGGACGGGGCTGCCATGTGCGAATTTCCATTTATTAATCTGTGTTGCCATACTTGACGCCGAGAAAGATGTTCTTATTAGTAAAGATTACGGCTTTACTGAAATATTGAAGGTGAGTGTGAAGGTTTATCTTTATTTCTTTGTGGTTGTATGACATTCAATATACAGGGTGGTGAAGACATGATGACAATAAATTAAACCACGATCCCTACTAGTCAATCACAACACTTTAAAATTATCAATTTAGGTTAACAACAAAGTTAAAAATTCCAAAATTTTCAAACAAATTAAATGCGGAAATAGTCTAAACGAAACAACACCTTTATAATCGTATACTGACGTCATAGACTGACTTGTAGGTACTAGCGCGGCAACATCGCTTCGGTGTCGGTGTTTTTAGCAGTACCTTTGTAGGCATAAAGTTAAAATGGTAAAAGTAAAAAAGCAATCTTGTGGCAATACCGTTGAATATAAATTGATAATATTTTATGAACGAACTATTAACGTGATACCCAGTATGTGGTTTCAATTATTGTCGTAATGTCGTCACCACTCTGTATACTTGTCCATAGCTTCGTCTAGTTATAAACAAGGCAAATTGAACACATTGTTTCCTTTTAGATATTTACCCTGGGGACATTTGCTACCAAAATAGTATTTTTTTATGTGACTAAGGTGGCAAACAAGCGTACGGCCCGCCTGATGTTAAGCAGTTACCGCAGCCTAATTGCTTGCAATACCATAAGCATCGCTCGCACGTTGCCGACCTAAATGAGAGTGGGATAAAGACATAACCTTAATACCTTTAAGCGACTGTAGCCTAGGGGTGAACAGGTTGGGCTAGCAATCAGAAGGTCCCAGGTTCGATCCCGGTGGGGCATGCACCAATGGATGAATTTTCATCTATGTGCATAATTTACAGTTCGCTGACGGTGAGGGAAAACATCGTGAGGAAACCTACCTATCACTCGGGATTAGGTAATAGTCAGTTCCTGTATACACGGCGACAAGGCTCACCACCTGTCACGTTGGGTTCTGACTATCTGGTGAAACGTGGGCTTTGAGTTGGTTAACACCTCCACAATGTGGTGGTGTATGGCCACTCAAGCCTCTGACTACGCCCGAATGGGGATAAAAGTCGTGACGTTACATTTTCATTTTTCTTAATACCTTTTTCCAGCACGTAAACGACCTATCAATGTGCCTGGACGTCGACAAAATACTCAGCACTGCTGAAGGAATCTACCACCAGATCGTCTCCGCCCCACATCTCACAGACCAGATCAGAATCATACTCGGTCTGCCCACCGTTAACACATCCGTAACAACCAACTCGGACCAGGAACCAACCAACGAACCAACCACATCCAGTCACAACGGTACGGTGAACGACCAACCAACAAAAGCCATGTTCGGGCAGGATATGGATGAAGTTATGTATCAAATAGGATTAGATATGAATTTCTGAGGCACGGGTTGACTATTCTGTTGTGTATATAGTTAGTTGTGTGGTTGAACTGGCCGCTTGGGTGACTGGACATATTGCCTCTCATACAATAACGCACGTAATTACGACAGTTTTGATTAGATTTATACTGCAGCCAACAGCCTATAAATTCGAACACTTAAATCCCGCTGGCCTTAAAGCGCTGGGTTCCTCCAATAGCGGCGCCGTCAATAACGGCCGCACTAGAACATTGGCTACGTAAACCGAACATTGGACACCGTTTACGTAGCCAATGTTCTAGTGCGGCCGTTATATGACGGCACCGCTATTGGAGGACACCAGCGCTTTAAGGCCTTATTACACTTGGCTGAATTTAGTCGTCTAAATTCAGAAGCTTTTAAATGTTTAAACCATTCTAGCTTGCTGAATGCGATTATACTTGACTAAATTCAGAAACAACTAAATTAAGATGACTAAATTCAGCCAAGTGAAATAATCCCTTAAATTCTAAACAAAATGATATCTCACGAACAATGCAATTTTTTTTACAAACAATCTCTTCGATATGATGGCTGTGACTCCTAAATGCAAGTTTTCTTCTCCATTTGGTGCGCTCTGAGGTTATAGAAAGTTGTCACAAATATTCTAAGGTCCATAACTCTGAAAGCCGGATTACTGTAGCCTAGGGGCGAACATGTTGGGCTAGCAACCAGAAGGTCCCAGGTTCGATCCCCGGTGGGGCATGCACCAATGGATGAATTTTCATCTATGTGCATAATTTACAGTTCGCTTACGGTGAGGGAAAACATCGTGAGGAAACCTACCTATCCCTCGGGATAAGGTAATAGTCAGTTCCTGTATACACGGCGACAAGGTTCACCACCTGTCACGTTGGGTTCTGACTATCTGGTGAAACGTGGGCTTTGAGTTGGTTAATACCTCCACAATGTGGTGGTGTATGGCCACTCAAGTCTCTGACTACCCCCGAATGGGGATAAAAGTCGTGACGTATATGTATGTATGTATAACTCTGAAACTATGATAGTTACGAATAGTCTGTCTTCACTAGTACATAACAGCTACCGTATATTTATCTAAATCATTATTAAGTACTTCTGAAACATCTGTATAAAACGTCATTCGTCATTGGTTTAAATAGCTTGCCTATATCGATGTCCAAAGGTAATCGAAATCTACGGTTTTATGGTACAAATTAGCCACGGTATTTAAACAATAATAATAAAATTGGAGGCCATAATAGTCGATGGAAAAAGATAAGCAACTTACTCCCAAGCGGCCCAATTCATTATACAGAGTGTGATAACTACAAGCTTGCCTAATCAATAATAATAAAAACTAATATATATTGTACCGCCAAATTTATAGAGATGTTTAGTCAGCAAAGCATTTCTAGGAATAAAAGAGCTTTGTAATGCCAGTGTAAGTCCATCATAACTCTATAGATTTGGGGGCTAGACCACAGAGAAAATACGAAGAAAGAGGTTTTCTTATTAGATTGCGCGGGTGAAGGCACGGGTGAAGGGGTGTAGATAACGCCATTTCAATCAACCGGTCAATAGCACACTGACTTAAGCCACGCCTACTGTGATGACGTAAGGGCTTAGTTGAATCACAGTGCACAGTTGCTTAGACCCAGTCCTCTTCGTATTTTGTTCGTGGGCTAGACCTTCTTCACGTTCGAATGAACCGCCCAATAGAAAGTGACGGAGTGATAAGCAAATATTAGACGCTAGCTATATCTCTGTCGTACTTATAGCTTTGTCTCTCTTTTAAGTGGTTTATATGACCGAGGGTTTAAACGATTGAAGCCAAAATCTAACACCGATGTTGAGTGCCATAGTATGAATAGAAAGTTATGGATATAGTGCTTTTATAAGTATTTTTATGGTACAGGGGCCCTACCACCACCTCTTATAGCAGTATTGTTTTAACGTTTCAGCGACTTTTTGTGCAATGACGTTTCTTATTGTCATGACAATAAGGTACGTCATTGCACAAAAAGTCGTTGAAACGTTAAAACGTTCCTATAATTGAATCGCGTTAAGAGGTTGTGGTAAGCCCCCAGGTTATAAATAAACTAGGTTAGGTTTCAATTACTTATAAAGATATGGTTTTTGGAAGAATCAATATTTTTTTAAGGTTCCCAAAGGGTTTAAACTGAGGCGTTTTGTTTTGGAAGTTCTTAAAACATTTAGTTAAACAGCTTCCTATACAATACTAATACAATAAACTATATAAATTAGTTTAAAACATGCTTCTATTGTATGTATGCCTTTTATTTTTATGTAGGCTAGTTTTAATTGCTTGGTTTGCTATTGTAAATAAAATCCACTAATGATATCCCTATAGTCTCTATACTTATGAAGCTATAGACTAGCAGGTCCAACTTGGGTCAAAGGCTGCGTCTCCATGAGGCGAGTAGCGCGCCCGAATCGTTTTATGACGTTATATCTGCACGGTTAGAAATCGTGCCGCTCGCCTTGTTTAGACGCATCCAAATACCAATGTTTTTATTTGGTGCATGGTACATTATTGATAGCACAAATTATATTGCACTATGGGTTATGGTAAATTAAGTACTTAATAAACAAGTACATTTTAAAGTTTAGACCTACAGAGCATGCTTAGGGCTTGTTTCAGAATTGTCGGTTAACTTTTATTTACCAGATATGGCGTTTTGGCAGCTCTTCCATAGAACATGAGCCATAAAACACCGGGACGCCAGGCGACGTCGCCACCGTAGCCAAACAATTTGTATTGACTGGCGACGTCGCCAGTTGTGTTCAGTCATACGTTTCAATACGAATAGTTGGCTACGGTGGCTGGCGACGTCGCCATTGCTACCCGGTGTGTTATGGGCTTATCTGTTAAAATGCCATATTTATTTGGTGAATAAAAAATATCCGATTGAACCAAGCCCTTAGGCTAATAAATAGGGTCCTCAGTCACGGCTGTCATGCCCTTGGTAGGCTAGCCTAACTGGCTAGAAAATGGTCTTGAATTATTTTCTCGTATAATATAATCGTGCGAATACTCAAACGTTACTCAAATATTTAAGTCTTACCTCAATACCTAATATGGAGTACTTGTTCAACGGTTTGAGACCGAATTTGAGTTGTTACAGTATCTTGCACTTAATACTTATATCGCGTAGCTCTCAAATTTGAGTAGCGTTTGTATATTCCGCAGTAAAAATAATTATTATTGAGCTATGCATGTGGCAATGCTACTACACCGCACAATGTTGCCAGCACTAATTATTTAAAATATTAAATTAATATTTTTTCTCTTTCAGGATACACTCGAATATAACGGATTAGAAATGTCTATTGTAACGAAAACTGTTTGGGCATTACTAGCCTAGTGACGTCATAGCGGTGACGTCATATCGAAAGCACGTATGTCGTTGTTGACTGAACAGAGTGATATTTTTTATATTTTTATAAATACACGATTTATGCACGATCCGGGTTTGGCTCCTATATGAAACGTCGAGTTTAAAAAAAAACGAATTGAGAACCTCCTCCCTTTTTGAAGTCGGTTGTAAATTAATTGGTTCGTAAAGCAAGATATTGCTGAGAGATTTGGGGCCATCCATTAATTACGTCACACGAATTTCATGATTTTTAGACCCCTCCCCCCCCTTGTCACAGCTGGTCACATTTGCGAGACTCCCCCCCCTCCCTGTGTGACGTCACATGTATTTTATAATTTTCAGAAATTTTCAACATTTTTCCTTAATAATTCAAATTTCGGTTTTAATACTTAGATATATTAGATTTTTAAATGTGACGTCACAAAACTTAGGACCCCTCCCACCCCCTTGTCACACAATGTCACATTTCGTCGACCCCCTCCCCCCCTTTACGTGTGACGTAATTAATTGATGGCCCCTTTGCACTGTGAAGCCTACGGGCCTGTTCTAGAATAGGTGTTATTATTTCTAGATTTTATTTATAAATTACGTTGATTCGCAACATTGTCCTATAAATTGATGCTTTAATTCAAATTGGGGCCAGACTCAAAATGTTTATTAAAATCTTATGTCAATTCCTTGTGCATGTATTTAATATTATCACTACTTTATAATTACTCAAATTACATAAGTATAATGTAATTAATTGTTCGAAGATAAATAGTAATTTAAAGTTAAACTTTGTTGTTAAGTGCCTCGATTAGCCATTTTATTTTTAAAATACATAATGTTGTGATTATATTATGGTTTCTTTATTCCGATATTTGGTGATTTTGTATGATAATAATTTTATTAAAGTTTCTGTACGTACCTGCGTTTAAAGCATTTTATTTGTTTTACATGAGCTAGGTATCTGTCTGTCAATCTATCCTGCCCATCGATCTTAGAACATCCTTGATTCTGCCTTTTCTCAGGACATAATACATATACTCACGCTGCTTGCATACATACATATAGTCCGCGACAGGTCGAGATGACATTCGGGTTATGAGCTTTTTGCAGAATAAAATCCGAACCAAAATTAGCAGGACATGCTACGATTTTGCCACACAACTTGCTTCATTCACATCCATACACCATCTTATGCACTGCCGTCAGTTAAGGGTGCTACGGACTCGACCTTTCTGGAAAAGACCATTAATTTGGTTGTGAAAAGTTCTCCTTGGGTGCAATCTTCCAACGCAAACACTACTTTCGCTCCATATAGGTATCTCTTTCGTCATTCGACTTTCACTCTACCTTTCTTCATGGCTAAACCTTCTTAGCATACTCTTCACCACATAACATCATATACACACACATCATCTCAGCCGAAAGACGTCCACTGCTGGACATAGGCCTCCCCCAAGGTTCGCCACAATGACCGGTCTTGCGCTGCCCGCATCTAGCGGATTCCCGCGACCTTCACCAGGTCGTCGGTCCACCTTGTGGGAGGCATACCCACGCTACGCTTTCTTGGCAAACCCCCCCAATGAATATACACACACATCACACCTCAATATTAAATAATATACATTTTAAAATGTACAAGTAATATATTATTATTATGCACTCGATAAATTATTAACTTGACTGAACATCTTAAAACCAATGAGATCAATACCTACACAATATTGTACTTTACATTTACAGATTCAAAACATTCATAGTTATTTGCGCATGCTGCGACTTAAGATGTACATTTAAACCGTATCTTGTTTGGTATGACTTATCACACAGGTGACAATGGAAGTTTTTTACACCCGTGTGAGTTAACGAATGTCTCTCTAACTCTGATTTCGAGAAGAATCTTTTCCCACAACTGTCACATCCATATTTCTTCTCTTTCAAATGATTTTTACGTATATGTGAGCTTTTTGAACTGGAAGATATAAATGTAGCATTGCAGACCTCACACTTATGGTTTCTAGTTCGTTTATGGTTCCATAGAACATGAGAATGGAGCCCACCAGGAACTTTAAACTTTTTTGGACAAAATTTACAGCTGTACGGACGACTGTTGCCATGAGTCAGCATGTGTATTCGTATATAACCTGGTGGATATGATTTACCGCACTGATCGCACTGCCGGAGAACTCTTTCTGATTTATTTTTGTCTCTACCGTCTATGTTCGGCCTGCATGAGTGATTATTAAGATCGTCTTCACCGTAGAAACCTTCCCAGCAGTTTTCGCACAGATAAGGTTTTAAATGTAATTTCCTATGTAAGACTAGTGTGCGAAAATCTTCGAACTTCTCATTGCAGTATTCACAATCTCTACCGACCTCCGATTTTATTGGGTGAATCAAACAATGTTCCTTTAGCGACTGAATTGAATGGAATTCGGCCTTGCATTCAACACAGAATACGGATGTCACTTCATTCTCTAATGCTTGTTCTATTTTTCGTTTAACTTTAATTCGGTGTTTAGGTTTCTGGCCGTCAGAGTCATAGTGGTATTCATAGTTGTCGCTGGTTGAGTCGAGAAGAGTTAGATTGTTGTATAACTTCTTCGAGCTGGATTCTATGAGGACTTTGAAGGAGTACGTGAGTGTGAGGTGATGAACACAGCTGATGCATATGTTCTCCGGATATGTGGAATCATTTGACACCTGGAATATGAGATGATACTGTTACTTAGATACCTATATAAAGATCTCAACATAAATGATTGTGGGAGAGCAGCATTCACTTATCCAGTAAAATTTTATTATTCTGAAGTCACTTATTATGAAAGGTCCCTACTATAAATGTTTATAAGGAGTTCAATTACCTTATAATTATAGAAATTCAGCAAAATATCCGATAGACGAATGTCCTCCCCAGCTATCGTGATACAAGAGTTCAAGTGGCGCATTTCTTTATCACTGCCTAAGCACGTCCGACACCGATTCTTGTAATCCATTATTTGGGCATAATATTGCTGTATTTTATTGATTTATCTCACATAAATGAAGAACGTACTTCAAAATAAACAAGAAAGAAAGAGAGGTCAGCTACTGTCAGTCATCAAAAAAATATTATTGAAACGAAACGTAATCACAGCAACATAAGATAATAAACTCTTGCTCGAGGTATTTGATAGATTTCAGGCTTTTATAAATAACAAACGATTTCAGTCCTATCACACATATTTTATCTAAGATGGAGGTTACACGCTCATTCTGGCGTCAGTTCAGTCCGTGACCTTGATCACGATGAGATTGATGCCAGATTGATAGACTGACGAAGCATAATATACGGTCATTCGCAGACGGCGACACTAAATCCTCGGCGTGCGACTCCATCATTGTCTAAGCGGTGACTGACATCAGACTGATAGCTATTTAATACACGTTCAGTCTGGCGTCAGTCTGACCAGACTGACAAAAATTATTAAAATATTTAAATATCCATCATTCCGGACCATCAGTCTACGCGTACACAATCAGTTTCCCGTCATTCTGACATCAATCACGGACTGAACTGATGCCAGACTGAGCGTGTAACCTCCGTCTAACAATCTTGCTCGTAAGTAATGCTTGCTTACGCGTAAACAAAACGTAAATGGCACTCAAACGTCAAAAATACTGTCATTCATTGACATTGTCAATTATCTTATAAACATTCATATAACAATGAAATGAAATAATAAAAATAATAATAGGTACAATGTTTTTTCAACCACCCGAAGAAGAGCGTAATATCAATAACACATCAGCCAACCCTCGACGTAAACGAAAAAAGGCGTTACAACGCAAAAAGAAACACGGCGGGCCTAAAACAGAATTGTTAAAAAGAAAACATTCTCGATTCGCCACCACAATGTCTTCTTGGGCTGAGAGCTTCACGAGCGCAGCGACATGGCAACTAAAGCATCAAATAGCTTATTGGAAGTCTAAAGCAACGGCTTTGGAATACGAGAATCGGATATTGCACGAGATAATTAGAAAAAACGTTGGTGCGCCACAGGTGGACGAAGTCATAAAATCTGACAGTGAACAGGAAGAAAACATTGAAACTATCATAGAAAATGATGATGAAGAGGGTGATGGAAGTGATTTTGAGGTTAGTGAGGAGTTTATACAGTTTTTGACGGCGAACGCGAAGTATAAAGAGGAAGCTAGAATAGAAAGGGAGCGATTGCAGGCCTTGAATGATACAGAAGCAAATATTATTGAAGAAATGGAGGCTGGCCCTTCGGGAGCTGAAGAGAATAAGGAGGAAATAATGAAACAGTTATACGGAAAAAAATGGCAGAGGATAAGTGCGTTAGAGACATCGTTACAATCTCAATTTATAAGTGCATGTGACAGTGAGAAACCTATGCACTGGCCAAATATACCATTCAATTTTAATTTTAACTGATTGTAGTTTGATGAGGTGAAATGGAATGTCAATTTAGTAATAATATAATTTTAATGTAATAATAATAATAATAATTTAGCCCTTTTAACGTCCCACAGATGGGCACGGGCCTCCCCTTAATGCGAGGGGGATTTAGGCCATAATCCACCACGCTGGCCCAGTGCGGGTTGGTGGATTTCACATGTCTAAACACATGCAGGTTTCCTCACGATGTTTTCCTTCACCGCAAGCAAGTGATAATCATATTAAAGTTATGATTCACACATATATTTCGAAAAATCCAGAGGTGTGAGCCAGGGTTCGAACCCAAGATCTTAAGCTTAAGCCCACAAGACGCGTGCTTAACCAATCGCTTACCACTGCTTTGCTGCCAATTTTAATGTATTTTATAAAATTTTGATGGTCATAAAGATGTGACTGTCCAAAATAGTTTGCCCTGCTAAACCAAGTCCATGGTCACAGTATGACAGTCACTCCCAGGAGAAGAGTCTCATCTATCAGTGAATAATGCCTTCTTATGTATTTATTAAGCAAATTGACCAATTGTAAGTTCTATAACAGATATGTGAATTTTGCTGCATGTAGTGGTGCTCTAAACACAAGTTTTGTGACTGTGATGTAAGAAGGTACCATATCTGCTATAATAATACATCAATGGTTACATCTAATGGCCGGCGCACAGTGAGGACGTCAGGGCATGGCATTTTAATTTTTATCAATAGAATTTAATACTTATCCAATCGAAATAAGGTGCTCCAGCGGGTGCACCGAGAAAATGCTTCGCGATGCTCCGAGGTCAATCACCGAGCATTGAAATATATACCTTATTTCGATTTGATAAGTATTAAATTCGATTGATAAAAATTAAAATGCCATGCCATGACGTGCTCACTGTGCGCCGGCCATAATTGAGTTCAGTTATTATTTGTAACCAACTGAATTTAGCCAACTGACACTAAAATTATTGTCATTCCATTATTTTCACCTTGCAAAAGCTAATTTTGAAAATGTTTAGATTGTGTAGGTAGGTAGGTGTACAGGGATAGTGTAGGTTATTTTAAAACATTATATTTGTACAATATTTCTTAACAAGTATTACATAAATATTTACTAATAAAATGATGCAAAATAAAAAATAACTTATTTTACTTCCATCACACCGAGGTTCCAAGTCTGATAATTTACAACCAATCGAAAATCACTGGTCACTAATATTATATTTCTGAAAAAGAATATCAGAGACCGGGGCCTCGAGTCTCTTGACAATTGCTCATTTCGAAACCACAGCACTAGTGGCACAGCCGACCATGACAAGACAAAACGTGAGATTAATTAATTTTGTCTTATTCTCTCCTATGCATTAAGAAAGAGAGAGAGAGCGTCTCGGTGCGACATAATGCGCGACAAAAATCTTGTCTTGGCGTGTGTGCTATATTTCTTAACAAGTATTACATAAATATTTACCAATAAAATGATGCAAAATAAAAAATAACTTATTTTACTTCCATCACACCGAGGTTCCAAGTCTGATAATTTACAACCAATCGAAAATCACTGGTCACTAATATTATATTTCTGAAAAAGAATATCAGAGACCGGGGCCTCGAGTCTCTTGACAATTGCTCATTTCGAAACCACAGCACTAGTGGCACAGCCGACCATGACAAGACAAAACGTGAGATTAATTAATTTTGTCTTATTCTCTCCTATGCATTAAGAAAGAGAGAGAGAGAGCGTCTCGGTGCGACATAATGCGCGACAAAAATCTTGTCTTGGCGTTGGCCCCACTGGTCTCTAATATTATCTTCGAGAATTCTTCATTATAAATAGTAAATTCTTGGCGGTCGACATGTCATCGGCCATCTGATAGCAGTTCTCTGGCCCTTGGCAGCGCTTCTTGGTGGCACTTGCGACCAAGCTTCACCATGGATGGACCAAACTATTTTTAGTGGGACTACTCCAGCAAGCCAACTATACCAGCGGCACGCTATGATGGCCGGTTTGACATGTGGGAGGGGGAAAGGATGAACCTTATTATAACGGAATAAAATTCATTTTCGCATTCATTTTTTGACATTCTTATTTTTTTAAACGGCCGTTATTATAAGGTTCATTTTCTTCCCCCCCACATATCAAACCGGGCATCGTAGAATGCCGCTACTATGGGCGCCTGTGAAATGTGACGTCACCCGCACTGCATGGCGGTGGCGGTGTGCGGCAGGTGTGGCGGGCGGGAAGTCGCAGGCGGTGGCGGGTGTGCGGGCGGGGGAGAAGCATTCCATCCGAGCGCCTAGTTGGCTTGGTGGAGTAGTATCACACAAGGCACAAACTAAAGTCATACGGGTTTGAGGTAAGCTTCGGAAATATCCCAATAGATGGCGTGACTATACACAAGAATATTAATATTATTTTATTAGTAGGTATTAGGTATTTTAACAGTGATACATTTTTACTAAACTTAGGCCGGTGGGTATTAATTAATAAAAGTCAAGTAAATTACCTAATTAATTCAAAATATGTATACGAATACGATACACCTTCGTTTGCGTTAGGTATACCTAGTATACTGCGAGAGCGTCGTAATCGGCGTGTTCTTGAATCTTAGTTATTATTAAAGTTTTGTTATTCTTCAGACTCGTCCCTAAACTGGTCTTGACATTATTAGGATTAGTTTCAGGGTCAGCAGTAGGTACCTCCTACTAATATTATATTTTCACAATATCGGTAGGACACTGAAAACTTATAATAAAAAACAGTTTTTTTATAATGTTATTTTCATTTTTATAAACTAAAAAAATATACACATAAGTACATTATAATATGAATGTATAGACCACCACACGACCTAGTAGTTATTTTAAGCGAACTCTACGTCGAAATGCGTTGCGCGTAGCGTAGTGTAAAAGACATCAACGCGAAACCGCTGCCTACTGTCTAGCTGGCGTAGTAAAATATGCGATTCATTTAACATTACTATTCCTATAGCATCCTAACCAATATATGCGAGTAAACTTGATGCATCAAATAAAATAAGATACATAGAATTGTTGGCCGACTGATCGAGGCACTTATCACAAAGAAACGGTCATGTTTTATATTTGTAGAACTCTACCGACCTAGTCATGTATCGCAAAACGTTTATAAACTTATTAATATGAACACTAGTAATTATTTCTGTAGGCTTTATGGCCGCGTTTACGACTTTTAATAATAGCTCTTATCTGTATTGGATTAAGAATGGATCGATATATTAAATGCAAAGGGTTTTAAAGAATAAAACCATAACTTTATGCTGTGTAGGATAATGGAATGGCTAGGATTAGCTTGACTTATACATGATAGAGTTATATCAAACGTATGTACCTAACTCTATGTACGTACCTACTGACCTATAAGTACTTTTCTTCGTAGTCTTTTTGATAAGATCAACTAATTATAGCAAAATCAAGAGCCATGACAAACCCTGCAAGACTTCGTCTATTCTTGCTCAAGTCTTGAAACATTTAGCTTAGTCTTGATCTTGCTATAACTTAGCAAGACTCCAAGAATATTTTTCAAATTAACCCTACATCACAGTAGTGGTGCGTTCCATTCACTGTTAATTTTGTTATTTTCGTACATAAATGTCGTTCCACTCGAACCAACTTGTACTGAAAGTGATCAATATTATCGGTTTTAATAGTTTTTGTGGACGAAAATAACAAAATTATCAGTGAATGGAACGCACCATAGGTCTTAGTGTAAGGGTTGTCCTCAGAAAATTCATGCCCTTTATTAATATTTTAATTCAGGATATACCTAGGTAATTGCTTTGTAATTTCATTGTAGGTAAATGCATTACATAAACATTTCGGGTTTAATCGTAGGAAGTAGGCAATGATTAACTACTTAAGTAGCTATGATTCCATCAGAGGAGGTCTACGTTTTAATTTCAACTGGTTCTAAAGTAATAATACTAAAATGTTTTGACCTAATACACCTAAATTGATCTATTCGACAACTTCCAAAACTCGAACCTACAACTCAATACTTTAACATCTCACCGACAGAAACCCGCTGGTACGCAATATATCAACATTTCTTAACCATCCAATCGTTGAAACTAAAGAACGTTCTTTACGTAGACGAAATTGGCGCTCAAAGCTTCAAACACGCGAGCGCAACCTGTTCCGATTCCGGGGGGGAATCGGGGAGTCCCCCCCTCGGCGTCCCACCGCCAGTGCCATCGGAGCCTCCGTTGTGCTCAGTCGACGCGCGCGCATACCCCCCTTTTTACTTAAAATCACGTGAATTTCTGTGATAAATCATTCTGTGATTCCGGATTGCAGTGTTGTGTTGATTCTTATTATTGCAATAGTGTTACAAAACAGTGTTTCAGTTGAAAACCGTACGATTCAATTATGTTTCAGTGATAACTGTGTTGTAAGGATTTTGGAGGTACGGAATTTTGACTTGACGCTTAAAGCTCTAAGTTTAAGGTCTATAAGTTATGGTTTTAAAAGTATACTATCTATTCGTGGAATGATTATAGTTTTATGCTGTCATTGTGGTTATGGTATTTCAGACCAGTTCTGAATGAGTTATGGTGAACGCTCTATCTGATAGAGCGTGATAGAGTCTATCATAATGCTAGTTAATGGAGGAGCAAAGTAAAAAGATACACGGGATAAAATCAGGTCCATACAAAACGACTATTTACTCTGACTGAAATTATATGCTAAGTTGCAGGATACTTAAAGTTATATCATTTAGTGCATAGTACTTAAACTCAACTTATCTGTCACTTTAAACTATTTCCGCAATCATTTTCGCTTCGTGAAAGTTGAATTCAACTTGAAGCGTAGGCCTAAGCTATCGCAAACAGCTTATAAAGTTGCTTACGAGCGCTGCGCTTGCGGCGGCGTCCACGTTTCTCCAGTCATCTAATTTGTGCGTAGAGTCCGATGCTAGAGTCATTTTATGAGGCGTCGGTCGGTCATAATGACCTGCATCGGGACATAAAAAGCCGGTCGAGGTAACATTGAAAATAAATTAATAAACCTTAAGCTATACTTAAGCATTGACATAAAAAGCTCTATTTCTTGTGTTAAAATTCTTGATAGTTTAACTGGTATTATCTTGGCAGCTTCTGAGCGCGAGAATCTGCAATTTATGTAGTTGAAGGCGATACTTAGGAGATCAATCGGCACTTTGTTTCATCTCGATAGTGTTAACGGTTTAGAAGATATTAATGAAAATGTTAATAGCGTCGTTTACGAATTAACTCTAGAATTCTTCTTCATACAATTATTCAAAAAAAATGAGGGAATTAATTTGGCATCGAAGTAGTTATTATAAAGTTAGGTTTTTACATATATTGATGGTTTTACTTACTTATATTTTGATGTGAACGCACACAGCCACCGAACATTGGTGTTTTTATAAATTGCTTAATTAAAAGTTGATATTCTTGTCTTGCAACTATCTTAGGCCCTTAAAACTTGAGCCTCACTTTATTAAAATACAGTTAGGATTTTAAACTGAGCGAAAAAATACATATAATGGAATGGTTTCCTTTAATTTGTCGTTCAAAATGATAACAAATATATCTGAAGTTTCAGAAAAATGAGCATTGGAAGACTCATTTACTGGTAATAACTAGAATACAAATTATTGTATTAACTACTGAAAATTAAAACACAAATCAAAACTTTAATCCAAATCGCATCACTAACTCCTAAAAGAATATTCCTTCACCTCAACTTCAATCATATCGGATTCAAAGCTCATTAACTACACATAACATAATATACCTAAGCACTAAGTTCTATTGTTTGCGAGGCTGTTTTGTCGCGGGAAATACAATAAAGGATTTATAAAATTATGTTTGAAGTGTGTAGGAATTCATATTACATTTTGAAAGCTTGCGGTAATGCTGGCTGAACGGCTGAGGCTACAATGTAAAGTATATAGACTTAAGTAGTTAAGGAGTAAGCAGTCAAAGTTAGGGTTAATCTATTGGCTGCGTCTTCATCAAGCGCATGCCTCGCGCGAGCCCTCAGTTTTGACGTCGGAACGCATAGACGTAATGTCATAATATGAGTGCTCGGGTGAGGCATGCGCGCTATATGGAAACATCTAATGAATAGTCGTTCAAATTTGCAGTTACCGTGGAGACTCTTATCCATAATGCTTACTGACTCTTGTGAGTTTATTGAATAAACGTTGGAACTCAATAATGTGATAACACGGTGCTCGGGCGAGGCATGCAAGGCATGTGGATGCACCTAGTCAATGTCTCTGAAAGCTACGTAAACCGGTGTACCTAAATATTAATACCTAATGCAAAAGAAAGATATCCTACATCATATCTCCTCACCTTTTTGTGAAATATGTCTTTAAGATAACGAGATAAGAGAACAGATTAGGTGTATCAGATTTCGTTATGAAACTGTGGGCTAGTTCACATTCAAATGGGATATACAGTTAGGCAAAACATCTAAATACTCTTCGAATTAAGAGGTGTTTCTGAGACTGTCGTTGTAAATGACGACGATTGAGGCGCTCATAGCCAGTTGCAATCACTGCTCGGTGAGCGATCAGAGGTTAAGCAATGCTGGGCAAGGTCAGGCAGAGATGGGTGACCATTAGTGGCATTTGAACTGAGCGTCTCCGTGCTTCGGAGGGCACGTAACAAGTCGGTCCCGGTTGTTATCTAGGCAGCAGTCGTTAAGCCTTGTCAGAGGCCTTCGGGCGGCTTGAACAACTCTGACACCAGGTTGGCTACTAACCATACGATAAGAAGAAGAAGATTGTAAATGAACACTTTGATGTAAGTAAAACATCAGAATCACAAAATAGTCTTATAAATAGCCGATAAAAAGTTTCAAAATCATCTACTTGAGTATCATTTTTTTAAGGCCGCTTGGCGAAGTGGTTTGATCGTTAACCGCTCTGTTCGATTCCCGTCAGCGGCAAACATTTCGAAAACGGCCTTTTCGTAAATTGCCCTGGTCTAGGTGTTACTGGGATCGCCACCAATACACTGTACGGTACCTATAGTACAAGCTTTGCTTAGTTGGTGTATTAAAAATGTAACGTCACGACTTTTATCCCCATTCGGGGGTAGTCAGAGGCTTGAGTGACCATACACCACCACATTGTGGATATTAACCAACTCAAAGCCCACTTTTCACCAGATAGTCAGAACCCAACGTGACAGGTGGTGAACCTTGTCGCCGTGTATACAGGAACTGAGTATTACCTAATCCCGTGGGATAGGTAGGTTTCCTCACGATATTTTCCCTCACCGTTAGCGAACTGTAATTTATGCACATAGATGAAAATTCATCCGTTGGTGCACGCCCCACCGGGGATCAAACCTGGGACTTTCTGATTGCTAGCCCAATCAGTTCACCCCTAAGCTACAGTCGCTTGGTGTATTAGTCTGGCGATATTATTCGAGTCGAGTCTGCCTCTCTGAACTCTACCAAACTCTCTGAACTCTACTTTGCCTCTACACCTTGCATGAAAAAAGGTGCATAACTGAAATTAAGGAATGGCCGGTAGACGCCGGAGAGCCGCTGCTATAACTCTTCCGAACTCGCATAGTTCGTGTCGGCGCACGAATTTAGAAATATTTGATCTTCGCCGCTCCGGGTGCGCATGCGTTGCATTTTTGACGCTAATTCGTTTAGAAATCACCCGTTTAAATACGCCGCGAGTTTGCATTTTTTTTTTATTTTTTACGTATTTTTATTATTACATATATTAGTTTATTGGTAAGAGAGCCAAGTTGTAGCTAATTGAGTGCAGCTCATATATGGGCTGGCTCAACCGGGATAGTTCCACCCTCTGACCGAAGATCGGCGTAAAGTGGCTATTACAGCTGCGTTTCGTACGATGAGTGAGAGAGCCGGAGGCCCAACCCAATTGTTAATTTATTTTTGTAATAAATGTAGTTTATTCTTAAGACAAACTAGAATTCATTATTGTTGTTTAAATTAAAAAATCTTTTATCTATCGCGTTGTCAGCATCTGCTGCGTCAGACTAAATTTATGCATAAAATTATTATGAACAGCTTGTCGCAGTAAACGAACTGTTTCTATCATTAAAAATCCTAATTTATACTTAGACAATCATAGAGCTCAATCTAGCATAACCTTTTGGAGAATATTCCTAGAAAAATACGAGCCACTAATATACATAACGGGTGATATTATGTGTAATATTTTAAGTTAAATATGCAGTGTAAGGAGTTCACTTGCATTTTTTACCCGACTACGGCGGAGGGTTATGATTTTGACCGGTATGTATGTATGTTTGTATGTATGTATGTATGTATGTATGTATGTATGTATGTATGTATGTATGTATGTATGTATGTATGTATGTATGTATGTATGTATGTATGTATGTATGTATGTATGTATGTATGTATGTGCATCTGTTCCCACCTAACTCCCAAACTACTTGTCGTAATTTGACAAATGAGGTATCGTTAGAAGCGGCTTAACGGCGCGCTGGTTATAGGCTATGTGACGTCACATAAAATTGCATATGGCGCCCTCTAGAGGACATAACGTCATGAACTAAAAAAAAAACATTTTTTAATGAAACCGTGTGGGGTATCAAATGAAAGAGCTTGATGAGCACATTTCAAAAATATATATATTGTTACCTATAACTCCAAAATAATTAAATAAAAAGTAAGTTTAAAAAGCGCGCTCTAAAAAGTATGAAACAAGAAAATATTCTCATCTAGAGGATAGCCGTGGTCCGTGTAGGTCTTTTAGGGCCAAATGGCATATGAACACGGACCACGGCTATCCTCTAGATGAGAATATTTTCTTGTTTCATACTTTTTAGAGCGCGCTTTTTTTATCTATTTGATACCGTCGATCCCTAAAATTAGTTATTTTAGGTACTAGCGAACCGGCTTTCCTGTCCAGGGCTGGCGAAGGCATTTGATTCTTAAAATTACTTAAACCTATAATAATTATTATTAGCTACCTGTTATCGTAAAATCGGCCTAAACTTATTGAATTTCTAAAATAAATGCAACAATTACTTATTAGTATTTCTTGAATATGGCTTTATTTCTGATCATCTCGTGAAAATTGGAATGTTTAAATTTCATTCAAAGGAGCATAACATTAATATTTTAATAATTTCACGAGTAGCTGTTAAAAGAACTATATCTATTAATACTTAACACTTCATGGAAATCTTAGCAGTTTATAATCAAAGCTGTTTTCGAGAGTCACTTGATTGGCGCCCAAGGGCTAGACAAGTGGCTGACGTCTACAAGCGTTCGTTGAAATCGCTACGCTTCATGTATAGAAATGACATAAGTCACGCGATCTACATAGCAACTTGTTGTTGATCTACATAGCGACGCTTGACATTTCCATACATTGTGAAGTCTATTCTATTCTATTAACGTTCATGCCACTTGTCTAGGGAAGCTGGGCAATACGACGATTGCAATCAAGATCATGTTGTCATTACTTACTTATAACAGTTGTTATAAATGGCACATTGTATAAGTATTTGTCATAAGTACTTACTGTCCTCCGGACGATACCTACTTATAATAATATGTATAATAGGTTGCCGTATTTAACACATCCAAAGATTTTGCCGGCGGCAGCTTTTGAGGTAATTTTAATGGCGTTTGGTCAGTTATCCTATTTTCCATAAGATGTTATTAAAAATCCTCTTGACATGATATTATTCAAATATACTAACAACTTATATATCTTTTTAACTAAATATAACTTTTCTAACTTTTATTAATGACAGTTACTGTTACCCACCTACAGTAGAATTTCTTATTGAAGCATTGTTTCATTTGGGACCTCACATGCAGTTGGTATGTAGGTATATCTGGGTATGTTTCACAATCATTGTACTATAAGTGTTATCCATCAAATAAATATGGCTTTTTACACTTTTCCCCTAGAATATCTGTCAAAACACCATTTTATTTGGTGGATAAAAGATACTTGACGATTCTGAAACAGGCCCAAATAGTAGTGCCATAGACAAGGAAGTTCTTAATAGATAGGGCCACAAATAAATTATCTTAAGATTTAATTGATTAACTGGAGATAAAGGATAATATGTGACGTCTACTTTAACTAAATACTGCGTCTGAAACTATCCTGTCACTTTTGTATGCAAAATATCTTTATCAGTGTTATCTGTATAAAAACGGTTTTAAACCAGTTATTTTAAAAGCTGCCATACTCGTTCGTTGACAGTTTTATACGTTTGAAGTTAAGAATTTTAATGCTGAGTAATTTGCCGAGTTTATTGTTATTTTATTTAACCACAGCTACCGGTGAACGAGATTTTATTTGATTTTAAGAAAGGATAAGTTACATGACGTTAAGTTAACATAAACTTTCCATGCATATAATAATTTTTTAAATAACTCGAGTGAAGTAATTGAACTTCCTTCGCGTATGATAATGATGATTTAGGTACCCAGAATTATATAGGTAAAGTACTTAGTAAAAAAGATGGTATAACCATAGAGATTTTAATTAGAAGAGACGTTCTTAGTAGATATCTCTATGAAACAACGCGTGGTCATTTACTCGGGATGCGTGGTATCTATCTACCGGTAAATAGCTGAACTCGCTTCGTATTATGTCGATGTTAGTACTCGGCCGACCATTCGGCCGAGTTGCTTAGACCCAGTCCCCTTAGTAATTGGTCCATGGGTATAACTATTATTAGTGTTTGTTAACATTCAATTAGGAAAACAAGCATGTCACAACAACCCATGTCTCCTTAACCGCTTAAGAGCCTGTTTCTAACCGTAAGATAACTTTTATCCATCAAATAAAAATGAAGTTTTGTCACACATTCTATGGGAAACCTGTCAAAACTTCAAATTTATCTGGTGGTTAAAAGTTAACTGATGATTAAGAAAGATATAGGTAATTACTATTTTTTTCAGCAAATAATGTAATTTTGGTTCTTCGACTATTAAGTATTGCGAATTATATTATATAGGTACGTAATCAATTGCACTCAGTCGAAATCATCATCTCTATAATTCATCAGGTAACATTCCAATATAGGTTGGGACCCTAAAGCTTTAAACATCCCTTACTGAAGGGCGGCAATACAAACAATTTCGCGACCAAACAATAACAGACAAGTGTTGTCTTTGTTAAAAGCGTCCCTTTAGTCAGGTACGAAGGGACAGGTAGGATGGTTGGATGATCTACTCATACGCTCAGGTTAAGTTACCTTTAATGTGATTTTTGGAATGCTTTTAAATGTAACTTAAACTCTATTTTTTTTATAATAACCCGGATTGATGACGGATGTTTGAAGGTTTTCAAATTCGACTTGGAGGAACCTATACCTCTAACTATTGAGGTTAATGAAGTACAAGTGGGTACTTCATTAACCCAAATTCACGAAATCTCAGAACCTGCTAAACTGATTTTGATAGGGTCTTAAATAGGTATAGCTAGACTTACACACCGACTGTATGGTCCCAAACTACGCAACGCTTGTACTACGAAAAGGCTTGACCGTGTTCCGAAATTTGCCTCTGGCGGGAATCGAGCCTGCAACTACCCGATGCAGTGAGCAGAGCGGTCGTCAATGTACTTTGTAATGCTTTTGTAATTCGATTTTAGTTTTCTAAAAAATTGGTTCATTGCATGTTTCTTGAACACAAATACAATTTTACCATTTAGGAATTATATTGAATTATAATTTCCATCAAACAAGATCAAGAAACTAAAATCAAGCTAACAGACAAATATTGTTACATAAAATCGCATCATTATATTAAAATTTGTCAGCTCATTTAATTAATTCTAACGAACAAAATGGTCCAAATAAAACCTTAATATTCGGTTACATCAACACAGATTTATGTTACGTCTATAAACAGCGAATTAAATCCATTTTGTCGTGCAAAAAACTTATAATCTTTAATAACCGAACTTCTAGATCTCATATTTGGCAACAGGTTTTTCTGGTGATGACAAAAATATGCGCTTAGCTATAATTATGGTCTGAAGTAATATTTAAATATGATTTTAGTAATTTAATTGGATGTGAAGCGGTGTGTGCATTCTGATATATTGCCAATTAAAAGCCTCTTTTCCCACCTTTTTGCGATTTCATGTAGGTATTTTATACTTTGATAAAAACTTGTATTATGTGTTAGTTTATTTGCTATTTAGGATGTTATAGACATATAATAATAATGATTCTTCTCAATGACGTTTTATATAATGGACCAGACTTACACAAAACTTAGAAATGCTTTGTAAAACCTTTGTAAATTGGCTGAGAAATCTCTATAAAATTGGCGGTTGGTATTTAGGCCTTGTTTTAAAAAGAACTTCGATAACCGCTTGTCACAGTGGTTAGAACATAGGCCGCTCGGCAAACAGCATCGGGTGGTTGCGGGTTCGATTCCCGTCAGAGGCAAATTTCGGAAAAAGGTTTTTTAATTTGCCCTGGTCTGGGAGTCTCTGGGCTCGCCCCCAGTTCATTGTATGGTCACCATAACTATAAGTGCATAACTGAAATTAAGGAATGGCCGGTAGACGCCGGAGAGCCGCTGCTATAACTCTTCCGAACTCGCATAGTTCGTGTCGGCGCACGAATTTAGAAATATTTGATCTTCGCCGCTCCGGGTGCGCATGCGTTGCATTTTTGACGCTAATTCGTTTAGAAATCACCCGTTTAAATACGCCGCGAGTTTGCATTTTTTTTTTTTTTTTTACGTATTTTTATTATTACATATATTAGTTTATTGGTAAGAGAGCCAAGTTGTAGCTAATTGAGTGCAGCTCATATATGGGCTGGCTCAACCGGGATAGTTCCACCCTCTGACCGAAGATCGGCGTAAAGTGGCTATTACAGCTGCGTTTCGTACGATGAGTGAGAGAGCCGGAGGCCCAACCCAATTGTTAATTTATTTTTGTAATAAATGTAGTTTATTCTTAAGACAAACTAGAATTCATTATTGTTGTTTAAATTAAAAAATCTTTTATCTATCGCGTTGTCAGCATCTGCTGCGTCAGACTAAATTTATGCATAAAATTATTATGAACAGCTTGTCGCAGTAAACGAACTGTTTCTATCATTAAAAATCCTAATTTATACTTAGACAATCATAGAGCTCAATCTAGCATAACCTTTTGGAGAATATTCCTAGAAAAATACGAGCCACTAATATACATAACGGGTGATATTATGTGTAATATTTTAAGTTAAATATGCAGTGTAAGGAGTTCACTTGCATTTTTTACCCGACTACGGCGGAGGGTTATGATTTTGACCGGTATGTATGTATGTTTGTATGTATGTATGTATGTATGTATGTATGTATGTATGTATGTATGTATGTATGTATGTATGTATGTATGTATGTATGTATGTATGTATGTATGTATGTATGTATGTATGTATGTATGTATGTGCATCTGTTCCCACCTAACTCCCAAACTACTTGTCGTAATTTGACAAATGAGGTATCGTTAGAAGCGGCTTAACGGCGCGCTGGTTATAGGCTATGTGACGTCACATAAAATTGCATATGGCGCCCTCTAGAGGACATAACGTCATGAACTAAAAAAAAAACATTTTTTAATGAAACCGTGTGGGGTATCAAATGAAAGAGCTTGATGAGCACATTTCAAAAATATATATATTGTTACCTATAACTCCAAAATAATTAAATAAAAAGTAAGTTTAAAAAGCGCGCTCTAAAAAGTATGAAACAAGAAAATATTCTCATCTAGAGGATAGCCGTGGTCCGTGTAGGTCTTTTAGGGCCAAATGGCATATGAACACGGACCACGGCTATCCTCTAGATGAGAATATTTTCTTGTTTCATACTTTTTAGAGCGCGCTTTTTTTATCTATTTGATACCGTCGATCCCTAAAATTAGTTATTTTAGGTACTAGCGAACCGGCTTTCCTGTCCAGGGCTGGCGAAGGCATTTGATTCTTAAAATTACTTAAACCTATAATAATTATTATTAGCTACCTGTTATCGTAAAATCGGCCTAAACTTATTGAATTTCTAAAATAAATGCAACAATTACTTATTAGTATTTCTTGAATATGGCTTTATTTCTGATCATCTCGTGAAAATTGGAATGTTTAAATTTCATTCAAAGGAGCATAACATTAATATTTTAATAATTTCACGAGTAGCTGTTAAAAGAACTATATCTATTAATACTTAACACTTCATGGAAATCTTAGCAGTTTATAATCAAAGCTGTTTTCGAGAGTCACTTGATTGGCGCCCAAGGGCTAGACAAGTGGCTGACGTCTACAAGCGTTCGTTGAAATCGCTACGCTTCATGTATAGAAATGACATAAGTCACGCGATCTACATAGCAACTTGTTGTTGATCTACATAGCGACGCTTGACATTTCCATACATTGTGAAGTCTATTCTATTCTATTAACGTTCATGCCACTTGTCTAGGGAAGCTGGGCAATACGACGATTGCAATCAAGATCATGTTGTCATTACTTACTTATAACAGTTGTTATAAATGGCACATTGTATAAGTATTTGTCATAAGTACTTACTGTCCTCCGGACGATACCTACTTATAATAATATGTATAATAGGTTGCCGTATTTAACACATCCAAAGATTTTGCCGGCGGCAGCTTTTGAGGTAATTTTAATGGCGTTTGGTCAGTTATCCTATTTTCCATAAGATGTTATTAAAAATCCTCTTGACATGATATTATTCAAATATACTAACAACTTATATATCTTTTTAACTAAATATAACTTTTCTAACTTTTATTAATGACAGTTACTGTTACCCACCTACAGTAGAATTTCTTATTGAAGCATTGTTTCATTTGGGACCTCACATGCAGTTGGTATGTAGGTATATCTGGGTATGTTTCACAATCATTGTACTATAAGTGTTATCCATCAAATAAATATGGCTTTTTACACTTTTCCCCTAGAATATCTGTCAAAACACCATTTTATTTGGTGGATAAAAGATACTTGACGATTCTGAAACAGGCCCAAATAGTAGTGCCATAGACAAGGAAGTTCTTAATAGATAGGGCCACAAATAAATTATCTTAAGATTTAATTGATTAACTGGAGATAAAGGATAATATGTGACGTCTACTTTAACTAAATACTGCGTCTGAAACTATCCTGTCACTTTTGTATGCAAAATATCTTTATCAGTGTTATCTGTATAAAAACGGTTTTAAACCAGTTATTTTAAAAGCTGCCATACTCGTTCGTTGACAGTTTTATACGTTTGAAGTTAAGAATTTTAATGCTGAGTAATTTGCCGAGTTTATTGTTATTTTATTTAACCACAGCTACCGGTGAACGAGATTTTATTTGATTTTAAGAAAGGATAAGTTACATGACGTTAAGTTAACATAAACTTTCCATGCATATAATAATTTTTTAAATAACTCGAGTGAAGTAATTGAACTTCCTTCGCGTATGATAATGATGATTTAGGTACCCAGAATTATATAGGTAAAGTACTTAGTAAAAAAGATGGTATAACCATAGAGATTTTAATTAGAAGAGACGTTCTTAGTAGATATCTCTATGAAACAACGCGTGGTCATTTACTCGGGATGCGTGGTATCTATCTACCGGTAAATAGCTGAACTCGCTTCGTATTATGTCGATGTTAGTACTCGGCCGACCATTCGGCCGAGTTGCTTAGACCCAGTCCCCTTAGTAATTGGTCCATGGGTATAACTATTATTAGTGTTTGTTAACATTCAATTAGGAAAACAAGCATGTCACAACAACCCATGTCTCCTTAACCGCTTAAGAGCCTGTTTCTAACCGTAAGATAACTTTTATCCATCAAATAAAAATGAAGTTTTGTCACACATTCTATGGGAAACCTGTCAAAACTTCAAATTTATCTGGTGGTTAAAAGTTAACTGATGATTAAGAAAGATATAGGTAATTACTATTTTTTTCAGCAAATAATGTAATTTTGGTTCTTCGACTATTAAGTATTGCGAATTATATTATATAGGTACGTAATCAATTGCACTCAGTCGAAATCATCATCTCTATAATTCATCAGGTAACATTCCAATATAGGTTGGGACCCTAAAGCTTTAAACATCCCTTACTGAAGGGCGGCAATACAAACAATTTCGCGACCAAACAATAACAGACAAGTGTTGTCTTTGTTAAAAGCGTCCCTTTAGTCAGGTACGAAGGGACAGGTAGGATGGTTGGATGATCTACTCATACGCTCAGGTTAAGTTACCTTTAATGTGATTTTTGGAATGCTTTTAAATGTAACTTAAACTCTATTTTTTTTATAATAACCCGGATTGATGACGGATGTTTGAAGGTTTTCAAATTCGACTTGGAGGAACCTATACCTCTAACTATTGAGGTTAATGAAGTACAAGTGGGTACTTCATTAACCCAAATTCACGAAATCTCAGAACCTGCTAAACTGATTTTGATAGGGTCTTAAATAGGTATAGCTAGACTTACACACCGACTGTATGGTCCCAAACTACGCAACGCTTGTACTACGAAAAGGCTTGACCGTGTTCCGAAATTTGCCTCTGGCGGGAATCGAGCCTGCAACTACCCGATGCAGTGAGCAGAGCGGTCGTCAATGTACTTTGTAATGCTTTTGTAATTCGATTTTAGTTTTCTAAAAAATTGGTTCATTGCATGTTTCTTGAACACAAATACAATTTTACCATTTAGGAATTATATTGAATTATAATTTCCATCAAACAAGATCAAGAAACTAAAATCAAGCTAACAGACAAATATTGTTACATAAAATCGCATCATTATATTAAAATTTGTCAGCTCATTTAATTAATTCTAACGAACAAAATGGTCCAAATAAAACCTTAATATTCGGTTACATCAACACAGATTTATGTTACGTCTATAAACAGCGAATTAAATCCATTTTGTCGTGCAAAAAACTTATAATCTTTAATAACCGAACTTCTAGATCTCATATTTGGCAACAGGTTTTTCTGGTGATGACAAAAATATGCGCTTAGCTATAATTATGGTCTGAAGTAATATTTAAATATGATTTTAGTAATTTAATTGGATGTGAAGCGGTGTGTGCATTCTGATATATTGCCAATTAAAAGCCTCTTTTCCCACCTTTTTGCGATTTCATGTAGGTATTTTATACTTTGATAAAAACTTGTATTATGTGTTAGTTTATTTGCTATTTAGGATGTTATAGACATATAATAATAATGATTCTTCTCAATGACGTTTTATATAATGGACCAGACTTACACGAAACTTAGAAATGCTTTGTAAAACCTTTGTAAATTGGCTGAGAAATCTCTATAAAATTGGCGGTTGGTATTTAGGCCTTGTTTTAAAAAGAACTTCGATAACCGCTTGTCACAGTGGTTAGAACATAGGCCGCTCGGCAAACAGCATCGGGTGGTTGCGGGTTCGATTCCCGTCAGAGGCAAATTTCGGAAAAAGGTTTTTTAATTTGCCCTGGTCTGGGAGTCTCTGGGCTCGCCCCCAGTTCATTGTATGGTCACCATAGCACAAGCGTCGCATACTTTGGGACTATAAAGTTGGTGTGTAAGTCTGGCGACATTTATGTTTAAGTGTTTCATCAATATGAGACCATGATTGTACTAATTAAATTCTGTTCTCTTCCAGGTGCAAGTGACAATGTGCGTGCGGTGAGCGTGAGCGACGCGCGATGCTGCGCGTGATCACCTGCCTGCTGCTCGCCGCCGCGGCGGGCGAGCACGTGCGCGACTTCACCGTCCGCGAGAACGCACGCGCCGGCACCCTCGTCGGCCACCTCGGCGACGAACTACCCGACGCCGCACCTCCCTACACCATCGTCCCGGTCCCCGGCAGCGCCGTCAACGATGACCTCAAAATAGACCCACACACCGGCGAAATAAGGACTCGAGTGCCTCTAGACAGAGAGAACAGAGACCACTACGCCCTCGTAGCGATACCAGCCAGCGGAGACAACATCCGAGTAGTCGTAAGAGTATCGGACGAAAACGACAATTCTCCCACATTCCCCACACCAGTTATGAACGTTGAATTCTCGGAGAACACTCCTAGAGATGTCAAGAGAAAACTTAATCCGGCTAAAGACCAGGATTTAGGGATATTCAACACGCAGAGATACAATATTGTATCCGGGAATACTGATAATGCGTTCAGACTGTCTTCCCACAGGGAAAGAGACGGGGTCCTTTATTTGGATCTGCAAATCAATGGTTTCCTAGATAGGGAGACGACGGACCATTATCAGTTAGCGATAGAAGCGTTAGATGGTGGGACACCACCGCTGAGAGGGACCATGACTGTAAATATAACTATTTTAGATGTAAATGACAATCCCCCAGTGTTTGCTGAAAGTGTGTACTCTGCGACTATACCGGAGAATGCGACTGTAGGCACGCCTGTACTAAAGGTATCGGCAACTGACTCAGACGCAGGCGAGAACGGTCTGATCGAATATTCAATAAACAGGCGACAGAGTGACAAAGAGAATATGTTCAAAATCGATCCTGAAAGCGGTGAGATCACTGTGAATAAAGCTTTAGATTTTGAAACTAAAGAGTTACACGAACTGGTAGTGGTAGCTAGGGATAAGGGTGCTCAAACGTTGGAAACTACGGCTTTCGTATCAATTCGCGTCACCGACGTTAACGATAACCAACCAACTATAGACGTTATATTCTTGAGCGACGATGCTACACCGAAAATATCCGAATCGGCTCAATTAGACGAATTCGTAGCTCGGATATCAGTTCACGATCCAGACTCTAAAACCGAATATTCGAACGTCAACGTCACATTGAGCGGTGGGGACGGCCACTTCGATTTGCGGACGCACGACAACATAATTTATTTGGTCGTTGTTGCGCTACCATTGGATCGTGAGGCCCGAGCCTCATACACTTTGAATGTCGTCGCCACAGATAAGGGTTCCCCGCCTTTACATGCCTCTAGGATAATCAGTCTTCGAGTGACTGATGTCAACGATAATGCTCCAACGTTCGTAGAATCTGAATACAAAGCTAGCGTGCCCGAAGCGGCTTCCTCTGGTACTCCAGTCGTGCAAGTCTCAGCTACTGATGCTGATGAGGGAGACAATTCGGAAATCCGATACTCTCTGTTGCCAACTCCGCAATCGGATTGGTTTTCGATCGACGAGCGTTCCGGGCTAGTCACGACCAAATCTCGGGTGGATTGTGAAACGAATCCGATGCCTCGTTTGACGGTGGTCGCACAGGACCGCGGTAACCCTCCGTTGTCGTCGACGGCGACGGTTATAGTGACAGTGTTGGATGTGAATGATAATGAGCCGATCTTCGATCAGTCCTTCTACAATGTCACCGTGTCGGAGAGCGAGGCTGTCGGCAGCTGTATTTTAAAGGTTAGTCTCATTGTTATTACTTTATTGCATGATGTAGATGTGTAATACCATTATACCAACATTACAGTGTTAGGGCCATAACACACCGGGTAGCCATGGCGACGTCGCCAGCCACAGTAACCAACTATTCGTATTTAAATGTATGGGAGGTAACACACCTGGCGACGGACTGGCGACGTCGCCAGTCAATGCAAATTGTTTGGATTCGTGGCCGGCGACGTCGCCTGGCGTCCCGGTGTGTTATGGCTCTTAGGGTCTTCACTAGAGTGATATTTCGAGACGAAATATTATATTTTTATGATTTCGGATCGAATCAAAGAATTATGTGAGAACTTTATAATCAACGACGACCAGTTAAATTTTAATTGCTTATAGATCTCATACTACGATAACATAATTTGCATATAGTTCGTAGTAATTGACATTATACCCAATGTATGCTGAATATATTTTATTTTTAAACTCGTGTTGATATATTTTATTGATCGGTTAAGTCAATAAATGTCGTAGATATAAATAACTGAGATTATTAATTCATTTGACTTACAATTATTGGCTATATTGCAAGGTTCTGGTAATGCAATTTTGAGCTTCATAATAAGAATTAATAAAAACTTAGAACATGCGGACTAATAAAATGCGGCAACTGATACTACGCCGTAGTCTGCGTACTTAAGTACATCTAACATCAACCAATGTATAAAACTGACACGCAACGAAAATAAGTTACAACATTTTTTTATGATTTTCTTAAAAGGGCGGTATCTAGTTATAGCGTGCGCGAAACTTTTACAAATCTATGAATCAAAATAAAAAATCTTTGTCTATACATACATACATACATATACTCACGCCTGTATCCCAAGGGGGTAGGCAGAGACTATAGATTGCCACATGCTACGATTTTGACACACTTCTTTTGCTTCATCCACATTCATACATCTTCTCATGCACTGCCGTCGGTTGAGGGTGCTACGGACTTGACCTTTCTGGAAGAGACTATTAATCTGGTCGTGAAAAGTTCTCCTTGGGCGCCCTCTTCCGACGCATCCACTCACTTTCGCTCCGTATATCTCTTTCGTCAATCGACTTTCACTCATCCTCTCTACGGGACCAAACCATCTATACATAGTAATAGTAAATTAAATATATTGTAGGTACAAAAAATCGCTTTACTGGTTTTCAAGGCTTAGTTATCTAAGCCTTAAAAATACTGCTTAACTATTTAGCATAACACTGGATTCTCTTAATCAATTCAATCCCTTTCTTCTCACGTCATCGCTCCAAAACTTTATAATGTGTATACATTTTCATATGGACTTGAAATATACCGCACAGTATCTATGGACAATCCGTTCTATATGCTAATACCAATATTTTCAATTCAAATTTCTTAATCGTAAATTAACAGATTGTTACGTATATTCAGAATCGACATGTGACATTGTATGAAGAAGATAATACCATTAATAATACCTCTGAGACTTGTTTAGACCGTTTTATATTAATTTTAATTAATACCCTTGTAATTTTTTTATATATAACAAAGGCGGTAAATAAGCATACGGCCGGCCTGCTCTAGCCAAGTGGCATGAACGCTAATCGAATAGAAAAGAACAAACTTCACAATGTATGGAAATGTCAAACGTCGCTATGTAAATCAACAACAAGTTGCTATGAAGATCACGCTTGAGATCACGTCACTTATGTCATTTCCATAGATGAAGCGTAGCGAATTTATAGACGTCAGCCACTTGTCTAGCCCTTCTTTTGTTAAGTTACCGAAGCCTATAGATACTTACAATACCAAAAGAATCGCTCGCACCTCGACCCGAAAAGAAGTGGGATAGAGAAACTCTGTCTCATCGTTCGAAACGAAGCTAAAATAGATATTTCCGCCGATATTCTGTGAGAGGGTGGTACCCGAGCCAGCCCGTATATGATCTGCAGTCAATTGGCGATAGTTTACCACCTTAAAATGTCTTCCAAATAAGTGGATAAATTTCCTATTTAGTATTTCAATCGACCATACATAGTCTCCTAAACGCTAAACCATACATCTTACCCCGTAATCAGGTAAAAACGGTAGATCTACACAAATCATATTTGCAGCGAAAGTCGAACTGGCATCGTGGCAATTTGCCAGAAGTATAGTACACGTGAATGCCAGTGAAATGCCAAAGGTAGAGACTGTATAGCCAATGATGACGTGCGCAAGAGACCTCTATCACCCATACTTAGTTTACTAGCTGTTACCCGCGACTCTACGCGTGCGAATCAACTCTGAACTCTTGTTATAATAACAAAGGCGGCACAAGCGTACGTCCCGCCTGCCGTAGCCTATAGATGATTGCAATACCAATGGCATCACTCGCACGTTGCCGAGGTCAAGGGACGGGACACGGAGGAAAAAGGGTGAGGGGGCTTTATCGTCCGAAACGCAGCTAAAATAGCTACTTTACGACGATCTTTTGTGAGAAGGTGGTACTACCCCGATCGAGCCAGTCAGTTGATGTGAGTCATCATGATCATTTTCGTACAGCTTCTTCTATTTCTTAAACGGTTTCCGAGAGGAACGCGTGTGTCAAATTTTAAGTCCATAGGTCAAATAGTCTTGGTGATATGTGAGTGAGTGAGTGAGTCAGTCAGTGATATTCACGTTTATAGATAGATACTAGATTGGCTATGTTATGTGGGACACACAACGTTTCGTAGGAAACCACAGCAATTTGTGTAATGAGTAGAAACGAGTTGAAAATGACATGAATGGTCGTGTGTGTAATGTTCTCACGAGTTCACGTGTTTGAGGGTAGAATTGCTAATGGGGCAACAAACTATATAAAAAAAACCGTGCTATAGATATTAAAAAAAAGCTAGAAAAAGGCTCGACCGATTTGTTTTGTTTTTTTTTAAATATTTATTTAAATATTGGGGTGGATTAGGCATAAAAAATTAAAAAAAAACATAATCAAAACGATTATTTTGTTTAGGTCTACGGGGGCACTTACAAATTGTCATTTTACATTTTTTCTTAAATTCTACTGTCGGATCGGAAACGCGACCTCGACTGAGAAGATCCGGCAATTAACTCAGCGGGCTTGTCTTTTTTTACATTGTCTTATTTTTATTTTACTTTTTTACTTATTTTAAAAACTAAAAGGGACAGCCGAAAAAATATCTAAATTGGTAATTTCCTAAAGTTCTGATCATGCTTCTCAATCCACGGACCGGTATTGTAAGCCAAAACCTCGCGGCCGACATTATTCGACATTTCATCCGTTAGCAGCTTATTTTAGAGTTTTATGTTACAATTTCTATGTTAAAAAGCTATTTTACAAGCGCAAAGCGACTATAAAACTTTGAAATTGAGTTATCAAGGCTCTGTTACACGGGGAAATATTTGTTTCTTCGAAGAAATATAAAATAGATACTTTATAGACACAGAGTTGGTCTTTATTTTCTCTGTCTACGTAGTTTGTAGCGCATTGCACTATTTTTTTCGGAACTATTTGTTTATATTTTCTCTATGATTTTACGCTTAATATCTTTCTGTAGGCCATGATGATGTTGAGTTAATTTTGGTATGTACGTATAAATATTTTGAGAAAAGTACCTACATAAGTTACATTTTGAAAATTAACCAATGTCACGTGGTTAATTTTCTCGGATTTACCTATATAGAACAATAGGTTATCCATTTTGTCCTATGGACGCTCATAAGGTTAAATAGGTACCTACTAGTAACAGTATTCTAGCTGGGTTACGAAGCACTGGATAAAAATCGTAAATCCGTCGCTTTAATTAAAGATTTCACAATCGACGTTATCTTGCTAAAATACTGCGAATATTTGCTAAAAAAAAACTCGAACAATAAACAAGTGAACTGCCTCAGTACCAATTAGTTATACTGGACAGATCAATTCCGCTTATCTCCGCGGCCACACCCGCACTTGACGAATTTGTCGAGAAAAAAAAATCGATTTCCATTAACCGCTATCTCAAAAATCCGAACTCATAACTTACGCGAGTTAATTCCTTTTAATATATTCCTTTTGTGTGTAAGTGGTGGGCATAAATCTATCGTGTCGAGTGATGTTGTGTGCTGGTTTGGGCGTGCGGTTCGTCGCATCGCAAATTGCGATCTAAATTGAAAATTAAACAGTGCGGCAGGCGCGCCCGCGGCCCGCGAGGAGCGGCTGCTATTACCATTGAGCCTATTTTAGAACGCATCCCTTTTTTGAAATTGGAATTGTGTGGAATGGATTTTGTTATCTGTGCCTTATTACCATGGAATGTCTATGCTTATTACCAACCCGGACTATTGCGTTCGTTAAAATGTCAAAAATCTATATTCGAAGTTCCAACGAATCGGATTACTTTCGCACTCCGTAAAAGCATTTATAAAAAAATAATGTTTATAAATCTCGGTAAACATTAAGTTACTTATTAGCTAATGCTTATCCTAATGCCAAGTTAGCATTGATGTAGGTGCCTATTTATGGTAACGGTAATTTATTTAAAATAAATTAAATCCGTATGACGTCATCTGCGGTAATAAATACCTAAATAAACCTTACACTGAGCTAACAGCGTACAATTAAAACTAAATAAAATTACAATATAACCAACAAAACATTTCAATTCCGAACTCGATCGATGTCTACGAATTCTAAATACTGAATGCACAAATTGACAATTGAATTGTTAGATTTTTCGTCACCTGCCTCCGCGTCGTCGTCACGAGCGCACGACTCGCGATTGTTATTTGGTTATTCGCATAAACTTCAATGTGTTTCGCTTTTAATAGAGGTTAAGTACTGTCAAAGGCTTTAAATGAACTTTGATCCGAAAGCCTTGGCTTCATTTAAAAAAAAGTTACTTTCTCTGGTGATGGAGGTAACAACCACGAACGTAAATAATACTGGACTGTTCACTACTGCACAAAAAATAAATTTATTATTTATCGTGACTATTGTTTTAACATATTAACAATAGTCACGATAAATAGTAAATTAATTTATTTGCTTGATTTAAAAACTAACAATCACTACCCAACGATAATATTATTTTGGCATGGCAACTCGAAATGAGAGGGACACGGTCCCAACTAGGGCCTCTCGCGCGGCTCGTTTTTCTGTCCAAGAATTGTCAAGGTATAATAGACCTTAAGGCAGCAGAATAAAGTTGAATTTCTTCTTAACCAAAAACTCAACTTGTCTATCCTCTATTAAAAGATCCTTGGTAACAACAGATAAACGAGAAAAACGTTTCGTTTTATTGCCGCCAAATTGAATGTCAGTTTTTTTTCTCAGTTTTGTTTTTTAAGTGCGAGTGCGTTCTGATTCATTGCGGCTGCAAAACAGTATTGAACGAACTCATTAATACTTAATATAAATAACGTTGCCATACATTTCTCACTACTGTTTCAATATACCTACATAATAATTACTTTGAACCAAATAAGTTATACCACGAATATTGTAGAAACAACCGATTATACCTGTCCTCGCTTATGTTCTAAATTCAAATCAGCCAATCAGCTCACCAAATAAGCGACCGTTTAACTCTGATTGGTCTAATTGTTTACATGTGTGGGTTGCTAATTGTGCGACCATTACAAAAAGGTATTCGGCTGGTAGCAAATTGACTATCAAAGGTCAAATTAAATTGACATTAATGGATTTGTTGCGTGATTTTAGAAAATGTTGTGTGGAGTCAGATTAGAATAAAATCAATCCTAGTCAAAATCAAAGGACAATTGTTAATTTGTTTAGTTACCTAGGCCTTAAGTTTTCATTTTTTTTCTAAACTCTACAACTGGATTGGAACGCAACCTCGACTGAAGATCCGGAAAGAAACTCAGCGGGCTTGTCTTTTTTTACTATATATTTTTTTATTTCATTATAGCTCAACGAAATAACACTATAGACCATTAACATTTATTTTGGGCCATCCAAGTATTATTGATGCGATTCTCTTAAATCCGGCGTAGGTATGTCTTACTAAGGGCCTTCGCAGACTAGCTACTTTTAGCATCGGCGATCGACGATTTTGATGCTGCGTCTCGCTCGTTCGCGCTCGAAGAAACGCGACGCAGCATCGATACGTCACAAAATCGCCGGTCGCCGATGCTAAAAGTAGCTAGTCTGCGGAGGCCCTAAAGGCGCTAGTCGCTACTGCGTAAGTAACTTATGTTACGAATACTCTAGTGACTAACGACCGTAAAACTTGTACTAGAGCTACATATAGCACTTGAACGCTTTTAAATGTCTCTCAGTAATGTCGTGATCCTATGTAATAATTGTTTTTTTTTTAACACAAGGCTGTCTAACTCGAATTGATTCGTGACTTCCATACATTGTAATGCAAGCGCAAACAACGTGGGAAGTTGAATAATCGATACGTAAATAGGCTTTTATATTACATTAACGATTTTATATCGATAAAAACTATCTCATTTATCTTACCGATCCCTAATGAGACTAGAATTATTTTTTTGTCGATTCCAATTGAAATTAATTAAGCTTAGTACGACAGTTTACCTTATACGCGGAGTTAGAGCGCGGCTCCACTAGTGCGCTGCGCTGCGTCGTCGCAACGGATCAAAGGGTCGACGGGCGAGAGACGAAGCGGGGGAAGGTTATGCGCTAGTACAAAATCTTGCGACGACGCAACGCAACGCGCTAATGGAGCCCGGCCCTTAGCTGCATATTTCAGTAGCGCGACCGTGGCTCAATAACTTGATAAGACAGGTCGGCCATCTTGGATTCCGTTACGCGTTGCCATGGTTACCGCTTGATTGCGTGCGTGGGCGCATCGGGAGCGTATTTTTGCTCGAACTACTTACTAATGTACTGTTTTAATTGATGTATTGGTATGTAACCTGCGTGGCTTATTTTAGTATTTCTAATAGTTTTTTAAGTAATTACGAGCGATGGCTTCGTGTGTAGAATAAATCAATACTATCACGGTTACATGCCCTAAGGGGTAGATATAGCTGCTTTTTGTACCTACGCACTTTTAGACTGGCTGATATCTAAATACGTGTGTACGTACTAAGAATTCCTATAGAAAAACAATTGGGTATCTGAAAATGTTAGCAAACATTCCTAATCTCACTAATATTATAAATGTGGAAGTTTGGATGGATGGATGTATGGATGTTTGTTACTCTTTCACGCAAAAACTACTCAACGGTTTTAAAGTTAACGCGGACGAAGTCACGGGCAGAAGCTAGTAGATTATAAAGTTCGAAAATCGAACCTAGAAAAAATATCTCAGACTTATCTCTAACACTTAATTTTGAAGCTTTATTTTTCGTTTTTATTATTAAGATTGCGAGCTATTTAAATACAGCAACCAACCGCTCATTTTAATACTACGTCCGCTTTAAAACCGATGACTTTATGTATTTATAGTTTAGTTACAGTCGTAAACTCGTTGATATGACACTGTAGGCATAATTTCGTCTACATTTTTCCATAAAAATAACATTATGGAATCGCGATTAATTTTATCAGCGGTCTATGTGTAATAAACCTAAGTGGATCCCAATAAATTTGATAAAGCAAAACTAAAATAGTTGCTAAACACCCGAGGACAAGTTCTCTTATGGTTCACAGTCACGCGATATCGCTAATTATGTAAGACTATTAATTTATTACGCGAATCTTGTAAATGTATGACTGTGGGCTGCTTAAGATATTTATGGCAACTGGCATTATGTCAAACACCAAATTGCGGACTAAAAAAAATAAAAGATCATTTTGCAACTGTCTGTTAGTACTTGGTAAGTACTATTTTATCTGTCAAAGTATGTACAGGTTGTTTGCTTATTCATCGTGGATTTACCGAATATAGGTTATTTGACTTTTAATTTCAATCATGTAATCCAACTAAGTTACCTACGCAGTATTTTTTCATAAAATTATAAAAATTATGAAGAAATACATTTAGTTTTTCATCAAGATTTATAATTGAAGGCAATTACAAATACTTACATCACTATGTTCAATCAATGATTTCTATTTTCTCTTTCTATATCAACCATGATGCACGCGAACGCATCCATACGTAACTAGTTATCTAATAACCGTTTTTTAACTACGTAACGTTAAATATGCGTTACAGAAACGTTTAATATTCTTACACGGTTGATTAGCGTTGCGTTTTATTACGCGTAGAGAGTGCAATTTCTCTATTCTCATGCAAAGATTTATGTAACGTGAAAATATTTTGTTATATGACAGGAACAATAATTTTATTAACTTCTTATTCGAATAATTACCCTATGATTATGATACGTTACCAATTTTTTTATCTCGCTTTTTATATTTAGTATGAAAGAGATGCAAAGTTATAAACTTACTCAATTAAAAATGGTAAGACTCAATGCGTGTGGCCGCAACGCCAATGTGACCATATTAAATGCATATTCATGTATACCAAACTATTTCAGTGTTTATAGCATTACGAATGCAATAATTAAGATTCTTTTTTATGAAAAGCAATGGTTGGATTTGACTTGTAAAGTTGGGGTTTCGGTGTAAGCGAGTAGCGGGTGCATACACGGAGCAATTTGAAAACACACGTACAAAATAATTTAATTTATCCATTTGTGTGGATTTCATAGGTAATAGATATAAACAAAGCATTTAATGTTAACGAAGCGAAAGAAATATAGATTTAACCGATGTTACGCTTGAATTTTGAATTAATTAATTAAAAGTTAATTATAGGGTTTATTTGTGCAGGAGAGGTATCCTACGCCTTGTATCTATGGAAACTTGATTAAAAATATTTATATTTGTGTCACCGCTATCAATGCAGCCCCAGCCGATGATCGTAAAATCATACATTAAACGTTTCTCGATGTCTTCCGTCGATCTTAATGAAAATACCTTTTACGATCCCTTTAAATAATGTGGAAAAATGCGATCGAAAACAATATAACGTCGCCGCCGCTCTCAATGTGCCATTTTGGTTATAAAGCTCGCTAATTAATAAAGTCGATTCACGTTTTTTTACGTTTTTAAAGGTTAGGTCGTTTCATTAACGAAAACCGGAATGGAAATATTGTGGGTATTTTTAAAACTACCGAGTATTTTTTTTTAGTTAAAAAATGTACCTACCGGTAGCTTTGTGGTTATAACAGCTTTATTTTTAGATAAGTATTTAAAAAAAACACACATGAAAAGTCCGTAAAAAGATAAAAGGTAATTGCCAAAAAAACTATTCAATCAATTAAAATACTTACCTAAATAATGTAAAAAAACAGAAAAGTTAGGTATTCATAAAAATAACGTTCTTGTTATGTTACAAATAGTAACAGAATCGATTCTCGTTATTTTTAAATTATCTTACTTTTTCTATGCAATGACCACCTTGTTAATTCCCATGCGAAGGAAACTTCGTAGTAATTAAACACGATTTCAATTAAATATTCAACTTTTTATTGACGTTGGTAAAAGGATCGCTACCTACTTTTTTTCAATACGCCGCCATTCATGTCAGCTATCGATCGTGGAATGACTCATTAATTGTATTTAGAAGTTTTATATCATTAGTACCTATAACCTACACTTTTTAGATAGGTATTGCTAGAATTTAAAAATGCAGATTTCATTTGTATATCTTTAGCATGATTTTCGATAAAGCCAGTACGGTCTATACCATACCATAGTACTTACTCTGGCAAATGCCTACTTAAAGTGGTTAAAGCCAATCTATTTTAATAATGAAGAACGTATTAATCTTACTTCTACAAAATAATATTATTATCGTGGTGTTGTGGCTTATTTTTAATAATTATGCAAAGAAAAATAAAATGGATGATTATCGAGAATATAGCTGGCTGGAATGCAGTGTGTTCTTGTGATAATAAGAAAAAAAAAATCATGTTCTCAATTTAAAATTCAAAATCCTCAACCCAGTGATCACCATCCATCGTGGCCGTTTCCTTAGGGTTCCGTGTAACGGTTAGCTATAACATAATTTATAAACATTTATATAAATTAATAGCGAAAGCTCTGGCTTACTTTGTTGCAAATCTCGATATTTTGTTGCTCGGGAGCGTATGAAGTCGTCAGTACCGATTGATGGTTACTTACATATGGATGGTAATTATGAATAACAACGCGCGTTTAAGAGAACCGTGGTTTAATAATAAAATAACGGAACCCTATTAATTTATAAGACTTATTAATGTAGTCAACTGTACATTTTTGCATCATCGTGTTGACAACATCGTACGTTAAGGGGATTATTAAATATCGATTTACAATCGGTATTACCGGTTTACAATCGCTCGATTGTAACGACTAGGTATCGATTACCGAGTACTGTTGAGTGTAAAATTGATAAAATCGTGTAAGTACTCGTTGGAATTAAGTAATTTAAAATTACATCAGGTATGTTTGTAATTTTTTAATAGTGGAATCATGGATAATCGGCTATAATTTTTTTCGATACTACAAAAAAAGTAAGTCTATAGAAACATCACTTAAATTCTCACGGACCTCACTTGTGATAACTAAAAAAAACTTTATGTAATAAAATATACCGATAGTGATGTCAATCAAATTCATAAAACTATCATTTAGATTTTTTGTGAACACAAAAATAAAGAAAAGACTTTTATGCTAAGTAAGTATTTTTAGATAAGTGTAATTAGTTTCCAAAGCGTTCTGCAAATCCCAAGTCCTATTATAGGAATGTTACTTGAGTTCACACGTGTCAGGCTGTCTCGAATGTTGTCAGTGGCTCCGCCGAGGGCGGGAAAGTCAGCGGCCATCTTGAAAAAAGTTGTTCATCTAGTAGTGCACCGGTCATGTGGGGCGAGACTTTTTGTATTTTTACTTGCGATTCGTTTCTGATATTATTTTGTTGGATTACTGTTGTTGTTTCTCAAGGCATAAGTTTAGTATTAAATTAAAGAGAAAGAAAGCTCTTAAACCCCTAATCTATGATCCGCTTTAAAAAGCATAAAAGAAAAATACTTTTTGAAAAAAGAACACGTACATTGTCAATCTGTCACGGTCTCCGTTTAGGGATGTTCGATTCGTATCGATTATTGAAAACATATTGCGTGACATGGATCGACGACGGGGCGCCTGATATTAACTCGATTACGCACTGCTCCAGGCGGATAGCGATTTGAAGACACAAGTAGGTAGCGGCTTAAATTAACAATATATGTTTTTTCATTATATTTTGCATACAATAAGAATTATTTACACAACATATTTTGTTTATTTTCATTAACCATACTTACTTACTTTTTAAAATAAATAGTTGTGTTGATAGAAGTTAGCCATTTCTTATAAACATATAATTAAAGAGATGATTATAGTTAGCGTACGAGTATCATACGGTAGTAATTATTAATCATCGTGACGGTTTTTTCTTATCGTTCAATACGGAATTTAGTTTGCTAATTTTGAAATAAATTGTAACTTAACTAGATGCAAGAATGTGGAATGTATCTAGTTCCGAGAAGTCTTGTCGTGTCTATTTTGGGTACCCAGTGCAGTGTTATCAGTGCCACCAATCGGAATACAGTAGCCAGTTCTAGATTAAACTTTTCAGAAGACCAAAGTAACGGCAATTAACCTCAAGTGATTATGTCAACGATAATATTGGGACATCCCTAGTGATCCAGTTGTGAAGCAACGACGGCGCTAGTTTTATTTTTACCGGATTATTTTTATTGCTAAAAAAAACTTTTATTAACCAAAAATAAAATAGGTACTATGAGAACTTAGACTGATTGCGTATTTATTTTGTCTTAATTTGACATTTTTTTCAATTTTGACCGAATAAGACAAAAAACAAGTACCTAGAGCACAAAAAGACAGACCGACAAAAATAAGCATCGTCTATTGTTTATCGATTTCGAATATACAATTTGATGCTGGAATTCGATCGGATCGGTAATTCTGTGACCATTTGAATGCGCTTTAACGCTTTTAATTGAGGCGAAATCATTCGATTTACATATCAAGTATCGATTTGCATTCTGAATTTTAAAAGATTTTTTTATAATTGTGGTTTATTGGGGACATTATTTCTGGATGCCAATAAGTTATATTTTTAATTGTTTACGTCTTGAGTGATACAATAAACATAATATACATTTTTTTTTCTCTTTATACCTACCTACCTAATTTAATGCATTATACCTAGAGCGTGTCATAAGTAGATGCAGCTATCAAAAACATTTTTTCTACCTACAAACTCAGTTTTTTTGTCGAATTTTAAAAACAATAAACGAATTTAAATAACCTTATTGTTTTAAAATAAAATACATTACCTACCGTATCGTAGCTTCCACATTAATTTCGACCGAACAAACTTAACATTAAACGATACGTATGATCAGAGCATTTCATCGAAACTCATTTCATGTCGACGTCTTCTTTTAATATGGCGGCCAATCCGGCCATTTACGCGGGAGCGGGGAGGGGGGAGCTGGGGGCAGGGGAGGAGGGGAAATTATAGGGTTGTCCTCGTTCGCTCGGCTTTAATGATGGATAGCGGCGCGAGCGCAGCCCGGTGCGCTGTTAATGAGAATAGTGGCAACCCTGCGTTCATAGTTATTTTAATTTTAGAAGCCTGAGCATTATCTTGGGTACGTGTGGAGGTGTGAACGTGGTATTATGCCGAGTGACGTCATCGACCTTAACTTTGAAGCATCTTACTCTATATGAAGCTGTATTTGTAAGGTTATATTCTTACCCTTAAAATAGAAAGTTAAAATTGACTTACACTGGCATTACAAAACACTTTTTTTTTCATGTTACTAAGGTGGCAAACGAGCATACGGCCCGCCTGATGTTAAGCAGTTACCGTAGCCTATAGCTGCTTGCAATACCAAAGGCATCGCTAGCACGTTTCCGATCAGAAGGGGAGTGGTACATGTCAGAACGGGGGGAGTTGGGCTTCTAGCTCTCTCACTCATCATCTTGCATCTATAGGTTACGGTAACTGCTTAACATCAGGCGGGCCGTACCCTTACAAAAATTAACCTTTAGTTTATTTTTTGTATGAAACTTCTATTATTTGAATTTTGTTTAATCGCAATACGCTAGTGTAAACACGGTGGGTCGGACAGTATCGGCGCGTGAGCAGCGAACTCGCAGACAGTATCGTAACGCGATAGCTTTGTAACATAACTAAGGTTAGTCCTGAAATGTAGGAGTTTATGCACCGTAGAGTTAAGGAGAGTCCATAGTTGTAGTTTTCAGTCAGTTGTATTAGGATAACAGAAAATACAAAAAGAAAAATCTGTGTACAAAATACAATTGTTTATTTTTCAATTTTTTAAATCATAAATAGGTATATTTTTGAAAGCTAATGGGTACTTGTCATAAGTACCTATGTAGAGGTTACGAATGAAAATATCATATATTAAATTTTTAAATTTAGAATTAAGTAAGTAAAAGTATGAAAAAAAAAATCGTTAGTTTTTAATTAAGTACCTAAATAGGTAAGAAATACCTGCCTTTATAATCTTAATTCCTTTTCTATTTTATATTAAAATAAAATATTGGTAGTCATTTATGTACTTACATACAATAGTATGCTTAAGTATACTATTTACAAATATAGTTATCTTAATTTTCTCACTTAGTACTCACTCACATTACTTTTAAGTAATGGTACCTAAAAAGTACGAATTATTTAGATAACAATTGTTCGCCATGCAAGCACTAGTGTCTGACCTTTAGCGAAACAATATCGTGTCGATAGCGAATATCGACTGAGTTACGAGCGAGTGCGAAGTTGATAAATTCCCGAATGCTATGCTCTCGGCTCTCGCAAAAATTCACATTGTATATCACTTGATACACCGCCATGTTGTGCTATTTACATTTTAGCTGTGTGAAATAATTTAAAGAAAGCTCTAATAAATCCTTCAAACAGCTAAATAAGTAAGTAAATTAAAATTTTACAGTGAAAAGTATGTAGATAGTATAGGTAGTGTTAGGTACGCAGTAAAAAAACTATTTTATTGACTATGAGTTTTCAATAGGTACTTTTCAACCCTGTTAGTTTTCTTTTCCGAAGTACGTTATAAAATGAAAAAAGTGTTAAAATAATTTTGAGAAAACAACTTTTCGTCCGATCAGAATGTTAATCCGATACCTCAGATTCAATCACAATTTCTCCGAAGCTATAACATTAAAAAAAACGACCATACAACCTATCATAAAAGATCTATTCGCGAAATGAATGGAGCCATAAATTCGTCGTAAATCTATGAGAGATGAGATTATATCCTGGATCGATATTTTAAAGTTCCCCGTCCCTATTTGCATGTATTTACGATGTCATGTACCCTGCGCGTTTGTGTTTAGAGATACGTTCCGAGAAATACAATCGGATGGATATAAATCCCAGATGATGCAGTTTCCTATATTAAATCTGTGTTCAATCGCAAAAATATAATATTAATATACCTATGTGAGTGTGTGGTGTTTTAATATAATTCTATACCTCGTTTCAATCAGAAAAAAAAACTTTGTAAACAAAGAAACGTCAAAGTCTTTAAATAGTTTTAGTGATGTGCCTATTGTATACTATAACGAATATGAACGAATTAGTGAATGGATTGTTTTCATTCGATGGAATAAACTTGATTAGAAGGTATCGGTTTCTTTACATTGACTTATCAAAATATAATTATGGAACGAAATCAATTTTGTGTTTTTATGTGTTTGATTACTGTCTATGACTATTTGGCCAATATTTTTATGGTCTTTGAAGTGCTTTGGGATTTTCTCTGGAACGACGGTTTGGCAAATATTGGTATAGACCCAACATACAGTCAAACAGATATAAGTAAAATAAAATTCTGATAAAAATATAGTGTAAAGTGCAAATTGCACTCGTTGGACATAGAAGTAGAAACAAATCGGTAAAAATTAAAATTTAAATGATTATTGTTAATTTATATTTCTAAAACTACATGAAAATGCAGTGGGCATATTGGCATAATGGCATGAAATTCCTTTGCTTTTTCACTTTTTTGAATCTGTGTTTCATTCATTCAATGTCGTATACATCAGCACGTCACTAAAAGCATTCGGAAAAAAAACAACGAACTAATTAAATTTTTATAAATTCGACGATTTTTACATGTTTTAGTTGAAATTACAATCTAAAACGAGTGTAATATGATGGCGACAGTGTTTTCGAAGATGCCCACATCAGAATTTAGTGTAGTTAAAACGAAATAAGTGTGAAATCGACGATTTTATGTTGAGTGATGGTTTGTTTACAAAGTTTTTTTTCCTGATTGAAATGAGGTTTACGCCCATTCTAAGGAACATGTTTTCTTAATAGAGGAGTTACCATTTATCGCATTCAAATATCATACCTATATCCAGTAAATGAAAATCCAATAGTCCACGGGAAAAAAATCAACGGTCCAAATCGATACTTTTTGCAGTTACCATCTGACGTATGATAATCGATTACTACAAATATCATTAACGAATACACGTGATACACTACTTAGCTTAATACGATCTCCGTACACGCTCCGCCGCGATCCATTGACAGCGACGGCGTTCGATTACGAAACGTATCGAGTTCTTTGAACCCGTTAAAACGGCCAACTGACAATTAAATCATAAATTTCGCATCGGTTCGCCCCAACCAACAATCACACAAAAGATATCGAAACAAAACGAAATCGATCGAAAAAAGAATCGAGTCGGCATCAAAGTTGCGTGCAATCGATTTCGTCTTACGTAGGAAATTAGCGGGTATTATTTTTACGAGTACACCGGTAACGGTAGGCGTTTGCGGACAAAAAACGTGTTCTGATATTGATTTATGCGAATCGAGAAGCGATTTGGATTCGATTAAAAGTTTTTGCGTGTGTAATTAAAGGGCCACAATAAATTAATTGGAATATTTTCGAATTTGCGGATCGCCTTAATCGGTATTCAGATTTGATATGTAACTATTAATTTGATTTTGTTTTCATAGAAAATAAACTACTTATAATTTCATTATCGAAACCAATTAACTATAATGTTTACCTTAATTAATAATTATTATTATCTTAAAAAGTGTACCGAAACAATATGCTTTGATTCGTCCCCAACCGTTTAGATACAATGAAAGCAGTTTAAAAACAGGTTTCGATTAATTAAACTCACATACCGAATGACGCCATCTTAATGCGAGAAAACAACGAAAGCCGCTTACGCTCTTTTCAATGTATCGAATCGAATATTCGGCATTGTACAAATATTTTTTCGCATCGCGATAATATCTACCCCGGGTCGATATACTGCGTTTCATCGGTGAATATTTCACTGGATTGTTGCCGTACCCTCTTAGATTATAGGATTGATAATATGCAAATGAACGAGCCGACGATCTTAAAAATAAAAGTATTAAGATTGGGATCGTTGCCCTCTTAAGTGACCCAAATAAGATAATTTCAAACGACACTGGAGGTGGCTGTCAATAAGAATTAAGGATAGTGTTGCTAGTTCAAAAAAATCAGTTTGCAGGTCGAAACGAGGTTGTCTTTTTTGACGGTTTGAATTATTCGAAATTTAAACCTTTTTTGTTTAGGACTGGTTTAGGTTTTAGTTTTATTTACGATGCGTTCAAGTAATTCAGGGTGTCTCTGTCGTGCTGATGCGGTTAGTTTTTTTTTTCTTTTTGGTCAGGACGCGTGGCGGTGTTAGTGGCCAGTTTACGTCTACATCGTGTGATGTACATGAATGGTTCTGAATATTAATCAGTACATACATTCCGATATGTTGGGACCAGGATGAGACATTTGCTAACCTCATGTTTATTTATACGGAAGGTAAAAAGTGATTAAAAAGCGTTGTAAGGTTATGATATCACTACGGTATTTTCTTGCGTAATCTTTCACACAGCGTAATAAAAAATAGGTGTCACAGACTATACATAATTTAGACCAGAGACTAGGAAGATACAATTTATAATGTAATATTTTAATGACATTTATGATCCAAATATAATCTGATTCTGCTAAATCTAGATTTTAAACACTATATTAAATATTTAGACATTTTTATTAACAACTGTCACCTAAAATGTGGAAGTTATTTTCAAAATGTAGTTCAACCTTGAATTTGATACATCCTTATTCTCCGAGGATTACCATGATCAGTCGTAGAACATCATTTCTAAATATAAAATGTACTCATTTTTTTCTTTTTAAAATTTTAATCGCGTTCACTATAATAATAAGCAAATTTTTGCAACGAAACAATCGCCTATCGTTGCACGTCGTGTCTATAGACCTAAGAACTTAGCTGTAGCCAATTGACTGCAGCTCATATACGGGCTGGCTTGACCGGAGTAGTACCCTCTCACAGAAGATTGGCGTAAAGTATAGCCGCTTTTCATACGATAAGTGAGAGAGCCGGAAGCTCAACCCTCCTCATCCCTCCGTCCCACTCCCCACCAGGTCGGCAACATGCGAGCGATGCTTTTGGTATTGCAAGGATCTATAGGCTACAGTAACTGCTTAACAACAGGCGGGCCGTAAGCTTGTTTGCCAACTTAGTCACATAAAAAACATAATTACATTCGTACGTCCTTTATTTACTTCCTTGAACAATTTGTCAGTTTGCACTAGGGGGTGCATTCCGAAATTCCGAAATTTCATAATTTCGAAATTTCGGACCATTTTTGCATAGTTTTCAATTTCGGAATTTCGACCATTCAGTTTCGGAATCCGAAATTAAATTTAGTTTCTTAACAGCCGCCGTAATTCTTGAATGAATCATTTTCCACTTCGTGCGCTATCCTAGAGTCTTTATATTGGAACTGGAACATTATGGAACTATTAAAATGCCTGTAGAATAATATCCCGCGACCTAAATATTGAGAATAAAAGTACAAAAACATTATGTGAGAGGGATACTACTTACTTATATTCCCAAAACTGTTCATATTTCCTGGAGGGGTTTATCAAGGCGGGGCAAATTCGACAAGTTTCATCAAGTCTTTCAAATCAAAGGCTTGCGTCAGCCTGGACTTTCTCTCAGTTTTAACTTATTGAGCCTAAACATGATGCGTAAAACTAGAGTCTATGAAACCAAACCCAAGAAATCGTTTGAACATAGAGGCACGAAATAGCTATAGAGCGAGGGTGTATTTCTGTCCTGAACCTGTTTCTTATTAATCCGAATTTGATCAATAGTAGAAGACCCTATTTGCTAATCATGAGATTAGGTGAGGCAGAGGCACGTACAGAGGACCAGATCATGAAGGCGAAGGCTAGAAATTTGTGGAATAGATCAACGGCACAGGAGTGAAATCAGTGTCGGGTAAGGAAAGAGCCCAGTTCAGCCCTTTCCAGTTCGTGCCGCCTTCTTAACGTCATCTTTTCATAGCACTTGAGGTCCCCTTAGTGGACATTTATTTTTCGATAGTCTCGAGTCTCCACTAGAGTAGCGATTTGCACCAAGATCCCTGATTTTGCTTAACATGACAAGTCATTTATTCAATTTGAGGCAGGTTACTTGTTTCCTGACTTTGCTATGGTTTCTAACGGTCAATGGTCCAGCTTGCTGAGGTCTTTCGCTTAATAATATTGATCTAATTACGCCGATGAGACCGCCAGCAATGTGGAGACTTTGCTTATTTGATCTGCTTCTTCTATTTAAGTACCCGAAGGCCCTTGTCATCGTAGCTGATGAAGCTCTTTCTATCATTCCCAGTCTAGGGCAGTATCTTTCACCTCCTGATACGATATGATATCAACCTAAATAAATCAGGCTCATGTAATTTATTCCTGGTCCTGCGTCTTCCTCATTATCGCTTTCCTCCTATTTTTTCTTCTAAGATGATTTTCATAAAGTTGTCATATTGTATGAGATGAAAACATTTTTCTTCTGCTACTAAGTATTGTTTCTAAACGTTCTTCTTTATTTGACTCTCATTTGTAACAGATTTTTTTCCATTATCCTTCATCACCACATTTCAAACGTTTCAATCTACACTATGCTCGTCTCTTTCAATGAGGGTCCACGTTTCACATCCATATAGCGCTACGCTTTATTTTATTTATACAATTTCGAAATTGCCTGAGCTGGTCTGTGAACATATTTTTGAAGGTGACTGAATGAAATGTTTTTGGTTTGTTGTCTGTTTGTCTGTATATCTGTACTTATGTTCGAGCATCACAAGAAAATGGCTCAACCGATTCTAACGAATTTTTCACTAAACATATCATCTAGCACTAGTTGAAGCTGCGGCTGAAAGCAATTTTTCGTCGTAAAATGATTCGAAAACGACATATCTATTGTTTTTTTTAATGAAACTAGCCGTTAAACACAAATTTATAGTAAACATTTCAAATTTTACAGTAAAATTGCAATTTATAATCGATTTACCGAAATGTCGTTTCAATTTCGGAATTCCGAAATTTCGAAACTGACGAGCCCAATTTCGTAGGCCAATTCCGAAATTGAAAATCTACGAAACTGCACGCCCTAGTTTGCACATCGTGTTTGTAAATAGTTACAATACGTCGACATGTTTGTAGAAAAACGGGTTTTAGCAAAAAGTACAGTCTCTTCCATATCGTCCACATTAAAAGACTTTAATCTTCAAAGGCCCCGCTACACTCATGCCAAGAATTCTCGCTGGCTTGAAAGTAAGAATCAATTTATTTATTGCTCAAACAATAGATTTGATGCGATATAAAAGTGTTAAAAAATAGGCGCAAGACTAGAAAAATCTGCATTGTGAGAGTGCCTGTTATAGGTTTACAAGAAACCTGTATGACAGATCATCAGGGAAGAATAAAATGTGTCGTTCTCGCACTAGAACAAGAAAACAAGATTGCTAGAGTTTGTCTAGATACCCATGTATCTCGTTAAAACTGTGCTAAAGTTTCCGACCACAGAGTAAAGACTAAAGAAAGAGGTGCCCTTATTAGATATTTGTATGAAAAAAAACGTGGTCACTGTTTTTTCATTTTCATTTTACTATTTACCGGTAAATAGTTGAACTACTCGCTTCGGTTTATGTCGACGTTAGTACTAGGCCGACCACTCGGCCGACTTGCTTAGGGCAGTCCCCTCAGTAACTGGTCCATGTTTCCGACAGCTTAAATTCTTTGTGGGGATATTAATGTATTGTTTTAAGCGTACATACTTTGGGTGTACAGTGGGCAATTTACCAAGAACATACGAGAAAGCTTGAGAACAAGAGCGTGCGCAAATTTCATTGATCTCGTGAGTCGTGACTTTCTATGAAGAAAAAGAACGTTCCTTCTCGAAGTTCTTGTCAAGAATTCTTGGGATGAGTGTGGTAGAGCTTTAACATTCATAAATAAACATGAATCCTTGACTGTAAATGGGTGAGCAGAGATGATAAAAAGCGTTTGAAGGGCGACGTCTCTCCGGGAGGCTTGAAGCGGCCGATTACTAGTTTTTACATACGGTTTTGTTTGATGTTACAGCTTTTATTTTTGCGTCTCTATGATAATATTACGAAGCTTAATAATAATTAATAATATATTTTTCTCTTCACAATTTTGCTTCGTTTCTGCACCTGCTGGGGTCAAGTCGCTGTATGTGTATCATCTGCAGCGGTTGACCCCAGCAGGTGCCTTACATCAAACTTATCTCTAGGGCCCTCTACGTGTTGGACCCATGTTACCACGCAAGCCTTCCAAAGGGTCGGGTTTAGCCCGAGTGGACGATAAAATTGAAGTAACTTAAGTTACGAGGACGAAGTAATCTTCTTCTTCTTATCGTATGGTTAGTGGCCAACCTGGTGTCAGAGTTGTTCAAGCCGCCGAAGGCCTCTGACAAGGCTTAACGACTGCTGCCTAGATGACAACAACCGAGACCGACTTTTTACGTGCCCTCCGAAGCACGGAGACGCTCAGTTCAAATGCCACTAATGGTCACCCATCTCTGCCTGACCTTGCCCAGCATTGCTTAACCTCTGATCGTTTACCTATCAGTGATTGCAACTGGCTATGAGCACCTCAAGCGACGAAGTAATAGTAACATGGAAAGCATTGTTAAAAAGTCCCAAATCTAAAAATCTGTTTTGGGTATAAGCAGAGATGCTATAAGCTTCAGTATCTATTACTTTGTGCTTATCAGCGCACGCCGGTGCCTATTAATTCCTGATGTTCTGTTATCAAGCTTGTGGTAGCATCGCGGTTTTACGAGCACGCCTTAATATTCGGGTTTTTTATGGTCGCCGCTTCATAGGGTTTTCACTTTACAGCAATATTTTGCTGTATTTAACAGAAGCTCTAGTTTTTTCTCAAATAATATAGATAGAATGTCTTGATTAAATGTAGAGATCTGATGCTTGCACGAAAGGGAGCGGGACAGAGAGAGGGGAAGTGGGAGGGTTAGGCTTTCGGCTCTTTCACGCATCGCACGCAACGCAGCTGCAATAGCTACTTTACGCCGATCTTCTGTGAGAGTGTGGTACTGCCCCAATCGTGCAAGCCCATATATGAGCTGCAGTCAATTGGCTACAGCTTGGCTCTACCACAATTAAACCGGTACCACCGGTATTCTTTTTATTTATTTTTGTTTATTAATTTGAAGTTAAGAAAATAATTTTACGATGGTTATTATTAATACTGAAAGTGGCAACCCTACTGTCCGCCGAAATGGAGAAATGTCATTAGTATGCAAAGTGGCAAGATGTTTTTACAATGTATTTACATGTCCCTTGTCTTTATTGCTATAGTGTTAAGGTACATAATAGGTTGTATTTTAATTAGCCATGGGAACAAAATGTTGGTGTCTTTTTCTTATGAAATGACAACTTTTACTGAGTTATTAATATAAATATTTCAAATTGCTGCTGTAAATAACAAACTTTATTATTGTTATGTGTATACTTGATGTGTTCTTATTAAAATCTATATGCTTTTTGGCGCCAATATATAAATAAAAAAATATTTATAAAAATAACTAAGTACTTACCTAGCCTACTAACATAATTTTATGTTTGCAAAACCGCATTTTATATAAAAATGTTAAACCGGACATAGTATTACTTACAAAATATTTATTAACTGCCATCTTTTTAATTCGGTTACGGGGCAGTTACACCCTTTTAAACTTACTTAGGGGATCTCACTCACTACTTATTGAAGTTACATAAAAATAAGCACCATAAACGCAAATAATAACACGAAACTAAAATAATGACAGCGTAAAGGTTGGCACTCATCTATCAACCCGGCACCCGACCAGCACCGCCTCGCCGGTCGGCGTCCACTAACTGAACCGGAAATAAGTGAACCACGCGCTGACCACGCGGCGTTCACTCGTTGACCACGCGAGGTCCACTGGTTGATCACGTGACGTTTATGGTGTGCAACGAGTGGACGCCGAGCGGCGAGGCGGTGCTGGTCGGGTGCGGAGTTGATACGTGAGTGCCAACCTTAACTCTAAAAATGTCATGAACCCTTTCATAAACAAAGGGACGAAAATATCTACTTAGGGTTGTAACTGCAACTTTTTTAAATTCAGTTACGCCCTTTACCAGAGTTATCCTAAAACACTCGCCTGAAGACTTGATTATACCAATACCTTAACAGCAATAAGCGCCGCCATACACGGACTGCATGTAGCAGTTGGTTGCAGTCGACCGCATCGACAGCCCGCCGACTGCTTGGCGTCATGCAGTCGGCGGGCTGTCGCAAGCAGTCGGCGGGCTGTCGATGCGGGCGACTGCAACCAACTGCTCTTGAGCTGTCGGTTCCGACGGTTACAAGCAGTCCGTGTATGACGGCGCTAAGTATAACGGGACTCAAGATGGAAACCAAATGGTCTCTTTCAACTCAATAAATATTATACAGTAAGTCGTATACCAAACTGAACCAGATACGATAAATTTATGTTTATGTAGAGTCAAGCTGTAGCCAATTGACTGCAGCACATATATGGGCTGGCTCGACCGGGGTAGTGCCACCATCTCACAGAAGATCGGCGTGAAGTAGCTATTACAGCCGCGTTTCGTGCGATGAGTGATAGAGCCAGAAAACCAACCCCCCAGTTCCCCTCCCTCTATTCAGGCCTTCAGCTCCCCTAGACAAGTGGCATAAACGCTAATCGAATAGAATAGAATAGACTTTACAATGTATGGAAATGACATTACAAGTCGCTATGTAGATCACGTGACTTATGTCATTTCCATACATGACGCGTAGCGATTGGAAGGAACGCTTGTAGACGTCAGCCGCTTGCCTAAAGGGGCTGGTCGGCTACATTCGAGCGATGCCTTTGGTATTGCAAGCATCTATAGGCGACGGTAACTGCTTAACATCAAGCGAGTCGTACGCCACCTTAGTCTCATAATAAAAAAATCGTAACGGTACATACTGGTCCATCGCAGCCTCTGGTTCTCATCCGCCATCTAAATTTTAACTCATTAACAGACCAATTAATGGCTTCTAGACAAATTGTGGTGATCGTTATCTCCCCTGACCCGATTTGCGGCGAAATTTATGCGTGTGCGCATTCACCATCGATTAAAAATGAATAGGAAATAATTAGTTATTCCATTGATGTATCGTATCCGTTCACTGAAATGAGAAATATTCATGGTTTTGATTTTATGGAATTTAATTTAATGGTGCGTATTTATGTATTTTTAGGGTTCCGTACCCAAAGGGTGCCAACGGGACCCTATTACTAAGCCTACGCTGTCCGTCTGTCTGTCTGTCTGTCTGTCTGTCTGTCTGTCTGTCTGTCTGTCCGTCTGTCTGTCAGCGGGCTGTATCTAACAAACGGTAATAGCTAGAGACATGAAATTTTCACAGAATGTGTATTTCTGTTGCCGCTACAACAACAAATACTAAAAATAAAATAAAACTTAAAAATAAAGGGGGTCCCCATACAATAAACTCGATATTTTTGGCGTTTTTATTGATAACTCATAAATTAAACAATATATAAAGAGAAAACTAACATTTTAACCATAAGTGATCATTATGACATATTTTAGATGAATTGTTGACAAAAAAAAGAAATGTAAAACTACATTTTTGACCCATAAATAAGTTTTAAATTAATAGTACCAGTCAAAGTAGCGCCATCTGACATTGTTATGATATCATTGGCATTACAGTGTCATAAGTAGTATAATAATTCGAGTGTAATACTAGAGATCATCTTAGCCGTATGGTTTAGGCGTTAGTCCACGTGTATGTGGGTATTAGGTTCGAATCTTACTATGAGTTGTTTTTTTATTTGAGTAATTCGCATTTTTTTTGTCACCCACAGCTTAAATTAAAATAATGTTAACACTAAACTGATTTGTGCAAATACATTGTTTACGTACGTAAACATATTTGTAAATCAAGTTTCAAATGCATTCGGAGTTTCAAGCACAGAGTATTAGAACTATAGATGGCGTTGTAATAGTTTTTCACAGAATGTGTATTTATTTATTTGTGTACTTTATGTACCTATTATTGCAGGTGTGTACTAACAATTATGGGACTGAGGTGGCAAAAAAGCGTACAGCCCGCCTGATGTTGAGCAGTTTTTTTTTATGGGAGTGAGGTGGCAAAGAGTAAATAATTGTTGCTATAACAAAGATAATATAAAATAAGAACCTCATAATATATAAAATAATAGTACCGCTACGCACCACTAGATGACGCTAGATGAGCTCCTAGATCGTGCTATGGTTTCGTTTTTCAGATCGCAATATAGTCACGACCAAAATTCGCCGGCTATTGACAAGTTTTGCGTTATCTCTAGGTTTCGATCGATTGGAAATTGTTGTATTGCTTTCATAGTGTCATATTTGATGGCAGAATACTCCCGTTGCCTCCGACTAGAGATGGGTTGGACTAGGTAAATTTGGGACTAGGTGCACCTATTCCTAGTATTTAAAAATACGTGATCCAAACACCTGTTCCACCTAGTCCACCTAGTCCCGCCTAGTCCACCTAGTCTGCAGTACAGTACTTATCGGCTATGGTTCGCGTACTTAGTCCTTAGATCCATATAGGACTCGATACATGAGATCATGATGATGATGCGATGATGATGATGATGATGATGACGATGATGATGATGATGATGACGATGATGATGATGATGACGTTGATGACGATGATGATGATGATGATGATGACGATGATGATGATGACGACGATAATGATGATGAAGAAGACGACGACGACGACGATGATGATGATGATGATGATGCGATGATGATGATGATGACGATGATGACGACGATGATGATGATGATGATGATGATGATGATGCCGATGATGATGATGACGATGATGATGACGTTGATGACGATGATGACGATGATGATGATGATGATGATTTTGATGACGATGATGATGATGATGATGATGACGATGATGATGATGATAATGATGACAACTTCCTTTTATAGCCATTTTTGTTATAAAGACAAAAATAGGTTATCTCAACAATTTAACACAAAAATATAATAATAATACAACTTGGACTAGAAGACTAGTTACCTACCATATACTATGTAGACTAAGCAGTTCGTAATACTCATAATAATACGCGATATCCGCACGCGATCGCGAGAGCATCACGTCCGCTGGGACGTGTTGAGTGAAATACTAGGTGGACTAAGTACTCTCTAAATTGGAATAGGTGCCGCCTAGTCTCGTAAAATACCTGTTCTTCGCACCTGTTCTAGTAAATACGACTCATCTCTACCTCCGACTATAGTGTGCGGGGATTTTAATGTAGACTTACTGGAATCTAATGAGAATGCACCTTTAAAAAAATATTTTGACCATATTGGTTTAAATTCAAAACTTCCTCGTGTTGTAACCACAACGGGTTATACTCAAATAGATAATGTGTTTATCAATATTGACTTGAATGCTGGCACATACTGTGCACTCTTTAGTTACCATAGCCCTTTATGGATACAATTTCGAATTGAGCAATAGATTTTATCAAAACTATCCGAAAAGTCAGAATAAAATTTGTATTTCTGTTGCCGCTGTAACAACAAATACTAAAACAGAATAAACAAATATTTAAGTGGGGTTCCCATACAACAGACATGATTGCCGTTTTTATAGAATGGTACGGAACCCTTCGTGCGCGAGTCCGACTCGCACTTGGCCGGTTTTTTAAATGATGTTAAATGAACATTAGTTAAAAAATTGTGTACTGAACCATTTTTATAAAAAAAAATACATTATAATTCTAGATAACTGAATAGTTGATTATAATAGGATACCTTTGAACTTTTAAACTTCATAGAATTAGTTCTGTAGATGTTTTGTAGAGGTATACAGGATGGTGACGACATTATGACAATAATTGAAACCACATACTGGGTATCACATTAAAATATTATTAAATTATAGTCAAAGGTATTGCCACAGGATTGCTTTTTTATTTTGACTATTTTAACTTTACGCCTACAAAGATATTGCTAAAAACACCGACACCGAAGCTATGTTGCCACGCTTGTACTTACAGGTCAGTCTATGAGGTCGGTAGACGTTTATAAAGGATGTTGTGTTTCGTTTAGACTATTAATTTGTTTGAAAATTTGTAATTTTGGACTTTGATGTAAACCTAATTTTATAATTTTAATGTGTTGTGATTGACTAGCAGGGATCGTGTTTTAATTTATTGTCACTATGTCGTCACCACCCTGTATATCCAGCCAAGAAAAATATATTTATAACCTTAACACAAACGATAAAGCTACAACTTTTTTCTACCGCAAAAGCGTATAATATGCTAAAATAGCATGGTAAATAACTATTTAAATGCAAAGAGCTGTATAAGAATGCCCACGTCCCGTCGCAACACACTCTCCGAACGATGGATCATGGTGTTGCCATAATTAGCTGCTGCTATGTCCTGGGAATGTTATAAAGACCTTGCCAGCCTTTCGTATAAATTAGATTTTAGGGTACCGTACTAGAAGAGAATAACTGGGATAATGACGATTAATAAATGTTGTGTAATTTTTATATCATGTTATAGAGCCAATTATTTTGTCAAAAATATTATAATGAGAGAAAATACGTCAGCAAATGGTCTTTCTAGTTCCGAGTAGACCTTCAAAAATAATTTGCTAAAAAAACATAATTGCGTTTGCTAAAAAACATTTGGTCTAGTAGGAACTACAAAAATCATTTGTTGACGTATTTTCTCTCATTGTAATATTTTTGACAAAATAATTGGCTATTAATAAAATAATTCAGTATTTTTACTAGTAAAAAATATTAAAAGGTCTAGTTTGGAGCTATTGTATAATTTGCTGTCGTAAAATGTTTTATCAGTATAGATATTTGCCATTAAAGTTTGCTAAAACTACCAAGTTATGACTTCATAAATAAGTAGATAGGTACATAATACATTTTTCGAAACGTTAACGTCTGTATTTCTTCAAATTTTTTAGTTATTTTTAAAAATATTTCACTTTTTAATAACCCTAGGACAGATTTTGCAAATAAATGAAATTATTGAATAACGCAAATATAGCTTGTTTAAAAACAATAGGTGCGTTTATTGTACGGAACCATTAATCGTAGTACAGGTACACTATACCTATTTTTTTGCATTGCTATGGTGTGAAGGTAAATCTACTTTATTATGGCATTATTTCAGAAGTCACTTGTATATGTGTTATGTGCGTTTACAGAAGAATAATTAGTACTGCATAGTACTGGTTATAAGTTAATTTATTAGCGCGACAGGACTTCTTTTAAAAAGGGCATAGAATCATGAAAGTAAATCCTGTAGTATAACTTAATAAGAGCTTAAGACGATACAAGAAAAAAATGAATTTTAGTTTCGGGGTGTGGCTAGCGTCGCGTGAGCTGCCGAAGGATATATCCCTCTCGCTTAGCTAGGACAGAACAGCTATGGAGTAGACTATAGTATAGTTATTTTTTGAAGGAACAATATTGTTTAATTCGTACAATTAAAATAATATGTCCCAGTGCACCTTTTAAAATAGATGAAATGGATGAAAATATTCAAATATATTTTTTTCGTTTTATATGGGATTTTTATGTCGAGTGTATTTGAAAAAAATAATTTAATTTCTATGTTGTTTTTATTGCTGAAGACAAAGTAAGTCAAAAGAAGACAAACGATACCTACAATATGCTGATAGATACGTATATAACAATATTTCGATCGTATAATAGCCTATAACCAGCGGACGATCCAGACGCGTCCAACGATATCTCATTAGTCAAATTATTATGATAAAAATAGTTTGGACGTTATACGGGAGCAGATGAACATACATACATATCGGTCAAAATCATAACCCTCCGCCCACCGTAGTCGGGTAAAAATGTACATACTCTGTGTCAGTGACTGACTGCCGGATATGAGTATCTTTTTCATGTTTCGTAGGCAAAGGAATACTTTGGTACTTAACTTCGATGCCGATCATGAAGTCATCAGCGGTGTCATAATATTTATTTTTACCATATTTAATTTATTTTTTAATTTAATTTTCAGTTTTTATTAATTGTATTGATTTAACCATGCATTTATTTATTGTTTATCTTTTTATCTTTATTTTTTTATCTATCAAAATCACCCTTAGACTGGTTACCTCCACAGGTGACAAGAGGGCTGGATCTTTCCTTGCTCAAAAAATTCGCTTGACAACAGGAACAGCTTGAATACAGGGAGGACATGCAGCCAGTATCCCACGCGGACGGTATTTGTTTAATTAGGGGTAGGTTTTTATTTTATTGTATTTTATTTTAATTTATGTTATATTATATTGTATTTTAATGATAAAACATGAAAAATAAAAAAAAAATACTTTTATTTATTGTTTTATATTTATTGTGAAATTATAATAATTTTAATAATCAATATTGGACTATGTCTGAAACAAATACATTGAATTGAATAATTTAAATACAAAAATTATCACATTAACTCGTTAAATCACGGTTTACACCCGCTAGAACGAAAAAGATCCTAACATGGTAGGTAGGACCTGAGGGTTGGCCAGTTAATTACTTAAAATACACTATATTTATTTCAAGAAAACATTCATAAGATCTGAAGGCGTCGGACTCGCACATAAAGGGTTCCGTACCACCGTAGAATAAACACATCAAAAATATCAAGTTTGAGACTTGATATTTATTTTTAAACTAGCTGTGCCCGCGACTCCGTCCGCGTCCAGTCGGTGAAGCCCTTAAATATAATTTTGTCTATCGTCTAATCTGTATTAAGTCAGTCTGCAGTCTGAGTTCGTCTGTCCGTGGCTGTCTATCTGTACCAGTCTATACCAGTAAGGTGGTAGAGTCTGACCAGTAAGGTGGAGATCGGCATTCAAGTAGCTAATTTACCTTCGTTTCGTATGATGAGGGAGAGAGCCGGAAGCGCAACCCAGCCACCTCCCCGTCCCCCCCCACTAACCCCACTCCCCTTCAGGTTGGAAACGTGCTACCGATGCCTTTGGTTGCAAGCATCTATTGGGAACGGTAACTGCTTAACAACAGGTGGGCCGTACGCTTGCCTGGCGCTTTAGTTGTATAACAAAAGTTTGACTTTATTTGTCTGTGTGTATTAGTTTAGCTGTAAGTATCTGTCTGTCTGTAATCTATCGGTAGGTGAGTATCTCTGTCTGTACCAGTCTATCTGTATCCGTCTATCTATATCTGTAGTTACTCACAGTATCACGACTGAGCGGTTGGACTCCAGAGCTCAATGTTTAAGTTTGTACTTGATACCCATGTTCCTTATTTAAAATGAGTGACTGCTCCAGACTCACGGCTTAGGTAAGAGTCACTGCGCAACATCGTGCTTAAAAAGTTAGAGTCCGGAGTTTATCGTCTAAGTCAATAGTCAAAGCGTTTATTATGTTTAGGCCTAGGAGGGCACTTACAAGTAGTCATTTTACATATTTTCCTTAAATTCTAGCGCCGGATCGGAAACGCGACCTCGCCTGAGAAGTTTCTACTTGATACCCACATTGCTAATTCAAAGTTAGCAGGTCCTCCAGATTTATGGTTTAAGCAGGCAGTTACCCAGCAGCATCATTCCTGAGGGGTTGGAGTTCAGAGTTCAATGTCTGTGTTTCTATTACTACTTAATTCAAAATCAGCAGGTCCTCTAGACTTACTTCTTAGGTAGGTAGCTTCCCTACGGCATTAGTACTGTGGAGATGAATTCCAGAGTTAACGTCTAAGATGCCGCGTGATACAAAGACCCGCTTAATATTTTTTATACGTAATTAGGAATAAAAAAACTAAATTTCTTGAAGCAAGGAAGATATTAAATTTTGACATGTGGTGCAAGGCAGGTATTGTCTGATTTTAAGTATAGCGACATCTAGTTAAGAAAAACGAAACTTAAGATGGTAGAACGCAGCAATAAAATATTTATTATTATTATTAAAATTAAGATTATGTATTCCAAATAGTGTCGGATCACACACAACGTAGGGCTCCGTAGGGCTCCGCTCTAAATAGACGTATTTCAATAAATAAAACTTATTGTTGGCTAGAATTTCCGTGTGGTCATAAAAATTTACAATCTAATATTTTATAAAAAAATATCCTAGATGTTAAGTTGGACTATTAGTCATATCCATGCCAAATTTCATTGAAATCAATCCACTGGATTCGAAGTTGTGCGTGTTCGAATATTTAGGTAGTTTTTGAATGTTTTGTGGCAACCCTAAACTTTACCGAAAAAATAAAATATGCTAGATGTTAAGTTAGACTATTAGTCATATCCATGCCAAATTTCATTGAAATTAATCCGGTGGATTCAAAGTTGTGCTCTTTCAAACATTTAGAATTTTTAAGTAGTTTTTTGAATTTTCTGTGGCAACCCTAAACATTTTCGAAAAAAAAAGTATCCTAGATGTTAAGTTAGACTATTAGTCATATCCATGCTAAATTTCATTGAAATCCATCCGGTGGATTCGAAGTTGTGCTCTTTCGAAAATCTGAGCAAACATACAAACATACAAACATACAAACATACAAACATACCCACAGACAAAAATTCTAAAAATGATAAAAATGAATTCTGCTGGTCAATCTAAGTCCCCCCCACTATTTTTTTTCCAAATATTTCGAATGTACAGACGCGACCAATTTTACATTCTTATTATATGTATAGATGTTATTATATTTTTAGTATTTGTTCTGCACCGGCAACAGAAATACACATTCAGTGAAAATTTCAACTCTCTACCTGTTACGGTTCGTGAGATACAGCCCGCGCTGACAGACGGACAGACAGACAGACGGACAGCGTAGGCCTAGTAATAGGGTCCCGTTAGCACCCTTTGGAACCCTAAAAAGTAGCCTATGTTCTCCGCCAAGACCCAGTCTATCTCCATACCAAAATTCATCAACATTGGTTCAGCGGTTTAGCCGTGAAAAGGTAACAGACAGAGTTACTTTCGTTTATAATATAATAGATTGAATAGGACGGACAAACATTTTCCTATCCATATCTGTAATGTTATTTTTTACGATAATTTATTGATGTATGATATATTTATTACTTGCCCATCCATACCTACAACAAACGCAATAAAGCGACTCCATTGTTTTGACAAGCAATGTATTCCCACTGTCGGCCCAAGACCATGCTGCAAGTATATAACAGTAAGCGAAATCGGGAGTTTTTACAGAAATGACACGAATAACTATGAAATGACAAGAGATGACACAAAATGACAAGAGATGACACAAAATGACAAGAGATGAAAAGAAATTACACAAGACAAGGAAAAGCAAACGAAAATCACGCTGCAGTGCAGGTCGTAGGTTCGATTCCTGCCCAGGACATGCATTTGTGTGCATGAACATGTCCGCATGTCCCGAGTCTAGGTGTAATTAAGTGTATATTTAGTTTGTATTTACAAACAAAAAGTAGTATATGTAGTAATATCAGTTATCTGGTTTCCATAGTACAAGCTCTGCTTAGTTTGGGATCAGGTAGTCATGTGTAAAAGAATTTCCAAGGATATTTATTTATTTATCATAGGCGTCGGCGGACTGTAAATACTGTACTGTACCTGTAATGTGGCACGACCGTAATATTTTTTCGTAATATTTTTTAAAAAATCCTTCATAGGTCCGACGTCGAACAAGTCCGAGCGGACACTGACAATACAAAGTTAGAGAGAGACATGGTTAGTTCAAGTACTTAAAATGTGAGATGGCGATATTGTGCGCGCGCTCGGAAATAAACAACGTAAGCGCCAAACCACATTTACTTGAATTAAAAAAAAACTACTTCATGAATTAAAATATGGTTGAAGGGTAGTTTAGATATCATTATTTGCTATGTTTTAGAAATAATTTCGTGATCTAAATCGTAAAAACATCGTGGTAGCAAGGAAAATTGTAAATAATTAGAGCTCATTTCATAATTTTTTTTTATCGAGAAAATTTCGTCAAATCGTGATTTGGATTTAAAGATACTCAAGATAATATAGTCAAAAATCATACATCTAAATATAAGATTCCTAGTCCACATACTTACTTAAAGAAAAAGTAGAATAGAAAATCAACCAAATTTCGAACCCTCCTCTTAATGACGGGCCCGTTAGCGTGGTTGGCGCGGAGGCGCCTTTCACGCTGCAGGTCGTAGGTTCGATTCCTACCCGGGACATGCATTTGTGTGCATGAACATGTCTGAGTCTGGGTGTATATGTATATTAAGTATGTATTTACAAATAAAAAAGTAGTATATGTAGTAATATCAGTTATCTGGTTTCCATAGTACAAGCTCTGCTTAATTTGGGATCAGGTAACCGTGTGTACAAAAATGTCCCTTGATATTATTATTATTAATACACTTGGCCAAATTTAGAAGCCTAAATTCAGAAGCTTCTAAATATTTAAACCATTCTACCTTATAAATAGCTTGCTGAATGCGATTACACTTGCCTAAATTCAGTAACGACTAAATTAAGTAGCCTACATTTAGTTAGGTGTAATAACCCCTTTAGCTTGCATTTTGTTTATCTTATTCTTCTGAAAAGTTTGTAACATGTGACGTGTGTTCTAAATTCTAAGCACTGTACATTTATAGAATAACCTTTGCAATAATAATATGGCCAGACCACAGAGTAAAGACTAAAGAAAGAGGTGCCCTTATTATTATATGTATGAAAAAAAGTGGTCATTGTTTTTTCATTTTCATTGTTCTATCTACCGGTAAATAGTTGAACTACTCGCTTCGTTTTATGTCGATGTTAGTACTAGGCTGACCACTCGGCCGAGTTGCTTAGGGCCAGTCCCCTTAGTAATTGGTCCATGGGCCAGACTTACCCACCAACTTATATTCCCAAACTAAGCAACGCTTGTACTGTACTGGGATCGACCCCAGTCCATTGTACGGTACTCATACAGCTTTGCTTAGTTTGGGAACATACTGTTGTTGTATTATTATTATTATTATTTTTTATAGGACTGCTGTGGCAAAAAAGCGTACGGCCTGCCTGATGTTAAGCAGTTACCGTAGCCTATAGATGCTTACAATACCAAAGGTATTGCTCGCACCTGAAGGGGAGTGGGATGGAGGGAGGGGGAGGGGGGGTGGGCTTACGGCTCTCTCACTCATCGTACGAAACGCAGCTGTAATAGCTGCTTTACGCCGATCTTCTGTGAGAGGGTGGTACTACCCCGGTCGAGCCAGCCCGTTTATGAGCTGCAGTCAATTGGCTACAGCTTGGCTCTACCACCTTCAAAACCTTGTATTTGTCTGTTCTGTATCTCAGTTCAATTCCACCACACTTCCAAACGAGTATAACTCACAAAAGCGTCATTTCCAAATTTTTCATAACACCGAACTGCATCCATACATTTCGAATTTACAGCACCACTCACGGGCCACATTCCTCTTACGGGCGTCGAATCATTTTTTTTAGAAAGCTTATTACTGCCCAGAACCTTTCTAACCACATTTTGGACTCTACATCTTGGTATATAAAGCCGTTTTTACCTTGGATATCAATTTACAGGTCTGTAATTAAGGCCCGTGTTCTCTGGTCGACATGATATTGTTTTTTATGGGTGAATAGTGGATCCCATAGATTAAAGTATTTGATGCGCTCCTATACAATGAGTGTAGCGTATATTGAAAGGTGGTGTTGTGTTCACGTTGCGCCTTTTAAATGGACCTCTGACGCTCGTTTTAGAGTCTTTGGAGTTTTGAACATGTTTAAGACGAATATACAGGGTTATTGGTAAATGACTAACAACCTTGCAGGGGCGTATTACTGACATCAAAAACAACAACTTTTGTTCTATGACTTTTTACAAAATAAAAAAAAATTATCAAAAAATAACTTACTTAAATGTATGAAAAAAATGTTTATTCTCATCTAGAGGAAAGCCATGGTGTGTGGTTGTATTCCACTTTGCCCTAAAGTACCTAAACGTACCACGGCTATTCTCTAGATAAGCATATTTTCTTGTTTCATACATTTTAGAGTGTGATTTTTGTTTTTTTTTTTTTGTTTTGTAAAAAGTCATAGAACAAAAGTTGTTTTTTTTATGTCAGTAATACGCCCCTGCAAGGTTGTTAGTGTTTTACCAATAACCCTGTATATTCATGGTGGTAAAGTCAATTGACTACAGCTCATATATTAGCTGGCTCGACCTGGGTAGTACCACCCTTACACAGAAGATCGGCATAAAGTAGCTATTACAGCTGCCTGCTGTTATTACAGCTGCTACGACGAGTCGAACCTGATTTAAGAACAGTGGTAGATTTGAAAAATATCGAAATTACTTTTTGAGTCCTCCATCCTCCTCCGGCCTCTAAATAGCAGTTTTCGGCCTCAATTTTTTACCTCTTAGAAACCCTTCCAAATATGCTTATCGCATCATCCCTATCAAATTACGTTTAGTGGCGGTTGTAGTTTTCCAAAATATCGAAATGACTTTTTGAGTTTTTCGGCCTCCGAGTAGCAGTTTTCGGCCAGAATTTTTGACCTCTTAGAAACTCTTCTAAATATGCTTATCGCATTGTCCTTATCAAATTTTTATTTCGTTCAATTGAGATTGTAGTTTTCTAAAATGACTTCTTGAGTTTTTTGGCCTCCAAATAGCGTCGTTTTCACGTACGTACGTTAGAAGGGCACGTAAAAAGCCGGTCCCGGTTGTTGTTATCTAGGCAGCACTCGTTGAGCCATGCCCCTTAGACCGCGGAGCGAGTAATAACATGCGTGGAACTGCGTCTGTCTGCCTGCTGCCTAAGGGCCGGGCTCCATTAGCACGTTGCGTTGCGTCGTCACAAGATTTTGTACTGGCGCATCACCCTCCCCCGCATCGTCTCTCGCCCGTCGACCCTTTGATCCGTTGCGATGACGCAGCGCAGCGCACTAGTGGAGCCGCGCTCTAATCGTGATATTAAAATGATAAACCCTGGCATACCTAGCTCTAAACTATTATAAATCGTCTTTTACGTGTTTATGCGAAGTGGCAATAACATAGAATGGAATTAATTACCGCGATCGATATCCAGCCACCCGCGGGGTGATCTTATCACGCGACCTCTGAGGTCAATTATCTAGCCAGTCAGTGATGGCCCGGTGACGAAGCATACTCTATTGTGAACTGTACTTATAGTACTTAGACCCGTATTAATACATCTATCTCAAAGTTGAGAGCGATCTTAAGATGCAGTTATGACGTTTAATGTAGGGAATATCTGTCAAAAACAGCATCTCAAGTTCGTTCAATCTTGAGATCGATTTATCCGTATTAATAAATCAATCTCAAGAAGAGAGCCTTACGGCCGAATACTCGTACGCAACTTAAATTTGAGAGCTGCTTAACTTTGACGCGCTATACAAAAAATGACAGTTAACGACGTCTCAAACTGCTAAGTGGGACTTAAATATTTAAGTAGCCTTTGAGTGTTCGGCCGTTAGACTGCTTAGGTATTAATTTATTTATTTGTTTTTAGGATAACAAACAGCTTGTACTTAATGCGAATGAGTATAACAATAAATAAAAACTAAATAAAATGGTATATGGTAATGGTATGGTAATGGTAATGGTGGTATGGTTTTGATTGTAAGATCTGATTAAATAGTATAATCACGACTGTATTCCGCGGTGTAGGCAGAGGTTACTTCAGCAATTTCATTTCTGGTATTTCTTCGTACGCGTGGAATTTAACAAAAAATGTTTGTCAATGTTTGCTAAAATGAAAGTAGCCTAAGTTACTCCTCATAACATCAGCTATCTGCCAGTGAAAGTCCCGCCAAAATCGGTCCAGCCGTTTCGGAGAATAGCCAAAACAAACACATAGAGATACATAGAGATTTAAAACAAATATGACCGACCATTGATGTATAATTTTAGCAGATATGGTACCACATTGCAATCACAAACTTGTGCTCAGTGCACCACTACATGCAGGGAAACACACATCTGTTATCGCACTCGCAATTTGACAAAATATACATAAGAAGAAATACATACACATTATATTATTCACTAGAAGATGGGCCGTATTGGCAAAACCGACATGTTTTCAACATTATTTTCCACGAGCGACTGAGCCTTAGGTACTGTGTCCGTGGACTCCGTTTAGTAAGACAAACAATTTTGGACATTCACCCGGCTGTCAAAAAATAATTGTAACATGATCGCTATCTATCGACATGTCTGAGGGCCTACTCTTTTACAAACGAAAACGAAATTTCGTGACGAATTTCGTGATGAATTTCGGACGAAATTTCGTGTATTTCCTACTACTTTTCTCATTCATTCCGACATTTCTTACGAACGAAAATTGTTCGACGTTTAGATTCGACGACGACGAAGACGTCAAACAATTTTCGTTCGTAAGAAACGTATTTTCGTACGAAATTTCATGTATTTCCTATTACTTTTCTCATTCATTCCGACATTTCTTACGAACGAAAATTGTTCGACTTTAGTTTCGACGACGACGAAGACGTCAAACAATTTTCGTTCGTAAGAAATGTCGGACTAAATGAGTAACGTAGTAGGAAATACGCGCACTTTCGTCCGAAATTTCGTTTTCGTTTGAAACAGAGTAGGCCCTCTGATTCGTCAATACGTTTCGCAAGTTACATAATAATCGGTGGTTCGATTGCTACTGCCAACAATATGGGTCACAGATAGTAAGATCAACTTGTTCGTTATCTCGATCTCGGAGGCTGGGCGCCTTCAGCAACGCCGCACACCGACAAAGGTTTTTTTTTATTAATAGAGAAAGTTAATGGCGTAATGTCTCTATTTTGGCGGATAAGTTTCAAAAGCTTTAAGTACGGAATATTTTTAAATGTGATGAGAATATATCAGGATGAATGTGGAACAATACGCGGTAGTTTTATTAAGTAAACTTGGGAGATCTGATTGTAGTAAAAGTTAAAAGGTACGATAAAATCCGTAATCAGGGCCTCGAGTCTCTTAACCATTGTCCATTGCGAAACTATTGGTCTCTAATATTATCTTCTTGAATTTTTGTCGGCCGTCTATAGCAGTCCTATGGCCGGCAACGTGTTGACTGCAAAGAATTTACGATTTATGATGAAGAAAACACGATGATAATATTAGAGATTAGATTTCGCAATGGTTAATAAAATAAATAAAAATATTGTTATGAGACTCGACGCCCAGTGGTTTTGCAATGGTTATATAGCAGACTTGGGGCCCTGATACTTATTGCAACTCACCAGTAGACAGTTAAAACGATTAACCAATAAAACCATAAAGATATAATATTAAATAATGTAAATTCCATTTTGATTAAAGTTGACATTTCCCACGATTGTAAACGAAACGCACCTTCGTATCGTTAACGTTTTGTTGCGCACAGGCACGCCGAGAACAATTAGGTCCAACTGGTTAGTTCTCAATAACTTTATCTCGCGAAGAATGTTATTATGCACAATTAAACAAGAAACATTCTTGGTTAAATATACCTGCCTTAAAACTTAACAATTTATGTAAGAATTCAAATGCTCCGAATTCCCGAGCTCGCTTAATCTAACATAACCTAAAAATAACTAGTTTGAATCGCATTTGCCGCTAAACCATCCATCGGAGACCACACTTACCCTGAATTAAAACTATATTATACGGTGGTATAGGAAAAAAGAAAAAAAAAAAAAAAAGCAATACAACAATTCCCAACGCCTGAGCGTCCCTAAGGATACACCGCAACCGTAGATAATTTTTCTATATTTTATTAGGTAAAGAAAGGTTGGGGTGGAAACTTCAACTTTAAAATGTATGTATGGAATTCCATTCCCACAAATATACAAGGATTCTTCGATATACATACACCAAATATACAATATGTACTTAAAAAATCATTCATACATAGTTTCGTCTCTACCTTTACATAGGTACTCTGAACTAATAGATAGTTAAATTAAAAGCTGTAAGCTTTAATAACAGTTCGAACCAAATGTGTTTTGTCCTTTTCTACCAAAGTCACTATCAACGAGAGTGAAGTAACCACATTAAATTCCCCATAACTTCTCGATTACCAACTAACGCATTATCGCATTGAACTTTGATCTTTCAAACGTTGATGATAAAATCTAAAATTGTCTACTCCGCCTTTATCTGTAAGATTGATGTGGTTTCCAATACGGTAGGTATTCGCAAGGACAGACCTTGTTTAATAAATTCCCTTAGACCGTACAAATTCAACAATTGTGCGTTTACAAAACTCAGGTATCGATTGTTTACTCGATTCTAATATTCGGGTAATGTAATCGATTTGTTCGATCGTCGACATTTGAATATTTATGTGAATATACAACTTGCTGACTTTGTAGCTTTAACATAATAATACAAAATTAAATCAGATAATCGTCGTGGTCCTTACAGATCGGCGTAAAGTAGCTATTTATCTCTGGCGGGAATCGAACCCGCAACCACCCGATGTAGTGAACCGAGCGGCCTACGCTCGAACCACTGCGCAAAGGGGTCATTCAGAATATCAAGATAAATGGCATACCTTTAACACACATAAACCGAGTGTGAATATCACAGTCCTTCAATAACTTACCTCATACATTCTGACAGGCTACTAATAGGGTACATAGACCCACAACAAATAACTATTGACGGGTTGAACATGGGCAACAATTTATTGTTGCGCAACATTGGGCAACACGAATTTAATTTGTCAATATCAGTTGTGGGCCGTGCGTATAATTTGACGGACGAAGGCCGCGTTTATAACTAATAATAATATTGTGTTGTGCGCTGTTTTGTCCATCAAATACAACATTATTTTTACCCGACTACGGAGGCGTTATGATTTTGACCGGTATGTATGTATGTATGTATGTATGTATGTATGTATGTATGTATGTATGTATGTATGTATGTATGTATGTATGTATGTATGTATGTATGTATGTATGTATGTGCATCTGTTCCCACCTAACTTCCAAACTACTTGTCGTAATTTGACAAATGAGGTATCGTCAGAAGCGGCTTAATGGCGCGCTGGTTATAGGCTATGTGACGTCACATAAAATTGCATATGGCGCCCTCTAGAGGACATAATGTCATGAACTAAAAAAAACATTATTTAATGAAACCGTGTGGGGTATCAAATGAAAGAGCTTGATGAGCACATTTCAAAAATATATATATTGTTACCTATAACTCCAAAATAATTAAATAAAAAGTAAGTTTAAAAACTAAAACCCGACTACTGAAAAATCGCGCTCTAAAATGTATGAAACAAGAAAATATTCTCATCTAGAGGATAGCCGTGGTCCGTGTTCATATGCCATTTGGCCCTAAAAGACCTACACGGACCACGGCTATCCTCTAGATGAGAATATTTTCTTGTTTCATACATTTTAGAGCGCGATTTTTCAGTAGTCGGGTTTTAGTTTTTAAACTTACTTTTTATACGTATATTCTTCTTCTTATCGTATGGTTCCCTGGTACCTGGTGTCAGAGCTGTTCAAGCCGCCCGAAGGCCTCTGACGAGTCTTAACGACTGCTGCCTTAATGACAACAACCGGGACCGACTTTTTACATTACATGGAGACGCTCAGTGCAAATGCCACTAAATGGTCACCCATCTCTGACTGACCTTGCCAAGCGTTGCTTAACCTGAGATCGTTTACCGATCAGTGATGGCAGCTGGCTATAAGCGCCTCAACGCAATTCATACACTTGTGGACATTTATTATGTGCAAAATATGGGTGCACACTATAATAGGTACACTTCATTTTATCTCTTTGGAAGCTTACATAGTTTTACCACAGGCTCTACTATACTGAAGGCCTTTTACTATGATAATTAAATTATAATTAAAAGCGAGTGAAACCACAGTATCCATTACCATTAAATTATGATTTATCAAGTAACATAGGACTTTCGATAAAGCTAGCTCGCTTTGTTGGCTCTAGCCGCTACGTGTTTAAATATTAATTGTTTAACTATGTTTCTCAAAGTTTATTTTACATACCCTTGCAAATTCGGTCAGTGACAGTTCTATACCTGGGCCTCGAGTGTCTTAACTATGGTCCATTGCGAAACCACTGGTCTCTAATATTATCTTCGTGAATTCTTTATTATAAATCGTAAATTCTTGGCGTTCGACGTGGTGTCAGCTATCTGTTAACAGTTCTCTGGCCTTGTAGGATATGTTTATTTTAATTTAATTAAAAAATAATTTAGGTACTCTCTAAAAATTCACATTTCGAAGGCACAAACGTCTTAGAACATAAATAAGTATAAGATTCAATTAAACAATAAATTCAACGTAAATTGCTAGTTTAAGATTGAGCACCATAATAAAGGCAAACACGAGCCCAATTAGCAATGACTTAGAGGGGGCTAATTGAAAAAGATTGAGAACCATGCCTTTAATGTCAATTACTAGACCTATTTGGTCCACTCGTGCGCCGCACCGTCTGAGACTGAATTCAAAGCTGATTATTGGTATTTATTGCTTAGTTATTTAACTGAGAAGGTTTAGTGGCCTCATTACACGCCTACATAATATTGTTTTATGTACACAGTAACTGAGTGAGTGAGTGAGTGAGTCAGTTAGTAGTGAATTTCACATTTCCACACATAGATTTTTTGGCAGTTATTTACGAGGTGTTGATCTAATCGTTCATAGCGCCTGATTATGAGGTCCTAGGTTAGATTCCCGGGCCGAACAATATTTAAATTACATTGTATCGTGGTGACAATTTACTTGTTTGTATGTTTTGCTGTTGATATCACAAAAACAGCTGAACTAGTTTGAATGAAATTTATTACAGTAAGATGAACTCTGCTGTAACATATACTCAGAAAACTTGTAGTACGCAAAACCAGGAGTAAATACTAGTATCAAACAAAAGTAATAGGTATTTGTGCTATCGCGCCACACTGTCTGGGATTTCGAGGTCACATTGATGGATTACACTGATTGCTTATTGAATTATTTAAATGTAAACCGAGCCGTGTTCGAGAGAGGACATCTGAAGGCGTACTTAAGCTTAAGCACACCTACTACTTAAGCACCTACAGTTCGATAATCAAGGACTGCTATATTCTGACTGTGATTTCGACTTACAAAATACCCTTTGAAGGAGCAAAGGGCATTAATAACTATGGCCGAAATTTATAATTTTGTCACACAAATGTGACATCAATCGAGTTTGTCACATTCTCTTCTATGAATTAAGAAAGGGAGACGGCGACTCGGCCTAACATATTCCGTTAAGCGCTGGGTTCCTCCAGAACGGTGCCGTCATATAACGACCGCATTAGAACATTGGCTATGTAAACTATGGCGCGGTTGCCTAGAGACCGGTTTGGACACCGTTTTTGACATAGCTAATGTTCTAGTGCGGCCGTTATATGATTCCTAGGAACCCAGCGCTTTACAAAAGTCCTTTCTAAAGCTATGGTTTCCTCCGATAGCGGTGCCGTCATATAGAGGCCGTCACTAGAACGTTGGCTATGTAACCAATGGCGCTGTTTCTTAGAGAGCGGTATTGGATACCGTTTTTTACATAGCCAATGTTCTAGTGACGGCCGCTATATGACGGCGCCACTATCGGAGGAAACCATAGCTTAAGACTGAGTGTTGTTCGAAAATTTGAATTTGGAATCAAGCAAACGAGTCTTTATCCAATAGGGTGCGGATCTTCAATCCAGCCAATTACTGAAGTCCTTTTGGGCTCCAAGGATTGGCTGGCAGTGTAATTTCCCCTCAAGTTTCAATTCCCTGAACCTAAATAGCTCATGCTCACCCAATTTGGGTTTATCACCCATGTACTTACAACTTTAATCTGAGTGTAGATCGTAAATCCATACATGGGTGATCCTCGGAGCAATGTTGGGCTTCCGGCTCAGTCATCGTACGAAACGCAGCTACTTTAAGCTGATCTTCTGTGAGAGGGTGGTACTACCTCTGTCGTATGTAGCAAAATTATTATTTCGGACTTTTGAAACACGGTATAGTATGTACAACGTCAGAGTGCATGTGTCTGTTTATACTAGGGTGCGCGCTCGGCTTCGCTCGTGCCCACGCCACGCTCACTATGCTAATACAAAACTTGAATGTCAATAAAATGGATGCGGTATTGTTTTATTCATAATGCGTGAGAAATACTTTTTTTGACCAGTCGTGAATGAATTTGTATTATACTTTGACTCAGGAAAGTATTTTAAAGTATCTTTTAATGGCCGGCGCACAGTGAGGACGGCAGGGCATGGCATTTAAATTGTTATCAATCGAATTTAATACTTATCCAATCGAAATAAGTTGCTCCAGCGGGTGCACCGAGAAAATACTCCGCGATACTCCGAGGTCGATCATCAAGCATTGCAATATACATCTTATTTCGATTGGATAAGTATTAAATTCGATTGTTAAAAATTACAATGCCATGCCATGCCGTCCTCACTGTGCGCCGGCCATAAATAATAACTTGAAAAGTATCACTGAAATGTATATTTTAAGAAAATTTGTAGAGTTTGAGGTTTTGCTTCTAAAAATATAATCGGATGTTTTTGTTTAAACTAAAATCAACAGTACCCAGTAAATCAATATGACTAGGCTAGGTCCCAAACTAAGCAACGTGGCTGGCTTTGTGTCGTATCCAACGCATTATCACTCCATGGAAATACCTTCCAACAAGCGATGACGGGCTGGATGCCGTGAAATCATAAATGTAGCTTTTGCCGTCTACTGCTTTGTCTTTTTGTGGCGTTTGCACGGATCCGCGCGGCTTGCGCCCGACCCAATTGTGACGTTTAGTTAATCGCGGCACTCACGCGTTAAGACTTTGGAAGCGACTTAAAGTCGCTCCGCTTACGCGAGTTGATTTGATGTGCGATTAATTTACAGATGGTTGAAGTATGCTGAATTAACCTTGTGGTTGGTTATGCGTGAAAGCACTGTTTTTTTTTGTGAAGCCGGTATTGTATTAAACACTAATAAGCGCTAACATACACGGACTGCAATTTTGCAGTTTGGTTGCAGTCGACGGCACGCCACTGCACACGGACTGCATTTTTGCAGTCGGAACTGACAGCTCTATTGCAGTTGGTTGCAGTCGACGGCACGCGACTGCACACGGACTGCATTTTTGCAGTCGCGTGTATGGCGGCGCTAACTCAACTTTAAGCCGGACTTGAATGATTTTGACCGAGCTTTCTAAGTCCGAGATCGATTAAACATGCCTAAACAACCACCCAAGCAGGTTAGGAGAAGATTGCAATCACTCCATCCATGTAGACATACAGACAGACAGACAGACTCCATCCATATTAAGTCAAAGACTTGAAGCCGATCCTAATTCTAATGACGGTGACCCAAACCGGTGGTAACGCTTCAATATTGTATTTTGTTGGCGATTTATAAATGCTTATAAAGCTTACAAGAATTTTAAAAAAAAATGGAATTGAAAAAATAATGAGGGTAGCAAATGTCACAGGACCACGTCACGATGGAGTGGGGTGACATTGACACTTGACAGTTCTGACAGTCTCTCTCTCTCTCTCTCTCTTTCTCACACCCACTCTCTCACTCCCTTTCTCTTTCTATCTCTTCAGTTTTGCGATAGTAAATTAGGTTAGGTAAGAGCCGGGCCCCACTTGCGCGCTGCGCTGCGTCCGCGTCGTCGCAAGATTTTGTACTGGCACATCACCCTCCCCCGCTTCGTCTCTCGCCCGCTGACACTGATCCGTTGCGACGACGCAACGCAACGCAGCGCAGCGCGCAAGTGGGGCCCGGCTCTAAGCTGATTTTTTTTTCTTCATTGAAAAGATGATAAAATATTTTTTTTATTTAATGTGGAAGGCAGCCAGTAGAAGCTGATGAATCCATCAAATACCTCTTCCTTTTGTGTGAAAAAAAAAAAAACTATACTTAAGTTTATGTAGGTGACACCATTTCCTTGGGAACACATCACACGTACTATACGTTCATCAATGATAGCTTCCCACTACTAGTCGTAGCTTTAAAAGGTCATTGTAGAGCAAGAGTCGTTTATGTGCGATGCGCGTACGCACCGCCTTATTGTAGGGTCACTAGAAAGATACATTTCCAGAGACAATATTAATTTGGAAAATATTTTTGTCACCTATCGTCTGCTGGGTAACTACTAGCACTTATTAGCTTAAGTGTGTAACCTTAACATAGAGATAATACTTAGGGTTTCATGCTTTCCAAATAAATACACTATAAAAGTTAGTTTTTTTAACTTTACTTTTAAGGGGGTTTTATGCCGTCTGATATGCAGTGGTAGCCGATTGGTTAAGCACGCGTCTTACGGGCTTAAGGTCCTGGGTTCAAACCCTGGCTCACACCACTGGATTTTTCGAAATTTAAGTGTGAATCATAACTTTAATATGATTATCACTTGCTTGCGGTGAAGGAAAACATCGTGAGGAAACCTGCATGTCTTTAGACATGTGAAATCCACCAACCCGCACTGTACCAGCGTGGTGGATTATGGCCTGAATCCCCCTCGCATTGAGGGGAGGCCCGTGCCCAGCAGTGGGACGTTACAAGGGCAAAATTATTATTATTATATATGCAACAGACACTAAATTGTTCCGCTAAAAATCATTATATTGTTAACAATTTTCTCAAAAATAAAATAGGTACATATGTAGATAGCGAATGGTGACAGTAGTCACGTGATTTGCTTAGAAATTTCCGAATCCGGGAAATTGAGGATGTATGGTGACCGTAGTCGTACATGACCGTACATGATCAGCTGATTTGTAACCAATGAGCGTCCAGTTCGATGGCCGGGGAAGTCGCTATTACTTTAATGTCTCTTTATACCGACTGGGGAATTAGAATGCCTTATTTGTTAATAGTAACTATGGGAGAACTATGTATCCAACTTTGTAAAGAAAGTAAAATGTTATATTAAACTAGCTTTTCCCTGCGTACGGGCAGACTAAAATCTTTAATAAGCGAGCATCTAGAGGCTAAAATATGTTAAATTTAAAGTCTGGGTTACCGTAACCTATAGATACTTGCAATACCAAAGGCATCACTCGTACGTCGCCGACCGTATAGAGAGTTGAAAAGGAGTGAGTAAAAGGGAGGGGGTTTTGGGCTTCCGGATCTCTTACTGATTGCACGAAACGCAGCCAAAACAGCTACACGCACGTCTACTTTATGCCGATCGTCTGTGAGAGGATGGTACTACCCAGGTCGCAACAGCCAGCGTATAAACTGCAGCTTGGATCTACCACCTTGAGTTTACCGCTTAGCTTTGAATTGAATTCCCGACTCGTAAATTCCTTAAATGTATTGCTCAAGACGCCATAGATTTCGAGATCACTTACAAATGCTGCATCAATAAAACAAAGATAAGACGGCCAATATTAACGTGGCTCGCAACCGCATTAGAAACCAGGGCTATATCTCATTAAGGATTGGTCTCTCCGCCGCGTCTTTTTTGCTGCGCTGACGGTCTTCAATCACCGCGCCCACGGTGCGCGAGCGCCGGGGACTATTAATTAAAATAAATTACTGGGCTACTGCTTGCGATCGATGACGGAGACGAGATCTCGTGATTGGAACTACAGGTTAAATGTTGATATTATAAATGCGATGTTTGTTAGTTTGATCGAGCATCACGCTAGAACTACTGGGCAGACTTGAATGGAATTTGGTATAGAGATAGGTTAAGGAAGAAGTTTCAATAAGTTTTTCAGTTAAATAACATCAGGTTTACACCAACTGTATGGTCCCAAACTAAGCAACGCGTGTACTATAACTACCATACAATGGACTGGGGGCGATCCCAGACACCCAGACCAGGGTAAATGACGAAAAGGTCGTTTCCGAAATTTGTCAAAGGCGGGAATCGAACCCGCAACCATCCGAGGCAGTGAGCCAAGCGGCCAATGCTGAAACCACTGCGCCAAGCGGTCCTACTGACTGACTGATGCATTAAATATGCATTTGTAGATGGTAGCGGCACGTTATGATGGCCGTTTTGACATGTAGAGGGGGAAGAGGATGAACCTTATTGCAACGGAATAAGATTCATTTTAGCATTCATTTTTTGACATTCCTAAATTTTAAAACTGTCATTCTTATTACGTTATAATAAGGTTACTTTTTTTCCTCCCCCCACATGTCAAAACGGCCTTCGTAACGTGCCGCTAATATAGTTGAAGTATTCTGCAAATCTAGCCTCAAATAGAGATTATTGCAATTTTAAAATGGTTTTACAAAGCATTTCTAGGAACAAAAGTGATTTGTAATGCTAGTGTAAGTCCATCATAACTTTCTATTTTGGAGGCTAGTCTTTATTTCAGTCACCCACCACACCCTAACCTACAATTAAACGCTACATTAAGTAACTCATAATACTAATCCTAACTTAAGCCTTCTAAGAGATAACTTATCGCGAGCTAAGCAGCGTTTGGCAACTTCAAATTACTTTGAGTACCATTGACATCATAATTTAGATTATCATAGACATGAAGCATAGTGAAGGAATTTAAGCTTAGTTTGGATGAGATAGGGTTCGTTTTAGGGCAGCTATTGTTAGATAGTAAATTGACTGATTGTAAAACTTTGAGTCCAGTGTTTGGGCGGTTAGTGTGACCATTGGTTTGGAAAACAAGATATTCAAATTCTTGGTGACTTCGTATTTTTTAGGGTTCCGTACCCAAAGGGTTCCAACGGGACCCTATTACTGAGCCTACGCTGTCCGTCTGTCCGTCTGTCAGCGGGCTGTATCTCACTAGCCGTAATAGGTAGAGAGTTGAAATTTTCACAGAATGTGTATTTCTGTTGCCGCTACAACAAGAAATACTAAAATTTAATAAAATTTAAAAATACAGACAGATGTGTGGAACCCACAAGAAACTTGACATTTATAACGTTTGTATTCTACGGTTGTTCGGAACCCTTTATGTGCGAGTCGGACACGCACTTGGCCGGTTTTTATTTTACTTTTTATCCCAACTTTCAGGGTGTCGCAAAGACATTATCAAGAAAGAGGGATATAGTATGTGACTGTTCAAAATAGTAATAATAGTTCGACTCAGTCGTTCGCGGAAAATAATGTTTTAAACATGACGGTACTGCCAATATGGCTCGTCTTCTGCCTGCCTCCGATTGCCGAGTGCGATAACAGATGTGTGAATTTACCTGCATGTAGTCATAGTAGAAAGATGGGTAGTAGGTTATCTACATAGAAACGCACCGCGCGCGGCTTGTATGTGTGCGCCATGCGTATCTATGCGTCGCGCGCGCACACTCAAACATGACATGCATTGTTTCGCACTGATAACCGGGTTTAGTTTTGGTTTGAGTGTGCGTGCGCGACGCATAGATACGCATGGCGCACACATACAAGCCGCGCGCGGTGCGTTTCTATGAAGATAACTTACTACCCATTTTTCTACTATGATGTAGTGGTGCGCTGAGCACAAGTCTAGTGATTGCAATATTAGGAAGTACCATTATCTTCTAAAATCCCACTAATCCCACTAATATATATATATAAATATGAGTTTAGATGGATGGATGTTTGTTACTCAATCACGCCAGAACGGCTGAACGGATCTGGATGAAATTTGGCACAGAGATAGATTATAGTCTGGAATAGCACATAGGCTACTTTTTATCCCGGTAAAATGTCAGGTTCCTGTGGGATTTTAAAGTTAACGCGTACGAAGTCGCGGGCAGAGGCTAGTAAAACATAAATGCCGATGAGTCTGTCAATAATTAAATTAACCATTGCGAAACCACTGCACTCTTATCTTTGTGAATTCTTCATTGTAAATCGTAAATTCTTGGCGATTGGCATGTTGTCGGGCCAACTGCCAACTGATGGCCGACAACATATCGATCGCCAAAAAATTACGATTTATGATTTAGAATTCACGGAGATGGTGTTTTCTATTGGTTTTTAGCTAACAGACTCTGGCCTCCGATCTTTCTTTTGATTTAATTCGTCCTAGACACCTTAGCTTTTCCCCGGGACCCGTCCAGAGTCAATTGGCGTCATCGTACGACACCATTGTCGATCCTGGCTTACAGGAGTCACAGTGTGGATACTCCCATCTCTGAATTCCTGTGTTTTTAATATAAAAGAAATAAGATAAGTACTTTTTTTTCTTTTTTGGTAGGTGAGAACGAAACGACTTCGGGACAAAGTGCGATATTTCAAAATTCGTTTCGTTACATCAATTCTCACTGTTTTTTATATTAATTGTTGTCGTCCCAGCCCCGTTCTAATTCTACACAACGCACCACTGTTCTTGCACCGGAAGTGACGTGTTAACACTTTAAATATTGACATCCGCTCACCTATTTACAGTCAAGTTAGCAACTATACTCTTTCTGATGTGAAAATTAGTTAACTTGATTGTCGCCTAATTAGTTTTAACCGAACGAAGTGTTTCTGTCGCAATGTTAGTTGGATTACAGTTATGTCTTGCTAATATGGTTGGGACTAAAGCCAGTTTGAGTTTGTTTTACCAATACTGAAGTTATGGGAGTATCTATAGATGCTATGGTTATATTATAAGCTTAATAATACAGGACTTGATTTTCCTATTATTCATTAGCTGCCGGTGGTAGAGCCAAGCTGTAGCCAATTAATTGCAACTCATATACACCTACATACTGGCTCGACTGGGTAGTACCACCCTCTCACAGAAAATTGGCGTTAAGTAGGCAATGTAGTTGAATTTCATACGATGAGTGAGAGAGACGGAACCCACTCTGTCTTTTAATCCTTTAGAGCGGTATCATGCGAGCGATGCTTTCAGTATTGCAAGCATTTACAGGTTACGGTAACTACTAAATATCAGCCGAAACGTATTTTTTTGCCGCCTTTGTTATTATAAAAAAACTGTCAATCAACCTAACATCAAATTAAAAAGTCTACACTTATTTCTCATCAAGAGTATGGTACAAATATAACCTTTCCTTTAACCGAAAAAAGTCCCATAATGTCCCAAGTTTGCCAACAAAATGTCTCCCATATTTATCGTAGAGCGTCGCCCTAGCGTGCAGTAGCTGTGGGCGTAACTTAGCACGGCGGATTAAGATAAGGCAAGTAAACAACGCTACAATGTAGCAATGTAGCTTGTCTGTAGCGCTCGTTGTAGCAGATATGGTTCTAAGGACACCAACTGGTTCGGTAGGTTGGTGGTTGTCAGTCTGAATTAGGTATAGTCTAGTTAAGTTAGAGTATAGTTAATTTAAACTGACTCTATAACCTATAGTTAGACTCCCATTTAGACTGAGTAAGGTCTGGTAACACAAAGAAAATAACCACCAGGAACTAAGATTTAATTACGGCATTAACATAAACTTTTCCAATACAAAATGATCCCATAAGGGCCACCGCAGATATGCTACTTTTAGCATCGGCGATCGGCGATTTTGCGATCGATGTTGCGTCGTGTTTTGGCGACTCTCTACAGTCTCTCTCTCTCGCTCTACAGTCGCAAAATTGCCAATCGCCGATGCTATAAAAGTAGCATGTCTGCTGTGGCTCTAAGGGTTTTAGTCTCTTTTCCTTTTGAGGTACGGAACCCTAAATAATGTTTTAAGTTGCGAACTGGGCGCCAAGTCGTTTAGCCGTTGAACTGCCATTGTAGCGTTTTGCTATTCTGACCGACCCTCTGATTGGTTGGTCAGTCTGACCGGCTAAGCGACTCGGCGCCCTCAAGTGATGGTGTAAGACCCCTCAATAGCCGTAATTAATAAATAATAGGTAATGAATTCTGCTTCAATACGCAACTATAAAATAATTTATTCCACTTGTAACCTATCAATGGATCCCACTCCAACACAGACATTAAGTATTGTAATTACACACATTACCACATACCCTGGCACATTAGCTACCAGTTTACATTGCGCCCCGAGGCTATTCGTTACGCAAAACATGATAGACCAATTTATAATGGTTAGGTATCAATGTAATTTGTAAGTGTGGGTTCATACTGTCAGATTTGGCTGCTAATAAGATTTTGGGGTTGATTTCGGTGGCTTACTCGCTCGCGTCAGTTTGGAGGATCCTCAACCGCTGATACCGAAATTCCAGACATAGGTACTAAATAGAACATCAACTATGTCCCGCGTGGATCCACGCTCCGGTATACCTACAAGTACAAAGTAGCTAAAATTTTATATGGATAACCGATTACTTAATCACTTAATAATACAGTGAGAAAGGGGCATATGCCTAATTATATTTTTTTTGCATAATAGGCCATATATAGTATGTCTTACAATTACCTAATACAATTACATAATTTTTAAAATTTCTTGTAAATATACAGACTCATTAATGTAATATGACGTCATAACTTAGTACCGGCCTTGTTTTAGAAAACTATAATAGCGAATATCTTGCTAATAATTTCATACTTTTGAAAAAATATCATATTCGTAATATAAAAATTACTCGGTATCATCCCCAATCAGGCTCATTATACTCTACCAAATCGAAATATCACTTAAGTTATACTACCACTCACCTCACCTCACTCATCTCACTACCTCACCTACCTCACTACTTCACTCACAACAGTTACATTCAACCGCAATTATTCCGTTCAGTGTGAACAAGATCTAAAAGCAGTTTGTCAGGACTGACTGACAAGCGAGGCCGAGTACGAAAGGCGAGAATACATTAACCACTGTATTGTCTTCGTGGACAAAGGTGGAAGACATTTTTACTTAAGCCATTATGCGGCTAAATCGATGCCTAATTCGTGCTAGTGCATATTGTAAAGAATTGATCAAAAGGTTCGTGCACACACTACATCTAAACTTGTTACGTCATTTTATTTCGTCAAATGTCAGAATACTTGGATGCGTGACCCGTGGAACTCTTATGGTAGGAGTTGGTTGCGAGAGGCAGACGGCAGACGGCAGGCGGCACACGTCAATCCCATAGAAATTGGTGCCGCCGTGACGTCACGGCACATGTCATCGTGACAATTTTGTATGAAACTGACAGCGACAACTGCCGTCGTCGCAGCAACTGCCTCCCGCAACCAACTTCTACCTTTACCGATATACATAAAAAAACAGAAAAATCATTTTTTTTTATATCTATGGTATTTTCTGTGTGTGTTTTCATTATAATTTATGTTTCATTTTTACGGCCAGTGAGTAGTGATATAAAAATTGTAACTCGGTAGCCAAACTTAGGGTGGCCTTTTTATAGGCAAAAGCGTTAAACGTTAAAAACCAACTCATTTAATCAAATGTATTCATATCGTATCGGTTCTTGTTGGCCGTAGTATAACAAATAGGTCGTCCGTGGTATTGATAAGATTGGCATACCTAAGTAGTTTTATTGCTTCCTTCGTTATGATATTTTGATGAAACACCTCCATGCTACGTATCTATGTTTTTTTTTATTTCTATGAAACAATATTGAAAATCAACAGTCACCGCTAATCACCCATTCACTTTCCGTCTCTCTCACTCCTCAAGAAAGACAAGGACAGATAACCAAACAAATACATGTTCCATTTCGACTTTCATGATGCGCATTTAATGTGGATGGTTTAAACTCGGTTCAAACAAAAACTAACGAACGGTTAAGTATAAAATAATAGGTGCGTTTTTGATAATTTCTTTGATGCCACATCCGTGTGTTGCGTGAATCATTAATCATGGCCGATTTAGGGTTGCCATGGGAATGAGGACAAAAGATTCTACATATTTTTTTGATTTTTTGTGGTTAAATGATTTTTGTTATTTAAATCTCGGTAGGACAAAGTTTCAAGGGAAAATTAAAGTAGATACTTTAGTTGCCAAAACTATCAACTTTTTAATAGTTTTTTGGCATTGGCAGCAAACAATTACCAGTTGCAGCAACAGTTGCCGCAATTGCTTCGCAATTGTTTTATATGAAAACAGCAAGTTGCGAGTTGCCAGCTGCCGCAAAAGTTTCCCGTGTGCATAGCCCCTTCCTTATGATGCAGAAACAGTACCTAATTGCATTTGTTTTTTTTTTATTCTAGGACACTGAAATTACTTGTGATTGCAAACCCTACCCCGGAACATAGATTTATTATATCGTTCCAGATATTAATATTATTATTTGTTTTGTTCTCAGGTATGTACACATTTAAATCACAGCTTTTGGGAAATAAAATGGTAAGTTTTATTACTGTTTTTATCATAAAATCGTTGGCAACATTCTTCTGCCAAGTATTTTGTTCTTAGATTTTTTTATTAAAAAAACTATTTTTGTAGGATTCAATATTTTAAAAATATATTTGACAACTCGTATCATTTATTGCTTCATATTCTTAAAATTGTATACACACGCAGTAATACAAAATGTGTATCTATTCACAATTGTTCTGAAGTGGGGTCGTCTACCTGCCGGCAGTAATAATGGCAATTACACTGGGTTCAATTCGGGTACCAGACAATCGTAGGTACAGGTAGCGGTGGCGATGGGTGGTGCCGGTTCTCAAAGTTCTTCTATTTTAAAATTTGAACACGAGTTCTTTTTATTTCTTTTGAAAATATGGCCTCTCCAATTTCTTTCATATGTATTTCGCCAGTGTCATGTAACAACGAGCAACATACTTAATCAATAACGTCACAAAAAATTAAATAAATATGCTGTGAACGCCTAAAAGTTAAATGGAGGCTGAACATAAGTTACATACGTGAAGGAAACGTTCTGATCTAGTCTGACTGAAAGCTTACTTAATTTATAGGTAGATATATTCGAAAAAAAAAACTATGTCAGGTAACTTTGTAGGATTTACAAGAATCATTAAAAATAAAATTTAATCGTTAATTTGAATTTAAATTTTTAAGTTTTCGAAGTTATTAGTGCTGTATTCATCATTATAATACCGGATTTAATTAAATAATTAATACCTACCAGGTTAATTTTCGCTTAAAATAGTTAATTACATCCCATTATAAGAAGATAAATATTGTAAGCTAAATAAATAATTAAGAATATTGCATTTAATGTATCATTTTAATTTGAACTAATTATGTATGTAGACACTAAAGGAAGCTATAAAGTTAAAATGTTTACGATTCCTCAGATCTTACCGAACCCGCAGTTATTCAGACATAGATAAAAATATAGTAAAAAGTATAAAAAGTAATAAAATTTGCTACATTCGCGTGTTATCTGCGGATAATTTGCGTACTCGTCTATACTCTATAGTTTAAAAAAAAACTTGTCACGTTCTATTAATAGGTTATATTTGAGGCACTCATAGCCAGCAACAATCGCTGATCGGTAAACGATCGGAGGCTAAGCAACGCTTGGCAAGGTCAGTCAAAGATGGGTGACCACTTAGTCGCATTCTTATTTGTCCCACGAAATCGATACGCTTGCGCATTATCTATTATGTGCTTGCGCTGATCGTGCCAGCGCAGCGTGATTCATGCAATCAGTGGTTGGCGTGTGGACAATTTCGCTTCAGTTTGGATATTTCTGAAATGGAAATAAAAGGGTTATTGTAGAATTAGGCAACAGGCATATGACGAACTAAGGCCAAACTTTACAACCACACTGAGAAAAATTTAACGACGGCAAAATGGTTTTTGTAATTCCTAGTAGTGTTTTTAATATTTTTTATTAAACGTTTTGTATTTACAGCAAATGTTTTATGTAATGTCTCGCATTTATAAAACATTTGCTGTAAATACAAAACTTTTAGTATAACATGCTAAAAAGACTACTAGGAACTACAAAAACCATTTTGCTGTCGTAATTTTTTTTCTCAGTGCATCAGTTCAATGTTCAAATAAATAGGCCCTTTAACTTCAGTTTGAGAGCCGCTGTCTCCAGCGCAGGTAAATATGCACTAATAATGCGACTGGCGCCACGCTGTCAGTATTTTTTCTATTTTCATAAAATATCCCTATCATTGACTGGCTACTATTGAAAGAATAATTTAACAATTGTAGTAGGTACAGTCAAGAGCGAAAATATGAATACACTTTACGATTTTAAAATACACACAGTAAAGGAATTGAAGCTCGGAACATTATTGTAACTGTTCCAAATAAAATATTTGGTGGTAGAGCCAAGATGTAGCCAATTGACTGCAGCTCATATACAAGCTGACTTGACCGGGGTATAGCTGCGTTGCGTACGATGAGTGAGTAAGCTGGAAGCTCTTCCTCCCTTGCATACTTCCTTGTCCCACTCCTCAGGTCAGCAACCTGTAGGCTACGGCAACTGCTTAACTTCAAGCTGGCCGTACGATTGATTTTGTCGTATCGCCGAAACATAACCGATCTTGATTCCACTTCATGTTATGTCCAATAACTTGTCATAACTCGTATCATATCACGTGCGTGTTACGTAGCACGCTACTCGCGTCGTACTCCATATTCATGATATCGTGATATGCGCGGATCGCATGCGCGCGCGCACTTAGGGTAACGCACGCGTTGATCGCGCCGTATCGTAAACATGATGTGATGTGTCATAGATTATAGACGATCAATTGATATGGTGTTTAGATAAATGGTAACACAGAGTTATGGTGTATGCTGTCATTATACAGAGTGTCTTTGGCATCGTTGGCAATGTTTTAAATTACGATTCTAAGAGGCTATGCACACGGAGCAACTTAACTTGCACGGAGCAACGTTAGTTTTTTGGCAGTTGCAGCCAACAATTGCCAGTTGCAGCAACAGTTGCCGCGGTTGCCGCGATTGTTTTATACGAAAACAGCTAGTTGCGAGTTGCCAGTCGCCACAAATTTGCCCGTGTGCATAGCCCCTAAAGTCGAGTTTTAATTAGATAGGTGACGGGTGCTAATGTCACATTGATAGAAATATGTACAACAATTGGAGAAACATGATTTTCGGATTCCCCAAGAAGTGAGGCAATTTGTCAGTAATGTATCCGCCAATTAATTGATAGGTTTTGGGGGGTATTTTAGGCCTAGCCGAAGGCCATCCTGTGCATGACACATTACACAAATTTGAAAATGTATATTTTACTTGATACTGGCTATATGCGAAAAGCAAACCCATAACAAAAAAAAATAACATAATAAGGTTTCATTCACAGAATAGTTCTTGATCTTTAAATAATAAGTATGTATATTGACGGGCTTATACTAAATGGTGTTCACCAAACGCAGCCGCCTAGCTAGCTAGTCTAGACTTGTAAAACGTGCTGTGCGAGTCTGATGCGAGTCTGAGATCGGGTTTGCTAATTCGCCAATTTTTAACGTGCCAATTTGAGAGCGCGCATTTACAGATACCTTATTAAGTGTTTGGCTTACCCGAATAAAAATATTTTGAATTTAGATCGTCAGATAGTCAGTTTCTGTATACACGGCGACAAGGTTCACCACCTGTCACGTTGGGTTCTGACTATCTGGTGAAACGTGCGCTTTGAGTTGGTTAATACCTCCACAATGTGGTGGTGTATGGCCACTCAAGCCTCTGACTACCCCAGAAAGGGGATAAAATTCGTGACGTTACATTGAATTTAGATAGTCTTAAAATGTTAGTTCAGTTCGTTGCAGGATCCATTATTTTATCTTCATTAACCACATTCATATAAAAATAGTATAAAATTCTGTCGATATAGGCCATAAAAGTATAAAACGGTCAGATTGGTAACGCTGTATAGGAATTTCTCGGAAACAATCAGCTCCTCAGGAAACTCGCTTGCGCGAGCGCAACCCTATTTTGACAATTAAATAAATGTGCAGACAAGACTGTGTGGTACCTAGAATATACGGTTCCGTATCAAATGTAACGCAAAATTATACAATTTTAAGTATAGTCCGCGACAGGTCGAGATGACATTCGGGTTATGAGCTTTTTGCAGAATAAAGTCCGAATCAAAATTAGCAGGACCCGATAAACAATTAAAATCGCCTACAAAATTATTAAATTAAATTATTCTGTTGCGTTGCGGGTCCCGCTAATTTTCATTCGGATTTTATTCTGCAAAAAGCTCATAACCCGAATGTCATCTGGACCTGTCGCGGACTATATAGGTATAAGTTGGCAGAAAGGTTTATAAGTGGGGACCACATATCGGAAAACGCAGCGTGGGTAGGCCCCCCACAGGTGGACTGACGACCTAGTGAAGGTCGCGGGAAACCGCTGGATGCAAGTAGCATAGGACCGGTCGTTGTGGAAAACCTTGGGGGAGGCCTATGTCCAACAGTGGACGTCTGATGATGATGATGATGATGACCTATAAGTTGTTATTTTTTGTGACTACAGTGGCAAATAAATGTACGGCTCGCCTGATGTTCAGTTACCGTAGCCTATAGATGCTTTCAATAACAAAGGCATCGCTCGCACATTGCTGAATTGAAAAGAAGTGGGATGGAGGGAGGGGAAGCGGGTGAAGCGTTTTGGGCTTGCGACTCCCTCGCTCATCGTACGAAATGCAGCTGTAAAAGTAGGACTCACTCCTAGGTAGGAGGTAACTCGGTCTCATAAAGTGGGAGTTCGAGCAACGCGGCAGTCGGCAGACGTCAGTCGGTTTCATACAAATTTTGGCGATGACATGTGCCGCGACGGCAGACTGCATTAAAATTTCTATGAGATCAACTGACGTCTGACGTCTGCCGCGTAGCTCAAACTCCCACATTTACAAATTGTGGCGATGACATGTGCCGCGACGGCATCGTCATTCAATTTCTATGAGACCGACTGACGTCTGCTGTCTGCCGCTTGCAACGAACTCCTTGATAGCTACTAGTCCCTTGCCAAAGTCAAACAATAGGAAGGAACTCTACATCCTAGTCTCTACGGAATCCTAAAAAAATCCTCCGGCCGCTCTATAAAAGTAATTAACTTGGGCTGAAGATAATTGATGAAGCTCAGAGATTACTGCTCTTGCCCACCAAGTTACTATCAACTTAAACTTAACGATTCAAAGTTGAATTTTGAACGCACGTGTACCAGCATAGGGTAATAGGGGTACGAGAATGGGCGTAGAGCTTCAGAATAGTGGAATAAAGTTTTTTTGGTTCCTTCGACCCTACGGTATTATTAAAACATAGTAAAGTCCGGTTTTTGGTTAGGATGTGTGACGGATGACTGTTATGACGGGGGGTGTGTGTGGGGAAGGGGGGGGGGTAGGTAGGTAATTTCGGTAGAGTTTGTGCTCGAGGGCCTATTGCAGTAATTGGTGCTCTATATGTTATTTTGGAGGGCTCTATTTGGTATTTGGTGCAGTGGTTCAAGAGTAGGTCGCTGGGGTCACTGTATCGGGTGGTTGCGGGTTCGATTCCCGTTAGAGGAAAATTTCGGCAACAGTCTTTTCGTAATTTGTCCTCGTCTGGATGTCATTGGGATCGCCCCCAGTCCATTAAATGGTAACCATAGTACAAACGTTCATTAGTTTGGGACACAGTTGGTGTGTAAGTCCGGCTATATTTATTTATTTATAATGCATAATATAGTTTATTACAAAGCACATTTAATTACGAAAACATATAAACAGAAAATATAACCAAGAAATCCCACTGCTTCAATATAATTGATTAATTGCTTTTTCAAATTTGGCATGATAAAATGTATGTGTTTCTGATCATAGTCATGCAGACGAAATTCCTGAGCGATCTGTCGTCCGCACGTGACTGCACTACAAAGGGGCCAGCACTTTTGCATATAGTGAACTCTAGTGACCCCGCATAGCTAATGACATTTTTGGACAAATTCGCATTTGGAATCTATATTTAGACTATTAGTTTCCCCTTCAAACGAGGGGGAATCAGGCTCTATCATTTAAATTTGATCTACAACTAAGTTAATAGTATATTTAAAAAAAAAAATAACAATGTTTATTCAATATTTTTCTTACGTAAAATATTACTACTTATTTTATTAATACTGATTATAAGTAGTTTGCATACAATAATTATATTATTCCTAGTAATTAGGTACATGACTGTTTCAACAGAGTTTTTCATTTGTAAGCAAGTACTAAAAAATGGCTTTTGCTCACTTTACATTGCTCTACATAGATCCGTTTAGAATTCCATTAGCAGCATATTTCTGAATAGCATAAAATAGAGCATTAAACATGCCATTCAATGGCTCAATGCATGAACTACTTTTGCTATTAAAAAAAAAAAGAACAATTGATGAAACCACATCGTCATCGCTACACAATTTCGCGCACATCAGTAGCGGCAATGTACTTTACAAGTGGAGGGAGCACCTTGAAATTGATTTGCAGAATGGACCTTATACGAGTATAATGAAGCGCTTACAAAAGCTCAAAATTGTTGATGAATCTGTTGGCCCATGTGCTTTATAAAATATACCTTCAGACCTACCTAAAGTTCAGACCGTACCAAGGAACGTACCAGGAAGTATTTGTTGATCGACAGGCCCGTTGGCGTGGTTGGCGTGATGGCGCCTTTCACGCTGCAGGTCGTAGGTTCGATTCCTACCCGGGACATGCATTTGTGTGCATGAACATGTCTATATGTCCCGAGTCTGGGTGTATATGTATGTATATTAAGTATGTATTTACAAATAAAAAATAGTATATGTAGTAATATCAGTTATCTGGTTTCCATAGTACAAGCTCTGCTTAGTTTGGGATCAGGTAGCCGTGTGTAAAAATGTCCCAGGATATTATTATTATTATTTGTTTTTAAATACATATTACAAAGATTAAAGTTTGCTAAAAGAAATAACGGATTGTGATGACACTAATAAATTTTTCGGAACAATTTTAAAGTTATTTTGACAATTATAAGACTATTTGTAATCGTAAGATGTACTCTATAATAATCATGCAATAAAAAGTACTCAATATCCGAATACTGAATATCCGAATCGCCATATTATTCGGACATTAATGCGGTGTACAATTCTATTGCTTTCATGATAGCCGGCCGCATAGCGTTTTTTCTTTCAATTTCGTTACATATTCGTCATGGGCCGTACGGACTTTTGTACCTGTGCATCAGTTTTTTTTATTTCGTTTTCGACCATGTTTCGGATGAGGCCCGCTCTGCCTTCGGGGCTACGCCTAGGAATGTACTGTCGTGAACAAAGGTGCTTTTATTTATAGACATTATTATGTATGTAACACGTAAGTATTCGGAATTACGTTACGTAACTTACCTACTATCCGTCTATTTTAGTTTTTTTTCTTTTCAAACCTGATTCCTGCCAGTATTTTAATATAGGCCGATATTATTAAGGCTTGAAGTACTTATAGGTAGGTAGGTATTTTTTTTTATTAGTTGCAACCTGAAACTGGGATGTGTTTCTGTAATTTTAACATCAAAGTCACTGATGTAGCACCTTAGACTTCGCCCATGAAAACAACCAGAAAGATCTGTCAAAAGTGACATCTCACGGATGTGTCAACTGTCAAAAATGCACTCATAGTTGTAAGGATGTTTGACTTTAGTGCATCACACAGCAGCTCTTCTGATGCTATCCATCCAGCTCTCTCACTCGTACGAAACACAGCTGTAATAGCTACTTTACGCCTCTTCCGTGAGAGGGTGGTAGTACCCTGGTCGAGCCAGTCCTTATAAGAGCTAGTCAGTTGACTTCAGCTTGTCTCTAACATCTATCTCTATAAGAAATCTCTATATATAAAAATGAATCCTATTTCCAGTTGTCATGACTTGACGCGAGAACGGCTGGACCAATTTAGATGATATTTTTTTTATAATATTCCGCGAAGCTCAAGGCGGGTTCATACATAAAAAAATAATAAAAATATTGCCCAAAAAACGCTAAAAACACCAATTTTATGTAAAAATTATGATTGAAATTACTTTTAATTATGATCTACTAATTATGATGGCGTAACGAACGCCGGTGTCAAATGGCGACCACAAATTCCTGCAAATTCTTATTTTTAAATTATCAGACATAATTTTTATTTATCTATAAAGGGGAAGAACGGACGACGAACGGGGAAAAGGGGGGTTTAGTTCTTTTTCAGTTAATAACTTAATACAACATTTATTAACTCTGAGGCGGTACGAAGTTCGCAGGGTCAGCTTTTCCTAATTGTTCATTTTATATCATCAGACTGGGGTTACAGAATTATTAATATTTGCCGGGAAAAGGGAAGAACGGACGACGAACGGGGGAACGGGGGGTTTCGTTCTCTTTCGACTAATAAGTTAATACTTACAACATTTATTAATTCTAAGGCGGCACGAAGTTCGCCGGGACAGCTAGTAAAGTTTGTGTTGCAAAAGACTCGAGTTCTTTAGCCTCATTTGTAGGGCTCGAGCCTTTTGAAGAAACCTCGAAGTAAAGTAAATGTAAATGTAAAAAATGTAAATGTAACGTCACGACTTTTATCCCCATTCGGGGGTAGTCAGAGGCTTGAGTGGCCATACACCACCACATTGTGGAGGTATTAACCAACTCAAAGCCCACGTTTCACCTGATAGTCAGAACCCAACGTGACAGGTGGTGAACCTTGTCGCCGTGTATACAGGAACTGACTATTACCTAATCCCGAGGGATAGGTAGGTTTCCTCACGATGTTTTCCCTCACCGTCAGCGAACTGTAAATTATGCACATAGATGAAAATTCATCCATTGGTGCATGCCCCACCGTGGATCGAACCTGGGACCTTCTGATTGCTAGCCCAACCTGTTCACCCCTAGGCTACAGTCGCTGTCGCTGTCGAAGTAAAGTAGATAAAATAAAACTATTCTCTCCCCGCCAGTACCCTTACCTTTCAGACGTGTTAATGTGCGGCTCTTAAGGACAAAGGGGTTGATTTTTTATCGCGAGGGGTTGGTTATAACCCGTCCTTTATGCATTTATGATGTCCGCTTGTAAAACAGGCATATCCCATTAAAGGGCGAGATCGGGCCGTGTGTACTTCGGTAGCAGGCTCGCAGGGACGTGTTATATATAGTACGTTTTTTTATACTTGTCCTATTTGGTAAGCAAAGATGGCGTCCAGCGGGGCGATTGCGTAACTTTTTGTCAATGTTTCAATTGGTTTCGTTCATCCTGTGTCATTTATACACGTAACCATTGAAACATTGACAAAAAAGTTACGCGATCGCCCCGCTGGACGCCATCTTTGCTTACCAAATAGGACAAGTATAGAAAAAACGTACTATACATAAACTAAGCCTGCCGTTGCTATGAAAAGTGAGATTAGGGTTGGGTTCAGACACAGAGTAGCCCTTATTAGATATATGTATGAGAAAAACGTGGACATCGTTTTTTCATTTTCATTGTTCTATCTACCGGTAAATAGTTGAACTACCCGCTTCGTTTTATGTCGATGTTAGTACTAGGCCGACCACTCGGCCGAGTTGCTTAGGGCCAGTCCCCTTAGTAATTGGTCCATGGGTTCAGATGAGATTCGTGGTAGAGCCAAGGTGTACCCAATTGACTCGGCTATCTCGACTGGGGTAGTACCACCCTCTCACAGAAGATCGGCGTAAAGTAACTACACAGCTTTTCGTACGATTTGTGAGAGAGCCGTAAGCCCTATTATGTGTGTGGTAGAATGGCCTTGTCATCTTTTATGATTGGTCAGTCGGAATGGCAAAATGCTATCGATGGCAGTGGCAATAGCATACAGACTACGAATTTTACGAAAGTTGTTGGCGAATGGCGACTAAGAAATCTGTCAAAATTGCACATCTTTCATCATATCCTGCGCAATTGAGTTTTAGTGCGACATCGCACGAGGCAACCATGGTTGCGCCACCAGCGGGTGATTTGATAGCCGACACAGAATTAGTTGTGCTACCAAGCGGACACCAGGTGCGATACCCTCCATACAGCTCTATACACTTTGTTGGTGGAGCGACTGGTTGCGCTACCACTGGTTTCCTCGTGCGATATAGCACTTAGAGACTTGTCTTGGTCGGTAACCAAGACGACTGATGACGACGATCATACAATTTACCCTTCATTAGCTACGTCCAGATGTGTCACATGCCGCGCGAGGCAAGTTGCCTCATGAAGTTTGACTAGCCTCGCGCGAGGCAAATGCGCGTCCTGCCTCACCTGAGCGCTGTCATTTGCCTCGCCTAGTTTGGCATAGTTATCAGTCAGAACGATGTCAAACGTGTCAAACTAATTGCGCGGCTATACCTTTCTCTGTCTAGAGTGTCAGTTGCCTCGCCATTTGCCTCGCGCGGCATGCGACTGACGCAAACGACGTGCTTCGCGAGGCATGTGGGTGAGCAGCCTCGCGCGGCATGTGTATGTTGTAGACACGTCTATTGTTTTTCAACGCTCAATAGATGTGTCCATATGGCGCGCATGCCTCACCCGAGCAATCATATTATGACATTACGTCTATGCGTTCCGACGTCAAAAGTGAGTGCTCGCGCGAGGCATGCGCCTGATGTAGACGCCGCCAATTATTAAGTTAATACAGTAAAAAGGTCCGTCTGTCTTATTGATAGAGACGTCGGCAACCGGCCTGCACCGGACGACGTGGACGGCAAATTACTTAGATTCCCTTATAAGTTCTAGTTGGTATTATTAGCTTTGACGGCTCACAATACTTATACTAAAAGCGTTCTGTCTACTTATCCTTCATTGACAGAAACGTTGTATTTTTATAAAGCAATTGTAAGTAAAATGTGTAATGTCACGACTTTTATCCCCATTCGGGGGTAGTCAGAGGCTTGAGTGGCCATACACCACCACATTGTGGAGGTATTAACCAACTCAAAGCCCACGTAACCACGCATAGTAAGTAAGATTAGCCTATTTCTTATTCCAGAGCGTACACTATCTACGTTTCAAATGTCATTAAAATCGGTTAAGTAGTTATGGATAGGGGGCGTTCATAAATTACGTGAGGTGATTTTTGGGATTTTTCGACCGCCCTCCCCCCTGGTAAGATGTCGTGAGATTTTGCTCGACCCCCCTCCTTCGCCCTCTAATCTCGCGTGAGATTTTTCAAAAGCTATATTCTAGACTATTCTCGAGGAGAAACATGTTATACTTAATTTAACCCAGTTTTTAACCCCCGACGAAAAACGAGGGGTGTTATAAGTTTGACGTGTGTATCTGTGTATCTGTGTATCTGTGTATCTGTGTATCTGTGGATCTGTGTATCTGTGTATCTGTGTGTCTGTCTGTGGCATCATAGCGTCTGAACGGATGGACCGATTTGGATTTAGTTTTTTTTGTTTGAAAGGTGAGTTAATCGAGAGTGTTCTTAGCTATGTTTCAAGAAAATCTGCTCATCCGTTTGAAGACTATCAGCTCTTTTCTAGTTGATGAAAAGATATAAACAACTTCCACAGGTCTGATCGATACGAAATTTGAAATCCTGTCACTTGTCAATGATATTACAAAGTATGACAACCTTGACCTGATGCGCAGGCATCATCAGAAGAACTCCTCAACGGTGTACGGCATCTACCTTGTGTTTGGGCTCATACGATGCGTTTTGACGAGTACATGCTAATACAAGCTGGGCAGTTAGTACACCGGTAATATAAGTTTAAAAAGCATGAAATAAAAATTAAATTAAAAATTTAAAAAACCCCCGTAAAAAAAAATCCTTTAAAAAAGATAAAAATAATACCTGAATATTTTCACCCAAGCGTCGTCGTTGTGTCGGGGGACCGCTAAGTACATTACATTTAGAGTAACCTGTAGATGTAGAGTAACCTGCGGTCCCCCGACACAACGACGACGCTTGGGTGAAAATATTCAGGTATTATTTTTATCTTTTTTTAAAGGATTTTTTTTTGTCGGGGGTTTTTTAAATTTTTAATTTAATTTTCTTGCAATTTTACACTGTTTCTTGCGGTAAAAAAAACGCGATTTTTGCCGAGACCCCCCATCTCCCCCACGTGAGATTTGGTGAGATTTTGCTCGACCCCCTCCCCCCTAAATGCCTCACGTAATTTATGGGCGCCCCATATACGTGGTAACAAACATTCACGCACACAGACACACTTACTTTCGCATTTAAAATATTAAGGCCCCGCTTCCCCACCGCGCGTTTCTGCCGTCTGGATTGGTCGAGAACGCACTAGCCCCGCCCACTTTTTTGCGAAAATATCGAAAATCATTAATTGTGACGTGAAAATCTATTGCATCACCAAAATCGATCTTAATATCTTTAGGTATTATCTTTCTCCATCTTTTGCCGAAAAAAATAATAAAAAATTCCAAGCCGTTTAGAAGGAGATAGAAATTTTAAGACGAAAACAGCTTCATTTTGATTTTTTTTTCACATAGAAAAAGAGCATAAAGCACTTTTTTCCTGCTTATTTTTTAAATATGAGGGTTCAGTTTATACGGTGTTTTATTTTTCAAAATTTTTACTCCACTCGTCTAAGAGGAGATAGCCTCCAAAAATACCTCGTTAGCTGCTGTCCCCGTCTTAAGCAGGATTTTTAAAATCCTAATTTATCCATTATCTACCTGTTCTGCTAATCTTCTCAAATCAAGTAGGTATATCACTGAGCGCTGACATTCATTCAATGAACTGAAATGCGTTTTTTGTTGCGCATACGACGCTGTTTAGTTTCTAAAGGTGGCATTAATTACCGCGGAGATATGTGTGGAGATGGAACTGCGAGAAATGGAGGTGGTCATGTACCAACGTATTCTGTTTTGGCAGACTTGAAAAGTAATGAAAATTGGCAAATTTAATAGTTTTTGGGGAAGCTTTAGCTTATTGTTTATGATTCTCGACGGAGTTACGAGCGCATTCTCTTATATGTAATTGTTTAAGATAGTTACTTGTTCTGCCTGCTAACGCTTAAATTTGATATGCTTTTGAGTAATGCCTAAGTATTTATACCTACCGAAAATTATGTATGAGCGACTCTTTTAGAGCTAGATAATTTCACTCTTGATAACATAACAGCATAGAAAATAACTTTATACATTTAGGAGGTGGCTTATCAACTCCTGTGTAACACCATTTCCTAGATAATCTTTACAATACCACATCCATGGTTACTTCATTCGTTCATGTACACATCGAGAGTTACTCCGTCGTCGGCCATTTGCGGAATCGAGCGATGTTATTAAGTTTTCCCCACAATTAAACTTTACATTCTTTGAGTGGTTCGGTTAGAAAACTTCCTTTGATATGGCGGTGGCTTTTTTATGTTTTAACCGCGGTATGGCCGCTTTCTTAGAGATTACGAGCTAAATTGGATCGAGAACGGCGTTTGTACGATTAGTATGATTTACTACGATAGCATAACCTATTTACTACGAGGGTATATTAAGTATGTTATATGGTAGTACTACCATGTATACCATAGTGGTAGTATACGTGGTTTTATATTATTATTACACTCTTGTATGTGGAAGAACATAGGATGGGATTCGATAGGGATGGGGTTCGAGTTCAAGTCAGTCAACGCTCGCGCTGGGCTCGCCAATATTCGGGCAGCAATTTTGTAAATTCATCGGAATTTGTTGGAAAGCGTCTCTAGTGACACATTATAAACCGAATAAAATTGCAACCAGACCAAGTGTCGATCTTTGATAGATTTCCTCACTCTACAGTCTGACCATATTTGCTCTACCATCGTTGATAGAGCCAATAAATCATTGTTCAGCGTCCACTCTATCCATCATAGACACTTTTTGCTCAGAAAATGCGAAAGCGCCTAATGAGTATATGACGAGTTTTTTTGTTTTCATCTTCGCTCTGATTGGTTGGTTTCGAATTGAGAATGTACAAATTGGTGTGAATAAAACATGACGTGGAATACTTCAGGGTAGGATGAAAATATTGTAGATATTAGTTTCAAATTGTCCACTAAAGCTATGGGTTCCTCCAATAGCGGCGCCGTTATATGATGGCACCGCTTTTGGCGGAAACCAGCGCATAAGTGTAATTGTATTTTAGGATAAGAGATAGCTGGTAAAAAAACTATTTTTTCTAAGTGGACCTATAAGGGTTCCTTCTTTCCTTTGACGATACGATTTGTAACGATTTATATAGTAACTTACTAAAAAATAATTAAAAAGTAAATTATTTCCTTCATTGTTAAATAAAATCACGAACATACAAAAATATGTAGATAGGGTACACTCCAAAAAAAACCTGTCTTTCTTGTTTTCACATCAATAATATTATTTCAAAATGACGTTCAGCGATCAAAATGATGTACAACCTTTTGTCAGAGCTTTAGTTATAGAAATTGTAATTATGTTTTTGCGTTAAAAAAGTTATTAGCGGCGACTTTGATGTGTAAACCGTAAAATGTTGTATGCATTATGTTTACATGTTTACATCACTGTCTTTGTTTACACCGCAGCTGAGTATAAACGGTGGTTCGTGTTATTTCACTGTCAGACCTAGATTCAGGTATATAATAATATAATCTAGCGTGTAATAACTGCTTCATAAAACCAACATAAGCTCTCTCTCGGCACACTCGGCCTCATTTCTAACTTGAATGGTACAGACGGCAAAGGAAATTTTATATAAATCCCACTAATATTATAAATGTGAAAGTTTAGATGGATGGATTTATGGATGGATGTTTGTTACTCAATAGACGCGTCCAAATGCCGCGCATGCCTCACCCGAGCACTCATATTATGACATTGTGTCTATACGTTTCAACGTCAAAACTGAGTGCTCGCGCGAGGCATGCGCCTGATGAAGACGCCGCCAATGGCTGCGTCTTCATCAAGCGCATGCCTCGCGCGAGCACTCAGTTTTGACGTCGGAACGCATAGACGTAATGTCATAATATGAGTGCTCAGGTGAGGCATGCGCGCCATATGGACACATCTAATGGCGGCGTCTTCATCAGGCGCATGCCTCGCTCGAGCACTCACTTTTGACGTCGGAACGCATAGACGTAATGTCATAATATGAGTGCTCGGGTGAGGCATGCGCGCCATATGGACACATCTAATCACGCCAGAACGGTTGAACGGATCTGGATGAAATTTAGCACAGAGATAGATTATAGTCTAGAATAGCACATAGACAACTTTTTTTAAATAATGCGCGGACGAAGTCGCGGACGGAAGCTAGTGTATTATAAAATAAAAAAATATTTGGAGAAACTTACCTATTTGATCATGAAAATGTTTATTAATTAAGAACATGATTAGTAACAATATGAAATTGATTTGAGTGAATAAATATTCTCTCAGTCATCATACGAAACGCAACTGTACAAGCTACTTTATACCGATCTTTTATGAGAGAGTGCTACTACCCCAATCGAGCCAGGCCATATATGAACTGCAGTCCATTGGCTGCAGCTTGGCTCTACTACCAGTAAAAACAACAACAACACTTGATTTTCGAAGTTTAAATCATCATCATCATCATTTCAGCCGAAAGACGTCCACTGCTGGACATAGGCCTCCCCCAAAGTTTGCCACAATGACCGGTCTTGCGCTGCCCGCATCCAGCGGATTCCCGCGACCTTCACCAGGTCGTTGGTCCATCTTGTGGGAGGCCTACCCACGCTACGCAAGTTTAAATGGCAGAATAAAAAACTCTTTCTAATTATATGAAATTGGTGTCAAGTGTGCGGAATGATGAAGTTAGTTTTATATTCTATTCACACGATGTATCATAATGTGACAATGAATAGACGATTAGTGTTTTCACACAGGCTGTGCCGACACTGTGGGAACGGTGTTAGGGTCCTTGTACATTACAGTGTCGGTCACGGTGCGGCCGATGTCGGACAAATACGAATGGTCTGACGTTTGGGTGATATTATAATTTTATATAAAAAGCATTCAAGATTTATTAGAATATTTTATTTAATGTTACATTAATTTGACAACCGCTTGGCGAAGTGTTTTGAGTTTAGGTCACCCGGTCCTCTGCATCGGGTTGTGGCTTCGATTCCCACCAAAGACAAATTTAGGAAACGGTCTTCTCGTGATTTGCTCTGGTCTGGGTATCACTAGGATCGCTTTTAGTCCATTGTATGGTAGCCATAGTACAAGCGTTGCTTAGTTTGGGATCATACAGTTGGTGGGGAAGTCTGGCGATATTTATTTATGTTTTTCTTTTATTTCTAATTTGGTTTAAATGCAACTGAATACACAAGTTACTTACACTCACTTCCAATAAGAATACACAGGTCCATAATTGTACGCTTTTATTTCAATAAACAATGCATTTCTTCCATTTTCTTTGTATTAAAAATATTTTACCGAAACCCGACAGCGTGCCCTGTCTGACTGCTTATAACTCTATAGTATAGTGTACATAGAGCTTTATTTTTTATGTTACAGGCAAACTAGAGTACCTGTCAAAACATACCCATTCTAAATTGATGGATAGCTCTTGTTTAACATGATTTTTGAATTAATGCGCTTATAATTTCATGCTTACGGTTCTGTTTCGTTTTAGTGAGTTTTGGTATAAAGTGGGGTGTTTTATAAGTTTATAATGAGACATAATAAAGTTTTTCGCATGGCTAGGTTTATTGTTACTATTGAATTAATCGTGAGAATCTAGGGTATTTTGTTTTGATTACTTACTTAATATAATAAAAAAAAAAAAACCTAATACCTTCACAATGTGGTGATGTATGGCCAATCAAGCCTCTGACTACCCCATGGGGCTAAAAGTCGTGACGTTATATGAATATATATACTTACTTATTTCATTTAGTTCATTTATCGTGTCCACCGTCAGTTTGACTGACACTGACACTTCATCATAGAGCACATACCCACGAACGTAAATACAGACCTGGACTGTTCACTACTGCACAAAAAACGAGCCGAGCGAGATGCCAAAGTTGGGACCGTATCCCTCTAACTCCGAGTAGCCATGCCAAAATAATATTATCGTTGGGTAGTGATTGGTGGTTTTTAAATCAAGCAAATAAATTAATTTATTATTTATCGTGACTATTGTTTTATTATATAAACAATAGTCGCGATAAATAATAATTTAATTCATTATGTTTTTTTATTTGAATGATTGGTAGTTTTTAAATCAAGCAAATAAATATATTTATTATTTATCGTGACTGTTGTTTTATCATGTAAACAATAGTCACGATAAATAATAAATTAATTTATTTGCTTGATTTAAAAACTAACAATCACTACCCAACGATAATATTATTTTGGCATGGCAACTCGAAGTGAGAGGGACACGGTCCCAACTGGGGCCTCTCGCTCGGCTCGTTTTTCTGTCTACAGAATTATCAAGGTATAATAGACCTTAAACCAGGAGAATAAAGTTGAATTTCTTCTTAACCAAAAACTCAACTGGTTTATCCTGTAGTAATAAAAGATCCTTGCACATACCTAAGTGATGTAGCCTTCATCACAATCTTCAAAATCTTAGTTCCAGACCACGCTGACCCAGTGTGTGATGATGAAATTGGCTTCATATAACCATGGCTTTAGTTAACAGAAGGGCTAGAAGTGGCTGACGTCTACAAGCGTTCGTTCAAATCGCTACGCTTCATGTATGGAAATGACATAAGTCACGCGATCTATATAGCAACTTGTTGTTGATCTAGCGACGTAGACATTTCCATACATTGTGAAGTCTATTCTATTCTATTCGATTAGCGTTCATGCCACTTGTCTAGCCATTCTGTATTGATTCTTCTTTTCTGCCGTACTCTTGGCAAAGATCGTGGTCATCACTTAGGAATTAACACGCTTGACAACTCGTCGCGACTCCTCACGACTACTGCACTCCTGGTACCTGGGGGCTTACCACGACCTCTTGTCCCGATTCAATTATAGGAACGTTTTAACGTTTCAGCGACTTTTTGTGCAATGACGTACCTTATTGTCATGACAATAAGAAACGTCATTGCACAAAAAGTCGCTGAAACGTTAAAACAATACTGCTATAAGAGGTAGTGGTAGGGCCCCTGGTCCTCGAATAAGGAACCGTTAAACGCAGCCTTAACTTTATTGATTACAGTTACTATAAACGTTATTTTAACATAATTTTAAATCACCTTACACCAATACTTTATAACGATTTCACCAGTAGCTATCTCGGCTAGATAGCTGTCCCGATGGCGCGATTAGGCTAAGTAAATGAAGCGAGAAGCTTCGCAGGCTTACTAGAAAGCTTACTTTCGCTAATATCTTACGATCACACAAGTTATTCTTTAAAGTTCTGTTTATAAGGTCATTATTATTAAAGATGATATGATAAGGAAGAGGAAAAAGGCCATCCTAAGTGTGAGAATTTAATAAAAAACAGTTATCCGAATTTAATCAACCGCGCTAACTAAAATAGCTGGCTCGACCGGGGTAGTACCACTCACAGAAGATCGGCGTAAAGCAGCCATTACAGCTGTATTTCGTACGTTGAGTGAGAGAGCCGAAAGCCCAACCCCCCTCCCCCTCCCTCCATCCCTCTCCCCGTCAGGTCAGCAATGAGCGAGCAATGCCTTTGGTATTGTAAGCATCTATAGGCTACGGTAACTGCTTAACATCAGGCGGGCCGTACGCTTTTTTATACCGCAGACCTATAAAAAAACAAACCACGGCTGCTTTACAAAAAATAACTAGGTTCTGTAGCCCGATTCCCGTAACCAAAACCGTAACGATGTCTCAGCGATATAGTCGTTGATAGCCTATTCTTGTTACGAAAAGGCTATCAACGACTATATCGCTGAGATGTCGTTACGGTTTTGGTTACGTGAATCGGGCCACAGGGCCGAATCCGGAATCCCACTTAAAACCAATGCTCATCGCGCCGATGAGATTGAAAATAAATTGTATGTTAATCCGGCCCCGCAAGCGTTGTTCACTCGACAACCAATGTTATTTAAGATGCCCGATTTACATAAGTATACTTCGGTTTCTATCTAGATTCTCAATTACGTACGAAAGTGGAACTGTAATGCGTGGGGAATGCGCCGGCGCATGGCTAAATGCTGCTGTCCTATAGGCAGTCTCAATATTCTGTAAATGCTGTGCACAATTATGTTTTAAAGATCTACTATGGGATAACTATGAGGTATATTGGGCTTCCGGCATTCGAACTCCTCGTACGGAACGCAGCTGTAGCTGCTACTTTACGGCGATCTTTTGTGAGAGGGTGGTACTACCCCGGTCAAGCCGTATATGAGCTGCAGTCAATTGTCTACAGCTTGGGTCTGCCACCAATACCACCAATTTAGATGTAAAAATTTGAGAATCACACATCTGGAACCGCCAGATCGGATTCATGATAGTTCTCCCCACCCTTTGTTAACCTGAAGGACAAGTGGCTGACGACTACAAGCGTTCCTTCAAATCGCTACGCTTCATCTATGGAAATGACATAAGTCACGTGATCTGCATAGCAACTTGTTGTTGATCTACATAGCGACGTTAGACATTTCCATACATTGTGAAGTCTATTCTATTCTATTCGATTAGCTTTCATGCCACTTGGCTAGGGGGGCTGAACGACTCAACTCCACCCGCTCAGATTTCTCCCGAGTAGCAATTACCCCTGTTCCGGACCTGTCGGCTTTAGATCCATAACACATCGGGACGTCTTGGCGTCGTCGCCAGCCACAGTAGCCAACTAAGGGCGAGGCCCCACTAGCGCATTGCGCTGCGTCGTCGCAACGGATCAAAGGATCGACGGGCGAGAGACGAAGCGGGGGTGGGTGATGCGCCAGTACCAAAATCTTGCGACGACGCAACACAACGCGCTAATGGGGCCCGGCCTTAATTCGTATTGAAATGTATGACAGGTAACACACTTGGCTACGGATTGGCGACGTCGCCAGCAATACAAATTGTTTGGATGCGTAGCCGGCGACGTCGCCATGGCGTCCCGGTGTGTTATGGCCCTTACGTACCTGTCTCAAAGATTGATCAATATTCCCATCTAATTATTACACTGACATAATTTATAAGGCCCTGCGCACACGCTCTGAATACCGCGGAAGCCGCCATCACGTGCGCGAGCGGACAGTGTGTCCCAGCATATTTAGTGGCCCATTCAATACAGAAGCCTTTTTAATTATTTACCCTCGCTACGGTTTACAGCTTGAAGATAGATTAGATAGCATTATGGTCTCGTTTCCGTGATCTTAGTCATAGAGATTTAGTTTGACGGCGGGTCTATGCAACGTAGACATTGAGCTAATGTACTGCGTGCTAGAGGCGCTACGTTAGGTAAGAGCGTTGGCGGGTAAGAGAGAGAATAAGTAGTATGACTGAGTGGAGTGCGGTCATAGGGCCGCAATTAAATGGGACATCGTAGATGCACAGTGTTTGCTCTAGTATGTAATACATAGTAGCTCAATGCCGATAGATCCGATAGTTGGTCATAGAACAATCGGACCAGCTTTCTGTAGGAAGCCTGCGTAATATTCCCATTTGTGACAATATGAAACCTTCACACTGATTTAAAGTTCTAAAAGTTTCGTCAGTGCATTCGTTCTGTTTTACCGACAGGCACTTCTTAATTACCGACGTAACAAAGAAGGGTTTTATAAGTAGCATTTTTAGCAATCTGCCCGTTTATTGTCTGTGACATTAAAGCAGGCATTACATTATCCAATTTGCAGAGCGCTAAACTAGTACAGCAGTGCGAGATTGTCCTAGATTTGGATCACTAACGGCCGAATACTCAAAGGCCACTTCAATATTTAAGTCCCACTTAGCAGTTTGAGACGTCGTTAACTGTCATTTTTTGTATGGCGTGTAAAAGTTAAGCAGCTCTCAAATTTAAGTGGCGTACGAGTATTCGGCCGTAAGCCTTTAAACCATCCAATTTTAGCACACTAGCTCATCTAGCGCTCTACAAATTCGATAATGTAATGCTCGCTTAATTTATACTAAAAATAACCTAATACCATAAACTATTAATAGATAAAACCTCAAAGAATCTGACAGTTCAATGCATGCGCATAGTCCGGCTACTTAGCGGTAACCTCTGCGGCCGGGATGCGCCCGCGCATGCCGCCGCGATACCGATCGGGCTCAAAATTTACAGTTAAGACTTTGTCGCGCGCTGCACCATCATTATAACTATAGTGTGGAGCGGGATTTATGCGTTAGCTTAGATCGAATAGCAAGTTACTTTTAGGAGCATATAAGCTGTGGTAGAGCCAAACTGCTGCAAGGTAGTACCACCCTCTCACATAATATTGGAGTAATGTTACCGCTGCGTTTCGTACGATGAGTGAGAGAGCCGGAAGCCCAACTCTCCCCCTATTCCCCTTCCTCTGTCCCCCTTCAGGTCGTCAACGTGCGAGCGATACCTTTGGTATTGCAAGGATCTATAGGATATCGTAACTGCTTAATATCAAGCGGGTCGTGCAATTGTTTGCCATCTTAGTAATATAAAAAATAGAGTTTGCTAATTAGCCAAGATTTGACGTGCCATTTTGGGAGTACGTATAACGGGACATCGATGTGATGTACGGTGTCTGCTCTAGTACGTACATAGCTCAATGCTGATAGATCCGATGGTTGGTCAAATACCGATAGAACTATATTTTTGGAGAAAACCTGCGTATAGTTCCCTTTTGTGTTGATATGAAACCTTCATGATGTATGTTCATAGTTATACTACAAAATTTCATACAAAAGTTGTGTTAGTGCATTTGTATGAGATATAGTTGTTGTTGTTCAGCGTGCAGTTCCACAGCCGAGGGGCATCGCATACGCAACTGCGAGCGCACATACCGCGCTATTGTGCCGGGCTGATCCACGCGATACGGCGCGTTCCAGCTTTACAGTTACCGCCTCCCGCGCCTCGTGTGTGGCGGTCTTCCTGCATAGGGGCGTAAAAATTTATACGTAATACTACCAACATTCTATACCCTTGCATGAGTGCATCAGAGCTAACAGCAACAGGGACAAATGGCGAGAGAACGTGAGGCGAGCAACATCAAGAGCGTAACGACTTAGAAGACTTATACAGGGTTATTGGAAAAACATTAACAACCTTGCAGGACTGTAACTGTCATCAAAAACAACAACTTTTGTTCTATGACTTTTTAATTTCATTTCATTTCTAGCCTGTACTGTCCCACTGCAGGGCAAAGGCCTCCCCTCCCTTTTTCCACTTGCTCCGGTCTATGGCTACCCGTGACAAATCCGTTAAGTAGGAGTCCAGCTCATCTCGCCATCTTTTCCTGGGCTCCAAAACACGCATAGCTGACGAAGGCCTATGACTTTTCACAAAACAAAAAAAAAACACAAAAAATCACACTCCTAAAATGTAGGAAACAAGAACCGTTTAGGAACTTTAGGGCAAAGTGGAATACAACCACGTACCATGGCTTTCCTCTAGATGAGAATATTTTCTTGTTTCATACATTTTAGAAAGTGATTTTTTGTTAAATGTATTATGTTTTATAAAAGTCATAGAACAAAAGTTGTTGTTTAGGATGTCAGTAATACAGTGCTGCAAGGTTGTTAATGTTATTCCAATAACCCTGTATAATGGAAATGATACTTGACTGGGCCCCATTGGTGCGTCCAGATGCCTCGAATGCCTCATCCGAGCACTCATGTAATGACATATGTCTATGCGCTCCGACGTCAAAACTGAGTACTAGACTGGCATGCGCATTTATTTAATTTATATATTTTTATAGGACTGCGGTGGCAACAAAGCGTTTGGCCCGCCTGATGTTAAGCAGTTACCGTAGCCTATAGATGCTTACAATACCAAATGCATCGCTCGCACATTACCGACCTGAAGGGGAGTGGGATGGAGGGAGGGGGAGGGGAGTGGGCTTTCGGCTCTCTCACTCATCGTCCGAAACGCAGCTGTAATAGCTGCTTTACGCCGATCTTCTGTGAGAGGGTGGTACTACCCCCACATGGTGGCATTTTGACATTTATCTAGATAATGTACTTATGGCAGTGTATCAATTCAATTCAGGTGCCAATGACGTGAACCTACAAATGGACTGCAGTGAAAACGCAGACAGCCCCGTTAAACGATACCATTTGATATTTAATGTTGTATCCGCCATTTTATGTTGCGATATTGTTGTGCGTTATTTATTGACGTAAACGACAGTCGCTGTGCTTAGTTAGGTTGTATATTATGTGAGGAGTGGGATATTGTAGGGATTAGATTCGTGTAAGTTCAGCAAACAAATCCTTATTCTGTAATATTCCGCTATATCCGCTATAGCTCCGCGTGCTAAAAGAAGCTCATCAATAGGTGCGCCAGAGTGATTGCCTCACGTCAAATTTGAGTGCTCGGGCGAGGCATGCGCTTGATGTAAACGCGGCCATTTAGTGCGTCCGGATGTCTCGCATGCCTCACGCGAGCACTCATGTTAAGATAATATTATGTGTATGCGTTTCGACGTCAAAATGTTGTGCTCGGGCGAGGCATGCGCCTGATGTAGACGCAGCCAATTGGTGCGTCCGGATGACTCGCATGCCTCGCACGAGCACTCGTGTTATTACATTATGCCTATACGTTCCAAAAACAAAATTAAGTGCTCAGGCGTGGCATGAGTCTGATATAGACGCAGCCATTGATGTAAACTCTCGAATTTTAAACCTCCATGAACCAACCGTTGCAAACACAATCCCCCAAAATTATCCATTATTATTAACCACACCGTAACAGTAACACAATACTATTAAACTGACCGGTATCCGAGAGGTTTTCGGTAACTTTTTGGAACGTATAACTTTTATCAAGGCGTTGTTTCGAGAATTCACAGTCGAGCGGGCCCGGCCATAGTGGGGTTTCTTGTGGCTACGCTTTCGATCTTTTTTTGGGGTACTTTTTTGATGGCCGCCTATCGTATTCGGTTGCGAATGCCGGCAAAAGGACGGACCACCTAATAAAAGGTAGGGGTATTGTGTGAGTCGGGATATATTTGATGTAGTGTACGAATTTTGTTTTTGAGGACCGTTTGGCGCAGTTCAAGTGTAGGCCGCTCGACTTAATGCACTGAGACAAATTTTGGACAGCGTCTCAAGAAGATTAAGGGCTGTATCACACCTGGCGATGCGTTTGGTGACCGTCGCCAAGTAGACTCCTGTCATAATTTGACATAATTCAATACGAATTATTGGCGACGGTAGAAAGCGACGTCGCCGGCCACGGCGTCCCGGTGAGATAGACCCCTTACTCTCAAATTTACAGAAAGTTATGATGAACTTTCATTGGTATTACAAATCACTTTTGTCCTTAGAAATGTTTTTAAAACCATTGTAAACTTGCGAAAAATTCGGAGGTTTGTATTTAGTTACTTCTGACAAGTCAAGACAAGTTTGACAGTTACCTTATTAAGCCGCCTTTCCACTAGCAATTTCGTGCGTAGCGTGGGTAGCGTACGCCGTGGTGGAAAGGCGGCTTTAAAGGCGGGAGTTCGAGCAACACGGCAGATGACGGACGTCAGTCGATCTCATAGAAATTGAATGCCGTCGTGCCGTCGCGGCAAATGTCATTGCGACAATTTGTATGAAACTGACGTCGACAACTGACGTCTGCCGTCGTGCCGTCGTGATCGAACTCCTACCTTAAGGTCTGGTATACTCCTGACGACCAAGCATACCCCGTCCACAGAAGATCTTCTGATATCCTTCATAAAAATGATTTACGGAACAGCTCAGCAAATCGCGACTTGTAAAATGAAATTACAACGCCCACTGGAGCGGCTAACACTGAATTACTAACAGTCCCTCACAATGACCGCTGAGAATTTGCTATTGAATGCGAACTTTCCAACTTAATGCTGCTTATTTATATGAAGTGGAAAGTCAAGTTACTGTGAGATCGAGGTCTGCGTTAAGAAATGTGTGGTTAAATAACGATAGGGTAGCCAGTTGGTTTGGTTATTGAACAAATCCATGGAAGAAAGTAACCCCGGGTTAGCAGTGACCAAAACATTATACGGACCTATTTGACTACAGCAAAAAATTGTGAAGATTTTTTTGTTATAAAATACAAAAACCGACTCTTAAGAAATGCGACAACTTTAGTATCGTTGCGGCAAGTCAGTTTCATACTTGCTGAACTGTTAGGGTAGGAGTTGGTTGCGGGCGGCAGTTGCGGCGACGGCAGTTGTCGCTGTCAGTTGCATACAAAATTGTCACGATGACATGTGCCGCGACGGCACGACGGCACTCAATTCTATGGGATTGACGTCTGCCGCCTGCCGTCGGCCGTCTGCCACCCGCAACCAACTCTCACCATTAAAGAAATCTTCGTGAAGAAATCTACACAGCTTTCGAAATGACGAGTGAAGTTTGCCTAAACGCACTGGGCCAATGACACACGCCATCAAAATGAAATTAAATTAACATGAAATAAAAAAAAAAACACCATAGCACACAAAATTAGAAGAGTAACGGCCGAATACTCAAAGCCTACTTAAATATTTAAGTCCCACTTAGCAGTTTGAGACGTAGTTAACTATCATTTTTTGTATGGCGCGTCAAAGTTAAGCAGCTCTCAAATTTAAGTTGCGTACGAGTATTCGGCGGATAGACATATAGATAGTAGGTATACAACGAGCAACATTTCTTTCAGTATGTGCTGTGCCATCACGCCTCTATTCCTTGATGGAGTAAGCAGAAACGTACTGCAGTGCCACAGCTACTAACATTTAAGATTTAAATGAACATTCCCGTTATTCACACAAGCGAAACACATAAAACATGAAACGGAATGAATAAACCAAACGTATCCGAGTCGGAGAAAGCGCCATCAATTCAGCAGTCCTTGTAATGGATGTAAAACGCACTTAGCGCTTTAGTCTAGTCGGGCAACATGGGTGCACACCATTGATGTATTATTTTAGCAGATATGGTACCTTTTAACATTGCTATCACCAGAATTATGCTCAGTGCACCACTATATGAACTACTGGCCGTGCCCCGCGGCTTCGTCCGCGTGGAAATTGATGTGCAAGATTAGCCTATGTCTTAATTATTTCATTAAAATCGGTTTAGGTGTTATGGAGATACGTGGTAACAAACATTCACACACACACATACTTTCGCATTTGTATCATTAGTAGGAAGTTGGATAGATACCCGACTGAACTAGCGTTGTTTAATTAGCAATATATAACATGTAGAGCTTTTAGGGTAAGTAATTTACTAACTCTAAGAATCAAAAATGTAGAGGTACAATCTCTTCCTCTTCTTATCGTATGGTTCCCTGGTACCTGTGGGGCGATTGCATAACTTTTTCGTCAATGTTTCAATTGGTTTCGTTTATCCGGTATTGCATTTTCAGTTGAAATTAATTGAAATCCGGATGAGTCTAGAGTTCACTCTTCCCGATTTCAATAAATTTCAATTGATAAAGCAACACAGGATGAACCAAACCAATTGAAACATTGACGAAAAAAGTTACGCAATCGTCCCGCTGGTGTCCGAGTTTTTCAAGCCGCCCGAAGGCCTCTGACTGCTGCCTAGATGACAACCGGGACCGACTTTTTACGTGCCCTCCGAAGCACGGAGACGCTCAGTTCAAATGCCACTAAATAGTCACCCATCTCTGACTGACCTTGCCAAGCGTTGCTTAACCTCCGATCGTTTACCGATCAGTGATTGCAGCTGGCTATGAGCACCTCCTTTTAGTGATATAAGTAATATAACACCTCTTTTGCGGTGGTGTCGGTAAACGATTCGTCGCCCGCCGGTAACCGGAACCCGTGTAGGTTAGCCGTCAGTAGGTTAAGGAATAGAGCAACCGTGTAACGCTACCTGGTGAGTGCGGGTTCGATTTCCATGTGTGAAGAGAAATTATACTATTAAAGAATGGATTATAAATTATATTATCACAAGATGCATGAGCGACTGTAGCCTAGGGGTGAACAGGTTGGGCTAGCAATGAGAAGGTCCGAGGTTCGATCCCCGGTGGGGCATGCCCCAATGGATGAATTTTCATCTATGTGCATAATTTACAGTTCGCTGACGGTGAGGGAAAACATCGTAAGGAAACCTACCTATCCCTCGGGATTAGGAAATAGTCAGTTCCTGTATACACGGCGACAAGGTTCACCACCTGTCACGTTGGGTTCTGACTATCTGGTGAAACGTTGGCTTTGAGTTGGTTAATACCTCCACAATTTGGTGGTGTATGGCCACTCAAGCCTCTGACTACCCCCGAATGGGGATAAAAGTCGTGACGTTACATTGATATTATTTTTTATTTTTTTATTATGAAGATGCATCAAAGTGAATTCCTTTCGCTTCCTCAGTCCCACTCCATTTGAGGTCGGCAACGTGCGAGCATTGCCTTTTTTGTTGCAAGCATCTATAGGCTACGGTAACTACTAGCATATACCCGCGGCCCTAGTGTATATGTTATTCCAGAACATAACGTATCTCTGTAACAAATTTTATGCATATCGGTTCAGCCGTTCTTGCGTAGAACTCAGTCAAACTTACAAACACATTTTCGCATTTATAACATGAAAAGATAACTTAAAAGCTTTCGGTATTCAGTTAACATTCAACGGTACTAACCGTTGCATTAACATTATCTAACTTAGAACTAACTTAGAGCTAACTTATGTTGGAGTTAACTCGAATAATCGTCCATCATTTGTTTTGCGCAGATTCCATTAAGTTTTATTGCGGTGTGCGGTAGTGATATATCGGTAACGGCGGTTAAGTTGGAGTTAAGTTATCTTTTGGCTACTGTATTTTTTGTGGAATAATTTTTGATTGATCCAAGCAACGTGATTCTTTGATCGAAGGATTACTACCTAAGTAATGTGTTTTAAAGACTATTTCACTACGGTAATGTATGTTTGGTTCCCAGGTTCAGATTACCGTGGGAATCAACGAATTAAAAAAAGTCTTCAAGTCCTTAATCCAATACAGGAGTGGACTAACTTAACGGCCTAAAAGAAGAACTTCGTTATAAATAACTTACGTCACCATAATCTATATTTTTAACGTAACGTAACCTAAATATCACAAGGACTAGTTCAAGGTCAGCCAATCAAAAATTAGACCCAGTTTCCGGTCAAAACATACTTAAACTCGAGTGTCTCCCACTGGAGGGCGCTCGCGAGCTTACTAACCTGCCGTCGCAGGTTTTTTACCTTTTAAACCTTACCCTCCAATGTAAAAACAACCCTAAAATAAAACGGGAGAGTCCAAAATAAAATGGGGCGAGATATAGCAACCACGCTCACTTTTATTTAAATAAGGTAGTCAACGCGTGAGCGGGATGGAGGAATTTAGGGGTGCGCGCGAAAGGGATGGATGATAGCGATGTTGCCGCGCTTTTTGGTAGTGATGGGAAGTGTCGATAGAATTTTTAAGGATTTTTCGTTTACATATTTTTGTCGTGTTATCGAGACAGGTTTTTGACGACATTCCATAGGTATGAAGAATTTATCTTTGGCTGCTTAGCTCCTATTAAGTTTTAATTTAGGTATCTTAATAGATCCGATATTATGATAGCTCAAATCGCCCACGAGTTACAGACACGTATTATTAATTAGAAATTACAAATTCAGCAGAAGCAGAATTAATATATAATTGACATAAATTAAGATTTTTTGTGTCTATGAAAGTATTTAAAGGAATTTATTAAAACGAATTTTGTATGATAATGCGTTAATGATTCATTGTTAATAATGCGAATATATTCAGAATGTTAAACATCTTTTATTTGTAACACAATTTGAAAGAATTTTTGTGAATAATGTACTTATGACGTAATTATGTATATACAAATAAGAAAAAATGTAGCATGGAAATATTTTTGAGATATGAAGTGTTGAAGTGTACATACAAAACGTATTATGAATGGCTTGCCTTATAGGAAATTGCATATTAATGATATGGATGAATGGATAATATTTGTATATTATGTTAATTTCTTAGTTTTATTAACATCTTTCAATACAGTTCGGAGTCAACACAGATTGTTTCATAAATCAATAATTTGATTTAATTACCTTTGCTAGCAAAGGTAAAAAGTTTTTCAAGTGTAGGGCGGATGTTCTAAATACATATTTAGGAAGGTTCAAGGTAGAATTAATGAAAAAGATTTAAAACTTGAAGAAGAATTAAAATATGTTTTTGCTAAATACGGATTAGGAAATGCGGTATTATGTCAAACGTATCTTTTATAAAAAACCCGTATCGTAGTTCCGGCCCCCATCCCTAACAGCCAGATGGCGTCGACAGGCCTGCGAGCCGACAACTCGAATTCGGCCCGTTCGGAATTCTTCGCGTCGCCTCCACCTCGTGACGCATGCGCACTGCGCGCGTCTCGGGATTTTGGGGGCCGATGGAAAATTATTTTTTTGAATTATTACTTTTTTCACATTATTAGGTGCCAGAAACCAAAAAAGGAACATAATTTTTGAATATAGAAATAAGGAAATATTTTGACAGTAGGTATCTATCGACTAAGCGATGCTCTCGGTGATCTAGATACGTTTCTAGGACTGTAATTATATATTGTAACTATTATGTGCGATTCCTAATCACACCACTAATTAGTTCTAAAGAAAACTAGGAGTTTATAATTACGTAAATATCGCCAGACTAACACACCAACTGTATGGTCCTAAAATAAGTAGGTAACGTACCTACTATGAGTACCTACCATACAATGGACTGAAACGATTCCAGTGACACCCAGACCAGGGAAAATTACGAAAAGGCCGTTTCCGAAATTTGCCTCACGAATCACGCACTGCGCCAAGTGGCCGCATGAACGCATTAACGCGTGGTGGCGTGTAAATGAACCTACAAATAAATTATTTAATTAAATAATTCTGCAAGGGTTGTGTAACCATAACCTTAAAGACCACACTCCCTCGTTTTAAATTGCTTATCTTTAGTGTCCATAAAACTGCTGTAAATGCTGGCAAATGAAATGGATTTAAAAGTGCACGTGCACCTGTCAGCACTTACAGCACCGAACTGCTCAGTGCTGTGAAATTGATGGAAGGATTCGATCACTTGATTGGTAGCTTTCAAAACAACGCCCAGTCCAAACTCTTTCCTTTAAAAAATTATATTTCGAATTTTCGAATCCCAAAAGTTTAAATTTCGAGTGTTAATTGTTCCTGTGGGCTATACGCGCGCGAGAAATGTCGGGGGCGAGAGTATACTCAACTAATTCACACTATTAGGGCCCAGAAGATAATAGGCGCGGTTTTAGGAGCCGTGTTGTGTGCGGGGGGCTTTAGATTAGGGGTTTATGTCCGGGGAATTTTATTATAATCTCGCACCCTATTACTCTGAAAGTTAATTCATATCCCTTCGTGAAATAGGAGCTCAGAATATGCCTATTTTACATTACCTTGGCCGCTTTCTTTCAGTTAGGGCTACGACAAAAAACACACTGATTACAAATAAAATAAGAAAACTAAAAAAAACTAGCCGCCAAAATAGAGTTTTTTCCAATTTACAATGGTCTTACAAAGCATTTTTAGAAAAAAAAAGTGATTTGTAATGCCAGTGTAAGTCCATAACTTTCTATTTGAGGGTAGCTTTGTAAGCCTAAGTACAACCGTAATTAGTAGGTACTTAACAATTAACTGAACTTCAAGTATTACTTGAAATTAAAGTTTTGGCGTCGTCAAATTTAATACCTCAAGGAAATCCTTTGAGAATATCAAAGATGGCTAGCCTCCTAAGCTTCTCTATGCTTCTAACGTTTTAAAGCGTGTTTATGGTTTTGTATAATTATGTTTCTGAACGGATGTCTGGACTGACGCAAATGACATGTTACTAGTCTCGTTCCACAACTGACTCGTTAAACGGCTGTTTAAGCTGATTACGAATGGTTTACGAATTGTGCAGTCGCCTACATTTCTCAGGTACCATTTCCAGCATAATGGGGGTCTATGACGACAACATAGCAATTCTGCGAAAGCAATTAGTTTATCTGATTTTCTAGCAGAATCCTTAGCAATTCCACTAAATTTCAGTAAAATGGTCATAAATGGCGTACCTAAAATGTGTGACTATTTTACGGAAATTGCGTTAGCAGAATTCCTATGTGGTCGTCATAGGCCCCTGAGTTCTCTTTATCAAATCATAAAAAAAAAAACATTTACTTAATGAGACCTTTATAGTTATAGGCTGAAATATAAAAACAAACTCATTTACACCACTCTAAACATTCAAAACTCATTAAAATAACTCTAAAAAGTACAATTACAATACAGGGGGCTTACCACCACCTCTTATAGCAGTTTTGTTTTTACGTTTCAGCGGCCATTTATGCAATGACGTTTCTTATTGTCATGACAATAAGGTACGTCATTGCACAAAAAGACGCTGAATCGTTCAAACGTTCCTGTAATTGAATCGTAATAAGAGTTCGTGGTAAGCCCCCTGGTCAAATTAGACTTTAATTAACCTAAAATAAACTGCTTTAAAATGTAATGCCAACATACAAAGACAAGGCTACAGTGGCGTGCACTAAAATAGTTTTTTTATTACAGAGTCTATTGCGTTTAGAGCCTGAGGTGCTAATAATTGGACAAACATTTGAACGCTACTGTACGGGTTCAAGTATTTCTGTTCTCGTATTCTGGGGATGGTCTTTACTCTATGGAAATAGTTAAATAAATAAATATCGCCAGACTAACACACCAACTGTATGGTCCCAAACTAAGCAATGCTTAGGTATACTATGGCTACCATATCGACGGGCCAGTTGGCGTGGTTGGCGTGATGGCGCCTTTCACGCTGCAGATCGTAGGTTCGATTCATTTGTGTGCATTTGTGTGCATGAACATGTCTGTATGTCCCGAGTCTGGGTGTATATGTATATTAAGTATGTATTTACAAACAAAAAGTAGTATATGTATTAATATCAGTTATCTGGTTTCCATAGTACAAGCTCTGCTTAGTTCGGGATCAGGTAGCCGTATGTAAAAAATCTCCCAGGACATTATTATTATTATATAATGGACTAGGGGCGATCCCGGTGTCACCCAGACCAGGGCAAATTACGAAAAGGCCGTTTCAGAAACCCGCAACCCCAGCAACCCTAGCCACCACCATAGCACAAATGTTAGGCCCGTATTAATAAATGCATCTCAAAGTTGAGATCGATCTTAAGATGCATTTTTAACGTTTAATGTATGGAACATCTGTCAAAAACAGCGTCTCAAGTACGATCTTAATCTTAAGATCGATTTATTAATACGGGCCGTAGATTCATATATCTTACCATTTGACACATAGAAAATAACATCAATAAAAATCTGTTATAGCTGTATTTATTTCATCCACGAAAAATACAAAATAAATAAGGCTTCTTCACACGTAATTGAATTTCCAGAAATTGGGATGGTACCCCTCCTACGTGGGGGAGAGGTTATGGCACGTACGACACGAGACACCGCGAGAGGCCTCGGATGCTGCGTCGTGCCACTGAGAAGATATTTTTATTACAAAGACAAAGAGATTTTTGACAGCTCTAATGCATAAGCGGTAGCGAGTTATCTTTAGAATTTGTGTGTTAGGACTTTTCAATACTTAAAACGCTGAAGTAGTACAGTATAGATTGCTGAGCCTAAAATGAAAGTGTTTTTTATAGGGATACCTTAAAACGTAGATTTCAATTTTAAAATAATAGTGATAAACTGTAAATTCTAGATTATGGGGTATTCTAGATTTATTTTATGATACTTAACCAAAATTAATGACCCATGGTGACACTTAAAATATCTGCTTTTTTATGTTATGCTAGCCAATTTTTTTGCATTTTATATCTTACCTAATTTATTTCAAGTATAAAAAAAAGTTATTTGTATCAATCATAGTCCTATCTAAGTATACTTAGGCTCGTATTAATAAGTGCATCTTAAGTTTGAGATCGATCTTAACATGCAGTTTTGACGTTTAATGTACGGAACAGCTGTCAAAAACAGCATCTTAAGATCGATCTCAACTTTGAGATGCATTTATTAATACGAGCCTGATTTTATCAGTTTACCCGCTTCAGCGCATCACGAACACCGCCTCCGAACAGCACAGTTCCCAGTACGCCATATCAGGGGATATTATCACCCACGTCCATCTGCGGTCGTGTGGAGCTCGCCACTCCGCGCTAGATTATGAGAGAATCCAACCGGTGACGACATCGCAGCTAGACCTAGCGTCATAGACAATAAAATAGGATTTTTTGTAAGGGTTAAGACAGAGGAGAAAAATGCACGAGCAACTGGCCCCATTGAAAATAGGACCGTATTACCATAGCCTAAAGTCGGCTAGCGCGTCTGAATGCAGGCGCGGTCGCGAACCAGTAAATTACTCGCGCATTTTTTCGCTCCGTCTGAAGTGACCCTAAGTAGTTCAAGTTTAGAACTTAGCGAGGTTTATTGGGACATCATATTGCTTTAGTATAGAAGACTATTGACAATATACAGGGTGAGGCTAGATTATCTGGTTACCCCATACAAATTCCCACAACCCCATAAAATTGTATTGCCATTCTCGGTATTAATAAAATATTTCTTTTTTTTTCGCAGGTAAGCTCGCGATATCATCATAAGGTAAAATTTATGATAATGGTTATTGGTGGGGATGGGGGTGGACACATGCTCATTCTGTATTCTACAGCTAGCGTGGGTAAGGCCTTTTGTTTGTTGTTTTTTTATATACAGTATGTTTTTTAGACGATGGACTTTACAGCCAATGATAATCATGCTTCCACGTAACTGAAAAAAATATAAATAAAAAACACTAATAAATAACAGAGAAATGAGATGTATTATCAAAGGGACTCTTTTCGTGTAAATTACATTAATCAGTTTTCCCTTCGTACTTCATTTTATTCATTCATATTTCATTAATTCGCATTTTATTCGATAATTAATTACTTTTTCACATACATATTTGGAATGAGAATCGAATACTAAATACCCTCCTCCAATACGTCCCTTGCTTTACTGAACACCCTTTATATTTTATTTTTAATGTAAGCATGTTTTTCTTCTTGGCAATCAGCCACAGAGTTGAGTCAAGGGTGCCGATGTAATAAGGCGAGTAACACTCTAGAGGGAAATTAACAAAAAAAAAACTCAACTAAGCAAACTTAAGTGCAGTCTTGAGTTGCTAAAAGGACACCATTTCTAAGTTGTCATTTATGAGAACGGTTTATTAATACCAGCCGGTATTGTCCTTTGAATTAATTCATAATGACGTCATCATAATCAGATTAATTATCGATATCGATAATCCAGTTACGTCACCTTTGAGCGTGTTAATCTTATCCAGAAACTTTTTTCAATAATTGAAAAGTGTCAATCATTTTATCCGGTTTAAGATGCTGGCCACGAAACGAGCTGTTTTAAACAAGCGAGCTTATTTTTGTTCTTAAAAAAAAAGGTTCTCAAAAACGTCCACGGTGTTACAAAATAAAAAAAATAACACATTTTTATTGAAATTATGAAATTTGACTAAGCATTTAGTTTCTTGTTTATGGAAGAAAACAGTAGCATCCCTGAGTGATATACGCCATTCATAGACTAAAATATGCATAAACTAATCTCCAAATATCGAAGTTATTTATATTTCACTAGCTAGCCCGCTACTTCGTCTGAGTAGAATTTGTAGTTAGAGTATAAAAAATTCTTTATTCTTACCAAAAATAGGCATAGATACGATGATTTTTATATCCCTAAACATGAGAAATGTTTGGTCTCCCTCAAGTTTTATTTTCGCAAAAAAGGAGCCTATGTTGTTTTCCAATATCCTGTCTATCTCTCTACCAAAATTCATCAAAATTGGTTTAGCAGTTTAGTCGTGAAAACATAACAGACAGACAGACAGACAGACGGAAAGATAGATGATAGATTTCAAACACAAATTAAAATCAGGCTAGTCTTTTGCGAAAGTAATATTCTCTACATGATTGAACAAGCCGCTAGCTATTTGAAAGCCTCAGCCGCCGTTTTCATGGCCCCAATCTAATCGATTAATCCCCTACGTTGGGCCACTAAAGACGCCGGCGCAGATTCTATAGAAACGATCAAATGGAACATACAGATCGCATTTACGAGACTTTATATTGGTGGTAAAGCCAATCTGTAGTCAAGCGACTGCTCATATACGGGCTGGCTCGACCGGGGTAGTACCACCCTCCTACAGAAGATCGGCGTAAAGTAGTGACTACAGCTGCGTTTTGGTCGATGAGTGAGAGAGACAGAGTTTACCGAGTTTAAGCTTCTGGCTCTTCTAAAACGCATATATAATTTACCCCGATCTTCTGTGAGAAGGTGGTACTACCGGTAGAGCCAGCCCGTATAAGAGCTGCAGTCAATTACCTATAGTCTGGCTATTTATGACTCTATTTATTTTATCTAGGAATAAGTCTTTATCTCCAGATACAGTAGTCGAAGATTTCAATTTAAAGAATTTATAATAAAATTATTCGTGGACCCATTTTTCGGTAGGTATCATAAATTCGGTATCGACGAAACCAATCATTTAAATGTCATCACTTAGCGAAAACGCTTTCTGGTGTCATTCGTGATATTAGGACCCGTCTACACTAGCGGTGATATTTTTTTATGTGACAAGCGACCTCATAAATTTAACGACTCAAAGGCTTTAAGTCACTTAGCAGTGTCGTTATCTGTATTTTTTATATGGCGTGAGTATTCGGCCGTAAGGTGGCAAATAAAGCGTCCGGTCCGCCTGATGTTAAGCTGTTACGTAGCCTATAGATGCTTGCAATACCTAAGGCATCGCTTGCACGTTGCTGACCTGAAGAGGAGTGGGAAAGAGCGAGGGGAAGTGGGTGTTGGGCTTTCAGCTCTCTCACTCATCGTACAACAAGGCTGTAATAGTTACGTTACGCCGATCTTTTGTGAGTGGGTGGTACTACCTGGATCGAGCCGACACATATATGAACTGCAGTCAATTGGCTACAGCTCGTGGTTAGTGGGTGACATAGGTAGCTCGTCGCTTTTTATAATTTTGGCAGCTTATACAAGACATATTCTATTTTCAACAATTTCTTAGCGCTCGTTAAAGCAAATAGACACGACATCGATCCTACCTAATTAAAATTTTTAATCGATATTGCTCACACATGTCCATAGAAAATAATCGAGAAAATTCTTTCAACTGACAGCGACCGATCAGACGCCAACGTTCTTATAATTCACAAAACCAGTGTACACACATCTTATGAGTCTCTTATCTTAGTATTATAATAAATGTTTAGAAACCGTCGCCATTATTGCGAGCTTTTATAATTCAGCCGCTTATTTGCAAGGTATACGCATTAAAACTATATAAATAACATTAATATGGAGCCAGTTTAATCTTGATAGCTATTTCACTTTAATTTAAACTTGGTCTTGCTATTTTTATTTAATTCTAAATGATGGATGATGAATGATGATGATGTGAGAGAGCCGTAAGCCCACCCCCCTCCCCCCTCCCTCCACCCCACTCCCCTTCAGGTCGGCAATGTGCGAGCAATGCCTTTGGTATTGTAAGCATCTATAGGCTACGGTAACTGCTTAACATCAGGCGGGCCGTACGCTTTTTTGCCACCGCAGTCCTATAAAAAAAAATATGGTTGCTATCTGTGCTGTTTTTGTGGAATTGTAGAGACGTTGTATTACTTTACTGATTGATGTGAAACTATTTAATGTAGCATTACGCTTATATTCCTTGAAGAGCTAGGCAGATATGTGCTTAAATGCACCAATAGAGTAGTACCGCTCTCTCATATAAGATCAGCGTTAAGTAACTATTACAGCTGCGTTTCGTACGATGAGTGTGAGAACCTTCCGGCTCTTTGTGCCTAAAAATGCTTTGTAAAACTATTTTAAATTAAAAACCATGGTAAAAAATCTCTATAAATTTGGCGGCTACTGTTTTATCGAGGAAACTTTGTTGCAAATTCAGTTTTTATGTTGACAATTATGTTGATTCTATTTTATCTATCAGGGGCCCTACCACCACCTCTTATAGCAGTATTGTTTTAACGTTTCAGCGACTTCTTGTGCAATGACGTATCTTATTGTCATGACAATAAGGTACGTCATTGCACAAAAAGTCGCTGAAACGTTAAAACGTTCCTATAATTGAATCGCGATGAGAGGTCGTGGTAAGCCCCGAGATATTGGCAGTAACCGCCAAGAGAGCTCGAAAGGTACGGCTTTATAGGTAGGTAAGGCTGCTCCTTTATTGCGAGGATTAGCATTTTTCAAGCCACCTCGCTCCATCTTTATCAAAATAGTTGAATACCTTCATCAGCCAATGAGATAGCTTGATTATTGAGCAATAGAAAAAATGCAGTGATTTTATTGGCTGATTCGCATTCGCACCGACAGCTGGTTATTGATAAATACGTTCACCCATCCCACTTTAACTCCTCGTTTGATTAATATCGATTATAATTTGTTTTTTAATAACTCGATTTGTTAGATAGTCATCAGACGTAATTATATATCGATGGTTATTCATTATAATTCGCGGGTTGTTTGATAAAAAATACTTGCGTCTTTTAAGGAAATGTATGATAAGATAATCTAATAGAGAATATGAATGTTTTTTTATTTGTTCTTGATATCCCAACAGCTCTAATACAACTTTGTACATATAAAATACTAGCAATTACCCGCAGCTTCGCCTGCGTGGTACTTCAAGATATAGCCTATGTCACTGGATAGCGTAGCTTTCTATCAGTGAAAGAATTATCAAATTCGGATCAGCAGTTTCAGCGATCACTGCACAAACATACAAACAATAGCTGTGTATAATAGAAGTAATAGATCTGTATGTTTTTTTATGAGATACTAGCTTCTGCCCGCGACTTCATCCGCGCATTTGTCCCTCGGGAACATACTATCGGGATAAAAAAGCATCCTATAATCCAGGTTATAAACTATCAGTGTTCCAAATTTCATCCAAATCCGTTCAGTAGTTTTTGCGTGATTGAGTAACAAACATCCATTCACCCATCCATCCATCCAAACTTTCATATTTATATTAGTGGGATTTTACGTAGACCCTAGCGAATAGGAAACGTAGAACTGACGGTAAATCGCCTAGTAACAAGGAAACTAAGGCGTCCAAAAAAAGCGTATTAACGAAATCTCATCCATCATACACACACTTCATACATTCCTAATGCGACACTGTTTAGTACAGTACCTCTATTCAATAATTCATAAATCCAAAACGTGTTTAAACTCACATTAACACTACAGAACAAACAAACAAACACACATTTTAAACACACTCAGCATACGTTGCGTAATGGACGAAATCTTAATTTAATAGTAATGTATTTTACTATCGACAAGGCGACAAGGTTCACCACCTGTCACGTTGGGTTCTGACTATCAGGTGAAACGTGGGCTTTGAGTTGGTTAATACCTCCACAATGTGGTGGTGTATGGCCACTCAAGCCTCTGACTACCCCCGAATGGGGATAAAAGTCGTGACGTTACATTTACATTTTTTTGTATTTTATTATCAGTTCGATTAGCAACCCAGTAATTTTAGTAGATTATTGGAATGGCTTACAACAATTTTCCTTCAATATCAGAGAACCTACCAATATGTACCAATACCTTACCAATAAGCTGCTAGTGCCTGGTGAAGGTCGCGGAAATCCGCTGGATGCGGGCAGCGCAAGACCGGTCATTGTGGCGAACCTTGGGGGAGGCCTATGTCCAGCAGTGGACGTCTTTCGGCTGAGATGATGATGATGATGATGAAGTTGCTAGTATCTGCCCGCGACTTCGTCCGCATTGACTTTAGAAAGTCCTCGTGAAAACGCAACAAACAGAATTTCGCATTTATAATATTAGTATAGAAGTATAGGTGTGCATTCACGTTAAATAATTCGCATAAGATTATTATTATGTGACTCAAGTTATTAAAGATTAGTCTGTCAAAATATTGTGTTCAAAATATTTTTGTTTGTTTTAAAACGTATCAAAGTAACTACTTACTATTTTCATTGCATAACATACATACTTTTGTTATATTCATAGAAGTATTTACAAAAATCTACATTTCTACACTAACGTCATATTCATAACTGTTGTTTGACTTCACTAACATCTATCCCATAGCGTAAGCTAGCTATAATCCCCGAATTATTAATTCCGAACACGTAAAACTTCTCAAAAGGAACGAAACACAGTTTTTTGTTTCGTCTTTCGGCGTATTAGAAGACAAAAATAAGCGTCCAATATAACGCGAGCTCTATTTAGAGGTATTTCTTTAAGAAATCTTTGGATTGTGAGGTATAGAGGGGGTCTATTTAAATTGGCTGCAGCATAAAAGAGTATCAATATTACGGCTAATAAAATAATGTTTGTCCAAGTGTGTGTCATGGTGGATCTATGGTGTTGGGTTTACTGTGTAAATATGGCGAGAACAATAATATTCAACATTCTTTCTTTGAGTGCTGTTTTTGGCCTGCATGAATAGAAAATACTGGGACGTTATTAATTACAGGTTTTTAGGTTAGATGCTTTTAAGTTGATAATCGAATTGCGAGCGCGATAACAGAGGGCCTACTATTTTACAAACGAAAACGAAATTTCGGACGAAATTTCCCGTATTTCCTACTACATTTCTCATTGATTCCGACATTTCTAACGAACGAAAATTGTTTGACGCTTCGTCGTCGTCGAATCTAAACGTCAAACAATTTTGAATCAATGAGAAATGTAGTGGGAAATACGCGAAATTTCGTTTTCGTTTGTAAAAGAGTAGGCCGTCAGATGTGTGAATTTCATTGCATGTCGGGGCACTGGGCGAGCTGAGAGTCTAGTGATTTTAATGTAAAGAGGTAGCATATCTGCAAAAATAATACATCAATTAAATCCAATGAATATTTAAGCAAGTTGTGACCGTTGGCACCCATTATTTTTTATTGTTATTTGTTTCGCCATATTTATTTAACAACTTAAGAGATTTTTTTTACTGGAGGAAATCATTTAGCATATTTGATTTGAAAATTGATGCATTTTTAAATATTTTGGCTTGTTAAGTGTTTATTGGTGTTGTAAATTATTAATAGAAATAATTTTATGATGACTTTAGTCTTATTTAAAGATTATTCTTTTCGCATCCATTTAGATTTTAGGATTTGCATCCGCATAATAATACCTAGTTATAACGTACTACTACACCAAGCCAACTAGACATTCGGGTATAAATATTAAATGATAATAAGTGAATGATCCCGCGGTCCTTCCACCACGTAGTTGGAGCTACTGCCACAGGAGTGCCCAAGCATTGGCCCAGGCTCACTACGTTGTGGACGGACCGCGGAATCATTGACTTATTAACATTTGATATTTATACCCGAGTGTCTAGTTGGCTTGGTGGTACGATATTACTCAAGCAGAGATAAAATAATATCACATGATTATAATAAAAATTTTGGCAACAAATAAAAACAAAATAAAAGTGGATTCACATTCCAATTTTGAAATTATTTTTCTAATTACAAATTATCTGTTACATAGTCGGGCTAGTGTTGCGCAATCTATTGCAGTTGTCAGAATGACATCGATAGTTTCAGCCACGCCTGTCGTATTTGTCGTTGATCACAAGGTACCGTGTCAGATCGAGAACGCCTTACGGCTATTGCGTACAAAGATTTAGTGACACACTTTGATTTTAATACGCAATAAAAAGATCCGGATTTTTATAAGCATTTATCTAAGAGGGTAAATTTTAATATTACGAGTGAAATTTGTCATTTGTCAATGTGGCTAATGCCATTATTATTCACTTGAAGACAAATATTAACATGGAAATTGTAAAAAAATCATTCTTAGCGTTAATCGTATTTCTGACACACAGCTGGAGTAGATACATGGGCCTTTAAACAACGCCTTCATATAATAAAAAATAATTTACACTGATATTTTCTTAAACAATTTTTGTTTATTGCGCACAATTGCGTTTTCAATTAAATAAAGCGTTTTAAATGCAATAAACATCGCGTAAACACGAGACGTGTAAGCAACTCCAGTTTCTAAAAATATAATTATGCAAATGTACGAGCAATAAAATTATGTTAAGGAGATCACAAATCAGTTTGAAGTATTGCTCCAAGAATTCGAACTAACCAGTCTCTTGTTAAATAAATTATCTTTGAGACGTCCGATGATTGAATTCAACGTTTATGATAAATCCAATTTTGTTTAGGCAAAACATTGGCATAAAATTGTCGATAATTATTATAATTTCTTGACATTTGTCTCACCTTTATATCGATAGATATTTAAATTATCTATGTATATTTTTCGTAAACCAAATAAACTTAACTTGATGTAACTTTAAGCATTACTGCAATAATTTTATCTAACTTAATCTGTTACAAAGACACTGAATCGAAACTTAAACTTTGATAACGCATAACAACTAAGTAACACAATTCTAAAATTTCCTCGTCAAACTACTTTACTCTGTACTGCATTATAATGAGAACGTTCGCATTTAATATAAATAGAAACAACATTTGAAGTATTTTTATCGATAATAAAAATAGATACCACATCACTTCGTGTCATATTAACACAAAACACGACTGCATACATCGTAAATATAAAATAATAATGGTCGCGATCAAAACGTCGACCACGTACATTCGACTATTGAAGTTGGTTTATAATTGCATCGACTTGATATTATCCTGGGAGGCATGCTTTTATCCTCTTTCGATGTACGCAGTAATTGCTAATCTGAATGTTTTTTTCACAAAACCGGTAACCCGACACTGTTGGACGCCGCTTAAAAGGGAAACTCAGTAATGCGTTTACGCCAGTCGCATCGTGTTATGTCAAATTGAGGAGTGTAGGTTTTGTATCGATAACGTTGCAACACTATATTTCATATTCAGTCGATAATGAGTTGGGTAGAAACATGGACATGAGGATTGAAGTAAACTTATATGCATAGTGAACATGTCTGAGACTGTTCAAGTCCTCTACTATATTCAGGTTTTTTTATTGCAAGTCCTTAAGTGTGTTCTTTATATCATCGGTTTATCGATTCAGCAGGCTTCCTGCTCAACACTAGTGCAAAATAATTGCTTAGTAATAGTGTAGTTGTTTTCGGGTTTTATTGATTTTTTTTATACCCCACTCGAGTTTTAGTGCTACTAGGGTTCCAACGAGCTGTAATAGTGTGCTTTACGATGAAAGTAAAGGTAGCGATAAACGTGAATAGAATTTGAACGTAGTTAAGGTATAGTATATTCGAGGAATATACGTTTACCACACAATAAACACGTAGGTAATTAATCGTAGAGTATTTTTTTATTTTTTTATTAATAATAATTATTAAAATGTTTACTGAAATTTATAATCAAATTCAAACTGGTTCTGTAATGAAGCTTCAATTTAGCGCTTATAGTAAAAATTTGCATTTTAAAAGTTTCATAGTTTATAAAATCAATATTTAATTGCACTCCAGCACTAGTTATCGATGTAAGGTAACTACAGTCTTGCAGCAACTGGTCGACATTAGCATAATACCAATATGATTTTGTTGCCATACCCTATGCGCAGCATTACGTATAGACTTCATTCGATTTTATTGCGATTAGAATACCGACACAGCAGCTATCGACACAGTTTTTATCGGTAATCGTTCTTTATCGATATAAGTGAGAACGTTGCACGGCACTAGTGTGAAAGCTTTTAATTTGGTTTTAATATGTTAGCAGTTCAATGTAGATTTAATAATACGTATATTATTATATCAATAAGCATATTTTGTTAAAATTAGAGCCTTATCATTAACGTAAGAATTTTGTACTAAAATGTTTCCTCTCAGGAATGTTGTGTGGCGGAAAACAAGCAAACGGCTCGCTTGATGTTAAGCATTTACCGTAGCCTATAGAAGCTTGCAATACCAAAGGCATCGCTCTCACGTTGCCGACCTGAAAGGGAGTGGGACCGAGGGCCGGGAAGGGATGGGATTCCGGCTTTCTCTCATCGTACGAAACGCAGCTAAAATAGCTACTTTACGCCGATCTTCTCCGAGAGGGTGGTACTACCCCGTTCGAGCTAGCAGTCAATTAGTTACTGCTCGGGTCTACCACCTCGTCTCTACGATTAAGGGCCGTGTTCACCAACACACTAACGGGCTGCTAAAGCAGTAACCGATTGATTACTGTACTGGCAACCGTCCGTTTACGGCTGCAGCTCTAACGGTCTGTTCGTGTATTGGTGAACTCGGCTCTTGAAACATCAAGAACGCATCAAATTATGAGCACTTTAGATAAATTAAAGATTACGAATAACTAATTGAATATTAATAAGCAAATCAGCGAGTGTTTAAGCACTGGAGTGATACGACCTGCGTTTGCGCAACATTGTAGCGTCGCCCCGAGCTGCAGAAACAATTTAGAGGTCCCATTTGTGGTGGATCGCGGATTGCGCTGTTATTTTGAGGGCAGTACTATATCTTCTTTTGCGGTTTCGCTTGGGTTAGATCAGGAGATGTAGCGGTAGAGGTTATTAGAGCTATTTTTAAGCCTAGCTAGCCGTACCTAGCCTTTTTTTGGATACCCACACGCCCCGGGGGAAACTCAAACTCAAACTAAAAAAAAAAAAAAATCATGTAAGCTATTAGTATTAGCATTTATAAATCGTCAAATTAGCAAAAAATATTTTAGCGTTACCACCGGTTCGTAATGTTGCTTCCATTGAGAAGAGCCGGCAAGAAACTCAATGGTTACTCTTTTCAAAAGAAAAATAATAATTGTATACATTTTCAAACAGCAACGCTATGTGAGCAGGCAGGCATTAACACATTGTGAATAAAAGAATTATTTTTAATAATTATTAAACAAACAAAAAATAGCCTAGGAAGCAGTGCAAAGCTGTGGGAGGCGTGTAATATAAGGTACTTGTAAAAAAACGTTTTTTTTTAAATTTTCCGTCTGTATATTTGCTTATTCCAGCTAATATCCGAAACGATTGGACTTTCACTGGCAGATAGTTTTAATAGGAGTAATTTAGTGGCTATGCACACGGAGCAACTTTAGTTGCCGAAACTATCAACTTTTAATGGTTTTTTTGGCAATTGCATCCAACAATTGCCAGTTGCAGCAACAGTTGCCGCAGTTGCGATTGTTTTATATGAAAACAGCTAGTTGCGAGTTGCCAGTTGCCGCAAAAGTTGCCCGTGTGCATAGCCCCTTTGGCTACTTTTCTTTTAGCGAACATTAACAAACATTTCCCGCGTACGAAGTTTATTAATTATGACACCAACATTTTGTTTAGACCATACACTCTGCACCTTTACTTTTGACGCGAATGCGCATTTCTGGATCAATATTGTTCGAGAAAACATTCTCTTTGTTCAGAACAATTCATACAACAAAGGAAACTGTGTGAAATTGGAATCGATACAAATGAGAATCGATTGGAATGTACGATTCTTTTGAATCGATATTGGATATCGATTCGAACGAGGGTAAAGGATTAGGGAATCATATTGTTTCCTCTTTGTAGTCTTTGCGGTGACCTTCCTAAATATCATTGAGTATTTGTTATCTATATTGGGTGACGCTTCAGACGTCATGACAGACTGCTTGGGCGCGCCGCTCGCCTCTTATAGACGCAGCCGTTACTGAAACGCTACTTAAGTGTTTAAGGCCCTTATTAATAAATCAATCTCAAGTGAAATAAAAAACGAAGATGCATCATTTTGAGCATCTGTCATTTGTAGAATATGTCATTTGTACTCATGAACTTAGATGCTAATATTACGAATATTTTTTGTAGCAAAGTGTATAACATACCAATAAAAATAACTCAGATTTGCCTAAAAACTAGACCTAAATCTTTTAAGCTTTTTCACACCATCAGAACTTATTTTAACATACTTTAGTGCGGATCCTTCTTAGAAACTGCCAAACAACAAAGGGTCTTTAAATGCGAAGGGCTAACATTAGAATAATTAATTTGCAGTTCGAAAGAACACTCTTGACTTAATTATATACTCAAAACAGACACGATGTTACTCTGGATATATTGTTAAAACGAAATCGAAAATGTCTTGAAACGAAACGAAACTTGTAATTAAATAGAGAATGGTGTTAATTGTGTTGGAGTTTGGAGCAGAATGTGCACTCAGGGAAGTGTGCAATTGGTGCAAAATATGCACTTAGCAAAGTGTGCAAATGTTGCAAAATGTGCACTTAGCAAAGTGCGCAATCGCTACAAAATGTGAATTTCGCAAAATTCGCACTTCTCATAAAGTTACTTCTCTAAACAGGCACTACTCGACTGAGCATTTCACAAAATGTAACGCACAATGCACAAAATGTGCACAACGTAGCGAGCAGTAGTGAGCAGTAGCGAGCAGTAGCGAGCAGTAGTGATCAGTAGTGCTGATGCGAGCTTTTTGTGACCTATACGCAAGTTGCGCTAAACTGTATTTGCGCATATTGCGCATTCGCCAATGTGCACACACCGTAACAGAAGTAATTCAATTTCAAATACCAATAACTACAAGACTTAACTCTTAACCCCAAATCTCTTCCAAAGGATATTCCATCCAGGAAATGGTTGGAATCATTCTATTTCTTCCTCACCTGCGGTTACTTTATTACATTATGCGTACCAACGAAACTGGTAACCGCAGGTAACGGCATTCGCAAACGCAACAGGAATCCTAATAAAGGTGTGGAAGGTGATTTAAGGCGGAACGGCCGGGCCAGCGTATCGGGCGCTATTGATCTATATAACCACAATTTGCAGCCCAGCAAAATACACTTGGAGTAAAATAAACTTTATTGCGTCCTGTTAAGCGTTACAGGATTAGTGATGTGTGTTTGGGGATGGTATGATTAAGTTTGTAAAGATTAGTATTTGTGTTTTAGCGCGTTCGTTAAACAAGTGTAGAGGATTTGTAAGCAGTGGACAATTATGATGTTTTGTTTATGGAGGTGCATTGATTTAGAGAATGTTTGTAATGGTGATTTGAAAGATGTAGATTGTAGGGTCAGCTTATAGGGAAAGAGTTCTGTGATAAGCTTCGGCACAATTATTTAATTAGGTACAGTCAGCGTCAAAAGACGTTGAGCAAAATCGAAACGCAAGATTTTTTGCAAAATTGGCGCTAAAATGATTCATGAGTTTTAAATAAAGACTCATTTTGAGGCGTTAGTGTAATATCATCAGTTACTTAGAGGTCCTTTTTACAGTTACCTAGAGGTCCTTTTTACAGTTACCTAGAGGTCCTTTTTACAGTTACCTAGAGGTCCTTTTTACAGTTACCTAGGGGTCCTTTTTACAGTTACCTACTTTAGAAACATACTAATCCAATCTAGGTCTGTTACAAATTACACTTTTAGTCCTTACGTATTTGTATTTATGACCTATGTGATGTCTTTGTTGTCCCACTGTGTCAGCGTCACGGCCAAGTTGTGATTCTCATTCGAAACAATTGCCACCTTTTTGATCAGTTTTTTTTAGCTTTTGTCTGATGCGTAACTTTTTTTGTCAATATTAAGAAGTAAGTAAAATTTAAGTTGGAGATGCACCGGTTGCATTTATCGCGTACTCTATGCCCCGCGCATGCGCGGATCGGCGCTCCGACACGCACCAATTAGCGCTCGCCGTCGCCAGCTGATACAACGTCATAAATCGAACGGACCGTTATATTGGGGCCATGAGATTAGCGGGAATAATTGCATGTTTGTTTGGCTATACTCTGGGTGTAAAGATGCTAAAGAATAGGTATGTACAACTTCTTGTTAACATTATGCTTTTCTAGTAAGATACACTGGTTTATTAGTAGAGCTAAAAAAGAATATCAGTTTATTTTTTTAATTAATATTACCTTTCGATTTTTTTTATAATAATGGTAAAATTATTCTCCACTATTATCAGACTATATTACTTTTTCTGATAAAAATACAACAGCTTATTAGTAAGAAACGTACATTCGAATCGCGATCTTTATGGCCTCGGTCGTTTAGGCCCCCTGCGGGTACGGGAATCTTTCGCCCATGATATTCCCGCACGAAACCGGGCGCAGATAAATTTCGGAATTCTATTTTTTAAATTGAAATTAGAACGACTTTTTTTTTCGAACGATAGTTTTTACTCTTTGTAAACAAAGGTCTACTAACTGATACTCTGAATATTAATTCTAATTAATTTAAAAACATAGTTTTAAAAATTCATAAACCTCCATTTTTATTTTAACGGAAGAAAATTTTATTATTACATGGCCATCGTACTGCCGTGTGCATAGATATATGCAATCGCATCTATCTATAGAATGACATTTGTATTTTATGTTGTCACATTACTAATGGCGTATTCATGTTAATTTATAAAAAAATATTGTCCGACATTTTCTGACAACATTAAAAAATATTGTATGAGTAAATTATGTTTGCAGCCCACGTGGTTAGGAATGGTTTATTTAGGGGCTTGGCCTGTGGCCGAGATCTTAGTAGATTTATTTAAAAAAAACGTATCTTTTTATAATATCTGACGGATCTGTGATTCGAAATAAGAAATAGATATCACTGCACTTACACCCATACTGTATGGTCCCAAACTAAGCAAGTTTGTACTATGAACCATATAATGCACTGGGGGCGATCCCAGTGTCACCCAGGCAAATTACGATACGGCCGTTTCCGAAAGCTTAGCCGAGCGGCCTACGGCCTAATTTTTTTTATTTTTTAAATATCTTTGAATATAAAATATATTTGAATGGATGAATTTTCATCTATGTGCATAATTTACAGTTCGCTTACAGTGAGGGAAAACATCGTGAGGAAACCTACCTATCCCTCGGGATTAGGTAATAGTCAGTTCTTTTATACACGGCGACAAGGTTCACCACCTGTCACGTTGGGTTCTGACTATCTGGTGAAACGTGGGCTTTAAGTTGACTTAATACCACCATAATGTGGTAGTGTATGGCCACTCAAGCCTCTGACTACCCCCGAATGAATATTTATATTTATATATCTTTGAATATTTTTCCCCAAAATTTAAACCATATGTTACATCGTAAAGCCAACCAACAATTATGTTCGGTATTTGCGATCGGCAAGCAACAAAGTTGCAATTGTCTCGCACTGTTTTATTTATACAGTGAACCTTTTTTCTTTCTCGTCTCCAATAAATCTGAAATCGTGGTCCGAGTTGTGGACGCGCCCTAATTTATAGCTGTTCGTGTAATAAATTGAAGATTTTTGATAGCTTTAATTGTTGAATCTTGTATGCAAGTTGATTAAAGTTTGCCAAAAAGGCCAGGTCATAGACCCTATGGTACCTTTTTCTGTTTGAAAATCTTATTACGTGATTTTCAGAGCTCCTTTCCTCAAGACCTTGGTCTCATATTCTAGAAATGTAATTTCTATTTTTATAAAAATATAAAATCGATGCAGAAGCTTGGTTATAACTTAAGGAATTTAAATCCGTATTTTTTTATTAATATCGATGGAAATTGCGAGATAACTCAAGTGTGCAAAAGAGATGTTAATAAACTTTGTTCCGAGTGCAAAGAAGATAAAAGTCGGCCATAAGATTGCATTAACGTGACAAGGGGCAGTTGGAGGCGAGGTTGTGGCGCAATAATTTTAATTTTATCATCTTAATACGACAAACTGTGAAATCCACATGATATTATTCAGGAGCATTTTCGTATTAATCGTTATATTTTTAGATTATTGTACGCACGAATTAAGTATGCAAATGTATAAAAATATGACCGCTTGGTGCTGTGGTTTGAACGTTGGCCATTTTTCTGACTGCATCGGGTAGTTGCGGGTTCCCACAACCCAAGCTCAACCCCCCACCTTGCCCTCCCTCTGTTCCACTCCCCTTAAGGTCAGCAACCTGCGACCGATGCCTTTGGTATTGCAAGCATCTATATGCTACGGTAACTGCTTAACATCAGCCCCCCTAGACAAGTGTCATGAACGCTAATCGAATAGAATAGACTTCATAATGTATGGAAATGTCAAACGTCGCTATGTAGATCACCTGACTTATGTCATTTCCATACATGAAGCGTAGCGTAGCGTACATTTTAAGGAACGCTTGTAGACGTCAGCCACTTGTCTAGCCGTTCAGGCGGGTCGTACACCTAAGATCCGGGCCCCACTTGTGCGCTGCGCTGCGTTGCGCTGCGTCATCGCAACGGATCAAAGTGTCAGCGGGCGAAAGACGAAGCGAGGGAGGGTGATGTGCCAGTACAAAATCTTGCGACGACGCAGCGCAACGCAGCGCAGCGCGCAAGTGGGGCCTCGCCCTTAGTCACATAAAAAAAAACACACACACACACACACTCACACACCTTAGTGTCTATGGTCACTCTCGCCAACGTAGCGCCCCCTAATGGGACACAAAACTCTGGATGCCCACTTTGCATAGACTGCGACTCGATCCTCATGAAATTGACGATTGCCCATCCTTCATACAAAACTGAATCATAAATTCTTTACAAATATGTCACAATATTGAATACTTCACGAAATTTATGACTCGAAATATTTCTTTTCGCCGTTTCATGGTAAAAACAGTTAAAACATTTTACGAGTTTGCATAATTGCGTGCTATAATGGAGCTTGTTTTTGTGAGTCCAGTGCCTTTGGGGTTGAATGGAGGATGACACAGGACTGCGATAGTTGACTCTCCCATATCAAACCTTTTCATTCCTCGTTCCGACTTACACTGGCTTTACAAATCACTTTTATTTCTAGAAGTGCTTTGTAAAATCATTGTATACCATAGAGATTAGTAATTGGTCCATGTCGTATACTGACCAAAATACTCTATACAGGGTGAAATCGAAATCGTGGGCAGTATTTTAAAATATGACTCAACACATGATTTAGAATATTTTGGGATAACAAATAAAAAAATCTATTGATAAAAAAATATTGCTCGGGTAAGTAAATAAGCAAACCATTTAACTGTTATACCTTACCTGGGTAATAAATTTTTATACTACTGAAAAAATGTAGTGAATACGGATACTAATGTCAGGATACTCCGTGTATGAAATAAGGCATTTAAATCAATATTGATTAGTTATAAAGATCTTCTTCTTATCGTATGGTTCCCTGGTATCTGTGTCTGAGTTGTTTAAGCCGCCCGAAGGCCACTGACAAGGCTTAACGACTGTCTAGATGACAATAACCGGGGCCGAATTTTTACGTGCCCTCCGAAGCAGTTTTAATGCCACTAAATGGTCACCCATCTCTGACTGACCTTGCCAAGCGTTGCTTAACCTCCGATCGCTTACCGATCAGTGATTGCAGCTGGTTATGAGCGCTAGAGTAATAAAGATGAAAACATAAAATCATCCCGAATCTCCGCCGACTTTCCCAAAGCCCTTTTAACCGTAACCCTGTACACGTCAGGGGTCATATCGTAAATCAATCAAAACGGCTAATTAAATGAAACTGTAAAATCGAACTACATAATGCATTAACGATACAATACTTTAGTTTTATTATGAATACAAGTAATAAATATATGATTACAATGTTGGAATATACGATCTATTGTTGTCGCGAGCAAGTGCGGACTGTGGGAGAAATAATGATTATTACACTGTAGGCTGTATGTGTATGTGCGCTATGCAGCACTGTTTCTAATTTTACTATGGACGTCGTAAAGATATTAACACCATGGACCAGAGGTTCTTAACATTTGCTCCCTTTAGAAATAATTAAAAAATGTTTAAAACCACACCACATAAAAAATACGGTTTGAGCCCCCAATATCCCTCATGGCATTACTTTAGCACCCACAATGGGCAAACCGCCCCCAGTTGAGAACCTCTACCTGTTTGCGGCTATTGGCGCATCATCTGTTATGTATTATGCAGGAGGAGGTCGCAGCCTAGTTCGTAAGATGCCCGATACATCGGCGCGTTAAGCGTTAAGCGATGTTCGGGTCAGGTGGGCCTTGGATGGGTGTCCGAATTATAACATCTGAGCTCCTCCGTGCTTCGGAGGGCACGTTAAGCTGGCAGTCCCGGGTGTCATCTGAAAATCTTTGACAGTCGTTACAGGCATTCAGAAGCCTGAAAAAGTCTGATCAAAATGGTCTTACCCTTAGGTTGCCGATAGTCCCACTAGTTGGGTCTCGGAGGGCAGATGGCAATCGCTCCGTGTCAATATTGGCGATCAGCCAAATCAGGGTAGACTGAAAGCCGACCCCTCATAATGGGATAAGGCTAGGAAGAAGAAGATCTGTCATGTATTATGCAGCTTTTTACAAAGTAGGTATCTCATTTTGGTATAAATTGGATGATGTTTGTTTTATTAAATAAAATATTACACTAATCTTTCGCTACTGAAATCTGGACATCCATATTAATACAGTATACATACATATTTACAATTGCTGTTGGTCTGGCTGTATTTATTTATTTTAAAAGACAGTTTAATCATAGGAAAAGTGACGCTGCGCTTTTATATTTACTGTTTAGTTTTCTCTGCACCACCTACTAGGAAGTTAGCTATGGTATATCGATCATTTGAACCAGCCGCAAATGCACCAAGCAATAACCTTTGAGATTGCAACTCACTACAAATTTTATGTTTTCAGTTTTAGTGTAATACATTAAATATGTCAAAACGTAGCAGTATTTTGCACAACTTGATGTGTACATCCAGACAGCTAATAAAAGAGTGGCAGATATTTATTATCATTTTAACATAAATTGAATATGTTATCGCCAACTTTTGCATATGTTTTGTTGGACTCCAATTTGAGCTCGAACTTCGACGCTCGACGTAATATGTTTCCGTGTGTGTTCAGAAAGGGACCTCCCGTAATAGCGGCTACGATTTTATGATGATACTAATTGGCAATATCAAATAAACGTGGAAATATGAAAGCATTAATATTCTGGATGGTCACCATCAATGTTTGTGGCCACAGGACACTGCGGGAAAAAAATTACAAGCGTACAGCCCGCCTGGTATTAAGCAGTTACCGTAGCCTATAATGCTTACAATACCAAAAGCATCGTTCACACGTTGCCGACCTGAAGGGGTGTGGGACAGAAGGAAGGGGAAGAGGGGTTGCACTTCCGGCTCTTTCACTCATCGTACGAAACGCAGCTGCAATAGCTACTTTACGCCAATCTTCTGTGAGAGGGTGGTACTACCCTAGTCGAGCCAGCCCGTATATGAGCTGCAGTCAGTTGGCTACAGCTTGGCTCTACCATCAATAAATGGCGATAATATTAGAGACCAGTGGTTTACCAGTGGTTTCACTATGTATATTTGTTAATATTTCGAGATCCAGGACATTTCTCAGAAAGAACTGCGATTATGGTGAACATACTCCACACAGAGTCCATAGGACTTCTTAATGGATTTAGCGACATTAAAGCTGTATAAGCAAGCTGTATAAAGCTTTTATTCAGCCATGTGATGTATGAATACAAATAATAAATTGCCATGTTTGACGATTCCGTATTAAAATCTCTCTTTATTTTCCTGTCGCAGTTTCAATTGAATGTTTTCAGACTATTCTTTGGTATATACCTATGTGCAAATCTATTTATATTGGCATTCTAATTAATTCGTGGTTCGTTGCTTATATTTAACAATCTTTTAGTATCCAGCGACTGCGACTGTAGCCTAGGGGCGAACACGTTGGGCTACCAATTGGAAGGTCCCAGGTTCGATCCCCGGTGGGGCATGCACCAATGGATAAATTTTCATCAATGTGCATAATTTACAGTTCGCTTACGGTGAGGTAAAACATCGTGAGGAAACCTACCTATCCCCCGGGATTAGGTAATAGTCAGTTGCTGTCTGTATACACGGCGACAAGGTTCACCACCTGTCACGTTGGGTTCTGACTATCTGGTGAAACGTGGGCTTTGAGTTGGTTAATACCCCCACAATGTGGTAGTGATGGCCACTCAAGCCTTTGACTACCCCCGTATGGGGATAAAAGTCGTGACGTTACGTTACGTTTCGTTGCTTATATTGAACAATCTTTTAGTATCCAATTTCCGTCTTCTTTTCGTAATTTGCCAGTTCTGGGTGTCACTGGGATCGCCCCCAGTCATACGGTAGCCATAGTACAGTTGCTTAGTTTGGGACCATACAGTTGGTGTGTTAGGCGTCCTTTCTTTTGATTAAATTCGTGCGGGTTCCAAGATGATAAAGTTTAAAGTTGCTGAATGAAAGAAATGTGGGACGAGTTGACGAATATAAATATTATTTAATTAAATTTTCTGCAAGTCGTCCCAAATGGGCTTATGCATGTAGGACGAGTTGACGAATCACTCGACTATTTAGCTTTTCCCCGGGACTCGTCGAGGGTCAAGCCTCGGCGACATCGTTGGACACCATTGTCGATCCTAGCTCACAGGGGTAACCGAGTAACAGTGGTGGGATTGGCCTAGTCTAGCAATATCGTTTTCAATTCTACTTCTTACGGCATTTTTATTTATTGGTCATTTATTTTACTACATATTAAGTCACTAGCTTTTGCCCGCAACTTAGTCCGCGCATAATTAAAAAAAAGTAGCCTATGTGCTATTCCAGACTATAATCTATCTCTGTGCCATATTTCATCCCGATCCGTTCAGCCGTTCTGGCGTGATTGAGTAACAAACATCCATCCATCCATATCCATACATCTAAACTTTCACATTTATAATATTAGTGGGATTGTCTACGTCAACCATCTTCACCTTCAAACATCATCACAACCTCTTTTTACGCTAGCCATTAAAACTAATTTTAAACCTAAACAGGGGGCTTACCACAAGCTCTTATTGTGATTCAATTACAGGAACGTATTAACGTTTCAGCGACTTTTTGTGCAATGACGTACTTTATTGTCATGACAATAAGAAACGTCATTAAAACGTCGTCAAAACGTTCCTATTATTGAATCGCAATAAGAGCTTGTGGTAAGCCCCCAGAAGTCCCTTTAATTACTCCGACCCTCCAGACATAGCCTTAAACATATCCACGCGCCCAGGCACATAATATTAAGAGGAGGGTTCGAAATTTGGTTGATTTTCTATTCTACTGTTTCTTTAAGTAAGTATGTGGACTAGGAATCTTATATTTAGATGTATGATTTTTGACTATATTATCTTGAGTATCTTTAAATCCAAATCACGATTTGATGAAATTTTCTCGATAAAAAAAAATTATGAAATGAGCTCTAATTATTTACAATTTTCCTTGCTACCACGATGTTTTTACGATTTAGATCACGAAATTATTTCTGAAACATAGCAAATAATGATATCTAAACTACCCTTCAACCATATTTTAATTCATGAAGTAGTTTTTTTTTAATTCAAGAATATGTGGTTTGGCGCTTACGTTGTTTATTTCCGAGCGCGCGCACAATATCGCCATCTCACATTTTAAGTACTTGAACTAACCATGTCTCTCTCTAACTTTGTATTGTCAGTGTCCAGTCGGACTTGTTCGACGCCGGACCTGTGAAGGATTTTTTAAAAAATATTACGAAAAAATATTACGGTCGTGCCACATTACAGGTACAGTACAGTATTTACAGTCCGCCGACGCCTATGATAAATAAATAAATATCCTTGGAAATTCTTTTACACATGACTACCTGATCCCAAACTAAGCAGAGCTTGTACTATGGAAACCAGATAACTGATATTACTACATATACTACTTTTTGTTTGTAAATACAAACTAAATATACACTTAATTACACCTAGACTCGGGACATGCGGACATGTTCATGCACACAAATGCATGTCCTGGGCAGGAATCGAACCTACGACCTGCACTGCAGCGTGATTTTCGTTTGCTTTTCCTTGTCTTGTGTAATTTCTTTTCATCTCTTGTCATTTTGTGTCATCTCTTGTCATTTTGTGTCATCTCTTGTCATTTTGTGTCATCTCTTGTCATTTCATAGTTATTCGTGTCATTTCTGTAAAAACTCCCTATTTCGCTTACTGTTATATACTTGCAGCATGGTCTTGGGCCGACAGTGGGAATACATTGCTTGTCAAAACAATGGAGTCGCTTTATTGCGTTTGTTGTAGGTATGGATGGGCAAGTAATAAATATATCATACATCAATAAATTATCGTAAAAAAATAACATTACAGATATGGATAGGAAAATGTTTGTCCGTCCTATTCAATCTATTATATTATAAACGAAAGTAACTCTGTCTGTTACCTTTTCACGGCTAAACCGTTGAACCAATGTTGATGAATTTTGGTATGGAGATAGACTGGGTCTTGGCGGAGAACATAGGCTACTTTTTAGGGTTCCAAAGGGTGCTAACGGAACCCTATTACTAGGCCTACGCTGTCCGTCTGTCTGTCTGTCCGTCTGTCAGCGCGGGCTGTATCTCACGAATCGTAACAGGTAGAGAGTTGAAATTTTCACTGAATGTGTATTTCTGTTGCCGGTGCAGAACAAATACTAAAAATATAATAACATTTAAAAATAAATATCAAGTCTCAAACTTGATATTTTTGATGTGTTTATTCTACGGTGGTACGGAACCCTTTATGTGCGAGTCCGACGCCTTCAGATCTTATGAATGTTTTCTTGAAATAAATATAGTGTATTTTAAGTAATTAACTGGCCAACCCTCAGGTCCTACCTACCATGTTAGGATCTTTTTCGTTCTAGGGGTGTAAACCGTGATTTAACGAGTTAATGTGATAATTTTTGTATTTAAATTATTCAATTCAATGTATTTGTTTCAGACATAGTCCAATATTGATTATTAAAATTATTATAATTTCACAATAAATATAAAACAATAAATAAAAGTAAAAGTAATTAAAAAAAAAAAAAAAAAAATTTTTCATGTTTTATCATTAAAATACAATATAATATAACATAAATTAAAATAAAATACAATAAAATAAAAACCTACCCCTAATTAAACAAATACCGTCCGCGTGGGATACTGGCTGCATGTCCTCCCTGTATTCAAGCTGTTCCTGTTGTCAAGCGAATTTTTTGAGCAAGGAAAGAGCCAGCCCTCTTGTCACCTGTGGCGGTAACCAGTCTAAGGGTGATTTTGATAGATAAAAAAATAAAGATAAAAAGATAAACAAAAAATAAATGCATGGTTAAATCAATAAAATTAATAAAAACTGAAAATACATTAAAAAATAAATTAAATATGGTAAAAAAAAATATTATGACACCGCTGATGACTTCATGATCGGCATCGAAGTTAAGTACCAAAGTATTCCTTTGCCTACGAAACATGAAAAAGATACTCATATCCGGCAGTCAGTCACTGACACAGAGTATGTAAATTTTTACCCGACTACGGTGGGCGGAGGGTTATGATTTTGACCGATATGTATGTATGTTCATCTGCTCCCGTATAACGTCCAAACTATTTTTATATCATAATAATTTGACTAATGAGATATCGTTGGACGCGTCTGGATCGTCCGCTGGTTATAGGCTATTATACGATCGAAATATTGTTATACGTATCTATCAGCATATTGTAGGTATCGTTTGTCTTCTTTTGACTTACTTTGTCTTCAGCAATAAAAACAACATAGAAATTAAATTATTTTTTTCAAATACACTCGACATAAAAATCCCATATAAAACGAAAAAAATATATTTGAATATTTTCATCCATTTCATCTATTTTAAAAGGTGCACTGGGACATATTATTTTAATTGTACGAATTAAACAATATTGTTCCTTCAAAAAATAACTATACTATAGTCTACTCCATAGCTGTTCTGTCCTAGCTAAGCGAGAGGGATATATCCTTCGGCAGCTCACGCGACGCTAGCCACACCCCGAAACTAAAATTCATTTTTTTCTTGTATCGTCTTAAACAATTTTAGCGGAATTTATAGTTAAAATGGCGGTTCAAGTTTACGAGTTAACGGTACAAAGGCAACGGCGAGTTAGTGGTTATTGTCAGTGGTTGTCGGAAACCAATCGTCTTTCGCGCTGGCCGTCAGCTTGCAACTCATTTCTATGTCAATCATGGTACAATGCCTTCAATTATTAGTTAAAATTATACCTACATACTTAAGTACAAATATATACCATCATTTCACTCATGGTATCCCATGGCAAGTAACAATAATATTTAAATAAAAATAAGCTGCAAATATGTTGTCTCCAACGGATATCAAACCGTGTAAAAAATCAAATTACTTTTATAAACAATACTGATTTCAATTTCGAAAAAAGAACACAGTTTTTGCATGGATTTTGAAAATGGAATGCTAATCAAAGTACTTTTTAAAAAGAACTTTGATTTCAAATTCGAAAAAAGAACAACGTTTTTGCATCGATTTTAAAAATGGAACGCGTAACTACCGCGTTCGCCGGATAATAATTAACCATTCATAATATTAAACTGGTATTAAGTAACTTTTCCTAAATAATCCGTTATCGCGTGGGCGTACGGGTAAGCCCGATCACGGACGACTCGATTTTGTTTATCGATCATTATTTATTCGGTAATCGAGTTATTTATCGATAAAACGTTGAAGAATGTCGACGTAATCGAACGGTGTTAAGACAATAGTGATGCACTGCGTTATTCGATTCGGAATAGTGTTTTAGATTTTACGACTGTTTGGTGACCGTTTAGTGGCATTTGAACTGAGCGTCATCGTGCTTCAGAGGGTACGTAAAAAGTCGGTCCCGGTTGTCATCTAGGCAGCATTCGTTAAGCCTTGCCAGAGGCTTTCGGCTTGAACAACTCTGACACCAGACCAGGGAACCATACGATAAGAAGAAGATTATGGAGGTTTTTGCCAGTTAGGATCCAATATGTTAATATTACCCTTATCACTAATAAGCATCGATTGTTATCGCAAACAAGCACGAATCTAAGCACAACAATTGACAAACATCATTGACAAATTCAATGAGCGTCGCCGCCTAACAGGCTGTTACCACGCTGTATAATGTATAATGTTTGAACAAGTGCGCCAACACCCTGTATATGGGTGCGTATAACAAGGCTTGTTAGCTGACGCGGTACGTGTGTAACTCAAAAGCAGGGCAGGGCTGCGTAGCTATATTTTTGATACGATAACGAACTAAAATAGATAGATAGATAGATAACTCTTTATTAATCCACCACTAGAAAATTAAACATTTATAGATTATTACACTATTTACACAGAAAGTGGAAAATGGGCGGCCTTATCACTAATAGTGATCTCTACCAGGCAACCTTTGGATGGAGAGGATCTAAAGAAAAAATAATACGGGGGTGTACATACATAAATTACCACTTATACATACACATAAATTACATTACATAAACAAGAAAAATATTACATAGACTGATATACTTATACCTACTACATAATGGCTAAATTAATATAACAGCACGTAATAGCATGGGAATAGGCAAAATAAATACATAAATAAATTTAAGGAGCAGTACTTATGGAGAAAGAAAGAATTTCTTTACCCGGTCTTTGAAAATGTGTAAGGAGGGAGCAATTCTGACAGAGACCGGTAAAGAGTTCCAGAGGCGGACAGCTAAAATGTATTTTTTTAAGTGAGTAGAGTGACAAGCGTACGGCTGGCCTGATGTTCAGCAGCATGAGCTCATCCCGCCTTCCCCCTTCTAACATCGGAGTTTCAAACGCACTGTAAGATATCATCCCTACTGGCTTGATATTCCACATATCCGCACACAGCGCTACAAATCATGATTCATAATGCGCACAGCCGAGGAGTGGAACTCCCTGCCTGCGTCTGTATTTCCGAGTGCGTACAACCCTAACCTTTTTAAAAGTAGGGTGAACAGGCATCTTCTGGGTGCGCTCGCTCCACATTCGACCCCCTGAGGGAAGATGAGGTTAAGAGCAAACCCATTTTTAATTTTAAAAACCTATAGATGCTTGCAATACCATAGGCATCGCTCGCACGTTGCTGACCTGGAGGGGAGTGGGACAGAGGGAGGGGAAGGGGGAGTTGGACTCCAGCTCTCTCCCTCATCGTATGAAACGCAGCTGTAATAGCTACTTTATGCAGATTTTCTGTGAGAGGGTGGTACTACCCTGGTCGAGCCAGCCCATATATGAGCTGCAGTCAATTGGCTGCAGCTTGGCTCTACCATGAATAAAAAGTAATCCTTCTCATAGGTATGACACTGTACAAGATTGCAATATGACCATTAAAATATAAACGTAACCACAGGATATTTAAATTACATTTAATCTTAACTATTGATTAAAATCCGAGTAATCAAACAAATACGATAAAGCGCTTTAATTACAGCTGAAATAACTTTACAACAAGCGACATGGTTCACCACCTGTCACGTTGGGTTCTGACTATCTGGTGAAACGTGGGCTTTGAGTTGGCTTAATACCTTCATAATGTGGTGGTGTATGGCCACTCAAGCCTCTGACTACCCCCGAATGGGGATAAAAGTCGTGACGTATATGTATGTGTGTATGAAATAACTTTAATCGACATGTTAATTAAGGTTATTTTAATCGACCGTCTGGTTACCGCAGATTTCAATATCAACAGTATTATTAACAGATACATAAATGTATGTTAAACCTATATTAAATCTACATCCTGTATAAAATAAATTGATACGAAATATTGTTTCAATGATAAATATAAGCAATATCGGCCAGTTCGTTCCCGGGCCGGCACATTAGAACAAATGCGTCGTTAAATGCGGGATATAGCATGTACCACGGTGCCTTGTTACTTGGAACACATCCCTTTGGGCCGTGTACCAGCGTGCCGGTCACATACGAGCCGGTAAGTGGGCGAACGCACATAAAACTTGCTCGGGTACATTTTAAAACAATTTTAATTCCTAATTTCGTAAATTCGTGCAGTTCTTAACTCCGAAAAATCTAAGAATTTTTATAAATTCAATTTTATCAGTTTACACCGTGAATATACTATGTACTGGTATTATACAAGTACCGTCTGCGTCTTTTAAAATCAACTCTCCATACAAATAAAAATAGACATAGAGACAGTTCATAATATGGAGAGTATGTGTTTTTGGTAAATGTTGTCATTTCAACAAACGTTTAATATAAACATGTTTTAAAGGGAACGAAGATCATAATAATATGACGAATTGTACCTACCCAGAATACCCACTCTAACCGTCGAATATCTCTGCATATGAGTTTAATTTCCACCCGTGAGGTGTTTCACGAATCTCTACACTATATGTCATGTGTCATGTCACTGTATGTATTTAACTCTTCCTCATATTTTATTTTATTTATGTGAGTAATATCTTTTTATTATTTTATTTCTTCTGCTTGACATCCGTTAGGCACTCGGGTCCCAGATGAAAATCAGCGCCAAGCTTATGCCTGGCATTAGGCTGATCTGGGAACCCATTTGGTCCAGCCGTGAGACACACTCGACTTCTTCTGTTGTGTTTCTTCTTTTTTCTGTTTCTATCTTTCTTGTTTGTTTTATTTAAACTGTACTGTGTCTTTTGTGCTGTGCCAAATAAATGTTTTCTTTCTTTCTTTCTTTCTTTCTTTTCATCGCTAAACCACAGTTACTGTTATCGCCTCCAAAGACCGTAGAGACCGTAGACCGTAGTTACTGTTATCACCTCGAAATGTTCGCTATCCCGCCGTCCATTCTCGCCGCCCGTGTGTCCGCGCTCACACACAACCTCCCCAGATAATCCAGAGATGCAGAAACACACAGATCCCGACAGATATCGCGATATAGTTACAATCGTTGTCGTTTAAACGACAAAACCTTGTTATTCGGACGCCTACGGACGTATTTTACATCCGTCTCGAGGATTGGTGGGGTGCCCAATATGCGATGTGGGCTCAGATTTACTTCGACCTATACAAATAAATAAAATTCATATGTCTGTTTGCAATGTCAAAATAACAGCTTTTTACTAAATGCATATGAAAGTATTTACTCAAAAATGCTTATAATGTTGTCATTATTTTGCAAATTTTCTTCTAGCAAAGTCGACGTTGCTGCGCTGCAAATAAAGGCGCCATCAAATTTGTATGAGATTTCATATCGTGTTGAGGAGCTCCTCGCTGGTCAGCCGTTGCGACCACGCGCAAATGTTTCGGCGCCATCAAAAAAATTGCGGACGGTTTTTTGCCGCCCGCAAATATTTTGATGGTGCACCAGCGCGGGGGCTTGCACAGCGAGGGGCTCCTCACTCTGCCCCGCGCCCCGGCACAAACAGTCGTGTTTTTAAATTAAGATGAGATGACATCATGATTATGTGATGACATGTAAGGTAATTTTTGAGTAAAGCACTATACCTACAAGCCTTGGTCCGCAATGACTGTACTGCTGGCCACGCTGTTGATGGCCTCAAGCAAAGCTTAGCTACGCTCTCGGCCTTCAAGCTTGGCCATCATTGCAGCCCTTGCTGGCCGCGCTATAAAGGCCTCGACCTTCGGTCTCGGCCTTTATTTCAGCTTGTCCATCAAGGGCTGCAATGCTGACCGCACTGTGGAGGCCACGAGCTGCGCTGCGCTGCGCTCTCGGCCATCAACACCGCTGCCAGCAATACACTCATTACAGACCGCGGCAGTAATGTAATAATACGGTATTTAAAACAAAAAAGCAATTTTTAAATTTTTTGTCTGTCTGCCTGGATGTTTGTTCCGGATAATCTCCAAAACGGGTGTATCGATTTTGACGAGACTTATAGCTGATGTTGTAACGAGTAACTTAGGCTACTATTATTTAATAGATACGAAGAAAAAAATCTTGAATTGAATGTGATGAAATTACCATATTTGTTAGCTAACGGTGGAACCAATACAATGTGCAATTTGAAGGCCTAATTACCGGTAATTGCCGTACTTCTAGCAACGCTGATAGAGCTACAAATCACACCCCTATAAAATCACTGGACACCTCTAATTATAGGCTCTCCTCTATACAGCAAGTGTTCGTACCTCGCAGCGTAGGTTCGCACGCGCGGAGCATTATTTCACATTTTATCGGCGCAGTCGCGTCGTGCGCACATGCGTATAACTCAACGCGCTGGCCTGCGCTAGCGCATCGGTCGCGCTCGGTGTTGCCATTTCATTGTAGGTGTTGCAATTAAAAATAACCAATAGGGTGCTCAGGCTTGAAATGCTGCTTTAAAATCTGGAGGATTTTTTTTTGCTGCAATTACATTTCTGGCATATACCATAGTCTGGGATTCAACGTTCTTGCATTTTGAAGTTTAAGGCCTAAATATCCAATAACTTAGCATAGAAATTTCTTGCATGTTCGACGTTTTAGTTCGAAGCTTGAATGATAGCAAAGTATTCTAGTAGCTGTCTTAGATTAATGATTGGACTCCGCGAGAACGCGCGCCTGAAACTATAAAAAAAACCTATGTATTTATTATTGTGCTTTATTTTATGAGTGCTACAGAAGTATTTTTTATCAAAACCAAAAACCACACGATACTACAAATATTTGTTAGCCCACAGTAACATGCGTCGGATTCCAAAGTCGCGTATTTACAAAATGAGTTAAAACGACACCCACGTGGGTATGTCGAATCTGGTATGCTCCCGCGCAGTATCACGCGTACAATGGAGGCGAGCACAGACATGGAGAACGCAAGTTCATTAGTTTTTTTTTATATGACTGCGGTGACAAAAAAGCTTACGGCCCGCCTTATGTTAAGCAGTTACCGTAGCCTATAGATGCTTACAATACCAAAGGCATTGCTCGCACATTGCCGACCTGAAGGGGAGTGGGATGGAGGGAGAGGGAGGGGGGGTGGGCTTACGGCTCTCTCACTCATCGAACGAAACGCAGCTGTAATAGCTGCTTTACGCCGATATTCTGTGAGAGGGTGGTACTACCCCGGTCGAGCCAGCCCGTTTATGAGCTGCAGTCAATTGGCTACAGCTTGGCTCTACCACCTAAACCCCTAATAGAGAATTTACTAGATTTGATTCTAAATTAATTGGCTCTTGATCCATAGGACTCATTAGATGTGTCCATATGGCGCGCATGCCTCACCCGAGCACTCATATTATGACATTACGTCTATGCGTTCCGACGTCAAAACTGAGTGCTCGCGTGAGGCATGCGCCTGATGAAGACGCCGCCAATTAGTCTTACTTCGCTTCAAAGAATTATGTGTCAGGTCTTTGGAGTGCCTTTTATTAAAATACAAATAAATACTGGTAGTTTCACATCTTAGTACATTCCGCACGATGAGTGAGAGAGCCGCAAGCCCAACCCCTCCTCCCCCTCCCTCCATCCCACTCCCCTTCAGGTCGGCAACATGCGAGCAATGCCTTTGATATTGTAAGCATCCATAGGCTACGGTAACTGCTTAACATCAGGCGGGCCGTACGCTATTTAGCCACCGAAGTCTTAAAAAAAATATATACTTAGGTTCGTTCGCCTAGCAAGTCAATCACATAGCTCTACCTAAACAAGGCGCTTGATACTCGTTTATTCCGTGACCTCTCACATTGCGACCCCGCCCTTATAACGTACATGATTTCACTTAGAAATTGTCAAATTAACATACATTTTTAAATAACAGCCTTTGTCTTTTATCTAAGGCCCGTCACATAACAATGTTGGTTAATACAGTAAACGTGATGTGCTTTCTCTCGCGCGTTAGTTATCTTTTTACTAGATTTTACGTGTGTTTTGCGCGAATAATAGGAAAACAGCTGTATGTTCTGAAGGGGAGAGTGGTAATTCATAAAAATCAACCACAGTTTGTTTTCCGTATTGCGAAAAGTACAAAACACTAAAAATTCCGTGCAATGGTGTGTAATTTCAATATATGCTACTTCACTGAAGTTCTAAAATCGCAAGAATCCTAGATAAATTACTTGCTTAACTCTTATAAAAGTTTACAGATAACGTTAAATTTACTTAAAATATTTGAATAGACCTACTGGGTTATTAACCCCATAGACAATAGAATTCTTTTTTCTAATCTCTTTGTTTAACTCCGTATTTTCGACAGTCCTACCAACATCACCATGAAATATGAAATACAAAATATTTTCCTCCGTGACTCAATTGTACAAAACAAATCCATTAGAGACTGGCGTCCGATTGCAAAAAATCGCAATTACTAAAATAAACTGCTACCTTGCGGTTGTCTAGACCAGACCATTAGCTGCCATTAGTAGTTTTTTATCAATTACACCAGCCATTGCCGTGCCATCGGCATCCATCTTAAAACATACATTAAATGAAATATTTAAATTAATATTCATGATATTTGTTATGTAAGGATATTCAAATCCACAGAGTAAAGACTAAAGAAAGAGGTGCCCTTATTAGATATATGTATGAAAAAAATGTGGTCATTGTTTTTTCATTTTCATTGTTCTATCTACCGGTAAATAGTTGAACTACTCGCTTCGTTTTATGTCAATGTTAGTACTAGGCCGACCACTCGGCCGAGTTGCTTAGGGCCAGTCCCCTTAGTAATTGGTCCATGTTCAAATCCAACTTAAATTATACTATGAATATATTTTATAAATATGTACCTATTAAATTATAATAATATCGCCAGCCTAACACACCAACTGTATGGTTCCAAACTAAGCAACGCTTGTACTATAGCTACCATACAATGGACTGGAGGCGATCCCAGTGACACCCAGACCAGGGCAAATAACGAAAAGGCCGTTTTCGAAATTTGTTCCTTAAGGGAATCGAACCCGCAACCCCCCAATGCAGTGAGCCGAGCAGCCTTCGTTTGAACCACTGCGCCAAGCGGATGTCAAGATGTAATTGAACAGTCCGTGCTTCGGATAGCACGTTAACCTGGCGTTTCCGGGTGTTATTATTTGGTTTATTTACCTACTTGGCAATGTATAAGTTATTTATTGTTATGTTATCAATACTAAGTTGTATTGTTCAACTATTTATTTAGAGGAACAAAACGTAACCACGAAACGATTGGACTTTCGCACAAAATTAAATAATAATCGAAAAAGCTACGTTCCTAACAAACTTCACATTCATCAAGACTCTTTTAAATCAACTCTGTGTATACCAATCAAAATAAAACCTTATTTTACATGGAATAAGATCCAATAATGATGTAGAGCCGAAGATAACTTTTTACGCCACATCTTTACGATCACTTTCTACATACGATACGGCTACGATACGATTTTGTTTTAATATCTATTTTGATGTAGAAAGGAAGTGACTTAATATTCGTTTAATGGTTTACTCGAAGAAAAGGTTATATAGGTTTTTTATTTGCTGTCCGATTTCTCTTGAATAATGAAATGAAACAATGTAAAGCACGTCTCGTGACGTTTGTACATTTTTGTTGAACTATAGCTATACGATCGGGTTATGTGCCAACACGACATGCGAAAGTGGACACACTCTTCTTCAGATAATGAAACTTATAAGGATGTTACTTTTTGTAATGTTTTAATTTAAATTAATGCAGTGATTAATCACGTGTCTTGGGGGCTTAAGGTCCAGGGTTCATACCTCGGCTCGCACCTCTGGATTTTTCGAAATCTATGTGCGAATCATAACTTTAATATGACTATCACTTACTTACGGTGTAGGAAAACATCGTGAGGAAACCTGCATGTCTTAGAAAATTTATCAAATATTGGAAAGACATGTGAAATCCACCAACCCTCACTGAGCTAGCGTGGTGGATTATGGCCTGAATCCCCCTCGCATTGAGAGGCCCGTGCCCAGGAGTGGGGCGTTAAAAAGGATGATATGATATTATTATTTAATGTTTTAATTTAAATGTCGTTAAGTATAAGTATCCCTCTCATATATTAGCAGAAACTATCGATGAGCTTCTACATTCCTTGTCTTGCTTAGATCCTGCGTAATTTATATTACTAACCACTGACTCTCCTATTTTTACACTTAAATCCCTGAAATAAAGTCCTTTATCGACTGAAAAAATATTTAGTCGTATGGACCGGGAGCCCAGCGTGCAACTCGTGGATTTGAACGAGCGCCGTCCAAACCTAGTAGATTCGGTAGATGACATGATAGGAAGAATACATTGTTCTAGATGTTTCCACTTTTAGCGGTGGGGGAAGCGTATACATGACAATTTTTTTTTTTTATAAAAAGCAATGACATAAAAATACTCAAGCGTGTCAGATATTGATACTTTTCATGTTCCTACATGAAAAATTAAAAAAAAAAATACTCGAGCGCGCCAGATTTTATAAGCATCTATAGGCTACGGTAACTGCCTAAAATCAGGCGGGCCGTACGCTTTTTTGCCACCGCAGTCCTATATTAAAAAAATAAAAACTGAGGGGGTGAAAAAGTGAAACTTCCAGATGCTCCCATTTCTTAGACTGACGATCAAATTAGCAAAATTGACACTTTTGACACTTCTTAGCTAGTAATGAATCCCCCTTATCTTAATCTGACGAGTTCGTTTAAATTCAGAAAATCCTTCTACGGCTCCCCATCCATTATCACATTACGTACTAGAAACTTCATGACGAGTATTAATTGTGTAGTAGTGTGACTTAAGTACTTAATGACGTCATTAAGTGCTTATATGTTGGTTTTATGAGTATTGTCATTGTCAGTGGAGAGATCTTAAGTAGTTTTTACTTTCTTTATAAATATTTACATTTATTGATATAAGCACCTTCTTATTGGGCTGTTCATTGATTGGTAGTTGAGTTTTCAAGTATCTACTTAATAAAAAAAGTTGTTCAAGTAAGCCTACTCCTAAGCAAATAGCTCAGTTGGGTGGGCTTGAGTACCTATTCGATGTAATAAACTCATTGCTAGAAATATTTACAAAAAAAAATTTTTTACATTACTACGCCCCGCCTGATGTTAAACAGTTACCGTAGCCTATAGATGCATTTCGAAAGGCATGGCTCGTACTTTGCCGACTTAAAGGAGAGGGGGGCATGAAAGGCAGGAAGGGAAGGAGGGAGTTGGGCTTCCGGTTCTCTCACTCATCGTACGAAATACAACTAAAATAGCTACTTTACGCCGATCTTCTGTGAGAGGGTGGTACCTCAGTCGAGCCAGCCCATGAGCTGCAGTAAATTTGCTGGTCCCACCTAAATAATAACTTCCCATAATTGGTCGATGTGAGCAGCTGATATGCTTTTCCATATGTAGATAGAAATAAAAGTATTTTACGTCTCACGTAATTACTATATACAAGTAGCGAAAGCCGGCATATCAAAGTGCTTGGCCCGCGTTAATCAAAACTTTTAACTGTTTTTTAAGAGCTTTCTTATATTAGTTATAATAGTATGAGTTACAGCGGAGTCGGTTTATTGATCAATCACACAGTTCTCGTCGTGATGGAGATGAAACTAATTAGTGGTGTGAGTAGTGATGTGCGGATTTAGTCGATTGAGGTTTGATAGTCGATAGTCGATTGAGGATTGATAGTCGATAGTCTAGTTAGTTTTCAGTATTTAATATTTGCTTTGTTCTTTTTGCTCATGCCAGCCACACACCTTTAAGTATACTTGTGCAAGTCTAGACTTGTACAAGTATACTTGAGCGTGTGTGGGAAGAGACTTGCGCCAATTTCTGGCCACTTCCGAAATTGCGCGTATTGTGCAAGTCTAGAATTGCACAAGTATACTTGAAGGTGTGTGGCTGGCATTAGTTTTTTAAAGAATGTCATTTAACTACTCATTTTGTTTAACAGTTTTATGTATGTAATAATAAAATAATCCTAAATTTATTTGGGTCTCAAACTAATGAACGAAATAGGTACTTGTATGTTAATGTAAATTATAAAAAAATCGGTTAACATTTTAAAATTGATACATATTTTAATGTTCACAATTTACCGCCAAATTTATAGAGATTTTTAGCCAGTTTACAATGGTTTTACAAAGCATTTTTAGGAACAAAATAAGTTCATCATATCATTCTACAAATTTGGGGATTATTGCGTACATACGTCTTATTTAAAATGGGTTCGAATTTTAGAATCCTCGATTTTTGGAACATAACTAGTCGATGTTTGGAATAATCGACTATTGAAGTGTGTGCAACACTAGCGAATATATTTAGATTTATATTATCCCGTACATTGATGTGCAATCAATAATAACAGGCTACTGATCGACGGCGCATCATATTTTTATGTCCAGTCGTAAATATCAGGCTCTATTACGCAAACAAACTTTCATATTATTTAATCACGTTATAAGGTAACGGGAAACATAAAAAAAATAAGCCCAACCATCCTTCCCCTCCCTCCATCCCTCTCCCCTTCAGGTCGGCAATGAGCGAGCAATGCCTTTGGTATTGTAAGCATCTATAGGCCACGGTAACTGCTTAACATCAGGTGGGTACTTTTTTGTCACCGCAGTCCTATAAAAAATATTTACGAAAAATCTTGCAAGTTTTTTTTTTTCTAACCCACGTCGTCCCACTGCTGGGCAAAGGTCTCCCCCACAATCTCCACTTTTCTCTGTCATTGGACATTCCTGGGCAATTGTTATAAAATATTTACATCCACGTCGACATCTTAAATATCGGATATTTTAAGAGGTAAGTTTTGAAATTCTGAATTTTATTCATTACTTTTTCGAAACCTATTTGTATCAAATGCGTTAGTAGACTTACCTCTACAATTGCGATTCGTGATAGAGTTCAATGACCTTCCTATATTAATAAATCAGTGCGAACACTCATCTTGAAAAAAACAAAGACAAAATTGCCGCTGCAAACTTGACTCTATCCCTACTTATAAAACTCTGCTATTTCTTTGGGTATCCTTTCCGAATGGAGACATTATAGGTCATTGTTCATTTATATCACTTAATGTTTATCAACGATGCGAAATTACTGCCAAAACCCAAAAAACACAGTTCGTGGCTACCGTCAAATGTATTCGTATAGATAAGCTTCGAATTTATTATATTGCAGCTACTTCGCATTGTCGTGGACGAGGAAATACAGGACCAATTTCCGCTACTAGGTATACTTCTAAGAGACGGTATTTTATTATTCTTATTTCAAAAATGAAAACTAAAATGGTATGGATAGTGTAATTTGTAGTGGACTAGGTAGAGAAGTAGAGGGGGGATCCGAGTATGATATTGGATGGATTATGACAAGTAAAACCCCTACAAATTATTCTGTTCTGATGCTTGATAGGGAAAGGGATATTTAAAAAATAAGTACACGATCTGTGTGTCCGTGTTAACACACGGTAGCTACCTGTTTCATATAGTTCTGTCCTTATCAGTCAATTTTTTTAAATATGAAAGCTTTAGTTACATCTATATTATATTCGTCTACGAATGTTTGCTATCCAAATCTGGTTTTTTAAGAATATCATTTAAATAAAGCGATCTAGTCGATGACATTATAGACAATTTATTCTAGTCTGGATCTATACTAAATGATCTAGATGATTGGACGAATGGTTTATTGATTATCGATGAACGCTAATAGTATAATGTAGTTTCGAATTAGCTATTATTAGTTTGAATATTATATTTAGAAAGATTTCTTACATGGTACAGTCAGCAACATAAGTCGCTGAACATTCTCAATTTTTCAAATCGGTATTACTCTTTATTTTACAAACCTCGGTGTAAATTATCAAAACCAAAAATGAGCAACATGCCAAAATTTTGTCAAGATGAAGAAAAATCATCGATTTGATGCAAAACTAAAGTGTGCAAGCGATTTGAAAAACTGAGAATGTTCAGCGACTTATGTTGCTGACCGTACAATACAGGATGTTTTTAAAGTACGAAATAATTATTGAGGATGTAAGTTAGCTGATGTTATGTAGGTGCTAAGTGAAGACTATCATATTTTCTGAGTTATGGGCCTTTAAATATTCGTCACAACTTTCTCTTAGCGGCCTTAGTATGTACTTACATATCCAATGGCTCAGAAAACAGTGTAAACTGGATAAAAGCAGCAGCCACCAATATTTAAGGAAATATGATTTTAGATGAAAATGTTATAGGTGCCATGGCCGATACCTACTCATCCAAACCTCCAAGTATTGCTTCGGACTTTTTAAACACGCTGTAGGTATAACACGCCAGCTCCTCAGCTAAGGGCCGGGCCCCATTAGCGCGTTGCGTTGCGTCGTCGCAAGATTTTGTACTGGCGCATTACTCACCCCCGCTGCGTCTCTCGCCCGTCGACCCTGTGATCCGTTGCGACGACGCAACGCAACGCGCTAGTGGGGCCTCGCCGTAAGTGATATCGCCAGCCTTACACCAATTGTGTTTATGTAAACCGTTATGACACCTCTATCTATACCTTTGTAGAATGAAGCGTAATGTTATTAATAGACTGTAATTCTTATTATTATCCATAGACATTTCCTCCGCCCATAAAATATGACATTAAAATCGATAAAAATCTATTTTTATGAAATAATAACGCTGCATTACTGATAATGAATAATAAGTAATCATCGTAAAACCGCAATTAAAACTGCTAATAATTAAAATAAGGACAATTTGAGCTTTTATTAAAGTCGGTTCGATTCCCCGTCAGGTTTTATTACGACGGTACAACGGACAGAGTGGGTCATTAACTTTATATACAGAAAGGTAATGATTGTGAAATTATTTATTTAATTTGCAGTAGATAGGTATAATACATACTGTTAAGGGACTCGAGGTCCAGTAGATAAGTTTACTGGACGAAGTCTTATACAACAGTTTTGTAACATGATATAAGTTTTCTAACATTATTATAACTCACAATGAAAAAAGGTTAATTAATTGTTTTATTGTTTGTTCCCAGGTAAACTACTGATTTGAGTTCTACAACGGTGGTAATGTACGCTTAATTATAGCTATAAAACTGAAATTAAAATGTGGACACTCAATTTCAGGTTTCAATTATTATTCTCATTATTTCTGTTAGTTACGGTAAAAAACATAAAACAAAGAGGTATTCAAACACCTCTAAAAAACAGAAAAGTATAAAATAAAAAGTGCGTTCGATAGTCAGATTAAAAACATAGCGAAATTCTATTTTTAAATGTTAAAATTTCTGTGTTCCATTTTTTTAATAGTGTTGCCACCTCGTCCGTCAAATTAAAACTAGTTTCCCAACCCGTCATCACCTATGATGAGTCAGTCACACTTTTAATATTAGGATTAACATTATCAAGAGAATGCATTACTCCACACCTATTCTCTTTATGTTAATGAGACTGCCTGTTCCGGACTTTTAGAGTTGCATCTTGCGTCTCGCTCGAACACACGTATGATAGAAAGGGCCGGATATACGTCGCCAGACCAGCTACCCAGGCGGGGATCGTGTTGAAATACTTACACGAAGCATGGATTAAAACTTGAATGTTTGATGTACCGATAGCAAGGTGAGACGTATTTAATTTTTAATAAAGTAAAGTGAATAATGTGAAATGTTTATAGTAATAAATACATAGTCAGATTTGTTGCCTAGCAAGTTCCTATTAGTATTGGAAACGTTGTTATGTTTCCCATGGGAAATTCGACCCCTTAGCTGCTATTACGAACCTAGTAAGAAAGCAAAGATGAGTTTCCATTGAGCTTCGAATTTCGAATTTTGAATCATCACCGTAATAAATTAGTGTCAAAACGGACGAACGAAACAGATGGTCCGGGTTCGTAATAAGTGCTTACTAGTGAACTAAATAAAGAATACATTATGTAAAATCTAAATATTTTGTCCTCCCATCTGCCGAATTTACAACGTAAATGACTAAACCTACATGTAATTTTTTAATAGAGATATATCTATTTATATCTCCATAGAGTTGCTGAAATTCCCGTGGTAATTATAATAATTATAGACCATCCAATTGAAATTCAATGCAATTTAAACTTTTTAGATTTTGTTGCTATCTGTACAACCGGCTTTCAAGAGTTAATGCCCAAAGTGAAACTGTCACAATGGGTAGTATTTAACACGCGGCTATCACCGGCGGATCAGATAACATTGTGGGGGAGATAAACTATGATGATCGATGACGTCAAACTGTGATAAAAAGTACATTAAAAAAATATTTTTAAATAAAAAAAAATGTTTACCGTGGGAAATTTTAATATTTTTTTCCCTTTATTAGGCGTTGGCATGTACAGACAAACTAGATAGATAGTAAGTGCATACTATGAGAAAAAGATTTCACAACATTTTTATAGCAAACTCGTGACAAGCAAATTCAAGTCTAAAGCTCGTATCGCATGACAAAACTTTCACCATACAAAACGCAATAAAAGCGTCAAGAATCGACCCCCAAACACATGCCTTTTCATACATCAAAGGAAGAAAATAATAACAAAAAAAATAAAAAGGTGCCTATTCTGCTCGCCCGCTCGCTTCCTCTGAGTTTTTATCGAGTTCACACTCCGTAGAACAAAACTGAGCAAAACAAAAGCACGCCGCCAGCGACACCTGACGAAGTGAGAACGAAACTCGATACCGCCGACAAACGCTGCGAACGCAACTCCCGACTTTAACACTATAAACTAAAGTAGATTTTTATTTGACCGGTAAATATTTTCTACATATTGAATCCTTTGATCGATTTGTCATTGTATTTTAAAGGTGTTAGGGCTCGTTTTAAGTTGTCTACGAAAATACGTGATACGGTCTACCTTTCGCCAAGTAGTTTTGTATTGGAATAATTTAATAGTTATTACATATTAGAATGCTATTCGTATTGACATATAAATATACACTTTACCACATCGTTATATGGCCTATATCACAGTGTAGGTTAAATAACCATAGATGGTAGAAAATTAGGAATAGAAGTCTTAAATGAATGTCAATCAAACATTTTTATGTTTTGAAATTTGATATGTGCTACTAAAGTAAAACTTTTTGTATAATAAAATAATAGGCGTGCCTACTGATTAGCATAAAATAAATTAAGCAACTATGAATAATTCTGTCGTTCCTACTGTTATAAAAAAAAAAATGGATGTCCTGGCAGACCAATCAATCGATAAAGTTACAAATAAAATTGGAACAGCGGATTCTTTTCATATTCCCACGGGAATTTGAAATTGGAACATACATTTTGAATTTCGAAAATGGAACGGTAACAGTTTAGTAACTCTAGATACCTAGGTCATTAAATTGCATGTAATAATAAGAAATGCCAATAAATTCGTAAAAAAATAACAAAAACCATAAACCATGTTTTTTTTGCGGTTACTATGAAATAAAGTTTAAATTTCGAAGCCAGATGTCCTTGTCCATTCAAAAAGCGAACATTCGTTTATTATGCAAATTGGAAATATAAAAATGTCGTTGCTTCCTTTATTTATCGTCATCCAACATGTTACATATTAGTGAAAACTATATTGATACACATTCCATTCATTCATTCTATTATTACTAAGTTATACAGGGTGAAATCGAAATCGTGGGTAATATTTTAAAATATGACTCAACACATGATTCAGAATATTTTGGGAAAACAAATAAAAACATCTATTGATAAAAAAATATTGCTCGGGTAAGCAAATAAGCAAACCATTTAACTGTTTTACCTTGCCTGGGGTAATAAATTTTTATCAATTGATTTGTTGATTAATATTTCCTAAATATTTTGAATCATGTGTAGAATCACTGTTTAAAATATTGCCCACGATTTCGATTTCACCCAGTATATTAGTTACATCACGTAAAGATTTTCAGCTAACGTGTATGTACCGTAATCATTGATGTATTATTTTAGCAGACATGGTACATCCTTACATTGCAATCACTAGCATTGTAGCTCGCACCACTACATGCAGCGAAATTCACAGATCTGTTATCACATTTGATTCACATAGTATCTGAGAGCCAGTGTGGGGAGAATGACATTTTCTACAAAATTTGGTAATATTTAAACATGATTAATTAACAAATACATTATGTTCCTGAAATCTAATAATAATAATAATCCAATAATATTAATCTGATGTTTAATACGGCATATTTTATACTGCAAATAGGCCAACGGATTCATCAACTTTTGCGTAAACTCACCGTTATGAGCCTTAGTAAGCTTTTACAAATGCATAAAATACAATGTTGGGCACCCACCGATCGAGCCGATGACCCAAACCGGCTTCTAAGTTGTAATACTATGAAGAAAACTATTTCCATAGATGTATTACACCTTTAGATGCGATTTACTGCGCTTATTTTTGCCAACATTAATGCAAGGTAACTACCTGACTTGCACTTAGTCACGCGCCACCAAGCGTCGCGGCTGCACGGCTGCACGCGGCTGCGTGGTAATGATTGTGTAGATAATAACGCCACAATGTATATTCATCTCTTTCTAACAACAGGTTTGGCGTATATGGCTTGAATTCATTGATATTTAGGCATAGTCACAGATTAGATAATAGTTACATACATTTAAAAGTGCTGTTTTGTAGAGCACTAATGTAAGCGTATGTAAAATTTTAATTAAATTAGTTTATTTCGTTTAGGCCTACGGGGGCACTTACAAATTGTCATTTTTTTTTTTTACTTAATTCTACATCCGGATCGGAAACGCGACCTCGGCTGAGAAGATCTCTATTATGTTAGGTCTATATTATAAAACGTCATTTGCTATTGCATGCTATTAATTACGCTTTTCGGGGAACACTAAAACAATTTTGTGTTACAGTCATGGAGCGATTCCGAGGGTTTGGTGAATCATCTAAATTGAAATGTTTTCCTTGTTGTTTTTTTATTAACGGTGATTAAATCAATTAGTTATCAGAAAATATGTTTGAGGAACATGCTAACTGAATGATCTCGATAATTGTATGCGTCAGGTCCAAATCCAATTCATCTAACTACCCATCATGTACCTAATGTAAGTATGTATTATTATTTTTTAAATATTATAGTTGTATTACTTTATTTTTGTGTAAAACTACATTACCTACAATAAATGTTGTATTTACTTGTACGTACAATATCATTGTATAATTCAAGCATTACACTTAAATAACCATCATAAAGCCATTATAATATCTCCAACAATTATTTAATATTACAACTGATTATCATGGAAAAAAGTATAGGTAGAACAGAACGTTTTACAACACTCAACAATGTAAACGGTGGCCAATAAAATCATTAATATACTTTTACGTCATAAATGTAATCAAGAAATTGAGCTATAATCATCAAATTCCGATAGGCTGTTATTGCTAGCTTATTTTGATGATTGTGTAATGTGTTGTAATCTTTTCTATGATCGTAGGTTGTAATGGAAAAAAGACATTCACTATATTACAAAAAAAAAACTTTGCTTTTATTCGTATTTTCGCGTACTCTTGCTATCCCTTACCGATGCTGTACGCAAATTGGGTTTCCATGGCGTTATATTTCCTTAGGTGGCAGGTATTGTTTATAATATCCTAGGGTAGGCCTCATTTGTATAGAACATTTTCCGCCCTTATGATGGTTGTAAAAGGAGTTTTGAGAAATATGTACAAATGTCATTGAAGTCGCTCTGTTTTCTAAAAAGATTTACTGAAGTTATAAGTACCGTAGTAAACTAGACTTTTATCTATCTGCCCAAAAGTACACATTAAACGTCGCACCAATGAATGTTATGTTTTTGTAGATAAAAACCGGTTTTTCGAATCTGGAATTCTAGATATATTTTTACCGATACTGCCAATTTTTAATCTGTATAAAATGCCGATGTATCTCCATAAATTATTATTAATATTGTTTTATATTAAAAGTCGTTTATGGAAATGTTAAGGTTTGGTTAATAAGATTGACAGCCTGATGAAATATCGATTTATTATTTTTTATTATTATATTTTTAATAGTCTCATAGGCTTTACTATGGAGCGTGTCTATTATAATTTATTTGCAGTGAACTTTTATTAAAAAAAAAGGGGGCCTAGACAAGTGGATAAGTCTACAAATCGTTTAATGTACATATGAGAATTATAACTAAAATAAACTGAAGTGTCTGTTTGTAATGTCAAAATAGCTTTTATTTTTATATTTTGGTCCGTCTGTCTGTCTGGATGTTTGTTCCGGCTAATCTCCAAAACAACTGAACCGATTTTTACGGGACTTTCACTGGCAGATAGCAGATTTTATAAGGAGTAACTTGGGCTAACTAAGCTAACTTTTATTTTAGAAAAATAATTAGTGTTGTGCGCAAAAAACGCATAAAATTCCACGCGTACGAAGTCGTGGGTAAACTTATTCAAAAATTACGTAGGTACGCGGACGAAGTCGCGGGCACAGCTAGTGTGAGTATATGTAGAAACAGAATTCCAGAAAATTAAACAAACAATGGAGGATCACAAAACAGCGTCAATTAAATCGTGCGACCACAATTAACGTGGAGGAAATGTCGCGAATCGATGGTATCTGCTGACCCGGGGCTATCGGGTAGCCGGTTCGACTCCCGGCTACCGTTGCTTCGTTCGTGATTTATCGTGGTAAACGTTTGTTCGAAGGTTAATTGAATATATTTAACTTTTGAGGTTAATAAGAGATTGCGGATGGGTGGTATCGGATGTCAGTTAGTAAGCTCGGTTAAGTTAACTGGTTGTGTAAAGTTTAGTTAACGCGCCACAGTTACGGCGTAGGGTACTTTGGTAATAAATACGATGTTCGGATCGTGAGGTATTGGCTATATCTATAGTCCGAGAACATTATCTATAGTCCTGAGTGCCAAGTGATAATCTATCGTATATAAGGTATTGCGTAGAAATGAAGGCGATATAATTTGTTTAGAAATTAAGCGGAGTTACTAAGGATTCTGCTAGAAAATCAGAAACATTATGGGCCTCCGCAGACTTGCTACTTTTAGTATCGGCGATCGGCGATTTTGATGCTGCGTCTCGCTCGTTCGCGCTCGAAGAAACGCGACGCAGCATCGATACGTCACAAAATCGCCGGTCGCCGATTGCCGATTGCTAAAAGTGGCCCTAAATGCTTTTGCTGAATTGCTATGTGGCCATTTTAGCCAAACAAATAAAAGTGATTTAAGAAAAAAAAAATACTGGCTTTTAAAGAATAGGTATCCGTCTTTAAAAGCCAGTTTTTTTTAAACAACTATAGTAAGTTTTGCATTAACCACTGGTATAATGAAAAGAAATAACCTGTACACTCACATACAGAATTGTAACGGTCTAAAAAGATTAAAACCCACCGGGTTGGCAACCGAATTTATTTTTTATTATCAACTCGACGATTAACTGCGCGATGCGTGGCGAATCGAGCATTCTCTATGTACGTACAAAAGATTTGAATTTAATACTGTTCTTGAACGTGTCTTGTGTGAAGTTGACACGTGTATATTTTTAGGGTTCCGTGTTTTTTTTTTTTTTTTTTTTTTTTTTTTTTTTTATTTTTTTATTGGGACAAAAAACAGTTACATGTTGTATATTACTAAGCTTAGAGTACTAACACAATAAAGTGAACACGTAACCCACAAATTTCCACAAATTAAGTAAGATGAAGTAAGCATGCACAAATAAAAACTAAGAGATAATTAATTAATTTATAAAGGTAGGTACTAAGTTTTACGGTATGAAATGCCAGTTGTAATGTTTATTGATCGCTGGGATTAATCATAGTGAGTTTGTTAATCAGCAGTCTTGCAGTGATGCTTATAGGTCCGTCATGTCCGTCTATTATACTACTCCACCAAGCCAACTAGGAACTCGGATAGTGCGGCTTCCCCTCCCGCATACCGCCCGCACACCCGCCACCGCCTGCGCCTTTCCGCCCGCCACACCTCCCGCACACCGCCATTTTGTGCGGACGTCACATTTGAGAGGTTCCTAGTTGGCTTGGTGGATTAGTGATTAGAAGCTTGAGTGGCAAACAGAACCAAAACGTTCCCACTTGTAGGGTGTCGGCGCCTCTGTTCACAAAGGTCGGTTGTCGGACTCGATCGAAGCTGGAGCCATTTTCTGGCAGTCTATACGAGGCGACTGCGATGGACGTCGTCGGGCGGAAGAACGGGGAGCGGGGAGAGGGTTGCCTGGCCCAACATCCGTGTGAACAGCGCCATACTTCTAGGCAATCGAGATCCGACACGATTTTTTACGGATTTAGACAGCTGGCAAAATACCCGACATTTCTTGCCGGCGCCGACAAGAAATCGGTGTCGGATAAGTGTGAACAGCTCCATATAAAAAGCTCTGCTTCTAGAGCAGCCGATTTTCTGTCGGGCCCGACACCCGACAAGTGGGAACGGGCTGTGTGTGAATATTTAAGAAAGGAAACATTCGTTTCGTGTCTGCCCCCAAATCGTGAATCAGTTGCGTCTGTCTCGAGTTTAATTCGCAAAAAGTACAGTTGAGAACACAAGTGATCAATTTCAAATAAATTGTATAAATTAAGTATGTATAAAAAAAAAAATATTTAATGTTTATTGGGATGGGTAATAACTAGAAAAATACAATTAGTACAAAATATACAAACAGGTTACTTGTTTGGAACGAGCATGTATATCTAATTTGCGTTTGACAAAAAATCTCGTATTCGTGTAAATACAATTTTTACATATTTTGAACCGGCAATAAAATACAGAGGTTACAATTTAACAAATATCTTACTAGAAATCAACAATTAACTACCATATTTAGCATGCTTTTATTATCATTCCTATCTATTGTAGCTAATATTGATCTGCTGACCTCTTGATTTGCATAAAAATCACTTAATCTAGCTCGTAAAAATGTTAGAAGCAGAAACTATTTTGTTTAATTTTATCAGCCCACAATAGCTATAAATAAATATAGTATACGTCTTTTGTTTTATGTACCTAACGCAATTAAATTCAATAGATGTGTCCATATGGCGCGCATGCCTCACCCGAGCACTCATATTATGTCATTACGTCTATACGTTTCAACGTCAAAACTTAGTGCTCGTGCGAGGCAAGCGCCTGATGAAGACGCCGCCAATATCCTACAAAAATTGCAAATATATTATTTTATATTATATTTCAAGAATTCAATATGTATTTAGATCTATAAAATGTCAGCATTTTGGATTTTTATGATTGTAATAAATAAAGGAATCAGCGTGTTGTCATTCTTAATTAGTAGTTACTGATAAAATTTGTATAAAACACGTATCTAGGCACATAAAGTATTATGACTCAAAAAAATAAAATTATTTTGTATTTCATAATTATTTCATCGCTACGTATTTATTACCTTGGAATTATTAAATAACGGGGTATCTTTTTTATTCATTTTGATAAAAAAAAACATTATTTTGTATCAAAACGCAGTAGTAGGCACATAATTTTATATAAATAAGTTCTGTTAATATACCATTTGATTTCAAATACCCATCCAAATCCCAATTTTCTTCATCAATATCAAATTTATTTTCTTGATACCGCTTTAGCGCTTACCAGTACCCACAAGGATACCGGGTACGAACTGTCGTTATCTGATCGTTGGTGCCAATATTTGGTTTAAATTATGTTATTGGCCAAACTGCAATGTATAATGTTGTAATTACATTCAACCCGCGATGGGTAGCCGGTTCGAACTTTTATCTTTAACTGTGTGAGTATACCGTAGGGGGTTTCGAAATGGGAGTATTAAAAAGATAAAATTATAAATGAAAATAATGCAATTGTCATTGTTCAGTTGCGTATTATTTCTTATCTTTTATTATCTCTTTTTTAGTAAGTACCTTCCTATTTTTTATTTTATAAAAAAATGATCTCTAGGATGGTGAAACAATTTCTTCATCTTCTTCTTTCTTGAGCCATTTCAAGAGTGTATCCTGTACCTAGCGTAAATCAGCGGAATAATAAAATCGCCACAGAAACTTATATTGCCTTATTTCATAAGCGATTTTTTACGACAAATTCAATTACCAACCTATAAATATAAAGGTTTGAACTTTATGGAGTGTATGCGTAAACTTTTCTGTTTGTACGCGCTTAAAATATGGCCAAAGTTGGGCCAAAGTTACACGATATCCCGAACTATATTCTGATGTAACCGAACCTTTGGTTTCATGGCGCTATTTATCACGATATAAGGACTGAAATCACGATGCACACTCGAAACAAACGAATTAAATTCATAAAAATGCTTTATCACACCCCATTACCGAACAATAACAGGAATCCAGACACAAAAACTGAAAAAAAAACGGCCGTCGTCTCTTACATAACGCATACGAGGTACGGTCAGCATCCACAATAAGTAGCCAGCATTTATTCCGAATGCCGGGCGAAGGAATTATCAGGCAACGTATCAAAAAAGGCCGCCTCGACGTTAAGGAATAAAAAAACGAGGCAAGACTCGACAAGAAATTATGATCCTACCAAATACGCGAGTAAAAACTCGATTTCTATATACGTTGTGAGCGTTTTGCGGTGGATTCCGAACCAATTATCTGGTTTTCGGGGCCGCTGTCGTATATTCGCAAAATAACATTTTATCTACCCTTGTTTTGCTGTCTGTACTTAGGTGGAAGAATTGTTCTGTTGTTTTCGACGCTTGGTTATTTTTTTATTGCAGTTTTCAGTTTGGACTTTAGGCTTTATTGAGCACGATTTAGAACTAAGTTGGCTTAATTTGGCTCTCCCGGATATGTTTAAGCAAAATAGAGTCAGTCTCATTGTGATAGACAGAGTTGTCTACTTGATTGTAATCGTTTTTAATTTACGAGAAAAAGAAACATTACACCATAGATTAATTTTCGTTTCCGCGAGCGCGCGCGCGTGACACATTTATAAATCTGAGCATTACCCGAAAACCAAGTTAAACTATTTTTGGGATCGGAATCAAAATGGCTCCTATACCAATTAGTATCACTGTTAAAAAGGTCTATCATTTAAGCTTAGCACAAAACACCTCATTAAACTAATTAGTAACAAAAAACTAAAGGGGAGACGTCGATCAGCTCTGGGACTATTCCGGGTAGCGCCAGGAGTCATTGCTATAGGGTTGCCCACCACCAATTAGAAATTCATTTTTTGAATTCCATGGTTTTTTATACGTTTTTTGTAGTTGAAATTATTGTGGCTTTTAACTCAATTTTTCTTTTCCCATGACTAATGAAACGAAATATGAGTGCCTGGAAAAACTTTACAGTCGGCGTCATAAATAAATGATCAAATCCAGAACGCTACATTAATAATGATTGTAATTCGTAGCAGTTCTAGCTATGAACACGTTTCTAACGTGACTTTACCACAGGACAAAAATCATCGTGAACTATAAATTTTCTTTTGGAAAAAATATCTACTTAATAATTCACACACCTTTGAAGCTAAAAATCTTTTAATACCATCTTGCAAATAATATAACGTAAATTTTTTTGCAAACTCAAAACAGCCGGCCGTATCATTACATTAATCTCGACCACAATTATGTTCGTACCATAATAGTGGTCCTATTCAAATAGCTGACAGCCCTACAGGGCCCGTGGAGCGCGTATCAAGATAGAGCAAGGCTTGCTAATGAAAAGCACCCAGCTCCTTTATTAAGTCTAATGTATTCAGCTGATCGGCTAGCCGATAGCAAGCCAAATGTCAGCGTGTGTTAACTTTGTCTCTGCTCTCTGATGGGTATAGTAATTTGATGGGTTTGAAGTCAGGAAAGACAGGCTTGTAGAGCGGTGGGTGGATGCAGGCTGAGAGAAAAGAAGAGCCAAATTTGCTTAAACTATTAAGTTTTATATCGCCGAACAAATACCAACTGTATGATCCCAAACTAAGCCAAGTTTGTACTATAGGTACCGTACAATGGACCAGGGCGATCTCAGTGATAAGGTGGTAGAGCCAAGCTGTAGCCAATTGACTGCAGCTCATATACGGGCGCGTGACCGGGGTAGTACCACCCTCTTACAGAAGATCGGCGTAAAGCAGCTATTACAGCTGCGTTTCGTACGATGAGTGAGATAGCCGAAAGCCCAAACCCCCCCTCTCCTCTCTCTCCATTCCACTCCCCTTCAAGTCGGTAATGTGCGAGCAATGCCTTTGGTATTGCAAGCATCTATAGGCTACGGCAACTGCTTAACATCAGGCGGGCCGTAAGCATTTTTGCCACCGCAGTCCTATAAAAAAACTCAGATCAGGGCACATTATGAAAGGCCGTTTCCGAAATTAGCCTCTGGCGGGTATCGAACCCGCAACCACCCGATGCAGTGAGCCGAGCGGCCGACGCTCAAACCACTGCGCCAAGGAGTCGACAAATGTAGTCTACTAGTAATATCTTTTATTTTTTTTATGCGATCCTAGCCTACGATTGAGTCAGAACATCTATACAAATAAATAAAATTGAAGTCTCTGTTTGTAATGTCAAAATAACAGTATAATAAAAACCCTAAAAAGCTTTGTCGGTCTGTCCATCCAGATGTTTGTTTCGGCTTATCTCCGAAACGGCTGAACCGATTTTGACGGGACTTTCACTGACAGATAGCTAATGTTATAAGAAGGTTTTCTTTTTCAAAAACATACGCACGCGAAGTCGCCGGCACAGCTAGTAATTAATAATGGGGAATTATAAATCGAGCCACAGAATTTTTACAACGATAGATGCTAAAAAATAACTACGTGGCTGAGTTGTGGTGGCTAAAATAGTATTTTTAGATGCACAATCGTATATAAATAGTGGCTGAGTTAGTAAATCAGAGGGCAATGTATTTTTTTAGAGGCCAAAAATGCTATTAAATAGAAGTTGGGTTAATTACATGTCATAAATAATTATAAAAAAGCGACTGTAGCCTAGGGGTGAACCGGTTGGGCTAACAATCAGAAGGTCCCAGGTTCGATCCCCGATGGGGCATGCACCAATGGATGAATTTTCATCTATGTGCATAATTTACAGTTCGCTTACGGTGAGGGAAAATATCGTGAGGATACCTACCTATCCCTCGGGATTAGGTAAATGGTCAGATACTGTATACACGGCGAAAAGGTTCACCACCTGTCACGTTGGGTTCAGACTATCTGGTGAAACGTGGGCTTAGTGGAGTTGGTTAATACCTCCACAATGTGGTGGTGTATGGCCACTCAAGCCTCTGACTACCCCCGAATGGGGATAAAAGTCGTGACGTTATATATATATATATATATTTTACTTAAATTTACGACTACAAAATGGTTTTTGTAGTTCTTAGTAGTCTTTTTAGTATGTTTTACTAAAAGTTTTGTATTTACAGCAAATGTTTTACAAATGGGAGACATTACATAAAACATTTGCTGTATATAAAAAATGTTTAGTAAAAAATATTAACCACACTACTAGGTTTTTTTTTAGGACTGCGGTGGCAAAAAAGCGTACAGCCCGCCTGATGTTAAGCAGTAACCGTAGCCTATAGATGCTTACAATACCAAAGTATTGCTCGCACATTGCCGACCTGAAGGGGAGTGGGATGGAGGGAGGGGGAGGGGGGGTGGGCTTACGGCTCTCTCACTCATCGTACGAAACGCAGCTGTAATAGCTGCTTTACGCTGATCTTCTGTGAGAAGGTGGTACTACTCCGGTCGAGCCAGCCCGTTTATGAGCTGCAGTCAATTGGCTACAGCTTGGCTCTACCACCTCGATACAACAATCGTTGTATTGTTGTTGATCGTTGGATTACAAAAACCATTTTGTTCTCGTAATTTTTTTCTCAGTGTATGGTCCCAAACTAAGCAACGCTTGTACTATGGATACCGTACAATGGACTGGGGGCGATCCCAGTGACATACAGAGTAGGGCAAATTACGAAAAGGCCGTTTCCGAAATTTGCCTCTGGCGGGAATCGAACCCGCAACCACCCGATGCAGTGAGCCGAGCGGCCTAAGCTTGAACCACGACGCTAAGCGACGTATAAAATCAATAGGCTACGGTAACTGCTTACCATTAGGCGGGCCGTTAATGTTTACCACCTTAGAAACATAATGAAAATTTCCATTTTCCGATTGACTGTTGTAGATAACTAAACCTGGGTCTGGGTGTATATGTATATTAAGTATGTATTTACAAATAAAAAAGTAGTATATGTAGTAATATCAGTTATCTGGTTTCCATAGTACAAGCTCTGCTTAGTTTGGAATCAGGTAACCGTGTGTACAAAAATGTCCCAAGATATTATTATTATTATTATTATTAAACCAAAACAGTATTTTCATAATGTAAGGGAACCCTCTTCCGAATTTGAACAACTTTCGTCTCGTGATCTCATAATAATGTTTGTTTGTGAGACCTATTGTTGGCTTGTTGGAGTTTCATGTACAGAATATTAGAGTAATATTGTTGACACACATCTACTAGACGTGTCAACAGTAAGATTACTTTCCAAAACTGTATCTGGATAAAAAAAAAACATACCTCCTCCTTTTTTGAGGTCTGTTAAAAATAGCAACGTAAAGGGCTTGTTACCACATAAATGCACCTTGCTGAAAATTAGGCTGAAAGCTTAGGGGGCGTCCATAAATTACGTGAGGCATTTATGGGGGGGGGGGTCGAGCAAAATCTCACCAAATCTCACGTGGGGGAGAGGGGGGGTCTCGGCAAATCTCACGTATTTCTTTTACCGCAAGAAACAGTGTAAAATTGCAAGAAACTAAATTAAATTAAGTTTTCTTTTGAACTAAACTTAACTTTTTTTTTTGTTAAATAAAGTAACACATGTTTCTCCACTAGAATAAAGCTTTTGAAAAATCTCACGTGAGATTAGAGGGAGATGGAGGGGGTCGGGCTAAATCTCACGAAATCTCACCAGCGGGGGAGGGGGGGTCGAAAAATCTCAAAAATCACCTCACCACCATCACCTCTCGTATTTATGGACGCCCCCTTACCTACAAAACCAGCCCGTTTATAAGAGCCGTTAGGTATTCGAATTTCAGTCAGTATAAACTTTTGTGAGTAGGTACTATTTTAATACACAAAATAATAGAAAATGATAAAAGATGGTTTACACGTTGGCGTCCGTCGTTACCTGCCTCGAATCGGCATTACTGCATCCGTAAATAGTTAGTCCGACTATCTGGTGAAACGTGGGCTTTGAGTTGGTTAATACCCCACAAATGTGGTGGTATGGCCACTCAAGCCTCTGACTACCCGAACTCCCCGAACTCCCCGAACTCCCCGAATGGGGATAAAAGTCGTGACGTTACACACATACACACACATAAATAGTTATACAGTAATTTAACATGACGTTCTAGAGCTTAATTACAAAATAAACATCTATTATATGCCAAGCAAAGATTGCCTAACTCCAAAACAATATATTTTTTCTCCGCCACAATTTTTTTGCTTATTTCACTACATTTTCTTTGCAAAAACTATACTAATAACGCCTCACCGCAAGCTGGTCCATTCCGAATTGACAAATTGCCGAGCGGCGCCGGCGCATTGACGCTATTGGTCGGCAAAAAGTAATGGTCACACGGAAGCGATGCTATTTGTCGGTTCTTTTCGACGGCTACCAAATAGCAGCGGTAGCTATAGGGTTGCCAACTTCATTTAGGCAGTAAGTAACAAGTAAGTAAGTAACAAGATTGCTGAAGAGATTTTTTCTAAAATTTGCCTTTGACGGGAATCGAACCTACAACCTCCCGATGCAATGAGCCGAGTGACCTACGCTCGTACCACTATACCTACCTAGCGGACGACTGCTATAGACGACTATATGTACATATATGTAAATATGTATAGCTATATAATATAGGTTATGGTATGATTAGTTATTCCCCGGGACTCGTCGAAGGTTAAGGACACCATTGTCGATCCTGGCACAGGAATAACAGTGGTGGGAGAGTGAGGCGGGCCTAGTCCCATTAAAGTATGTTTGGCAACCCTAATTGTAGGCAAATGATAAGCTCTGCAAGTCATTAGTCGGGTTTTCGTGTCCGTTTTCCTTGTGCGCTGAAAATTGTGATTGATTGGATGACTGGGCGGAGTTGGTATACTGTGGTATTGGCACATTGTTCTGCTTAGGTTGATGTTATCGTGTTGTAGTATTCATTTTACTAATACAAAAGACGTATTTACACTGCTAATACTTTATACAATGTTAAACGATTCTTTTGACGACAGGATGGGTTTTTTTTGGTACCAAGTTTTTAAACGCGGCTTGCGGTAGGAGTTGTAGGAGTCGTTCTCGTGACGCTCGGTTTCATCCGACGTAGTTCTGATATTATCGGAAAATATTGAGTGTTTTTTTTTTAAATAAAAAGGCGTGAGGCACCTCGTTCCTGACGGGGGTCCCCGACCGCATTATTTTTTGTTTATATTGGCATATTGATTTTGGGCTTTACTGTCATAGCTTTTCTTGGGTCTTCATCTCGCTATGTATCCTTCCACATTCACATTCAGCACTCGTTTAGTCACATGCTTTTTACTTTTTAAATTAACTAACAAAATAATTTGCTATAAATAACAGAAATATCGCAACTGACAATATTTAAAATTCAGATGCATAAATATCTTTCAACAGTCGAGCTTAACTTCGCATTACAATAAAAACAAGAGTTTAACATCAATCGGTATCAATTCCAGTCATCCCCAGAGGTCCGATATTATGTATATCAGGATCATTTTTATTAATATTCCAAGAATTCACTTCATTTAACTGTCTTTTGGTCTTTAATGCGTTTTTTCAAGCGAGCGGCCTTTTGCAAATTCAAAGTCAAAGTCAAAGTCAAAGCGTTTATTTTGTTTAGGCCTACGGGGGCACTTACAAATTGTCATTTTACATTTTTTCCTTAAATTCTACTGCCGGATCGGAAACGCGACCTCGACTGAGAAGATCCGGCAAGAAACTCAGCGGGCTTGTCTTTTTTACATTGTTTTTTTTTTATCGCCATTTAAGTATTTTAATACAATGTAATTTGGTAAATAGCTCCAGTGTGCTGCCTTCCGAAATAAGCAAGGCAAGACACGCTACACTTTAACATGACACTGTTATTAACAAAGTGAATTTGAGCGATCAGTCCCAAGCTGATTTATCTTCCAAGTAATCCGAGATTTTGTAATAGGCCTTTTGACAGAGTTTAGTTTTAACTATAGTTTTAAACTTATTAACAGGCAAATCTCGGATTTCTTTAGGAAGTTTGTTGTAGAAGCGTATGCATTGTCCTACAAAGGAATTACTTATTCTGTGGAGACGAGTTACATGTACGGATAGCTTGTGTTTATTCCGTGTGTTTATCGAATGAGCATCGCTCCTTTTTTCAAAGTTGTTGTCATTTTTCTTAACATAAATTAGGTTTTCATAGATAAATTGTGACACCACGGTTAGAATATTTATTTCTTTAAATTTTTCTCTGAGGGAGACTCTAGGAGCTAGGTTGTAAATAGCTCTTATAGCTCTTTTCTGCAGTACAAATATAGAATTTAAATCTGCAGAGCACCCCCAAAGCAGTATGCCATACGACATTATGCTATGGAAGTAACTAAAATAAACAATTCTAGCCGTGTCTACATCAGTTAAGTGCCTAATTTTTTTAACAGCATATGCCGCAGAACTCAATTTACTTGATAATTTTTTAATGTGAGGACCCCATTGCAATTTTGAATCTATGGTGATTCCCAGAAAGACAGTTGACTCCTCAACGTCCAACGCTGCCCCATTCAGTCGTATATTGGTTCCTATTTGTCTTACATTAGGTGTCGAGAACTTTATGCATTTAGTTTTGTTCTCATTGAGCAGAAGATTATTTACATTGAACCAATCTACAACTTTAGCGAGTGCATTGTTCACATCGTCATAATGTAGAAGCTGTCTTTTAATTTTAAATAATAAAGAAGTATCATCAGCAAACAACACAATCTCGTGATTATTGCCTACATGATATGGCAAATCATTTATATAGATAAGAAACAAGAATGGTCCCAGTATTGAACCTTGAGGAACGCCCATAGAGACCACAGAACCTGGTGATTTTTCACCATTAATAGCGACCTTTTGAATTCTATTGCTCAAATATGAAGTCAAAAGGTCAAGAGCCTTGTTCCTGATACCGTAGTGGTGCAGTTTCCTGGTAAGTATTTCATGATGGACGCAGTCAAAGGCCTTAGACAAGTCGCAGAATACACCTAAGGCATCCTGCGAGTTCTCCCAGGCACTGAAAATATTTTTTATTAGTTCAATACCCGCGTCTACAGTAGAGCGATTCCTTGTGAACCCAAACTGATTGTTATGAAAAATATTGTTGTCATTAAAATGACGTAATAATTGGTTCAAAACGATTTTTTCAAAAATTTTACTTAACGTAGGTAGTATCGAAATAGGCCGAAAATTTGTTGGATCAGTTGAACTACCTGATTTAAAAATAGGAATTACTTTACTGTGCTTCATTAGATCAGGAAATACACCATTTGTCACACAGCCATTAAACACAGCTGCTAACTTGGGTGCAATAATGAATTAACGCACAAGATTACAACTTCAGTGTACAAATGTCGTTACTTGGACCTTTATTGCTAACTATAAATGTATGTAGAGATCATTTTATGGGGTCCAGGAAAATAAGAGGCAATCAATGTTTTAGTAAACGGGAATCGACCGAAATGTAATTAGCGTTACATAAATTAAAATGTTGCATGTTTTAATGATTGCCTTTGGGGGGGTCAAAATGAACTGACATATCGATTTGGACCCCCTCAAAGGTAATCGTATGGGATTGGCGGCGTCTTCATCAGGCGCATGCCTCGCGCGAGCACTCACTTTTGAAGTCGGAACGCCTAGACGTAATGTCATAATATGAGTGCTCGGGTGAGGCATGCGCGCCATATGGACACATCTATTGATCCGTATTTGAGATAGAGGTTTTATTGCATTGTGTGAGCTTTTATTGCTTTACTAGTAGACTTCCACTGCATTTGTATTTGGGATTCGATTATATGGTTAATTAAGTTTTATCCAAGCCTCGAGATAAGTTCTAAGTAATCAAGTTAGAGCTCCGGGAGCCAGAATTAAACTAAACTAAACTTAACTTACCAGACACTTACACGGACCTGGGAACTACGCGATCTGGAATGCGTCTCAGAGTTTTGCTATCTTGGTTCACTCGTCGTTGATGATGGCAACTGCGAAAAGGAGATCATCCGCAGAATCCAAATAGCCAAGGGGGCTATGAGCCGGCTGGGAAAAATATGGAGAGACCTTGCTATTCAAAGGCAGACCAAAGTCAGACTAGTGCGGTCCTTAGTGTTCTCCATCTTTCTCTATGGTTCGGAAACATGGACCATACGAGCCAATATGCTAGCTCGAATCAACGCATTTGAGATGTGGTGTTGGCGTCGTCTTCTGCGCATTCCATGGACAGCAATGCGTACCAACATATCTATCCTAGACGAGCTGCGCATTGGGGATCGCCTCACTGCCACGTGCAGGGCTCGCATTTTGACCTTCTTTGGGCATATCTCACGTAGAAGCTCCGACTGCCTGGAAAGGCTTATTATGACGGGAAAAGTGGAGGGCACTAGATCTCGTGGCAGACCTCCCGCTAGATGGAGCTCGCAGATCACTGAGCTTACGCAATTCCAACTGCACCAAGCGGTACACGTCGCGGGTGACAGAAGCCGGTGGAGGAAAATTGCTCTCCAGAAGTTTTTTGTACATAATCGTCACGATCCTCAGTATTGAGGTAACGACTGGGAAGAAGAAACTTAACTTGATATTCCACTTTATAAGACCACTTTTAGTTGTCGACCTAATCAAAAACTTATGGTTATACTTAGCGGAGTTCACCAATACACTGAACCATTCTTTCTTAAACCATGTCACCTGTATATCAAACAATCGTTTACTGTTTTAACGGTCCGTTAATTTGTTGGTAAACTCCGCTGTTTAGGGAGTTGAGTTCGAGTGTGAGACGGGTTCGGGACCCCAAGTTAGGTTTTCTGACCTGTGACGTCATTCATAAATCTCGCTTGTTTTATAACCAGCAACCCCACGTCTAATTAGTATTGTTTTAGTTGGCAACATTATTAAACAGAGCCGGTGAGCAGTAAACACTAATATCCGTGGCAAATAATAAGGCATGGCCAGCCGCTGTATTGCCACCAATGGGCGATCTATAAAACTATGGGCTGTGGGCTTGTGGACAAGAGAGGGGCGGGCTTGGACCCAAAAGCCCAGCGTTTATTGCTAAGGCCGTTATTTGTAAAGGTTTTTGTTGCTAATAGCGTTAAGAGCATTTTTTGCTAAGGGGTTTTTTTCTAAGGGCATTTTGTTGCTAAGATCATTTGATGGTAAATGCCTTTGTTGCATTTGTTGTAAGAGCGTTTATTGCTAAGGGGGTTTGTTGCTAATGACATTTGTTATAAGGGCGTTTGTTGTTAGGGCGTTTTTTGCTAAGAGCGTTTGTTGCAGAGGGAGTTTTGGCAAGGTCGTTAGTTGCTAAAGGCGTTTTTTTGACAAAAGCGTTTGTCGCTAGTAGCATTAGTTTTGTGACTTCATCATCATAAAATGAATCATTAAATGTATGACTCATTTTCTTCATTTTTTTTTATAGACAATTTTTACTATCTAATTTTGCCCTCTTGCCGCTTGTTAAGATTCACGAATTCTGCTTGGGCCGCTTCCCGCTTATCGCTAACCTCATGGCCCCAGAATAATAAATAATAAACAATTCCTTACAATAGAAAAAACGTAAAATAGGAAATGTCAACAAAACGAACTGAGAAGCACGTTCCTACAACGTTAACTATTCACTTGCAATATATTTTATTTATTGGACTTTAAAGTTCATTTTCGTATATTTTAGCAGCGAATATAGTTTTCAGTCGTAAACTACTGGATGGAGCGGAGCGGTATTGCAAGTTTGAGAAATATTATTTCACAAAAGTTGGTAATTTGTTTGAGAAAGTATTTATTTTGTCGTGGATCTAGTGCGGTGTTATTTTTACAATGTTTTGAGTATTTTAAGACGTGAAAATGATACATCAATTTGAGCGATATATAGTTTTTAACAAACTTAGTTAAGTAGGTATCGGTACCTAATGATTAAAAACTGATATTTGTGGAAATAATGAAAAAATAATGTTGTAGTTAGTGTCTTATTTAGAAGAGAATTTTTACATTGTATTCATGGACCAATTACTAAGGGGACTGGCCCTAAGCAAGTCGGCCGAGTGGTCGGCCTAGTACTAACATCGAAATAAAACGAAGCGAGTAGTTCAACTATTTACCGGTAGATAGAACAATGAAAATGAAAAAACAATGACCACGTTTTTTTCATACATATATCTAATAAGGGCACCTCTTTCTTTAGTCTTTACTCTGTGATTGTATTAGTACAAACCTGGTTCTCACTTGACTTACCTTTTTTACAATTTAGGAACTGCCCCCCTAGACAAGTGGCATGAACGCTAATCAAATAGAATAGAATAGACTTCACAATGTATGGAAATGTCAAACGTCGCTATGTAGATCAACAACAAGTTGCTATGTAGATCACGTGATTTATGTCATTTCCATACATGAAGCGTAGCGATTTAAAGGAACACTTGTAGACGTCAGCCACTTGTCTAGCCCTTCTGGGCGTTTTACACACCAAAAAAATTATTAAAAAATCTAAGAAATCTGTCAAAAGAATAACTAAAAAGTTGCATCTATCTGAATATCATCTATATTTTTATAGTAAATGAATATTCCGTACCTTTTAAACCCCTTATTACCCTAAATGGGATCTAAATGGGTTCTAAATAGGCCTGGTTCGTGTAGACGTCGCATTAGTAGTGCGGTGCATGTAGTCTCCTGTAATGGGTGCGTCGCCTAGTATTTCCAATTACAGCCTTATTCGGTGGCCGGTCTATTGTACCGTGATTGTGGCCACAGTTTATATACTTTGTAACTCTGAGTAATGAGTATGCTCTTGAGATGTTATTATTATTATATGTGACATAGACCGGTATTAATAAATGCATCTCAAAGTTGAGATCGATCTTAAGATGCAGTTTTGACGTTTAATGTATGGAACCTCTGTCAAAAACAGCATCTAAAGTTTGATCTTAATCTTGAGATCGATTTATTATAATACGGACCTAAGATGGCCCGCCTGATGCTATGCAGTTACCGTAGCTTATAGATGCTTGCAATACCAAAGGCTCGCACGTTGCTGACCTGAAGGAGAGTGGGACGGAGGAAAAGGAAGGGGGGGGGGATTAGGCTCATTGTTGAAGCGATACGATTGGTCGATTTATCTAGTTTCTATTTTCTTATCTTATCTTCCGTCTCTTTCAAACAAATGCAATCTCTTGATCTTTTGAATTTAAAAACAGTCGCCCAAGAATTATAGTGTCCTTAACACCAATACGAGGGGCCATATTTCCCAGTGGGACACATTTTGCCCTGCGCGTGACTCCCGCGCACCTAAGGGCCATATTAGGCTGCAGTCAGCCTATTTAGCGGCTAGAAACAATTAAATTCGATGGTAGTGAGATCACGAGTGGTTAGTTTGCTTTTGTTTTCATCCTATTTTATTGTCTTTGATATTTTTAAGAAAAAAGGGCGCTGATGGGTAAACGATCGGAGGTTAAGCAACGCTTGACAAGGTCAGTCAGAGATGGGTGACCATTTAGTGGTATTTGAACTGAGCGTCTCCGTGCTTCGGAGGGAAGGTAAAAAGTTGGTCCCGGTTGTTGTCATCTAGGCAGTCGTTAAGGCTTGTATTGCCTTCTGGCGGCTGAACAACTCTGACACCAGGTACCAGGGAACCATACGATATGAAGAAGTTGGAGGACGGCGCATCATAATATCTTCCTGCGTACAAACCTCAATGATCGTAAACTTACCGTCATTAACATTAATAAAATTTTATGACGCACTCAAGCGCTCGCCAAATAAAAATGGATATCGCGGTCGCAATTAAAGTGGGCTTCATTTGCGTAATTACCTATTGCTACTGATAGGTACATACCTAAAGTTAATTAAAAAGTTAGACGTGACGTTGTGTATGTACTTAACCGTTGTGTGATCATGTCATAAAAATGTTTTCTTCTTTTAAGTTCTGTTTAAAAACAGATCGTTCTAATTTCAAAAGTAACTTAACGGTGCTTATTTTGTTAGTTACACACACACTAAACTTGACTAAACTAAGTATAAATAGATTAAGATGTGTCAAATTTAGTTTCATCAATCGTACCTTATTAGTATGAAAGAGGCCATACCTATTTAAATTCCGATTCCAAATTTAAAATTTTAACTAAAATTGAGGTCTCAGATGACAATATATTTTATTTATCTGTACTTATCTAGCAAGGAACTGGGGTAGAAGATCCTTGGTATCTGGTTCTATTAAAAAAGCTTTTGTAGCTTTTAAGCACAGGATAATAATATTTTTTTACTGCGTGCTATTAGTTTCTTCTTAGGACATTTATTATAAAGACTTCACAAGACAAGATATCTTATAAAATATCCGCCACACTTTTTTACATCCAAACAAAACCTGAAATCCATACAAAAGCTATAACGCTAATTTCACCTACCGTCCTATTATGTACACACACACCCACACGCTCACACACACGATAGAAATCCTCATAGTCTTAAAAATCGGCTCGTCATTCTTTGATGACCGTCACCCATCAATCTAAAACCGACCTTCCTGTATTTCAATTAAGTCGAATGTCAACTGTATCACCGCCAACGCCCGCTATTGGCCGCGGTGATACGACTTTTTTACTGACCATACCTTTTTATAAGTACGGACGGTGGTTAATGGGAGCCGCGGTAATTTCGGCCCGGAGGGGAGGGGGGAGGGGTAATTATAGTGTCTGCCTGTGTCATTGTCGGTAGGTACGTATAGGTTCTAATTTTGAACGAAATTGAAAAAAGAACGATGCGGTGATGAGATTTCTGGAGTACGATTTTGCGTTATTTGTGGAATGATTTTATGATTTTAATTTGACGACGAATGGATGTTTCGTTTTATTTAATGGTGCAAAGGGTTTATGGGCTGTTGTTTTTTTGTTTTTTTAAAGTGCTATAACCTTATCTGGATAGTGGCCAAAAGAGGAACTAAAATGTTAAATTGAGAAATTTCGTATTTTGATTTGACAGTCTCGTATCAATTGGCTATGACTCTCGCGGGTCAAGTCTGTGGGACTGCAAAAATAAAGAACGGAACCCTAAAAATACTGTCCCCTGTGTTAGTGACAATGATACACTTGGGTACACCGTCAGTTTGCCTATAAAGGCCTTTTTTTACTCCCAAATTCTGGGATGTTAACATAACATTCTAAATAAAAATTTGAATGACTCGAGAACCGAATCCAAGACCTCATCAACTAAGTGATGTGGATGCAGGTTTGGAGGTAGGTACCTCAAAGCAGGTAACTCCAACTCCAAACCCTAATAATTATTATCTTAAAATAACCGAAAAGACAAATTATCTGCTTTCTTCCATAGCCCTCAGTACAAATTACATACATAACACGTATTAAAACATCACTATGATAAATAAGCTCAATTATACATAGTAGATGCGTCTAGAATTAAGCACGAAGCTTAGATACCGCCCAGAGATTTACTTTTTTAGGGATCCGCATTTCATTGTGTAAAATCCTCGATTACCGTAAACGTTCTTTATAATCACTTGGTAACGGTGAAGGCAAACATCGTGAGAAAACCAGCATGTCTTTGAAAATCTAACAAATTTTTGAAAGACATGCGAAATGCACCAAGTTACGCTGCCTGATTATGGCCTAAATCCCCACAATGAGGGGAGGCCCGTGTCCAGGAATGGGACGTCAAAATGGCAAATATAATTATTATTTCAGCACTCTTTCTATTCTATTCTCCTCGGCAACTTTTAGCCGTCTTTTCTGAATACATACGCTACGGAACCACCAATACCCTAGTCGCTCTCACGCTTGTCTAATATTTTTTTCAAACTCCAGTAATGAGTAATGCGCTTCAGGTGGATTTGATAAACATGACTGATGGTTATAAAGATTCCACACACAGGTGATAGATAGACGAATTAAGAGCTTTTGGCTGTGAGGTTTTTTAACTGTGACTCAGAGGTAGCCATAGTTTTATTAATGTGGTGTTAAGGTGGGAATTTGTTAGAGTTTAAAGAGCGTAGATTGAAGGTTTAACATCCATGTGTGTTATAGTACGCATTACTTTTTTTTTCTATATTTTTTTTTGTACCTAACCTACCTACTTGTTTTGTCAAATCGCTATTTTAAAAAATGTTGCCAATCATGTGATCACGATTAAACTAAATCAAATTAGATACACCTAAAACTATTTCTATATTTTTCTTAAATTTAGTTAAGCATAGTGTGTGCCAATGTCAACAGAATTAGCGCCAATGTTATCAGAAAAAGTATTTATTTGAATTTGGAATTCGAACTCGGATATTGACTCACAAATCGAAGAAAACACTTTTGAACATTCAAAAATCGAACGTGGAATGTGACAGTCATAAATCTATCCCGGCCTAATCGCAAAGTTCCCACTGAACTTCGTATTTCGTTATTTTCCGAAAAGCTCAAAATGATACACGTCCATCGCTAGGTATGTTAATCGGCCCCCGAAATCTCGGAGCCTTATAATTTGACTTCATATCATTACGAGCCGCAACATGCCGGGATTTGGATGGATAATGACCGTACAAAAAAAATACTGACAATAATTACGTATAAAAAACTCGGCCGCCATCTTTATCTAGCGGTCGGATGTGTTGTTTTTTCCTTTTTTTAAGAATCGTGAAGGCGATGACGTTTGTCATTGTGGTTGGTATTTGTGGCTATTGTGTGAGATCTGTCAAATTGTTTTAGCGAAATTAGCCTAATTTACCTAAGTGTATGTTCGGTTTTACTGCAGTACCTACTGGTTAGTTGATACATAATTTTACTGCCAGGCGTATTTATGAATTTAGAAAAGTAAAGAAATCAATAAGTTCATATAACATAAATAACTTGTCTATTGACAGTTTTTTAGAAAGACTTTCCCTACTAGCTATAGCGTTACCAAGGTAATTTATTATCATCAAACTTTAATTACGCCAACATAAAACGTGAGTAACCGAAATTATCAAGTTTCAATGTTTTATGATTTTTTTATAGCCCCCAAAAGCGGACTGGACTAAAACAAAACAAAACTAAGCCCAGTCCAATCTCTCACACGTGTAATCACCTCCCACACCAGTGCTTATCGACTGACGGATCGGGGGATTGTTTTTTTTTTTCAAATAAAAACTTAACAAAAAACGGATCAGCCTCGGCCGCTACTCGGAAACATAATTCGACAATAATAAACCACTAATTTCTATCTAATGACACGTCTGCGAACGGGTAATTTGTAAGATTTCCGTGGACAAAGCCAAATGACATCGAGGCAGGTGGACGGGAAAGACGTGGTTTTGACGATTTATTTTTTTTAATGTAAGTACATACCTACATATTATTTATTTCAAGTAGTCAATATTTTACATGGAGCGGCTGACTTCTACTCGCGGAGACCTAACTAGTTATACTTACAATATATAGGTATTTTTAGTTAGGTATAGTGGTACCACTGACCTCAGCACTTTCCCCTTCATAGTTTAACTTACAAAAATATAACGTTAAAAATGTAGGTCAGCTAGTATTATAATTAGTTCAAATATTAAACTCAATTTGTAATTTCATTTTATAAGTCGGTATACCTAAGTGATTTACAAAACATAGTCCGTGATTCTGTTTCATCTGATTTAAACCGAGACTAAAAGTTAATGATAATAATTTGTGAAAAATCTAGATTAACAGCAAAAACATCCAAGACTCGTTCGTCTACATACCTCTGCGATACCATGTAATTTAAGCATTATTTACTTTAATCTAGACATCGCGTGATGAGGTAGTTCGGATAATGGCGTCATTTTGAGAAATATTCAACCGTTGTAGTCATTTGTCGCTGCGACGCAAATGCGATTTTGACTACGACACTTTAGTAGTTGATAGCCGGTAGCAATGGTCTAATAATAAAGGATTCTGGAATGCTTTTAGAATAAAAAATTAAATAAAAAAAAAGAATCATTATTCTTATGTCGTTAGAGATTATTCTCAAATTAAAAATATGTACCTTCGTAATGATGGGGTTTCATTTGTTTTTGTTTTATATTGCCCTTATCATTTAAATTGGTAGTAACAGCAATCAATTGCTCACACCATTGCGAGGGTGTATTATTTCGAGCGTATTCAATTCATACAATATAAATACTTTAAGCCCGAAGGCTGTTTCATTTGCATGTGTATTAATTGAATAAAGCAAATTGGTCTTGTGATTGTTAACTAATTGTTTTAGTTATTGATTGTGTAATATTGCTCTCACTGGGAAATTACATCACTCGACCATCGGGCTTTTATGTTAGAGATTCAATGTTGGATTCCTGTCCTCCCTAGACAAGTGGCATGAACGCTAATCGAATAGAATAGAATAGACTTCACAATGTATGGAAATGACATTACAAGTCGCTATGTAGATCACGTGACTTATGTCATTTCCATACATGAAGCGTAGCGATTTGAAGGAACGCTTCTAGACGTCAGTCACTTGTCTAGGGGGGCAGGTAATGTTATAATATAGATACACTAATTACATTTTATGCTTGTTACAGGTTTGTATTTGCTGTACCTATTTGAAATAGTTGGATTTCCTCCATTTTATTGGTAAGTTTAAGATATTTTTTGCGGTTTAAAAAATAATAATACATGTAAGTGATAAGGAAAGCAAATAGGTAGGTACTTTTTATAATCTGTTTGCCTTTTAAATACAGATCAATGAATTCTGGCTTAGCGGGACTAGTTTGCTTTCGGGCACGTGAAATTGCAACTAAATTGCTAATCAATTGTTTTGGATAATAATTGTATACAGTTGACGTAAAATAAATAATACACTACATTAGAAATAGGTAATACGCGTTTTGGTTTAGTTACGAGCTAACTAATTTAAGATTGCAAAAAAAATTGCTGTCAGAATGTCATTCTCTTTTTTTTATAAATGGTGTCAAGCGTAAGCAAACTAAACTGATTGTTTATGGTTAAAGTATGTTCACGTCGCTAGAAGACACGAATGAGCGATCTCACGATCAAGAAGTCCCGTCATACCGTTTATTTAAACCGTTGTCTTTACCCAAGACAAAACTTACCAATCCCAAAAATCAGGCGATTCGTCGCAGCCACGCGTCAATCAATGTAATTCCATGTTTCATGGTAAACAAAAATATCTAATTATACAAAAAAAGATTACCTTTGTACGGCTCGTATTACAAATAAATATTACCGGCTCAGTCACGGCATTTATGTACAAATATTTTGAAATGAACAAAATAGCTTTCATGGGAATCGAAGTAACCAAATTGGCTCCAATCGTTGGGCTAACGGGAACACAGCCGATTGATTTCTTTACAGCCAAATTGTTTTCGATATTTTTTTTCGATGCGTGATTAAGGCGAAGGTTCTGGCCTATGTTTTTTGTGGTTGGACGTGACTTTTTGATATGATTATTTAATGAACATGATTTGGAAGCACTCATGACTACCTCGAGGCTTGTAAGTTGCTTGTCAACCATTCATAGGTTGACCTGAGCCCAAATTTAAGCTCAGAAATTAAGGCTTAGTGGAGTATAAATACGCTCTTATCTTAAGCGCTCTTGGTAATTACTTTATTTCTTTATTGATAAAGTTGAGATCAATTATGAGGTAGTTACGCGAATCACTCTGACACCAAATATCTAGGTCTAAACCTCTCAGAAATGAAATCTTACAGGGCAGAAGGGAGCTCCGTAAAAACGGAAAGCAGTCACCCATATGATACAGGGTAGATAGGAAAATGAAAAGCGATCATAAGCAGAAACGATAAAAATCTAGACATTTTTTCTTGTACACCCGGGTGTAAATACTTACAACGCTTCACAAGATAATTGTCAAATTTCCCACACCAAAGCCAACAAGCGTTCCCCTTAACATGGCCGGCTGGTTCAAAACTCATAACCACAAACCACCATTACCAATTCGTTACCCCCGTACATCCGACGGCCATTGGATCGTGTGCCGAACTTCATTTACTATTATTTAATTGGTACAAATTGCTGTTAATGATCGCCCATAATTCGGTGCTGATGAACTTTTTGGAATGGGGAATGAAATTATCGCGATCGATTGCTGATCGCTGATCGCTGTTGTGTCGTAATGCTGATCTAATGACTTTTTCAACGTTAGCTACAGGATATACCTACATACATAGATTTATAAAAGTTTCGCGCGTGCGCTTTAACTAAATGCCCTACTATGAAAAATAATTTCCAGAAATGCGGCAACTTATTTTCGTTGCGGCCTGTCAGTTTCATACAATGGTTGCTGTCAGATGTACTGAAGTACTCAAAATTTCGTGTGGTATCAGTCGCCGCATTTTATTAGTGCGCATGCTCCATCTAGTTGGAGCGCCCTCGCGGAAACTAAAATTAATCTATGCCTACATAGCATATTAAAATTTAAATTTCAATGCATAAACATCTCCTGGGGGCTTACCACGAACTCTTATTGCGATTCAATTACAGGAACGTTTGAACGATTCAGCGTCTTTTTGTGCAATGACGTACCTTATTTTCATGACAATAAGAAACGTCATTGCACAAATGGCCGCTGAAACGTTAAAACAAAACTGCTATAAGAGGTGGTGGTAAGCCCCCTGATCTTATCGGAAAGTATGCATTTTTATAAAATTTATAGCTTCTATAATATTTTAATTATTTTAAATAGGTATGTTGTCTCATTATTTAATAAAAGTTGCTAGGTAGTTCCAAGAAAGGGGTTATTACGTAAAATTAGTGATAACCTGTCAGTGGCTTCTATTAACAATTTATTTCCATGTTATGTATCTTTCGTCTTGTATTAACGACATATGTGATTGTAATGGATATAAGAAATGCAGATATTACATCAAATCTGCGATCAGCAAGCAGTAGCGAGCAACCGTATGCAAATTTTCCAAATTTATTACGTGTAAACAACTTAACTGGTTTCGAGTAAACTCTGGTTTCGTTATACTTACACGGTAACAGATTGGACGGGATGATTGACTGGGAAACTGCAATTGGGATTGTTGTTAGCGATAGCTAAACAACTGCGATTGCTTGTTCTGTCAATTATAATTCGATATGATATTATTTATTGTTCAAGATAATTAATAATATTAAATTACTTGTCTTTTAAATAAGTTTAGCGGATATCAACCGTTTTCACTAACTTGTACCTAGAATTTAAAATAAACTGCTATCATTTTCGTAGATGGTGTAAAATACATCCCACGCGGAATATTTGCATAAATTGATATGCGTACATATGAAACAGCAATAAATTTTATAAATAGAACATCACTGTTAAAAACTATGCCATACATTGATGTATTATTTTAGCAGATATGGTACCTCCGTACATTGCAATGACTAGACTTTCTCAGCGCACCACTAGTCACATCTGTTAACGCACTCCCAATTTGATTTTGATGCGTATTTTTTGTCAGAAGATGAGCCGTATTGGCAATACCGAGATGATTTCAACATCATTTTCCGCGAATGACTGAATTGTACTGTGTCTTTGGACTCGGTTAAGTAGGACCCACTATTTTGGACAGTCACACTTCCTCTTTCTTGGTAATGTCTTTGTTGCCATATTATTTAAAAAAAGTTATTTTTAGTTTTTCAGTTTATTCTTTCTTTATTCATTAGTTCGATTTTCAAGTTCAGACTATTTTTGAGTTTCCGGACATTTTTTTTCACGTCAGACATAGATTTTAAGTCGTAAGTAAATCCCGGCGTAGCCACTAGTTAAATAATAAAATGGCTATTAATGATAAATCAGACACATTAAAAGCTGATATTACCAAAAGATAACACCACATCGTCGAAATATGCGACGACGACCAACATAAAGATGGTCGCAAGATTTTTATAGCTTTTTTATGACACAAAAATCCGCTGAACTTAAAATCAGTGGTCGGAATCAGTGACGTAAAAAGGTCAGCGTGTGTTTAATAATTAATTATTAAATTAACTTGTGTTATTTTTCTATTATTTTATTAATGAGGAAAACGTTAAAATGTTTAATGGGTTTATTAGCATATGGGTGGTGTTTTAAATAAGGTGTTGGTTATAGGGTATTTAAGATCATTGGGTTCAAGGTGGGATCAGGCGCATTTCGACCCGGTGCAGCTCGTCCTGCTATATCTACTTACAGTGGAAAAAAAACGGATTACTTAAGACTTTTATATAAATACTTAAGATAGCGAATTTTACTGAAAGGCAACATTCATTTGTTTTATGAAATAGGAATAACTACATTTAAAGTTTTTTTGATTTTACTTGCTTGAGTGAACAAGAAACATCCTGTATTTTTATGACACCGATCGAAAGGTTCAATCATAACGATAATTTTTTTCTAAATAACATAGTACCTATAGTAGGCGACAGGTCGAGATGACATTCGGGTTATGAGCTTTTTGCAGAATAAAATCCGTATCAAAATGACCAGAAGGGCTAGACAAGTGGCTGACGTCTATAAATTCGCTACGCTTCATCTATGGAAATGACATAAGTGACGTGATCTCAAGCGTGATCTTCATAGCAACTTGTTGTTGATTTACATAGCGACGTTTGACATTTCCATACATTGTGAAGTTTGTTCTTTTCTATTCGATTAGCGTTCATGCCACTTGGCTAGGACCCGCAACGCAACAAAATAATTTATTTAATAATTTTGTGGGCAATTTTAATTGATATCGGGTCCTGTTAATTTTGATTCGGATTTAATTCTGCAAAAAGCTCATAACCCGAATGTAATTTCGACCTGTCGCGAACTATCCTTACCTATCTTTTTTTCTATGGTCTTTTGACCACGAAAGAATCTCTACATTCAAGATACCACCTTATTTGTCACGTTGAGTGGCACTCTAATAATATGAGATTACAGCTAACCCTAGCCGATTAAAATTACCGTTACCGTAACCAAGTGTTATGGGTAATTAATAAGTAATAGGTAAGTGGCCGTTAGTGCTTGCAGTGTGCCGTGAAAAACGCTAATATTATGTTTCTGAGAAAATATTGGTTGGGTTGGCAGCACACTCGAGCTATTATATTTACCAAATACAAATTGTATTTAAATAAACAAGTGACTATTAAAAAATACATCAACAATCAATGTAAAAAGACAAGCCCGCTGAGTTTCTTGCCGGATCTTCTCAGTCGAGGTCATGTAAAAAATGTAAAAATGACCATTTGTAATGTCAATTTATACTATATATTTATTTATGTATTATCTTTTTTTTTTTTTTGTAATATTTTTTGGTTTTGGTACTTTTATTAGCTAAGTAGGTTAATAAGTGAGTAGGTACATCGTGAATTTTAACCCATAAGTTTCGGTCTTTCAATTTATAACTCTACAATTCATGATTCAGATTACTTTAGCATAATTAACCAAGAAATCGATTGATAAGAGTTATGTAGAATTATGTAGTATACCCTGAAAGATCTCAGATTTATCATTTATAAGCACAATAAGCACAAATAACTTTGATGTTTAGTCTCATTCGTCGATTAAAAGACTATCTGGGCCAACATATGTGACAATACTAGGCAGAAAACAAGAGATATAATTCAATATGCCATTATCAACGTTGTTGTAATCTTAAGTGCCAAGACTATATCTACATTGCACTGAATATGGTACTAATAATAAATCTGAATGTCTATCTGACGCTTACATACTGACTTGGCACAAAATAGGCTGAAATGTTTTTATTTATTTTGACGGGCCCGTATTGGCGTGGTTGGTTTAGATTCGGCCTTTCGCGCTGCAGGTCGTTAGTTCTAATCCTACCCGGGAAATGCATTTGTGTGCATGAACATGCCTGCATGTCGCGAGTCTGGGTGTAATTATGTATATTTATTAAGTATGTATTTACAAACAAAGAGTAGTATATGTAGTAATATCAGTTCTGTGGTTTCCATAGTACAAGCTGTGCTTAGTTTGGGATCAGGTAGCCATGTGTAAAAGAATGTCCCAGGATATTTATTTATTTATTTATTATTTTCTTTTCTTTTTAACCGACTTCAAGATAGGAGGAGATTCTCAATGCGTACCGTTTTTTTAAGATTACTATTATTATTTGGGGGAGGCCTATGTCCAACAGTGGACGTCTTTTGGCTAAAGTGGTGATGATGATGATTTTAGCTATGTCAAGTCAATTATAATCGTTTATTTTGTATAGGCCAACGGGGAACTTACAAATTATCATTTTACATTTTGTCATTAACTCTATTACCGGATCGGAAAAGGGACTGAGAAGATCCGGCAAGAAACTCAGCGGGCTTGTTTTTTTTACATATTGCAATATCAAATGGAAAATAAATTAGAAGACATAATTCACTACAAGATGAACCGTATTTTTTTTTTGTTTTAAAGTAGTCTTTTATTTATTAGATATTAAGCAAATTTTTTGTTTTTTTTTTTAATTATATATTTATTTTTAGTTTTTTATCTAGGTTAGTGTGTGTAAATATTTAGATCTTTACTACATTGTATATGTAGTCAATGTACCCCAACACAAGTATAATAATATAATAATATCCTGGGACATTTTCTACACACGGCTACCTGATCCCAAACTAAGCAGAGCTTGTACTATGGAAACCAGATAACTGATATTACTGCATATACTACATTTTTGTTTGTAAATACATATTTAATGTACATATACACCCAGACTCGGGACATACGTGTTCATGCACACAAATGCATCTCCCGGGTAGGAATCGAACCTACGACCTGCAGCGTGAAAGGCGCCATCACGCCAACCACGCCAACGGGCCCATGAATACACTACTCAGTCAGTCAGTATACTACTTATGTTTACATCATACTCTACAACATGTTAAAAAAACCCTGTCCGACCCGAAAACGTATTGTTGGGTATCGAGATTAGATTCTATTTTTGTAAAAATTTTCAATTTTTGTTATTATTATTTTTTTTTCAATTATTTTTTTTTTTTCATTTTTTTAGCATAGTTTGTGTCCCACTGCTGGGCAACGGCCTCCCATATTTTTTTTGAAAACAATTACCCCGTTTAAATAAAAAAAAATTTTCATAAAATGACGTCATCACATACTTTGTGGTCAGAGGTGCCGCCACACGATCTAACATAATTACTTCCGGTAACGGTGTTGTCATATTTTTAAAATTAGCTACATTAGGTGGGAAAAAGGCAAAAAAAAATGGCACTTTAAATGTTCATTAATATGTTTACTATCATGAATATTTAATTTATTTTATTTTATTTGGTCATGTGATTGGGGAACCTAATTACCGGTTTCGGCTCGGACAGGGTTTTCTTAACATGTTGTATAGGTACTATGTAATTCGTGATTGACATACTAACTGACGCTTCTATATGCCGCTCATTCAAATCGACTTATTATAGTCGTTTTAGCGCTTAACTTTGATATCGAAGGTTTTTATACCTTACACCATGTATTTAAGATACATTTTACTTTGTTTATTTGCCCAACTAACACACCGACTGTATGAAGGCAATACATGTACTATGGCTACCATATAATGGACTGGGGTCGATCCCAGTGACACCCAGACAGGGTAAATAACGAAAAGGCCGTTTCTGAAATTTGCCTCTGACGGGAATCGAACCCGCAACCACCCGATGCAGTGAGCTGAGCGGCCTACGTTTGAACCACTGCGCCAAGCGCTCGTTTATCTTCCATACCACCTCTTATCGTATGGTTCCCTGGTACCTGGTGTCAGAGTTGTTCAAGCTGCCCGAAGGCCTGTGTCAAGGCTTAACGACTGCTGACTAGATGACAACAACTGGGACCGACTTTTAACGTGCCCTCCGAAGCACGCAGACGCTCAGTTCAACTGCAACTAAATGGTCACCCATCTCTGTCTGACCTTGCCAAGCGTTGCTTAACCTCCGATCGTTTCCCGATCAGTGATTGCTGGCTATGGGCGCCTCCATACTTTTTTCATATCAGTAACACACCCGCACTGAATCAGTTCACGGCCTATTCATTATAGACTGCGGGCTTTACAAATAAAGCGCGAATGTAAAAAAAATATTGTCCTCTCCCCACCCCGCGCCCTTCGCCTCTGGCACTAACTCGGCGACGTCGCGCGTGCCTGCGCAACTCTTGCGCATAGGGCTGCCACTACTAAGCTAATTCATAACGTTACCGTGCTTTCCATAGATGGACTTAGGGCTCCAAGGCTGCTAACAATAAACCATTGGAAATGCACTAGTCAATAGATGCGTACCTACATAAAGTCACTCACGAAGCAGTTCCAGTGGAATAAATAGGTTGTTATTTATAAAAGGCGTTGACAACCCTGGTTGCGCATCATTGCGCATAACTAGATGGACCTTGCGCATAAGTAAAATGCGGCACCAAATACTACGCCGAAGTCAGTGTATTTTAGTACATCTGACAGCAACCAATGTATGAAACTGACATGCCGCGACGAATTTTAGGAACGATTTTTCTTAGAAGAAAACCTTTCATATAGCTGAGAATGAATCTTTAAAAAATTAAATTTATTGAATTTATCTATACGTGACTTAATTATTAGCGGCGTTGACAACCCTAGGTGCGCATAATTGAGCCGGGCCGCGTGAGTATTGTTCGCGGACGTCGCCTGCGCACCATGATTTGTAGTAGCGCTGTCCTCTTTTTATTCGCGAGAAATAATATAGTGTTTCAGTTAGTTTGTAGCATGGTGTAGGCTCGACTAGAAAATTGTTGCACCGACTATAGTACAATGGCAGACAATAAAACTATGGACACCTATAATATTTCCTTTTAGAATATTTACAAATGTTTTTTATGACTTGGCTTCGTTTTATGCAGCTGTTTTAACGTTCTACTTTTGAAGAGACTTCGTCAACGCCCCTGTTTTAAAACCATGGTGTCTTACAAAGGGTGGTGTAGTTTCTAGCTTGCATAAGTGTATTTATTTTGAGATTTTTAGTTATAAAAAACTACGTAAGCAGTGTGCAATATTTCTGACCTTCCACTACACTAAACCAGATTAACTACACATAGTTGCACAGTTTTTAGCCCACCTCTGACTTCGAGCGGTGTAACGGTTGATGATATATGGACGCCGATACGTCATCAGGTGGTATTAAATAACCATTTTTAGCAGTAAACGCTTAATAAATTTGTTGACTAAGCTTGTAAGGATTGAGTTCTATACATTTTTGCATTTCATTATTGACATTGATTTAGTAGTTATTTCAAATGGCGTAAACACTATAACGTGGTTATTAAGCTTCAAAACTTATTAATAATACTAATAATAATATGTGTCAACAATTACTTACTGCGATACAAAATACTTTATTGTTACCAAAGAAATGGCTTTGTTGATAGTGGCATTATGTAGTGCAATACTTCGTTAAGGGCTCGTTTTAGAATAGTCAGATAACGTTTATTCTCTGTATAAATTTGTCGTTTGACAGTTTTTCCATAGCCGCCGAAATGTCAAATTTATCTGACGTTTCTGAAGCCCTTAGAATTAGCTGCCAATATTTTCATACCTTACCGAGTTTTTCATTTTTAACCGTTATAAAATGGTATTTCTACTCTCTTAAAGGAACCCTAAATACTATCAAAGTCCCGCTTTGGGTGGCTCACATAACTTTTGACCGGTGCTCGCCATCTTTACCTGTGCAAATTAAACTTGCTGCCAAAAATAATTTATCAGTCCTCGGGTCGATTATTCACGCTCATGACAAATGGTGGTGAGCAGGCAGTGTATATTTCACGGGTTCGTGCTAAAGTATCGGTTGCGAGATTGTCTGCGGGTGTAATGTCTTTATACTTTATATTGGCCTCATGTGTAATGGGTTCAATGATTCATTCTGTTTCTTCTAAAGATCATTTTGGGATTCCTCATCAAGGAACCCCAACTAAAACAGATCGATTCAGGAGGTCGTTGAGACGCTCATAGCTAGCTGAAATCACTGATCGGAGGTTAAGCAACGCTCGGCAAGGTCAAGGCAGAAGAGCAGTTGTCATTATAACATCCTTGACAGTCGTTGCGGGCAGTCAGGAGCCTGAAAAAGGAAGCAAGATATATAAGTAGAACAAAATGTAAGGTTCAAATTCATCTAACATCGAAATTGATCGGTGTTAATGTGTTAATTTACTTCGGCTAATTAAGAATTCGACTTTATGCATACTAATGATTAGGATCCAATGTGCAATGAACCCCGTCTTCTTGTAGCTACAACTTCACTAATAAAGTGATTAATTTATTAAAGATACGCATAATAACTAAACGCACTGATTACACTGTCGGCCAAAATATTAGGCACAATATTAAATTAATTTAAAGCGGTTGTCAACTAACTGACTGAGCGATGCGGATGTATTCATATAATCTAATAATTGCGAATACATCGCTGGCTTATAATGTAGTAGCAGTATCAAGGGTAGTACGTAATCTTCAATGGATGACCACACTATCGATAGTATCATTCCGAGGATGAGATGAGAACACTAATTACGCGTCTACGCCGCGCGGGCGCAGGAGAGCCGCGGCATTCCGTCGGTACGATGAACCCACACACAGACCACCATATACGTAGAGGTGTACAAAAAATATAAATAAATCGACAAATAAATTGAATCATTTTTATTAATTATCAAGTGTAATAAATTATGCGGAGTTTGAGTGATATCATTTTTTTTGTAATTAATTAGAGTGTCTAATGTTTTATCTATGTTTTTTTCGGGTCATTCGACTGTCAATTTATCAAAGTTACACTGTAATTAAAAGATAAGGCGAAAATAAAAAAGTGCACCTTGAAAATATTCTTAATTTTAATTTGTACACAGTCAGAGTCGTTTTATGAGTGTTATATAAAATGAACCGATAGCAAACCATTCGCACACTGAATATAATTAGTTTACAAAACTACTTATATAACACAATTTTACTTCATATCTAAAAACTAAACCTATGTTACCATATATACATTTTATTTATTATTTATTTAAGTAAAGGAAACAAACAGTTGTACATAATTCTTATAAGGTAACTAAGATAGTTAATACTTAAACCAATCAAGTTTCAAAAAATAAAGATATTACAAATTAAAAATAGTTTTGACAGAAAAGTACGCAATAGTAATAATTTTAAATATGTATTTTATATATATTTCTTTTAATATGTTTTTTTTTTTTTAATATTTATTACCTAATCTAAGGACCTGCTCCAGGATCGTTGGATAACTTATACGGCAAATAAATTTGAAGTTTTGACAGTTCTCCTATAGAATATCAGTCAAAATATCAAATTTATTTGGTGTATAAAAGTTATAGCTGACTATTCGAAAACAGGCCCATTACGCTCAAAATAATAACCTTCGTATTTTAAAGATATGCATATGATTGCATCAATTATGTACATTGCCTGCTCTACACCGTTCATGGGGCTATGGTTAATGGAAGATGATATAGAGTATCACGGTGTGCGGCGCAAATGTGCTATTCTACAAGAGACAATCATACACTGCTCTACATGAGATTCTTTTAGAATACAGACTCTACTTGCACAGAATGTATTCGTAGTTAGTACCTAATATTAACGTTCGAAATGGGCTCTATTTCGGACCCGAACTATCGTTTTCGTTCATTCATTCGTTGGTGAGTTTAACAATGTGTCAAAATTCAAAATTAGAAGAACGAAATACTAGGTACTACATGGTAGACTGGATTCCGAGTTTACTATTATTTAAGATAGCTTCTCCCGCGACTTCATCTGCGTTGACTTTAGAATTGTTTTTTTTTTAATTCTAATCACTCTTCTTTTCACAAAAAGTTAAAATAAAACCACGCCAAAAAGTATCGTCCTATACATAAAGATAATATTTTTTTCTAAATCTATGGTCCTTTACCGAATTGATTTCATTCAAGCATTCCACACATGAAAAAAAACATGGTAGAACTGTCGGTGTTGCAAGCGTGATGTTTTTTGCTCTATGTCCATCTGGGCATAGGCGCTTTGCTTGTAAACAAGTTTTTGTGTTGCCATGTTGCCAAATTCGAAATTTAAAATCGCACGACCACGTAGATGTTTTCTTTCCTGTTAATATCAATTGCCCAATATACTCGTATATTACGGTTAATTTTCCATGGCATACCTAGTCGATCAAAGTCAAAGTCAAAATATTGTTATTCATAGGCTAAAAGAAGCACTTATGAATAGTCAACGTAATTATTTTAGTTCGTAGGTAATGCTAGTTCCATTGAGAAAAGCTGGCCAGAAACTGAATGCACTTATCTTAAAAAAACAAAAAAGTGTTCCTTTTTTTAAAACAGCTACGCAATGTAAGCAGGCAGCTCCATCCTATCATCATCTAGCGTTGGGTACCTATTTGCTTCTACTGAGTATTTCGTTATTTCGTTTTGAAACGTAGAGTCACAATATTTTTATTTCAAAATCTAAAATGAATTTTAAAATCTATTTAATCAAAGTCAAAACGAAAACCTGAGATTAAAACAACCGGCCATACTTATGTCCGATAGTTTTTGCCGGCAAATCAAAGTGACACAATACAAAAAGTCTAAGCGACTATTTTGTGACCTCAAATCTAAATATATAAGAATCAAAGTCCTGACTGACTGACTGACAGACAATGCACAGCCTAAACCACTAGTCGTACCATGGACCAATTATTAAGGGGACTGGCCCTAAGCAACTCGGCCGAGTGGTCGGCCTAGTACTAACACGACATAAAACGAAGCGAGTAGTTCAACTATTTACCGGTAGATAGAACAATGAAAATGAAAAAACAATGACAGCGTTTTTTTTCATACATATATCTAATAAGGGCACCTCTTTCTTTAGTCTTTACTCTGTGGGTCGTACGGACTTGATACTTGGAGTGTGTATTTGTCTTGATAGGAAGAGGTGTACTAAGGAAGGATTTTTTGAAATTCAACCCTTAAGGGCGTTCAATAGGGGATGAAAGTTTGTATGGAAGTTCGTCATTTTGAAGTTACAATTATGAAAATTGGTGTTCAGCGCGGACGAAGTCGTGAGCAAAAGCTAGTTTATAATAATTAGAATAATATTCCAACAAATTACCTACGTTGAATAAAAAACTGATGTTGCGAGCTTACCTATGCATAATGTTTTTTTATTTTTATGGTAGAGTCAAGTTGTAGCCAATTGACTGCAGTTCATATACGGGCTGGCTTGACCGGGGTAGGACCATGTAGTATCCGGAAAACCAAACCCCCCCTCCGTCTCCCTCCCCTTCAGGTCGGCAACGTGCGAGCAATGCCTTTGGTATTGCAAGCATCTATAGGCTACGGTAATTGCTTAGCGCCAGGCGGGACATACGCTTGTTTTCCACCTCAGAACTATAAAAAGATAATAATTGTACTTAGAGCCATAACACACCGGGGCGCCATGGCGACGTCGCCAGCCACCGTAGCCAACTAATTCGTATTGAAATGTATGACAGGTAACATACCTGGCGACGGACTGGCGACGTCGCCATCAAAACAAATTGTTTGGATACGTAGCCGGCGACGTCGCCATGGCATCCCAGTGTGTAAGCTTAAAGAACAATTGACGTAAGGAAATAAATTGCTTACAAAAGTGTTGTGATTGGTAAAACCCGCTGTTTGCAGTATGTGCGTAAGTAGCCAAAACATTTCCATTTAATTGAAACGTCAAAATATAAGTAATGGACGTATCAATCGTCAGTTGCTTAACATATGTTACTTAGTAGGGTGGCCGTGATTTACGGGATTAACTTGGGACATGACACTGGACATGTAAATCTAACTTGAAAGGTCCATACGAGAAGCACTTGCAGACAGGTCACAGAAGTAGAATGTAAAAAGCACGAAATAAAAAAAATATGATGGGAAATTAAAAAAATAAAACTAAAGTTAATTCAAAGGGGTTGTTAAATTTTTCAAAATCGATCGTATTTTCTTTTACTTTAGAAATTCCGATCATGTCCATAAAAAACAATACGCATGTTGACCCTAACGCTGAGATATAATAAATCACATTACACCTATGCAAACGTCATTATTTGTACATAAAGTCGTATATCATGTGTTATCATTCGCTAAATTTGGCGTGACGGGTGCGTACGGACATTTAAAAGTTCAATAATAGTACCTAGTATAAAAAAATATTTCAATCAAGTCAACAGTAGGAACACTCGTTGTTCTGCCAAATCTTAACCTGCTGTTCTAATTTACGTAACCAATTTTAATAATTAAAATTGCAATGCCTGCTAGAATTGAATTGTGTAGCTGTAGGTATATTTTTAGGTAATAATTATTTGTTGAAAGAAATTATAAAAAAAATATTCGCTATTAAAGTTTGCTAAAACTATTAAGTTATGTCGTCAAGTCATTAACGAGTATCTATTGTTTTGAATCTTTTAACGTCTGTATTTTTGCCAATTTTAAAGATATATTGAAAATAATTCCAATGTACCTTTATAATCTTGAGACATTGTTTTATATAATTACGGGCCCGTTAGCGTGGTTGGCGCGGAGGCTCCCTTCACGCTGCAGGTCGTAGGTTCGATTGCTACCCGGGACATGCATTTGTGTGCATGAACATGTCTGTATGTCCGGAGTCTGGGTGTATATGTATATTAAGCATATATTTACAAATAAAAAAAGTAGTATATGTAGTAATATCAGTTATCTGGTTTCCATAGTACAAGCTCTGCTTAGTTTGGGATCAGGTAACCGTGTGTACAAAAATGTCCCAGGATATTATTATTATAATTATTAATTTATGGAATGAAATTATATTAGGCAACAAGCCAATGGTTTTAAATTTATTGTGTTTTGTGGGCACAGTGTTTTGATGTCAGCAAGATTGATTTGTATGCTCGTTTGTTATATGTTAATAAAATGGAAATAATGGACTCGAATGCGAAACAATGTCCTTTATTCGCATTGAAATCATTGTTATTGTATGCTAAAACTAAGTTCGGTGCTCTCATAATGATGTTGGGTACTCGTAATATTTTTTAAGAGTAGGTATTTAAAAAAAATGTCTTATTGACATAAAGTACGCAATTTAGTTAAATATGTGACCGAATTAATATTAATTAATTCAAAATTAAATAAAAAAATCTCTGCAATATCACTTCTTTATCTTATGTTGCAGTTTTTTCTTTACAAGTTCTATAAAAACCTACAAATCCATCACAATCAACTTAAAACGTTCCAAAAATACAATTGTAATTTCACGACGACACGGCCATACATTCCAGAGGACACCTCATAACTCTGTTTTACCTTTTAAAAAAGGCAGGTTTTAAAAATATCATTCTGTGTTCATCTCAGCACCAGAGTGGTTTGGTTCGCGTAATTAAAAATACGTTTTAAGGGTACCACAGACAGACGCATCGGTCGGCGGTAGCAATCCATTTTATACAATCAGTAGTAAAAATACATTCAAATAAAAATGGTCGTCGCAAGCACCGCATCTGCAAGACCCTTAAGTATAAACTCAACTTATGTTAAGCTGATTAAAGATTGCAATAATACAAGTGTAAGGTAACTTATTGCGTGTTCGAGTTTAAAATAACTTAGCTCTTGGTTTAAGTTACTGGAAGATGGCAATGAAAGGTATAACTAATAATATTAAATATCACCAGACCTACAGACCAACTGCATGGTCCCAAACTAAGCAACGCTTGTACTGTGGCTGCCATACATTAAACGACAGGGCGATCCCTGACACCCAGACCAGGGTGTATTAAGAAAAGGCCGTATCCCAAACATGCCTCTGGTAGGTCTCGAACCTGCAACCACAAAAAAAATACTCTGCAATTTCACTTCGCTGCAAATGGAAAAGTCTGCAATTTTACTTCTCACTATCATTTTAGACGTTATTATTTTCCTGATGTAGTTGTTGTTGGGTTAGATATAGCTGCACTTTTTGGCTATATATAATTATATAAAAGTATTTATTGAATTTATCATAATACCATGGTCCAATAACAAACGTATGCCGGTACTACAGCAATGGGCTCAGTCACTTATTATAGTTGAAAAATAAGGATTAACCGCCTTCAGCTGATACCTTGCAACCATAATCGCTATCGCTTATGGATCACAACACGCGATCATCCGGACGACTGATCATTCGCTTTGAAAATGTGATACAACAGTCCGTTCAGGCTTTATCTGATTGTACTAATTTCAAATAATTGCATGAGCTTACGGCATAATTAAGTCTTGATACTTTTAATTTAATTCCTTTACGGTAATGATCAGTTTTATACTTTTACATTCATTAGCCACTATCTACGGGCTATATAAAATAGTTTTTTATAGTTACTTGCAAATATTAAAGGTCTTTCGTAAGTAAGCAGTAATTAAAGGAAAATAAAATTATTTAATTTTATTTTGTGTGTATGGTCTAGCTTGGATTAGGCCTATTTAGTCTAGGGTTGTAAAGACGTATTATTAAATCATATAACTAAATATAGCAAGCTATACCCAGCAGTCATACTAATAAAATTACGAATGGTAATGATGATAATATTCACAACGTTTAAAAACATTTTTTTTATTTAACATGAACAGTGATTCATCATTTACCAGGACTATAATGTAAGTATAATATTTTGCTAAACTATGCAATTTTTTAATGATAAATATCAGCCATCAATCATGGGTTTCTAAAATGTAAAAATTTAAAATAAAACCTTTTTATTAACAAAAATAAGATTACAAAAAAACGTATGATCTAACTTCGTGTTCCTAGTGTAATGTCATCGATCAACATCATCTGCATATGCTTGACCTTGCGCTGTAACGAAAAATTTATCTCAACAAAAAACTATAACAAAAACAGCTTTACAATAACTACACAATGAGAAAATGCCGTTTGGCTGTTAAGGCGAGGCGCTTTCAGAACGAACAAATTGAAATCTAATGAGATCCACAAAAAAATTGGAAATTTGAAATGATTTCTTTATTGTGTGAACGTGTATTTATTTTGCTTGTAAGTATTAGTTTCTTATTACAATTTTTTGATGTAACTTATTATTTATGTATTATGATTTCATATTTGGAAATAAAATAAAGTGTAAATAAAAGTTATTCATATAAACGCGGCTGAAACGACACGTCATCCTAGAGCTGGACCAAATCTAGCCTCTGATAAGCCAATGAGGAGCTGCCTCCGATGGGAGACACACTCGAACGACAAAAATCCACACAACACATCCGGCTATAGTCTTTGACTGATCGCAGATAAGCTAAAGCAAAAAAAAAAAAAATATTTAACTAATTACGTGTTTGCAAACCTATAACTTTAAAATAAAAAGCAATTGTGCATATTATATTATTATTATACCTTATCAATATATTAAAGAATTCTTATTAACGTACTTAGTGCCTACCTCCGCCCTTAACAACTTTAATAATCTTTCTAACTAGAATCTTGGCCTTAATAACCAGCTGTGCGTTGTTCCGACTTACAAATCGCCGATCGAGCTGATAAAAACACCATTAAATTAATATTACACATTTTTTACTTGTCATAATCGTTTTATATTGATGAAATAGCACAATGATGATACAAATTGTAACTTTAACTTGTGATTCAAATGGTAATAATATGAAACAGGAGATCCAGATCAAGAATAAGATATTATTAACATTATCCAGTCCCACTATATTGCTAGGCGTTCTCAAGTTGAGACCACAAGTAGGTGGACGGAGAGTGGCTGGCGAAAACCAGGATAAAGGGAGTTGAAGACCGATTTCAGTTGCTTGTATTGTGGACTGCCTATATTCAGCGATGGACAGATATAGGCTGATGATGATATTGCCATTTATCGACCACTAGCTTTTACCGGCGTCTTCGACAGCGTAGAATTTAAATAAAAAACAAGGATCTCTGATCCCGGATCCCGGATCCCGTATCTCGGATCCCGTTTCCCGTTTTTACCGGATCCCGGATCCCGTGTGCTGGATCCCGTAGCCCGGCTATCCCGGATCTCGTATCCCAGATCCCGTATCCCGGATCCCAAAAAATATAGCTTATGTTACTCAGGGATAATGTAGCATTCTAATGGTGAAATAATTTTTGTAATCGGTCCAGTATTTTTTGAGTTTACTCATTACAAACATCCATACAAACATACATACTAATCTTTTCTCTTTATAATAATATTATTATTATTAGTGTAGATATAAAGAAAGCTAATCCTGGCCACAAACTGAAAATTGAACTCAGAATTTTATTTACTTAGCTGAAATTACAGTCTATATCAACAAAGTGTAGATTTTTTTTTCTTCAGTATCCGGTAACGTTTTTGCTACACATTTAACGTTCCCAAGGTAACTTTACGAGTGATTAAAAATGTATTTAGTGTCTAGTAGAAACTCATGTAAAACGGTGTAGCGATAAAGGTTAATTAATGTGTAGAGTCGTAAAAATTGCAGACCGCATTCTTTTATTGAGATTTTTAGGGGTCTGTATCTTAAAAGAAAATAATGTTAGTTCATCCATGCGTGTTAAGAGATAGTTATTCTTATGGTATGATGTTTAAAAAGTGTTTAGAAAGGAGTCGTCAGAATCCTGTCTTTCGGGCAGTAGGAATTTAATGAACATTTTGACGAAAAAATACTGTGTGATTAATTTGGACGGTATCAGATGAGAAATAGCAATATTATTAGATATTATAAAATAAATTATATTCGTAGTCAATACGGAACCTTTTATGCGGAGCATTGTACGGGACCTTTTATGTGAGATAGTGGTTCGTGCCAAGCAGTTTCTTTGAAAACTTATGATCCTAGTTCCGGGAATATTTTTGGTCTTTACACACCGATAAAATGCAATATTCTACGCAAACATCTTTTAAAATTTACAGCGGTACAAATTTATCACAAATTAATTATAATTTATTATTTCATTCAACCATTAATGTCAACAGTGTAAACATTAATAATTTAAGCTGGTTTTAAACCAGTTTTATGTTCCAGAATATTTTATAAATACTAAATTATTAGTACTATTAAAACATTACATAGTATATCGCTTTTAATTTATTACTCGCGAAATCGGTTACTTATCGTAGCTTACCTTTTAATGTAGTAATTTAATGGATTTAATAAAACTACCTCTATAAAATTTAATATTTAGATCGCAAATATTAATTAAATTTACAGATTAAAGCCTGTACATTAATGCCGCAAAATTAAATGCACTTTGAATCACCCACGTTGCATGAAGAATGTCTCATATAGTACGTAAGCAGTAACAAACCTGAATCAAACCACGAATAATATTATTTCCCGATATTCAGATATTTTTCAGTGAACAGGTGCGTCCACAAGTCCCGAGGAGTCTCGCCCGCGCAATTAATTATGGGGTTATATCTACGCGGTCAGACGTCAAAACTGATTGCACGGTCGTTTTCCTCGGCACTTGTGAACGCCGCGAATCCTCCTTGTTCTGCTAGTGGGTCGGCTCAGATCTGTCACCGTCATAAAGTAATCACATTTGCGGATTTTACAGCGTGATTGTAGAGCCGGCTTTACGGTTGACCAGGAGCTATCACACCAATAAATGTTCACTTAATCTTATTAAGAGCAGTGTTAGCTTCGTTTCGAAACACATAAAATCATGTTATACAAAGTAATACCTTCTCATTACATAAATAATTGCGAATGTCTTCAAAAGTACAACCATTTAATGTAAATAAATAAATATTGCCAAACTAAAACACCAACTGTATGGTCCCACACTAAGCAACGCTTGTACTATGGGGACCGTACAATGGACTAGGGGCGATCCTGGTAACACCCAGACTAGGTCAACTAATGAAAAAGCCGTTTACTAAATTTGACTCAGGCGGGAATCGAACCCGCAACCACCAGATGTAGTAGGTCTACGCTCAAACTACTGCGCCAAACATTCTCCAATAAATATTTATAACATTGTAGTACTGTTAGACTAAGACCAAAAAGCTTCTAATGGCATCCTGTAGTCCTAAGATACAATATGTAATGAAGATGTTCATTTTTATCCCATCCGCCGTCAAGGATGCTCGCTGTAATTTTCTTAATTCATGTAATCTCGTGCGCAAAACACGGCCATATATTGGCGCAAGAACACGTGGAAATTCTCGGGTTATTTTATTGTTTGATTAAAATTGCTGAGTTTTTGAATTATGAAACTAGATTATAATCAAAAAATACTTACACAAACTTTGCCGACAATATTAAAATTTCAAAAATGGAATGCATTGTCGACTCTGCAATTTCACTTTTTTTTTGTATTAAGTCTGCAGTATTGCTTGGTTTGTCATTTTAAAGTCTGCAATGCCACTTCTATTCACCTTAAATGTGTAAAATTCATCATGTGAGACTAGCCTATAATATCTCGGGTCCTTTGGCGTTATTTAACGCGCTTTCGCTTGCTTACGGTACTTGTAAGCAATTTTCTGGCATAGGCAACACAAAGAGCAGTTTTCAGGCGAGGTTTTTCGCGAATAGTTTGTAAACCACCTTTTCCGGGTTGATTAAAAATTTATAATTTCTGAAAAAAATAATCCTGGGATTAAATTTGAATAAGGTTATGTTAGAATTAAAAATAAGGTTCGATCAATAAATAAGTATCATTCTGGTACCTATTTATTTATACTTTATTTTTATGTGTGTGTGTGTAACGTCACGACTTTTATCCCCATTCGGGGGTAGTCAGAGGCTTGAGTGGCCATACACCACCACATTGTGGAGGTATTAACCAACTCAAAGCCCACGTTTCACCGGACAATCAGAACCCAACGTGACAGGTGGTGAACCGTGTCGCCGTGTATACAGGAACTGACTATTACCGAATCCCGAGGGATAGGTAGGTAAATTAATGTATCTAATTTTGTGCAGTTAATAGTAATATGTAATAAGGCAACCTTTAATATCCGTATTAGACCCGAGAGCCGAGTATCAGGGTACCACAGGGCTGCCATGGGATGTGGCATTAGAAATTAATTAGATACACTGTATATGGATATACCTATTCGTGTACAGTTAGGTGCAAAAGTCCAAACACTTTTGCACGTTGGGTTCTGACTATCTGGTGAAACGTGGGCTTTGAGTTGGGTAATACCTCCACAATGTGGTGGTGTATGGCCACTCAAGCCTCTGACTACCCCCGAATGGGGATAAAAGTCGTGACGTTACGTTACGTTATTTTTTTTTTTTTTTTTTTTTTTTTTTTTTTTTTTTTTATAGATTAATAAAAAAAAATGTTACATTTTTACTTTTGCACCTAACTGTCTGGCACTAAAGATCTGGCCCCCAATTCGCTTAGTTATTGAACTGCAACTGTTGCGTTTTGGTATTGTGTCCAACCCTCCGATTAGTCAGTCAAAATCAGCCGACGAATCAGAGAGTCGGTCACAATAGCAAAATGCAACAGTGACAGTTCAATGGCTAAGCGACTTGGCGCCCTGGATTATGTTAATTAATCACATTGAGAAGGTACATGTGGTTGATGACAGCTACGGTAGGTAAAACGCGAGGATATTTGTAGCGAATTAACGACTTTTATTGATACCTGCTCGACTGATTTTTATTGAAAAATTCTTAAACACTTTTCTGACTACCTGTACTTAAGATAAGTGCGAAGTTATTAAGTACGATACTCGAAAGGAAGGACGCGTCCACGCCTACTGTACAGTACTGTACAGTTATGTACAGTTTTAATTATAATGTATTAGCACAGTATCTTAAACGACGGTGAGGGAAAACATCGTGAGGAAACCTACCTATCCCTCGGGATTAGGTAATAGTCAGTTCCTGTATACACGGCGACAAGGTTCACCACCTGTCACGTTGGGTTCTGACTATCTGGTGAAACGTGGGCTTTGAGTTGGTTAATACTTCCACAATGTGGTGGTGTATGGCCACTCAAGCCTCTGGCTACCCCCGAATGGGGATACAAGTCGTGACGTTTATATATATATTATATATATAGTTATATATACTTAAACGGCTGTCAGCTGTATAATAATTGCAATAGCTGCTAATAATATTATGCATTTTCTGCAAATTCCTGGCCATAATTAAATTATACATTATAGTAGTTTTACGGGAAATAACGGCTATAATTATGTAGTGAATTTTCATTAGCTTGTAAATATAATACTAGTATCGAAAATATTGTAAAGTGAAACAGGGGCCTTACGACGACCTCTTATCGCGATTCAATTACAGGAACGTTTTAACGTTTCAGCGACTTTTTGTGCAATTACGTACCTCATTGTCATGACAATAAGAAACGTCATTGCACAAAAAGTAGCTGAAACGTTGAAACAAAACTGCTATAAGAGGTGATGGTAAGCCCCCTGTACATTAAAGGCAAAGGATAATATACTAGCTGCGCCCCGCGGCTTCGCCCGCGTGGAAATTAGATTGCCATATGTCTTATTCCAGAGCCTACACTATCTACGTTTCATATTACATTAAAATCGGTTTAGTAGTTATGGAGATACGTGGTAACAAACATTCACACACACACAAACTTTCGCATTTATAATATTAGTCGGAAGTATGGAAGACCTTTACCCAATAGCGGGGCGATCTAAGAAATGGTATGACGTCATAGGTACATCTGATTATAGATCATCTAACGTCCGCAATCTTCAGATGCAAACATCAAGGTGGTAGAGCCAAGCTGTAGCCAATTGACTGCAGCTCATAAACGGGCTGGCTCGACCGGGGTAGTACCACCCTCTCACAGAAGATCGGCGTAAAGCAGCTATTACAGCTGCGTTTCGTACGATGAGTGAGAGAGCCGTAAGCCCACCCCCCTCCCCCTCCCTCCATCCCACTCCCCTTCAGGTCGGCAATGTGCGAGCAATACCTTTGGTATTGTAAGCATCTATAGGCTACGGTAACTGCTTAACATCAGGCGGGCCGTACGCTTTTTTGCCACCGCAGTCCTATAAAAAAAAAAAAAAAATATGCATCTGAGAAAACGCTAAGCAGAGGTATGGAGCTCGGTTTTTACATAAGTCGCTACTTAAAGGAAATTACGTTGACACGAAAACTTCATCTAAGCGTGCGTGTGCGCAACGCAGGTTATATACAGTGGCGGACACTTGCTACTGGTCACCTTAGTTACCTTATAGTTGTATTAAAGATTTTAGAAATTGTTTAGGTATACATTATTTAAGTTAAATTTAGCATAGCTTATTAATAAAGTGTTTTGTATTTTTTTTTTCAGGTAAGAGATCGAAATTCTAACATACATCATGAGTCTTATTCGTATGTGAGTACAAAAATAAATGATTTAGACAGAACAAAAAGGTTTGACAAAATAATTGGCTCACCATTTAGCCCACATATTTTTACCTAAAAAGTCTTTTGTTCTGCTGAAATGAGGTTATTGTCAGTTACAAACTCATTATTATAACATCCTATAGGTATTTAATTGTCAATATTGGAATAGCTGAGTTTTCAACTACTAAACCTTCAACAAGTCTAAACATGTGGCCTCTATCATGAAACGTACTAACATTTATATTACCTAACGCGATATACCGTAGAGACCTGTTACTGAAAGGGGGTCATACTGTGTCTATATTCATTTTCATAGATAATAAATAACCACCGTTAAGCTATAACGTGCCATGGACATACTATAGCAATTTGATTAACGTAATTATTGCTGGAATCATCGATATTAAATTAATTTATTTCCATTTTTTTTCAATGGCAAGCTATTAGGTGCGTCCACAAGCACCGAGCTCATGACAGTATGTCTACGCGGTTAGATGACAAAATAAATCTCCGAGTATTCACTTATAAGTAATAATATTATCTAAAAATACATGACCCATTTCCATTGCCAGTACTTGCAATAACTTTTTTTATTAATATTATATCCTTTACACTATTCTATTCTAAAGTAGGCCTTTTACAAATAATACATCAACTGTAGAAATTCCCAGCATGAATTATGACGGCCGAGTAGGAAGTCACCTTACCAGGGAACTGTCGCTGCGTTTTGAAATAACTGAACTGACCGATAGTTACTTCCTCCACACACTAGACCATTCTAAAGTAGTCCCTCAACTTATAACATCAACTGTAGTCATTCCCAGCACTAACAGCATGAATTATGACCGCCGAGTAGGAAGTCGCCTTACCAGGGAACTGTCGTTGCGCCCGGCTTATCCTGGAGAGGCATTATTCATAAATATCTGCCCACTGTGGGCAGCCTTTTAATGGTAAGCTGCTCTAACTGATGACTGCTCCTGACGTTAGGTGGCGATAGAAACGTACCGCGTTGAGGTTGAATATTTTTGAGGTTGTGTTTTAAAAATATTAAATATTAAATGGAAACCATGGACCAATTACTAAGGGGACTGGCCCTAAGCAACTCGGCCGAGTGGTCGGCCTAGTAATAAACTCGACATAAAACGAAGCGAGTATTTCAACTATTCACCGGTAGATAGAACAATGAAAATGAAAAAACAATGACCACGTTTTTTTCCATACATATATCTAATAAGGGCACCTCTTTCTTTAGTCTTTACTCTGTGATGGAAACTTAGTATGCTTCCGTAAAACGTTTTAACTACGATTTAAGAGGGCCTGCTCTGTTTCAAACGAAAACGAAATTTCGGATGAAATTCGCGTATTTCCTACTACGTTTTTCATTGATTCCGGCATTTCTTACGAGCGAAAATTGTTTGACGTCTTCGTCGTCGTCGAATCTAAACGTCAAACATTTTTTTTTCGTTTCGCAGTCGCGTGCCGTTGACTGCAACCAACTGCAATAGAGCTGTCACTTCCGACTGCAAAAATGCAGTCCGTGTGCAGTCGCGTGCCGTCGACTGCAACCAACTGCAATAGAGCTGTCACTTCCGACTGCAAAAATGCAGTCCGTGTGCAGTCCGTGTGCCGTCGACTGCAACCAACTGCAATAGAGCTGTCACTTCCGACTGCAAAAATGCAGTCCGTGTGCAGTCACGTGCCGTCGACTGCAACCAAACTGCAAAATTGCAGTCCGTGTATGTTAGCGCTATCAAATAACTTATCTACAATTAATTGCAATTGACAAAACCCAGACAATGTTCTACAACGAACGATCGACAATGCACATTTGTTTTGCATATAGCGTCTAACACACGGACAAACAGGAAGTGGCGCGATGATATTTGTCTCTGGTTAATGGTTATGGTTGATCGTTTGTTTGGTTATCGCGGTTGGCAAGAGATATTTCTAATGGTTTCGCTTAGTTCATGTTTAAAGGTTAAGCAATAACATAATGAAAGGAATCTTGAATGGCTGGGTCCACAAGCGCCGCCGCCGCTCATATAGACGCACCAATTTTGGAATAACACTGACTAATAACATATTTTATATTCGATACATGTTCGTCCATTGTTCGTTGGCGGAATAGTTAATGGTAATATGATATGACTTTAAAATTTAGTACGATTCAATGCCACGGTGCCGAAGTATTACATCACTATGGTATAATAATTTTTAACTAGGTATAATGCTTAATTTTTCATATCGCCAGACTTATACACCAATTGTATGGTCCTAAACCAAGCAGCACTTGTACTGTGGCTACCATACAATGAACTGGGGCGATCCCAGGGACACCCAGACAAGGACAATTACGAAAAGGGTTTCCGAAATTTGCCCCTGGCAGGAATCAAACCCGCAACCACCCGATGTAGTGAGCAGAGCTAGCCTACGCTCGGACCACTGCACCAAGCACTCGAAAAATATGTATCGTATAAAAGGTTTACTATTTTTTTATATTATACCTACCTAATTTAAAAATGAAAAAAAAAAGAAATATGGTTTGAGTGGCCTCATTGTGGAGGTATTAAGCCAACTCAAAGCCCACGTTTCACCTGATAGTCAGAACCCAACGTGACAGGTGGTGAACCTTGACGCCGTGTATACAGGAACTGACATTTAAAAATGTAAAATTATTAAAATAAATATTTGAATTAATATTTTCCTGTTATATCTTCGCAAAGAATAAACTTATAGGTACCTACAAAGCAAACAATTAAAATATCTATTGCATTGTCTTTAAACCAATCTGCATACAACTTAAATCTTAATCGCTCATTCTCTGGCCAACAATAGATCCACAAAATTAAAATAAACCCCAGTCATTGTCATCCCAGTACCACAGCGGCCCACAGCCTAGCAATAACATAAACATCGCAGATGAATCACTGCATATTTGTTTTGTTCATGCATGTCGTAAAGTCGACAGCGAGCGTGTCCGTCATAAAGCGACCCAGGGGGGTTTGATAAGCTGGCCATTTGCATATTTCGCTACACTGTGGCGTCTGAGCGATGACTAGGGGATAGATAAGTGTTAGGACGTTTCTCATCCGACATTATCATATTGTGTTAGATTGTCAATTTTACATTATTGCGTGTTCGATGAGAATCTTTCTTTATGTGGTTGGTTGATATTAATGTGCGGTTGGAACAAGAACAAAGGTTGGAACAATAGTGTTGTGGATATGGGATATCTTTATGGATTCTTGCGTTGAAGTATTTATTCAACTTGCAATGTTCTCTGGTTTTCGATTTAATTGAATATACACGGTGAATTTAATAATGGTTTTGCTCTACCTATGTAGGGTGTACAACTTTATCTGATCGGACTTTTCGAGATCGGATTTTTATTGCGATGTATTGCATCTATACTAATATTTTAAAAAAAACGTGTTGGACTCGCACATAAAGGGTTCCGTACCACCGTAGAAAAAAAACGTTAAAATATCAAGTTTCTAGTATGGGGACTACTTTTATTTTTAAATTTTATTTTATTTTTAGTATTTTTTGTTGTAGCGGCAACAGAAATACGCATTCTGAGAAAATTTCAACTTTCTACCTATTGAGGTTCGTGAGAAAAACCCCACTGATAGACGGACAGACGGACAGCGTAGGCTTAGTAATAGGATCCCGTTGGCACCTTTTGGGTACGGAACTCTAAAAAGCGAAAGTACCTCTGTCTGTCTGTTACGTTTTCAAAACCAAACTGCTAAACCAATTTTGATGATTTTTGTAAAGAGGTAGACAGGACCTTGGAGAAGGACATATTTATAGGCTACTTTGTTATCACATGTTGCACTACGAAATCTAGAGTTAAAACTACTAACTCTTAATTTAACAGTATTTCTTATCAACTGCTTCATTTCATTGCTCTATACCAGGGTTTCTCAAACTTTCGGCTCCACGAACCCCTGTTAAAGTTTCCAAGTGACAGCGAACCCCTTAACTAACTAATTAAATCCCCCCTCCCCCCAAAGAAAATAATAAAATTGACTGTTGAAGAAAATAAGGTTTTTATTTCAATAAAAGGTAACAAATAAAGTGCCAAAATAAATAACTTTTTAATATTAATGTGATGGGTGTGCTTGATTCTTGTCGCAAATGGAGTCAATTTTAGGAGTAATTTTGGTCAATTTTAACCTTATTTGTGCCTGCCAGTCATCAAGCCACCATTACGTAATTCCTGTCGCGAACCCCCTGCCATCGAATGGCGAACACCTAGGGGTTCGCGTACCCCACTTTGAGAAACCTTTCTCTATACTAGTTATACGTGTGACATTAAAACGTGACGCCATTCCAACAATTTAGTGAAGCAATCAATGGTGTTGATATTGCAATAAAAAGTATTCTTAATACTGAATTTAACACGAAAAGTCACTTCTATCTCGTATCAATGTTTTTATTTACCATAAAAATTGGAGAGCACCGTCATTATATTATCTATGGGAGTATCACCATACCACAGACTGAGAAAGTACCATAGAGATATAATTTTTTTTTTACTAGAGAAGACATGGGATGATGATAGCTGTGTGAGCGAAATACACGCATATAATCTCCGTTCACAGTTAGTTTACCTCTGACATTTACCTTATTTATTTATTTTTGAAAAACGTAGTCGATATTAGGTTTTTATAAGTCATGTAGGCTGTAGGACAAAACCTCTAGTCTGATTTTTAATTAGACGAAGCAAACTCACAGCTTAAAATGTCACTGTTCTATGAATTTGAACCTTATTTGTTCTATTTATATCGAAAAGTGACATTAACACCTGTCAGTTTACTTCGTCTAATTAAAAATCTGACTATAATCTACACTTCATGGTCTCAAAGGCCAAGTTTAAAGGCTGAATTTGCGTTTTACATAAATAAAATGAGGAACGTCAGAGGTAAAATAACTGTGAAACCTCGCGTTCGAGTAAGCGGGATGCATTAAGTATTTTTTTGTCTTGGTCTACGTTGTTTGTTGTTTTTATGTTACTAAGGTGGCAAATAAGCGCACGGCCCGCCTGATGTTAGGCAGTTACCGTAGCCTATAGATGATAATACCAAAGGCATCGCTCGCATGTAGCCGACCTGAATGGAAGTCGGACAGATGCTTCTGTCCGACTAGGGTAGGAGGGGTTGGGGCTTCTGGCTTTCTCACGAAACACTGCTGTTACAGCTACTTTACGCTGATCTTCTGTGAGTGGGTGGTACTACCCCGGTCGAGCCAGCGCATATATAAACTGCAGCCAATTGGCTACAGCTTGACTACCACCAATTTTGTTTAACTGACACCAATTTCTTGGTGCCAGATATAATAGATTACGCTGGTTACACGGATTATTTGCGTAAAATAACCGGAGTGTGATTTTGTAACGTTTACCTTTGATTTTAAGCTGTGGAGTCATTAAAAAAAGGTTTGCTTTGCTTTAATTTGCTTTGCGTTGCTTTAATAGGTAGGTATTTCTGTACGACTGTTGCTATCCCTTACGCTCGCAACGAAACAGTTCTATAGCATCCTCATTCTAAGCAATAAACCAAGCATCTCTAGCAAAGGTATTTATTTCAAAAGGCAAGCACTCAAAAATTTACGATTTTTTTACGACGACCAAACGCCCTTCGCACGGAAAAAGCCGAAAGTAACAATATTACAACAAATTTATGTTTTACAATTATTACAAGTAAGTATCTTTTACATAGTTGTTGAGCGTTGTTGAGTGTTGTTGAGTGTTGTTGGTGTTTATAGAGGGCGCAATAATAATTATGTGACCGTCACTTTTGTAGTTGTTAAGTGATTTTGTTGTTAGTTTAATGGTTTCGAATGAATATTAATAACCCATTTCAGGACTAAGAAATCGTGAATAGATCTGTAAGTGTCATTTGAAATGCACGGATCGTATGGTAATTTATTTATCTGCAAATTAAAAGTAACAAAAGACGCCTCTAGAGGTTGAAAACAACATATTTGAAATTTATTTTTCACTTTGGTAACATTTAAACATAACTTTCTAAATACATTTTAGTGCAGACGGTCTGAAATTTAATGTGGAATATTTTATAAGCACATGGGCCAACGGATTCATCAACAATTTTGAATGAAGTCACCATTTTGAGTCTTAGTAAGCCCGTAATAGAGCTTTTGTAATTGTTCAACTTAAATATTATGCTGCTCTGTTTATCATAAATGACCACGTCGTCTGTGTGACACGAGGCTATACTAAAACTTTACAGCGAGCACCATGATTCGTTTCGAACAAAGCAATTTCCATAAAAATTAACCAATAGAATCGCTTAATTCCGCTGTCACGTCATAATTCGACTATCTTATTGGTCGATTGAACCCTCCGGGTAACACGCACAGGTCGGTAGTACAACTTTGTTGCACGATATTTCGCAATCTTGTAATAAAATATCGCCCACACACGCCCATTCAGTCCATTCCGTTGGTCTTTATAAAAACCTATTAGCCGCGGCGGTTATACGCAAAAGCTCACGTCTTCCGATGAGCCGGCTGCATACGATATCGGGCTAACAAGTTAATTGCTTCTAACTGGAACGATACATACAGCCGTGAAGGATGGTCAGCTAAACGGCGAACAAATTAACAGGAAACTATAAATGCAAGATTTTTTTTTAAACGACAAGTTATATCTACGGTTAGAGACACAAATAACTGGACATTCTGAATTGTTTAAACCGTTATAGTATTTATTTGAACAAATATTGGTGAAAAACAAAGCCAAATAATTATGTATTGGCAACATAAATATATAAATATTATTAAGATCACGAAAAATAATGGACTTGATGCAAAACAAATGTTTGCTAGTGATTTGAAAAACAGAGAACGATCAGCAACTTATGTCGCTAACCTTAAGTGCAATAAATGTAATACATAATACAAGTACATTTCTAAATCAAACAAGTCTGCCATCATGTCCTCCAAACTATCAAACACTATGTCACTAACCCAGAACTTTGAGACTCGTATATTATACCGCGTTAACTCGGAGTGTGGACACTATACATCATTTTATACACTTCAACCAGTTCGATATCACATTAATAACATCCTTTCGTTATACGTACAAACCGGTGCGCCAATTGGTGCGTCCAGATGCCCCGCATGCCTCGCCCGAGCACTCATGCTATGACATTATATCTACGCGTTCCGATGTCAAAACGGAATGCTCGCGCACAGCATGCGCTTGTTGTAAACGCAGCCGGATCTTTTTTACATAAGAGGACGAAAAGGGAATATTGACGGCAAATAAACTACTTTTTCTTTTTTATAGGACTGCGGTGGAAAAAAATCGTATGACCCGCCTGATGTTAAGCAGTTACCGTAGCCTATAGATGCTTACAATACCAAAGGCATTGCTCGCACATTGTCGACCTGAAGGGGACTGGGATGGAGGGAGGGGGAGGGGGGGTGGGCTTACGGCTCTCTCACTCATCGAATGAAACGCAGCTGAAATAGCTACTTTACGCCGATCTTCTGTGAGAGGGTGGTACTACCCCGGTCGAGCCAGCCCGTTTATGAGCTGCAGGCAATTGGCTATAGCTTGACTCTACCACCTTAAAAAAAACTTAAATTAAATACTACTAATAATACTACTCGTAATTAAACTTAAATAAAACATAACACCTTCCCCTGCTGAATAAATTATTAATAAATAGTAATATTAGCCCCTTTGACGTCCCACTCCTGGGCACGGGCCTCCCCTCAATGCGAGGGGGATTCAGGCCAGTCAGGCCAGGTGTGGGTTGGTGGAATTCACATGTCTTTCAATTTTTTTTTTAATTTTCTAAGACATACAGGTTTCCTCACGATGTTTTCCTTTTTGTATATTTGGCGACAAGGTTCACCACCTGTCACGTTGGGTTCTGACTATCTGGTGAAACGTGGGCTTTGAGTTGGTTAATACTTCCACAATGTGGTGGCGTATGGCCACTCTAGCCTCTGACCACCCCGAATGGGGATAAAAAGTCGTGACGTTACGTTACGTTACGTTTTCCTTTATATACCGTAAGCAAGTGATAATTATATTAAAGTTATGATTCGCACATAGATTTCGAAAAATCCAGAGGCGCGAGCCGGGGTTTGAACCCTGGACTTGAGACCTAAGAATGAACTAAGGCTTTATAAAATGGCTGCCTAAAAGTTGGCGAGCCCGGAGATGACCGACTCGAACTGGAAATATTACTATTGTATATCGCTTTTGCTTAGCCTTGGTAAAGCCTTTTTATATCGTCGTCAATTTTACAGCAGGTAATAAGGTATTGTTAGCAGGTTGTTAAAGTTGAATTAAATATGTAACTGTACGTGGATAAGTTAAATCAATTCAGTAGTCGGAGTGGCATTCCCATAGGCAGACCATAGGAAATGACAGCTAAGATTTGCGATAGCCAACTGACCAGGCATAAACGGATTCCGGTAATAAAACCTTATTTAATTAGGGTTGTCAAGTAATATTTTTTAATATTTTTACTTTGGTTTTGACTATGGTGGTAAACCGCAGATACGGATAAGTAGTTAACGCAGCCTATAGATGCTAGCAATACCATCACTCGCGCGTTGCCGACATGAAGGGGAGAGGGACAGAGGGAGGGGAAGGGGGGTTGGGCTTCTGTTCCTCTCCCTCATTGTATGAAACGCAGCTGCCATAGCTACTTTACGCCGATCTTCTGTAAAAGGTTGGTACTACTCTGGTCGAGCCAGCTCGTGTATGTCGGTCAGAGGACGGCTAACAGATGGCCTATCTATACTTGAGACTTTTCAGTACTATCACCTACATAAAATCTTGAACAGAAATAAAACCTAGATCAAATGTTTGCCAACCCTGCGGTTCTAAAGCTCGCATCACACTGTTTCCGCCATAAAGTATAATAATTATTTATCTAAGATCTTAATTGACACTTCGGCTGTTTCGCGTTTCATGTTTTTATGCTTAATGGGCGCTGTTTACTCTCGTGTCTGGCTTCCGTGCACTAACTATGGTCCTATACTCCAAGTATTCTTTACGTAGCTTGTAAATCTTTGGGTCCGTTTGGTGGGGGAGTGGGGGGTAGGGGGACAGGGTGCGCAATTTTATATTCCTCCTTGAATTGAGAAGGCATGAGCCAGCTCATTATAACAATGCTCGCCTTATAGATTAACGAATGGTCTCCGCGAAAGTGCTCGCGCGGGAAACTATTGTGAATCTATGACTCACCATCTAATAGTAGCCTATAGATGCTTACAATACCAAAGGCATTGCTCGCACATTGCCTACCTGAAGAGGAGAGGGATAGAGGGAGGTGTAGGGGGTTGGGCTTAGCTCTCTCACTCATCGTACGAAACGCAGCTGTTGTAGCTGCTTTACGCCGATCTTCTGTGAGAGGGTGGTACTACCCCGGTCGAGCCAGGCCGTATATGAGCTGCAGTCAATTAGCTACAGCTTGACTCTACCACCTTAGATCCAATATACCAACAGTGAAATGTGGATGCCCTGTTGTACAACCTTGCATACCTATTGATGTGATGATGTCACAAGTGCCTTAAGGATTTCATTTATAATACATTCCTTACTGCTTTACTTTCTTACTTCTTACCTACATTACGTATTACCTACTCGTAAATAGTTTAGGCGGCGCCGCGATCAAAGCCTACTACGACGGATATTACAGATCTAATCGATGACCCGACGAACGTGTTACGCCATAATATTCCCGGCGATATATCCCAAGATATATGCTTTGATAGTTTCCGTTATATCTCGCTGATAAGATATAGCGATGAGATGGTAATGTAGTGATATAGGTATATTTTTTTCGTAAAATGTATCATCATTTTACAGGGTGTTTTGGAAGTACGAAATAGGTAATAAATTCACAACTGCACGAGTATCGGGCATATATCTACTTACCTACCTATGTTAACCTACTTAAATTGTAAGTAAAAATAAGTTAAAAAGAATTCTGTAAATTTTTACCCGACTACGGCGGAGGGTTATTCTTAAGAACAAGTAGGAATGCGTTACATAGCTTTATTTTACATAATCATCATGCATATGTGATCATATTATTTCAGACTTCTGATATATCCTGTAGATCAAAGATATTACCACGAAAGAGAGGATATGTGACTGGCCAAAATAGGGCGCGAAAAATAAATGTAAATGTAACGTCACGACTTTTATCCCCATTCGGGGGTAGTCAGAGGCTTGAGTGGCCATACACCACCACATTGTGGAGGTATTAACCAACTCAAAGCCCACGTTTCACCAGATAGTCAGAACACAACGTGACAGGTGGTGAACCTTGTCGCCGTGTATACAGGAACTGACTATTACCTAATCCCGAGGGATAGGTAGGTTTCCACACGATGTTTTCCCACACCGTCAGCGAACTGTAAATAAAACAAAGTTGGAAACATTTCGGTATTGCCAAAACGGGTCACCTTCTGGTGAATAACACGCATTAAAATACCTATAGTAAGTTGGTTGTCGAATTGCGTGTTTGGTAGTAGTGGTTCGCTGAGCACAAGTCTAGTGATTTCAATGTTAGGAGTTACCATATCTACAAAAAAATACATCAATGCTGTAGATATATTACCAGCCAACAAATAAAAAAACTCCTGCATGATATAAGTTAATGTCGCCCGATAAAAAATAAAAATAAATAATGTTTATATTTTTTTTATGAATAACGAGCACAGGCGTCGATGTGACATGGACATGACACTAATTAAGGAACTTCAAGACCAATAAGAGGTTTTATTCACAAATACAAGCTTACAAACACACCCACTGTCACCCTTAACACGAGTACGTAACGCTGCAATTTGAATACCACAACAGCGATGTAAAATTGTTAGAATTCACAATGGAGATAGAAATCTTATTGCATTATAATAAGGTTGAAATTCAATTGTGACACAGAGATGTCACTCGGATACTAGTTGACAATGACCACCGATTGAGCGATCCGATCAATCGATAATCGATAAGAGATCGGGATCGAGAAGGGAATCGATTGAATCGATTCGTCTCGTTATTTCAGACGTTGATTATCGAATATAATGCACACTCGGTGACATTATTTTAAAATGCTTTTAATATTTTTTTTGAAGACCCACCACGACATATATGTGGGATTTATTTTTTATCTATGAACGTACCTTTTGTTTGTAATTAAAGAATTTGTGAACGTAGCGATGAATGAATGAGAGAGTGAGTGAGTGAGAGAAAAGAGAGAACGATTTGGATCAGCGATGAGGGAAGACGTTATAAAGATTGTAAAAGAAATAATAAAACAAATTCAAGAAAGAAGGTTTTTATTTTGAAGAGACGAGCCTCCCTTACATATATTTATTAAATTAAAGTTTTAGTGTTGTCCAAAGCGGCGCTCATATACGAGATTGCTCGAATGGGGTAGTACCACCCTCACACCGAAGATCGGCGTAAACTAAGTATCACAGCTGCGTTTCGTACGATGAGTGAGAGAGCCGGAAGCCCAAACCCTCTCTCCGTCCCACTCCCCTTCAGGTCAGCAACGTGTGAGCTATGTATTTACAAGCTATATGCTACGGTAACTGCTTAACATCAGTCCCATACGCTTGTTTACCACCTTAGTCACATAAAACAGCAAAAATAACAGTGTATGAGGTATACGTATACAAACAAACCAACAGAAGTCACATGTCACTGCGCATTCGCGTCAAGCAACAGGGTATCGCGACCGACACTTGAAAACCAAGGATACAATATCACGATACAATCTAAAAATAAACAAAATTGCACTTTATAACTTAGGAATAAAAGCGAGGGGAAAATTGTTGACCCGCAAATGAGATTTGGTATCCGCAAACCGCTGAAATTCGATGCTGTTCAAGTAATATTTAATACCAATCGTACATGTAGAAGGCTATATGTTATGGGAGCGTAAAGCTTGTAGGCACCTTGAAATAAATCTAGCATGACCCGTTCAGAACATAAATCATTATAGGTATTATTATGCCACAAACCCTTTTAATTTTTTTGGTCATAGGCGAAATAGAATGGATACAAATTGTTTTTTTTTTTGTCTTGATGACAGCATGGCTAAAATGGCCACATACTTATTGTGCAAAAGCATTTTTTTATTACTATCTTTTTCATTTTATTACGGGATTATTAAATGAAAAATACTACTGGCCCTGGAATAATCGAATATGATAAATCTGCTAATCTCCGTATTAGTTTGTAACATTGATCTTACTATTTTAGCAGATATGTTATCTCCTAACATCGCAATTATAGAACTTCGGCTAAGCGCACCACCACATGCAGCCAAATTAACACATCTGTTGTAGCACTCGCAATTCAAAAAAATATTTTTATAAAAAAAACAAACCGACTTCAAAAAAACCTGGATCACTAAAAAGCCTGAAATAATATTTCTATTACCATCTCTGCCTACCCCTTCGGGAAAACCAGACGTGATGGTGTGTTATCGAGTATTTGGGGTCGGTGCCAATCTATCTTCTTACTTTTATAGTAGCTATACTTGGCATACCAAGATTGGCACCGACTCCAAATACTCGATAACACACCATCACGTCTGGTTTTCCCAAAGGGGTAGGCAGAGGTGGTAATAGAAATATTATTTCAGGCTTTTTAGTGATCCAGGTTTTTTTGAAGTCGGTTTTTTTTTTTTATAGTAGGTAGACCAAGATTGGCACCGACTCCAAATACTCAATAACACACCATCACGTCTGGTTTTCCCGAAGGGGTAGGCAGAGGTGGTAATAGAAATATTATTTCAGGCTTTTTAGTGATCCAGGTTTTTTTGAAGTCGGTTTGTTTTTTTTATAAAAATAATTTTATTTCACGATTTTTAGTGGCACCATACCAATGAACATTTTGGCATATTGAACCGTATGAAGTAAGCCCAACAAAAGGTAACTGCTGTAAATCTTTGAGGAATTCCCTCGACTGTCTATGGTCTCCATCATTAGACCTGTAATGGCACTTATAACCCATATGGGTGTAAAGTTCTCTGCAATACAAATGAATCAAGCCCAAACACCAGGTAATTGCTGTAAATCGTTGAGGAGTTCTCTCGACTGTCTTTTGACTCCATCATCAGACCCTTAATGACAGTCACAACCCATCTAGGTGTAAAGTTCTCATCAATATTAATTAATCAAAGTCAAAGTCAAAAGGTTTTTATTCATGTAAGCTCATTAGAGCATTTATAAATAGTCAATATAAACAATATTTTAGCGTTACCACCGGTTCGAAATGTTGCTTCCATTGAGAAGAGCCGGCAAGAAACTCAATGGTTACTCTTTTCAAAAGAATAATTGTATACATTTTCAAACAGTAACGCTATGTGAGCAGGCATGCATTAACACAGTGTGAGTAAAAAAAGAAAATAAGGTATTTAAATAAAAATTAATAAAAACTAGCCTAGAAAGCTGTGCATGCCTACTCCCACTGTGCATGCCTACTCCCACTTATCAACTCCCACTAATCAAGCCCAAACACAAGGTAGCTTCTGTAAAACGTTGAGGAGTTCCCTTGACTGTCCCTCGTCTTCATCATCAGTCCCCTAATGACAGTCACAACCCATCTAGGTGTAAAGTTCTCATCAATACAAATTAATCAAGCCCAAACACAAGGTAGCTACTGTAAAACGTTGAGGAGTTCCCTTGACTGTCCTTCGTCTTCATCATCAGACCCCTAATGACAGTCACAACCCATCTAGGTGTAAAGCTCTCATCAATACAAATTAATCAAGCCCAAACACAAGGTAGCTACTGTAAAACGTTGAGGAGTTCCCTTGACTGTCCTTCGTTTTCATCATCAGACCCCTAATGACAGTCACAACCCATCTAGGTGTAAAGTTCTCATCAATACAAATTAATCAAGCCCAAACACCAGGTAATTGTTGTAAATCGTTGAGGAGTTCCCTCGACTGTCTTTCGGCTCCATCATCAGATCGACTCCAGACCTTCAAAAAATAGTAGTGCTTTAAAATATTTAATGAAAAAAATTACAAACGCACTAGTCGCTCCTACGATTTTCGAAGGTTCCCCTCGATTTCTCTGGGATGCCATCATCAGATCCTGGTTTCCTTATCATGGTACCACCGCTGGGATATCTCCTTTCCAACAAAAAAAGAATCATCATAATCGGTTCATAAACGACGAAGTTATCCGCGAACACACATAAAAAAAAATAAAAATATATACGGTCGAATTGAGAACCCTCCTCCTTTTTGAAGTCGGTTTAAAAAGTCACTTAATATCAAAGAATTTTTACGTTTACACACCTGGAATGATGACTTGCCAGCAAAAGTGAAGCCGACAGCGATATACCACACTGAACGTTGTTTCCTTTGCCAACAAGAGTGACCATAATATTTTGACATTTGGAGAACGTCCCCATGGCTATCTGGTGAAAACGTTATATTGTTCCAAGATTGTTATGATAGGAAAATAATAAGAAAATAAGGAAAGGGATGTTTATTTTCATAAAAACATGAGTAGGTACAATAAATTAGTCTGCGGTGGCCAAACTACGCGAGTGCCTATCTGTATCTTGGCAACCCAAATGGAGATACAAAATAGTATTTAAGATCGTAGATTTTGCCACTTTGTAATATAAAGTAACATGACACTTCACACGCTTGGACGTTTTCTAGGCTCTCCATATCTATGGTTTTTCCTATACTTATCTTTCCTATACTTACTCTTTTTCTATGCTATAAAAGGTACCTACTACTGTTAACATGTTATGTTTGATTTGGGCTGTGCAAGTTGTGACAGACGGACATAGAGACAGACAGACGGACAACAAAGTTATCATATTAGGGTTTAGTTTTTTTCCTTATTAGGTACGGTACCCTAAGAATATCTAACTAATTAGACCATAAGACAAAATTAAAGGACAATGGGCAAAATTGTATGGGACTTTGTCCAAATATCCACCACTGACGAGACCTACGTAACCCGATAGACCACTAAATACCGAGTAACTTTTACAAAGACAGTTCAACAAAATAAGCTGTCAGTAAAAGATATGGGTAGTTTAAAAAAAAAATTCTTTCACCCTTAGTATTATGTTTATACATTTTTTTCGAAAGGCAACAATATAAATACTCTTACTAACATTAAATAAAAATAAAATAAGCTGTCAGAAAGCAAAAAATGCCGTGAAAAATATTTTATTATTATTTTTGTTACCTGATGAAAAGTGAACAACAAGCGCTTCTATAAAATAAATAAGCAGGTACCTTCTATGCGTTACCTTACTTTTTCACTTATCATCAGGTAACAAAAATAATAATAAAATATTTTTCACGGCATTTTTTGCTTTCTGACAGCTTATTTTATTTTTATTTAATGTTTAAAAGTGTATTTATATTGTTGCCTTTCGAAAATAATGTATAAGACATAACACTAAGTGTGAAATAAAAAAATTAAAATATTTTTTTAAACTACTCATATTTTTTTTACTGACAGCCTATTTTGTTGAACTGCCTTTGCAAAAGTTACTCAGTATATAGTGGTCCATCGAGTGACGTAGGTCTCGGAAGTGGTGGACATTTGGACCATTTTTGCCCATTGTCCTTTGTGCTAACGAAAAGGTACAGTGAGGGCAGGGCATTTTCCTTTAAAACTCGTTGTGTTAAATTAGGGACATAATCTGTCGGCTTAAAATGCTTGCTGTATATGACGGAATTTTGGGTAATTTTTCTGTAGCCAATAGGTATTTGTTGTAACCAATTTACACGCCTGGGATCTGTAAAAGACAAAATTATTTTTTGTTTTTTATTGCTTAGGAGTAATCGGGAAGTGTAAAGTCAAAAGTCGTCCCAATTGCAAACAATTTCAATCGACAAACCATCGGTCTCGGTCTTTATTTTATATTGTCCATCAAGGGTTGCAATGCTGACCGCGCTGTGGAGGCCTGGAGCTGCGCTGCGTCGCGCTTTCGGCCATCAACAACGCGCCCAGCAACACACTCATTACAGACCGTGGCAGTAATGTACTATTAAAAAGTAACAAAAGGGTAAAGGAAAGGGGCCCCGAGAATTACATTGACTGAAAGGGTTAATCTGGCCCTAGACGTGCGCGTTCCTCGAGCGTGTGAACGACGCGAACGCCGTGTGCGAGCCGTGCCGTGACAACGAGCCGTGACAACGCGGCGTGAGCGTCGCGTTTTACCAGCGTGTGGTCTGTCGCGCGTTGCAAATGCGACCGACTTCAAAAAGTAGCGATGTAGTCGTGCGGCAACGAAAAGCGCGACTTTATCGCTGCAAACAGTTCCCGTGGACGATATTCCTCAGTTAACACAGACACATAATAAGATTTATATTATAGTCCTTTTTACTAGCGAAATTTATGTCACCCGAACATCTAAAATGTACTTAACGTGGAAAACATAGTTACCCACTTACCTATGTTAAGATAATCCTTAATTCGGATAATATTCGCTTTTACACCCTTCCATTACGCATATTCTACCCATTTTTATGAGAAAATTCAGCACAATCCTCTAGATTTAAAATTAGCTGAAAATGTCGTGTGTCACGCAAATTGACGTTCTGTGTTTCAAGTTTTTAATTTTATTTCTGCTACGATTCCTATAGACATCACGGAACTGACAATTACAAGCGAACTATTAAAGAAGGTAAGTACTTATTTCCAGATATTTATTTATATTTGAAATTTTAATCTTAGGATATTCTTATACTTTACCATAGGTATTTCATTAATCGACTTTATTGTTTATTATTCTTAACATGAAAATGTACCAAGTTTAAGGTGATCGAATAAATATTAACTGGCAACACAAGGGTTGAAAGGTTGTACTGTTAGAAAGGGAAAGAAGGCGCAGTTATAGGTATCTGGCTGGGAACGGTTTTTATAAAGCGTGCATCGTGGGCGTTAAGTCCGTCAGATAAGGTTTATTTTTGAATGAATGAATGGAAAATAAAGTTTGTAGTCCACAGTCCTGTTCAATGGTATTACGTTCATGCTTAATATATACATAAGAAGGTATTATTTAAGGCGTTTTCAACGTTATTTTCCGCAAGCCACTGAGTCGTACTATGCCTATGGACTCCGTTTAGTTGGACAAGCTATTTTAAAGAGTCACGTGTCTTCCTCTTCTTAAAAATGTCTTAGATTTGTAAGTTTTTTTAACTATGCCAGAATTTATGATAGCTCTAAAAAGTTAATTAACAACAGCTGTCATAAAACTGTCATCAACCAAATAGTAAAATAACAAAGTATAGAAAAAAATCATTATAAAATACAAAGATTTAGTCTTAAAACATTCGCACTTATCCTCAAAATGTGTCACAATTTTCGTTGATCCCGTGACGCCATTATACCGGCCATGTTTTGCCGCGCAAAAACCGTGTCGTGCGCATACGCATGTGATCCCGGCATGTCTCGATGCCTAATTGGGTGGTTCGCCCGCCGCGCGCGTTCATTGGCCGGGAGGCGGCGCGTAATTATTTTAATAACCCCACCCCCTTTTTAATTAAAGGAGATTGCACACCGGGTAATGTGAGACAGATTTTTTTAAATCAAGTTATGATTTTTTTCAATGTAGCATGAAGTAATGATAGTGTCTTTATGGGAGAGTGCTTCTAAAATACTGTTGTAGTTTCTAATGGAGATTTCTCATAGCATAACCTTTTTGCGATTGAAATTATTTTCCATCATAATGTTTCCTGTTCTAACATCCGGAATGGTTTTTTAAGAAAACATTTGATCATAAAACCATAGAAAAGATTACCTAAACGATAAAACTCCGGAACCTAACTAACTAAGAACCTGGCTAAGGAACCCTAAAAAGCACAGTTCTTACATTGTTTAGTGCAATTATAGGTTCCTTGGACTGACTTAGGTATATAAGTAGTTATAAAGGTACTTAATTTATTGTGTGACTATTGTTGTATTATTTAAGAAGATATGGCACCTTCTCACATCGCAACCTCAGTACTTGTGCTCATACAGCCAAATTCACACATGTTATCGCACTCGCAATTCGCTAATTCACTTATTAGGTAAATACATAGGAAGATATTATTCACCAGAAGATGAACGTATTGGGAATACTGACATGTTTTCAAGATTATTTTCCGCGTGCGACTGAGTCGTACTGTGTCCATGGACTTCGTTTTGTAGGACCAACTATTTTGGATAGTGACGTGTCCCTCTTTCTTGGTAATGTCTTTGTGCGTGAAACTTTTTTTTCTTCTAATCCGGCCTCATTTTAGTCTTATCATAAGGTCATCATCACATAGCGGCGTCCCACGTTGCGCGAATTCTTTGGAAAACCCTACTTGACATGTGCAAACAAACTGTTAGGGTTGTCAAACTGGCCGTTAATTACAGCAGTCGAATCACTTGTCTTTTAACACTTTAGTGTTCAAGAAAAAAAAATACAATTCCTATTTTAAATGTCAGTGAGCCCACTCGTAGCACAAGAATTCAGGATAGTTGGAGGAACGGAACTACTATAACACTATATCAGCGTCTTATATTCTTCTTCTTATCGTATGGTCCCCTGGTACCTTGTGTCAGAGATGTTCAAGCCGCCCGAAGGCCTCTGACAAGGCTTAATGACTGCTGCCCAAGACAACAACCGGGACCGACTTTTTACGTGCCCTCCGAAGTACGAAGACGCTCAGTTCAAATGCCACTATATGATCACCCATCTCTAACTGACCTTGCCAAGCGTTGCTTAACCTCCGATCGTTTACCGATCAGTGATTGCAGCTGGCTATGAGCATCTCGTCTTATATTGCTAGTAAGCTTGGTAAATTAGTAAGCTGAAGTGGCAGTGGGCGGGGCACGTAGTCCGAAGAACTGCTGGCCGAAGAGGCAGAAAGGTTCTTGAGTGGTGACCACGTACCAGAACACGCAGCGTGGGTAGGCCCCCCACAAGGTGGACGGACGACCTAGTGAAGGTCGACCTAGTGAAGGATAGGACTGGTCGTTGTGGAAAACCTTGGGGGAGGCCTATGTCCAACAGTGGCCGTCTTTTGGTTGAAATGATGATGATGAATCTTGGTGAAAAAAATTGTCAACCCTATCCAAATATTCTGGTAGGTTGAATAGGTAACAAAGTGATTAAATTATTATTCCACGTGCGTATCGAGTGATGCTAGGTATTTGAAAAACTGCGCGGGAGTGGCAGGAATTATAATGCGGATACTATATGGGTTTTCCCGGTTGTATGTTGTTGGTACTATATTAATAATTGGCTACTGAGTATCTTTAAGGTAGAATGTATTAAATTGTCGAAATATGAATTTACGTGCCAAGAACACACCACAAGTGCCAGTAGACCAATGTTTAGACCAATAATGTTGAACTATGCCTAATCGCTTGTCAACTGTTCGGCCTTATTCGCAGTGAAAATTAAATAGTCTAGAGTTAGTTATTATTTTTATGTGACTAATGTGGAAAACAAGCGTACGGCCCGCATGATCTTAAGCAGTTACCGTGGTTATAGATACTTGCAATACCACTAGATACTTGCAGATACTCGGATGTTGCCGACCTGAAGGGGAGTAGGACAGAGCAAGGGGGGTTGGGCTTCCGGATCTCTCCCTCATCGTACGAACCGCAGCTGTAATAACTACTTTACGCCGATCTTCTGTGAGAAGGTGGTAATGCCACGGTCGAGCCAGCCCACATATGAGCTGCAGTCAATTGGCTACAGCTTGGCTCTACCATCAACAACATCCTGCAACCTCTCTTTAACGACTGTCGTTTGTTTTGAGTAGGTACTTAAAGAGAGTGTCTTGCGTGCCGTGCGTGCGTACCAAGTCGCCGCGTACCAAAAATAACAATGAACCAAAAATCATACCAATTGTTTCCAGACATTGTAATCTCCCTTAACCGCGTATAACTAATCTAAAAGCCAGAAAAAAATGAACAAAAGAACCCAAAACGCATCAGCAAAGTGTAATGGAGATCACGTAGTCTCGGATCTCTGATTACATCTCTCGCTTTAATTTACAGGCGTCTTGCAAGTGCGAGGGAGATGGAATTAATAATGGTCTAACCGCAACCCAGACTATCATTAGACGGTTTTCCATTTGGGTATTCTGTGTCTTCGGTGGTTCGAAAAAGTAGAAGTGTTGTACAGCGTTGGTAGAAGTACGGTAATTACCGTAATGGTAATAGGCCTTTAAATCGCACAGTGTACGGTCCAGTGGTTCCACCGTACGCTTACAAATACGGTAATTTCATCACATCAAATGAATAAGCAGTGAACTTGCTTACGGTAAAGGAAAACAACGTGGGGCAACCTACATGTCTTAGGGCCTCCGCAGACTAGCTACTTTTAGCATCGGCGACCGGCGATTTTGTGACGTATAGATGCTGCGTCGCGTTTCTTCGAGCGCGAACGAGCGAAACACAGCATCAAAATTGGCGATCGCCGATGCTAAAAGTAGCTAGTCTGCGGAGGCCCTTAGAAAATCTAACAATTTTTCGAAAGCCATGGCTTGAATCCCCCTCGCATTGAGGGGAGGCCCATACCCAGAAGTGAGACGTTAAAAGGCAACGCAAGGGTTTTCTACAATCGTTTCGTACTATTTCGTATACAGGATACGGTATTATTTTGTCGAATACGGTAATTTTTCCTCTTGTCTACGGTAACACTAAAAATAGCGGCAACACTGGTGTTGTCTTGCAAGGAGACACAGTGTTCATTGTCGGTGCCGGTGTCGGCTGTCGGTGCCCGCTTCTTTATTGGCGGAAACCGTACAGTAATCGTTGCGACCGACAATCGTAAGAAATAAATGAATTTTTCGTCGTTGTTTTCGTCATCGCGTCGACTGCAGATTGGTAATACAGGATGTTTCAAAACTGCGAAATAGTACTTGAGAGTTTGGATGAGTATCGGGAATAGAATTAAATGGTATACAAATTGTATTGAAATTCAAACACATTATAACCAATTTTTTTTTTCCGCCATTTTTGAAAAAAAAAAAAAATCTCAATAACTATGTAAAATTTCCAAAAGTTCTTTTTACTATTATTGGTTGGTGCACCTAAATGCAGTTTGCACTGGTTTATACGACATTTAATGTGTGATGTTCTAAGGCTGCCTGCAACACGAATGTTGTCACAAATATTCAAAGGCCCATAACTCAGAAAGTATTACAGTTACGTATAGTCTGTCTTCACTAAGCATCTATATATCAGCTACCGTATACGTAGTTTATTTTTTATTTCGTACTTTTGAAACACTCTGTATATTTTTCCTTAAGATTTTCGAGACAATTGTCGGCGGTTGCTGTCATTATGTATAATTTAATCGGTATCGATACAGCTTTTGTCAATCCGTGATGTTATTATAGTTAACTATGATGGCGATGGTTTCCTCTTGAGGGATGTGAAAAAAATCGTTAATCGTGGTTTTCGATCGTGATGTTGGAATAAATATCAGTAATGGTACTACATTAACGCGTGTACAGTAGGGTATGAATTTAAAAATAGGATTAAATAATAATTTTATTGAAACAAGCGGTAATAATAAATATTATGATCTTACTGATATTATTTTTTAACGTTGTATAGTAAATTGGTATTTACAAATAAGATAATTTTTAAAATCATTAAGTAGGTATGTCTGTTTTTTTAGATAAGTAGGTACTAAAAAAAGTGAGTAGTAGGTACACATAGATACTGTAGGAATTTAGTAGCTATCGTAATAATATTTAAATTTATTTATTAAAAATTTTGTTGTTAACATTGTGATGTACTATTTTAGCAGATATGATACCTTCTAACATCGCAATTATTAAACTTGTGGTCACACACCACTACAAAGTTATTTTACGCGAGCGACTGAGTCGTACTGTGTCCAAGGACATAGTACGACAGTATGACTAGTATTTTTGGCAGTCACGTTTCTCCCTCTTCTTGATCATGACTTTTGTAAGTGAAGTTTATTTCAATTGCTTTTTACCATACATCAGCTTTAACAAAAAATATCAAAATAAGAATCCCATAAATAATTAAACCTGCCATTTTTAATTTGAAACGTCACAATTAATTCAATATAATCCCTTACCGAGCCGTCAGTGGCACAATACACTTATTTAACTTGTCACTTTGAGTATTTTAACTTATTGCGAGCATCATTCATGCGCTCGCGACTATTTTAACAAAAAAACATTTGCGGACCATAAACTATTCACCATTCAATTTTAAACCTTATTGTGATCATTTTAAGATTTATGGGTGTATCTTTGGGTGTGTAGGGAATTGTAGGGAAGCGCTATTTCATCCTTATTGTGAGTTGTCATAATAATCTCCTTTAGCTTGTTATCGTGCTGCAAAAGAGTATGAACGCGTGTAATATAAACGCGATGTGAATTATGACGGCGACTGTACTTGGTGATGTTCGGGAAAGCCGATAATACCCGAAGTCGACCGATGCCATATTTTTTTGTGTGGCTAAGGTTCTGTCAGTTCAGACAGAACGGAAAAATGCTCTATCAATTTACTGGCACCAATGAAAATAGGACCGTATTACCATTAGCTCTGGCTGAAATTCACATCGCGTGGCGATTCGCGAGCATGCGCGAGCCGACTGTGTCGATATTCATTCAATTTTCTACTTTAGATTATGTTATTAAAGTCAAAGTCAAAGCGTTTATTTTGTTTAGGCCTACGGGGGCACTTACAAATTGTCATTTTTCATTTTTTTCTTAAATTCTACTGCCGGATCGGAAACGCGACCTCGACTGAGAAGATAAACACAGCTGTAATAGCTACCTTACGTCGATATTTTGTGAGAAGGTGGCTCTACCCCGGTCGCGCCAGCCCGTATATGAGCTGCAGTCAATTGCCAATGCGCCTTTAAGTTGTTTGTCGAATTGCGAGTGCGATAGCAGATGTGTGAATTTCGCTGCATGTAGTGGTGCGCTAAACACAAGTCTAGTGATTGCAATGTAAGGAATTACCATATCTGCTAATATAATACATCAATGGTTGCCTTCATATGTCCGTTTACAAACGTCCAAACATTCCAGTTTATGTAAATCCAAAACTATTCTCTAAACGTCGGCGGGGAAGTTGTTATATTATAGGCAAAAATGTGGTCGTGATCTAAAGCACCGTGGGACCGTCCACTACGATGTATGGACTGTACGGGAAAATTTAATATTTTAGTCCTAGACATGTTTCGCTTTACTATTGATAAATATTTGAGAGTTAAGACAATAGATGGTTGAGAATGGATTTAAATGGCCTGTGGTAAGATAATAGTGTGAAAAAATAGTCATAAAGGACATTGCCGAATCCTGCCCTTTAGACTTAAATCAGATTACATCAAAGAAATCATAATAATAATTTCTTTGGAATAAGTATTTTAGGACATAGGGCCACCGCAGACTAGCTACTTTTAGCATCGGCGATCGGCGTTTTGATGCTGCGTCTGGCTCGTTCGCGCTGTAAGAAACGCGACGCAGCATCGATACGTCACAAAATCGCCGGTCGCCGATGCTAAAAGTAGCATGTCTGTCCCATAATTAAACTTTCTTGTAGAAATTATTTTTGGATTTGTTCTTAAAAACGGGCAATTTTGATTTGCCATTAAAGAGTTACTTTTAAAAGGATGGATTTTGGTAACTCTTAAACGTTACCTAGCTTACAAACTCTCTTTCATTTATCAGTTCTATATCTCGTGGTTAGGTTACAAATGCATTTATTAACACTGGCAATACAGCGATGACGTAACAATGGCGCGCCGTGCGCGTGCGCACACGTCACGTCCAACATTATACCAGACGAGTATAACGTGACACATCATAATAGGAAGCTTGCGTAAATGCACTCTACTTGATACTGGATAGTATACTCATAGTATAGTATTGTACTTACAGGTAGTAGTACAGGCATAACATAAAAATACTATCCTACTAATATTATACATGCGAAAGTAAGTGCGTGTGTGTGTGTTTGTTACCGTGTATGTCCATAACTCCTAAACCGATTTTAATGAAATTTGAAACCTAGATAGTGTAGGCTCTGGAATAAGACAAATGCTAATTTATCACATCAATTTCCACGCAGGCGAAGCCGCGGGGCACGGTTAGTATTTTATAAAGATTGTAGGTACCCATAAGTAACAAAATATTCCCACGCCACCAACAAATTCAATAAAATCCAAACCCAACAAAAAATAAATGGAATCCCATGAATAATTCCACTTAACCTAATCATCTAGGTGCTTATTTCTTGTAAACTAGTCACACCGCGCCCGCCATTTCGTGGCGCGCGGACCGCGAGACAAAATGGCCGCCGTCCGTTTCGGTTACAGGAAACGCGTATCTGTCAACGCGGCTGCATCGCAAGTGGGCATTGTATGATAATCGGCCACACCGACAAAGTTTCTGAGCGTGGCCAGTAAATTGGCGATGTTGTTATAATGTGCCTTTAAGGGCCGAAAGAAAGTGGTGAGTCTACCTAATGCTGAAACGAAAAACCTAATTATTTATTTTACAATAGATACTCAGGTAGGTACAGATCGTAGTTGTACAGTTAAAAGCTTAACCCCGAGTTTATTGATATAATTTACAAAACATCGTGAGGAAACCTGCATGTCTTAGAAAACCTAAAAAAAAATCGTAAGACATGTGAAATCCACCAGCACGCACTGGGCCAGGGTGGTGGATTATGACCTGAATCCCCCTCCCATTGAGGGGAGGCCCGTACCCAGGAGAGGGACGTTAAAAGGGCTAATATTCATAAAAATATTCACAAAAAAAAACGATACTAAAGTGTACCAATATAATTACTCCCATTTGTAGAGATATAAGCATGTCTTCAGCTGAGCCAAGAAAGTATAATTATAGTTACTTTACATCATAAACTCTACATTAACTCGCAAACAGGATTATTTTATCAATACAAGCCTGTTTAATCCCAGAATTATTACACGACAGACTAACCTGTGAAAACATTAATTCACTTAACAATCATATAAATTACTGCCAGTTTTCGTTAGGTAATGTTATTATACCTTTGGTTCAATTACATAAGCCTGAGCCTATTGCGACGTAGGTACTGTGTAATCTTGAGTAATTCATGTTTCCTTACTGTGGTATTAATGTTGGGTTGGGATCCTAATTTTATGACCATAATTTCTTGTTATGTGATGAAATCTGCACTGACATAGTTGATATTTTCCTGTATAATTATACCGCCATCTTGCGTGTGTCCCCGAAGATGTGGGCAGAGTTTTATTCTTCTTCTCATTGTATGGTTAGCTACATGGCTTAACGACTGCTGATTAGATGACAACAATCGGAACCGACTTATTACGTGCCCTACTTAATTCTGACTCTGCCTGAATTTTGCCAATCGTTGCTTAGTGATGCGTTGACCGTTCCTTTACTGCAACTTGTTATGGGGTTATCAACTATGCTATGAACTTTAATATTATTATCACTTGCGTACAGTGAAGGAAAATAACATCTATCTCTATAACAAAGTTATAGAAAGTTATAGTTATAGTGTTAGTCTTGGAAACGTAACACACAGACAGACTGATAATAACCCACCTTTCAAACAAAAAAAACTAAATCCAAATCGGTCCAACCGTTCAGGCGCTATGGTGCCACAGACAGACACACAGATACACACTTCAAACTTATAACACCCTCGTTTTTCGTCGGGGGTTAAAAAGAGTTACCATCGCATTACTAATATAGATTTCGAGATCGCTGCGCTCATGGCCCTATCCTAATTCGCGTTCTCGCGCGTTATTCCCTAACCGTTCGGAAATATGGATATTATTGTTATTAGGGGCCGCGTGAGGAACACGGTGATCAGGGGTTGCGCGCGCGCAGTAACAAGCTGTTTGTTTGAACAACGCGCAGATCATCGACGCTGTCAACTTACAATTGGATTTATAAGATACCTACATTGTTAGTGGAGACTTGTGGAATGAAGAATTCGTCTTTTTAAAGATGGTAGGGCGATGTAGCGACTGCAGCGTCTGCAGTTTATTTATTTAATATTAAGGAAACCAACAGCTATTTTAAACAATTATACAGTGGTAATAGATTACATGAAGCCAATTAGAGGTTTCCACGAATAGTAATGGACCGGTTAACATATTTTTTAGCGATCACAAGTTAGCAAACAACAAAGTACATGTAAATTTAAGAATAAAAAAAAAACAAAGTTTTAATTAAGTAATTAACAAATTAATTTATAGTTCGCTGACGGTGAGGGAAAACATCGTGAGGAAACCTACCTATCCCTCGGGATTGGGTAATAGTCAGTTCCTGTATACACGGCGACAAGGTTCACCACCTGTCACGTAGGGTTCTGACTATCTGGTGAAACTTGGGCTTTGAGTTGGTTAATACCTCCACAATGTGGTGGTGTATGGCCACTCAAGCCTCTGACTACCCCCGAATGGGGATAAAAGTCGTGACGTTACATAACAAAGTATTAAAAGTTTTTAGAAGTTTTTAAGGTACTTAAGCGAGAAAATTATTTAATAGGTAACCTCTCCCGTTCCCCTTTCTCCGTCTTACTCTTCAGGTCGGCAATGCGAGCGATGCCTTTCGAATCGCAAGCGTTTATAGGCTACGATAACTGCTTAACATCAGGCGAGCCGTACGCTTGTCATCTTACGCCTGAATAATCGTACGCAACTAAAATTTGAGAGCTGCTTAACTTTGATGCGCCATACAATTATATCAGATAACGACGCGGCAACGTCTCAAACAAACAAGAGGGACTTTTTGAGTCGCCTTTGAGAACATTTGAGTCGCCTTTGAGTATTCAGCAGTTGGTCACATACGAAATGTGGGTGCACTATAGTGTACCCCTGCTTACCCCTTGGGGGTAGAGGTGTAAAGTAATACATGACATTGTTGACATCCGGCGCCGCCTGCCGCACCGGCCGTGTGCTGAGTGTGCGTGGTCGACGATTTGATTTGCAGATGAGTTCGCGTCTAACACGACGTGTGGTACAAGTCAAAAGCATTTAATTTTGGAAAACACCAATTTTGGAACAGACCCAAAAGGTAATATTATCTAAAGTTGTTTTACTATTATGATGATGGAACGCTTACGTTACCACGAACGCTAACGTTTACCATACCTATTAAATAGCCTGCCGGTAGAAGTTAGTGGTGAAACCGATAAAATAATGTTTAAAAAGAAGCTGTAGATACAATTTTACTATAGCATAAGCTAAGTACCAATTGTAATAACAGTTAAAGAGATTCAATTGATCTCACAGTCAAGTCTTCTAGATACCTATTCCCTATTTTCGTATTTAGTAACTCTAACGGCTGCTTAACATCCGGCGGGACTACCTTGTTTGTCACCTTAAGAGCTTATTACACTTGGCTAAATTTAGAAGCCTAAATTCAGAAGCTTCTAAATATTTAAGCCATTCTAGCTTCTGAATAGCTTGCTGAATGCGATTACACTTGCCTAAATTCAGTAACGACTAAATTAAGTAGCCTAAATTTAGTTAAGTGTAATAACCCCTTCAGTCACATAAAAAAGTATCCGTGTATATCTTGTACCACAACCAAATGGAGTTGAAACCTGACTGCGAACAAAGGCCAACATATCGCGGTACACGCCCCTGCGAAGATTAATTAACCGCATTTACTACTAATATGAATTGCAAATACGCTGTCTTGTTCATTTGTCGTATCCGCCGGCTTTTATTTTTGGATAAGGATCCACCACTAAAAACCCACGCCTTTAAACGTTTGTAAGAAACAGTAATCTTGACGCAAAGATGTTACCAAGAAAGAGAGAAACACGTGGCCGTCCAAAATAGTACGTCCTACTAAAGTCGTTCGCGGAAAACAATGTTGAAAAGATGTCGGTTATGCCAATACGGCTCACTTCTGGTAAATAATACGCATCAAAATGCCTTTAAAATGGTTTTCAAATAGCGAGTTCGATAACAGATGTGTGAATTTAGCTGCATGTAGTGGTGACTGAGCACAAATCTAGTGATTGTAATGTTATGAGGTACCAGAATTGCTAATATAGATTAATGGCTTGAAGCGTCATGTCAAACATACCTTATCACCATATACAGGGTTATTGGTAAAGCACTAACAACCTTGCAGGGGCGTATTACCTACTGCCATCAAAAATAACAACTTTTGTTCTATGACTTTTTACAAAACAAAAAAAAATACAAAAAATCACACCCTAAAATTTTTGAAACAAGAAAATATGCTCATCTAGAGGATAGCCGTGGTCCGTTTAGGTACTTTAGGGCAAAATGGAATACAACCACATACCATGGCTTTCCTCTAGATGATAAAAACATTTTTTCATACAGTTTGGAAAGGGATTTTTTCTTATTTTTTTTCTGTTTTGTAAAAAGTCATAGAACAAAAGTTGTTGTTTTTGATGTCAGTAATACGCCCCTGCAAGGTTGTTAGTTTTTTTACGAATAACCCTGTATAAGTAGATACTTCAAAATACCATGCATACTATAGTGTTCAAGAAAGTTTAGCATATAAATATATGATTTAATTATTTTTTTCTCTGTTACAGGTAACAACGAGGACTTATTACCACTTTGTTAACGACAATATTTGGTATGTATATTTTCAGTCCAATGCGTTAGTATGATCAACAATTTTGCATAAAGTTACCGCCGTTTTTAGTTATGTTAGTAGCCCTAAGTTAAAAAGTCTTGGCGGATGCACTGCGGGCGTTTACTGCATATTAAGCGGTGACCTCTATTGGCGAATTCCGCCTGGTTCGATGGCGTTTATAAACAAACGAGCGATTGACAAAACATTGAAACGATGGTTAGCATACAAAGCTGCTATTTATTAGACGAGGTTAAGCGGTGACTAAGGATTCGGTGAGTTTAAAAATTATCTTGATAACTTAATAAAAATGTCGTAAGCGACAAACATGATGACTTGGCTCAGAGAGATATATATTTTTTTTGTATTTGGCCAGCCTTACAGCATATACCAGGATTTAAAGGTGGTTTCCAATGAAGACGCTAAGGTTAAACCCTCAGCAGGACCCGAGGAAAATGAACTAAATTACATAGATTAAGTTTGGTTTTCGAATGGGCGTGCGAAACTTTTATAAATCTATGGTTAAACTGCTACGAATTTCAACCTTAAAAAAACTAAATAGGCTAACTAAATAGGCATAACAATATCGAAAGCCCCTAACAAAAGTTCCAATCGATGACGCGGTAGGATCGTATACAACAAATATCCCGCAAAAATGACTAAATAAATAATAATTTCAATTGTTCAAACGGCCAGCTCACAATGGTGTGTTCGAGCAATAACCGATGCAAATTTTTATGTATAATGCATTACTTTTAAGCGACGTGTGTCTTTAAGAGGTGGTTACACCTGACGAGTCCTTACTCAGTGTGTAACCGCCATTTTTCATTATACAATACGATAATCACGGAAAACCAGTTTGCGCCAAATTTATAGAGCTTTTTTGCCAGCTTACAATAGTTTTACAAAGCATTTCTGGAAACAAAAGTGATTTGTAACGCTCTCGAGAGTCCATTATAGTAGCGGCACGCTATAATGACCGGTTTGACATGTGGGAGTGGGAAAGGATGAACCTTATTATAACGGAATAAGATTCATTTTCGCATTCATTTTTTTACATTCCTATTTTTTAAAACGGACAGTCTTATTCCGTTATAATAAGGTTCATTTTCTTCCCCCCCCCCCCCCACATGTAAAACCGGCCATCGTAGAATGCCGCTACTATAGTAAAATAGTTGCAAACCATTGTTTCGAGCACCACAAAACATTTTTAATTTGTCTGTTCACATTACCATGTACTTACTTGTACTAAAAAGGACTCAATAGGTGCATCTACATGAACCGAGCGGGGCGCGCGAGCAATTTGTTTTGACGTCTGACCACGTAGACATAACGTTATTATCTGACTGCTCGAGCGCGGATTCTCGGTGCTTCTGGACGCGGCTAGACGCGATTCCTTCCACCAAACCCTCGGAGCAGATAAGTACATTATTATTACAACTCTTACTATATTTCATTGCACATTAACTTTCACCAACTTTCTCATCAAACAACCATTTCTAACTCGGCTAGAAATAAAAGCATTACCATTCATTATTATCGTATTATAAAAAATATATTATTATCGTGTGTTAGCCATCATAATCAATCAAGCTAAACAGTTAAAACGTTTCTTGTCTATGTAACTGTCATATTTTGAACTCAAAAAAATTACAAATAGGTAGTCATAGATGTATTAAACCTTTAGACGCGCCTTACCGCGCAATGCAAGGTAACTGCCTGATATTCACTTCACACACCAGCCAGCGTCAGTGTCACGGCTGTACGGCTGCACGCGCGCGCGTCTATGATTATGTAGCGAATAACGCTACAATGTATATTCATCTCTTTCTAACAATAGGTCTAGCGTATACTGCTTGTATTCATTGATATTTTTTATTATCCTACTAATGTACCACTGCTGGGCGAAGGCGTCCCCTCTGTCTCCACAGTTCCCTATCCTGGGCTTGTAGTGGCCACGTTTTACCCGTAAAGGTGTTGTTGATATAAATACTAATAATAATTAATATCGCCAGTCTAACACACTAACTGTATGGTCCAAACTAAAGCGCTGGGTTCCTAGGAATCATATAACGGCCGCACTAGAACATTGGCTATGTCAAACACGGTGTCCAAACCGGTCTCTAGGCAACCGCGCCATAGTTTACATAGCCAATGTTCTAATGCGGTCGTTATAATATGGCGGCACCGTTCTGGAGGAATCCAGCGCTTAAGCAACGCTTGTACTATGAGTACCGTACAATGAATTATGGCGATCCCAGTGAAATTATTATTATTGTTTTTAAGAGCACCAATGTTCGTGTGTCGTGTCTATTTTATATAACGTCGTTGTATGTAGTTAATAATAGTAACCAAGAGTTCTTTGATATCTAAATATGATGTATTATGTGGGTGTCGGTATCTGATGTTTTACCTTGTTAAGCCTGTAACAATGGCGTGCGCAAACGCAGAATACTGCACGCTCATTGATGTACTATTTTAGCGGATATGGGACCTTCTAACATCGCAATCACATAACTTGTACACCACTACATGCAGCGAAATTCACATATCAGAGGGGCTAGCCAAGTGGCATGAGCGCTAAGCGAATAGAATACGATAGACTTCACAATGTATGGAAATGTCAAACGTCGCTATGTAGATCAACAACAAGTTGCTATGTAGATCACCTGACATGTCATTTCCATACATGAAACGTAGCGATTTGAACGAACGCTCGTAGACGTCAGCCACTTGTATATTATTCACCGAAAAATAAGTCGTATTGGCAATAACAATATGCCTACAACATTATTTTCCGCGGGCGACTGAGCCCATGATCACCGTTTATTAGGATAAACTATGTTGGACAGTCATGTGTTTCCCTCTTCTTAGTAATGTCTTTGTGCACGCTCGCAGGATTTCGCACGATTCTCAGTGAGGTTAGTACGGGTCAGTTTGTATGGGAAATATGTGACTATGCCGGAAAATCAAAGTAGATTTAATAACAAAATATGGTTTTCGGATTCTGTTACTTGTATTAGAGATTTAATAGTTTGTATTTATGAGCCTTGAATCACATTTTGTTAGCAAGTAGGAACTAAGTGGCCATTCACATTATGAAGGCAAATAATAATAATAATATCCTGGGACATTTTTACACATGGCTACCTGATCCCAAGCTAAGCAGAGCTATGTAAACCAGATAACTGATATTACTACATATTAGTGTCCGACCGAAACAGGATTTTCTGCCGAAACCGAAACCGAAACCGAATCTTCGGCATCTGTTTTAGGTTCGGCCGAAACCGAAACCGAAACCGAACCTTCTTCAGACAAGTTAAAAATCTTTTGTTTACTGAAATTTGGCTTACTTATATTGACAGTTCGAAATATTAGAATGTGTTAATTGAAATAAAAAACAATAATTGAAGTATGTGAAAATATAATTATTAATAATAATATTATTATATTATTATTATTACTATTTTTTTATAGTGCTGCTCTGATTAAAATAAACACAAAATAACAATCATGTTAACACTTCTCGGAACAAAAATTTGTCAATAATCAACACTTACATTATAAAAAAGGTCATCTTTAATTGAGTATTTCCATTGCGTTTATAATCACAACATGTTTAAGACTAAATGTAACATAAATTGAGATCATTTTAAATTTTAATTGCAGTTGGTAATGTAGGGTTTTTGTAAGATTTTCATATTTTTTTTATAATTTAGGGTGGCAATCGTAATTGTAATATCCCCTTTTCATTTTCCACTTAAGTAGATAGGTATGTCACGTTAGGATCGATTCTCAAAAATTTACGGACAACAGGAAATTATTTTACCAATAAAAAATTATGTATCCGAAGGTCACACAGCTAAATCATAGCTGGTAGTTGTTTGGGTAAATTAAAACCTCACCCAACAACAATAATCTAAAACAAATGTACCGTAACATAAGTAATAAATAAATGATGAATGTGTGAATCAAATATAATATAATATAAACACCATGGGCATTTTCTCTTTCTTTTACATACTTAATTCTCATCATTCATAAATCCGAGTGAATAACTCAACGGAAAGAACTTCAATGCTTAATAAAGGCCAATAAAGCGAGAAATAACACTAAACGACGACGCGCGATAATTCACGAACGCAGAGTTTCGGCGCGGCCGAAAGGTTCGGTGGTTTTTCTGCCGAAACCGAAACTGGTGCCGAAACTAGATTTTTGAGCCGAAACTGGCCGAAACCGAAACCGAAACCGAATCTTCGGTCGGACACTACTACATATACTACTTTTTGTTTGTAAATACATACTTAATATACATATACACCCAGACTCGGGACATACAGACATGTTCATGCACACAAATGCATGTCCCGGGTAGGAATCGAACCTACGACCTGCAGCGTGAAAGGCGCCACCACGCCAACCACGCTAACGGGCTCGTCAAATACAGGTTTTCAATACATTTTACGGTCAAAAATGAAAAGAAAAAACGTTGTCGTCTTTATAATGTAATGCAGCGTTACTCAGTTTTACTGAATATAAAAAAAAAGAATAAATATCGTCAGACTTACACACCAACTGTATGGTCCCAAACTAAGCAACGCTTGTACTATGGCTACCATACCTTGGACTGGAGGCGATCCTAATGACACCCAGACCAGGTGGCTTACCACAAGCTCTTATTGCGATTCAATTATAGGAACGTTTTCACGACGTTTTAATGACGTTTCTTATTGTCATGACAATAAGGTACGTCATTGCACAAAAAGTTGCTGAAACGTTAATACGTTCCTGTAATTGAATCGCAAGAAGAGCTTGTGGTAAGCCCCCAGGGCTTAATAAAATACTGTTTCCAAAATTTGCCTCTGACGGGAATCGAACCCGCAACCACCCGATGCAGTGAGCCGAGCGGCCAAAGCTTTAACCACTGCGCCGAGCGGTCAAATTACGTGTATTTTTTAACAAATCACGATGTTTTTCAATAAATACCAATTTTCGCTTTTCTGATGTACACTGAACTTTACAGCAGTTGATTGCCTTCACGAGATTGCAAGTAGTGTCCGACCGAAGATTCGGTTTCGGTTTCGGTTTCGGCCAGTTTCGGCTCAAAAATCTAGTTTCGGCACCAGTTTCGGTTTCGGCAGAAAAACCACCGAACCTTTCGGCCGCGCCGAAACTCTGCGTTCGTGAATTATCGCGCGTCGTCGTTTAGTGTTATTTCTCGCTTTATTGGCCTTTATTAAGCATTGAAGTTCTTTCCGTTGAGTTATTCACTCGGATTTATGAATGATGAGAATTAAGTATGTAAAAGAAAGAGAAAATGCCCATGGTGTTTATATTATATTATATTTGATTCACACATTCATCATTTATTTATTACTTATGTTACGGTACATTTGTTTTAGATTATTGTTGTTGGGTGAGGTTTTAATTTACCCAAACAACTACCAGCTATGATTTAGCTGTGTGACCTTCGGATACATAATTTTTTATTGGTAAAATAATTTCCTGTTGTCCGTAAATTTTTGAGAATCGATCCTAACGTGACATACCTATCTACTTAAGTGGAAAATGAAAAGGGGATATTACAATTACGATTGCCACCCTAAATTATAAAAAAAATATGAAAATCTTACAAAAACCCTACATTACCAACTGCAATTAAAATTTAAAATGATCTCAATTTATGTTACATTTAGTCTTAAACATGTTGTGATTATAAACGCAATGGAAATACTCAATTAAAGATGACCTTTTTTATAATGTAAGTGTTGATTATTGACAAATTTTTGTTCCGAGAAGTGTTAACATGATTGTTATTTTGTGTTTATTTTAATCAGAGCAGCACTATAAAAAAATAGTAATAATAATAATATAATAATATTATTATTAATAATTATATTTTCACATACTTCAATTATTGTTTTTTATTTCAATTAACACATTCTAATATTTCGAACTGTCAATATAAGTAAGCCAAATTTCAGTAAACAAAAGATTTTTAACTTGTCTGAAGAAGGTTCGGTTTCGGTTTCGGTTTCGGCCGAACCTAAAACAGATGCCGAAGATTCGGTTTCGGTTTCGGTTTCGGCAGAAAATCCTGTTTCGGTCGGACACTAATTGCAAGGTAACGCCAGCGGAATATAATTTTAAGGTTGGCACTTATCTATCAGCTCGGCACCCGACCAGTACCGCCTCGTCGGTCGGCATCCACTAACTGAACCGGAAATAAGTGGACCACGCGCTGACCACGCGGCATTCACTCGATGACCACGCGCGGTCCACTGGGTGATCACGTGACGTTTATGGTGTAAAAGCAGCGTCCGCCCGCGGAGCACCTGTCGACAACGAGTGGACGCCGAGCGTCGAGGCGGTGCTGGTCGGGTGCCGAGTTGATGGATGAGTCAACCTTTAATTTGAATTGCTGATAAAGACAAAGAGACGGCAGAACCTATCAAACTTTCAGAAATCAATTGAAGTTACATTAAACTGATAGTCGCTTGTTTTTTATTCGATTTATTATAAAATGAAATGCGCACACGCGTCCGGTAACTATAGTGGCCAATGAAACGGACGGCATTATGCAATAACACGCGCTTTAACTGAATATGCATGTCTCTCTTTTGTTGAACGCTGTCCTTCGCGTATTAGCGTAGCAATAATTTTTAAATAGTCTTGCGTTGCTTCGTTCTACAATCTACAAGAGATCAGAAAGAAAAATAGATCCCGAGATGACCGATAGCGGCGCTATTTAATTTGTGCACGATATATTTTACGGCTCTATTTTATTTGTGGTAGAGCCAAGCTGTAGCCAATTGACTGCAGCTCATATATGGGCTAGCTCGACCGGGGTAATACCACTCACTCATAGAAGATCAGCGTAAAGTAGCTATTACAGCTGCGTTTCGTACGATGAGTGAGAGAGCCGGAAGAAATTCGCCTCCCTCTGTTCCAATCCTCTTTAGGTCGGCAACGATCCAGCGATGCCTTTGGTATTGAAGCATCTATAGGATACGGTAACTGCTTATTCATGTCATTACGTAAAATGTAAATGTAACGTCACGACTTTTATCCCCATTCGGGGGTATTCAGAGGCTTGAGTGTCCATACACCACCACATTTTGGAGGTATTAAGCCAACTCAAAGCCCACGTTTCACCAGATAGTCAGAATCCAACGTGACAGTTGGTGAACCTTGTCGCCGTGTATACAGGAACTGACTATTACCTAATCCCGAGGGATAGGTAGGTTTCCTCACGATGTTTTCCCTCACCGACAGCGAACTGTAAATTAGGTATGCACATTGATGAAAATTCATCCATTGGTGCATGTCCCACCGGGGATCGAACCTGGGACCTTCTGATTGCTAGCCCAACCTGTTCACCCCTAAGCTACAGTCGCATGTCATTACGTAGATTTTAGAATATTGCGAACGAAGTGTCATATGAGGAAGTGTTATTCCAATAAGGCCCTACCATGGACCAATTACTAAGGGGACTGGCCCTAAGCAACTCGGCCGAGTGGTCGGCCTAGTACTAACATCGACATAAAACGAAGCGAGTAGTTCAACTATTTACCGGTAGATAGAACAATGAAAATGAAAAAACAATGACCACGTTTTTTTTCATACATATATCTAATAAGGGCACCTCTTTCTTTAGTCTTTACTCTGTGGGCCCTACATAGGTCCCATGTCTCACCATTTAACCCGTGGAATGATAAAAAAAAAGTCAGTACATTTTCTATTGAACTTATGCACATGCGTATGTGCACGCATCACTCGAGGGGTTAAATGTACAAAGTAATACGGAACACCTAATAACTCATGTCGGAGTACTCGGTCCCACATTATGTACAACACTTTCACGTAATGATACCTGTTGCCATGGTAACGCGTAGGCCCCAGCTGACCCCAGCTTTCACTGCGTATGAAAACTGCACGTGTTTGACTAGTTTCCAATACTTTATTGAACTAATAATGTGTAACTGTTTGACAGGAGTTTATGCGAAAACTGCTGAACTTATTTTGATGAAATTTTGTTTTGAGATCTGTTGTGCTCTGTAAAAATATATGACGTATTATAGATAGGCTACTTTTTCTATGACAAATCCAGTTTTTTACACGACTGCCCAAAAAAAGGAGTGTATATGTGTTTAGGGTTCATGTATGTTTTTTACACGACTGCCCAAAAAAAGGAGTGTATATGTGTTTAGGGTTCATGTATGTTTGTTTGTATGTATGTATGTGAGATTCTTTATTCCACCATAACTTATTAATGCCTGAACGTATTTGGATGTATGGGGTATCGTTAGAATCATTACGTCATTCCGGGTAACAAAGGGTAAGTGTATTATTTTTGAAAAAAAAAAAACAATTTGGCGGCATTATGACTCAAATTTCAAATGAGAAAAAAAAATCTTCTTCTATTATTACAATATGGGTATCAAATTGAAGGCCTTGATGAGCAAATTCCAAAAATGTAGAAATTATAGGCATCATTTAACATAGGTAGAGTGTACATGCAAAACAAACATTTCATTTTTGGCTGCTGTCACTAAAATGCATAAAATAAAAATAAATAATTAAAAAAATTAAAAACACGACTGCCCTGCCAAAAAACTAACTAAAAAGTATAAAACAAGTGCAGTGTCATTGCAGTCGGGAGCGCTCTTAGATTAAATATGTTCCACAGAACGGTCCCCCGACTGCAATGACACTGCACTTGTTTTATACTTTTTAGTTCGTTTTTTTTAAATCAAGTTCTAGTTAGAGCCATAATACACGGGGACGCCATGGCGACGTCGCCAGCCACCGTAGCCAACTATTTCGTATTGAAATGTATGACAGGTAACACGCCTGGCGACGGACTGACGACGTCGCCAGCAATACAAATTGTTTGGATACGTAGCCGGCAACATCGCCATGGCGTCCCGGTGTGTTATGGCCCTTGCGATCACAATAACTCCCTCTCTTTTAGAGGGTCTTGTAGAGAATCTAGTTGAACGTTGAAGCGTTATATTTTCTTTTAGTTTAAATGTCTTAGCACTTAAAGATAATTTTTAAACTATTTTACTAGCCTGCTTAACCGTAACTTACTTTAACCTCAGTACTGATTGACAGTATCATATAGTACTTACATAAACAAGCCATTAACTGCTACGTGTTAGGACAAGTTTAATGAAACCGTTAGTATTTCTCACTACGCGGTTAGTACAGTCAGCGCCAAATATATTGCACAGTAAGACTCTGTGTTTAGTATGAACTAGCTCCTGCAGTTTCACTCGCGTAGCAATTTATCACTATGTCACTCCGGAATAATGTAGCTTTCTAATGTTGAAAGAATTTTCAAAATCGATTCAGTTGTTCAAGAGTATTTTATAGATTAGAATTAGTATAGATATATTTATTAATCTATACTTACCAAATTAAGGTGATATGTTCCAGAATAAGCTACCGTTGTAGTTAAGTACCTAATGTATAATGAACTCAGGGTGATTCCAGTTGCACCCATACCATACCAGGGTCATACCAGGGCCATACCAGGGCCATATCATACCAGGGCAAATTTCCGGCTCCCTCACTTGTCGTACGAAATGCAGCTGTAATAGCTACTTTACACCGATATTCTGTTATAACGTGGTACTACCCCGGTTAAGCCAGCCCATTTATGAGCTGCAGTCAATTGGCTACAGTTAGCTCTACCACAAATAATCCTAATTATCTCCCGCCGACTGTACCAAAATAACGCATGTGCAAAGGAAACCCATTCATAAGATACCAGCGACTGTTACGTGTTGATCGGCGGTTTTTTAACATCTAGAACTACTCGTTAAAATAACTCCAGGTTTTTTTAACCTGACCAATGAGCACATAGGAGTCAATCGTGTACTTAAATAAATCACGGTTACATAGTATTTTGCGTTGAGTGTACAAGGGTTGGCGCACACTGTGGATACGTTGCTATTAATTTTTAAACGTTTTTTCGAAAAAAATATTGTCCAGTCGAAAAAAAAATGCTTTTTAGGGGGCTTCCATTAATTACGTTAGGCGATTTTGGTAGTTTTTCGAATGGTGAGATGTCGTGAGATTTGGCCCGACTCCCTTCCATAGCCCCTAATCTCACGTGAGATTTTTAAGCCATATTTTTAGAGAAACATGTTTTAGTGAATTTAACCCAGTTTTATCTCAATTTTACACTGTTTCTGGCGGAAAAAAATACGTGATATTTGCTCTCCCCACGTGAGATTGGGTGAGATTCGGCTCTACCCTCCCCTCCCCTAAACGCCTCACGTAATTAATGGACGCCCACTTAGTATTCCCTACATCAAAAATAAAAAAAACTAAACTCTTTATAGGATCACTTTATTGTCCGTCTGTCTGTCTGTACGTCTATCTGTCGGTGCGTCCGTCCGTTTGTATAGCTTTTTATATCAATACAAAAGTAATTTGAGATCCCAATAATGACATTTCACATCACGGTCACACGTAATCCAACCATGTTTATACCCTCACGGGTACCCTTATTAACACTGCGCTCTACGATAATTGCAAATATGCTACGGACCGATAATTTCCATGATTACATGGGAATCGACAGATTGATGTGTTGATGTTGACTGGAGGCAGGAAAAGAATGTAGAGTCTGAGAGGTGAACTTTAAAGTGATGGATTGGTTTTGATATTTATATATAATATTTTGTATACAGCGTTAAAGTAGTTATGACTATACATTACAAATCAGATTATCTTATGAACTCATGGTGGTAGAGGCAAGGTGTTGCTAATTTACTACAGGTCCTATGGGCTGCCTCGACCGGGGTCGTACCATCCTCTCACAGAAGTTCGGCGTAAAGTAGCTATTACAGCTGCGTTTCGTACAATGAGAACCCCAACCTTCTTCCCCTCCCGCTGTCTCACTTTCTTTCAGATGGGCAACGTGCGAGCAATGCCTTTGGCATTGCAAGCATATTATAGGCTACGGTAACGGCCACCTCATAAATAAACTTAATAAATCAATGAAATAAAAATGCACTAAAAATAAAATACAGTAAAATACTTTTGAAAAGAGAACATTGCAACATCTTGCAACTTTGCATTACCTTGCAATGTCATTCATATTGCAAGTAAACATAACATTTCGTGGTTGCAAGCTACACATGTTGCTAAACACTTAGATGTACTTGTACAAATAATAAAATAACTTGAATAATAATTATCTAGTAACTGTAGGTACTGGATTATTAGATTGTAAACCTTCGATTATTCCTTTAATTGAATCGTTACTCGTGATATCTCAGTAAAAACATGATGAATGGACTGGAAGCACTAATTGACTATAAATTGTATTTTAACGAACAAATATTTATTCTGACAATATTTTAACTACAAGGTGCGTATTGGGTTGTAATTAACATCATAAATAACTTTGTTCTAATGAAACATAGGTAACTGTAGCTGAAAATATAGGCTCAGAATTACAATTTCATATTCCTTTAGCCTTATTTCCTGGGACATTTTTGTACACACGGTTACCCCATCCCAAACTAAGCAAAGCTTGTACTATGGAAACCAGATAACTGATATTACTACATATATTACTTTTTTATTTGTAAATACATACTTAATATACATATACACCCAGACCCACAATAGCATGTCCCGGGTAGGAATCAAACCTACGACCTGCAGAGTGAAAGGCGCCTCCGCGCCAACCACGCTAACGGGCCCGTCGATCCGTTATCCCTTACTAGCTTTACCCGTGTCTGTATATATGTATCTAAAGCTAAAGAATAAACTAGAGAATAAGGGATATCATCATCATCATTTCGGCCAAAAGACGTCCACTGTTGGACATAGGCCTCCCCACAGAGTAAAGACTAAAGAAAGACGTGCTCTTATTAGATATATGTATGAAAAAAAACGTGGTCATTGTTTTTTCATTTGCATTGTTCTATCTACCGGTAAATAGTTGAACTACTCGCTTCGTTTTATATCGATGTTAGTACTAGGCCGACCACTCGGCCGAGTTGCTTAGGGCCAGTCCCCTTAGTAATTGGTCCATGGGCCTCCCCAATGTTTCCACAACGACCAGTCCTGTGCCACTTGGGGTTTCCTGCGACCTTGTGGGGGCGTACCCACGCTGCGTCTTCCGGTACGTTATAAAGTTATACTTCTGTCTTAAAATTTAATTCTCGGGCATTCAAGTTGTACTTAAATAGTTTGTCAGTGCAAAACCTAACCAGTTATAGTACCTAAATAGTTCAGACAACTGTAGTTAAGTACAGAAACCTCGTCGTCACAAGTAAATAAGCTTCAGTAAACTAGTCCATCTATTAGATCTTAATAAATCAATCAACAAGAGATACACGGCGTACCATTATGCTCATTATCACTTGATGGTAGGCAGAAAGTGCGGCACGGTGGTGATAAATCGACGAGTTAGTCGATAAACTATAGGTACTCGCTGTAAGGTGGGTTCGATTCCCTTTCCTAATCTGGGTGTCACTGGGATCGCTCCCAGTTTATTGTGCGGTACCATAGACTTGGTGTGTTACACTTACGCTATATTCACACTATAATAATAATAGTAATAATAATAATATCCTGGGACATTTTTGTACACACGGTTACCTGATCCCAAACTAAGCAGAGCTTGTACTATGGAAACCAGATAACTGATATTACTACATATACTACTTTTTATTTGTAAATACATACTTAATATACATATACACCCAGACTCCGGACATAAAGACATGTTCATGCACACAAATGCAAGTCCCGGGTAGGAATCGAACCTACGACCTGCAGCGTGAACGGCGCCTCCGCGCCAACCACTCTAACGGGCCCGTCAAGACTATAACGCTTTTCTTTACCTACTTAAACATATTTGACAGATTATAGCTGCAGGTATTCGGCATCCGTATTCCGTAAAATGTATGGAAAATGCATTTTTGTCTTCAAAGTGTGTATAGCTAGTTTACAATGGTTTAACAAAGCATTTCGAGGAAAAAAGTGATTTGTAATGCCAGTTTAAGCCCTGTTTCACTAGACTCTCTCCCCCCAATTCAATTTCAATTTCGACAGGCCCGTTGGCGTGGTCGGCTAGATTCGGCCTTTCACGCTGCAGGTCGTAGGTTCGATTCCTACCCGGGACATGCATTTGTGTGCATGAACCCGTCTGTATGTCACGAGTCTGGGTGTAATTATGTACATATATTAAGTATGTATTTACAAACAAAAAGTAGTATTATGTAGTAATATCAGTTATCTGGTTTCCATAGTACATGCTTTGCTTAGTTTGGGATCAGGCAGCCCTGTGTAAAAGAATGTCCCAGGATATTATTATTATTATTAATTTCTTCATAGAAAGTAACACAACTAACATTCCATTAGGAAAAAATTACTATCATAACTTTCCGTAAATTAGGAGGGGAGTCTAGGGAAACATGGAGAGTCCCTTTGCCCAGCAGTGGAACAATGTGGGTTAGTAAAAAGTATTGCGAAAATTCGTCTCACAATTAGGCGGGCATTCGTCCCTAACCACCTGACGTGGTTGGCCCACATTCCGTCAAGATTTATGCGCTCTGCGCCGGCGCGCCCGCGCCGCCGTTGTTTCTTAGCTTTATTTATCTAACGTGCTTGGTGAATAAGAGGAAAATGATGAACATAGTGATTTAATAGGATAAAAAATATCTAAACGAATAAATAAATAGATATCGCCAGACTTACTCAGCAACTGTATGGTCCCAAAAAACCCTGGAACACTAAAGATCCTGAAATTATATTTATATTACCACCCCTGCCTACCCCTTCGGGAAAACCAGACGTGATGGTGTGTTATCGCGTATTTTGTACATTGGTGCCAATCTATCTTCTAACTTTTAGTAGGTAGACTTGTCATACTAAGATAGGCACCGACTCCAAATACTCGATAGCACAATTCAGTTTCATTACTTCATAACAGACTGAAATGAAACATTTAATTTGTGTTCGAATGAATATTAAAATCTAAATCATTTCCCCGCAATCGTGAATTCAATTGACTTGAATTTTATTCCAGTAAGACCTATTAGGTATTGAATGTTGATAGATAGATTTACCAAGTATAGATTTAATAGCTTAGTGTTTTTAGATAAGTTAACATGCCGTTAGCATTATCAAGTTCCCTTATAAGTACGAATGCTAGCAGATTTATTAAACTCACTTTACTGTCGAGGCCTTTACTTCACTTTAGGTAGAGCCAAGCTCTAGCTAATTGACTGCAGCTATACAGGCTGGCTCGATAGAAGTAGTACCACCCTCTCACAGAAAATCGGCGTTAAGTACGTAGAGTTGGAGAGCCGGAAGCCCAATCCCCCTCCATTCCCGCTACTGCGTCTGACTCCTCTTCAGGTCGGCAACTTGCGAGCGATGTCTTTTGTATTGCAAGCATCTATAGGCTACGGTACCTGCGTAACATAAGATGAGCCATACGCTTGTTTGCCGGCGTAGTCATTATTAAGAAATAAAACTAAAGTCCTCACCTGTGTAAGGGCCCCCGCAGACTTGCTACTTTTAGCATCGGCCACCGGCGATTTTGCAATTGTTTTGATGCTGCGTCGCGTTTCTTCGATCGTGAACGAGCGAGACGCAACATCAAAATCGCCGATCGCCGATGCTTAAAGTAGCAAGTCTGCGGAGGCCCTAAGTGAAGAACTAGATTTCAACTTAGGCTCGTGTTAAAAATGCATCTCAAAGTTGAGATCGATTTTAAGACGCTGTTTTTGAAAGATGTTCCATACATTACTCATAATTGAATCTCAAGATCGAACTCAACTTTGAGACGCATTTTAATATGAGTAAGTTAAACGTCTCTTAAACGCTGTCAACTTGGAGTAAAATATCACACGGATCGTTATTTCAATTTATTCGGTTGTAAACTAGAACGACTATTACTGTCTGTCCTAAACGATATTAGATCTTTGGGCAGTGATAAATCACAAATAGCAACTTTACTCCAGACCAGCTGATCGATATAATTTTGATATGTGATGTATTTATATCATCAAGCCATTTTTAGGGTTCCATACCTGAAAAGGAAAAACCGGCCAAGTGCGTGTCGGACTCGCACATAAAGGGTTCCGTACCACCGTAGAATAAAACGACAAAAATATAAAGTCTCTTGTATGGGAACCCCCTTTATTTTTAAATTTTATTTAATTTTTAGTATTTTTTGTTGTAGCGGCAACAGAAATACACATTCTGTGAAAATTTCAAGTCTCTACCTATTACGGTTCGTAAGATATAACCCGCTGACAGACAGACAGACGGATGGACGGACACACGGACAGCGTAGGCTTAGTAATAGGGTCCCATTGGCACCCTTTGGGTACGGAACCCTAAAAAAGCGGAATCCTTATAGGATCAGTTTGTTGTTCATCTGTCTGTCTGTCTGCTCGTCTGTCAAGACGTGCACAGTCAAAAAGTTGTATTGTTGTTGCTGTATCCGCATCTACATCAGGTGCATGCCGCGCCCGAGCACTCAGTTTTGACGTCTGAACGGATGGACATAATGTCATAACATTAGTGCTCGGGCAAGGCATGCGAGGCCTCTGGACGCACCAGAAGGCGAAACGTTAAAACAACTTCTTACTAATACTATAGGCGCGAAAGTGTATGTGAATGTTTTTTAACACGTAATAACTATCTCCATAACTCTCTAACGACTAATCCAATTCTCACGCGGGCGAAGCCACGGGGCACAGCTAGCATTAATAAAAATAACCTATTCATGTTCGTATTTCTTCTTGGCCCATGTATTCTAAATAGAACAGCACAACAGATATAGTGGTAAGTATTTACCGACTAACACCCAGGTTCAAAAGTATGTTAGCACTTTAAAATGCCTTGCAATACTAAAGTACAGGAGTCGCATTGTCAGATCCTTACAATGTTGCTACAATACGTGACTGCAGTATCCTGATCTGAAAGCATCCGAGGGAATGCTAATACGCCGTCGGAGGCCCTAATAATAACATCTAAGGCGAAGAATGTAGGGAAACGAATGTGAATTTAGTGCTTAATAGAGTGGGCAGTAAGTGGCATATTTTGTTGAGATTTATAGAAAATAGCTAAGGTAGAGTATGGTTTTGTATGTGACTAAGCGCCGCCATACACGGTCTGCATTTTGCAGTCGCTTCCGACTGCAAAATGCAGTCCGTGTGCAGTCGCGTGCCGTCGACTGCAACCAACTGCAATACAGCTGTCACTTCCGACTGCAAAATGCAGTCCGTGTGCAGTCGCATGCCGTTGACTGCAACCAACTGCAATACAGCTGTCACTTCCGACTGCAAAATGCAGTCCGTGTGCAGTCGCGTGCCGTCGACTGCAATCAACTGCAATACAGCTGTCACTTCCGACTGCAAAATGCAGTCCGTGTGCAGTCGCGTGCCGTCGACTGCAACCAACTGCAATAGAGCTGTCACTTCCGACTGCAAAATGCAGTCTGTGTGCAGTCGCGTGCCGTCGACTGCAACCAACTGCAATAGAGCTGTCACTTCCGACTGCAAAATGCAGTCTGTGTGCAGTCGCGTGCCGTCGACTGCAACCAACTGCAATAGAGCTGTCACTTCCGACTGCAAAATACAGTCTGTGTGCAGTCGCGTGCCGTTGACTGCAACCAACTGCAATAGAGCTGTCACTTCCGATTGCAAAATGCAGTCTGTGTGCAGTCGCGTGCCGTCTACTGCAACCAACTGCAATAGAGCTGTCACTTCAGACTGAAAAATGCAGTCTGTGTGCAGTCTCGTGCCGTCGACTGCAACCAACTGCAATAGAGCTGTCACTTCAGACTGAAAAATGCAGTCCGTGTGCAGTCGCGTGCCGTCGACTGCAACCAACTGCAATAGAGCTGTCACTTCAGACTGAAAAATGCAGTCCGTGTGCAGTCGCGTGCCGTCGACTGCAACCAACTGCAATAGAGCTGTCACTTGCGACTGCAAAATGCAGTCCGTGTGCAGTCGCGTGCCGTCGACTGCAACCAACAGCAATAGAGCTGTCACTTCCGACTGCAAAATGCAGTACGTGTGCAGTCGCGTGCCGTCGACTGCAACCAACAGCAATAGAGCTGTCACTTCCGACTGCAAAATGCAGTTCGTGTGCAGTCGCGTGCCGTCGACTGCAACCAACAGCAATAGAGCTGTCACTTCCGACTGCAAAATGCAGTTCGTGTGCAGTCGCGTGCCGTCGACTGCAACCAACTGCAATATAGCTGTCAATTCTGACTGCAAAATGCAGTTCGTGTGCAGTCGGGTGCCGTCGACTGCAACAGTCCGTGTCTGTTAGCGCTAAGGTGGCAAAGCATACGGCCGCCTGATGTTAAGCAGTAACCGTAGCCTATAGATGTTTGCTACACCAAAGGCATCGCTCGCACGTTGCCGACCTGAAGGGGAGGGGAACAGAGGGGGTAGGGGGGGTGTTGGGCTTCCGGCTCTCACACTCGTACGAAACGCAGCTGTAATAGTTACTTTACGCCTATCTTCTGTCAGAGGGTGGTACAAAATAAATAGCCCACTACACAACAGATGTGTCTAAGTACTACAGTGCGTTTACAGTTATTTTACCTCTGACATTTACCTTATTTATTTATTTTTAAAAATGTAGTCTATATTAGGTTTTATAAGTCATGTAGCCTGTAGAATAAAACCTAATCTACAGTTCATGGTCGTAAAGGCTGACTTTGCGTTTTACAAAAATAAAATGAGAAACGTCAGAGGTAAAATAACTGTGAACGGAGACTACCTATCTGGGTAATCGTTAAGTTGTCAAGTTGGCAAGTCCTAAAGCGGTGTTAATACTCATTGTAACTGGTTCACTTACCGGTATAGATATTTACAACGGTGTTCGAGAATTTGCTGGCTGTGAGATACCTATACCGATTTGGGTAGGATTGTGTAGTTTGTGAATGGTGTTATTCTAGAATTATTTGTTTTGTTAAGATAGATAAGATAGTTTTGTTCAGATTACGTATGATTAACCCTCGTTTACATTGGCACCAGTGGCGGATTTAGACTAGGCTGAGTAGGCTGAAGCCTAGGGCGGCAGATTTTAGGGGCGGCAAATTTGGGGCGAAATATTTGTTATATGTTATTAAAATTGATGATATCAGGGGCCCTACCACCACCTCTTATAGCAGTATTTTTTAACGTTTCAGCGACGTTTCTTATTATCATGACAATAAGGTACGTCATTGCACAAAAAGTCGCTGAAACGTTAAAACGTTCCTATAATTGAATTGCGATAAGAGGTCGTGGTAAGCCCCCAGGTATGCTTTAAGGTCGACACAAACAATTCAACATGTAATATGTTAAAAAAATTAATATCATTGTGAACAAGAGCATCGAATTGTAGAGGTCTCGGTAGGGGCGGCAAATTTTGAATAGTTGAATATGAATAGCCTACTGGCGGCAAATGTGTAAATCCGCCACTGTGGCACGATATTTACACTAAGCGCCGACATACACGGACTGCATTTTGCTCTCGGAACCGAGACAGCTCTATTACAGTTGGTTGCAGTCGACAGCTCGCGACTGCTTGGCGCCAAGCAGTCGGCGTGCTGTCGCGAGCTGTCGGTGTCGTCGACTGCAACCAACTGCAATAGAGCTGTCGCTTCCGAAAGCAACATGCAGTCCGTGTATGGCGGTGCTAATAAGAGCCATAACACACCGTGACGCCATGGCGACGTCGCCAGCCACAGTAGCCAACTAATTCGTATTGAAATGTATGACAGGTAACACACCTGACGACGGACTGGCGACGTCGCCATCAATACAAATTGTTTGGATACGTAGCCGGCGACGTCGCCATGGCGTCCCGGTGTGTTATGACACTAATTGATTTTCCATATATCTTTTGAGAACATACAATTAGTACATACATGCACATAGCACATAGCACATAATTCTATATTAACCCATTGATGTATTATTTTATCAGATATGGTACCTTTTAACATTGCTATCACAAAACTTTTGCTCAGCGCACCGCTATATGCAGCTAAACACACATCTGTCATTGCACTCGCAATTCGATAGTTCACTTATTAAATCACTACATAGTATAAAACAAAGTCGCTTCCCGCTGTCTGTCTGTGTGTCTGTCCCTATGTATGCTTAGATCTTTCAATCGTTAGAGTGATTCAAGAGGAAGGTTTAAGTATATAATTTGTCAAGTTTTTGTATACATTTGGAGGGGTCGGAAAAAATAAGCCGTCTGCGTTCTTTCAACGAAAACGTTGCCTAAACCCTTTGAGATATAACAAACTGATGTATGGTCGAATTGTGTAATGGGCAATTATAAAGCGGTAATTGGTAAGCTTTTTACACAAATACGGTATTAAGACTTCTGCTCGGACGAAGTCGCGGGCAAAAGCTAGTAAATAATAAGTCATTACTAAGCAGAAGATGAGCCATATTGGCAATACTGACATGTTTTCAATATTACTTTCCGTGTACGAGTTGTACTGTGTCCATAGACCCCGCTTATGACATAGCTGTGCCCCGCGGCTTCGCCCACGTGGAAATTGACGTATAAAATTAGCCTAGTCTTATTCCAGAGCCTATACTATCTACGTTTCAAATTTCATTAAAATAGGTTTAGTAGTTATGGAGATACGTGGTAACAAACATTCTCACACACACTTACTTTCGCATTTATAATATTAGTGGGACTGTTTTGGGTCACGTCTCCCTCTTTCTTGGTAATGTCTTGGGGTAGTACACATTTTACAAAATCCAATTCGAAAACATCGTGAGGAAACCTACCTATCCCTCAGGATTAGATAATAGTCAGTTCCTGTATACACGGCGACAAGGTTCACCACCTGTCACGTTGGGTTCTGACTATCTGGTGAAACGTGGGCTTTGAGTTGGTTAATACCTCCACAATGTGGTGGTGTATGGCCACTCAAGCCTCTGACTACCCCCAAATGGGGATAAAAGTCGTGACGTTATATATATTCCAATTCTTATCTATCACGATTTCACCCCTTATCTGCTCCCAGCGCATTGAAACCGAACCTTTATCAAAACCAAACTCCAACAGAAACTATGCTCATTTACTTCGCAATAATCTCGAACACGTCTAATAAAGCTCGGCTCGACCCAACACGTATCGATACGTGTCGATTGTAGGTATCGATTATCGCCGCCCCGCATCGATTCCTCGATAACGAGACATCGATACATCCGCAACACCTGCCCGCGGTTTATTCAGCGGGATTTAATTGTAGGACCGATTGATTGTAATAATGCAGATCATGGATCGATAATTTATTGTTGTAGGTATCGATTTGTATCAGTATTAGTTTGTAGATTTTAGTTGGGTATATCGTTTCAAATAAGGCCATGTATACACAGGAATACTGCCTTCGTCGTTTTGCATGATCGGTTCGTCATGGTGCGAAACGACGAATGTTCTTTTTTTAAATGGAGTCTTTCAGACCATAGTGTGAATCTAAGAAAGAGACAAATCTCAAGTGACAAGTGTCTCTTGAGACATCGAGTAAAGTCGAGCGACGTCGCGAGACATCTTACGACTTTTGTCGTCAACGTCAGAGATGTCGTGCGAAGTTGAAGCGACATCGGGCGAATTTGCATGATGACTCTAGTGACACTGTCGCGACTATAGAGTAAAGACTAAAGAAAGAGGTGCCCTTATTAGATATATGTATGAAAAAAAACGTGGTCATTGTTTTTTCATTTTACTATTTACCGGTAAATAGTTGAACTACTCGCTTCGTTTTATGTCGATGTTAGTACTAGGCCGACCACTCGGCCGAGTTGCTTAGGGCCAGTCCCCTTAGTAATTGGTCCATGGTCGCGACACATTTTGTCTTCAACTAAGCATCGCTTGTATTATGGGAACCCTACAAAGTAAAGTATTACAGCTGCGTTTTGTACGATGAGTGAGAGAGCCGGAAGCCCAGCTTTCCTCTCGCTCTGTCCCACTCCCCTTCAAATCAGGAACGTGCGAGCGATGCCTTTGGTATTGCAAGCATCTATAGTCTACGGTAACTGCTTAACATCAGGCGGGCCGTACGCTTGTTTGCCACCTTAGACACGTAAAAAAGTTTAGTTTATATAGATAGGTACCAAGTACCTACACAATCAGCACCATTCTTTAGAAGAGGTATTTTTTTCATTAGTCAAAGCCATCAAAAAGCGTTCATAGTTAATTAATATTTCTTGAAGAACGAAGTTACGGTGAAGTTTATCTTAGTTATCTTGAACATCTGAATATGTTCAAGACAACTAAGATAAACTTGTTCTTATGTCTCAGAGCCACAGCAGCACTATAATCACTAATAATAGGGGACGAGTAATTAAAACTTCCCTACAACTTCCAAAGCTGATTGCAAACAACGCAGTAAGGTCTGACGCACACTGTGTTTTTATTATTTTCTGTATGTTCGTTTTTAGTGTCTGTTTAGACAGAGTGGAAAAATGCGCGAGCAATTTACTGGCTCCGTTGAAAATAGGACCGTATAGCATAAAGTCGGCTCGCGCATTGTCGCGATGTGCTTGTAAATTGCTCGCGCATTTTTCCGCTCTGTCTGAACTGGCCCTTAGCAGTCTCTAAAACAAATCAGTCTCTATAATAAATAATAATAATATCCTGGGACATTTTAAGCAGAGCTTGTACAATGGAAACCAGATAACTGATATTACTACATATACTAGGGGAGCTGGGGGCTAGTTGTAACAGGGGTAAGTAGAAACAGCTTAATTACTCAGCAGGTTTTGAATATTTTGATTTCAGTTTACACTTAATATGCTCCTTATAACGGGGCCTAGGACGTAAGCACAGCCAGTGAGGCAGGGGAGAGCGCAGTAATTAGTTGTGAGCAGGTGCACTATTTTTGCCATGTAACCTACCAAAATTGAGTTCGTAAAGTTTGATTTTGAGTTACTGCAATGTCTTTTTGAAATGAGTATCTATTAATTTGTGTAGTCAATATATTAAGCTATCATACGTAACTACTAGCATTTGACAATAACGTAAACGTTTTTTTAAATATACAAAAAAGTGCAAAAATTTGCCATCGGGCTAGTTGTAACGAAATTTCGGGGCACATTGTAACATGTTAAATGTGTACAAGGCGAGCATGTAGCATACTTTTGTGTGAACTGTGATTCTGATGACGACTGAATTTGCATTTAATATGATGTTCAATGAAGCTAGACTAGTTTGCCACGTTGATTGTGATGATTAAATTTTAAAACTACTTAGTTAATGATAATTTTTAACTAGCAACTTTTAGAAAAGCCATTTGATTTAGGTATATTTTAAAACAATACAAGTCCAAGGAACAAAAAAATATGTTATGATATTGAAAATTATTTTGACTGTTGATAGAAATCTTATTATTTAGTTTAAAAGACTAAGTAGATAATGAGTGTCAAGAAAGATCACTAAATGTTGATAAATAAACATTTTTAACCTCATAGTTTGGAATAAATACGTTATAAATAATATTTTTCATATTAATTGACAATAAATGCCTGTAAATTATACAAATACTAGCTTTTGCCCGCGACTTCGTCCGCGTAGACTTCAAAATAAAAAAAAACCGGGCAAATAACTTAAGACTTTTTAGTACTTTTTAGTGCGCCAGGGTTTTTTAAGTCAGTATTTGCTTTTTTATAATAATGATTTTATTTCACGATTTTTATTGGAGCCATACAAACTTTATCACGGTACCTAATTCGGTGAATGCGTGTTTTGGTATATAGAGCCAAAATCCCAAATCCCCCTCCCCTTCTCCACCCCTTTTCCTCCCCTCTCTTCCTTCTGCTCCCTCCCCCTCAATTTCCCTTTCCCCTCCCCCTTCCACTTCCCCCTACCTTACGTCTTCCCCTTCCTCCCTCACCTACCCTATGCACACTAAGTTTCAAGTCAATTGGGTACAAACATATTTTTCTGCCGTACTTTTCTACCTTTAGTTTCCCCCTTTTGGGTGTTGATTTCCGAAATAATTTATTATGGGATCAAACTGAAGTAGTAACTACCATATTCAGCTCGGCTTATACCCCAATTATTTAAAATGAATAATCATAATCAATCTCGAGATATGGATGACTAAATATTCGCTGACCCCGCTCTCCCCTTTCCCGTCAAAATATTAAAAACGCCGAAACCCCAGTCTGATTATTTAAAATGAACAATCATAACCAATCTCGAGATATGGACGACTAAACATGCGCTGACCCCGCTCTCCTCTTTCCCGTCAAAAAATTAAAAATGCTAAAACCTCAGTAGGATGATTAAAAATGAACAATTGTAACCAATCTCGAGATATGGATGACTAAACACGCACTGACCCCGCTCTCCCCTTCCCCGTCAAAATATTAAAAATTCTGAAACCTCAGTCTGATTATTTAAAACAAACAATCATAACCAATCTCGAGATATGGATGACTAAACATTCGCTGACCCCGCTCTCCCCTTTTCCTTCAAAATATTAAAAACGCTGAAACCCCAGTCTGATTATTTAAAATGAACAATCATAACCAATCTCCAGATATGGATGACTAAACATTCGCTGACCCCGCTCTCCCCTTTTCCATCAAAATATTAAAAACGCTGAAACCCCAGTCTGATTATTTAAAATGAACAATCACAACCAATTTCGAGATATGGATGACAAAACATTCGCTGACCCCGCTCTCCCCTTTTCCTTCAAAATATTAAAAACGCTGAAACCCCAGTCTGATTATTTAAAATGAACAATGATAACCAATTTCGAGATATGGATGACTAAACATTCGCTGACCCCGCTCTCCCCTTTTCCTTCAAAATATTAAAAACGCTGAAACCCCAGTCTGATTATTTAAAATGAACAATCATAACCAATCTCGAGATATGGATGACAAAACATTCGCTGACCCCGCTCTCCCCTTTTCCTTCAAAATATTAAAAACGCTGAAACCCCAGTCAGATTATTTAAAATGAACAATCATAACCAATTTCGAGATATGGATGACTAAACATGCGCTGACCCCGCTCTCCCCTTTCTCGTCAAAATAATTAAAAATGCGGAAACCCCAGTCTGATCAATTCAAATAAGCAGTCATAACCAATATCGAGATATGGATGACTTATTAAAACATCCCTTGACCCCGTTTTCCCCTTTCCCGTCAAAACAACAAAACTCCACCACCCCTATACAAACTTTCACTCCACATTTCACCCCTTAGGGGTTGAATTTCCAAAAACACGAAAGAAATCTAAACACAAACTTTCATTCCCCTATTTTACCCCCTTAGGGGTTGAATTTTCAAAAACTCTGAAATTAATCTTTTTTATTTTTTAAAAGACACCTAATCATCAATTCTTTATAATTCTAATTTCAAAAATGACGGAACTTCCATACAAAATTTTTTATCATCCCTATTTAACCCCCTTAGGGGTTGAATTTTCAAAGACCATAAAATTAATCTTTTTTATTATTAAAACACACCAAATCAGCAATTTTCATAATTCTAACTTCAAAAATGACGAACTTCCATACAAACTTTCATTCCCCTATTTTACCCCCTTAGGGGTTGAATTTTCAAAAACCCTGAAATTACTCTTATTTATTTTAGAAAAGACACCTAATCACCAATTTAAATAATTCTAACTTAAAAAATGACGGAACTTCGATACAAACTTTTATCCCCTATTTTACCCCCTTAGGGGTTGAATTTTCAAAAACCCTGAAACCCATATATTTTTATTTCTTAAAAGACACCTAATCAGCAATTTTCATAATTCTAACTTCAAAAATGACGAACTTCCATACAAACTTTCATCCCCTATTTTACCCCCTTAGGGGTTGAATTTCAAAAAACCCTTTCTTAGTACACCTCTACACATCAAGACAAACCCACCCTCCAAATTTCAAGTCTCTACGATCAGCGGTTTAAGCTGTGCGTTGTCTGTCAGTCAGTCAGTCAGTCAGTCAGTCAGTCAATCAGGACTTTGATTCTTATATATTTAGATTTTATTTTATTATATTGTTACTACTTGCCCCACGCAAGTTACAACTAGCCCCAACTCTGGGGTAAGTTGTAACATTCGACTTCTTTCACAAAAAGTCATTTATACAAGCATTTGTTATCAATTAAAGCCTAATTATCATTTTAATTTATACCTGAATATATGACCTCTCATTTAAGAGTGCTTCATCATGAAAATACTCAATATTTTGACTTCCCCATGAAAAAAACTAAAAATTGTTACAACAAGCCCCCCGCTCCCCTACTTTTTTATTTGTAAATACATACTTAATATGCCTACATATACACCCAGACTCGGGACATACAGACATGTTCATGCACACAAATGCATGTCCCGGGTAGGAATCGAACCTAAGACCTGCAGCGTGAATATCGCCATCACGCCAACCACGCCAACGGGCCCGTCATAAGTATCGCCAGACTAACCCACCAACTGTACCTATAGTCCCAAACTAAGCAACTCTTGTACTCATGGACTGAGGGCGACCTAGCTGCATCTCTCTCTGTTAAGCTATTTATACAGGGTTTTTGGTAAAACACTAACAATCTTGCAGGGGCGTATTGCTGACATAAAAAAAACAACTTTTGTTCTATGACTTTTAACAAAACAAAAAAATTTTTGACAAAAAATCACTTTCTAATATGTATGAAACATTTTTTATTCTTATCTTGAGAGAAGCCATGATACGTGGTTGTATTCCACTTTGCCCTAAAGTACCTAAACGGACCACGGCTATCCTCTAGATGAGCATTTTTTCTTGTTCCAAACATTTTAGGGTGTGATTTATTGCTAATATTTTTTTGTTTTGTAAAAAGTCATAGAACAAAAGTTGTTGTTTTTGATGGCAGTAATACGCCCCTGCAAGTTTGTTAGTGTTTTAACAGTAACCCTGTATAACCGTGTGGATCTTTCACCCGCAAAAAAGTGCCAGTGTACGACAGCCCTAACTCCACGTAGGTTTACGACACAATAGTAATAATGCATCTCTGTTAACAGAGGAAAGTATCGTGTAACTGCTTTCCTGGTACATTCCTGAGTTATTAACGGTACCAGTTAGGCCTTTCTGACTTTCCGTTATGGTGGTACGGCCTGCCTCGACGACGACGTTGGAGTAGACAATGACATCTTCTTATTGTATGGTTCCCTGGTACCTGGTGTCAGTTGTTCAAGCCGCCGGAAGGCCTCTAACATGGCTTAACGACTGCTAGACAACCGGGACTGACTTTTTACGTGCCCTCCGAAGCACGGAGACGCTCAGTTCAAATGCCACTAAATGGTCACCCATCTCTGACTGACCTTGCGAAGCGTTGCTTAACCTTCGATCGATTGCAGCTGGCTATGAGCGCGTATATTACGGCCGGGTGTAGAGAGAACAATAGATTATAATACCTAGTAGGTTTTTTTTATAGGACTGAGGTGGCAAACAAGCGTACGGCCCGCCTGATGTTATGCAGTTACCGTAGCCTATAGATGCTTGCAATACCAAAGGCATTGCTCGCACTTTACCAACCTGAAGGGGAGTGGGAGGGATGGGAAGGGGAGGGGGCTTCCGGCTCTCTCAATCATCGTTCGAAACGCAGCTGTAATAGCTGCTTTACGCCGATCTTTTGTGAGAGGGTGGTACTACCCCGGTCGAGCCAGCCCGTATTAGCTGTAGTCAATTATGGCTACAGCTTGGCTCTACCACCTTCAAAAAAAGGTTTTTGTCTTGTTATTTTTGCTCGTTAGGTTATTACGAATTGTATGAAGAAAATCACCTTGCTTTTTACCCGACTACGGCGGAGGGTTATGATTTTGACCGGTATGTATGTGCATCTGTTCCCGCCTAACTTCCAAACTACTTGTCGTAATTTGACAAATGAGGTATCGTTAGAAGCGGCTTAATGGCGCGCTGGTTATAGGCTATGTGACGTCACATAATGCATATGGCGCCCTCTAGGGGACATAATGTCATGAACTAAAAAAAAAAATTTTTTTTATCAAAACCGTGTGGGGTATCAAATGAAAGAGCATAGCATAGCATCTTGTTTCATACTTTTTAGGGTGCGATTTTTCAGTAGTTGGGTTTTAGTTTTTAACTTACTTTTTTAATCCACCATCTATCATCTTCACCGTAAAATATCACCGTTCTAGCTCTCTACGTTGGAAAGATAGCGAATCTTGCATACATTTCGCGCCGAACAGAATCTAACGACTTACTGGCTAGTTTTGTACGTTTTTTTATCAACTCCTGCGCACCTCGTATCTTTTGTCACGACCGCAGGACTTTGTATGGTAAATAGTTTTTGATAGTGTTTTGTTTTTTTTGTGACTTCACCTTTGGTGAGTATTTTGTTGTATAAAGCTAAATATCCACTGGTTAAACCGAAGCGAAGAATTAATTCACTAAATTTATTACTTCCGACTTAATATAAGTAAATACCTATACAAATGTATACATTTTTAAAGGATACTCTTAGTACTTAGTAGACTTTAGAAATGGAGGTTAGATTAGGTACATTTTGGCGAAAGAAGCATGCCTAAAAATAGTGATGTTACTCATTATTATTATTTAGTAATAAATTCCTACTATTAGTAACAGTAATAGTAATAACTAATTAATTCCTCGCCTTAATTTAACTCTGAAATAATACCCTATTCACAACATAACAATACAATTATATTTATTACCTCCGGACCTACCGTTATGTAAAATTATCGTTTACAAATAAACGTGCATACAATTTTTCGAATTTCGAATACCGTTTTTAATTAAGCATCTCCGCGGGTTGGGTGCGCGCGCGCAGAACGCGTCAGATGGTATTAACTTCTAGGGGCGGGCATGTGGAGGGGGGAGGGGAGGGAGGGAGGGGAGCGGTAAATTGCGGTTCTTCTTCAACGTGGACGATTCTGGGAATAATAAATAAAATAATTCTGTTTTTTTTTTCTTTACATTGGGTACGTTAAAACGCAGATTGTTTGAAAAGTTTGTTAATCGATTAATTGTATAAATGTCAAATAAAGTATATTTTGAAAATATACTACCCGTTGTGAAAAATATTCTATGGACAAACTGTCAAAAGGTCTAATTTATTTAAAGATTGAACTATGTACTTATCTGAGTAATAATAGTGATTTTTAATGCCAGTGTAAGTCCATCATAACTTACAATTTTTTTGAGGTTGGTACCTAATTCTTTTCTTAAAAATACTGTCACCCAGCTTTCTTTTTAAAAATCATTGAATATTAAACGGTCATGTTCCTTTTTTAAATGCCTCCAAGTGATGGGCTAAACGGGCATCCTCACTCTGGACGTCGACGGGCGCTTATTAAAATGTAAAAGCCAAAACGACAGCCAGTTACGTGGTTACGTCCCGACACGAAATTTCGGACGTTCATTTATCAACCGGTACAGCCCCGCACTATTTTTATCGATCTTTTTTATCGATACCACAACATCTTTATTGTTTACCGTTAGACATATTTTTATTTTGATAGCTCTAAACGGTAGTCTCAGTTTCAATTAAAACGAATCGTTACATTTATAAAAAGTGATGTGATTGATATGTCGTTAATATTTATTGGTTAAGTTTTTGGATTACTTGTATTATAAAAAACAAGATTACTGCATATAAATATTAGGTAATGAGAAATTACTATTAAAATTAAGATATTTGTGACTTGAAACTATGTATTATCGGGTTCAATTATTATTAGGTTTTGTAGGTAATTCAAATTTTGTTGATTTGTATGATAGGTGCACGTAATAAAACTATTTGGTTTCACATTTAGCCTATCATTAATCAACTATGATTAAAAAGACATCTCCCGCCAAAACCGCCGCTATAAAACGCACACACAATTAAGTGACATAAATAGTGACGGGACAATCATTCTCGTATCGATAAATCACTCGATAAAAAATCGGTATCGGGCACAACGGCCGCGGGAGGTGCGTCAACCGAGACCCGGTCTCGCGTGAGATCAGAACAATTAATCTTTGTGTAGCCAGATCTTGAACCGAACCTTTTTGGGTTGCCCTAAGTTAATCAATTTGCGTACGATACCGGTATCTCGTTAATAAAACGAGATTGGATTGTGCGTTGTTTGCTGAAAGATTAAAATTCTGTCATGTGTGTGACTGACAATGCGCGAGTTGAGTACTTATAAGTAAGATAATTTTTGCACGTGTTCTTTTGATGAAAAATGTATGGGTATGTTGTATGTTTTTGCACATTTACATTCAGAAACGAATAAAATATGTCTGGGCGTAAGTTTAAGTACCTACTAAAGATTTCTCAGGATAATTAAAAAGTATAAATATTGGTTTAGAAATTGTGATACCTATGTATGTGACTGTATCTAACTTATCCTCTTCTTTTAAATCGATTACTTTACCGGAAGAATTTTAGAAATAAAATTAAACATATTTGCAGATCTAGGATTTTAAAATAGATACGACGTATCTACATTTAAAATCGAGGATAAAAGTACAGATTCACTTAAATTAATAGCTGTGAGAACTGAGCTAGAGATACGCCGATTCAGCACGGCACATAACCGGTAATTACCGGGTGCCGAGTGACATCACTAGCGTTCCCACTATTCATTATAAGTGAAGTATATAAACACTGAAAAAAATAATAATAAAAAGTTTGGATATTCCGAATAACAGAAGCTTTTTTCGCTCTTTTCAAATTTCGCTCTATCCTTTAGGTATATTTAGAAGAAAAAAAATGTCTCAGTGTAATAGTATTATATTTTCGTAGAGTTTAATATAACGTACAACTTCAACCAAATCTGCTAACAGGAGCTAGTATTAAACTTCAAGTTCAACGACCTCCAACGCAGCTAATCAAAGAAACTCACGAGAATATTAACGCATGCGCGCCGCGGGTTCGTTTCGCACTACTTTTTAGCCTCATCATCTCCGGGGCCATAATGCGATCGGCCATCAATTTTTTTAACCCAATTTGAAAACAATTTTCTATTCCATATGATTACGGGTCATTTTGTGTAAGCATAAAACTATTATTAATGTATTACAAAGCGTAACCTTGCGGAGTCATTATTTTTAAATTCCAATTTTTTTTTTCTTTTTGATATTTGGCGTTGTTTTTGACGATTGGCGTTGTAGGTTTTGTCTGTTATTATTTTGACATTTGTTTTTTTGAATACTGGGTCGGAAAAGTACAAAGAATAAAGTGTTATTATTAGTGTTAAAAACGTCAATTTCAATTTGGAATTTTCAGTGAACAAAATAATACTGATTTCCGTTCACGCGTCGCTCTATAAACAGAACAAGGTAATTGACATTATATTTTACCGTAACTTATCAAAGACAACTCTAAAATATAATCATGATGACGAATTTAATTGTTCCAACGCCGTGGCCGGTGAAAGTCGGGGTCTTACAATTGCATTCCTCTGCGATCTACGTTGGGAACTTTTCAATTATCTATACCGGCATTGTGCTTAAGTGGCCTGCCTCTTGAGCTCTTGAGCTGTGCCTGTTGATTGCTTTTGATATTCGCTGGGCCTTGTGACGTCATCTGCTCTGCATTTTAATTTTTCAGCTTGTATACTAAAAGACGCGTTTACAAGTCCCGAGAAGCTGCGTCCAAGTTATGACGTTAAAATGAATGTACGGGCGCACCGCGGTACATGAGGACGCGTCTATTCAGTTTACGGTACATGGATGTCAGTTCCTGTATACACGGCGACAAGGTTCACCACCTGTCACGTTGGGTTCTGACTATCTGGTGAAACGTGGTCTTTGAGTTGGTTAATACCTCCACAATGTGGTGGTGTATGGCCACTCAAGCCTCTGACTACCCCCGAATGGGGATAATAGTCGTGACGTATGTGTGTGTGTGTGTGTGTGGATGTTAAAGATCACTTCAAACAAAACGAGTTTGTATCTTCTGTCTTTAGTTTTCTCTGAATATTGTAGCAATTATCTTTACCGTAATGGCTCGCTCCTACATGGATAGGTATATCGTTAAGGTAGATTTTGTAATGGCTAGCGGTTGATTCATAACAATTTCGTGAATGCTTTATTTTTAATTAAACCTACGTTCGACGTAGGACGTGTGACGTAAGACTTGAAAATAATTTAATTTTGTTCGACATTCGGCTCGCGTAACAGTTTTTTTTTTCAAAACACTGGCTGGTTATACTATAATAACAGCCATATAAACAAATTACAGAATTCTAATTACGAATAATGTTACACGCCAGAGACAAAGGAATTACACGTTTTATTGTGCATAAAATTTTTAAAATATTCAAATTGTATTCTATTCTTTTTATGCCGTGTTCTGCAATCAAACGGTCGCTTCTGTGATGATCTGGGAAAAAAGTAAATGCACCCATAGACTTTATTATGCACCAGTTACACTTGCTTATAAAATAAAGGTTTCTGTTTGTCATCAGTAAAAAATATTAATCGGTCTTCGTTTAACGAAAAAGAAAGGTAAGAGCTTCGCATTGCACCAGATGTTAAGGTTAGTAGATACAGATCTGGCGAAATGATGAGAGAACACCGCCTGTATTGAGGTTATTACTGCAGTACCTTATCGTATTGGGCTTTAGTGGTGTGCTGACATCGATTAGGGTTTAGAATAAATTATTATCGATTTTGGATTATTTATTTTTGTAATAATTATAACAATGTTTGCATTACCACATAGGGTTCTTCAAAGGGCATGTTTACAGGTCTCTAAAAGGTCGGCACCGGGTCTGGTCTCCTTAAGTTGCAAATGTCCTGGGCGGCGGTTTCCAATCCCCATCAGGTGGACCGTCCGTCAGTGTGTTTTCCTAGACAAAAAAAGAGTAAAACAATTGATACGTTATACCTATCTATACTTACTGAAGTGCATATTTAAGATAAAAGTAAATCTCGCTTTCAATTACTTAATTATTAATGGTAATTGCGTATGAAAGAATCATTTTAATCTACAATATCCTACTAAAGTAACTTACCTTCAAACAATAAATACATTGTTAGCTCACATCCAGTCTACATCCAACCTCATTTGCATAACGTCGATATATTTTCACATCACTACGCCGGCCACCCCGCCGTGTCAATATAAGCCAGTCAATTGTGTATGAGTCGGCAACAATTCACGGCTATTCAATAACCTCTTCGCCACAGATTGGTATCGAATACCAACCATTCATTCACATCACTAGCGCACGGTAGAACCATCCTTATATACTTCAACATAAAAATGTTGCTGGCCGCATAATAAATTGCGCGATAGTTCGAAAATTAAAAATATGCGTCGAAATTTTGGCGCGAATAGAAAAAAAAATGTAATGACTCGGGAATTAATGTTGCTATTTGCAAAAAAAAAGTATATTATAATTTTATAATCTATTCACGAAGTTTTGTTAGTCGCTATCTGACTATCGTTGGGGTGTGACTGTTTCTATTCAATTATAAATGTAACGCCTCGTTTTTTGATGCGAGAGTGACGTCTGATGGTAATTGCTGATTATGCCGCCATTTTTTTGTGTTCCAAATCATTATCAGATCATATTTAGATTCAGATTAGTGCTTAAGTAGTTGTTAAGAGGTTTTTCAATTATCCTTGAGTAAGGATGATAAGTTTAGATACCTATTAAAAACGCTTTTTTTTTCTAGTTATATACCAAAACGTAGGTACCTATCTAAAATTAATCCTAAATGGTTTAACAATAATGTTGTCTAGCTTTAAATTATTTTAATCATCTTTTAAAAAATTGAATATAGCAAACTGATAGCAGGTACTGGTACTTATACTACAAAAATAACCATAATCCTTAATTCTATGTTAGCATTTGAGATAATCTATATTTTTGACCACGTACCACGTAGGTACCCGACCAAAAAAAGATTTCCTCTAAACAATAACCAGCCTCCTACACAGCGAGCATTACCTTTCATCTCTTCACAGATAAAAAATACACAAATCTTTATTACCATTTCATAAAAATAAATCTCCGAATCCCACAAATCTTTTCAAAATTTTTGTCATTCATATTCCGTTGCAGAAACAAAGCGATTTCGTTTAAAAAAAACATCGGCCGAACACGTTCCCCAATTTGAAAACCGCATTCCATTTTTAAAAACAACGCGTATATCGTGGAGTAGTGATGTGCGCATCGTCGATAACGCTCGCTTTCGGATACGAGTGCAGTGCTCCGACCTCACGTAACGGTATTAGCCGTCAATCTTCCATCAACAATTTTACTATTTCATCACTATTATGAATCTTAAATCCATAGTTTATTACGCATAAGGTCGAAAATCGTGGCTGCATTATTTTGTGGGTGGTATTAGCTGTTTGGTTGGAGCGTGGCTAGGTGTCAGATAGTTTGACGTATCGAGCGGGTTTAGTGTGTTGTTTGATTTGTTTTCTGTCTGTCCTTTAGTTTTATCCAGCCTATGTCGTTTTTATACATGTTACCGTCTAATGAACGAATTCCGTGTATTGAGAAATGTTAATTCCGAATTTAAAATCAATTTTTTTTTGCCAAATTTGTTTTCGTAACTATCTTTTATTTTACCCGTTTTCCCGAACGGGTTAAACATCAAAACCTGAAACCCAGGATATTGGTGCGGTCATTTATGCCCCTTTGAGCGGCGCCGACGGGTTACCTCGGCAACTTGGGTATTTCATTATACGAATCGCTTCCTCTGTTGGCGTGTTAATAAACTTTAATGGCTACAATTCTAATTTAGTTGATGTTGGAATGATATTCATCGTTTGGTTTTTATTGGCAGACTAGGTTGGGAGTGTGACTTCGTTTAGGTGAAATCATTTTCTTCAGATTTTGAGTGTAGCTCAAGGAATAAATTGTATCCTTATTACAAAATGCTTAATTATAAATTTAAATTAGATTTTTCTCCTTTTTCCTTATAGGTTGGTCTGCTTGGTTGTACATACACACGTTTAATTTCGACTACAGGTAGAGTTGTAGCCGTAATAAGGCTCAACTCACATTCAGTATCTTCATTATAAATCTTTAACACTAATTGTATGCTGATTCGCGGATATTAAGCGAAATCGATTGACTGTTTATCGATTCGAGTTGTCTCGATTAAAATCCATTATTGTATTTTACCTCGCTAATGTTTTTGAGATTGGAAATCCATTCTAGATTTATAGCGGATAATTAAAGACGGTGAATATTTTAGAAACGCCACTCGGTATAGTCTCTTGATGCAATTCCGATGGGCCGGAATTAGCAGCAATTATACGTAGTACTTTTATAACGAGATAGCAAATAATTTTATTTATTTTTATTTATTTAAGTAAAGGAAAGAAACAGTTGTACATAATTCTTATGAGGTAACTAAGATAGTTAATACTTAAACCAATCAAGTTTCCAAAAATAAAGAAATGATGAATGATGAGAAGAATAATGAAATGATAACTCTATAAGGTCTCTAGTCGCAACATAATACAATTGGTACAATAATACTTTAAAGGAGTAAGTTTAAGTTAGTAAAGAAAGTGTAGTTCTAATGCCGACCGATCGGAATTGGTTACAAAAATCAAGAGGGCTGTTTGACTGAAGGCTTAAATTGTGGGCCATTTTAACAAAATAAAATAATCTGCATCTCAACCAGTACCTTTTTTATGACTTAAGGAACCTTCCACAGTGTAACAGGTACGGGAATTATGTTCCGTTCCACCGCCATCAAACAAAATGCCTATTAAATTATCTAAATACTTGTGGATCGTTGTAATCGTGGGTAAAGTGTCGATAATATGGCACAAATGACTGGAGCGGTGTACGACGACAGGCGGCGGAGTCGCCTGTCGCCGTACATTTAGCTAAGGACAGCTGCAGAGGAACGACTTTAAGAATAAAGCACCTATTTTTTATTGTTCTAATTTTTCCTTTACTACTAATTGTACTTAAATATTACTAACTACTTATATAATATTATAGATTAATCAACACAAAATAAAGATAAAATGTAATTCAGTACAAAATACTCGTAACTTTTGTCTTACCAGATTTTTGAAGTATTATTTTGTCTTTGAGACTATGCCCACCACACACTCCCACTACGTATAGTTCTGTAAGCTAGGATTGACAATGGTGTCGACCCACGATGAGTCCCGGAGCCATGCTAAGTTATCTCGGAACCCGAACGAATTTAATCTAAAGAAAGGATATAAGGAGTTGGAAGAAGATTATCCACCAGTTTTTTAGAGTAAGCATAACTTATAAAAATATCTGGTATCAGTGCGACTTTTAATCGTCCATGTGAACCGAGCCTAACTGACCACGGGCCCGTGTGGGCCGGCCTGCCTCCGCGTGTACCGTTATGGGTATTGTCGTAATCTCCAATCGTACAGCTGTTGCCGGCCTTAGACGATGTCCGATGAGTAATGCGTCGGTATTTGCGAATGTCCCGGCTTGTTATGTACGCCGCCATAGTTCGTAGCTATTAATTTTATAGCGAAAATCTTTTTTATTTGAGCTTTGTTTATTATAGTGTTTGAGCTTGACAAATATAGTTCCTACGTGGTAAGTTTCGGATAAAGGTTTTTCGTATATTACAGTCTGCATCGCCCCTACATTTATTTCTTAAATCATTCTAATTTCAAACAAAATATACATTCCGTTCGTTCCTTTTCAAGCCAAAAGGCCTCAAACGACTGACCGGATTTGAAATTTGAAATTGTTCTTAAAAAACAAAACCTGTCGCATTTTTTTTAACTTAGTTTAATATTACTGCGTACGTTGAGCTGTGCAGCATCTCAGGAAGCATCTCCAGAATAAGCTGAGCTTTCTTTACTATTGACACCCGTGATACAGAGAGCTCAGTTAATGCTGGAATTCCTTGAAGGACCGTACTAAAACTAATTAGGTATCTACTCTATTGCGTAAATCATACCAATAAACATAACTCTACAAACCTTGAACCTTGGACTCTGCTATTAATATCTTAACTGAATACCACCCACAGTATCGCACCGTATACCGTAAAATGTCAGTGCTAGTGATGCACCTGCGAACTCGATAATCGATTTATCAAGAGGTACAACCCTTTCCTTGTTTAATCTGTGGATAGCGGGATTGGGGATTAATTGGCAACACTGAAAACCGTTTGTACAGTTTACTTGAGTGTTGCTAGCATTCCCTGAGCGGTAAAAGCGGCTGTTCCAGCATAATCGTCATTAGGTGCGTCTACATAAACGGTGCGCCACGCCCGAGCAATAAGTAATGACGTTATATCTACGCTGTCAAACGTCAAACAGGAGAATTTTCATGACATCAAAACTGACTGCTCAGATTCACCGCCGTTCAGTGCTCATGGACGTCATTCACCCATTTCTAATCACACTCAACTCAAGAGAAACTGCACGGACTATACAAAATATCAAGTGAAATTTACAACATAGCCAACAGAACAAGACAATAATGTGTTGAACAGTCTCTACAATGTACCCCAACAACTCTGCAATGTACCCCATGGCCCGCACGTTGCGCAATTACGAAAGTGTACCGGTGTACCCTGTGTACCGCTGTAAATAATATTAACACATCGCGATTGGGACTGTTCGGCATTTTGTTGAAAGCACGACGGTGATATTTCGGTGTTGGGATCGCGTGGTGCCAGTGATAGCGGGGTACAACAGTCATGAAATCGCTGTGAGCGATTTTTATCATTCACAGTACATTAAAAGTATTTTTTTTGTTGCGGTGGCAAACAAGCGTGCGAGCCTAATGTTAAGCAGTTGCCGTTGCCGTGCTTGCAATAATAAAGGCATCGCTCGCACGTTCAACTGAAATGGAAAGGGACAGAGAGAGAGGAAAGCTTAACCCCCGGGCTTCCGGCTCCGACTCTCTTGCAAAAATTCAATTAGCAACATTATTTTGACTTAAAATCTAAGTTATGTAGATACCTACGAATCTTCCAACAAAGATTATCACTCGTTTTACGGTGAAGTAAAACATCGTGAAGAAACTCACATGTTTTTCGAAATTTGTGTGTTTGAAAGTCGTTTTGCTATTCGACAAATTTTAAGCTGTCATTGCTTTTTCACTCAATAAATCATTGAAATTGTCTTCTTATTAGTGGCCAACCTGGTGTCAGAGTTGTTCAAGCCGCCCGAATGTCTCTGACTAGGCTTAACGACTGCCTAGATGGCAACAACCAGGACCCGTTATCCTCCGAAGCACGGAGACACTCTGTTCAAATGTCACTAAATGGTCACTCATCTCTGACTGACCTTGCCAAGCGTTGCTTAGCCTCCGATCGTTTACGGATCAGTGATTGTAGATGGTTATGAGCGCCTCAAGTCATTGAAATGAAAATCGCCCCCACTCGCACCACACAAGTACCATCGCGTTACTTCTCTCTGATTACAAATGAAAGAGGCTGCCCTTTGAGCGGCGCGCCGCGCACTGCGGGCTTCATACATAGGGCAAATATGACTTTAACATAAAATTTTGTAATACATTGTCGCTGTAAACGATTGCCGATACCGGCAATGTTTGCGTGAATTTGTAATGTAAAATTAATCAGATATATCTGTTTGCGTACTTTTTAGGGGTGTAACGATAAATGATCTCTCGGTCTAAACTGTTACAAGTAACTGTTATTAATAGTATTAAGGTACTGATAATAAGTCGATATCTGATATTATAAAAATACGAGTATAAACTTATTTTACAGGCCTTTTATTAATTCAGTCCCAGTGGGCCTGAGCGAATAAATAGTAAATTCAAAATAACATAAACTTTGACATGAAATCTAGATATATTTCTGTCATATTGTTATTTTATTTTTAAATAAATAAATACATATTGCTAGACTTACACACTAACTAAGATTTTAAACTAAGCTAGGCTTGTACTATGGCTACCATACAATGGCCCCAGACCAGAACAAATTACGAAAAGGCCGCTCCCGAAGTTTTCCTCTGGCGGGAATCGAACCCGCTACCACCCAATGCAGTAAGCCGAGCAACTTACGCTCTAACGATAGCGCTAAGCGGTAGTCAATACTAGATACTATATAGGTAAATACTAATAGGCATAATAATTTACTGCTAAGTACTCAATAGCAGTTTTATACCGTATAATTCACTATAATTAAATAATTATTAACTATTTATTGCTTTTGAAACATCAACTGGGTGTTAGAAATACGATGTTTATTTACAAACCCCATTCGAAAGGCGCCTATCCCTAGACGTGTGCCTTACTAGTGATGTACCATGTTTAAAATAGTCGATATCCGCAGTTCAATAAATCTAACAACACAACACAACACAACACAACACAACACAACACAACACAACACAACACAACACAACACAACACAACACAACACAACACAACACAACACAACACAACACAACACAACACAACACAACACAACACAACACAACACAACACAACACAACACAACACAACACAACACAACACAACACAACACAACACAACACAACACAACACAACACAACACAACACAACACAACACAACACAACACAACACAACACTAGATAGTTTGAACTGAGCGTCTCAGTGTTTCGGTGGCACGTAATAAGTCGGTCCCAGATGTTGTCATCTAGACAGCAGTCGTTCAGCCTTGTCAGAGACCTCCGGGCGGCTCGAAAAACTTAGCGCTAACATACATGGACTGCATTTTTGCAGTTTGGTTGCAGTCGACGGCACGCGACTCCCCACGGACTGCATTTTTGCAGTCGCGTGTATGGCGGCGCTTAGTCACCAGTCTGGCCACTAACCATACGATAAGAAGAAGAAGTTATAAAATCGATCAATAATTTAATTTAATTTGTAGTTCCCACATGTACCTATAATAATATGTTAAAATAATTTAGCTTTTATCACAGGTTTTTGCCAAATTATGTTGGTTATGATTAATGTGATATTTTATGTGAAGTCGCCAAACGGGCCCAATGGAAGACCAGCGCTGGTTCTTGTCAACCAGCACATGCTGAATTGGGTCCGTTTGCGACGAGCAAAATCTGTTTATTATTATTTATTTTCTGTTTATTTTATTCTTTTTGGATTTTTGCTTCCTGCAATAAAGTTTTTCTTTCTTTCTTTTCATATTTTAAAAACGCAGTTACTTCATTTTACAGGAATATTTTAAATATTTTGTCCTGTACAGTATTCATCTGCAATACAATATACTAAAGGTTAAATGGATACAATAATTGCGGCTTAACCATCGCTAATACGAGGTCGAAAAACTGCATGAGCAGGGGGCTTACCACGAACTCTTATTGCGATTCAATTACAGGAACGTTTTAACGATTCAGCGTCTTTTTGTGCAATGACGTACCTTATTGTCATGACAATAAGAAACGTCATTGTCACGTCATTAAAACGTTCCTATAATTGAGTCGCGATAAGAGGTCGTGGTAAGCCCCCTGAGCTGATTAGCAAGTAATTTGCATTTTGAATTGAATACATTGCGGCGGTATGCAAGATGCTAAAACCTGATGAGGACCTAAGGCTTTTATATGGAATATTGAGTATGATGATCCTAATTAAATTTCTTATAGCAGTGATAACGAAGCAACCAGTTTTCACGGAAAATTAAGATTAATAATATTCGTCGATAATATTCACCAACCTGTATTGTGCCAGCGTGGTGGAGTATGGCCTGAATCCCCCTCGCATTGAGGGGAGGCCCATGGCCACGAATGGGACGTTAAGTGAGCTATAAAAAAAATAAAAAAATCGTTGTTCCGCTCAGCTAGGCCATTCTGTAACGTCATACTTACTTCGCACGCGTGAATTTTCTAGTGGAATGTCAAATTTTAATACAAAATTTGACATATCACCTGTAAACTCGCTTCGCATAAGTCGTCTTTTATATTTTTATTAGATTATTTTTTCCTAATGGCCCTTTTCCATTGAGATTATTAGTTTTGTACAGTACCTTAAACGCTTTTCATCTATACAAATAAATAAAATTGAAGTGTCTGTTTGTAATGTCAAAATAACAGCTTTTCACTAAATACATAATTAAAGTACATACGGTCCTTATAACAAAAACGGAATTTACCAATTTTTGTCTGTCTCTCCGTCTGTTTGTTCCGGGTAATCTCCGAAACGGCTTGACCTATTTTGATAGGACTTTCACTGGCAGATAGCTGATGTTATAAGGAGTAACTTAGGCTACTTTTATTAAAAAAAAAAAACTTGGTACCGCGGGAAATTTCACGCGGGTAATCTATTTCTAAAATTTACGCGTACAAAGTTACGGGCATAGCTAGTCATTAATAAATTCAGTTGTTAACTGACTAGACTAAATCAATCTGCTTATCCAACAACTTAGCTGGGAAAGTTCATCGACACATCGATTTTATTATGTCGATAAAATTATTATCGACTGTAACACATCCCTACTCCCCTACATCTAGGATTTATTTAAAACAGTTAAATGTCAGAACATGTGCCGCAGTTAGAGGAAATAATTTAATCTGAACCCGGTCATAAATATCGAAAGGCATTCCGCTTAACGCATTTAACTAGTAGAGTAAAGCTAGTGTGGGTGAAAGGGTTAGGGAATATGTAACTGCTGGAAATAGTCTTAAGGTTCAAAATAAGGGCTTAAAATTGCCAAATTGTTTCGAGATAAGGGTGGCAGTGTCCTTTTTGAGAACTCGACTCGGTCAGGCCTCAGTCACTCTGTGGTTTCGGTCGAACTAGCTCCGATCGGTTCGCGTACAAAGTCTGTACGCAATTCATTATGGCCGCCGCGCTCCTGGCGTGAACACGCGCTATAACGTTTCGCGCGCTTTTGGTTGGTCGCTCGCGTTGGAATTATTATTTTAAAATTAAAAATGACGAGCAAGACGAACTGTGGCGTATATGGCTGTCTAAATAGTTATAGAAACTGCAAATTGACTTTTTTTTCTTTGCCAGCTGATTGTGAAAGGTAATTGAAGCTAATTGAAGTTTTATTTTGTTATTTAGATATAAAAAGAAGCTCATAGTTCAGTGCAGTAGACGTTAATTACAAGAGGTAGGATCGAATAGTAGAATTGAAGCGAAAATATGTAATTTGGAACAGAATGAGATGACAGTTTTTTACGGTTATACCACGTTATACCTACTAGCATCGATTACGGAATACCTACCTACCTTAATTCCTTTCATAGTTGACGAGATCCATCGTGTTGCCAGTTTTTCTACTTACCTATATTCGTATTAGACACTTACCTAAGTCGATATAAGTAGATAGGTACTAGTTGCCTTAGCGTTTTATGAGCACTCGGCCACCGCACAGTAGCCGGATTTCGGGGCTTCCCTTTCATAGGATTTTTGAAAATTAAAATGAGTTTTTTGGTACATTTAAGTACACAGTCTCGTTGATAACATCGTAATATTAAATTATCTAGTAGTCATGGATTTTTTATTAGCTATTAACACCATGAAAAACGGATTTTTAGATTTCAAATGTATGGAAATGGAATTTGTTTTCCTTATAACTTTTTTAGGTTTCGAGTTGTAAAGCTGAAACTTTTATGTATTGTTACTGAGTTAGTAACCAAGCCATATGACCTTTGACCTTGACCCGGGACGGTCCTATTCAAGAGATATGATTTTTTGAAAAATGACTGTTTGGTGATATTTATTCAGGCAATTTATGTTCAAATAATGAGTGTAACAAGCCTTTTTATGTGAATTATTGTTACTGAATCAACTCTACTACTACGACTAGATTGACCATGACTAAGAAAATTCCCGTTATAAGACAAAAAAATAAAATAAAACATATTTTTATGACTAATATTCAATATTACACATAAGTCGTACAAAACCTACACATTTTGACTAGGTAGGTAGCAGTTGCCATTACCTGCCCCCATTGTCTATTGTTTGTTCCACACACAGGTGTCACCAACTGTCAGGTTTCACTAATTAGGGGTATTAGGGATTAAATATTAAGTCTAATTATTGTGTTGTTATTGTAGGTGAATGTTTGTCATACAAGATTCCTGGAAATGACTTAGGGTTCTAAATGAAAGCAGTATAAATGCCGAGAGTACCTTTATTTCGTCTCACTTATAATAACTACTTCGTATCCTAAATGTTCTCCTTTAACAATTTTGACTTGTTCAGTATGGATAGTCTGGTTTAAAATCTCGACGTTTTTGTATTTATGAAGCAAAATTCTTGAAACGAACATATTGTTTATAACTTAAAAGAAAACTATCCAAGAAAATTTTCGGTATGAAACGGGTCTCAACGTGGACATAGTTAAACAAGGTGCAGGTACTATAAATGATGGGAACACTGCACGAAGATTTTTTGAAAATCCCGAAGCAACTGCATAGATAACGGGTGTTGATGAAGAGCTGATCAGAAGATTTGCAGTTATTCTTCAGGTAGTCTCTTGTGGAGAGTTTATTGACGTGGAAAAGTTCCGGCAATATTGTGCTGCAACAGCTCATAAATATGTCGAGCTATATGCATGGTAGTATATGCCCTCTAGCGTACAAAAACTACTCATGCATGGTGCTGATATAATTAAGCAGAATAACTATCCCAATCGGTAAACTCCCTGAAGAGGCCTCTGAAGCACGCAATGAAGATATTAAAAATTTTAGAGCGTGCCACACGCGTAAATTCAGCAGAATCGCAACAAATGAGGATATTATCCACAATTTATTAATGTCTTCTGACCCATTCTTATCAAGTTTTAAACCTAAGATAAGTAAACTTCACCATAAACAACTATCAGATGAAGCCACATTGTGATCACTTCTAGTTCTGATGAAGAAAATTTAGAGTTTGTTGATGAAGGAAATTTATGATTTTAGTTATTTTGTGATTTATGTGATTTTAGTCATAAAATTAATTTTGTACTTTAGAATTTCTTTACCATTTCCAAGAATCATTGTTTTATATTGTATGATATTCACCTACAATAACAACACAATAATTAGATTATATTATTATTATCCCATAATATTTTTCTTTAGATCCTCTCCATCCTAAGGTTGCCTGGTAGAGAGCACTATTAGTTAGGTATAAGGCCGCCCATTTTCCACTTCCTATGTAATTTATGTTATAGTTAATGTATTTTTTTTCTAGTGGTGGATGCCAAACATTCACCTACAATAACGACACAATGATTAGACGATCCTTAATCCCTAATACCCCTAATAAGTGAAACCTGACATTTGGTGACACCTGTGTGTGGAACAAACAATAGACAATGGGGGCAGGTAGTGACAACTGCTACCTACCTAGTCAAAATGTGTAGGTTTTGTACTACTTATGTGTAACTCAATGGAATATTGAATATTAGTCATCAAAAATGTGTTTTATTTTATTTTTATGTTTATAACGGGGATTTTCTTAGTCATGGTCAATCTAGTCGTAGTAGTAGAGTTGATTCAGTAACAATAATTCACATAAAAAGGCTTGTTACACTCATTATTTGAACATAAATTGCCTGAATAAATGTCACCAAACAGTCATTTTTCAAAAAATCATATCTCTTGAATAGGACCGTCCCGGGTCAAGGTCAAAGGTCATATGGCTTGGTTACTAACTCAGTAACAATATATAAAAGTTTCAGCTTTACAACTTGAAACACAAAAAAGTTATAAGGAAAACAAATTCCATTTCCATACATCTGAAATCTAAAAATCCATATTTCATGGTGTTAATAGCTAATAAAAAATCCGTGACTACTAGATAATTTAATGTTGCGATGTTATCAACGAGACTGTGTACTTAAATGTACCAAAACACACATTTTAATTTTCAAAAATGCTATGAAAGGGAAGCCCCGAAATCCGGCCACTGTGCACCGGCGGAAAAAGCGAGTGAGAGAACTATAAATTCAAGGTTAACGGTCATAACTCAATGAGCGACTTGCACTTGCTGTTGCTTGATATTCTACTATGCATCCATGCTATGCTATTGCGTATTGTTCCCATGCTATTGCGTGCTGTTATATGCGCTAATTAATTTACTAAAACATATTAATTTCACCACTCCATGTCCATGCTTCCCTTCAAAATACATTTTTAAATTATTTGTTAGATTTCGCATTTATGCTGCCATTAAATTTAATAACCGCTATTTTAAAGACAAAAAATATCGAAGGCATTACATTAAAGTGCAACAACTGTAATTTTTTAAAATGTATATTTTTATCTAACATTTAAATACAAAAATGTTGGTACTATTTTATTTTTATTAATTGTGACAACCCTACCGATTGAAGGTTAAGTAGCGTGCAGCAGCGTGCGGCAGCGGGACGGCGAATTACATACGCTAACGCGTTGCGTCAAGGTACAATTTAGATTGCGCGCGGTCGGGCGCGGCAAGTTTAGGTAATAATAATAATTTAAAATGTCGGCTTTCTTCAAGATCAAAGGAGTGCAACTTCTGTACTCCTTATCTATTCTGTGACTCGGTGGACGTGCTTTCGTGCATTTGATTTTTAATGCTTGCATGCTTTGGGATTTGGTGTTAATCCCTGAATTTTCAGTGATTGCGATGCAAGAAGGTACTGCTTAAATAGTACAATTAATAAATAATATTCAAAAATAATTGTCGCATCCCTATAACTCAGTATCTAGCTGGTATACAGGGTGGCATATTAAAAAAGTCAGAAAAACTATAAGTAACAGAAATGTATGTTTAAAGGAACCATGTGTTACATTTTAGGAATAGGAAAACCGCATTTAATAATAATATAATAATAATAATAAAGCCTTTATTTACCCAATTCTTTACATGCAAAATTTCTTAATTGATTATAATAATAATTGATAAATTTCATAATTTAATAGATTCCCTAAATCAATAAAGTTCATAAGTTAATAAATTTCATAAATTAATAGATTCAACAAATTTCATAAATTAATACAGTTCATAAATAATATTTTATATTTCATTGGGGTACCCATGTTTGAGTGTAGCATTTATATACTGTTAAATAACTCATACAGTACAAAACTATCCGGAATTTGTGACATGATTTCGATTTTGTGAGACTCGCCCATATCCACTATCATACGTGTTACAATGCCCCCTCTCAGTACAGAATAATTGTAATCTTCTTCTTCGTAGCCTTATCCCATTATGAGGGGTCGGCTTTCAATCTACCCTGATTTGGCTGATCAGCGATATTTACACGGAGCGATTGCCATCTGCCCTCCGAGACCCAACTAGTGGGACTATCGGCAACCTAAGGGTAAGCCCAGTTTTGTCAGATTTTTCAGGCTTCTGACTGCCTGTAACGACTGTCAAATCAATCTGATATTCAAATGACACCCGGAACCGCCAGCTTAACGTGCCCTCCGAAGCACGGAGGAGATCAGATGTTATAATTCGAACACCCATCCAAGGCTCAACCGAGCCGAATATCGGGCGTCTTACCAACTAGGTTACGACCTCCTCCAAACGAATAATTCCAACGAATATTTCTAATCTGAATCAGTATAAATCAATAAATAGTTCATTACTGCCGCGGTCTCTAATGAGTGTGTTGTTGACCGCGTTGTTGATGGCCGAAAGCGCGGCGCAGCGCAGCTCCAGTCCTCCACAGCGTGGTCAGCATTGCAACTCTTGATGGACAAGCTAAAATAAAGCTTCGCTTTATAGCGAAATAATGACAACATTCAACATTAAACTTTTTTGAGTAAAATAATATTATAATTCTGTCCGTACGAGTTATAAATCGCAATGTTTACCCCGCTGGCTTATTGCCGTGAAATTCGTGGGGTTCGGTGCCGTAAGGTTATTCGCACAATAAAAACGGGCTGGGAATCAAAATGGCGATCAAATTCTGCCACTGGTTTTCTGGTTGCAAGGACGGCTGGCCATCCGTGAGGTCCCAAGTTTAATTCCCGGCTCTGTCATTTAGATTTTGATTTGTGGTGGTAGAGCCAAGCTGTGGCCAATTGACTGCAGCTAATATTAGTACTACCACCCGAAATCGAACCAATTTTCGAAAGACATGTGAATTCCACCCGCACTGGGCAAGCGTGGTGGATTATGGCCGGAATCCCCCTTTCATTGAGAGTAGGCCCGTGCTCAGGAGTGGGACGTTAAAAGGGCTATATATTATTATGATTTAAGTTCTATTTACGCAAATAGCCGCCGGTAATGTGACTCTTAAGCAATCGTACTGTAAGCTGTAAGCCACCTTATTGAATCGAATCCCTTTAACCCCCGCTAAGGGCCGGGCGTGCGAATATCGACTGACGCATTACTCTACACTTTATAAACACCATTTATATAATAATAATAATAATAATATCCTGGGACATTTATTACACACGGCTACCTGATCCCAAACTAAGCAGAGCTTGTACTATGGAAACCAGATAACAGATATTACTACATATACTACTTTTTTATTTGTAAATACATACTTAATATACATATACACCCAGACTCTGGACATACAGACATGTTCATGCACACAAATGCATGTCACGGGTAGGAATCGAACCTACGACCTGCAGCGTGAAAGTCGCCTCCGCGCCAACCACGCTAACGGGCCCGTCATATAATTCCAATTTTATTGTAACTCAATGGAACTACTTGAGTATTTTATTTGCAATGATTTGTTCAAAATCTGCTTGCACTAATCCACCAAGCCAACTAGGAACTCGGATGGAATGCGGCTGCCCCGCCCGCACACCCGCCACCGCCTGCGGCTTCCCGCCCGCCACACCTCCCGCACACCGTCACCGCCTTTTTGTGCGGGTGACGTCACATTTGACAGGTTCCTAGTTGGCTTGGTGGAGTAGTCATTGACCGCCTGGCGTAGTGGTTCGAGCGTAGGCTGCTCGGCCCACAGCTGATTCGATAAACATCAGAGAAAAATTTCAAAAACGGCCGTTTCAGAATTTGCCCCGGTCTGGGCGTCACTAGCAACGTCCCCAGTCCATTGTACGGTACCCCTATGATTAGGTAAATGTAACGTCACGACTTTTATACCCATTCGGGGGTAGTCAGAGGCTTGAGTGGCCATACACCACCACATTGTGGATTAACCAACTCAAAGCCCACGTTTCACCAGATAGTCAGCACCCAACGTGACAGGTGGTGAACCTTGTCGCCGTGTATACAGGAACTGACTGACTGATTAGGTATACAAGCATTAACCCTCAAATATATAGAAATTTACGATGGACTTACACTGGCATTACAAATCACTTCTGTGACCAGAAACTTTCTGCAAAACTATTGTAGACTAGCTTAAAATCTCTATTAATTTGGTGGTATTTTTTAAGCGAGCGATTCCTTTGTGATTGAAAGCATCTATATGCTACGGAAACTGCTTAACATCAGGAGGGCCGTATGCTTAATTGCCACCGTAGTCACATAAAAAAATACAAATGGGACGATCTCAGTGACATCCTAAAATGTAGTTCATTAATTTAGAAAACCGTACTTTTTCATGAAGACACTGTCATTCTATAAAAGTATAAACCTACATCAAGAATATAATTTTTTTATCCAATTTATTTGAAGCACGTTCTACGTGTAAGATAAGGACGCCACGATGCGGCACATCAAAGTTAAAAGGGAGTTTACGTCGGATGCATACTTAATTTGGCAGAAAGTGTACGTTTTTATTATAAAAAGTACTCGTGAGCCCATGATGCTAACTGTGGATTTACTCCAGCGTCGCCCGCTTCCCCCTCCCCTCCCTCCATCCCACTCCCCTTCAGTTCGGCAACTTGTGAGCAATGCCTTTGCCTTTGGTATTTTCAAGCATCTATAGGCCGCGGTTACTGCTTAACATCAGGCGGCATATACGCTTGTTTGCCGCCTCAGTTCTATAAATAAATATTAGAAATCATTGGTTTTCCAGTGGTTATACACTAACAGATTAGGGCCCAAGACATTTTTCTCCAATATTGTTTAATCACTACTGTCATTTAGTAGGGTGCAAGTGCCATTTACTGTGCACGGACTGTGGACGACTAAACAGGCATATTTTTTTATAATAATGACAAAATAAAAGAGTTTTTAAATGCTATGTACTTTGTATTTCATTATGCATTAGTAACAGAGGAAGTCGTGACGAATAATTTATTTTTATGGCAGCAAAAACTACAATGAACACAATTACTTAGCGTCATTCACCTCAATAACGGCTCATTAAGGTCATAGCTAGTTGCTTTACAGATTTATCCTAAGCATATCTTCACGACTGATGCTATAAGGTACTTCGTATGCATACCGTCACAATTGTTCTTATGCTGAGAATTTTTTTATCATCGCCATCGTTTTAGTCATAAAGATATTTGCATGGATGATAACTCGGGTTTTTACCCTTTTTATTTGTTTTTGTGATGCGTGATTTTGAAATCTGTTTTGTACATGTAAATATGAATAATTTAAAAAATATAATATGTAATTCCTAACTACCAATAAAATACCCACATTTACCTAAGGTTCTGCTTAAATTGATATAAGTAGGTAATAAACCTACGTAAGCGCTGGTTTCCTCCAAAAGCGGTGCCGTCATATAACGGCCGCACTAGAACATTGGCTAAGTAAAAAACGGTGTCCAATACCGCTCTCTAGGAAACCGCGCCATAGTTTACAACACGTTTACATAGCCAATGTTCTAGTGCGGCCGTTATATGACGGAGGCATTTGGAGGAAACCATAGCATTACTGAAAATATATTGAACCTATTTTCATAAAATACATAATAAATATTGGGATACTTGAATCCAACAGAAATCCATCTTTTCGACGATTAACGTTATTTAATTAGAATACTAATAACATTTATAAAATAATTTTAAAAAGTATTTTTTTTTGTTTCAGGTATGTAACACGAGAACATTTATTTAAGGTTTTATTTGCGTTATATGTAAGTACTACTACTATATCTACTATAATTACCTAATTGAACTCGACAAATTTGTATGACTAAATTCGAAAATCGATTATCCAATGAATCGAAATCAACGTTCGATCTTCAAATCCAACCGGATGATCGCATGCGAGATACATGTAAACACACCCTTATCTATTCCAAAACTGACACTTCTGATAATGATGTCAATCGGCCAAGACTCAAAGCCGAGAAACAAGTTTCGACCAAAAAAATATATAATGTCGATAGCCAAGTCATTTATAAATATAATGTCTTAATTAGCTAAAATAAGATTAATTATGTACATCGACGCGGATGTTTTTCGGTACTGTTAAGTGTTGCCAGCCGATAAAAGGAAGTTATTAATTTGATCTGTCAATACTGGGGTTTGTAGGCTTGGCTTTAAAAGGCTATTTTGGTTTAGTTTTAAAGTTATCGCTTCGGGTTTTTAATTGATAGAGATATTTTATTAACGGGATACAATTCTTATTAAAAATCTGTGTTGTTCTAAGGAACAGAGGGATCACATCTTCAATAGGGATCACCATGGACCAATTACTAAGGGGACTGGCCCTAAGCAACTCGGCCGAGTGGTCGGCCTAGTACTAACATCGACATAATTCGAAGCTAGTAGTTCAACTATTTACCGGTAGATAGAACAATGAAAATGAAAAAACAATGACCACGTTTTTTTTCATACATATATCTAATAAGGGCACCTCTTTCTTTAGTCTTTACTATGTGGGGATCACTTAGATATAAAATAAAGTTAAATAAGGTGATGAAGACAACCAGGGGGCTTACCACAAGCTCTTATTGCGATTCAATTATAGGAACGTTTAACGACGTTTTAATGACGTTTCTTATTGTCATGACAATAAGGTACGTCATTGCACAAAATGTCGCTGAAACGTTAATACGTTCCTGTAATTGAATCGCAATAAGAGCTTGTGGTAAGCCCCCTGTAGTGATATCTTTATAGCTCAGAAAAGGAGACTAAGCAAGAAGAAAAAAAAAAAAAAAAAATTTAGTTAGTTTTGCATTGTTTTAATTAGAATATTTTTCTACGTAAAACTTTCTGAAATTAAATTTCAAGCGTCTATAGGCTAGGATAACCGCTTAACATCAGGTGGGACGTACGCTTATTTGCCACCTTTGAGGTATAAAAATAAAAAATATAACTTGGCTTAAAAAAAACTTAAAATTTTCCGGCCGCAATATAAAGTATCATTATTTTTAATACTGTATAGATAAATAAATAATTGCTTGTAATTTATTTAGCGGTAAAAGCACTTTAAAATGCCGTCGCTATATTTTATCCATTGACTCATCAGAGTTGTTTAAACAAGTTGTAAATTAAGCAATTTAAATGTATTAGCTTTACAAGCTTTGTTATGTGACTGAGGTGGCAAACAAACGTACGGGCCGCCTGATGTTAAGCTCTTACCGTAGCCTATAGATGCTTGCAATACCAAAGGCATCGCTCGAACGTTGCCGGCATAAAGGGGAGTGGGACAGAGGGAGGGGCAGGGGAGATTTGGGTTGGGCTTCCGACTCTCACTCATCGTACGAAACGCAGCTGTAATAGCTACTTTACGCCGATCTTCTGTGAGAGGGTGGTACTACCCCGGTCGAGCCGGCCCGTATATGAGCTGCAGTCAATTAACTACACCTTATCTCTACCAATGAATCATTAAGGGTACTTAAGTACCCAAGTGTGGTCCCTAGATTTCAGGAAAATTTTTGCTACTGTATTTGACGAGTGAATGGATGCGTTTACAAGCCCCTAGCCGCCGCGCCGGAGCCATCAGTTTTGGCATTATGTCAAAGCGTTCTAACGTCAAATCTGTCTGCTTGGTTGCACCGCTCATCTCTTGTAGATAGCCATTTGAACGTAGGCAGTGTTCATCTATGATAGCCAAGAATATAATTAATAATTATTAATTAGTATTATTACATGTAACGTCACGACTTTTATTCCCATTCGGGGGTAGTCAGAGGCTTGACCACACTGTGGAGGTATTAACCAACTCAAAGCCCACGTTTCACCACACAGTCAGAACCCAACGTGACAGGTGGTGAACCGTGTCGCCGTGTATACAGGAACTGACTATTACCTAATCCCGAGGGATAGGTAGGTTTCCTCACGATGTTTTCCCTCACCGCATTATTACATATTATGTAATAATACTATTTATTACATCTCATTTAAGCAGGTAATAATCATAAAATATTTTAGTAGCGTACCCACTGATGGTGTTAATAATAAATACATTTTCTATTATTAATTTCAGTAATTTATCTCTTGTGATATTGAACAATTTTCTGGGCATTTGGTGCGTCCAGATGCGTCGCATACCACGCCCGAGTAATTATGTTATGACATCTATGCGTTCCGACGTTAAAACTGGGTCCTCGGGCGCGGCATGCACCCGAGCAATTAGTTTTGACGTCTGACCACGTATTGTTATAATATGAGTGCTCGGGCGCGCCGCTCGCCTCGTTTAGACGCACCAGTTAAATTGTTGCATGGCTGTGTAAAAAAATCTATAGGATATATTAAAATGAATCCCTATTTCCCGTTATCATGACTTGACGCGAGAACGGCTGGACCAATTGAGATGATTTTTTTAGAACATTCCGTGAAGTTCAAGGAAGGTTCATAGATTTAAACAAATTGGAAATTGCCCGGAAAACGCAAAAAAAAACAATTTTCTCTAAAAAATATGGTTCAGATTACTTTCAATAGATGGCGTAAAGTACGCCGGTGTCAGATGTATTGGCGACTACAATTTCCGGCAATTCCTTTTTTTTCTAATTGTTCATTTTAAATGATCAAACTGGGGTTACAGCATTTTTAATATTTACCGGGAAAGTGGAAGAATGGACGACGAACCAGGGAACGGGGGGGTTTAGTTCTTTTTCGGCTTAAAAGATAATACAACATTTATTAATTCTGAGGCGGTACGAAGTTCGCGGGGTCAGCTAGTTACCAATAATTATACTTTGTAAAGACGCCCATTAACATAATGCGTTGGGACTTGGGACGTCTAACACAATACCTACTTTCTGTAAGTAGTTACCGTGTGAGGCATTCATGGACTCAGAGGTTGTGGTCTGTCATAATAAAAAAAAACTTTGTGGACAGGACAGAACAAGTAGCTAAGTGGTGAGTTTTAGACGGCACGATTTTCTTCAATAAAGACGTCTGGCAAGTGGCAATATATAGAGCATTCGCTGAACGTAAACAATATTTATCGTCGGGGGGGCTAAAATGACACATATAGCAATTCTGAAAAATTATTTTTATAAAAAAATAAAAACCGACTTCAAAAAAACCTGGAGCACTAAAAAGCCTGAAATAATATTTATATTACCACCACTGCTTACCCCATCGGGAAAATCAGGCGTGATGATGTGTTATCGAGTATTTGGGGTCGGTGCCAATCTATCTTCTTACTTTTATAGTAGGTAGACTTGGCATACCAAGATTGGCACCGACTCCAAATACTCGATAACATATCATCACGCCTGATTTTCCCGATGGGGTAAGCAGTGGTGGTAATATAAATATTATTTCAGGCTTTTTAGTGCTCCAGGTTTTTTTGAAGTCGGTTTTTATTTTTTTATAAAAATAATTTTATTTCATGATTTTTAGTGGCGCCATACAAACTTTATGACCCCAAATTACCCCTTTGGGGGTGACTTTTCCAAGATTCCAAAACAAAAGTTTCTTAATTTATTATATGGAGTATACATACTAAGTTTCAAGTCAATCGGACACAAATATATTTTTCTACCGTACTTCTACCCCCTCTTTCCCCATTTGGGGGTAGATTTCCGAAATATTTTTTTTACGGGACCAAAACGACTTAGTCACCTACCAAATAACAGTTTAAAAAGAAAAATTGGTTCATAAACGTTAGAGATAAACGGTAACTCTCCATACAAACTTCAACATCTCGTTTTACCCCTTTGGGGGGTGATTTTACCAAAATCCTGAAACATGAGTTTCATTATTTCTTATGAAAAATATACATATTAAGTTTCAAGTCAATCGGACAAAAAAATTTTTTTCAGACGACCTTCACCCCCCAAGATTACCCCCTTAGGGGTTGATTCTAGGAATTATTTTTTTATGGGACCAACTTGGAGCTGCGATCTACCGAACAGCAAAAGAATTTTTCAAATCCGTTCATAAATGCCGGAGAAATCGGTGAACATACATAAAAAAAAAAAAAAAAAAAAAAAAAAAAAACATACATACAGCCGAACATAGAACCTCCTCCTTTTTTGAAGTCGGTTAAAAAGCAATCAATTTTTCTGATTCGCCAACAGAATCCTTACAATTTCCGTAAAAAATCCGCTAAATTAAGACACATTTTACGCTTTGTGGCGCCATTTTACTGAAATTTAGCGGAATTGCTAAGGATTCTTCTAGAATTTGTTGCTTTAGCAGAATTGCTATTCGGCTGTTTTAGCCAATATAATAGGTATACTAAGGGATGGGTACCGTATGACGATCCCAGTCACTGCGAGATCGGAGCAAAATTACATTATGTTCTCAGACAAATTTAATACTTGCTGGTACAACAAAAGTCGTTCACGTGTCGTGTCCGTCGGTTCTGAAGATCTAACAGTGAAATGCTAATAGATCGCTACCCTACGTAAAATTCGCCGCAAACTAAATAACTTGTTGTACTTATTGCATTCCTTAGATTTTAAAAGCTTAAGGTTTAGTGCCCTTTCAGGTGCGTACCTAATTATACAGTAAATATAAATATAAATATAAATAAATATAACGTCACGACTTTTATCCCCATTCGGGGGTAGTCAGAGGCTTGAGTGGCCATACACCACCACATTGTGGAGGTATTAAGTCAACTCAAAGCCCACGTTTCACCAGATAGTCAGAACCCAACGTGACAGGTGGTGAACCTTGTCGCCGTGTATACAGGAACTGACTATTACCTAATCCCGAGGGATAGGTAGGTTTCCTCACGATGTTTTCCCTCACCGTCAGCGAAATGTAAATTATGCACATAGATGAAAATTCATCCATTGGTGCATGCCTCACCGGGGATCGCACCTGGGACCTTCTGATTGCTAGCCCAACGTGTTCGCCACTAGGCTACAGTCGCTACATTATTACAGTAAATAATGGAAATAAATAAATATCGCCAGACTTCCAACTTCCTACTATGGCTACCATACAATGGACTGGGAGCGATCTCAGATTCCGAAAAGGTCATTCTGTAAACTGGCCAAAATCCCTCTAAATGTGGCAGTAAGTATTTAATTACTACATATATCCTTAGAAGGAATTTGAAGACACTTAAAATAAGAATAAATGATAATAACTAATACTATTCTACTACTCTTCTGCTATAATATGATTATCACTTGCTTGCAGTGAAGGAAAACATCGTGAGGAAACCTGCATGTCTTTAGACACGTGAAATCCACCAACCCGCACCGGGCCAGCGTGGTGGATTATGGCCTGAATCCCCCTCGCATTGAGGGGAGGCCCGTGCCCATCAGTGGGACGTTAAAAGGGCTAAATTATTATTATTATTATTAAAATAAGTACCTACAACTCTTTTACTGATCATCTAAATATAATCATAGACATTAAATTTTTTTAAGGTCTCTTTGGATCCCTATGCCTCGTTTAGAACACATTGAGACCTGTTTAGTTATAGGTTAGTGGGTTCGCAGAAGAGCTATAAAAAGTGACTTGAAAGCTAACTGTGTACTTAGTAGTTTATTATATTTCGCTTTAAGAATGGCTTACTTCAAATAATGCTGAATAAAGCCTTTTAAATGGCCGTTTTACAATGTCAATGGCTCTAACTTTTGGTGTATGGTTCAAGTCAAAAGTGCAAAATAATATTTATGATAAAATATTTTTAGTAGGTAGACCTAGTACTAAACTATACTACCATACTATTATTATATTACCATAACTATACTATTTTATCATAATTATTAAGGGTAGCAATGGAGTTCCAATATTGCTTCTGACTGTTTTAAAAATGGCTATAATCGTTTTCGACCCGGGGTCGTCCGACCCAGTTGTCAGATCGGATGTTATTGGAGAAAAAAGTCGGATGTCCACTGAATAAAAACATACCTTTATCTTACTTGAAAACATACAATTGTGTAGGTATACAAATTGAGATATTTTTAAATATAAATGTATGTTTAACGGAAACCACCCCAAAAACCGTAACTCGTTCCGAATCAAAAATTCTTCGTCTATATCGCCACCGCTCGTACTAAATACCACACGCTCGGTAGCAGCGCAAGCGCACATAAAAACACATTTACAACGTAAATATAGAATTGCGGATGCCACATCTCCGTCCGTTCTCATGCGTACAGTCGCAACGAAAGTTCAATAGTACATAACTAAGGGCCACCGCAGACTTGCTACTTTTAGCATCGGCGATCGGCGATTTTGATGCTGCGTCTCGCTCGTTCGCGCTCGAAGAAACGCGACGCAGCATCGATACGTCACAAAATCGCCGGTCGCCGATGCTAAAAGTAGCAAGCCTGTGGAGGCCCTAAAAGCACATTGTGAATGACTTTAAATTAATGTTGTTGTCACGTGTGTACTGACGTTTATGAGACTGCTTGTTTGAAGAAGCGATGGTAGAGCCAAGCTGTAGCCAAATGACTGCAGTTCATATACGGGCTGGCTCGACCGGGGTAGTACCAAACTCTCACATAAGATCGGAGTGAAGCTATTACAGCTGCTTTGCGTACGATGAGTGAGAGAGCCGGAAGCCCAACCCCCTCCCCCTCCCTCTATCACACTCCCCTTCAGGTCGGCAATGTACGAGCGAGCGATACCTTTGGTATTGCAAGCATCTATTACTACTAGTGGCCGCCGAGTGGTCGAAATTCGACCATTATTCATTTAAATTGAAGGTTGAAACGTTAGTAAGGTTCTATTGACAAAGACCAACCTTCGATTTAAAACCTCTTTCATACATCAATCACATATCGTCCCTCCTCCGAAGACTAAAACCTTTCATAATGTTTGAAAAAGTACTGGCCTTTAAAAAAACAAAGTGACAGTGTCAAAAATATCAAAAAGTCTACGTCAGTATATATGTGTGTATATGTGAATATGTGAAACGTCAAACCAACGACCTTCCTTGACCGAAGGGTGAAATTGTATGTAGTGTAAGTAACATTTTCTTTTATTAACCTACCTATCCCTCGGGATTAGGTAATAGTCAGTTCCTGTATACACGGCGACAAGGTTCACCACCTGTCACGTTGGGTTCTGACTATCAGGTGAAACGTGGGCTTTGAGTTGGTTAATCATACACCTCCACAATGTGGTGGTGTATGGCCACTCAAAAAAAAAACCTCTGACTACCCCCGAATGGGGATAAAAGTCGTGACGTTACATTTACATTTTATTTTTAATTTAGTGCACTTATAATGTACTTTTTATGAAAATATATGTACAGTTTATGCAGTCAATCGGCATGTAAACTTTTACTATGCCAAATTTCATACTCCTCCGTCCGCGCTAGTGATGTGCCGAGTACGCTATTTTTGGTACCCGAGTATTCTGGTACTCGTTAAAAAAAGAATCGAGTAAGTACTCGAGTCAGAGGACTCGGACAGGTACTCGAATACTTGTAATGAGTACTCGAGTACTTAATAGGACTCGAGTACTTTTGTATTATGTATTTTTGACCACTCAAACGTCCGACCTTCACATTTAATTACTGCGTTGTACTTGCACTCGTGAAAATTGGAGAAAATGGCGAAAATTTTGTGCGAGAGCCCCGATTTATAACGTATTTTCTAAAAAACTACAACTGTTACAGCAAGTACTCGGAACCCGTATTCGAGTACCGGGTACTCAAGTTCTATAATCTGAGTACTCGAGTACACGAGTACTTACTAAGTACTCGGCACATCTCTAGTCCGCGCATCTTCGAAAAACAGGTACCGAACGGATTTGCTTCACGTATTAATGCTATGATGATGATGATTACTTAGCTGCGTTTCCCTCCAACCCCCCCTTGCCTCCCTCCCTGGCTTCCCTCTCTGTGTTCCCGTCTACTTCAGGTCGGCAACGTGCCAGCGATTCCTTTGGTATTATGACTATGAAAAATGCTTAATATCAGACGGGTAAGCTTGTTTACCGTCCTACTTATTATGAAAAATAAACTGTTCAGGAATAAAAACCAATACAAATTCACTATCTTACCTACACCGATACGCGAATATTCCAAGCGAAAGGTGAACGTGAAAATACCTTAGTAATCCTTCTGAAATAACTCGAAGCAATTACCCCCAAATAAATGTCCCGGACGACGTACCATCGAAAACGAAACGGTCCAAGGAATATGAGAAAAAGTCGCGAGCGAGAGTTGAAGTAATAAAATAAGATTCCGTACGAAATTCTTTGAGTTTTATGTGACTATGGCAAACAAGCAGTTACCGTAGCCTATACATGCTTGCAATAACAAAGGCATTGCTCGAACGTTAAAGGGAAATGGGACTCTCGGAGGGGGGGGCTTCCAGATCTCCCACTCGTCCTAGGAAACATAGCTGTAATAGTTACTTTACGTCGATTTTCTGTGAGCGGGTGGTAGTACCCGCCAGCGCGGGTCACGTGCGAGCTGCCGAGCCAGCATGTACACAAGCTACAGGCAATTAATTGTCTTCAGTTGGGCTCTATAAGTACCACCAATGAAAATATATGATGCTTATAAATGACGGGCCCGTTGGCGTGGTTGGCGCGGTGGCGCCTTTCACGCTGCAGGTCGTAGGTTCGAGTCCTACCCGGGACATGCATTTGTGTGCATGAACATGTCTGTATGTCCCGAGTCTGGGTGTATATGTATATTAAGTATGTATTTACAAACAAAAAGTAGTATATGTAGTAATATCAGTTATCTGGTTTCCATAGTACAAGCTCTGCTTAGTTTGGGATCAGATAGCCGTGTGTAAAAAATGTCCCAAAATATTATTATTATTATAAATGTAACAATGAACTGGGGGCGATCCCAGTGTCACCCAGACCAGGGCAAGCACGAAAAGGCCATATCCGAAAATTACATTACATTTGCCGTCAAATAGTCTCGTAGGTACATACTAGCAAACCCATTAATAAATCAAACCAAATTGTTTATTGTGGTACATACTTAGGTTACAAAGATCTTAGATAAGTGATGCTTTATGTCCAGATATGACCAGCCTCAAGGGCGCACATTACTTAATAATATTGTAAGCCCTTAATAAATACAGCACCTTTAAATACGGAACCCTAAAAGCCCCTTCAAAATCTTGATAAGCCGCGTGGGGCGGCGACAACGACGAAAAGGGCCAAAAAAGCGTCGATGCCTCGAAGGTGTCGCCATAAGCGTGTATTTTTATCTCGTCTCATGAATACAGATCAATCAAACGCTTTTGAGAAATTAAAATTTTAAACAATGACCTTTGGGAGTGTGCTTGTCTGCTGTTGGGAGGTCCAGCTCAGAGGGAGCTTGTTTGTTTTATTGTACGTGACGTGGCAAGGAGGGGGGTGTAATGGGATAAAAGATAATGTACACTATAACGAATAGTGTTCATTCTATTACCTGCCACGAGTTGACCTGCTATGAGTTATTTTTTTTACAAATATTTATTACTAGCTTCTGCCCGCGACTTCGTCCGCGCAGAATTTATCCCACGGGAACATACTATCCATACATACTATATATCGGGATAAAAAGTAGCCTATGTGCTATTCCAGACTACAATCTATCTCTGTGCCAAATTTCGTCCAAAGATCCGTTCAGTCGTTCTGGCGTGATTGAGTAACAAACATCCATCCATCCATCTAAACTTTCACATTTATAATATTAGTAAAAAATGTAATGTAACGTCACGACTTTTATCCCCGTTCGGGGGTAGTCAGAGGCTTGAGTGGCCATACACCACCACATTGTGGAGGTATTAACCAACTCAAAGCCCACGTATAATATTAGTGGGATTAAATATTTTTGAATATTATGTATTTTATTTTTAAATAATTATTTTACACAAATCGGAGAGAGATTAAGCCTCGCCATACACGGACTGCTTGTAGCTGTCGGAACGGACAGCTCTAGAGCAGTTGGTTGCAGTCGACCGCATCGACAGCCCGCCGACTGCTTGGCGTCAAGCAGTCGGCGGGCTGTCGCTCTAGAGCTGTCCGTTCCGACAGCTACAAGCAGTCCGTGTATGGCGAGGCCAAGATCCCTAGACCCCTAGTCTGGACCCCTCCATAGCCTACCCAAAAATATTCATATTCGCCAAATATGAACCTTTCCTATCCGTGCACGTTTTTTATGTAACTGTAACGTCACGACTTTTATCCCCATTCGGGGGTAGTCAGAGGCTTGAGTGGCCATACACCACCACATTGTGGAGGTATTAACCAGCTCAAAGCCCACGTTTCACCAGATAGTCAGAACCCAACGTGACAGGTGGTGAACCTTGTCGCCGTGTATACAGGAACTGTTGTTTTTTAATCCAAATAAAATAGTAGATGTATACCATTTGTGTATTGTTAGAGCCAACCAAGTAAAAGCTATAACTACACCCGTATGTTTAAGTAGTTATAGCTTATTAAAATCACATTCTAATTACTCCACTGACGAACTGTTATAACCGGATTTCCAACAAAAAGCGGTTCCCATACCTTCATTACACTCCGCATAGTTTTCATAATAAAGCGTTAAATTTTAATTAAAAATTGCCTGCGCCCGCGCAGTCGCGCAAAAAATGGCGATGGCCGAGAGCCGAGAGCCGAGGATACCCGAACGCTTGGACGCTATTATGCGTAATTACTCAATCGCCGAAACGCGGAATGCTTTCGGCCGACTTTGAAACAGGGTTTGTGTTTTATGCCATATACGGGATCAGATTATAGTTGAATCATTGATAATGCGTAAATCGGGGATTCTGTAGTGTCGTTAACGCCTCGGCTTATTTGTTGTGGTCGGAGTTATTTCGTAATAGGTTTTATTGTTTATCTTAATGGCTAAAAAGTTTTTTTGAGATGCTTCACGAACATTTCGGATAAACTTTGGCCAGATTTTAGGCTATTACAACGTTATAAAGATTGAGTCAACATTGTGTGTCAATATTCAGAAGATTCGATAGGTATGTCACAGATTTACCCCCAAACATATAGAGATTTTTAAATAGTTAACAATGATTTTCAAAGCATTTTTAGGAGGAAAGTGATTTGAAATGCCTGTGTAAGTCCATCATAATCATACCCAATATACCGAACATACCCAAATCTCTTTAAAAGTAGGGTGAACAGGCATCTTCTGGGTGCGCTCCACCGTCGACCTCATCTTTGCCCCTGCGGCAAGGTCAAGAGCAAGCCCATTTTGAATTTAAAAAAAACATAACTTCCTATAAGTTTGAGGATAAGTTTATACCTTTGGTAACAGTGTTATATTTTATATCGTTAAATAAACTACACTGTGGGTTATACCAATCACATAAAATATGTACCTTCCAGATATCATGACATGTTGATAAGTTATAGCTTAGACAGTGTATTGATTATTCAGTCTCAATTAATTTATATTATATTTAAATCTACGCTAAAATCAACTTGACTAGATAGTGAAATCAGGTGTAGATCTGTTGACAACTCCTATGTTCGTTACAGCCAAGATAAATATCAAATGTAGGCAAATTTATGCGAATTTATAATTACAAAATTGCAGGCTCTGAGCTAGATTTAACTTTAGTTTGTAGCGATGAAATCATCGCTGATTATACAATCGATTAGTTAATCGTTTTCTAATTTTAATTGGAGTTTAATTTTAATTCCATTTTTATCTTCGGTACAGGGGCAAAACTATTCTGGACAAAAAAAATACAAGTTGATTAAGAAAAAATAAAAAGTTTTAACACCTGATAACCAAAGCTAGAAATAATCGATATTCAAGACAGTAAAACCCGTATATTAATAAATCGATCTCAAGCTTGAGATCGAACTTGAGGTGCTGTTTTTGACAGATCCATACATTAAACGTCAAAACTGCATCTTAAGATCGATCTCAACTTTGAGATGCATTTATTAATACGAGCCTAAGACAGGTAAAAAGATCAAGTTTTCAATTCTATTCTCAGCAACAAGGATTATTGATGGCACCATACGACACGCAGCGTTTAACTGTGACTAATCTCGCGAATCGACCGCCCGCGGTAACTGGTTATTAGTATTTATCAAAATCAACGGGAACTGCCTCATGCAGTGTTCAGACTGGGCTGGAATCCACCTACCACTCCTGCCTCCCTAGCCAAGTGGTTTCGTCTACAAGCGTTTCTACAAACCGCTACGCTCAAATGTATGGAAATGACATTACAAGTTGATAAGTAGATCTCGTGACTTATGTCATTTTCATAGATAGCGTAGCGATTTGTAGAATCGCTTGTAGACAAAGCCACTTGACTAGCAGGGCTGGCGCAATCGCCTGATCTGTGGCCTGATCTTCTACGCAGCTACATATAACTGAGGCCCAATTTCTTTAAAGTCCTTCTTCTTGGGACTGTGACTGGCCAAACCAAAGTCATATCTCTTCGATATCATCCCTTATTGAGTGTCTGCTTGAGGACCATGTCACCAACTTCAAGGTGTCTTTGAACTATTCGCACGAAGCTGAAACTCTAAGCACTTTTCATATATAAATGATCTATCCAGGCAGAATCGCTGATTTAAAAAAAATGCTACTTACAGCAGTATTTCTACTAGTTAGTGTTTAGGGAACAGTTCTCTTTATCGCACCCAAAGAAATAGCTTGTCAGCAGGGTCTATGGTATAGAGCCGATTAGAGCGAAGACTGCGGAAGTCTGGACAGAGCTCAACTGGAGAAATAATACGACAACGTTGAGGTTAAAAGCAGTACTTTTGAAGGGAGATCAATTACAAAGACTCGGCTTCCGATTATAAATTAATTTATGAGGCTTGACTTATGTATAATTAAAAGAACAGAGGGCCTACTCTGTTTCAAACGAAAACGAAATTTCGGACGAAATTCGCGTATTTCCTACTACGTTTCTCATTGATTCCGACATTTCTCACAAACAAAAATGGTTTGACGTCTTCGTAGTCGTCGAATTTAAACGTCAAACAATTTTCGTTCGTAAGATATTCGGGATCAATGAAAAACGTAGTAGGAAATACGCGAATTTCGTCCGAAATTTCGTTTTCGTTTGAAACAGAGTAGGCCCTCAGGAACCTTTATCTTTTTATGTAACTAAAGGTGGCAATCAAGTGTACGACCCTTCTGATGTTCAGCAGTTACGGTAGCCTTTAGATGTGTGCAATACAAAATAGTTGTCATATTTGCCGTGAATAACGTGTTAATTCTTTTTCTAGTTATCATAGTTTAGCGGAAAAGGGAAGATGAATTGTATGCCTGGTAGGGTCAGACCGCTATTCCCCAATGGTTGTTGACGGGGTCTTCTAGGTGTATATATATCGATGTGCCTCGTAAATTTTGATATCGTGATTCAGGATTTCTATGAATTATCGCAGATTGTACTAAAGCGTGCACTCAGCGCCATCTATTGGTAGCGTCCTGAATGCGTAGTATGTAGCGAGATGTGAGGTCCATTTACACAATTTATTTACCTATGTACTGACAACAACATGAAAGGATAATGTTTCATCGCCAGATCGATGTACAAATAAATAGCTGGTGTTGCCATTTATTAAAAATTGTACACAGGAAGTTCTAAATAACAATCAAATATACAAACAGCGGTAATAATTCAGGAGTTAAGCATCCCTTTCGCGTTTTAATTGAAACTGCGGTCCGCGGCCGTAATTCCGTTATGCGAACTACCTGTCATCGCTTGTAGTGTAGGACTAAGCACAACATAGTGATGGGGCGAAATTGTTATCGATTTAAAATATCGATATTCCGAAATTTTTTGTGAAAACTTAGGAGATGCGTCACAGCATCCAATTGCACTTTTTTTTTAAATCTGCAGATGCGTTTCATTATTCCTCCTGACCAGCTACATCAGCTCGGTGCAGCATCAATTGGTGAATTAAAAACGAATACACACATAACGTACTTTAATTACTATAAATTAGGCTATTTATCTTGAAAACGGAGCTCGAGAGGTGTCAATACCTAATTTAATGTCATTAGCAAGAGGATATTATTTCAGATTATGTTATTAAATATACTTAAAGACACTGGCAGAACAGCTTCCTACTATCTTACTAATAATATTATAAATGCGAAAGTGTGTGTGAATGTTTGTTACCACGTATCTCCATAACTACTAAACCGATTTTAATGAAATTTCAGACGTAGACAGTGTAAGCTCTGGAATAAGACATAGGCTTATCTTACATATCAATTTCCACGCGGGCGAAGCTGCGGGGCACAGCTAGTTTTAAATATATCGACAGGTAGATCATCCCATCACTATTCAGCTGGACACAACACAGACCCTGCGCGGGCGTGGCGATGCTCTATCTTCAATCTAAACGGAGTAACTGCTGGCCATTCTTGGATACCAGATTCTAACGATCCTTGTCAGAACTAGTTCAGTACCTTGGATTCACTCGTGTTAGAAGAGTGAATTTTAAAAGGAAATAAAAAATATATAAAAAAAATCGAAAGACATGGGATATCCAACCCGCACTGGGCGTCGCGAATTATGTATGGCCTGAATCCCCTCACATTGAGGCCCGTGCCCAGGAGACATTCAAAATTACCATTTAGGCTAGATTTCAAATAAAAAATATGATTTTCAGAATTTTTGTAAATGCACCTCCTTGTAAGTTTGTACGGAACCCTTAAGGTGCGAGTCCTATTCGCACTTCTCCGGGTTTTAAATTATTTTGAATCTTAGCAAAAAACATTTTTATAGTTCATATAGATCTTTAAGATCTCTATAATAAGATTATAACATCCCATCTCATTACCAGCCTTTCTAACCCAACCTTAACCACGCGTCAATGCCGCTCACGAAATTCCCACAGTCGTCATCAAATAATATAGAATTAAAATCTATCGCATACCTCATAGTGGTCATGACCGCATGCGGCATTACGCAACGTACCCTAATTACGATGTAATGAAGCGAAATTACAGTATTCGGTGTTCTAAACTATCATAAGTGCTAGTTTTATGCAAATTGATTACAGAAATTGTTAGTAGCAGTGTGGTGATTGAAAAATGTGTTGGAGTCATAGACATGACATGAGAGCCGTAAGCCCACCCCCCCCTCCCCCTCCCTCCATCCCACTCCCCTTCAGGTCGGCAATGTGCGAGCAATACCTTTGGTATTGTAAGCATCTATAGGCTACGGTAACTGCTTAACATCAGGCGGGCCGTACGCTTTTTTGCCACCGCAGTCCTATAAAAAAAAAAACATATATATTGGTGGAGTCCAGCTGTACCCAATTGCCTGCAGCTCATAAGGGCTAGCTTGAACAGGGTGGAACCACCCTCTCAAAGAAGATCATAGCGCTGATAGCCAGCTGCAATCACTGACCGGTAAACGATCAGAGGCTAAGCAACGCTTGGCAAGTCAGTCTGAGATGGGTGACCATTTAGTGGTATTTGAACTGAGCGTCTCCGTGCTTTGGAGGGCACGTAAGAACTCGGTCCCGGTTGTTATCATCTAGGCAGTCGTTAAGCCTTGTCAGAGGCCTTCGGGCGGCTTGAACAACTCTGACACCAGGTTGGCCACTAACCATACGATAAGAAGAAGAAGACAGAAAATCGGCGTAATGTAGCTGTTACAGCTGCGTTTTGTAGAGTGAGAGAGCCGGAAGCCTCCCCTTTCTCTCCCTCTGTCCCACTCTCCTTCAGGTCTGCAACGTGCAATTGATATCTTTGGTATTGCAAACTACTACCGCTTAAGACGATACAAGAAAAAAATGAATTTTAGTTTCGGGGTGTGGCTAGCGTCGCGTGAGCTGCCGAAGGATATATCCCTCTCGCTTAGCTAGGACAGAACAGCTATGGAGTAGACTATAGTATAGTTATTTTTTGAAGGAACAATATTGTTTAATTCGTACAATTAAAATAATATGTCCCAGTGCACCTTTTAAAATAGATGAAATGGATGAAAATATTCAAATATATTTTTTTCGTTTTATATGGGATTTTTATGTCGAGTGTATTTTAAAAAAATAATTTAATTTCTATGTTGTTTTTATTGCTGAAGACAAAGTAAGTCAAAAGAAGACAAACGATACCTACAATATGCTGATAGATACGTATAACAATATTTCGATCGTATAATAGCCTATAACCAGCGGACGATCCAGACGCGTCCAACGATATCTCATTAGTCAAATTATTATGATAAAAATAGTTTGGACGTTATACGGGAGCAGATGAACATACATACATATCGGTCAAAATCATAACCCTCCGCCCACCGTAGTCGGGTAAAAATGTACATACTCTGTGTCAGTGACTGACTGCCGGATATGAGTATCTTTTTCATGTTTCGTAGGCAAAGGAATACTTTGGTACTTAACTTCGATGCCGATCATGAAGTCATCAGCGGTGTCATAATATTTATTTTTACCATATTTAATTTATTTTTTAATTTAATTTTCAGTTTTTATTAATTTTATTGATTTAACCATGCATTTATTTATTGTTTATGTTTTTATCTTTATTTTTTTATCTATCAAAATCACCCTTAGACTGGTTACCGCCACAGGTGACAAGAGGGCTGGCTCTTTCCTTGCTCAAAAAATTCGCTTGACAACAGGAACAGCTTGAATACAGGGAGGACATGCAGCCAGTATCCCACGCGGACGGTATTTGTTTAATTAGGGGTAGGTTTTTATTTTATTGTATTTTATTTTAATTTATGTTATATTATATTGTATTTTAATGATAAAACATGAAAAATAAAAAATATTTTTTTATTTTTTTTAATTTAATTTTACTTTTATTTATTGTTTTATATTTATTGTGAAATTATAATAATTTTAATAATCAATATCGGACTATGTCTGAAACAAATACATTGAATTGAATAATTTAAATACAAAAATTATCACATTAACTCGTTAAATCACGGTTTACACCCGCTAGAACGAAAAAGATCCTAACATGGTAGGTAGGACCTGAGGGTTGGCCAGTTAATTACTTAAAATACACTATATTTATTTCAAGAAAACATTCATAAGATCTGAAGGCGTCGGACTCGCACATAAAGGGTTCCGTACCACCGTAGAATAAACACATCAAAAATATCAAGTTTGAGACTTGATATTTATTTTTAAATGTTATTATATTTTTAGTATTTGTTCTGCACCGGCAACAGAAATACACATTCAGTGAAAATTTCAACTCTCTACCTGTTACGGTTCGTGAGATACAGCCCGCGCTGACAGACGGACAGACAGACAGACGGACAGCGTAGGCCTAGTAATAGGGTCCCGTTAGCACCCTTTGGAACCCTAAAAAGTAGCCTATGTTCTCCGCCAAGACCCAGTCTATCTCCATACCAAAATTCATCAACATTGGTTCAGCGGTTTAGCCGTGAAAAGGTAACAGACAGAGTTACTTTCGTTTATAATATAATAGATTGAATAGGACGGACAAACATTTTCCTATCCATATCTGTAATGTTATTTTTTACGATAATTTATTGATGTATGATATATTTATTACTTGCCCATCCATACCTACAACAAACGCAATAAAGCGACTCCATTGTTTTGACAAGCAATGTATTCCCACTGTCGGCCCAAGACCATGCTGCAAGTATATAACAGTAAGCGAAATAGGGAGTTTTTACAGAAATGACACGAATAACTATGAAATGACACAAAATGACAAGAGATGACACAAAATGACAAGAGATGACACAAAATGACAAGAGATGAAAAGAAATTACACAAGACAAGGAAAAGCAAACGAAAATCACGCTGCAGTGCAGGTCGTAGGTTCGATTCCTGCCCAGGACATGCATTTGTGTGCATGAACATGTCCGCATGTCCCGAGTCTAGGTGTAATTAAGTGTATATTTAGTTTGTATTTACAAACAAAAAGTAGTATATGTAGTAATATCAGTTATCTGGTTTCCATAGTACAAGCTCTGCTTAGTTTGGGATCAGGTAGTCATGTGTAAAAGAATTTCCAAGGATATTTATTTATTTATCATAGGCGTCGGCGGACTGTAAATACTGTACTGTACCTGTAATGTGGCACGACCGTAATATTTTTTCGTAATATTTTTTAAAAAATCCTTCACAGGTCCGACGTCGAACAAGTCCGAGCGGACACTGACAATACAAAGTTAGAGAGAGACATGGTTAGTTCAAGTACTTAAAATGTGAGATGGCGATATTGTGCGCGCGCTCGGAAATAAACAACGTAAGCGCCAAACCACATTTACTTGAATTAAAAAAAAACTACTTCATGAATTAAAATATGGTTGAAGGGTAGTTTAGATATCATTATTTGCTATGTTTTAGATATAATTTCGTGATCTAAATCGTAAAAACATCGTGGTAGCAAGGAAAATTGTAAATAATTAGAGCTCATTTCATAAATTTTTTTTATCGAGAAAATTTCATCAAATCGTGATTTGGATTTAAAGATACTCAAGATAATATAGTCAAAAATCATACATCTAAATATAAGATTCCTAGTCCACATACTTACTTAAAGAAAAAGTAGAATAGAAAATCAACCAAATTTCGAACCCTCCTCTTAAAATTAGGCGGACCGTAAGCTCGTTTACCGCGTAAGGGTAATAATGGTCAGCGGAAATGCATTTTTTCGCAGTCTAAACTGACCCTTAGCTATATAATAATAAATAATAATATCCTGGGACATTTTGTACACACGGCTACCTGATCCCAAACTAAGCAGAGCTTGTACTATGGAAACCAGATAACTGATATTACTACATATACTACTTTTTTATTTGTAAATACATACTTAATATACTTATACACCCAGACTCGGGACATACAGACATGTTCATGCACACACATGTATGTCCCGGGTAGGAATCGAACCTACGACCTGCAGCGTGAAAGGTGCCATCACGCCAACCACGCCAACGGGCTCGTCAAATTAAATTAAATTAATTATATGAATTAAATAATTACAAAGAACTATCATCGCTTGCCATCTTAACACTTAGATTTGTTCAAACATATCCTGTTTTAATTTGTTAAAATTACTGTTCTTTGTATTGTGTTTAAGCGATAATTATAGTAAGTTTTTTTATACTTGTCCTATTTGGTAAGCGAATATGGCGTCCAACGGGGCGATTGCGTAACTTTTTTGTCAATGTTTCAATTGGTTTCGTATATAATTGACACAGGTGAACGAAACCAATTGAAACATTGACAAAAAAGTTACGCAATCGCCCCGTTGGACGCCATATTCGCTTACCAAATAGGACAAGTATAAAAAAACGTACTATACATTGGATATGACTTTTTACGTTCCTGTCGGCGTTCGTCTGCCGTGGGATACGCTTTTCTTAGATAAAGTTAAATATAGGCTGATTATACTTTGCTGGCTTGAGCCTTTGAAGATACGCCGATTTCGTTTGTAAAAAATGGCGAAGTAACGTAAAAGTTCTCATTTGGCATAATTGATGTTCGCACAAGTTTTATTTTAATTATTATATAATTACCTAATGCTTGATGCTGACGATCGCATGGCGTAATGGATCGAGAACTTGCGAGCGATGATTGTGGTATAGCAAGCATCTATAGGATGCGGTGACTGCTTATTATCAGGCGGGCCGTACGCTTATTTATCATCTACGTAATATTAAATATTTAATAATATGGGCTCATAGCAAGTATTTTCAGGGGTGGAATTTCTGGGGAGGCTATAAAACACACCTATTGGTCAAAAAGTCACCAATGAGATCGCGTAATTCAAACAATTCTGCGATGCTATTGGTGGATTTTTAAACGGGTCACGTGATTGCTAGTAGTCGTATATCTACTTGTTCTTATCTTAATACGTGCTAATTAGAAACCTGTAAGCAAGCATGTGGGTGTAGCTTTAGATAATTCTGTTTATCCGACCGCGCTGAAAGTGGGGTAATGAGTTCCGCCAGTGGGCGTGCTATGCGATCTATTTATCAATATCTTTTATATTGACACTGTGAATTAGATATTGAATAGTTCTTAGTGTCTACAAAGTACATATATACATAACGCTCTATCATCGAAAGTAGGTAGAGACGTTCTAATATAACGTAGACAACAAGTTTTTTAAACAGTTACCGTAGCCTATAGATGCTTGTTATACCAAAGGCATGGGATAGAGGGAGGGAAAGAGAAGGGGGGAAACTATTTTTATAAAATAACAAAAACCGATTTAAAAAAACCAAGCCAAAAGTAATATTAAGTACCCTCTCTGCCTACCCCTTCGGGAAATTGAGGCGTTATGGTGTGTTATCGATTATTTGGAGTCGGTCCCAATATCATTTGCCATGTATACTGGGTGAAATCGAAAACGTGGGCAATATTTTAAACGGTAATTCTACACATGATTCAGAATATTTAGGGAATATTAATCAACAAATCAATTGATAAAAATTTATTACCCAGGTAAGGTATAACAGTTAAAATGGTTTGCTTATTTGCTTACCCGAGCGATATTTTTTTATCAAAAGATTTTTTTATTTAGTTTCCAGAATATTCTGAATCATGTGTAGAGTCAGTCATATTTTAAAATATTGCCCACGATTTCGATTTCACCCTGTATATCACCCTTAAAGAAAAAAATAATAATAAAAATAATAATTTAGCCCTGTTAACGTTCCACTGCTGGGCACAGGCCTCCCCTCAATGCGAGGGGGATTTCAGGCCATAATCCACCACGCTGGCCCAGTGCGGGTTGGTGGATTTCACATGTCTAAAGACATGCAGGTTTCCTCACGATGTTTTCCTTCACCGTAAGCAAGCACCCTTAAAGAAGATAAATTTTTGAAATCGTTTTAAAATACAGTTAAATCAGAAATAGAGCTTACGCGCTCTGTTCTCAAAGGATAAGATATGACAATATTAAAAAGAAAAATAAGGTTTAAGATAAGGAAATAAGTCTAATAAAGATACACGCTTGCTATCAGATAAGTCTCAGGTCTCTATTATCTCACACCATCATTCAAGTCCCATACCATTAAAAACCCCATTACAATCCATTAACCGCCATACATTGACCTAAACTAATTTCAAACTGCCTTCATTCAGAGATCAACGTATAATGGTTATAATATTATAACGCTATTATTTAAGCACATTCACGCTACAGAAGCGAGTAGTAACAGCTAAGAATTTCAAACTCTATTTTTAACGGATCAAAGTTTAAATTAAAACGCACGCACCGTCTATGAAATTGTGATTGCATTCTCCCATTCTAACGGAAGTAATTTTGAATTGTAATTTAGTGGAGATAGGGTTCAGTTTGGTGTGTGGTTTAGGAAGGGTTTTCTTGATACTAAAGCCGTGTCAGGTCTAAAAGGCCCGATATTAATTGCAGGCCATTATTTCATGGCGTAGAAAGCAGAGAGGACGGTAGTCGGCCGCCCTAACATTATAGTGGGGTGACCGTGATTTGTTTGGTACACGGGACAGTTATTAAGATCTTTGAGGGTAAATAACTTCAATTCAATTTTTATAGTATGTGATGTGTAACATGTGGGATGGATGGGGGGAGTTAGGGTGAAATGGTGGGGATGGAGATCCATGTGGAAGTAAGGAAAACCAAAACTGAAATAGAACAGCTATATTGTTTTTAGGGTTCCGTACCCAAGGGTGCCAACGGGACCCTATTACTAAGCCTACGCTGTCCGTCCGTCTGTCCGTCTGTCTATCCGTCTGTCTGTCTGTCAGCGGGCTGTATCTCACGAACCGTAATAGGTAGAGAGTTGAAATTTTCACAGAATGTGTATTTCTGTTGCCGCTACAACGACATAAAGACATAAGCTACAAAAAATAAAATATAATTTTAAAATAAAGGGGGTTCCCATACATAAAACGTAATATTTTTAACTTATTTGTCTTATGGTCGTTTTCCATACAACATACTTCAACGTGTGACTCTAAATATCACCATTTTGGGGATTTTGGTTTATATTCTACGTTGGTACGGAACCCTTTAAGTGCGAGTCCGAGACGCACTTGGCCGGTTTTTTTATTACGTAATTTAAATTGGTTTCTAGTTATCCGGGTTTCAATTATTTGAACATGATATTTAAACATAGTGAATGACGCACAGAGATACAGACTGTCAGTTTTTTCTGGCTTCTGACGGCTTGTAATGACAGTTAAAGCTGTCGAAACTACAACTATTTTACATGCTCTCTGAGGGACGAAGTATCTAGGACTAGAATATTTCTGTATGATAAAATTGTAGAAGATAACCCATTTAAAATCTACTTATAATATATATATATATATTTTTTTTACTTTCATGAGTTAAAAACGCGGGTGTGTGTGACGGGCCTACTTAGTCCCAATTTTTTTTAATGTTTTTTTTAAGTCCCAAATTCTAATAAAAGTAACTCAAACATCATGGGCACCCTACATATAGTACAGTGTTACCCGTTACCGCTTTTGTCCTGTAATGTTAAGAAATAATGGTCACAGTTAATCACCAACATGCATACTCTACTTTCCCCGACGCTCGGCCGATATAATACGGTACATGCATTCATACAACATATAATGGGTTAAATATTAGTTGTTATAAATTAGTAATCAGTAGTAGTTAGTTGGTAAAATTAAAAAATGTAACGTCACGACTTCTATCCCCATTCGGGAGTAGTCAGCGGCTTGAGTGGCCATACACCACCACATTGTGGAGGTATTAACCAACTCAAAGCCCACGTTTCACCAGGTAGACAGAACCCAACGTGACAGGTGAACCTTGTCGCCGTGTATACAGGAACTGACTATTACCTAATCCCGAGGGATAGGTAGGTTTCCTCACGATGTTTTCCCTCACCGTCAGCGAACTATAAATTATGCACATAGATGAAAATTCATCCATTGGTGCATGCCCCACCGGGGATCGAACCTGGGACCTTCCGATTGCTAGCTCAACCTGTTCTGGCTACAGTCGCTTGTCGCAGATAGTTGGTATTAAGTAATAATCAGCAGGTTTGGTAGAGAGCTGTAGCCAATTAAATACAGCTTCTGTGAAGGGTAGTACCACCCTCTCACAGAAGATCGGCGTAAAGTAGCTATTACAGCTGCGTTTCCTACGATGAATGAGAGAGCCGGAAGCCCAACCCCCGCCCCCTTCTCCTCCCTCTGTCCTTTCCCTTGAGAAGGGCTTGACAAGCGGCTGACGTATACAAGCGTTCCTTCAAATCGCTACGCTTCATGTATGAAAATGACATAAGTCACGTGATCTACATAGCAACTTGTTGTTGATCTACATAGCGACGTTTGACATTTCCATACATTGCGAAGTCTATTCTATTCTATTCGATTAGCGTTCATGCCACTTGTCTAGGGGGGCATGTCGGCAACGTGGAAGCGATGCCTTTGGTATTGCAAACACCTATAGGCAAAGCGACTGTAGCCTAGAGGTGAACAGGTTGGGCTAGCAATCACAAGGTCCCAGGTTCGATCCCCGGTGGGGCATGCACCAATGGATGAATTTTCATCTATGTGCATAATTTACAGTTCGCTGACGGTGAGGGAAAACATCGTGAGGAAACCTACCTATCCCTCGGGATTAGGTAATAGTCAGTTCCTGTATACACGGCGACAAGGTCACGTTGGGTTCTGACTATCTGGTGAAACGTGGGCTTTGAGTTGGTTAATATCTCCACAATGTGGTGGTATATGGCCACTCAAGGCAATATGGCCTCTGACTACCCCCGAATGGGGATAAAAGTCGTGACGTTATATATATATATATATATATTTTTTTTTTTTTTTAATATATATATCTATAGGCATCAGGCGGGCAGTACGCTTGTTTACCACCGTAATCGCATAAAAAATACGCAAAATGGATACATTTTTCTTACCAATACCGCAACATACTACCTACATTATCAACCCATTACAATAATTCAATAAAATGTTTAATTTATGCGATATTAAAAGCTTAATGCTCATAATCGTAAATGTGAACATAAAAGCACCGATGTGAAATGGGTCTAATGGCCCTCGTATAATTTTTCACTACCTGTAACTCCACTTATAAGTTTGCAACATAATAGAATAAATAATAATAACTCAAATCCCACTGCTGGGCAACGGGCCTCCCCTCAATGCGAGGGGGATTCAGGCCATAATCCACCACGCTGGCCCAGTGCGGGTTGGTGGATTTCACATGTCTAAGACATGCAGGTTTCCTCACGATGTTTTCCTTCACCGTAAGCAAGTGATAATCATATTAAAGTTATGATTCACACATAGATTTCGAAAAATCCAGAGGTGTGAGCCAGGGTTTGAACCTACGACCTTAAGCCCGCAAGACGCATGCTTGACCAGTCGGCTACCACTGCTTTTTTAAATAAAAATAAAATAAAAAAATAGCTAGAATAAAATCGATAATTAATAACCTGTTAACTGTGCGTTAACTTTTAGCAAAACTCAGCTTTTTATAGGTCTGCGGTGGCAAAAAGCTTACGGCCCGCCTGGTGTTAAGCAGTTACTGTAGCCTATAGATGCTTGCAATACCAAGGGTATCGCTCGCACATTGCGGACCTGAAGGGGAGTGCGATGGAGGGAGTGGAAGGAGGGGTTTCGGCTTTCGGCATCGTACGAAACACAGCTGTAATACTTGCTTTACGCCAATCTTCTGTGAGAGGTTGGTACTACCCCGGTCGAGCCAGCCATATACGGGGTATATGAGCTGCAGTATTGGGCCGTACGCTTCTTTGCCGACTTTGTTGTATGAAAAAAAATCATTTCTTTAACGTTCAGCAAGTTTATATAGAGCCTAGCTGTAGCCAATTGACTGCAGCTCATATTTGGGTTGGCTTTACCGGGGTAGTAGCACCCTCTCACAGATGATTGGCGCAAAGTAACTATTACACCTGCGTTTCGTACAATGAGTGAATGAGCCGGAAAACTAACCCCTCCCCGCCTTGCTCTCCCTCTATCCCACTCCCCTTCAGATCGGCAATGTGCGAGCAATGTCTTTGGTATTGCAAGCATCTATAGGCTACGGCAACTGCTTAAGATCAGGTGGGCCGCTTTATAAAAAACCATCAAGCGACCAAGCTGTCGTCAACATTAAAGTTGAACTGGTCAATTTTCAAAATGACTGACATCAATCCCTCTCCAGAAATGTACTGACAACTTTATACTGTACCGTAACCGACAGGCCACACCGAACCATATCTGTATGTAAATAGCTCCGACATTTTTCCCTCTGTTCGTTTGCATCTAATATTTAAACTCTTGCGCATGTTATTTATGCGCCGTATCTCGAGTAAGACGTATCTGTCTCTACTGGTTTTGGCCACTAATGATGTGGGAGTGACCCTTTTTTGCTGGCTAGCTAAATAATGTGGACGTGATGTGTGTATTTTATATTGCAACTATGTGTAACGCTTCAGATACCATTAGGTAGATAGATCTTATACAAGGTGGTAGGACGTATTGAAGGAGGGTATTCAGTATTCGATTCTCAATCCAAATAAGTAAAAAACCTACCTTAATTTTACTTACTTTACTTATTAATTACCTACCTTACATTTTTGGCCTACCTTAATGTGGTGGTGTATGGCCACTCAAGCCTCTGACTACCCCCGAATGGGGATAAAAAGTCGTGAGGTTACATTTTTTTTTTTTTTTCTTAAATTTTTGACCGAATTATCCAATATGGAGTTGTAGTTTGTAGTTCACGGGCTGCTCAAAATCATCACGGAATCAAGATCTAAAACTTCCAAGCAAACTAGGCACCTGTCGGCGGGGAAGCCGCATTCACCCGGGTGTCTAGTTGGCTTGGACGAGTAGTATCAGTTTTTTTTTCATATAGGACTGCGGTAGCAAAGAAGCGTACGGCTCGCCTGATTTTAAGCAGTTACCGTAGTCTATAGATGCTTACAATACCAAAGACATTGCCTTCACATTGCCGACCTGAAGGGGAGTGGGATGGAGGGAGGGGGAGGGGGGTTGGGCTTTCGGCTCTCTCACTCATCGTACGAAACGCAGCTTTACGCCGATCTTCTGTGAGAGGGGGTATTACCCCGGTCGAGCGAGCACGTATATGAGCTGCAGTCAATTGGCTACAGCTTGACTCTACCACCATTTTTATTCAAGAATAATCTATTTCTGTCCCACAAAATAGATTGTTCCTGGTCACCCCTAACATTAACATGTCAACAGTCTTAGATACAGTTACACTGTGGGCAATAACTAACAACGCAGTCGCCATACCACTCGTTCCGTGACCCAGCTACTGACAGCCACCCAGTTGCTGACAGCCACCCAGTTATTACCATCCTCTACAAACGCACAATTAAACGGACCCGGAGCAAACAGATTCAATTAAAATGGCGGACGGTAAATCAATATTGGTTTTCAATTAACCATCCCAATGGTTTCACAGCATTAATCATTTTGGTTCAACTACGCCACTCGGTTACTTTGTTGTCGCGATAGAGTGGCTGGATATGACTTCAGATGGTGGGAGAGTGAAGTGTGGGACAGAGGCGTGGTCGCTTACTTTCGGCCTTGATAAAATAAAAAATATATAAAAAAAATATATATAAATATAACGTTACGACTTTTATCCCCATTCAGGGGGTAGTCAGAGGCTTGAGTGGCCATACACCACCACATTGTGGAGGTATTAAGCCAACTCAAAGCCCACGTTTCACCAGATAGTCAGAACCCAACGTGACAGGTGGTGAGCCTTGTCGCCGTGTAAAATATAATATATAATATATATATATATAATATAATATCCTGAGACATTTTTACATACGGCTACCTGATCCCAAACTAAGCAGAGCTTGTACTATGGAAACCAGATAACTGATATTACTACATATACTACTTTTTTATTTGTAAATACATACTTAATATACATAATTACACCCAGACTCCGGACATACAGACATGTTCATGCACACAAATGCATGTCCCGGGTAGGAATCGAACCTACGACCTGCAGCGTGAAAGTCGCCTCCGCGCCAACCACGCTAACGCTAATTATTACTATAGATTTGTACGTTATATGAGCTTCTGTGACACGTTAAAACTTGGTTAATTGGCAAACCCAAACTAAGTCTCGCGTCACCGTCGAAAGCATTGACAGCTCTTTTGAGGTGTGTAGGCGGCCGAATTTAAAACAACATATCGCGACTGTAGCCTAGGGGTGAACACGTTGGGCTAGCAATCAGAAGGTCCCAGGTTCGATCCCCGGTGGGGCATGCACCAATGGCTGAATTTTCATCTATGTGCATAATTTACAGTTAGCTGACGGTGAGGGAAAACATCGTGAGGAAACCTACCTATCCCTCGAGATTAGGTAATAGTCAGTTCCTGTATACACGGCGACAAGGTTCACCACCTGTCACGTTGGGTTCTGACTATCTGGTGAAACGTGGGCTTTGAGTTGGTTAATACCTCCACAGTGTGGTGGTGTATGGCCACTCAAGCCTCTGACTACCCCCGAATGGGGATAAAAGTCGTGACGTTACATTTCATATCGCACCTTCGGTAAGACAAAGGCACAATCAATGACATTAGAATTTCTTTACATTAATGGGCACAATTGCACTTTATAAAATTTTACAATTATGCCCTTGTCTTACGATGTACGATATTATTATAGTATGAAGGTCTAGTCTATATATATATATATATATATATATTTTGTTGGACTGCGGTGGCAAAAAAGCGTACGGCCCGCCTGATGTTAAGCAGTTACCGTAGCCTATAGATGCTTACAATACCAAAGGCATTGCTCGCTCAGGGGAGTGGGATGGAGGGAGGGGGAGGGGGGGGATGGGCTTACGGCTCTCACTCATCGTACGAAACGCAGCTGTAATAGCTGCTTTACGCGGATCTTCTGTGAGAGGGTGGTACTACCCCGGTCGAGCCAGCCCGTTTATGAGCTGCAGTCAATTGGCTACAGCTTGGCTCTACCACCTTTAAAGGTCCACCTTTATTTAAAGGTCATTGACCCTGACAGAGCATAGTGTACTTACGCGCGAATTTCCGGTGACACTTAACAAATTAATTTATATCCTTGTTTACAGTACAATGTACCTATATTTATATGTCCAATTACACACCTACCGTTAGCCCAGCAATATAACATTATGTGCATAGATAACTGTTAATACTGAATCAAATCCTTTCCATACCCCATCCATTAACTTTACCTCTTCCGCGCGGTGATTGTACAATAATTTAATAAAACATAACTGCACCTTAGGGGCCGTCCATAAATTACGTCATACGAATTTCATGATTTTTAGACCCCTCCCCCCCTTGTCACAGCTGGTGACATTTGCGAGACTCCGCCCTCCCTGTGTGACGTCACATATTTTATACAATTTTCAAAAATGTTCGTTAAAAATTCAAATTTCGATTTTATTACTTAGGATTTTTAAATGTGACGTCACAAAACTTAGGACTCCCACCCCCTTGTCACACAATGCCACATTTCGTCGACCCCCTCCCCCCCTTTACGTGTGACGTAATTTATGGATGGCCCCTTAGTATCGGGCATGATTCAATTAGCACTAGTCTAATGAAAATTTACTTGAAAGCCTGACTAGATTTACTATTACCAACTTCACACATCTCGAGGCGGGATTGGCCTCGAAATATATTGCTTATTTTACTCCTGCAGTTTGCACAGGCCCTATTAAACCCATACACAAGTCTTCTTCTTTATGTGACTAAGTAGCTATAAAAGCTACTTTACGCCGCTCTTCTGTGAGAGGGTGGTATATTCCGGTCAAGCCAGTTCGTATAATAATATGAGCTGCAGTCAATTGGATACAGTTTGGCTCTACCACCTCATTCAATGCCCATACATTGCATAAAAGCGAGCCAAACTTCACTCTAGACCAGGGATTCCCAAACTGGGTTCCGCGGAACCTAGGGGTTCCGTGGAATAGTCATCAGGGTTCCGCCAAAATCCGCCAGAACCAGCGGTGCTGACCGTCCTGGATTATGAAGCAATCATAGATCTTCAAAGTTCATCCACATAAAAATACACATTTGAATTTGTATCTCTGAATGAGTTTTGGGTTGGTATTAGGAGTGAATACCCTGAAATAGCCAAAAAGGCTATCTTAACATTGCTCCTATTCGTTACAACGTATCGTTGTGAAACAGGATTTTCAGCCTACGTTTATACAAAAAACAAATACAGGTCAAGATTGGATGCTACCCCAGATATACGCATACAATTGTCGAACATAATACCGAACTAAAATAATATAATAATAATGTAGCCCATTTAACGTCCCACTGCTGGGCACGGGCCTCCCCTCAACGCGAGGGGGATTCAGGCCATAATCCACCACGCTGGCCCATGGCGGGTTGGTGGATTGCACATGTCTAAAGACATGCAGGTTTCCTCACGATGTTTTCCTTCACCGTAAACAAGTGATAATCATATTAAAGTTATGATTCGAACATAGATTTCGAAAAATCCAGAGGTGTGAGCCAGGGTTTGAACCCATGACCTTAAGCCCGCAAGACGCGTGCTTAACCAATCGGCTACCACTGCTTTTTTTTTTAATACCAAACTATAAAACAATTATTCATAAAACAATAAAACAACTTCATTCTTCTAAGAATGTGTGTCAATAGGTAATATTACACATTTCTTAAAAAATAATGTTTGATGTTATGATTTGTAATCATTTGATATGGGTTCCATAAAATAAAAGGTATTTGGTTGGTGTTCCGTTATCTTTAAAAGGTATTTGGTTGGTGTTCCGTTATCTTTAAAAGGTATTTGGTTGGTGTTCCGTTATCTTTAAAAGGTATTTGGTTGGTGTTCCGTTATCTTTAAAAGGTATTTGGTTGGTGTTCCGTTATCTTTAAAGTTTAGGAACCCCTGCTCTAGACAGAGAAGGGTATAGCAGAGTAATCGGTTACATAGTTAGATTATCATGACTAGGCTAGGCAAATGACAGCGCTCGGGTAAGGCAGGGCGAGCATTTGGCTCTTAGCGAGGCAAAGCTGCCTCGCGCGGCATGTGAGACATTTGGACGAGGCTTATTGCTAGTCTAATAACTATTATACATACTTACAAATAAACACATCACCCTCCTTTCTCTACCTGTTGGGTAAATGTAATCTCAAGCTATCTAGTCATAATCGCCCTTTACATCCTGAAGTACATCGCAATGGCCCACATAGGGCCCAGAACACCTTTAGCGATATTAATTTACAATATGACGGGTCTTCCGATTAGTGTGGCCACGCTTTCTCGTTTTATTAGGATGTCCCAGATTCAGTGTAATTATTTGCACATGCAGGTACTCGTATTTTAATCAAAGTACTGCCACAGGCTAAGTTATGTTACTTCCACTGTGGTACTGCTGTGTCGGTTTATCCAGACCCTTATTGGTGGTACAGCTAAGCTGTAGCCAATTGACTGCAGCTCATATTTTTGGCTCGCTCGACCGGGGTAGTACCACCCTCTCACATAAAATCGGTGTAAAGTAGCTAAGTATTACAGTTGCGTTTCATACAATGAGTGAGAAAGCCGGAAGCCAAACCCCTTCCCCTCCTTTTATCGACTACAGGGGGCTTACCACCACCTCTTATAGCAGTTTTGTTTTAGCGTTTCAGCGGCCATTTGTGCAATGACGTTTCTTATTGTCATGACAATAAGGTACGTCATTGCACAAAAAGACGCTGAATCGTTAAAACGTTCCTGTAATTGAATCGCAATAAGAGTTCGTGGTAAGCCCCCAGGTCGGCGACATGCGCGTGATACCTTTGGTATTGCGAGCATACGGTAACTGCTTAACCTCAGGCGGGTCATACGCTTTTTTGCCACCTTAGTAACATAGTAACATACATCAATGATTATTATAACTTTGTTGGTAAAATCTTAACAGGCAGAAGTTATTATGGCAAACAAAAAAAATGTAATGTCACGACTTTTATCCCCATTCGGGGGTAGTCAGAGGCTTGAGTGGCCATACACCACCACATTGTGGAGGTATTAACCAACTCAAAGCCCACATTTCACCAGATAGGCAGAACCCAACGTGACAGGTGGTGAACCTTGTCGCCGAAACATGGCAAACAAAGCTTCGTATAGAAGATAAAGTTCCTATCAAATCCCATATTAAACTAAATTCCTGGTCACAACATTAGGACGTGCGCGCGCGCAGACCCGGTTACCGGCCGCCGCTAGCTGAAACGCTATAAAGGTCTGTGGGCCGCACCACTTAGCGGGACGAATCGGGCTGATGCTGAAGGGTTATTAATAACACTAGCGGACCCCATCCGTTGTGCTATTGAATTTGATGTAGCCTGAGGGTTAAACATGCGGAACTTGGAGTGACCTAGAAACCATTCTATTGGGTCGAAGGTATACCTTCTAGATAGTTTTTTTTTTTTTTTTTTATAGGGCTGCGGTGGCAAAAAAGCGTACGGCCCGCCTGATGTTAAGCAGTTACCGTAGCCTATAGATGCTTACAATACCAAAGGTATTGCTCGCACATTGCCGACCTGAAGGGGAGTGGGATGGAGGGAGGGGGAGGGGGGGTGGGCTTACGGCTCTCTCACAGGTCTGCCCATGTATGGAAATGACTTAAGTCACGTGATCTACTGATCGACTTCTAATGTCATTTCCATATATACAAGCGTAGCGTTTTGTAGAAACGCTTGTAGATGAAGCCACTTGGCTAGGGGCAGTAGAGACGACTGAAACATAACTATTATAGGCTGTTTCAGAAGTTCTTAATAATTAGTTCATCACGTAATCATAGTGTTTTTTAGTTCATGACATTATGCCCTCTAGAGGGTGCCATATTCAATTTAATGTGACGTCACATAGCCTATAACCAGCGGACGTACAAGACGCTTCCGACGATACCTCCCCCTCTAGACAAGTGGCTGACGTCTACAAGCGTTCCTTCAAATCGCTACGCTTCATGTATGAAATGACATAAGTCACGTGATCTAAATAGCGACTTGTAATGTCATTTCCATACATTGTGAAGTCTATTCTATGCTATTCGATTAGCGTTCATGCCACTTGTCTACGGGGCTGATTTGTCAAATTATGATAATTAGTTTGACTTTCGAAGATAGGCGGGAACAGATGAACATATATGCATACACACATACATACAGGTCAAAGTCATAACCCTCCGCCGTAGTCGGGTAAAAAATAGGTTCTGATTACTCGGGCGTGGCAGCTCAGCTCTTGTGAACACGGCCATTGGAAAAAAGGCGCACTTTTTAATCATAAAAAAAACCATTTCTATCAAGTAATGACCTATCTATAAACCTGAATGAAAAAAAAAAAAACCGACTTCAAAAAAACCTGGATCACTAAAAAGCCTGAAATAATATTTCTATTACCACCTCTGCCTACCCCTTTGGGAAAACCAGACGTGATGGTGTGTTATCGAGTATTTGCGGTCGGTGCCAATCTATCTTCTTACTTTTATAGTAGGTATACTTGGCATACCAAGATTGGCACCGACTCCAAATACTCGATAACACACCATCACGTCTGGTTTTCCCAAAGGGGTAGGCAGAGGTGGTAATAGAAATATTATTTCAGGCTTTTTAGTGATCCAGGTTTTTTTGAAGTCGGTTTTTTTTTTTTTATAAAAATTATTTTATTTCACGATTTTTAGTGGCGCCATACCAATGAACATTTTGGCATATTGAACTGCATGAAGTAAGCCCAACAAAAGGTAACTGCTGTAAATCTTTGAGGAATTCCCTCGACTGTCTATGGTCTCCATCATTAGACCTGTAATGGCACTTATAACCCATATGGGTGCAAAGTTCTCTCCAATACAAATTAATCAAGCCCAAACACCAGGTAATTGCTGTAAATCGTTGAGGAGTTCTCTCGACTGTCTTTTGACTCCATCATCAGACCCCTAATGACAGTCACAACCCATCTAGGTGTTAAGTTCTCATCAATACTAATTAATCAAGCCCAAACACAAGGTAGCTACTGTAAAACGTTGAGGAGTTCCCTTGACTGTCCCTCGTCTTCATCATCAGTCCCCTAATGACAGTCACAACCCATCTAGGTGTAAAGTTCTCATCAATACTAATTAATCAAGCCCAAACACAAGGTAGCTACTGTAAAACGTTGAGGAGTTCCCTTGACTGTCCCTCGTCTTCATCATCAGTCCCCTAATGACAGTCACAACCCATCTAGGGGTAAAGTTCTCATCAATACTAATTAATCAAGCCCAAACACAAGGTAGCTACTGTAAAACGTCGAGGAGTTCCCTTGACTGTCCTTCGTCTTCATCATCAGATCCCTAATGACAGTCACAACCCATCTAGGTGTAAAGCTCTCATCAATAGAAATGAATCAAGTCCAAACACAAGGTAGCTACTGTAAAACGTTGAGGAGTTCCCTTGGCTGTCCTTCGTCTTCATCATCAGACCCCTAATGACAGTCACAACCCATCTAGGTGTAAAGTTCTCATCAATACAAATTAATCAAGCCCAAACACCAGGTAATTGCTGTAAATCGTTGAGGAGTTCCCTCGACTGTCTTTCGGCTCCATCATCAGATCGACTCCAGACCTTCATAAAATAGTAGTGCTTTAAAATACTTAATGAAAAAAATTACAAACGCACTAGTCGCCCCTACGATTTTCGAAGATTCCCCTCGATTTCTCTGGGATTCCATCATCAGATCCTGGTTTCCTTATCATGGTACCACCGCCGGAAAATCTCCTTTCCAACAAAAAAAGAATCATCAAAATCGGTTCATAAACGACGGAGTTATCCGCGAACACACATAAAAAAAAAAAAAAAAAAAATATATACGGTCGAATTGAGAAACCTCCTTTTTTGAAGTCGGTTTAAAAATATAATCGTTTCCTAACACATTATTAAATGTTAATGAGTATTTAAGTGGACTTTCTAGTTGCAGTCATAACTAGTCTAGCCTAGATATTGGACATCATGTTTATATCGCTCAGGCGATATAAACATCCCTCCCTCAACTGCCCTCAGGGGCAGATATTGGCCGCGACAGTGGCGGAGTCAAGACAAATGACAAGCGGCGTTGTGTACACTGTTGAAGAAATTTTATAAATAGGCCATCTTAAGTCTATAGTCTAATTTTTTATTAGACGAAGCCAACTGACAGCTGAAAATGTCGAATTTGAACCTTATTTGTTCTATTTATATTGAAAAGTGACATAAGAACCTGTCAGCCCATTTCGTCTAATTAAAAATCAGACTTATAGTTAAATATTCTTAATTTGGACCCATTTATTTTTTAACGCAACCTTCTCTGCACTTGCCATCAAGGGAGGAAATGCGGCCAACAACTTGGGTACAATTCCGCATAGGCCATTTTTTTTTCTTTGTAAAATATAGTAAGTTTATATAGCTATTGTATAAGTACATATTTAATTCAATTTGGTATTACATACATATTCTTAGGATGTATGTATGTTATAGACTGTAATTACTATTTGGTATTGTTAGTGGATAGTTTTTATAATAGTAGCGAAAATAAATCAAATTATATGAAATAATTAAGTAAACATACCTATATTTATATAGGTATATTTCCTTAATCCTTGTATTCAAATACCTCTTTCAGAACACGCTTTAAGGGCCTCCGCAGACTAGCTACTTTAAGCATCGGCGATCGGCGATTTTGATGCTGCGTCTCGCTCGTTCGCGCTCAAAGAAACGCGACGCAGCATCGATACGTCACAAAATCGCCGGTCATTGATGCTAAAAGTAGCTAGTCTGCGGAGGCCCTAAACTATCGACATTACAGGAAACTCATTTTCACAGTTACATCACTAGAAACTCTCTCGTTTAATACCACGATAATGCGCATTCATGCCGCTTCCTTATGGGACTAGTTATTGGATAATCGTAATTAATTAAAGTAATTGCTGTACCCACCTGTCCTTTGATGCCACTGGCGTTACGACAGCCGCAGCGACAGAATTTCAATGTGAAAGTTACTTTAGATTTCTGTCGTATGACTAGGTACTGTCGGGAAGAAAGTTTTAAACATAGGATAAATTTAAAACATTATAATAAATATGAGTATTTTTTTATTTTTACGCTATACTTACGGGATATAAGTGTTTTTAAGTGACTAAAGTGGCACACAGGCATACGGCTTCTGATGTTAAGCAGTTACCGTCACCTAACCCACCGTCACCAAAGGCAGGTTACTCACCTGAAGGGGAGTGGGACAGAGGGACAGGAAGGGGGCATTGGTCCATCGTACGAAACGCGGCTGTACTACTACTTTACACCGATATTTTGTGAGAGGGTGGTACTACCCCGGTCGGTCAATTGGCTACACGAACGAATGCCCACCAGTTTATAAATCTCATTACGTATAATTGATCCAACTAAACGTTCCAGTTCAAATCAGCCCGCAATCTACAGACTCAATGCATTTTTATCACACTTAATAAAATGCCGACGCGGCTAAGATGGAATTTTCTAGATTTATCCATCGCATTAGTAAGATATCGCTTCTAGGAAAAGCGTATTATGAGCTCATTCGTAAGTGCCGATGACTCCTAATGGCCTGTCCAGACAAGCGAGAAGACATGGTTGAAAGTTAGCGAATGCTCGCTTACTTTCATGTCGACATTGAGTAGGCACGTTTAAAAAGAGTCTGTTTTATAGCCTAGGAAGGCACACGGACAAACGGTCCAGCTAATGGTAAGTGTCAACCGTCGCCCAGGGCCTAAGGTCTCTTAACAATTGTCCATTACAAAACCAATGGTCTCTAATATATTGTGAATTATTTATTGTAAATCTCAAAATCATGGCAGTCGGCAGTCTAACAGATGTCGACATAACATGACGACCGACAAAAAATTTCGTTTTATAATAAAAAAATATAGTAGCGGCACGCTATGATGGCCGGTTTGACATGTGGGAGGGGGGAAGGATGAACCTTATTATAACGGAATAAGATTCATTTTCGCATTCATTTTTTGACATTCTCTTTTTTTAAAACGGCCCGTCTTATTCCGTTATAATAAGGTTCATTTCGCTATCGGCTATCGTAGAGTCCCGCTACTATAATGAAGATAATATTAGAGACAAGGGCCCTGAGTCCCTTAACAATAAAGTTGTCCATTATGAACCCACTAGTCTTTTATATTATCTTAAGTACTTGATGGAACGCACTAAACGCCCCATGTCTAGACCCGCTCTAAATGCCGATATTTAAAAAAAGAACATTGCATTCGCTTGCTCCTCGTTCGTTTGCTTGCGTTCACTTAGCTTTACTTGTGTAGTCTGAACCTTCCATGAGGTTTTAGTAATCAATCATTTTGAGATCTAACCCGCAGATATCTACGTTTCCGCGTAATACGTCCGCGTACCTACACTTGTTGATCATTAACATTGATTTGACTTAGCTATCAGATATCTTAATTTAAGCTTTTAATTCTAGCATTGCTAATAACATCTTTATCGTTTTATTTACTGTTGGTTGAGCCAAGCTGTAGCCAATTCACTGCAGCTTATATACGGGCTGGCTCGACTGGGTAGTACCACCCTCTCACAGAAGATCGGCGTAAAGTAGCTATTACAGCTGCGTTTCGTACGATGAGTGAGATAGCCGAAAACCCAAGTCCTCCATCCCCTCCCTGTATTCCACTCCTTTTCAGGTCGGCAACGTGCGAGCGATGCCTTTGGTGAGTATTATTGCAAGCATCTATAGGCTACGGTAACTGCCTAAAAGTCACCTTATTCACATAAAAAAAATAGTTGACATTTAATGATATTCATATTTTTATGCTCAGCGGGTTTTCATATTTTATATTTTAATATAATTAAAAATGATGTCATCATATTGTAATATAATCCAAATGCTTGCGATGTCATCACACTATTATTTACTTGTAAATAATAATTTATACAAATTGTAATCCGATATTTGTTACCAATCCTTACGAAAACTTGAACATCATAAACAAAAAAAAAAAAACAACACTTTTTTGCTCGCCTGTACACCACTTCGTTCCGTCACTTCATTTACAATGAATGGGCTTTGTTAATAAACCTTATCGTTCATCTGTTGTACAAACACCATTGAGCGGCATTGTCGAACGATTGCATCTGTTCGATTGCAAATGTTAATTTTTATTTGTGCAATCACTTTTGTACGCTACTGTACCGTGCAGAGAAAGTAGTGTTGTGCTTTTGAATATTCATATGCAATACTTGTAGTGATGTTTTATCGATAATTCCGGTGCACTGTATCAGAATTTGATATTTAAACAGCGCAAATGATAAGCACAGACAAGCACGTAAGAGTACCTAACTTTGCGAGTAGCTGAAATCACAGAAGATCGGCGTAATGTACTCGGCTCGCTGCATCGGGTGGTTGTGGGTTCGGTTACCGCCAGAGGTAAATTTCGGAAACGGCCTTTTCGTAATTTGCCCTGGGCGGGGTGTCACTGGAATTGCCCCCAGTCCACTGTAAGGTAGCCTTAGTACAAACATTGCTTAGTTTGGGACCATACAGTTAGTATGTAAGTCGGGCGATACCTATAAAAAAATGTAAATGGGGCGAGTCGGGCCATAGGCCATCACGCTGACCCAATACGCGCCCACATTTAATTCTGTTATAATAATATAGCCCTCTTTTAACGTCCCACTGCTTGGCACGGGCCTCCCCTCAATGCGAGGGGGATTCAGGCAATAATCCACCACGCTGGCCCAGTGGGGGTTGATTTCCGTTAAACGACATAATTTTAGTTTTTTTATATACCTAAGTAAGTATGTGTAATATCCCTGGCTACCCCGTTAGTACTATCGTCGTGATGTTATGAACAAAGAATGCAGCACATTATCTGTGCGGTTTTGCATCTGAATGCGTTTCCGCATGCGGCCGGCGCGATCCCTCATCCCGGCCCGCGATACCTCATCACTAAGCTATGGGATTCTGGCTTCATAGATGCGGTAATTATAGTATAACTAGCTATTGCCCGCGGCTTGCCCGCGCGTTATATAATTTACTCTATAACTCATACAAACTATCATCCCCTATATCACCCTCTTTAAGTTTTATTTTCGCAATAAAAAGTAGCCTATATTCTGCGACACGATCCTGTCTATCTCCATACCAAAATTCATTAAAATTGGTGTAGCGGTTTAGTCGAGAAAACGTTACAGAAAGACAGACATAGTTACTTTGGCTTTTATAATATAAGATGGTGGCTTTTCGAACATGTGTGTTTAGACTCTATGTTATTTGAAGATCGGAATAGGATTAGCTAGCTGGCTCGACCGGGGTAGTACCACCCTGTCGCAGAAGATCGGCGTAAATTAGCTATTGTAGCTTAACAGCGTCATCTTTTGACGGTCGTCATGTTGTCGGCCAAAGGACTGCTAACGGATGACCGAATGAAGAATTCACGAAGCCCGTATACATTAGTTATTATTTAAAAAAAATACATAAGCGCACTTCTAGCAAAACATTAGTCGGATAGATTAACAAGACTACTATTCTTTACAATCTCACATAGCTAATAATATTTTAAAGTATAAAAAAATAAAAAACGACTTCAAAAAAACCTGGAGCACTAAAAAGCCTGAAATAATATTTCTATTACCACCTCTGCCTAATCCGTCGGGAAAATCAGGCGTGATGGTGTGTTATCGAGTATTTGGAGTCGGTGCCAATCTATCTTCTTACTTTTATGGTAGGTAGATTTGGCATACTAAGATTGGCAATCCAATGGGACCATTTCCAATGGGACCACACGGGAAGCAGCTTTCAAATAAAAAAAGAATCAACAAAATCGGCTCACCCAGTCGAAAGTTATGACGTAACAAACATAAAAAAAAAAATTAAAAAAAATACAGTCGAATTGAGAACCTCCTCCTTTTTGAAGTCGTTTAAAAATACTAACTCCTTACCTGACTCCACCATGGCACCTACAAAAAACATGCCACCTCCGTTCACACGGGGCACAGCATCCCGGTCCATTCTAATTAAGCAAGCCAGAGATTTATAAGATATGGCGGCATTAGCGAGATTTATACCTAGTACTGAATAATGAGATAAACTTAATGCAATGTGGACACACCCGATGTACTGCGTCGCTATGAAAACCTTGGGGGGAATTTAACTGGTTTATGATATCGTTTGTAACAACAGGGCGAGTTTATATTATTGTTCATAATTTTAAACTGGGCTTCAATCTGTTGTAAAAACGTCGCGATAAAAAATAGTAAGCTAAGCTAAGCTGTAGCCAATTGACTGCAGCTCATATATGGGCTGGCTCAACCGGGGGCGCTACCAATGAATGTTAAAAATATAAGCCTGCCGAGTTCTTGCCGGATCTTCTCAGTCGAGGTCGCGTTTCCGGTAGAGTTAAGAAAAAAAATGTAAAATGACAATTTGTAAGGCCTCCGAAATAAACTTTTAGATTTTTTTTTTTTATTATTAGCTTACGTAAGCTATCGTTAATGTTAGTTGTGTTGTGTAGTTAAGTTCTCTATATACATAAAATGCAGCCTCCGATGATAGATTGATTTTAATCACAAACTGACATTAATATCTTATCATGTACGGATTTACATTTCCGCCGAAAATGACGATTTACAACCACACACTCGCCTAATATGTAATGACAGCTAATTAGAATAAAAAATCTAACCCGTTAACGCTCATTGTACTTGTGAGAGATTAGATTAAGTTACTATGGAAATGATGTGGGAGATATTCAGGTACTTATACAGGATGTTAGGTAAAACGAGGAAGGTATTAAAGGAAGATATTCAATATTCGATTCTTATTCCAAATATGTAAATAATAAATATTACTTAAATTTTTGACCCAATTATCCAATAAATACGAATGAATTAAAAATTAATCAATCAAAGGAAGTATTGAGGGAAAATTGAGTAAATTCGCTTTGATAAGACAGCTCGGTCGCTAGCGTAAGGGCCCCACGTTGCAAAACGTTTTACAATACATTTGTTAAATTTTCTATGTCATTTATTAGTGCTTTTGTTTAATTATATTTTCTTTAGCTACGTGTAAGCATGCATTATCATGGACTTTAATACGTACTTTGTCTAACCTTACACCCTGTATAAGCAGAAATGCATGTGATAACATAACATTGCTAGAAATTAAAGAATATATATACTTAAGCCAAGAGGTTGTTCTGGAGTAGACTAGACGATCGGTACATAGATTGGATAAAATAGTTTTTTTCTTTTTGTATATGTATATCCATAAATTAAACTGTCTTTAAAGTACAAAGTGAAATCCAACCGTGGTCGTGAGCAATTCTCACATAAAAATAATTAATCTAAACAACGGTTAAAGTAGAAGATTAACAAATAATCTGTATCGCATTAGTGTCGCCTTTATCACGGGCGAGATTATCGCCGCTTGCGCAACGTGTGCAGGCGGCTCCGAGCGGCCCGCTCCGAAAGCGAGTCGCATAGGGTTGGCCAAATGTTTTTTTATTAAGGACATGAAAAGAGTAGGTACTTAATAACGGGCTTAACTGGAAAAATAGTACTCAGAAAAAAAAAAAAACTGCAATAAAAAAAATACCTATGAATAAAATAATAAAACGTCTTCGGGAACTAGGTTAAAATTTTTTAATATTACTTAAACTTATTTTTTTTATAAGTTGTTGTTCCTTGTGTCTCAAACCGACATTTAATAAACCAATCTCAACTCGTGCGGTTTTGAAAAGGCACGTTGTTAAAATGTAATCTTGGATGACATTAGCAAGTTCATTCTCGGTATCAGTTTTTATTTGCAATTATGGAATATGTATTTTTTTATGTTTTGTCCTTTTGTGTTTGCTGCAGCAATACCTTTCAAATTTGGTGTAATAAATTTTAAAGAAATAAGAAGTTCGCTCCTAGGATTGAGAGCGATTTAACAGTGTGGCAACCCTAATCATGATGGATTCTTTTAGAATATAAATGGTAATGATATCAGACGGGTTTTGTTGATTGATTTCTTTTTATGTACTTGCACCATGTTGCTTCAGATTTTTATCACCGGAATACTTATCTCATGGAATTTCGAATTAATTTAGAAATAATTAATATTTTCTTTCGTTTAGTACCTAATCAGTGACAGTAGGTCTTTTTATAGCCTAGGAAAGTACTGATAGACGGGCCAACTGATGGCAAGTAGCAACTTAAGGGGAGTAGACGCGGTGCCGTCCTTTTAGGGACCTGTAAACATGCCCTTTGAAGAACCCCAGGTTCTAGTGCAAAGGAGGCGCTCATAGCCAGCCGCAATCACTGATAGATAAACGATCGGAGGTTAAGCAACACTTGGCAAGGTTAGTCAGAGATGGGTGACCATTTAGTGGCATTTGAATTGAGCATCTCCGAGCTTTGGAAGACGCGTAAAAAGTCGGGCCCGGTTGTTGTAATATAGGCAGCAGTCGTTAAGCCTTGTCAAAAGACTTCGAGCGGCTTGAACAACTCTGACAGGTACCAGAGAACCATACGATAAGAAGAAGTGCATAGCAAAGACGTCAGCAGATCATTCCACTACGCTTGCAGGTCTAATATCAATGTACGTACACTCTAGTCTTAGCGGTCACCCATCCAAATTCCGACCTTGCCCCCCGTTGCTTAACGTCGATTGTTGAGTCTCCCAGCCTCCGAAGCCACCCAACGAATATCCGACTCGGAACAAAAAGTACCGGCGGGACCTGTTATGAAAATGAAACACGCAGCGTGTGGGATGCGCGCGCGCATATCGTCACTTTATCGCGCTCTCGACCGCTCAGCACCATGACGGCGTAAACGACGAGAGATAACTCTGCAGGGCTAGCACACGCGACACGTCAAGACTTTTGTCACAAATTATGTCACACCGAGTCGCTCTCTCTCTGTCTTAATGCATAGGAGAGAAAGAGATAAAATCGATTTATCCCGCGTTCAGTCTTGTCACAGCCGTCTGTGCTAACAATGCTGGATTGTTATAACAATTTTTGATTAAACCACGGCCACCGAGAAGCGATACGAAATGGTAAATGTCAAATTCGGTCACCCCAGGCTCGCAGTAGTCGGGCCACTAAACCAGCTTATTCGAATACAATTTCGCTTTTATTACATAAAAACGCTGTCAGACCAAATACACGTGTTATTCGGTGTTGACCTTCGCTTCGGGTTGGGCAGAGGTTGGAGCGAATGGTACAACTATTTAGGTCTAGCGGCGTTGATTTGTACTCTCATGGAACTGGTCCGCGATTGACGGTGGTGTGGGGTACGAGAGGTAGCGGGAGCGTTCTTGAAGTTGTGAGCAATGAAATAAATGTAAAGAAATGGAATACCTAATATAAGAATACTTATAGAAATAGATTTTGAAGCTATTACGTGGCTTGTAAAATTATGTTCCTGATGAATTGAATATTACCTGATTCACCAATTATTATTATCCGAGATAAAGTAACAAAGGTTTCGATAGGTACCACATAAAAATAAACTAACATTGAAATATCTACTTGTAATGAATACTTAGTTAAATATTTATTACTAAAACTTTAGGTACTTAAAAAAAATACTCAAACTCACCTCAGCCTGTGATAAAAAAAAACTCAAAATTCCCCTCTGTTGACCCGTTCGAGGACTACACATGAGATGGTGTATTTATTGAGCGTATAAAAATAAAGGAATAAATATATTAACCTCAAAATAGTGAATTAGCTTATGCTTAGGTTATCCTTCTGTATCGTAACCTCAAATTACGCCTGTGGGGCTCCCGGTTCACATAGTAACGTCTCTTTCGCACTCGTGTCATAATCCAATTTTGAACTCTTAACAACATTAGCGCCAAGTTGTTTCATCATGCGGTTCCCACAAACCGCTCCCAGTCCATTACTTGGACCGCACCGCAGCAATTTTAGAAATGAACCCATTCCGTGTCAATTAGCGGTATGTATGTTGGTCCCATCGCGTAGCTTTCGGAGCCCATCACGCAGACTAATGGTCTGTTCAGACACACAGTACCTACTTGCACTCGCGCAGTACACGGAGTTTTGCAAAAGGTGAGCGCGGTTTGAAAGCGGTAGAGCCAAGTTGTAGCCAATTGACTGCAGCTCTTATACGGGCTAGCTCGACTGGGTAGTATCACCCTCTCACAGAAGATCGACGACCCTCCTTCCCACTCCTCTTCAGGTTGGCAAAGTGCGAGCAATGCCTTTGGTATTGCAAGCATCTATAGGCTACGGTATCTGCTTAAAATCAGGTGGGCCGTACGCTTCTTTGCCACCTAGTCCTATAAGAAAAAATTGAATTTAGTCCCTTGTTCGGTGATTATTAATTTTACACCGGATGTAATGTGCCTATGTGCAAGTTATGTACAAATACACCTATCTCTGTCACAGAGGAAACCGCTTATTTCTGAAAGTGCCTTAATTCGCATTTCCCGTTGCAAGTGCAAACGCTCGCTGATTTAATGGCCTCGTTAATGGAGATTATTAGGGCCCTGAAATTAGCGGTATCTCAGATTGTTTTAAGACCTATTTCTGTTTTGTATGTGATCTTTTCCTTGTACAAAATACAAGCATTCAGATTAGTTGGAAAGAACTTCTAGTAATATACAAATACGAAGCTTAGGTAGATTACTAAACCAATATTACGTGGTCAACGTAAAGCCCCTAAATTTATAGATATTAATAGCCAGCTTACAAAGCATTTCTAGGAATAAAAGTGATTTGTAAAGCCAGTGACAGTCCATCATAACTTTCTATTTTAGGGGTAGGTATTTATTTAATTGCTAAATCTAAGTAGATCTAAAAATAAATATTTGTTAGTTAATTTTATTTAAATTATTTCTGACAGTTTTTTTTATAGCAGAACGGTACATGGACAGGCAGTCTACCCAATTCCCCCCTCCCCTTCCCTCTGTCCAGTGGGACAGAGGTGGGCAGAGGTGAGGTGGGCAGTTACCATAGCCTATAGATACGTGCAACATCAAAGGCATTGCTCGCACGTTGCCGAACTGAAGGGGAGTGCCCCTTCAGTTCGGCAACGTGCGAGCAATGCCTTTGATGTTGCACGTATCTATAGGCTATGGTAACTGCTTAACATCAGGCGGACCGTACGCTTGTTTGCCACCTCAGTCCCATAAAAAGGTAAATGGTACCGTCCTAGAACATCTGAAACTTAATGGCATAAGGATAACATATATTAATTTTTATTTAAAGCGAAAATAGATGATAAATTGGTGGTCATTGTTTGCAAAAATAAATTTCTAAATAATTCAATTATCTCACAGTACCCCACGCAAAGATATAAATTGCATTGTCAAATATAAAATTTATATTCGTATTGTTAATTTAAATTATGCTAGACTCAATAAAATTGGCATTAATGTTTTGCCGTAAATGATAGATGATGATATTAAAATCATAACGATGCAATGTCAAAAGTAAATAAATATCCATTTTTTATCATTTTAACGATAAAATATAACACAGGGACGAACGGACAGATGAACGGACTGGGTGATCTTATTAGGTTTTCGTCGTAGGGATTACGGAACCCTAGAAACTATAGAGCAAGAGTGTTTTAGATTAGTTGAGACATAGGTTTTAGTTTATTTTTAGCCCTAAAATCAACTAGCTAACACTAAGGCAAAGTGTTAGTTCTAAACATGTCCTAAATAAACGTCAAAATATTTTGTTTTCCTCAATCGATACGCCATCATACGTCGACGCCTGCAACGAATGAAATCCGATATTCCCACTTAAATGCATTCGCTCAACGATTTAACGATTTTAAAGTTTTCTTCGCAACGAACTTCGGAAATGCAAATAAATCGTGAAAAAAAAACATCGAAATAAAATGACAATCGCTGAACCGAAAAGTTTGGTATACACGGTGGGTACAGTCGCATACAATGTACATAAATACATTCGATTAATGGGAAAGTAGAAACCTTCCATCAATTAATAAGATAGGTTATTGGCTAGTATTTTGATTAATAAGGAACTAGAAACCAACTACGAGCCATCATCCTAGAATTCAAACATCATGAAATTTTTTGCCGTTTAGATTCGACGACGACGAAGACGTCAAATAAATTTCGTTCGTAAGTAATGTCGGAATCAATGAGAAACGTAGTAGGAAATACGCGAATACGTCCGAAATTTCGTTTTCGTTTGAAACAGAGTAGGCCCTCTGGTGTTTTAAGTTCCGGACTAAGGCAATCTTCTCAATGAGTAACGAATTTGAATATTACTCATGACATCATAAAACTCAGTATAAGGTTTTAAACCATAGTTTAAATAAAATAAATTTATAATGAAAAGATTGCAAGCAATTTTAATTTCCTTAAAGTCACTTGTCATCAAACAAATTATCGTTCGAACTAAAATACCGTACAATTCTCATCGAACAATTTTATAAATATTTTTTTAATAATTGCTCGGTTATTTTTGTCGGCGACTGTACGGACCGCACCGATGCGCACACGCACCGCGACACCGGCCGTATCGGGTGTCCCTTCCGCAAATACGTGCGAACATTTAGTGATGTTCTTGATACTTTATCGATATCGATTATTCCGATAAATATTCATAATATTAATACGTTTGATTTATTTTTGATATTCGCCCCCCTAGACAAGTGGTTTCGTCTACAAGCGTTTCTACAAATTGCTGCGCTTCATGTATGGAAATGACATAAGTCACGTGATCTTCTTATCGACTTATAATGTCAATTCTATCGTTAAGCATAGCGATTTTTAGAAACGCTTGTAGACGAAGCTAGAGGGGCCAGTTGGTTATATGCAATACGCCGGCTTTACTAATGTCTATTTACCTACTTTCCACTGGAGATTCGAAATTTTGACATTTCAGTGACGTTTGAGTATTCAGCGATTAACTGTCTAAATAACTCACACATACACTTTTTACTTACCATAGAATGTGCCACGTTCCAACAGCATACATCAAATTGATAAGCATGTTTGTATAATACATTCTAATTGACGAAAACTTTAAAGAATGTCTGTAATAGATTGTCCCATACTTATGAACTTCGAGAGGAATTCGTCACTTTCAATTTCTAGGTTGCGTTAGTCTCTTTTGTTTCTGTTCAATAGTCAATAAAAACCTGATAAAAGTATCGATACATCGATACTCAAATCCCATCCTTATTCCGCACGGCACGACACGTTGGCACCTCACACGGGTACGTGCATCTATAAAATTCGCGTGTTATTCCTTCACACCTACGGGTGGAATCGTTTATTTTTCATTTAAATTGGCAATGATAATAACATCGATCTTTTAATAAAGGTATGAAGATTTTTAACATCACTATTTACTTATTTGTAAGGGCCTCCGCAGACTTGCTACTTTTAGCATCGGCGACCGGCGATTTTGTGACGTATCGATGCTGCGTCGCGTTTCTTCGAGCGCGAACGAGCGAGACGCAGCATCAAAATCGCCGATCGCCGATGCTAAAAGTAGCAAGTCTGCGGTGGCCCTAAGTCATTATGTACCTATACTGATGCAATTAATATCGTCAGAGAAACACCTATCAAACAGAAACTACGATTGTATTATGTGTGTATTTTGAAGATGATAGGTACCACCGTACCACCCTCTCACAGATAATCGGCGTTAAGTATCTATTTTAGCTGCATTTCGCACGATAAGTGAGATATCTGAAGGGCATGAACGCTAATCGAATAGAATAGAATAGACTTCACAATGTATGGAAATGTCAAACGTTGCTATGTAGATCAACAACAAGTTGCTATGTAGATCACGTGACTTATGTCATTTCCATACATGAAGCGTAGCGATTTGAACGAACGCTTGTAGACGTCAGCCACTTGTCTAGCCCTTCTGGGAGCCTACAAACCCTTTCTCCCTCCCTTCTCCTCCCTATATCCCACTTCCCTTCAAGTTAGCGTGCGAGCGATGCCTTTGGTATTGCTAGCATCTATAGGCTGCGGTAACGGCTTAACATCAGGGCACTGAGTCGTTTAGCCATCGAAATTCAGCTGTTATACTGATCGACCCACTGATTAGTCAGCTTTGTCGGTCAGAATCATCTGATTTGTCGGTCAGGATCATCTGATTAGTCGGTCAGAGTCAACCGACCAATTACAGAGTCAATAACTATAGCAGCTCAATAGCAATGGCAGTTCAATGGCTAAGCGACTTAGGGCCCAGGTCGTATGCTTGTTTGGCACCCCATTTATGTAAAAGGTACCATAGGTCCAAAGGTACCAAAGGTTAACATAAAGTTGATCTAAAGGGCTAGACAAGTGGCTGACGTCTACAAGCGTTCGTTCAAATCGCTACGCTTCATGTATGGAAATTACATAAGTCACGTGATCGACATAGCAACTTGTTGTTGATCTACATAGCGACGTTTGACATTTCCATACATTGTGAAGTCTATTCTATTCTATTCGATTAGCGTTCATACCACTTGTTTAGGGGGGCTGTTGACGCGTAAAACTAAACAGTTTCTGATACTCATATGTGAGTATTGTTACGCGATGACACTTACAAACTCACGCGCAGCAATAAAATTACCGTATTTATCACCAATCGACTCCTACGCACCTCGTTCCAAACCCAATGGATTTAAAATCACTCTGTTCAGTCTTGAATTTAAAAAAAGATAATACAATTTTACGGTATACAATGGATTTTTGGGATTCTTTTAAAAATATGGCCAATTTTACCCAAATTTGGGATGGTATTTACATCAAGTGGGAACTCACAAAACAAAAGTCACGACATTGTAATGGCCTAGTATCATTCCAAAAATCTACAAACATACCTTTTAAAAAAAACGAGCTTCTAAAAAAATATGTCCATGATTCGACATAGTGAGGAAACCTACCTATCCCTCGGGATTAGGTAATAGTCAGTTCCTGTATACACGGCGACAAGGTTCACCACCTGTCACGTTGGGTTCTGACTATCTGGTGAAACGTGGGCTTTGAGTTGACTTAATACCTCCACAATGTGGTGGTGTATGGCCACTCAAGCCGCTGACTACCCCCGAATGGGGATAAAAGTCGTGACGTTATATTTTTTTATTATTTTTTTATTTTATGTCCATGATTCTACATGAAATTATTTTATGTCATTTAATACCTATAGTGATTTAAGAATATTATCGTTACTGCTATCATATATATTGTTAGGGTTCCGTAATCCCTACGAGGAACCCTTATAAGATCTTCCAGTCCGTCCGTCCGTCTGTCTGTCTGTCCGTGTATCCGTCCGTCCCAGTTTATATATTATAAGGCAGAAATAAAAGGCTTTCGTTATTTATTCTTCTGACTCAGTGACAACAAGTATTTTTTTTAGTTTTGCCTCTCCAATATTAGCACCCCACATTAAAATAAATTAGGACAAATCGTTCAATAACTTTACTTCGCAGCGATAAAAGGGACGCAACAAAAGAGTCAGATTTCCTCTCAGATACAGGCCACAGTAAAACCAAAATCATCTCTTTTAATTCTCGAAAATAAATGTACGAAATAAATTGCACGGACAATGAAGTGTATAATGAACAAAAGGAAGGTAAAGGTCAGCTGTTGTCGAATGTACCTTCAATTAAAGATCCAAGAAATAGCCGATGAGCTCTCAGATCGCACTTTTGTTTTAAATTGTACATTCTTTTTGTTTTTTATGGATCATGGTATTTTACAATCGATAAAGATGACAAGTTTGTTGTCCACGGTTATTAATGTATAGGACTCGTAATATACTGACGACATCATTGTAAAAAAATGTGACTCTTATTTTTCCAGACAATTTTTAGTAGTACCTGGGGGCTTACCACAAGCTCTTATTGCGATTCAATTACAGGAACGTTTTAACGATTCAGCGTCTTTTTGTGCAGTGACTTACCTTATTGTCATGACAATAAGAAACGTCATTGCACAAATGGCCGCTGAAACGTTAAAACAAAACTGCTATAAGAGGTGGTGGTAAGCCCCTGTTTTAAATAAATAAATGTCGCCAGACTTATACACCAACTGCATGGTCCCAAACTAAGCAACGCTTGAACTATGGCTATGGAGTGGGGGCGATCCCAGTGACACCCAGAACCATGGCAAATTAGAAAAGCGGAGTTTCCGAAATTTGCCTCTCGCGGGAATCGAACCCGCAACCACCCGGTGTAGAAAGTTGAGCACCTCGAACCACTGCACCAAGCGTCGTCAATAATACAGTCAGATATCTTAAAATAACTCATAATATAGATGACAAAATACAATTGGACTACTTACACATAAAAAAACCAAAGTTAAAAACAAAAGTGATTTAATTGCTGACATTAAATTTGCTCCAAATATCATCAATTAAAAGTAATAACAAAAGAAAGTGATAGCCACTCAAGAATGCGGGTCAGAAAATCTGATACATTTTTTAATTATCCAAATAAATCCACCGTTGCAATACCAACTTTAAATTAAAGATATAGCGTTGGTTTCAGTTCGTATCGGAACTGTGTCTGTTGAACTAATGGACCTACAAATCCTTGGCAGTTCAAGCCAGGTATTGTCTTGAGAGGAGTTTATTTGCTCCCTCCACTACTGTCCACTCGCCTTTTTACTCTTTCCACGGACAATTTTTAGGGTTCCTTACCTAAGGGGCCATCCATAAATTACGTCACACGTAAAGGGGGGAAGGGGTCGACGAAATGTGACATGGTGTGACAAGGGGGGAGGGGTCCTAAGTTAAGTGACGTCACATTTAAAAATCTAAAATATCCAAATATTAAAACCAAAATTTGAAGTGTTAACGAAAATTAAGAAAATTTCTGAAAATTTTAATAAATATGTGACGTCACATAGGGAGAGGGGGAATCTCGCAAATGTGACCAGCTGTGACAAGGGGGGGAGAGGGGTCTAAAAATCGTGTGACGTAATTTATAGATGGCCTTAAAGGGTGCCAACGGAACCCTATTACTGAGACTCCACTGTCCGTCTGTCTGTCTGTCCGTCTGTCAGCGGTCTGTACCTCCTGAACCGTAATAGGTGAAGTTGAAATTTTCACAGAATGTGTATTTCTGTTGCCGCTAAAACAAAAAATACCAAAAATAAAATTTAATTAAAAAAGGGGGTCCCCATACAAGGAACTTGATATTTTTGACGTTTTTATTCTACGGTGGTACGGAACCCTTTATGTGCGAGTCCGACACGCACTTGGAATGTTTTGCTCTTTCCACGGACAATTTTTAAATGGTTTATGTTTGATACCATTATTGTGTGCCAATCAGGTTGAATTACAATGTCCTTTACGAACGACCGAACTGGGTAAGAATTTCTTTATTATTTTTGTTGCAAATCATTTTATACCTTTTTTAGTTTTAAACTGGGCAGATGTTGGTTTATTTAGACGAGGCCGATTCGAATGCGTAAGATGAATTTAAATATATTTGAATCAAAGATGTTACTAAGAAAGAGGGGCATGTGACTTTCCGAAATAGAAAAAAATGTGAAATGTTTTGTCCTACAAAATGTAGTCCATGTACAACTCAGCCGTTCGCGGTAAATAGTGTTGAAAAAATGTTGGCATTGCCATTATGGCTAATCTTCTGAGGAACAACACGCATAATAAAAAGGCCTTTAATCGACTGCGATAACAGATTGTGGATTTCGCTGCATGTAGTCGTCCGCTGATCAAAAATGTAATGATTGTAATGTAGGGAGGTACCATATCTGCTTAAACAATACATAAATGCTCTGATGCTGTGGGACGTGGAAAACCATGTTTTTGAGTTGCCTTTTTTGTTGCGATTTATGTGGTTTAGTTTTGACGAGTTTACGTTTATGTGAAGAGTACCAAAGAGGACTTATAAGTTATGTTGCTCTCGTTTATGCAGGTACCTACTCAAAGATCATTCAGTAGAACAATAGCAAAGATGTATTGAACCCTTAGTTGCGACTTACCGTGCTTATTTTGGCAATGAATGCGAGGTAACTACCCGACATCCACTCAGTCACGCGCCACCCAGCGTCGTGAGTGTACGGCTGCACGCGCGCGCGCTCTAATGATTATCTCTAATAAATATACATTGTAGCGTTATTAAGTACTAACGCTACAATGTATATTTATTTCATTCTAACAAAAATGTCTGGCGTATTGTTTAATGTGCTGTTTTTAGAGCAAAAAAATTTAGTGTGTATCGGGTCTATAATATTCGCTTGTCTCGTTCTTGGCGGGGACACTACCACGCCCCCAGATAAAACGTCACTGGCTGCGTCTACATCTAGCGCATGCCTCGCCCGAGCACTCAGTTTGGCCCCGGAACGCATAAAGATAATATCTTAACAGTAGTGCTCGGGACGGCTTGCGGCGCTTCTTGACGCGCCAACTGAATAATACTAATATTTTAAAAACATACGTGATTCAGATTCCAAACAGAAGACATTATCATATTGACAGTGTCAAATGTAAAGCATTTTTTTGCGAATATTTTTTGCACCAAGAGACAATCTTACTCCCGCTAATCAGGACATTAGCGGCATATATATAAAAGCAGCTAATTGAGATATTCTGGACAATTCAAATGGAACATTTTAAGGTGTTAAGTACCCTGGTGGGATGGGCCATAAATCTCATTGTGGCCATACTTATCAGTACACTGAGGTAGCCGATATGGCTCGCATCAATATGAAGCAGAATTTAAATATAAAACATTTTAAATGCTCCAATTGAAATGTTTTATCGTTGTACATTCCATATTTCGAAGTTTTGCTCGTATTGTAATATGAAACAAATATTATTAGTAGAAGTTTCTTTATCAAAAATGTAACGTCACGACTTTTATTCCCATTCGGGGGTAGTCAGAGGCTTGAGTGGCCATACACCACCACATTTTGGAGGTATTAGCCAACTCAAAGCCCACGTTTCACCAGATAGTCAGAACCCGACGTGACAGGTAGTGAACCTTGTCGCCGTTTTTTTTTTTTTTTTGTTCTTTATCACTACGAAAGTTCCTTTAATGATCAGCAACAAGAGTATTATGAATTTCTTTTTAATGCTATTAATTATTGAGTCATTGGAAATGAATTTCAATTGGTAGTATAACCAAGCTGTAGCCAATTGACTAGAGCTCATATACGGGCTGGCTCAACCATAGTAGTACCACCCCACCCTCTCAAAATAGATCGGCGTAAAGTAGCTATCACAGGTGCGTTTCAAACGATGAGTGAGAGTGCCGCAAGCCCAACTTAAGGGAGTGTGCCCGTAACGGCAATAGGCATACCCCTTATTATATTGGAACCAACATACTATCAGCATTACGTCGATTCTCTGCAGATTCTGTGATGGTGGTGTATCTGAAAATGAGAACAAAGAAACATACATTTCATGACTCAATAAAAATCTCCGACAAAAATAACTTGACCTCACGTCAGATGAAATTTCAAAAATGTCACTTTTATATCACATAAAACATGTTATCGGTCTCATGCTGATTTAAGATGCCGATACTAAAGATAACAGTCGCCGATGACTGGGCGTCGTGTGTGGCAGACAAGACTAAACAACTTATCGAGGATCTCTTCATTAAGACCAATATGTGGACTTGCAACTTTTGGATATCCACCAGTCACATATTATAAATATAAATATCGCCAGACTTACACACCAACTGTATGGTCCCAAACTAAGCCACGCTTGCTCTATGGGTACCGTACAATGGACTGGTGGCGATCCCAGTGACAAATTACGAAAAGGCCGTTTCCGAAATTTGCCTCTAGCGGGAATCGGACCCGCAACCGCCCGATGCAGTGAGCCGGCCTGCACTATTGTCTGTTATCCTGATTACGCTTGATTCAACAACACTACAGTTATGTTGCAAAAGGAATAAATGATCACCAACGACCCTTTGACCATCAAGACATGTCTCAGTCCGTACATCTTTTTAAATCTCGATCCTTCGACACGGAGGAACAGTTAGATCAATCAGCTTGCATGTAAGAATACTCAGGCATCAATCAGCCTGACTGAATCGTACTCCCAATAATAATAAAGTAAGCCCATCTGATTCGGGGATCGGCCAAGCAAATGTTTCTTGGAACCGCATTGCGTGCCCGCCTAATGATCAGAATAAAAGTGAACGCTTCAAACAAAAGGAACTGAATAAATCCAGAGAAAGTTCGGTATTAACTCGTAATGAGGATGTAAAGTTTTCGTATGAGTAACTTGAAAATTTACTTATAGATCGTCGGAATATTTAAATCTGAAGTCTTTCCTTTGCATTACATCATAGGGTTCTTCAACAGTCGGCACCTCGATCCCTTTAATTTGCAGATGTCCTGTGCGGTTTCCACTTACCATCAGGTAGATCGTCTATTCGTGTGCCTTTCTAGGCATTAAAAAAACAAAATAGTCAAGCTATTAGATGTCATGCCGCATACTTTTCTAAAACATCTCTATACCAAACCAATTTATATCAATGACTGACCAACAATGTTAATAAGACAAGATACAAGAATGGAGCCATTAGTGGAATTGCTAAAACTAACACCGTTTCGCGAGCTCATAATTTACCGAGCAATTTAAATCCTATAATTAAAGTGTCTAAGTTGAGAATTCTCTGGCACGCACCCTTAACAATTTATCTTACTAAGACGTGGATGCAATTAATCAAGCGCGGATGTCACGTCCGTAATATAACCGAGATAAAGAGAAAAAGATGATTCCAGGCTAATTATCTTTGATGTTGTGTTACTCTTTTATTTTGCCACTTAACACCTACAGAGGCAATTTGTCGGTTATTACGTTTCGGTATTGAAATTTTCGGTTTCGCGTTCCGATCGTTTTCGTTTCTGCCTTCACCATTGTGCGACTACCGTCCGTAGCGTGTTGATTTATTTCGTGTACGTCTTCGAACTCTCATTTATCATCGGTTCGGATGTATTTAGACTGTTTATTTTTATAATAAGCTCTTGAAAAGGTCAATTTTGTATTCTCTCGTTTGTCTTTTGTTTTTGCCTTCGTGAGATGTTGTCTTTATTTTCTTAACGATGCTAAAATAAGTGCGTTTACGTTTATCAAGTCTTGCCTCTGTCCTTAATTAGTCTTATAATATGTATTTTCGTTCTCGTATTTTTCGATAACAACATTTTCGAGTATTATATCTGAATAAATAGGGATAGGTTGTTATACTTACATATGAATTAGCTACTGGATTGTTAGGTTTGTATTGGCCCTGCATATATATAAGACCTCACAGGAGGCAGATCAATTCATTTGGAATTAAATGCCTGTAATTAATTACGATTGCTATCTAAGCTAGGATTGTGGACGGCAATTAGTCGTGGCTTTACCGTACAGATCCTTTGTTATATGCCGTTTGATAGCAACAAGTTTCCCGTTTTATACAACATGTTCTTAGGTTTCAAGCATTGAATTATGTTTGTGATGGAATGCTGCTCGTTTATTATGTTAAAGAAAATTTTAATAGGAACTTAAATTGAATAATAATTATTTGAGATAAAGTATTTTGTAATGATTTCACATGATTTTCACGCAGTATGACATTCTTTGCAACTATGATAAAAATTACATAATTTTCCTAAATTTTATCAAGTGCTGAAATTCCGTCTACAAATTCACGTACAACAAAGAATTTCATACAATTGAAAAATTCAGAAGAAAAAAAAAACTGAAAATCTATATTTTCCTCAATTTTCAATATTCCTTTTCTCTTCTTCACAGATGTCTGCCATCGACCCAGACTGCGGAGTCAACGCTTTGGTGAACTACACCCTCGGTGAAAACTTCGCCAAGCCACAGTTCTCCGTGAAACCAGACAGCGGTGAACTGTGCGTGTCGGCGCCTTTGGACTATGAAGCGAATAGCGACTTTGAGTTTCCCATCATCGCTACTGATAGAGGTTTGTTGAATTTTAAAATTGATTTTCCACTAGCTGTGAAATAACTACACCACGGCCATAGAGAAGCGGTGGGATAATGAAAAGATTATTTTTTTTATTGATTTTTTAACGTTTTGCCTTCATATTTTCGGCACAGAATGAACCACGAATTTATAAAATAGTCACTCGAATGGTGAGCCCGCCTGTGACCTACTAGAACTCAAATATTATTACCATTTTGTATAGCTTCTTCTTGGTCGTGGTCTAGCTATAAGTTAGAGTTTTTATAAATAAACTAGAACTAAGAGCTGATTTAACTACTACTAATTAGTTATACCAACAACCTACCCTGATGTGTACAACAACATCACATTACTGACGAAAGAATTTAAAAATACAATCTTAGTCACAGATAGTTCCACGAGATGTGCCTAATTATTATCTAAATTCCGTTCTACAACTCTTGTGAAACAGTTTGTAGACGTTTATCTAAAGTAGGTTAACAACATTCCTACATAGGCCTTTATTAATTTTCTCATAATTAGCTCTCTGCAATATTTGCTAAGAAACAAGTAAATTGTGTTTTGTGAAATAATCTATCTTATGAAATTGTAGACATGCAACTTCTCCCTGTAGATGAAATTGATGTAAATGAAATACTGGAAGAAACTTACATAAACACATTAATACTCACCGGTTTCATAAAACATGTTTGTCTTTAAACTTACAACATACTTTAAAAAAAAATCTTTTGAATTTGGAAAATAGGACAAGAAATATATGAATGCAAATAATGTATCTAATGGAAGTCTCCCTTTTATAATAGATTCAATTATTTGTTTTACCGTTAAAGATAACGTAGTGCACAAAAACTTAAAAAACGTACGATCATTATATCAATTGAGTTGAATAAAAATAAACTAATTTATATTCTCAAGACGTCTTCTATGTCTTATGATATGAATCTTTTACAAATTTCAAATAATCCGATGCAATAAAGTCATCAACATACACCCAATCGCAAAACTTTTAAAACTGCGCAAGCATATCGATGCGAAAACGTGGACCGGCGCGGGCGCATTGGTGAGTCCAAAATAAATTCAGTTGATGGCCGTCGACAGTCCGCCGGTCAACCCCGCCTGATTTATGGGGAGAGAACTGTGCAACTATCACTTGGTGTTTTTATTTCGTTTGGTCTTGCGCGGTTACTTTGTATCGCCGACGAAACGGAATTCGGTGGTTTCGTCGGGTTTCGAGTTTTCTTTGGATTTGTTGTGATGTCTGTGTTTGGATTTATTCCCTACTATTCATTTGTTACTAAGCAACACTGGGTAAATTTGAAACCAAATTATTTTTACTTAGAACCAATGTTTGATATCTGAATCTTTAAAATATCTAAACATTATAATTTGATAGACAACCATTATTTCTTTATTTAGTCGTGTTTAAACATTATTTTTCAATATGATTTAGTTACTTTAGTTATTATAAACGCACTCACTTTCTAAAAACAAGACAATTCAAAATTTATTTCATTAAAGTTGCAGACATAAAGTTTTCAAGTATAACCGGCCTGTCCCATTGTTTCCTTGTGAATAAATGCCTCGCTACTCCAACTGGTGTCGGTGTATACAAAGTAATGGAATGTCGTAATAGTTAACAGTACCTACACCTGTAATAGTTATAATCATTGTACTGCTGTCGAGACATCATTTTACGTTTCCCTGTCATTGACGCTGTAATTATTTTTATTAACAGTAAAATCCATGTACCTATTCCTGATTCTATTTGTTTCTCATTGCTTGTCCTGAATAACGATTCGCCATAGATGAAAAATTTAGTAATAAAAACTTGTACCTTCATGACTACTTACCCATTCCGTCACATCAAGAACTAAACAGGAAATATCTTAAGCAAAAACTACAGCCGATTAAAATCACAAAACACTAGCTAAACGCGTTGACACGCACATAAATCAACGGCCTGTCAATTAAACATAGAATTACAAACAATACGCATCAATGTACCAATTATTTATTCGCAGGGGGCCTGTCCACGACCGCTATGGTGAAGATCCAACTCCTCGATATAAACGACAATGTACCAGCGTTTACCGTTAAAGATTATAACGTGTCATTGAAGGAAGGCAGGATATCAAACGAGCCGATAATCGCTGTGTCGGCGACTGATTCAGATTCGGGAAGATTCGGGACAGTCACTTACAGAATTGTGAGCGGAAATGAGAATGATGTGTTCAGGATTGATAGAAGCAGTGGGGAGATTTTGGTGACGAAGCCAGCGTTGGTACAGGCGAATGGAAAATATGACTTGGAAGTGTCAGCTACTGATGGTGGGGGTCTCGCTGCTCCTCAGAACGCGGTTGTACATGTGACCGTGATGCCTGCTGGTGTGGGATCGGCACTGTTTGATAAACCAAGATATAATTTCCGGATTAAAGAAGACGTAAGAACTGGAAGTGTCGTCGGGAGTTTGAAAGCTACTGTCAGCGATCGAGGTAAGCCTATTTATTTCTACTACACTACTTACTGTAATCTACAAATATCGATGAGAATATAAATGGAGCTCTTTCAAATACAAATAAATAAATACATTCTGAGAACTAAGTGCACTGATATTATTGTTGAACAAACTTGAGTATGATCAATTTACATGTCAACATCTTACGGGCTCATTAACATTCCGGGAAAGAAAGTTAAATAAGTAAACATAGTGATGAGGTTTTTAGAAATATCTACGAATAAATAAATATAAATATAAATATAAATATAACGTCACGACTTTTATCCCCATTCGGGGGTAGTCAGAGGCTTGAGTGGCCATACACCACCACATTGTGTAGGTATTAAGTCAACTCAAAGCCCACGTTTCACCAGATAGTCAGAACCCAACGTGACACTACATCTACGAATAATATTCTGAAAATTATAAAATTAAATTATTAAAGCTGATTTAGTATTTGGCTCGAACCATATACAGTAGGAAATACTAATCTCTTTGTGTCAAACTGAGCCGTGCTTTGGCGGGTACTTAAAAAGTCAATCCCGGTTGTTTTCATATCAGAGGCCTTCGGCTTGAACAAGTCTGACACAAGGTTGACCACTAAACATACATTAAAAAGAAAAAGAAGAGTATTTGGTTCAAATCTCTTCAAAGTCCACCCTGACATAAATTAATGGCAGGATATGATAGTTTTTTTAATATTTAGGTCTAAGGAAATAGGCATAGGTATGACTATTTCCTTTGGTAAGGGCCGGGCCATAAGATCAATGGTAGTTCATCGAATCGATTCTATATTAAAAACGGGTGGTTTAACTTTCTTCCATGGTTTAAACTACAATTGATCTTACGGCACTAAGTATATTTCAAATTAATATCAAAATATTATTCATTATTTAAACATACGTAATGAAGTGGGTGCATTCAATGTAAAAAGGACATTTTAAGAAGTTTCTTAATGCCATATTATCTAGTAGTAAAACCATTACCGGAAACAGGACAATGTAGAGACGATTTAATCTCAGCACTCAACAGTGAACTACCGTTGACCGGAATCATCTTATAGCTTCATTTCGCTTTAACAAATTTATTGAAATCGTGCCCAAGTTGTTTCTATTCAAATTAAAAGCTTTTAGCGAGAAACATTATGTTAAGAGGGTTCGTTTGTGAGTCGGTGGTGTGTGGAAAAGGATGTTGATAGGATTGTAAAGGAAGGAATGCATATTAAAATATTGTTAGAAATACTTGTTGTTATGTTGGCAATAAATTCTTGGTAAGACTAATGTCGGGTGACGTGTAGTGCGAGTAGTAGCGAAGTGAGGGGACTATGATGCTATGTTATATGTGGTACGAAATTGCATACACTCTATGTACCCAAAAGTTACAGGATTGCACTCTATGTACCCAAAAGTTACAGGATTGCACTCTATGTACCCAAAAGTTACAGGATTGCACTCTATGTACCCAAAAGTTACAGGATTGCACTCTATGTACCCAAAAGTTACAGGATTGCACTCTATGTACCCAAAAGTTACAGGATTGCACTCTATGTACCCAAAACTTACAGGATTGCACTCTATGTACCCAAAAGTTACAGGATTGCACTCTATGTACCCAAAAGTTACAGGATTGCACTCTATGTACCCAAAAGTTACAGGATTGCACTCTATGTACCCAAAAGTTACAGGCTTGCACTCTATGTACCCAAAAGTTACAGGATTGCACTCTATGTACCCAAAAGTTACTGCATTTCTGGATATAATTACCTACTGCGATTTTTTTCTCACTCTTTTATGACGATTGATTAAACTCAAGCATTTTATTTTTTTAAATAGCCTGTGCTGTCGCACTGCTGGACAAAGGTCTACTACATCTTCCACCGTCTCTAACATCCGACCTAGATGAGAGTCAAAACCCTCGCACCCGCTTTTTGGGTCTACCTCAGTGACGACGTACTCTAGGTCGCACTCGGTGCTCTTAATAATATGCTTAATTCAATCCCCAATATCTTAAAAAAATAGCAGGCAAAAATATATTCAAAGTTGTCAATTTTAAGCCGTTAAAAATCGATATTTGAATTCCTCGATAAGCTCGCCGCTTGCACCACGCGCTTCAACTTAAAGCGGTCCAAAGGCACGGTACGTAATCGCCTATTGTCTCAGCTGAGATCACGAGCGTGATGTGAGGCCTCCGCGCACTCCACAGCTTTTATGAACCTCCCAATGGAACTGCTGATCCTCGATGGATTTTCGAAAGTTTTCAAATAAAAGATATGAGAGAACCTTAAGGCCACCCCCCCCTCCCCCTCCCTCCATCCCACTCCCCTCTCTACTCCCAGGTCGGCAATACGCGCTACTATAGGCTACGGTAACTGCTTAACATCAGGCGGGCCGTACGCTTTTTTGCCACCTCCTATAAAAAAAATAGCTAACGACCGCTTCGCGCAGTGGTTCGAATGGTTCGGTCTCCGCCAGAGGCAAATTTCAGAAATGTCCTTTTCTCAAATTGCCCTGGTCTGGGTGTCACTGGGATCGCCCCTGTCCATTGTATGGTAGCCAGTGTACAAGCGTTGCTTAATTTGGGACCTTATAGTTGGTGTGTCAGTGGCGATATTTATTATTATTTATTAAACGTGCTTATGTATTGCTTATATGATGGCTCCATCATTACACCACCACAAGCAGCACATAAGCGATAATAATAATAATAATATCCTGGGACATTTTTTACACACGGCTACCTGATCCCAAACTAAGCAGAGCTTGTACTATGGAAACCAGATAACTGATATTACTACATATACTACTTTTTTATTTGTAAATACATACTTAATATACATATACACCCAGACACGGGACATACAGACATGTTCACGCGATGTTATAGGGTCGCGTCTATTGCCATTGCAATAGAGTTGGCGTTGCATAAACTTCTAATTTCTAAGTAACTATAGCTGCGTCTGCATCAGGCGCAAGCTGCACCCGAGCACTAGTTTTGACAATGGAACGCATAAACCTAATGTCATAACATGAGTGCTCGGCGAGGCATGCGAGGCAAATGGCCCAAATTACATAAAAATGTTTACATTATGATAGTACATTCATAGTAAGTAATACTTAAGTATCATATTATGACGTACAATTATCAACCGGTGGGTTTCAGCGCTGACAAATTTCACATGAAATACGAGACTACGGTAAAATATTACGCTCGTTTTATGACTTTTTAATTTATTATCTCACAATTGCCATCTGTCAAAATCATCATAAATGCTGTATTAAAATGCAAAGAATATAATTAATTAGGAACTTTTGACGATCCCCAAATCGTCGCTTAAACTTTTAACATTATTTTTTAGGTGCTTTTTATAACTTTAATGAAACATTAAAAGGTAATAAAATATATTTAAGTAAGTGCAAATCATGGTTTTATTAAGAACATCAAGTTTTTATTGCTACATTTTATATTGTAGAAAGAGCGGTGTCTTTGTAAAGTATACTTGAGTAGTTAGTATTATCATCGACTTCAGTATACCACGTTTTTAAATGTCTCACATGCCACGCGAGGCATCTTTGCCTCGCTTAGTTTGAAAAGACACGCCCGAGCCAAGTGCTTGCCCTGCCTCACACGAGCACATAGTTCGGTTAGTCATGAGACAGAAAGCTAATGTAACTATCCTTTTCCGTCTAGAGTATAGTTTGGCTCACCCTTTGGCTCACCAGAGTATGTGACATGTGTGTATGAGCATGTGTGCATGTTATGTGGGAGCATGTGAGCGCGCAGCCTCGCCTGGCATGAGCTTGATATAGACGCAGCTATTGAGCTTAAATTTTACTACACATTAGCCGTTTAGCAAAAGGTCTACCCCAAATTTATAGAAAGTTAAGATTAGCTTACAATGGCATTACAAATCACTTTTATTCCTAGAAATTCTTTGTAAGTCCATTGTAAACTAGCTGGAAATCTCTATAAATTTCCCGGAAAGTGTCTAAAACGGACAAAACCGCCGTACTTTATAAAGGACGCTTGTTATTTAGTACAAACTGTATGTTTATCGAATGAATGTCGTTGCTGAATCATAGTATAGTATAGGACAATAAGCCATGTCTGCTATCTCACTCGAGGACGCCGCGGTGCGTTCCACTCGCATTTATACAGGTAGATATACGACACTTTCACACCGTAGTGTAACATTGAAATAAATTATCAAATTATAAATAATAATAAAAAAAATGCCTGTGTTTGTAAAAGTTGTACTGGTGCACTATTGTTAGTCTCACTGGGTGCGTCTTAAAAAGGCGAGCGACGAGCCCAAGGCGGTTGTTTTATTTATTCACTAGCTGATGCCCGCAGCTTCGCCCGCGTGGATGTCAGTTATCGCGACCAAAACTTGACAAATTATATATTAAAACCTTCCTCTTGAATTACTCTATCTATTAAAAAAACCGCATCAAAATCTGTTGCGTAGTTTTAAAGATATAAGCATACATAGGGACAGACAGACAGATAGACAGCGGGAAGCGACTTTGTTTTATACTATGTAGTGATAGTGAAGTGATAGTGATTTATAATCAAACGATGCTGGACCATTTTAATGTCATGATGTCTACGTGGTCAGACGTCAAAACTGATAGCTCAGGCACGCATAACCCAATAGTTATTCGTTCCTATGAAATTGCAATAGAATTTCCCATTATCCAAAAATGTGATCTTATTAATTTCACAAGGCAGAAAAGTCACTATTCTAGTCTCTCCAAAATGGAAGTGGACACCAAGTTAAATAGTTTAGTGACTAAGTTAAAACTTAATTAATTAACTAAATAATTTAATAACGACAACATATACATTATTATCAAAATGATTGTATTTGCGAACATTAACCCCCCCTTCCCCTCCCTCCATTGCACTCTCCTTCAGGTCGGCAATGTGCGAGCAATTCCTTTGGTATTGCAAGCATCTTTAGGTCACGGTAACTGCGCGGGCCGTACGCTTCTTTGCCATCGCAGTCCTATAAAAAAACATTTATTAAATAATAGAGCAGTCTAGAATTCTGTATTTTTTAAATTATTTATTTATTTATTTGAGGACATTAAGTGAAATGTTCGCATCAGTGTAATGTAATCCAGCTAATACTGGCCCACGTATATTCTGTTGTAAGCTCTACCACTGTAAATCACTGAATTGCAAACTCTACCGTTATGGTACGCGCACTTGTCTATGGGAACTCTACGCCATGGCTACACCATTGTTAAGACACAGAGATAGCGGTCCACAGACGGCGGATGATCTAGACTGGACATGCATATATTAAAATCACGTGAATCTCACTCACTTATTAAACTTATTAGTAGAGAGTGTATATGTATAGTTCGCGACAGGTCGAGATGACATTCAGGTTATGAGCTTTTTGCAGAATAAAATCCGAATCAAAATTAACAGGACCCGATAAACAATTAAAATCGCCCACAAAATTATAAAATTAAATTATTCTGTTGCGTTGCGGGTCCTGGTATTTTTGATTCGGATTTTATTCTGCAAAAGGCTCATAACCCGAATGTCATCTCGACCTGTTGCGGACTATAGTCAGCCTTATACCTATATAGGTAATTGTGCAAACTTTTTTTTTTTATTACTTAACATATACCGTGTTCAGAGTTGGGCGACAAATTATTACAATTATTTAATTGTAATTGAATTTAATTGTCACAATTAAATATTAATGTGATTTGTTTGTCAATCGCAAACAAATCACAATTAGGTATTAATTGTGACAAATAAATGCAATTGTAATTAATTAATTGTAATTAATGTTTGCCCAACTCTGACCGTGTTATTAAAAAAAAAGTTCAATAAGAGTTATGACAAAATTTACAAAGGGAATTTGATTAAACACGCGTTTAAAACCATTTAAACTTATTTGTATTAATACCATTAAAATCTTTAATCTCACACATAGCATAGAGTCATAGCTACCTAGTCTACGGTATCTTCCGTCTACGCGGCCGGTTAGATTCATACCAGTTGAAATGCTTATATTATTAAGAGTTATGGTGGGCTGTGTCGTGTCCTAGGGCAGCCAGATTATATTTTATTAAAATACTCGTTTCCTGATAAGCAACGGTCCTAAGCGGTACTGAAATGTCGTGAGGTACCTTCACGTCTGATTATATGTACCTTTAGTATCTTTAAGAAAATCACAGAAATTCTTTCCCATCAAGAGTTTCCGTGTTAACCGTACTATTCCACCAAGCCAACTAGGAACTCGGATAGAATGCGGCTTCCCCGCCCGTACACCCGCCACCGCCTGCGGCTTCCCGCCCGCCACACCTCCCGCACACCGCCATTGCATTTTTGTGTGGGTGACGTCACATTTGACAGGTTCCTAGTTGGCTTGGTGGAGTAGTAAGTAATCTACTTTCATCCAAATCTTGACAGACTGATCGTGGTTATGGTTTACATTTTTGAAGGCCGCTGTATACTAGTATATACAGGGTGATGACGACATTACGACAATAAATTTAAACACGATCCCTACTAGTCAATCACAATACTTTAAAATTGTCAAATTAAGTTTACATCAAAATTGAAAAATCTAAATTTTCATACAAATTAAATGCGGCAATAATCTAAACGTAACACTACATCCTTTATAATCGTCTACAGACCTCATCAACTGACCTGTAGCTACGAGGATGGCAAAATCGCTTCGGTGTCGGTGTATTTGTAGGCGTTAAGTTAAAATGGTAGAAGTAAAAAAGCCATCCCATGGCTATACCTTTGAATATACTTTGATTTTTTTTTTATGTACGAACTACTCACGTGATACCCAGTATGTGGTTTCAGTTATTGTCGTTATGTCGTTCGTAAACGGCCTTTTCGTAATTTGCATAGGTCTGGGTGTCACTGGTTTCGCCAGTCCATTGTTTGGGACCATACAGTAGGTGTGTTTGTCCGGCGATATTTATTATAGGTACACCATATAAGTAACATGATTGAAAAGAGTTAATCCGTGAATACATCGCCTCTATAATTTGGAAACATTAGGTACCGTTCGGAAGTAATATTAATAAATTCTAAACTAATTAGCTGAATCAAAATACTGCTATCACACGTGGAAGTATTGCAAATCAAATTAGATTGAGATGAGTTTTATCTTAAAAATCACATTGTATTTTGACGTCTGGATTAAGTTACAAGAGGTACACTATGGAAGTAACATGCCATGGAAACACATTGCGAACACCTGTATAGGGGACAGCAACAGTACACAAAAATACTAATGAAAACAAATCTAACCTCACAGAATCAAATATCGATGTAACATTCTGGTAAATATTATTCGAATGATCAACCATAACCATTTTAAGTGGCAAAGATAGCAAATAAGCGTGTGATGTTGAGCAGTTACCATAGCAGTTACCAAATATTATGGTTATATGGTTGCAATACCAAAGGCATCGCTCGCACGTTACCGACCTGAAGGGGAGTGGGACAGAGGGAGGAGGAGGGGTTGGTCTGCCGACTCGTACGAAATTTTACGGCGATTTTCTGTGAGAGGTTGGTACAGCCCAGGTCAAGCCAGCCCATATAATTATGAGCTGCAGTCATAGAGTAATTATTAGTAATATCTGCAAAATTACTTTCGATACTTAGATGATCAGATCGCTTATCCCTCGTCCCCTACCTCATCCAGCTCTGAGTTTAATTAGAAAGAGGTTCATAATGTTTATGTTCGATGCGAAGACGCCCGCCCCCCTCAGATTTATTACAATCTCGCCCGGAGATAAACATCCATTAATTAAAAAATATTACGGAGTTTTCGAGCGAGCGGAGCGGGCGCGGGAGCGAGCTTGTGAGCGAGCACATACATGCTTGGGTACATAGTTGCGATACTCAAATAAATTCATAGATAAGTATTAAATTCAATTGATACATTTAAAATTCTCTGCTATCGCGTCCGCCAGTGTGCACAGCAGGCCGATTGCGTAACTTTTTCGACAATGTTTCAATTGGTTTCGTTCATCCAGTGATTCTTTATCAATTGAAATTGATTGAAATCGGGACGGGTGTGGACTTCACTCTTCCCGATTTCAATCAATTTCAATTGATAAAGCATCACAGGATGAACGAAACCAATTGAAGCATTGTCGAAAAAGTTACGAAATCGGCCTGCAGGTCCTATGTTCTTCTCCAAGGTGCTGTGTATTTTTATACCAAAATTGGTTTAGCGGTTTAGTCGTGAAAACGAAACAGACGGACAGACAGACAGGGTTACTATCGCATTTATAATATTAAGTATAGATTTTCATAAAATAAGTTAATTCCAAAATTTATTTTATACTCACAAAGATGAACATTTCGATAAACATTGATTAATTGATTAACACACCTATGAAATAATTTTAATGACCAAATTATAAGTGCGAAAATGTTCACACTATCGATATTCGTACTTAGTATCGATACCTGCTATAATTAATCGATTCGCGTCTAATCAAATATCGATTTGACTGGCCTACGTCACGTCCGGACTCCGGACCACACACTGCTGCCAACATATTAGTATTAATTTATCATCTATGACAGACAGACAGACTATCTGGTAAATAATTTTCAAACCCCGTTATACTACTGATGGCAATAAGTACATTGCATAGCTTGTGTAAGTAAAGTTTAATTTGTTCTAAATACAAAGACATTACCAAAAAGAGGGCAATACGCGACTGTCCAAAATAGTATGCACTACTAAACTGAATATATGGACTCAGCCGTTCGCGAAAAAAAAAGTTGAAATTTTGGTATTGCTAATGCGGCGGCTCATCTTCTGGTGAATTGCGAGTGTGATAACAGATCTGGGGGCTTACCACGAACTCTTATTGCGATTCAATTACAGGAACGTTTTAACGATTCAGCGTCTTTTTGTGCAATGACGTACCTTATTGTCATGACAATAAGAAACTTCATTGCACAAATGGCCGCTGAAACGTTAAAACAAAACTGCTATAAGAGGTGATGGTAAGCCCCCTGTTGTTGCATGTGGTGCGCTGAGCACAAGTTTGGTAGTTGCAATGTTAGGATAAAAGAAAAAAATATAAAGAAAGAAAAACATTTATTTGGCACAGCACAAAAGACACAATACAGTTTTAATAAAGGCGGCGAAATCCACCGCGGCGCACGGAGAGGCCACGCACGTGGGTCAAGCTTGGCTTTGCAAGAAAATGTATGCAATCGTGTCCACCGCGGCGCACGGAGAGGCTACGCACGAAATGACGTCATGCATAGGTACATTTTCTTGCAAAGCGAGGCGTGGCCTGTGTGCGCTAACATCGACATAAAACGAAGCGAGTAGTTCAGCTATTTCCCGGTAGATAGATGCCACGCATTTCTTAACCCCCACCACCCGCGCCATCCCGTGCAAATTACCACGCGTTGTTTAATAGAGAAATCTAATAAGGGCACCTCTTGCTTAAGTCTTTACTCTATGGCGTGGCCTCTTCGTGCGCTGCGATGGTTTTCCACCTTAAAACAAACAATAAATAGACAGAACAACAAAAAGGTAGAAACAAAAGCAAAAACAACAGAAGAAGATGAATGTGTCTCGCGGCTGGACCAAATAGGTTCCCAGATCAGCCTAATGCCAGGCATAAGCTGGGCGCTGATTTTCATCTCATTTTTTCAGGATGTCCCATATTTGCTAAACCATATTACATAAATGCCATACTGTGTCTATGGACTCCGCTTAGTAGGACTTACTATTGGACCGTCACATGCCTCCCTCTTTCTTGGATCTGTATTTGATCATCACGTTTACTGAATGGTATTCAAAATGACGTAATTTCCCTACTAAGAAATGTCTAAAAGAAATAAAGAAATTGTACTCAAATATTAAAATAAACTTTAGTTTCCACATAAACAACGACAATACGTACAGACATCTCTCGGTATATGAATCGCATTACGCAAATGAAGGGCGATAGGACCCTTTTGTGTTCGGACTTTTAGGGTTCCGTGGGTACCTGCAGTAGTTCAACTTGTCTTATAGAAATCTTTAAAATGTATTGGTTCAGTACGTAAAGATTTGTCAGTACAAAACTACGGTACTTATAATATATTTATTGTTTTTTCCACTTTTAATGCAACGCAGCTTTTATCTGCGCTATCATAGCTCGAAATCGGTTGATTTGATTTCAACGCGTTATTTTGTGTGTGAGCACCGTTCATCGCAAAGCAGCAAGTATAATTTTACAGGCCTTTATGGATATATAAACCCACTTGATAAAAGAATGTAAATATACTATGACGGGCCCGTTGGCGTGGTTGGTAAGATTCCGCCTTCATGCTGGAGGTCGAAGATTCGATTCCTACCCGGGACATGCGTTTGTGTGCATGGATCTAATCTGTATGCCCCGATTCTGGGTGTAATTATGTATATTAAGTATGTATTTACAAACAAAAGTAGTATATGTAGTAATATCAGTTAGCTGGTTTCCATAGTACAAGCTCTGCTTAGTTTGGGATCAGAAAGCTGTGTGTAAATGAATGTCCCAGGATATTATTATTATCATATGATACCTATACAAAAATATCAAGGACACCGATATCAAATGTTGACGCATCGCGCAAATAATCCCATCGGTTACGGCATAACTTTGAAGTTTAAAAACACTAATCCTGACATAACAAATAAAAGTCATTGCATTATAAACATCAGCAGGATTAAATGATTTAATAATGTATGTGTTATTGCTATTTACGAAGTATATTTCTCCAGCTCACTACTTAGAATTTCTCCTAATAGTAGATCTAAACAAGATTGTGTTCTGACCGAGAATCGAACCCTTATTAATCGGCAGTCACACAATCACTAGACCAATGCCGCATCGAAAAAGCTTAAATAAAAAGTATTTTCACGCTCACTGCAATCGTACAGTAACTGAAAATTTGAAATTCGAATCCCGAGAAAGCCAGGGATACGTCGGATCTGGGTGCGCGGGCGCACGGCGGCGGGTGGGGTGACCAATTACACGACACGAAGTAGGATAGTCTAAATTCCTTAGATCGTAGTCATGTGTGTTCCATAAATGGCACAAAAGCGAGATACAAAAGATTGCAGTCTTCTTTTTTCGTATGGTTAGTGGCCCACCTAGTGTCAGAGTTGTATACCTAAGCCGTCCGAATGCGTCTGATATAGCTTAACGACTGCTGTCTAAATGACAACCACCGGGACCGACTTTTTACGTACCCTCCGAAGCACGGAGACGCTTAGTTCAGAATGCGACTAAATAGTCACCCATCTTCGATCGTTTACCGATCACCGATAGCAGCTGGCTATGAACACTTGAATTTTGGAATTGAAAATAAGTATAATATCGTCTAGAGAAGTTTGTCCCCCATGGTCACCTACCATCGGCACACCCAAATAAATCCAGCGGAGGTCAGCGACCTCTCGCAGCGGCGACAGTTTTTGCTGCGCACAACTCTTAGACATCCTTTTTTAAAGGTCCTGTAGGTACGTCCCACAATTATTTTGGCCTTTTTACACCCGACGGCTGTCTTGAATCGGATTATGTTCCTGTGTGGGTGTTTAATAGAGAGGTTATAATGTTAATCAAAGGCTCTTGGCTGATTGATTAACCAAAGGTTAGTTAAACGGGTGGAAATATTGAAGACTTCAATTTTAAATTGTACGGTAATTATTGAGTAGGTACCACTACCTACATATTTTTATTATACTTTGGGTATATTTTTTTGCTTTTATTTAGGACAACAAACAATTACACTTATATTTTACTCTTATACTAGGTACTAAGTAGGTACAATATACTTTAAGTGTAATCAGCCCCGTTGCCCACAAATTAAATATTTAACAATAAGTGTAGATGAACAGTATGCGTTATGTGGTAGTACTTATGTTATGATAAATTACAATACATTGTGTAATAAGTTACAATACAAAGTTATTTTGGTTACGTCTGAATTTCTAGATTTGCTAAGTTTGAAGTAATAATATACAGGGTGTCCCAAAACTTTGCCACATGGAGGGGAAGTACCTTAAATATTGTAGATAGAGAATTTTACTGAATGAGGACTTCATTTTTATTTTAAAAACAATACGAACTGCATTCAAAGATATTTGAAAACTCGCTTACCACACTCAGGAATCGAACCGGCTAAAATCCGAAAAAATAACATCCTGTACGATTATGGCATCAATCGATAGGATCAATCACAAGGATCAAATCACTCTAACAAACATGGGAAATTAAATGAAAGGAAAACCGTGATATCTTAACTTATAAGAATTAAAATAAGTGAAAATTTAAATAAGTAACGATTTTATGGGTTTCCTTTCATTTAATTTACTATGTTTCGTAAAGAGATTTTATCCTTATGATTAACCCTATCGATTGATGCTATAAAAGTACAGGATATTATTATTCGGATTTTAGCCGGTTCGATTCCCCAGTGTGGCAAGCGAGTTTTCAAAATGAAAGGAAACCATAAAATCTTCACTTATTTTAATTGAACGAATCAAAAATGGTAAACTAACTAATTTGTTGCTCGAAATTAGCTCCATTTTTTGTGGATACACTTTATCTTTGAATTCATGAATTTATAAGTTTGGATTTCATGGTTTTCATTTCATTTAATTTACCATGTTTGTTAGAGAGATTTGGTTCTTATCATTGATCCTATCGATTGATGCCATAAAAGAACAGGGTGTTATTTTTTCGGATTTTAGCCGGTTCGATTCCCGAATGTGGCAAGCGAGTTTTCAAAAATCTTTGAATGCCGTTCGTATTGTTTTTAAAATAAAAATGAAGTCTTCATTCAGTAAAATTCTGTATCTACAATATTTAAGGTACTTCCCCTCCATGTGGCAAAGTTTTGGGACACCCTGTATATATTAACTTATTATAAAAAATAAATGTAACGTCACGACTTGTATCCCCATTCGGGGGTAGTCAGAGGTTTTAACTTATTATTTTAATTTAAGTGCCTTAAACGATGTGTTTGATGAAGCTTTTACAATTTTATCTGATCTAGAACATCCTCCTTATCTCCTTGATATAAATCAATACTGACTTTCTCTCTATTCTTTAAGTAACTCCTGTATGCTAAATATTTTAAGAGTGCTTTAGGATATATACAACTTTGTGAAATTTCCACAATCTTATCTGCAAGATATAAAAAATAGAACCTCTCATAGCATTTAGGCTGCACATTCATTAAATAGATAAATAAAATCCAAACTAAAAAGCACCAATTAAAAGCGACACATCAAAATCGTGGCCCCATTATTCAAAACCAAGATAATCTGACCGCAGATAACACGATTCATTCGAAACGAATCTAAAATCTAACAGCCACAACAGTGGCATAGGTGGTGACTTAATTGAACGGGGCTTGTCGCGTGAGCGAGATTATCACTTGCTCCTTAATGATTTCAACTTAAGGTCGAAATGCAAATGAAGCCACGTCACAAAACGGCAGAACTATTGATCTGAGTGTATTGTCTTTTAGATTAAGTAAGCTTCCCTTTTGCAAATGCACATTTATCATTGGCGGCGTCTTCATCAGGCGCATGCCTCGCGCGAGCATTCAGTTTTGATGTTGAAACTTATAGACACAATGTCATAATATGAGTGCTCGGGTGAGGCATGCGCGGCATTTGGACGCATCTAATGAGTCATGTTTATCTGTGAGCGGCTTGAACAACTAAGGGCCTCCGCAGACTAGCTACTTTTAGCATCGGCGGTCGGCGATTTTGATGCTGCGTCTCGCTCGTTCGCGCTCGAAGAAACGCGACGCAGCATCGATACGTCACAAAATCGCCGGTCGCCGATGCTAAAAGTAGCAAGTCTGCGGAGGCCCTTAGACACCAGTTGCCAACAACCAAGAAGAAGAATGATTCAAGAATTTGGTGGTTGATCAAATGTTGTATGTTGGGACCGCGAGAGAGATCTGGCTGAGGTAACTACAGAATAGTGTATGAGTGAGTGTTGCGAAAGAAGACTAGTAGTAAGTAACGAGAAGCTGTTAATAATGATAATAATGATAAATCTTCAAAACATCTAGTCTTTAAAACGTTAGCTAGTTCTAAAACTTTTGGACTCAAATTGAATGATCTTCCAACTCCTTATATTATTTTTTATTAAATCCAATGGGTTCCAAGGGTTCCAAGACAATTTAGCTATTCTCTAAGACTTGTCAAGGATCAAATCTTGTCGTCTTTATTAGATATTATCGGTCCTAGCCTTAAATAGTAACAGTGGTGGGAGTGTGGCAAGCCTAGTCCCATGGACAAAACATCTAGTGGGGTACTACCATTAGCAAATGCCTTGTACTCGTTACTCAGATTATATTAAAACGTGGCTCAGAGTTACATTACTGAAGAAAATACAATACAATTCAAGTTCTTTTACATCATTAGTAAGTATACTCAAATTCTTGACTAGGTAAATAAATTTCTTCCCAGGATTAAGATCGCTAGTTGGTCTCAAGACCAGCTTTCGAGCAACAATTCCTCACATAAATCAACTCAGTATGTACAATATCTATACTATCTTAGATCTAACAATTCACATAGGATTTGCAGGTCTTAATTGAGGCAGGCCTCGTGAGGTAGATAATCGGTCGGTTTAATGATTCCAACAGAATGGTTGAGATGCAAATTTATTTTGTAATGTAAGGACGGTATGCCACGGGAGTGGTGATAGGGTCATCACATACTGTTACTTGTATATTTGGTGATTTGGTTGGTCAATCAATAATCAAATAAAAATCAAGCAATCAATAGCAATCCGAAGGTCCCAGGTTCGATCCCCGGTGGGGCAAGCACCAATGGATGAATTTTCATCTATGTGCATAATTTACAGTTCGCTGACGGTGAGGGAAAACATCGTGAGGAAACCTACCTATCCCTCGGGATTAGGTAATAGTCAGTTCCTGTATACACGGCGACAAGGTTCACCACCTGTCACGTTGGGTTCTGACTATCAGGTGAAACGTGGGCTTTGAGTTGGTTAATACCTCCACAATGTGGTGGTGTATGGCCACTCAAGCCTCTGACTACCCCCGAATGGGGATAAAAGTCGTGACGTTTCGTTACGTTACGTTGGTTGGTCAAAATTTACTTGACGACCGTTTGGCGCAGTGGTTCGAGATTAGGCTCAATTCCCGCCTGAGGCAAGTTTCGGAAACGGCCTTTTCGTGATTTGCCCTGGTCTTGGAGTCACTGGGATCGCCCCCATCCCATTGTACGGTAACTATAGTACAAGCATTGCTTAAACTGGGACCATATAATTAGTGTGTTAGTCTGGCGACATTTATTTCTTCTTTGTCTGGTTAAAAATCAGACGACCACTAGGAAAAAAACAGACTTTAAAAGTAGTGTTTCGAACTGGCGTACCGAGTGAAACTTAAATAATCACACAATTATAAATTGCAAAAATAATAAATTCTAAATCGTCTGCCAACCCTAAAGTGAACTGTCTTGGTCCACGGAATAAATAAGTCGCCATCTCTAATGAATTGACTAAACACCCGACCCGAACTTAAGCGCTTCTGACACAACTTTATTGCCGCGCTGTATTTCGCAACGGCCATCCTAAATCCATCCCAGGGCAAGCTTAAGATAATTTAATGGAGACATGAATTGTACCATTTCGGTGCGGTATGGGTTAATACAATTTACGGATTACGACGTGAAATTAGGTATACTTAAGTATTTTTTCTGTAGTTTGGTTTGGAATCTTGGGTGGTTGGTTTTAATATAAAATTTCTGGAGTAGGTACCTAAAGGTCTTCTGATGGCATAACAACATTGAGACATTTCTTTTTCTAACAAAGGAAGAGGATATAACTAGGGTTGCAATGTTATGTATTTACCGTATTAACATAAATGGTATAAATATATAAATTAATGCACTATTATCTATGTAGAATTAGATAGAGATGATACTATAGGTAGTAGAATCGAATTAACTGATCCGTAATCCCACAGATACCAAACAAATCCACGAAATAATCGACAATTCCGCACAAAAACGAACAGTTAAGGAAATCTTGTGAATCCGACCGAAAATAAGGCAGCGTTTGCGCACCACCGACTGTATAAAGAGGAGAGACAAAGGGGCGACGGGGGGTGAGGAGGGAGGGGCGGGGAGGGGCCAACCGGGACCAGTTACACAAACAAAGACTGAGGACCATGTCCCCGCATACGACTGTATATCAATCTTGCGTCAGAGGCCTGCCCAAAACGACTGGTGAAAAAAACGCACACCGTCCGTCGCAAAAAGTAAAAATACTGACGAAAAAAAAATTTCGACAATGAACCCCCTTAAATCGTTGTGAGAACTGCCAATTAAAAATTGATAGATACAGGACGATTGAAGCCGCTTTTGATGTTCTGGAAATTTTCATGCGACATTGTAATTGGTGGAATGCCGGTTTTATTTCACATAACATATACGTCACGACTTTTATCCCCATTCGGGGGTAGTCAGAGGCTTGAGTGGCCAAACACCACCATATTAAGAGGTATTGAGTCAACTCAAAGCCCACGTTTCACCAGATAGTCAGAACCCAAGGTGACAGGTGGTGAACCTTGTCGCTGTGTATACAGGAACTGTGTTTTATATCGTTATGTGATGATGGAAAAGTAGCAGATCTTTCAGATTTTATATCCAAATGATTTGTTGTTTTCGATAAAGTTTCATAATTATGATGTAAGAGAAAGTGCAGTTAAAGTAATTAAAACTTCATGAGCTATGGAAAGAAAGCTAATAGATACCTACGTCTAGAACTGTCATGTTTTTTTTGCTAAGAAAATATAAAGTTTCCTCAAATCAAGGCTCAAATGATAGATACAGTGGTGAGTTAAATTAAAAAGTTAAGCTATTGCTAACAAAGTTTCAACATTAATTAAGTGATTTATTTTTAAAAACCTTGTTTCCACTTACAATCAACATGCAATTTCAACCAATCCTTACCAACAATAGTCGATACGTTTGTATGTAAATCATGTGTATCAACGAGAACAATGTTCAAACAATTAGCAGTGCAAAGGAAACAAAAATATAAAATTGAGAGACAATACAATAGGGGCCCTAGAACGTACCTGGAGGCACTCCGATATTAATTTAACTTGCATAATTAGTGTATGCAGATGGATAAGATAAAACTAGATCCAGACTAGATATGACTTAGAAAACTTACTTCGCGATCACAAAAAACTTAAATAAAACTTAAATTAACACGTTGTTCTCTGGAAATTACATTAATTTCGATCAAGATTCAAAATAAAGTCTTTTAAATTTAGACCAAGATCAATTTTATGCAATTCATACACCTAATATTTTGTATCCATCATAAAATTATTAACAATTTGGCATATAATGGATGCCAACAAAAAGGCGTAAATAGATCTGAGCGAGATATGACTTGAATAATTAATGGAATGCATTAACATATAGATTAGGATGCCTACCGTCTAGTCATGAAACTTATTAGAATTTAATATTGAATACTTAAAAAGTTTTAGAATATTAATTATTGGAATTGTATTCGCAATGTAAAATATCAATGTCTGTGGAGTATATTCTATGTCTAGCTAGTCCATTTATGCATTATTTTAGTAGATATGATACCTTCTAACATCGCAATCACTAAACTTATGCTCCTGCACTACTGGCAGCGAAATTCAAACATCAGAAGGGCTAGCCAAGTGGCATGAACGCTAATCGAATAGAAATAGAATAAACTTCACAGTGTATGGAAATGTCAAACGTCGCTATGTAAATCAACAACAAGTCGCTATGAAGATCACGCTTGAGATCACGTGACTTATGTCATTTCCATAGATGAAGCATAGCGAATTTGTAGACGTCAGCCACTTGTCTAGACCTTCTGTTACCGCGCTCACAATTCGACAATTAACTTAATCAGAAAAGAACCGTATTGGCAATAACGACACGTTTTCAACATCATCTTCCGCGAACAACTGAGTCGTACTGTGTCCTTGGACTCCGTTTAGAAGGACAAACTAGTGTTGACAGTCACATGTCTCCCTGTTTTTGGTAATGTCTTTGATCAAACTACTCACTATTGTAGGTTAAAAAAAACAATATTTCCGCATTATAGACTACTTTGAAAAAACTACGGTTTTAACTTTCCAATACCATAAAATAGTCGTCCAAGTATCGATACCACAGACAATGCCAACGCAAGATGATACGGACACATAAATATTTATAGCGACCATAAATCTCGGAGCGGTCAATATTGCCGGAATACCCACAATCTAGGGAAATTGAGACGAGTGGGGCCATCAGCTGTGAATTACTTAATGTTACTGCAACTAACTGCAGTTAACTGGGGGCTTACCACGAACACTTATTGCGATTCAATTACAGGAACGTTTTAACGATTCAGCGTCTTTTTGTGCAATGACGTACCTTATTGTCATGACAATAAGAAACGTCATTGCACAAATGGCCGCTGAAACGTTAAAACAAAACTGCTATAAGAGGTGGTGGTAAGCCCCCTGGTGGTGTATTTGGTTCGTGAAAGAATAGTACTACTCCGCCAAGCCAACTAGGCACTCGGTCTCGGATGGAATACGGCTTCCCCGCCCGCCACACCTCCCGCACACCGCCACCGCCACCGCCTTGTTGTGCGGGTGACGTCACTATTGACAGGTTCCTAGTTGGCTTGGTGTTTAGTAATGTTCGGTTCGCCACACTCACTAAAGAATGCTTGACTCTGTAACGTTACATTTCAGGCGAATGCTCCCGGTGAGGGAGCACCTTTAAGGCGGAAACCCACCGCGGCGCACGCTACGCACGAAATGACGTGGCTTCCTCTAGCTTCGTGGGTTCATGACGTCAATTACGTCATTTCGTGCGTGGCGTGCCCAGCGTGCGCCGCGGTGGGTTTCCGCCGTTTTGTTCATTAACACAACTTTGAGTATTAAACATTTCACTATTTCTCTTCCCCAGGACAACCGCCAGTCCGCTACAGCATCGTCTCCGGCGACACCGACCATCGCTTCACCATCGAGCCTCTCACCGGGGCCATCAGGACCTCGGGGCAGCTGGACCGGGAGACCAACCCCTCCTACTTGCTGAACGTCAGAGCTTCTACAGGAAACCCTTCGGGATTTGATCAGACACAGGTTAGTATTATTTTTTTATAGCCAAGGATGGCACACTGGCAAATGGCCCACCTGATGGTAAGTGGAAGCCACCGCCCAGGACATCTGCAACATAATGGGAGCAGACGCGGTACCGACCTTTCAGGGACCTGTAAACATAAAATAAATAAATAAATATAACGTCACGACTTTTATCCCCATTCGGGGGTAGTCAGAGGCTTGAGTGGCCATACACCACCACATTGTGGAGGTATTAACCAACCCAAAGCCCACGTTTCACCAGATAGTCAGAACCCAACGTGACAGGTGGTGAACCTTGTCACCGTGTATACAGGAACTGACTATTACCTAATCCCCAGGGATAGGTAGGTTTCCTCACGATGTTTTCCCTCACCGTAAGCGAACTGTAAATTATGCACATAGATGAAAATTCATCCATTGGTGCATGCCCAACCGGGGATCGAACCTAGGACCTTCTGATAACCTGTAAACATGTCTCCACTTATTGGAATTAAAGGTACTTTAGGATTCTGATTAACTCTTAATCAACCTGAAGATTCTACTTGCAGAACTCAGCTTCCAACTCGTATCCTTTATATAAGCTCTCCCCAATAGATTTATTTGCAGAAGATATCGTCATTGTTTTACAATGATCGTCTTAGATTTATTTATCTGTTAAGGGCTGGCTTGACGGTTGCAATCCAACGTCCCAACAGAGGTGACCTTGGTGGGAACCTTGTTTCCATCCGTGGATTTGTGTTTAGTTTGGATTACATCTGCTGTCTACATGGATGGCAACAAGCAAGGTCACCCCTGTTGGAACGCTGGATTGAAACCGTCAAGTCTCCCTATTACTGTTTGTACTGTCATGGGCTATGTAGAATCTTTTTTGCTGTAGACATTAAGCAAAAGGACCCTTATTTTAGTAACAATTTGGGAAATTGAATTTTTTGGGATATTATGATAATGATGATCTTGGGAAAGTGGCCATTTAGGACCCGATATCTTGGTCATGACACGATCTTTAATTATTTAAAGTTTTTAACCCGATCCATTTTATCCAGGTCCAAATAACTCTGGAAGATGTGAACGACAACGCGCCAGAGTTCGGTACATCATCAGTCAGGGTTTCCGTCGCGGAGTCTGCTGCTATAGGCTCAGTGGTGTACGCAGCCAAGGCTACTGATGAGGACGGTGGCAGGAACGGCCTCATCAGCTACCATCTGGTCTCCGCCACCGGACCCGCTAATACCTTCGCTGTCAACCCTCAACATGGATTGGTTACATTGTTGAGGTAAGTGTTTTGTGTTAAATCCTACAAATTATAAATGCGAAAGTGTGTGTGTGTGTGTGTGTGTGTGTATGTGTGTGTGTGTGTGTGTGTGTGTGTGTGTGTGTGTGTGTGTGTGTGTGTGTGTGTGTGCGAATGTTTGTTACCACGTATCTCCATAACTACTAAACCGATTTTAATGAAATTTGAAACGTACATAGTATAGGCTCTGGGATAAGACATAGGCTCATCTTACACATCAAATTCCACGCGGCCAAAGCTGCGGGGCATAGCTAGTATTCTAATATGTTTGTGAGGTTATTTCTTCATGAAGTAGCTTTTCTGTAACAAGAAATAAAATAAATAAATAAATATTGCCAGACACCAACTGTATGGTCCCAAACTAAGCAACGCTTGTACTCTGGGTACCGTACAATCGACTGGGGGTGATCCCAGTGACACCCAGACCAGGACAAATTACGAAAAAGCCGTTTCCGAAATTTGCCTCTGGCGGGGATCGAACCCGAAACCACCCGATGCAGTGAGCCGAGCGGCCAACGCTCAAACCACTGCGCCAAGCGGTCGTCACTTAACTTGATTATATTCTCTTACAGGCCTCTGGACTATGAGAACCTCGTCCGTCATAATCTAATCATCTCAGCGAGAGACGGTGGAGTACCAGCTCTTAGTGCCAACCTGACCCTGGTCGTGGACGTCCAAGATGTGAATGACAACCCGCCAGTGTTTGAGCACGAGTCGTATAGCGCTAACGTGCTGGAATCTGAAGCTGTTAATGCTAAGGTAAGCATGAATTTTAGACGAGACTAGAGCCCGTATTAATAAATGCATCTCACAGTTGAGATCGATCTTAAGATGCAGTTTTGACGTTTAATGTATGGAACATCTGTCAGAAACAGCATCTCAAGTACAATCTCTATCTTTGGCTCGATTTATTAATACGGGCCTACACGATAGACCATATTAATAATAGGCCATATCAACTACTGAATTCCCATTTTAAGTACTTTTGAGATAAAATAACTACATATCTTAGGTTATTGGCATTGAAAAAGAAAATCCTTTTCATGTCTCAAGGACTACCGATTTTTCTCTTTAAATGAGACCGTCCCATTTAAAAATCACAAACGGTCGACAACAAGTAATAACAATTTTAATCATAAAATATAAGCACTATAATGAATATCATACTAGAAGAAAATCATTATCGTATCTCAGACTTACAATGAAGACATTCTGTTCTATGAATCTCATAAACAACCAGAAAATCTTTAAAATATTTCATACAAACGCAACATAATAAAGAAATTAAAAATTTTCTGTTTTACAACAAATATTTATGTTATTGCCCATTAAAATTGTATATTACATCGGTGCTAGTATAAAAATAGATTACCATATGTACATAAATACGGATTAATCTGTGCGTAGAATTTATTACTGATCGTTTAACTGAATGATAATGATCAAGAGGTATCGGGTTCAAGAGAATCTTAAAATAAAGTGTACCATTTTTAAAGGAGAACATAATTTTGTTAGAGAAGTATTATGTAAAGGCGTATTAAATTTGTAAACGTTAGATGTTTTTATTATATTGTTATTTATATAAAACTGAATTTTGGACTTCAAGGACATTAATCTTGGGAACTTTTCTATTATCAATTTTTTTTTTTTTTTTAAATCTTTGATGAACGTACCAGAAAGAAACAAAATAATTGAAGAACTTACTCTTAAGTTAATGAAGCCGTTCTCTCCACAGATCCTGGAAATTCAAGCGATAGATAAGGACACAGGTAACAACGCACGAATCACTTACAAAGTCACAATGGACACGAACAATACAGACGAATTCTTCAAAGTACAACCTAGCACTGGGTGGGTGTACCTAGCCAAACAACTGGACAGAGAAACAACATCGAAACACAAGATGGTTATAACAGCGGTTGATAACGGATTACCACCCTTATCGGCTACTGCTAATCTCGTAATAAACGTAATAGACGCTAATGATAACGACCCAGTGTTCAGTAAAGCTGCGTATGAGTTTCAAGTCGAGGAGAATAAGAAGGCTGGTGCGTTTGTTGGGAAGATTGCAGCTACTGATGCGGATTTGGGTGATAATGCTGTAGTCAAATACAGTCTATTTCCGACGAATACTAGTTTCAATATCAATCCTGTTACTGGTAAGTTTTTTTTTTTTTTTAATATAAATATTCTGGATCATCATAAATAAATATCCTGGGACATTGATTTACACACGGCTACTTGGTCCCAAACTAAGCAGAGCTTGTACCATGGAAACCAGATAACTGATATTAATAATACATACCTATAGTACTTTTTGTTTGTAAATACATACTTAACATACATAATCACACCTAGACTCAGTACATGCAGCCATGTTCATGCACACAAAGGCATGTCCTGGGTAGGAATCGAAGCTACGACCTGCAGCGTGATAGGCGGAATCTAAACCCACCACGTCAACGGGCCCGTCGTTGCTAGCTACGGTCGTTTTCTCAAGCTTCGGTCCTATTGGCTTTTTTGTAGTCATTAGTTCCAGATTAGAATATTCCCAGTAAATTATGCCCAAGGCATTTGGCGCCTCCACATACAGTATTGTATGTTCAAATACATCATGTTTAGTTTCTATCGTATTATCTTCATTATTTTACCATAATTTTCAAATACTTTTTATTTAACCACATTATTTATGTACTTGCACTTTGAACCGAGCACAATATATTTTATTGTATCTTATATTTTTTGCTCAAACAATAAGTTTTGTCCTGCCTAACCATTACGCGGATTTATTTTTAACAAAACTAAAAAGCACCTTTCTGATTTATGGCTGACATTATTTAGTTTGGTATAGAGACGGCTGTGGTGGATGACGTAAGGAGATGATTAATCATTATAATCCTCCCAGAGTCGCTTCCGACGACTGTTGACCTCGAAACAATGACTACCAACACTATCAAGGCTAGAGAAGTTGCAGGATATGAAACACAGAAGTCGTAGATTTATTTCTATTTTATTAAGACCATGAGAATAATAATAATAATAGTATCCTGGGCCATTTTTACACACGGCTACCTGATCCCAAACTAAGCAGAGCTGATATTACTACATATATTACTTTTTTATTTATAAATACATACTTAATATACATATACACCCAATACATACAATGTATGATTTAGAACAATGCATGCACGCGAAGATATCCCACGAATTTACGTAAATTTTAAATCAATTAACAAAGGCGTTACAAACCATATTTTGATCTGAAAAATGCATACCGCCAAATTTATATTTTTTTTTAGATAGCTTACAATGGTTTTGCAAAGCATTTCTAGGAACAAAAGTGATTTGTAATGCCAGTGTAAGTCCATCATAACTTTCTATATGGGTTAGTGAGTGTGGGGGGTTGAGTTTTGGGGGTTGGGGGGGGGGGGGGGGGGGTTGGCGGGGGGTTGTGAAGCTGTTATAAGTGGAGTGAAATTTCTATAAAGGGGGATGTGATGACATTTTTATTAGAACTAAAAATAATAGAGGAGTTCAATAACTCTGTACCATGGACCAATTACTAAGGGAACTGGCCCTAAGCAACTCGGCCGAGTGGTCGGCCTAGTACTAACATCGACATAAAACGAAGCGAGTAGTTCAACTATTTACCGGTAGATAGAACAATGAAAATGAAAAAACAATGACCACGTTTTTTTTCATACATATACCTATCTTATAAGGGCACCTCTTTCTTTAGTCTTTACTCTGTGCTCTGTACCTATTATTTTAAAATCCTTAACTTATCTTTAACTTTGAAACTTTTGTTAAAATTTATCTCAGATTTAATCCCGGCATCGCGATTGGTCAGATATACTTAATACCGGTGCTACACGTCTCATTACACCCAATACTTAAACTTAGAACAATGAACTTTTACCGTAAAACCAAACGGGCGCTGTTTGATCAGTTCATCTCCGCACCCATTCGCTTTGTACCCTGCCGACACTTTGAAAGCTAAAACCCGAAGTATGTGAGCTCAAGACTCATCGATAGAGCAAACACCTTGGATAAATAAGAGCGTTAATACCTGCACAATTTGAGAATATAGGGAGCAGATCCGATGGCGGTGTTTGTTTTGGGCCTTCCCATGGACCGCTTTCTACGACAGCTGCTTTAGGATTTTTAGGGATCCGTAGACCCTAAGAGGAACCCCTATAAGATCATACTTACCCCCTATACTTCTACAAGTGTTAACTACATTTTTGATTTATTTATTTACGGTAGTTATAAGGCTCGTATAAATAAATGCATTTCAAAGTTTAGATCGATCTTAAGATGCAGAGGGCCTACTCTGTTTCTTACGAACATTCCTTACGAACGAAAATTATTTGACGTTTAGATTCGACGACGACGAAGACGTCAAACAATTTTCGTTCGTAAGAAATGTCGGAATCAATGAGAAACGTAGTAGGAAATAAGTGAATTTCTTCCGAAATTTCGTTTTCGTTTGAAACAGAGTAGGCCCTCTGTTTTTGACATATGTTCCATACATTAAACGCCAAAACTGCATCTTAAGATCGATCTCAACTTTGAGATGCATTTATTAATTCGAGCCTAAATAAGTTTTGAACTCTTGATGCTATGAGTTAGGGCCACCGCAGACTTGCTACTTTTAGCATCGGCGACCGGCGATTTTGCGACTGTATCGATGCTGCGTCGCGCTTCTTCGAGCGCGACCGAGCGAGACGCAGCATCAAAATCGCCGATCGCCGATGCTAAAAGTAGCAAGTCTGCGGAGGCCCTTAGAGTATGTTCATGTGATAGTTCACTACATACTGTTTTACTGAGATTTCGTAACTAATATCTTTTGAAAACTTACCACTATGTTTTCGTTCACTGTGGGCAGTGATAATCAAATTCAAATCAGCACCTTAAGTTCCATTTATGCGTGGGCTGCCATAAAACTTGAATGTACATACACCCAAACGACACCCATACTTTTTACCCGACTACAACGACTACCTTAGTGATAAGGTGCCAAACAAGCGTACGACCCGCCTAATATTAAGCAGTTACCGTAGCCTATAGCTGCTTGCAATATTATACCAAAGGCATCAATCGCACGTTGCTGACCTAAAAGGAAGTGGGACAAAGTAGGAAAGGGAGGAGGGAGGGGTTTGGGCTTCCGGCTCTCTCACTTATTGTACGCAATGCAGCTGTAATAGTTACTATACGCCGATCTTCTGTGAGAGCCAGCTCATATAAGAGATCCTTTGGGTACAGCTTAGGTCTACTTCCCGTCCACCATTTTATGATAATTAGTCTGTATCTTTTAGTCTTCATAAGACGCTCCTCCCAAACTCTAAGGGTCATAACACACCGGGACGCCATGGCGACGTCGCCGGCCACGTATCCAAACAATTGGTATTGATGTCGACGTCGCCAGTCCATCGCCACGTGTTACCTGTCATACATTTCAATACGAATTGGTTGACTACGGTGGCTGGCGATGTCGCCTGGCGTCCCAGTGTGTTATGGCTCTAAACGAAATTGCTACCTTGTTATAATAATAATAATAATATCCTGGGACATTTTTTACACACGGTTACCTGATCCCAAACTAAGCAGAGCTTGTACTATGGAAACCAGATAACTGATATTACTACATATACTACTTTTTTATTTGTAAATACATACTTAATATACATATACACCCAGACTCGGGACATACAGACATGTTCATGCACACAAATGCATGTCCCGGGTAGGAATCGAACCTACGACCTGCAGCGTGAAAGGCGCCATCGCGCCAACCACGCCAACGGGCCCGTCGACACGTTACACAGTAAACACCATTGATATTATCGTCCCCTGAATCATTTAACGTTTGGCCGATATGCAAAACGAATTTTCTCCTTTAAACCACCGATCGCTATCTAAAGATGTATATCGCCGAAATCGTGTGAGTTTTTCGCATCAATATGCACTTTATAAAGGCTTGGCAGTTCGTTATCCAGGATAACTGACTGATGAATGGTGGTAGTTTTCGTCTCAATTCGGCTTATCTGAGATCGATACCCACTAGTTAGAGGACCCTTTCGTGTGCGCGAAATTCGTAAATCATCACGACGGGTGTATGTGGTCTCGTTCGGACTGGATCATGTGGCAGGTGCAGGGTTAGGGCAAAAAGTTAGGGCCTTTTATGAGCATAATTGTGTTCGAAACTTTCTTAGTGGTTCTCGGAGTTTGGAGATTGAGTGATAGTAGAATGTATGGATTAGATTTGCTTGTTTTTAATGACTTGTTATCTCATAAATATGATTAGTGAGTAGATGATGATGATGTGGTGGTGATGGTGGTGGTGGGTGATGATGATGATGATGATGTTTAAGTTTGTATAGGACACACCTCTGAAGAAAGTTTACTGGAAGTTAAGCCCAAATATCTAAGTATAAAATAATAATAATAATTACTGGGACATTGTTTTTATTTTTTACACACGGCTACCTGATCCCAAACTAAGCAGAGCTTGTACTATGGAAACCAGATAACTGATATTACTACATATACTACTTTTTTATTTGTAAATACATACTTAATATACATATACACCCAGACTTCGGGACATACAGACGTGTTCATGCACACAAATGCATGTCCCGGGTAGGAATCGAACCTACGACCTGCAGCGTGATAGGCGGAACCTTACCAACCACGCTAACAGGCCCGTCAAATGTTAGGAAGAGGGAATAGCATAGGCATTGTTTTGCATGTATTTTATAGTACTTCCACAGAGTAAAGACTAAAGAAAGAGGTGCCCTTATTAGATATATGTATGAAAAAAAACGTTGTCTATGTTTTTTCATTTTCATTGTTCTATCTACCGGTAAATAGTTGAACTACTCGCTTCGTTTTATGTCGAGTTTAGTACTAGGCCGACCACTCGGCCGAGTTGCTTAGGGCCAGTGCCCTTAGTAATCGGTCCATGAGTACTTCATAATATAATAGACACAGAGGTAGATACTACTAGGTAGGTACTACATGAGAGACCTAGCCAATCTCAAGATAATTATAGAAAGTAATAGGTCCTTTCAGGTTTTTGAAGCGGATGTTCAAGATCGAACATTACCATAACCTTGTCTCACACATAATAATTACAGATCATTAAACAAAAGACTGGGTTAACGCAATATCTTACAACCATAATTTTTAATAAACACTTGTTCATTATCAATCAATGCGTTTAAGGTAATTTTTATCCAGAAAGGTTACCGAAGGTGCCCGCAACGGGAGGCATCGCACAATGAATTTATGCGCGTCAATTTCGAGTTATAAACGTCGTCGCTCGCGCGAGCGTCGTGACCCGCCATTAACTATTATTAAAATATTGCTATGTAGGAGCACGGCTATTCTCTCCCATGTTTTATTATACCCGCAATACCCGATACTGTCGTCGGCTATTTAAAGCTCATGCGTTACAAATACGTGTAGGACGCACGGTTACATCTCGTTCGGTTGACGGATACCTTTTATTTTCATATGTACTCAAATGAATTATAGGTGTAAAATGTAGCTGGAATCTCGCTGTGGGACAGTGCGCTATAAATTGTGCAATAACAAACAAGTTGCGAGCAAAAAAGGTAATTGTGATCGGCGTTGTAGATGATTTTTGCTTTGTCTTAACAAAGTAAGCGAGAATACGGCGGTGATAAGTGGGGCGCTCGTTATTTTCCAGTTGGAAAAGAAATTGTATCATTGCTAAGAATTTCAGCAATGAGAATGCTGAGAATATTTGGTTCATTGTAAACAAACAAAACATTAACCCCATTTATAGAAAAAGTTATGATGCTCCTAGAAATCTAGCTGAAAACCTCTATAATAAATATGACGATATTTGTTTAGCGTGCAACTTTTCAACCGTACCTTTCGAGAACTTTTGTATGTGCATCTTCTTCCTCGATGAATCAGAAATTATTTTTAAGAATGTTGTTAATTCCTTTTGCGATGGCGGCTGGCATTTTTTAAATTGCAACTAATTCTGAAACGGGATATTCAATTCGGGATTGTATAAAACCGTTAGTACGTATTCAATATTAATAATAATAATAATAATTTAGCCCTTTTTTTAACGTCCCACTGCTGGGCACGGGCCTCCCCTCAATGCGAGGGGGATTCAGGCCATAATCCACCACGCTGGCCCAGTGCGAGTTGGTGGATTTCACATGTGACATGCAGGTTTCCTCACGATGTTTTCCTTCACCGTAAGCAAGTGATAATCATATTAAAGTTATGATTCACACATAGATTTCGAAAAATCCAGAGGTGTGAGCCAGGGTTTGAACCCATGACCTTAAGCCCGCAAGACGCGTGCTTAACCAATCGGCTACCACTGCCTTCAATATTAGGCAATTGAAATTGTGAATTGCATTGGTATAGATGTTGAAACGCTGGTCCAATATTTGCCATGATATATATCGACGATTTTTTCTACCCCTCGATTCATATCTCTTATTACAGTAATGTTTATATGACACATGTTATTATCCTTCCATAACTAAACCATCTACTGCATTGTAAACTTCAATATCATCTTATTTTCGTTCACGATCACTTACCTGACCAAAAAATATTTTTTGTATCACTTATTTATCATATTATCTTATATCATTTTTTTAATTTTTATCATTAGTTTTGTTTGATGTAAATCTTTTTGTTGCAGGAATAATAACTACCAAAGAAATTTTAGACAGAGAATACAGGTCTTCCTACTCTTTATTCGCTGAAGCAAAAGATCAAGGAACTCTACCGAGATCTAGCAGAGTTCCAGTCTCCATCAAAATCACTGATGTTAACGATAACCCACCAGAAATCATAGATCCCAGAGAAGATGTAGTGAGTGTGAGAGAAGAACAACAGCCTGGTGCTGAAGTAGCAAGAGTTAAAGCCATAGATAGAGATAATGGAGTCAACTCTTCTATCAAATACTCCATTCTGAGTGAGAGAGATATGGACGGAGTAGGCGTCTTTGTTATTGATGCCAATACTGGTGTTATTAAAACTAGTACAGGTAAATATTTAGATCATCATTGGACTCTAATGGCCTTTAATTTATCATTGGAGAGCTGACTATTGATTCTATTTGTATTACAGTTTTAGATCACGAAGAGAGATCGATCTACAGATTGACAGTTGCCGCTACTGATGGTGGCTTTCCGCCTAAACAGACTGAGAGGCAACTGAAAGTAGAAGTCTTGGATTTGAATGACAATAGACCCACTTTTACTAGTTCTAGTTTGTCATTTAAAGTGAGTACAATCCATCCTTAAGATTTAATTATTAATTGAATACACGTTTTGAATCTACAGTTTATTAACAATTATCCTATTTTTCAGGTGAAAGAAAACGCAAAGATAGGTCATGTAGTTGGTACTGTAGCGTGCTGCGATAGCGACGTTGCGGAAAACTCCGTTAATGGTGATGATGAAAAGCAAATATCGTATCTTCTTATGCCGCTAACAACTGATCATTCCCCTGGCACTTTCGAAATAGATCGACGATCAGGATCATTGGTTGTTGCCAGACAATTGGATAGAGAAATTCAAGATGAATACAGATTAGAAGTTAGAGCATTAGATACATCAGCAACAAACAACCCCCAAAGCAGTGCTGTTACCGTTAAAATTGAAATAGTTGACGTCAATGATAATGCCCCACAATGGCCTCAAGATCCTGTAAACATTGAAATATCAGAAATTACTCCGATCGGTACAACAGTGTACAACTTTACAGCGAAAGATGCTGATGATGGGTCGAATGGAGAATTGAACTTTCGAGTAGTATCCTCTTTACCTGCAAGTAAAAACGTCTTCAGTCTAGACCCACTCACTGGTTCTTTAACACTAACATCTGGGTTGGATTATGAGAAGTTGAAGGAATATTGGCTAGTCATTGAAGCGACAGACTTAGCGAGTAATCTATCTGAAAGAATGGCAACATCAGCGACTGTGCATATTTCAATTACTGATGCTAATGATAATACACCGAATTTCGTATCAGCTAAGAAAGCAGTTGTATCGCTTAATACTTTATCGGGTACGTTGTATCAAGCGTTAGCTGTAGATGCTGATTCCGGTGAAAATGGAAAGATATCATATTACATATCCGGTGGAAATGACTACGCGTACTTTTCAATGGATTACGATCTTGGAAAACTGACGCTATCAAATAAATACTCTCAAGATGTATCAAGAGTGAGACCTGGCCAGTACAAATTGAACCTCACTGCATCAGATCATGGCATACCGTTCCCAAGGCAAAGTCATATGACGCTACAGTTGATTTTGCAAGAATCGACCAACGTTCCGCCGAGATTTACTGATTCATTTTATAGAGCGAATATCACTGAAGACATTAGACCTGGTAGTTTTGTAACTAGGCTGTCTGCTAAATCTTCAAAAGGAAATACAAGTAAGTGTTCAGTTTGTGTCTTTTTATCATCAAATAAGTTTTTATATAAATTATCAAACATTACTAAATTGTTCATTTATTTTCAGGTAATCTAACATACATGATACCATCAGGAGTAGCTGGCGATAAATTTATAATTGATGATCGTCTCGGAACAATCACTGTGAAAACCAAAATCGACAGAGAAGAGAGAGACTACTTCGTATTTCCAGTCTACGTAACCGACTCTAGCACATTTCAATCAACAACTAATTTCGATGTGGCTACCGTCACTGTAAGCGTTATGGATGTGAATGATAATCCACCCAGTTTCAAAACAGGGTCTTGCTACCCTCTAGTTGTACCAGAAAATAACGATCCCGAAGTCATACACACTGTTACCGCGACAGATAAAGATATTGGAGCGAATGGAGTAGTTACATATAGTATCACGTCTGGTAACAATGGAAATAAGTTTTCCATTGATTCCACTACAGGAAGACTAACAGCTAGGACTTTAGATAGAGAAACACAGTCCCAGTACCATTTAACCGTAACTGCTTTTGATCATGGATCACCTGTCGCTCTACAAGGATCATGTAACATATCTGTAATAGTTGAGGATCAGAATGATAATGATCCAGTGTTCGATACTGGTCATTATTCGGCAGCAATACCAGAAGATGCGATGGTTGATACATCAGTGATCAAGGTTAGAGCTACTGACGCTGATCTGGGTTTTAACAAACGGATTGTGTATTCGCTTGCGAACGAAAGCCAAGGATTATTTAGGATTGATAATAAGACTGGGATTATCTTTACGACTGGGTAAGTACAATGATTACTCAACAAATATTATGATAATAAACATTGTAGTTTTATAAAAAATGTTTTCTTCTTCTAAAGGTTTTAATAACTTGAATTCTACTTACAGAACTTTCGATAGAGAGATGACCAGCGTCTACCATTTCGAAGCAGTAGCTACTGATGAAGGACGCTACATTACTCGCTCCCAAAGAGTCTCAGTTGAAGTCACTATAAACGATGTCAACGACAACAAACCAATATTCACCAAATACCCTTTCAAAGAACAAGTAGCGACATTAGCGCCACCAGGACAGAGCCTCCTTCGAGTTTCAGCAAATGATAATGATATAGGAATAAACGCAGAAATACTTTACGAACTTATGGACACATCGAATCATAAATTCCGGATCAACCCAACAACTGGTGTATTAACTGCAACACAAAGCTTGGCCAGTGAAAATGGGAAACTAATACATCTCAAAGTGATGGCAAAGGATAAGGGGAACCCACCACAAATTTCAATAGGCCTAATAGAAATCCGCGTCGGCGATTTCTCAGATCAAACACCAACACTAAATTTCCAAAACGCTACTTACAATGTTACCATCGAAGAGAACATGCCGTATGGCAAAGACGTGCTTCAAGTCACCGCAGTTAGAAGCGATGGACGCCGACAGAGAATAATTTATGAAATCGGCAACGGGAACGACCAATACGCATTCGAAATAGACTCTAATTCAGGCGTGATAAGGGTGAATAATTCCGCGAACCTGGATTATGAGTCTTATCCCGGCCCGAGAAGGCAGCTTGTCGTAGTCGCTCGCACGGACGGCTTGCCCATCCTATACGGGTATTGCGACGTCATAATAAATCTGATCGATCAGAATGACCACGCTCCCCGATTTACGCAGCAGCAATATATCGCGAATGTCCTCGAAGGAAACACTAAGGGCGAATTTGTGGTGCAACTAGCTGCTAAGGATGGGGACCGCGGTGTTAACGCGAGAATTCTATATCATATAGTCGACGGGAATCATGATAATGCTTTTATTATTGAACCGGCGTTTTCTGGATCGGTGAAGACTAATATAGTACTGGATAGAGAGATAAGGGAGACGTATAAACTGACAGTGATAGCGACGGATGAGGGTGATCCGCAAATGACAGGCACAGCGACGCTAAGGATCAATGTGGTGGACGTTAACGACAATCAGCCAACATTCCCACCGCCGAACGTCATCTCAGTATCGGAAGGTAGGTTTTTACTCGTTTCCTTCGTATTCGCATTCGGGTTTTAAATTGCCGCTGGTCGGCCTATCGACTCTTGGAAATAAATTGGTAGAACAAAAAGCGCACCACAAAGAGGGAGGCATTTTACATAATTTGTATTCTCGACTTGGTTACATAGCGACTTTTCGATTCCAACGCCGAGATTAAATAAAAGGGACTCCTTTAGGATCAATATTTATTGGATGGTATTACATTTTTTCCGAGTGCATGTTTTAGCGGTTCACCAACGGTCCGCGGCGTTCGCGTCGCTCTTTATTCGTTTTTTATATCATTGTAAGTCAGCAGAGGTTTTGTTTTAGAGAAATTTTATTTTGGCGGATCATTAAAACGGCAGTCAAACGACCCATCAGTATATTCTGTTTTGTTTTTTGTAGGAACGGAAGTCGGAACGGTGCTCACATCTGTTACTGCGAACGACGTTGATACATATCCGGCCCTGAAATACTCGATAATGCAAGGAGACAGCAGTTTTTCAATAGACAGATACAGTGGGAAGATTGTTTTGAACAGACCTCTTGATTTCGAGTCAAAGAAGACTTACCAAGTGAACGTGACTGCATCAGATAGCGAACATGTCGCTAAGACGACTCTGACGATAAAAGTCACTGATGTCAATGATAATTCGCCAGTTTTCGATGATATTTCGTACAACAGAATATTACCAGGTAAGCGTAATCTTCAGTATTTACCGATAACGAATAAATTTTAGTCTAACTTATTTTTAATGATGATGTTAATGATGATGTAAAGGAAACATCGTGAGGAAACTTGCGTGACCTAGAAGATCTAACCATTTTTTAAAGACATGTGAAACCCACCATCCCACACTGGGTCTGTGGAGAGACCTGTGCCTAAGAAACCCACACTAGGTTTGAGGGGAGGCATGTGCCCAGGAGTGGGACATAAAAAGGGTTAAAGATTTAATGATAATAATCATCTGAAAATCATCAGATTCATTTTGCATCAGTATCAATAACTACACTAATTACAATTCCAGAAGGCACCGACACCCTCGAAATCGGCTCAGTCAGCGCTAAAGACCAAGACAGCGGTGACAATGGCAAGATCTCATACTCAATCCTGAGACCAACCAAGGGTTACTACATCGACGCTATATCCGGGTCCATCTACGTGAACTACAGTGCACTGCCTAGTAACCAAAGAGACACGCAATTGGCTGTGGTAGCTACTGATCACGGGAAGCCTAATAGAACTGCTGTCACTTCAGTAAGGATTAGTACTGGAGCATCTTCAGAAATCAAGCCGTTTATTGGACAGGATAGTTATAGGTAAGCTGGGACTTTTATTGTGGCTAATTTTGTTGGTCTTCAAACTAAGTAAATTAACGAAACTGGGGGGTTACTCCGAAATACGTCGCTGACGGATCGTCCGAAGTACGGATTCGATTTACGATCAAAACAATGTCAAATCGTAGAGAAAAACGAAAGAAGAAATGTCAAATCACGACAATCCGTCAGCCGAAACGTTAGGTTCGTATTTCGGAGTAGGCCAGCTGACTTTATTGGGACGACGGTCATAATGTATAACAAAGACATTAATATTTTTGGTGTGCTAAATTTTGTTCAATGGCGGCGTCTTCATCAGGCGCATGCCTCGCGCGAGCACTCACTTTTGACGTCGGAACGCATAGACGTAATGTTATAATATGAGTGCTCGGGTGAGGCATGCGCGCCATATGGACACATCTAATCGTGATTTGGTATCATTGACAGGTTTGAGCTAGTCAATATTAACTTGGTTTGAATTGAAGAAAGTAGTCTAATAATTGAAAATATCTTGCTCCTTAATTCAATGTTTGTCATTTATTATATTACCTACAGACACAAACTTATAAATTATTCAATTTCTATTTCAGGATCACAGTAAACGAAGACACAGAGAAAGGATCATCGCTTCTGCAGATCGGCGGAATCAACGATGTCCTGAAGAAGTACAATCTGGACTTCCACATCATTTCCGGCAACGAAGGAGACATCTTTGACGTCACACTCGAAGGAGCATTGATCCTTCTCAACAAACTAGACCGAGAAACCCAAGATTCTTACGTTCTTGGACTAGCTGCAGTAGAACAAGGGAAAATACTACCTTATAATCAAAATAAAACTTCAATAACGATATTCGTTACTGTAGCAGACGCAAATGATAATGCTCCAATGTTTTCAACTAACGATTTTGAGTTGACTGCTAGTGAAGATGTTAAAGTTGGTTATACTTTGACGCAATTAGCGGCGAGTGATGCAGATTTATACGGCACTCCAAATTCTGCCATCACTTATAATATCACCTCCGGAGACGATGAAAAACGGTTCTTTATACATCCAATAACTGGAATTCTAACAGTAAACAAAAGTCTAGATTACGATACAGGCAAAAACGAGTATAAGCTAATTGTAGTGGCTTGCGATCAAGGTGTGCCATCTTTATGCAACGCCGTGTATATAAAAATCGGAATACTAGACGAAAACGACAACGCTCCTACTTTCCCAGTCAACGAGTACTTCGAAACTATTGGGGAGAATGAGAGAGTCGGTACTTCAATATTTACAGCAAGAGCTACTGATCTAGATAAAGGTAGATATGGAAAACTTAACTATTCCATAGTACCTTCAGATAATTATAATCGAAATGATGATTCTTGGAAGATGTTCCTCATTGACTCCTCATCAGGTTTGGTCAATTCCAACGCTGTATTTGATTATGAAGTAAAGAACAAATATGAATTCTCCATAAAAGCATCAGATTTAGGAGGGAAAAGTACGAGTGTTAAGGTCAGGATTGACATTGAGAGCAGAGATGAATTTTATCCTCAATTCACACAAAAGACTTATAAATTCCGAGTGCCAAAGTCAGGGTCCCTTCCAGCTGGTTACGTGATTGGACAAGCAACAGCGACTGACAGAGATAAAGGCATTGACGGTAGAATAGTTTATCAACTCTCCACATCGCATTCTTACTTCAAAATAAACAGAACTACCGGTGTAATTATTTTAAAGAAAAAAGTAGATTCGGTACAAAATCTTTTCGGAGCAGACAAGTCTATTAGTTTGGTAGTCACTGCAAGTTCTGGAAGACAGGGATCATTAACCAATAAGACAGCTCTTGAAATAGGAATGAACGATATGGCGTTAGCTTCAGACGTGAATCAAATCAGTGACGCGTCCGCAGCACCAAGTGGAGGTCTATCAGACTGGGCATTAGGACTGCTAATTGTTTTTATAGTCATAATTATAATATTTGCAGCATCATTCGTATTCTTACACATGAAGAATAAAAGACATAAGAAAGTCAATAAACCTGGATTGAACTCCGAAGGAGTTGGAGCCACAAATAGCTATGTTGACCCAAGTGCGTTTGATACAATACCAATTAGAAATACTGGTGCTGTGAATCCTGCTGGTCAGTTTGCGCCTCCCAAATACGATGAAATACCTCCTTACGGTCCTCACACAGCTAGTTCTAACTCGGGAGCAGCTACGACTTCGGAACTATCCGGGTCTGACCAATCAGGTTCTAGTGGTCGAGGTTCCGCGGAAGACGGTGAAGATGGTGAAGACGAAGAAATTAGAATGATAAACGAAGGACCACTTCAAAGACAAACAAATGGAGTAGATGATGATAATTTATCTGATGTTTCTGTACATAATACTCAGGAGTATTTAGCAAGACTAGGTATTGTTGATACTGGTACTGGTGGTGGAGCGTCCACTTCATCTAGAAGATGTTCAGAAAACGTTGGAACTAAGGACACTATGCTACATCATGCGCCTATTGACTCAATGCATATGTTTGATGAGGACGGTGCGCATGAGAATGATATTACAAACTTAATATACGCAAAATTGAACGAGGTAACTGGCAGTGAGAGAGCAAGTAGTGCTGACGAAGCTAGCGCAGCTGTAGATAGGGCTATGGCATTAGGTGCTTTCTCTAGCACTCCAGGCGATAATACAGCAGTTCCTACCGCTGGTCCTTCAATGACGGGAAGTTTAAGTTCAATAGTACATTCGGAAGAAGAACTAACAGGCAGTTATAATTGGGACTATTTACTGGATTGGGGACCACAATACCAGCCTTTAGCTCACGTGTTCTCGGAAATAGCAAGATTGAAAGACGATGCCGTGTCCCTGCAAAGTGGTAACAGTGGAGCTTCGAGCGCTAAGAGCAAATCCACGTCATTATCTGGGGGTAAGAGTGTTCCACCACCTTTGCTTACAACAGTAGCCCCAAGAAGCTGTCCAGCGCCGTCTTTATCGTGTAGACAGCCACAGCTTTTATTGCCGAGGTCTCCGATAAGCCACGATATACCTGGAGGGTTCTCAGCGGCCGCAGCAATGTCTCCATCGTTCTCGCCATCTCTATCACCATTAGCAACGAGGTCACCGTCAATGTCACCGCTAGTAGGTCCAGGATTGCCGCCGGCTCCAGGCAATAGGAAGGGACCACATTCCACAATGAGGATATGAGAACTTTATCGTAGTATTGTATATATAGACGACTGTTTTGCCAATAGTGTAGTTAGTAATATTTATTCGGCCGATCTGATTGGCCATTCATTTTGTGCATAACAATGTAAACTTCTTCGATATGCTCAAAGTGATTATCTAAGCGCTTATTACCGATTTTTGCGGTAAATGTATATAAAATAAAATCGGGTGTAACATTTAAATGTAAATATACTGTAATTCATTGTAAAAATATATAAAGACTGCCATTTTTAATGTTTAAAGAACGAATCAGCTTTACTTTAAGCTATAAGTATTATTTTAGGAGTTGAAATTTCGTAGTGATGTGCCAAATCGATTGGAAGGAATCGTATTAAATAATCGATTTAGTTTATCACGGTTTACTGTTAGCTTTATTACGCCCGTTTGTATTATTTTGTAAAAAAAAAACAGTTGCTATTAAGTAAACTGCAAGAATGGTTAAGATTGTGTCGTTTCTACTGTGATTTTTCTAGAAATGCCTAAAGAAGCTCGGTTCAGGCTTTTTGTTAGCGCTAAAATAGAGCGCGGCCCTACTAGTGCGCTGCGCTGCGTCATCGCAACGGATCAAAGGGTCGACGGGCGAGAGACGAAGCGGGGGAAGGTGATGCGCCAGTACAAAATCTTGCGACGACGCAACGCAACGCGCTAATGGAGCCCAGCCCTTACACGGACTGCATTTTGCAGTTTGGTTGCAGTCGACGGCACGCGACTGCACACGGACTGCATTTTTGCAGTCGGAAGCAACAGCTCTATTGCAGTTGGTTGCAGTCGACGGCACGCGTCTGCACACGGACTGCATTTTTGCAGTCGCGTGTATGGCGGCGCTTACTTTATAAATACGTAAATTTTACAATATTTTTCACTTTTAAATTACTTTTGCTACCATCATATTTTACGCCAAATCTAAAAGTATAAATAATAAAAATATAAATACCTTAGATATATTTCCAATAATAATATTTCGTTAATGATAAATTGCGAGTGTCAAAAAATCTGGACTGAGATTTAGTTAAAATAGTTGTAAATATTAATTAAGTATAGCGTATAAATGTTAATATTGTATCGTAGCATCCACCGACTGTATTAATATTGTTTAGGTGGAAATAAATTGAAATTGAACAAAATATATTGCGTATTTTAATTATTATTCCCAATATTACCTACCTACTCATTTCATCTGCTTTTTTTAATGGGACTAGGCCCGCCACACACTCCCACCACTGTAAAGCCGGAAACCCACCGCGGCGCACGGAGGCCACGCAAACGCTACGCACGTGGGTAAAGCTTCGCTTTGCACGAAAATGTATGTCACCGTGTCCACCGCGGCGCACGGAGAGGCTACGCACGTAATGACGTCATCCATACATTTTCTTGCGAAACGTAGCCGTGGCCGTGTGCGTGGCCTCACGTGCACCGCGGTGGGTTTTCGGGAGGAATATAAATGATCTAGTCCTTAAAATAAACATTTTCAGCTATTAAGGGATAGATGACACTAATATCAAAATAGAGTGAAGTAATAAGACTTACCGCCTTTATAGAGACTTTAGCCAGTTTACAATAATAAAGACCAAGTCATAGATACTCGAAACTACCAGAAATATATAATCCGCTCACCTAATTTACCAACCGATATGTGCAGACATTGCCTCAGTAGTTCGGAAACTATCCAACACATCACCGGCGCCTGTAAGTCCATAGCCCAGACTGATTATAAGCACAGGCACGATCAAGTAGCAGCCATCATACACCAGAACCTTGCACACAATTACAACTTCCTATTAGATAAATTGCCATACTACAAATATCAGCCAGAAGCAGTTCTAGAAAACCAGAGCCACAGGATCTACTGGGACAGAACCATTATAACTGATAAAACCATACGAAGCAATAGACCAGATATCACATTTTTAGATAAAAACAGTAAAACTGTATACTTAATCGATATAGCTATTTGTAATACTCACAATCTTCTCACCACTCACACTGAAAAAATTGCCAAGTACACAGACCTATCCATCGAGCTCAAGACACAATGGCAGGTCAACATAGTTAAAACAATCCCCATTATTTTATCCACTACAGCCGTCATACCAAACACACTTCACACCAGTCTCACGATCCTCGACATGCATCCATCCATACTAGCACTAGCCCAAAAAGCCGTAATTCTAAATACCTGCCGCATAGTCAGGAAGTTTCTCTCATTAACAGGACCCCAATAAAAAGAAAAGCACTTGGCTTCGGCCCGTGCCATTATTTACCTCTTCGCAGAGAAGTATTTTCTTAAACACATAATAATAATAATAATATCCTGGGACATTTTTTACACACGGCCACCTGATCCCAAACTAAGCAGAGCTTGTACTATGGATACCAGATAACTGATATTACTACATATACTACTTTTTTGTTTGTAAATACATACTTAATATACATAATATACACCCAGACTCGGGACATACAGACATGTTCATGCACACAAATGCATGTCTCGGGTAGGAATCGAACCTACGACCTGCAGCGTGAAAGCCGCCTCCACGCCAACCACGCCAACGGGCCCGTCAACTCGTCAATAACTCTATAAAGCATTTTTAGGAACAAAAGTAATTTCATTTGTAATGCCAGTGCAAGTCGGTCATATCTTTCCATAAATTTGGGGGTAAAATAAGCCAGTAGCAGTACTATTGGTGGTACTTGCTGGAAATGAATCCCACAAGTAATTTCTTCCTTAGGGCCACCGCAGACATGCTACTTTCACCCATATTCTAAAACGTTTCTCCAAAGTTCCCTCGACTCCACCTCAACCGAGGTTACCTTGAGGAATATCTCAAGGAATCCTCGAAATTGGTATTCTTAGTTGAAACTTGAACAAAGCTCGAGGATCCTTGAATGAGGTTGAGTCGAGGAAGAGTCGAGGTAATACGTCATTAATTACGTCATTGTATCAGAGATACGATATAGTTTTGGGCAGAAATGCTTGAATTTTTTGTTTATGGTCACTCAAAAGTCAACAGATGCTTGTCATTTTTCATGTCATTGTAGCTCTTTATTTTTATAATTATTTGTTATTAATATTTAATTAAAATTTTATCATAATATCTTCGCAATATAATTCACCGAAAAATATACCATGTTTATCAGACTTATTGTAATCGCAGTTTATGATTACCACCACTGTTGATTTGACGTAGAGTGGCGTGTTCCTTACTGGGCCATAATATGAATAATGTAGCAATCAACCGAAGCACAGCTTAAGAAGTGCTGGGACAACTTGAAAACCAGAAAAATCACTCCTAGCTGTGGAAAAAAGAGCTCATGAGTACAGGAGGAGGGCAATTCCATCCAAGCCAGGGCCTTCACAGGAAGATAACGGCATGCTATCATAGTCGATGATGCACTGTTGGAACCAACAGACATAGAATTACATAGAATTACATAGAATTTTTATAATAAAAAGCCCAAATAGAAAAAGTGCTGAAAAGGTTCCTTCTTCTTTATTATTAGGAATACAAAAAATAAATATATACTTACAAAAAAATAGTTTCATTTGAATTTAAAATACCTATAATTCTTAGATTATATATTAGTCGAGCGCCTTATATTATTGACAGCCCAGTTAGCGTGGTTGGTTTAGATTCCGCCTATCATGCCGCGGGTTGTGGGTTCGATTCCCACCCAGGACCTGCATTTGTGTGCATGAACATGCATGCATGTTAAATATCTCTTTTTCTTAAGAAGATGTTAAATAAAATAATAATTATTATTTATTTCAGGCGACTAGGCCCATAGATACATACCTTAGAGACTAACATTACATTTATATTTATTAATAATAAAACTAATTTGATGGTGTTGGTGACGGCGGCAGCCTCCCCCGAAAGCGCTTGAACACCACACCTTTCGGCCAGTACTGTTCTTGCACGAAAGTGGGAAGCTATTCAGTGGGGACCAAGACCACAAACGCCTAGAAACTGGCGTTGTGATTCGAGCCCAACAGCTGTACTCTCAATGAGACATTGCTCTTTAATCTGATGTACACAGCAATGTCCCCCGCCTTCATGGTGTAGTGGAGACGGGACAGGTAGACTGGGGTGGTCGGCACAGCAGCACGAAACAGGGAAGTTCGACCCTGTTGCCGTCATGCCACAGTGGTTTCGGTTAGCCCGCCGCCGCGTGCGCTTCTTCTGCACCACAATAAAGCCCTCTTCACCTCGGTGATCGGCGCGTGCACACGGGCCACGCTCGGTACCTTCTCTTCAGCTTTCGGCTTCGGGACAATATGTCGCGGGGTAACAGGCTTGCTGCCCGCAACGGTGGCAAAATTACGGTGCTTCGGTGGCGTCGTAGATTTTGCCGGCGGGGCTGCCTCTAATATAAGTGGTAACAATAAATAATTACGGATTGTCATAAAGATAGTCCAACACATAACACTCCACACCACGGAGGTACTCCACACCTTGGTAATCCTTGGAAATCCATTTCAATCACTTTATAAAATTAAAATAATGAGCTTTGGTAGTTGTTGACAAGCAAAAACTTCCTTGAGTGTTCCTTAAGGTAGGTCCCGACGTACTTTGAGGTTGACAGTTGTTTCCTCACCTCGAGTGAGGAAGCGCGTCGAGTGGAGGAGATTTGTTGCAACTATGAATACCAATCTCTCTGAGTGAGGTTGAGTGGAGTCGAGGAATTTGCGAGGAACCGACTTAGAATATGGGTGTAGCATCGGCGACCAGAGATTTTGCGACTGCATCGCGTTTTGGCGACTCTCTGCGGTCAGACGCAGCGACTGCTCCGATGCTAAAAGCGACTAAATCGCCGATCACCGATGCAAAAAGTAGCATGTCTGTGGTGTCCGTTATAGGGGATACTGGAGACTACTGAGAATTAAATTTCTTATTAATACGGTCATCTAGGCTCAAAGATGGCGTCCAGCGGGGCGATTGCGTAACTTTTTTGTCAATGTTTCAATTGGTTTCGTTCATCCTGTGTCAATTATATACGAAACCAATTGAAACATTGACAAAAGGTTACGCAATCGCCCTGCTGGACGCCCGCCATCTTTGCTTACCAAATAGGACAAGTATAAAAAACGTACTATAGGTCTATGGTGACATTCCAACATTAGCTGAGATACTAACCTGTAATGAGAGTTCAACATATGTTGGAAATATTACTACTTATAGACTGAATAAAAAGAAAAATTATTACAAATATTTTATTATCACAGTTGGATCTAGAACTACAATTGGTGTTTTTTCCTTAATACATAATATTAGGTAGATATACCTAAAAGTGATACAGAATGTTTGAAAAGTGCGAAATAATTAGGGGGTTTGGATGAGTATCGGGAAAAGAATTAAATGGTATAATTTGTATTTGAAATTCGAACATTTTTTTTTTCAAATTTTTTTTTCCGCTAATTTTGAAAGAAATTTATATCTCAAAAAAGATTTAAAATGTTCACAGACGGTTACTTGAATATTAGTGGTTGCTACTCCTAAATGCAGTTTCCACTAGATTCTAGGCCATTTAATGAATTCTAAGGCCGCTACACTAAAATTCAAAGGCTTTTATAACTCAGAAACTATGATAGTTACGTATAGTCTGTCTTCAAGGACCATCTACATATCAGCTACCGTATAAGTAGTTTAATTTTAACCCGACTACGGCGGAGGGTTATGATTTTGACCGGTATGTATGTATGTTCATCTGTTCCCGCCTAACTTCCAAACTACTTTTTGAATTTGACAAATGAGGTATCGTTAGAAGTGGCTTAATGGCGCGCTGGTTATAGGCTATGTGACGTCACATAAAACTGCATATGGCGCCATCTAGAGGACATAATGTCATGAACTAAAAAAAAAATGTTTTATGTAACCGTGTGGGATATCAAAAGAAAGAGCTTGATGAGCACATTTCAGAAATATATATATTTTTACCTATAACTCCAAAATAATTAAATAAAAAGTAAGTTTAAAAACTAAAGCCCGACTACTGAAAAATCGCGCTCTAAAAGTATGAAACAAGAAAATATTCTCATCTAGTGGATAGCCGTGGTCCGTTTAGGCCCTTTAGGTCAAAGTGGCATATGACCACGGACCACGGCTATCGTCTAGATGAGAATATGTTCTTGTTCAAAAGTATGAAATAATAAAAACCGACTACTGAAAAATCGCGCTCTAAAAAGTATGAAACAAGAAAATATTCTCATCTAGTGGATAGCCGTGGTCCGTTTAGGCCTTTTAGGTCAAAGTGGCATATGACCACGGACCACGGCTATCCTCTAGATGACAATATTTTCTTGTTTCATACTTTTTAGAGCGCGATTTTTCAGTAGTCGGGTTTTATTATTTCATACTTTTGAAACACAAGGTATACAAATACCTATCTTACGTGTACAGTTTCTTACATTCCTTGTTGTCAGAATTGTCAAATAACTCTTATCCACCAAATAAAATGGCTATTTGACGGATATTCTACGGAAAAACTGTCAAAACACCATATTAATTTAGTAGATAAAAGTTATCCCTTGATTTTGAAACAGGCTCTAAGGATTGATATTCTAGCTTACGTAACGAATAAGGCTTATATATTGGCGAAGACACATCAATTTAAAATACGTAATACTTATATAAAATCCCCAAATGTTAAAAAAACGTTGTAAGTATACCTATACTTTTAAGGGTTTTACATACTATACAGGATACATAGGGTTTGAAATGACAATCAAGGTATACTAGAACTACACAGAAGTAATTGATAAAAAAGTTAAAGACACCCACCACCAACTTGACTGCAGCGGAAAATTCGCGCGGATTATCCGCAGTGGTTTCTTTGCTAAAGTAAAAATCAACTGTATCCAATTTTGCACTGGGCACAAATTGAACAAAGAATCTTAGAAATGTCTAACGTATCGGCGGAAAAACTTCGTGCTAGAGAAACTTAGGGCCAGAAAAATTCAATTTAGACCAGTGGTGGGCAAACTTTCTTAATGGGGGGCCAGAAAGTTTAAGAAATTTCAGAGGAGGGCCGGAATTATAGGAAAAATGCATTTTGTGTTGAAACTTTTAAACCTTTAACTTTTATTCGAAGGCCCTGCCATGGTAGTCGTGTGAGACATATGAAATTGCTTTTGATTTGCCATAATATTTTCGAATGGAGGTTCGCCCTGTGACGAAGTAACTTAACCGCTACATAATCATAAACTACGCGGCTAGTCTAGCTGGCTCCTTTACCTATGCGTCTATTATTCTACTAAGTAGAATCTACTTTATACTTCTGGACCGTCAAAAAATTATTATCGCGGGCCATATACTATTCATGTCGAAGGACCGTCGGCGGGCCGGATTAAATGCTTTCGCGGGCCGGAGCTGGCCCGCGGGCCGTACTTTGCCCATCACTGATTTAGACTATTTGTGAGAGTAGAATCGATAGTTTAAACTAAGTATCTACAATCGATCAAATGTCATTGATCTTATGGCCGTAAAAGATCTCTCTTTATAGCACAGAAAAGAATTTAATTCATTTTGTCTTTGTTTTGCGTGCGTACTTTCCGCAGCAGTCGGTTGGACAGTGTTGATTGTCGTTTCAGAAATCGAACACAAATTGTTATTAAATTCAGGGTTATCACTAAATCCGTTTGATGACGTCACTGTGTTGTAAATGCACATCAATGATGACGTCATCGGACGCTATCGACTTCTTACTGGGCGTCACTATGCTCAGGTCCACCTCTGTGTTTGGAGTTACGCCGTTTAATTGCTCCTGGAATAACAAAAGTAAACATATTAGTACAGAATGTTTCAAAATTGCAAAATAATAGTGGGGCGTCCAAATGAGTATTGTAGATGGGGAGCCGTAGAAGGGGTTTCTGGATTTGCACGAGCGTGTCAGATTAAGATAAGGGAGATACCTTACATATTGATAAGAACCTCAAAAAATTATGAGCCCTTAATATTGGTGGGTTTGCTTAGGGGAACTAAAAAAATAATAATAGACCATCTTAAAATACTCGAACTCGTCAGATTAAGATAAGGGGGATTCATTACTAGCTAAGAAGTGTCAAAAGTGTCAATTTTGCTAATTTGATCGTCAGTCTAAGAAATGGGAGCATCTGGAAGTTTCACTTTTTCACCCTCTCAGTTTTTTTTTTTTATATATGACTGCGGTGGCAAAAAAACGTACGGCCCACCTGATTTTAAGCAGTTACCGTAGCCTATAGATGGTTACAAATTCTGACGCGCTCGAGTTTTTTTTTTTAAATTATCATGGTGGAGCATGAAAATTATCAATATCTGTCACGCTTGAGTATTTTTATGTCATTGCTTTTTATACAAAAAAAAAAAACATGTATACGCTTCCCCCACCGCTCAAAGTGGAAACATCTAGAACAATGTATTCTTCCTATCATCTCATCTACCGAATCTACTAGGTTTGGACGATGCTCGTGCAAATCCACGAATTGCACGCTCGCCTCCCCTACTATTGGGACCACGGCAAAATACAAAGAGGAGACGGCCTAAGCAACTATGTGCTTTGATTCAACTAGGTCCTGATGTCATCACAGTAGTTGTGGCTTAAGTCAGTGTACTGTCGGCGTTCGTCCTGTGCACATCGCTTTATAATTCTACTCGACACTAGATGGCGCCACTTTGTGGCATGGGAACTAAAATATATAGGCACGTAGAGCTCAGTATTAATATAATTACGTACCATAGAGATAATAGACAGAAGATATGTTTTTTTGTAGATTTCCCTATGAAACGACGCTTGGCAATTTGCGCGGGTGAAGGGCTGTTAGATAACGCCTACTTGTCCATTTCTATCTACCGGTCAATAGCAAAACTACTCGCTTCGTTCTATGTCGATGTTAGTACGTAGTTCAACTTTTTGCACTAGATGTCAATAAGTGTAGGATGGTAAAAGAGACGTACAAAAGGTCGCCATCTAGTGTCGAGTAGAATTATATTTGGGATGCGGACGTTTGCAAGACGTCTGCACAGGACGAGCGCCGACAGCACACTGACTTAAGCCACGCCTACTGTGATGACGTCACGGGCTTAGTGGAGTGTTGGGGCCCGGGTGTTTAGACCATGTCCTTTCTATGTGAGGTCCATGACACGTACTGAAATGTGTGCTACATTAATTCCTAAGGCCCTAAGGTCGGTCCCGCTGGACTCACCACGTTTAAAGCATAGCAGGCCATCAACTCGTTCTTGGATAAGTGTTCCACGACTGCCGCGGCGTAGCAATCGCCTAGCATGTTGTTGGTAGTTCTTATTCTATCGCTGCAACGTGAAATGACTTATCAGACCCTGAATGTACACAATATTTCTCTTCAATTGATAAGAGTTATAGCCTATTTAGCTATTGGTTAAGAACGCGTCTTGCGGGCTTAATGTCTTAAGGGTTGGGCTTCCGGCTCTTTCACTCATCGTACGAAACGCTGTAACAGCTTTTACGCCGATCTTCAGTAAGAGGTTGGTTTTTTTTATAGGACTACGGTGGCAAAAATGCGTACGGCCCGCCTGATGTTAAGCAGTTACCGTAGCCTATAGATGCTTACAATACCAAAGGCATTGCTCGCACATTGCCGACTTGAAGGGGAGTGGGATGGAGGGGGGGAGGGGATTGGGCTTTCGGCTCTCTCACTCAATGTACAAAACGCAGCTGTAATAACTGCTTTACGCCGATCTTCTGTGAGAGGTGGTACTACCCCGGTCGAGCCAGCCCGTTTATGAGCTGCAGTCAATTGGCTACAGCTTGGCTCTACCACCTTGAAAAAACTACTACCCCGGCCTTAGAACATTAAACCTATAATTGATGTTTTATTTCCCTTAATCATCATCATTCTTATTATCATTACCATGATCCTTTAAATAATCATCGATGTGTACACGAACAGTTATTTAAATTATTGAAATAATTTTTCATGTTTTACCAGTTTTACTGCAATCAACTTCTGCCGATATATGTCCTCTACACACATACCCAACTTATATCTAGTCAAATTACATAATGTTTATTCTAGACAAGCGTTCATCGTGTGTTCAACATTGTTGTAAAGATACCGGTTTAGTTTCTTCCGCTATTGAGTACTTACACGAGCCAATCCACAGCGAACAGTAGAGACACGTCATGCGTGGGAGCATCGACTGCGGCCAGCACCACTAGTAGAAGAACCATCGCAGCTGACGGCACTGAAGCAGAGGACACCGACGCCGCGGTGCAAGTTAGACTGGAAATTGGAAAGAACCATGAGAGAGCCAAAGAACAAAAGAACCATTAAACTGGAAAGTACACATCATAGCATTTAAGGTTGGCAATCATCTATCAACTCGGCACCCGACCAGCACCGCCTCGCCGCTGGCGTCCACTCGTTGTCGACAGGTGGTCCGCGGGCGGACGCTGCTTTTACATCATAAACGTCACGTGATCAACCAGTGGACCGCGCGAGGTCAACGAGTGAACGCCGAGTGGTCAGCTCGTGGTTCACTTATTTCCGGGTCAGTTAGTGGATGCCGACCGACGAGGTGGTGCTGGTCGGGTTCCGAGTTGATATACAATATGTTAAGAAAACCCTGTCCGACCCGAAAACGTATTGTTGGGTATCGAGATTAGATTATATTTTTGTATTTTTTATTTTTATTTGGTCATGTGATTGGGAAACCTAAATACCGGTTACGGCTCGGACAGGGTTTTCTTAACATATTGTATGCGTGCCAACCTTTAACGTCCTAATTTTTAAAAACCGGACATGTGCGAATAAAATTCGTGTCCCGAGGATTCCGTACAAACGTAAGGGTTTGACGACCGCTTGGCGCAGTGGTTTGAACATGGGTCGCTCGGCTCACTGTATCGGGTAGTGGGTTCCATTAACACACTATTCCGTGCAAGCTCTTACGAGGCATCAGGAATTATCTGCGGTAGGTCCTGCCGCCAGAGCATACACCCTGGTCCTCATTTGTCTGAGTTGCACCGTAATCACTCACTACCATTTATCCAGAATGGTACCGGAGCTGTTAAAGTCGCTCACCACACGCACTCCGAAAAGTGCTAGCTGACAATAAAGTAATTCTATAAGCGGAACCATTATATTTCCTTTTGAGATACGGAAAAATTATCCCCAGACCAGGGCAAATTACGAAATGGCCGTTAGCAAAATTTACTTACCCGCGTCCACCCAATGCAGTAAGCCGAGCCTACGCTCGAACCCACAGAGAAAATAGACAGTAGAGATGTTCTTATTAGATTTCCCTGTGAAACGACGCTTGACAATTTGCACCGATGAAGGCACGGGTGAAGGGGTGTAGATAACGCCAACTTTGCCATTTCAATCTACCGGTCAATAGCAAAACTACTCGCTTCGATCTATGTCGCTGTTAGTACGTAGTTTAACTTTTTCACACTAGATGTCACTAAGTCTAGGGTGATAAAAAAGACGTACAGGGGGTCGCCATCAAGTGTCGAATAGAATTATATTTGGGATGCGAACGTTGGCAAGACGTCTGCACAGGACGAACGCGAACAGCACACTGACTTAAGCCACGCCACGCCTACTGTGATGACGTCAATGGCCTAGTTGAGCCATGTGGCCGAGTTGCTTAGACCCAGTCCTCTTAGTAATTGGTCCGTGCTCGAACCACTACGCCAAACGGTCAAATACTCACAATATAGTAGCCAACTGCGCGAACCCCAGATGCATGCTGTTCATCTGGCAGACGAACACGCTGGCCACGGCCAGGAACAGCGCAGTACCATCCATGTTGATGTTGCAGCCGATGGGCAGCACGAAGCGGGTGACGCGCGCGTCCACGCGGAGCGGCCCTTCCATGGCGCGGAATGTGACCGGAAGGGCCGCGGCCCTGGGACATGCGATATCACCATCATCCATCTTAACCCAACCCACACACAACCCTCTCACAGAAGATCGGCGTAAAGTAGCTATTAGAGCTGCGTTTCGTATGATGAGTGAGAGAGCCGGAAGCCCAACCTCCCCTCCCCCTTCCTCCATCCCACTCCCCTTCAGGTCGGCAATATGCGAGCAATGCCTTTGGTATTGTAAGCATCCATAGGCTACGGTAACTGCTTAACATCAGGTGGGCCGTACGCTTTTCGAAGTCCTATAAAAAAACCACCCTTCCCCTTCCTCTGTACCACTCCTAGGTCCCCCACATGTCTTTGGTATTGCAAGTATCTATAACTATTCAGGCGCTCATAAATATCCCTCTCACTTTACTTTACGCTGATCTTCTGTGAAAGGATGATTGGTATTCGGTCGAGCCAAGAAGCTGCAGTAAATTGGCTACAGCTTGGCTGACCACCAAAAGTGCTTTGAGTGTAGATAAATACTAATTGTGAAGGAAAATTGATTCTTAAGAATGCTAAGTAGCAAAAGATTCCCATACCAGAAAAAAAAAATTGAACTGAGTAAAATGGTTATACAGGCTGACTGGTTGAACACTTTACATATTGATATAGAGTGCTCAGTACTCGATTCTCGTTCTAATTATGTAAAAATTGGTGCCTAATATTTGCCTTATTTATCTTTAATTATCCACTCAAAACAATAAGCGTGGTCACGATCGTACCTCCTTGATTTGACGTACCTATCAAGTGTATTTAACTCCTTTCGCGCAGAACACGCGTACGCGTATAGCGGTGTCCACAATTTCCGAGTTTTAGCACATTAATTTAATTAAGGTTTTCTCTGTAGTTCATTGGTATTATTTTAATTAAATTTTTTTAAACGTTTCATGTTACCATAAATTATCATGTCCTTCAATATGTAAAGTGTTTAACCAGTCAGCCTGTATTTGCCGAGACGTTGTAATATTCAAAGGCAAGATAATAACGGAAGATAGGACCCTATATCAAATGTATTTTGTACATACTTACGTAGATGCAGTAGCCGAAGCCGTGAGCATAGCGTGCGAGAGTCCCCAGTAGAACTTGTACGGATTCTTCCGTAACAACAGGAAGTAAATCAGCTGCATGACGATCAGTTGGTAGAAGAACACGCCTACCGTCACTGTGGCTATGAACCAGCCTAGCTGTGACATCACTTCACCTAGAAAAATGGTTGAAAATTGTGCTATAGGTACACCGCTAGCGCTGTGCCGCGCCTTAGGTATGCGCGGGCAGGTGGGAGGGTGGGATGGCGAGAGCGATGACGGGTGAGGGAGTGGGACGGCGGGAGCGATGAGCCCCCCTTCTCGCATACCTAAGGCGCAGTACAGCGCTTGCAGTAGTACCTATAAGTACTTCTTTTAAGGCCTTTTTATGGGACAATAGAGAATGCCCTAGAAAATAACAAAGGCGCTACAGCACTACTTATATTATACTATTTTAGCCCACCCCCCCTCCCCCTCCCTCCATCCCACTCCCCTTCAGGTCGGCAATGTGCGAGCAATACCTTTGGTATTGTAAGTATCTATAGGCTACGGTAACTGCTTAACATCAGGCGGGCCGTACGCTTTTTTGCCACTGCAGTCCTATAAAAAAATAAATAAATTTAGTAGCAAAGTCATTAATTTTCGGAAATGGTCTTGTCGTGGTCTGGGATAGGACCGCCCCTAAACTACTGTATAGTATCCACAGTACAAGCGGTATTTACTATCTAGTTAGCTTACTTAAGTTGGTCTTTGCCTGGCAATTTTATTTGTCGAAGTGCTAAGAAAATACTATTTATCTTGCTATATTGACCGGCCATAGATCTAATTTTGTATCCCAAACTTTGGAACCCAGAGTAACTCACCAACATTCTCAACATCAAGTATCTTCCCAGCTATTACACTGCTGACACCCACAGGCGTGAACCACATGACACCAGTCACCATCTTCATAATCACCTCAAAGATTGCTTGGAAGAAGTCTATCACCACTTGACCTTTTGGTCCCAATGTACCGAGAAGACTTCCGAACACCAAACAGAAGAACACGAGGCCTAGAGTATTGGTACCTGATCTGTAAGAAGAATCATTTAAAAGGCAAATGAAAGGGCACATTTGACGGGCCCGTTAGCGTGGTTGGCGCGGAGGCGACATTCACGCTGCAGGTCGTAGGTTCGATTCCTACCCGTGACATGCATTTGTGTGCATGAACATGTCATTATGTCCGGAGTCTGGGTGTATATGTATATTAAGTATGTATTTACAAATAAAAAGTAGCATATGTGGTAATATCAGTTATCTGGTTTCCATAGTACAAGCTCTGCCTAGTTTGGGATCAGGTAGCCGTGTGTAAAGAATGTCCCAGGATATTATTATTACATATGCTAAGTCAGTGGTAAAGATAACACCACAACTATTCTGAGCTGCTGTCTCTAAAGTGAAAATAGCCTCAATGATTGCCAACCTCCGTTAGAAGATTGCACTACAAGAAGAAGTTATGTTAACAACCGAATCTACGTTTATTAATTAAGGCCCCGCTTCCCGGCCGAGCGTTTTGGCCGTCTGGATTGGTCTAGAGCGCACTAACCCCGCCCACTTTTGTTGCGAAAATATCGAAAATAATTAATTATGACGAGAAAAACTATTGCATCACTAAATCCAACTATAATTTTTAGGTATTAACTTTCTCCATCATTAGGCGAAATAAATAATTAAAAATTCCAAGCCGTTTAGAAGGACATAGAAATTTTAAGACGAAAACAGCTTCACTTTGATATTTTTTTACACATAGTTAAATAGCAAGTAGCACTTTTTCCTAATTAAAATTTAAAGATGAAGGTTCAATAAATACTGTTTTTTATTTTTTGTATTTTTACCCCTCTCGTCTAAGAGGAGATAGCCTCCCATCCCGCCTCGTTAGGTGCTTGTAGCGTTTTAAAGCATGCTATGCAAACACAGGGTGATTTGCTTAACAGTTTGATATCTGTAAACCGTTGGATAGAGTATAGCGTTGAGCGCTCTCCGAATTCATAAACAAAAATTCTTACAGCTATCTCTTTAAGCAAAAAAATCTCAAGATAAATTGAAGGCTGTAAAGAATGTCAATTATCAGCCTAGGGTGCTGAACTATGGCCTGAATTTCCTCTGACTTCCTTAACAAGATTAGCTTCAATCCTTTTAACAGACTGGCCTACGTGTTCAAAGCAAGGTGTTACAAAGTAATATTACCTGTACGCTACAACTCGTACTAAGACCGGTAATGTGTCGTTCTCTGTGCTATTTCTTGCGAACAAATTAGGAGCCTCCGTGTACACTGTGTGTGCTTGCTGGAAAGTAGCCTGTACGATGTTATCTGGGAAGATGTTCCTGGAACCAACAATAACAGTGTTTTTTATACCAGCTCCCATATCCACTATGACAATTAATTTCAATTTGATAACCGGCGCAGTGTTTCGAGCGTAAGCTGCTTGACTCATTGCATCGGCTGGTTGCAGGTTTTATGCCCGTCGGAAACAAATTTCGGAAACGGCCTCATCGTAATTTGCCTGGGGGTTACTGGGATTATCGCAGACCATTATACGGTACCCAAAGAACAAGCGTTGCTTAGTTTGGGACCATACAGTTGGTGTGTAAGACTGGTAATGTTAAACCTCTTATTGAGCATTTTACTACATATTGTCAATTTAGGGACACCGCAGACTTGCTACTATTTGCATCAGCGATCGGCGATTTAGTCGCTTTTAGCATCGGAGCAGTCGCTGCGTCCGACCGCAGAGAGTCGCCAAAACGCGATGCAGTCGCAAAATCGCCGATCGCCTATGCACAAAGTAGCAAGTCTGCGGTGGCCCTTATACGGATAGTTTTTTTTAACTTTTTATTAATACAGCTTATAGAATTCTCAAGATACCTACGCTTAATGAATCGGCTTCTAAAGTAATGGATTCTGAGAAAATCCTTGAGGCTATCTCAGGTGACTTTAGGTGTAGGCAATTTTATGGAAACGTCTAGAGCTAGATTACCCTCACCTGCCAATATCCAAAATGCTGTCCAAAATACTGTGGTCCCTCTTCCCATCTACTGGCGTAGTATTATCCTCCCTCAACTCCGGCTGCCCAGGGTGTATTAGCACCGCCAGAAGAATCCCCAGAAACACATTAAACATGGACGTCAAAATAAAGTACAGTAATGTCCGTACAGCGATTCTGCCACTCATCTTGGCGTTTAAGCTAGCAGAACCAGCTATCAAACTGGCAATGATCAGTGGCAGGATCATGAGCTTCAACAGCCTCATGAAGAGTTCTCCAGGATAGGATATAACCATAAGGGCGTCAGCACTGAGGTGGTATGGTCGAAGTCCGAGACCTAGAAAGAAGAATAATTGTCAGAAGTTAGGCATTTTTTTTTCTTGTGAAGTTTGCTGATATCCTTTTGTAAATATAAATAGATAGCACTAAAAGAGTGAAATAAATATCAGCTAAAACAAAAAGAAATGGTTGATAATGGTAGACAGTAAAAACATTATTTTTTTGTAACCTATTTCGTCCCCCTGCTGGGCAAAGGACTCTCCAATCCTCCTCCACCGATCTCTGTCCTCAGCGACTCCTTGCCAGGTCTTCTCGAAGGCGTCAAGATCGTCGCGCCATCTCTTTCTAGGCCTGCCGCGGCGCCGCTTTCTATGCTCCGGGACCCACCCGGTTGAAATTTTTGCCCACTTGTCGGGAGCCATTCTACTTATATGGCCCGCCCATCCCCACTTGAGTTTAGCAGACTATGAGCCGACATCCATTATTTTAGTAATGGAACGTAGTGTAGTGTTTCTGACTCTATCTGTCCTTTTAACGCCTAAAATACTACGTTCCATTGCCCTTTGGCACACCTTGAGTTTGGACTTTTGTGCCTCTGTCAACGACCAAGTCTAAGTACCGTAAGTCAAAACAGGCAATACACACATGTCAATGAGCTTCCGTTTTATTGACATAGGAAGGTCACCCTTCATGAGTTCCTTCATGGACCAGTAGCTCCTCCAGGTGTTATCGATGCGGCGTTCGATTTCTCTGCTTTGTCTGTCATTGAAGGAGACTAACTGGCCCAGATAGTTATACTCATCGACATACTGTATCGCTTGCCCGTTTACTTTGACCTAACGTTTCGTGCCGTTGGTCATAATTTGTGTTTTGGACCGATTTATCATAAGTCCAAACTCAAGACTGGCCGTGCTCAGTTCTTGGAGCATTTGTTTCAGTTCGATGGCTGTGGAAGCAAACAGGACTATATCGTCGGCGAAGCGAGGGTTGCTAAGCCTTCTACCACCACCGATGATACCCCTTTCCCATGAGACTGTCAAGTTGTTAAAATGTTGTTGGTAAAAGATGTAAAAAAGATGATCCATTGTATTGTAAAAAGGCTTCAGGGGCTGAAATCGAAGGTATTGTCCCAAAAGAATATAATTCCACTTACCAACAGCAATCCCAGAGACTACACCCATCAAAGTAACCACCAGCATGATATTATCGACCAAGAACTTCTTCAGACCAGTCGGTTCTACAGGAGCTGACCGGTCTTCCGTGGTCTTTGGCCCCCTGTCTCCCGGACTCATTTTCGCGAACAGATATTCTGAAAAGCGTTCACTTTTCCCCATTATTACAGAATTTGGACTGTCCAGATCCCTTCGACCTGGTCTTCTTGCTCTTCTGCCTTTCTTTTAATCCTGCCTATTATTTTAGTAAGATTATTATTTCTATTGTTTAATTTATTTATTAAATTTAGTTTTCTATTATTTTTGTCAGAACTTCTTTCTTATTTCGTCTTTATAACCAATTTGAGTAGTATTGGAATGGTTTTTAATGAGTGTTTTATTGCTTATATATGTCGCCGCCAACTGCCAAACGCCGGCACTCAATAGAATGGTTAGAAGACGCCCAGGCAAATTGTTGAATGGCGGCGTCTTCATCAGGCGCATGCCTCGCGCGAGCACTCACTTTTGACGTCGGAACGCATAGACGTAATGTCATAATATGAGTGCTCGGGTGAGGCATGCGCGCCATATGGACACATCTAATGCATCGTTTAATGAAGGTTGCTTAGCCGCTTGGGTGAATGACATTTGCGAATATTGTTAGGGTGACCATGACGTCTATGACGAAGTCGACGGAGCCCCGCTTCGTGAGGTTCCTATTTCTGCGTTTGGGGTCACCAGTATCCCTTCGAACCTAACCCAGCCAACTCGAGTGCCCCAAAGTCCCGAGCTCGCTTCGCTTGCTTACGCGTGCAATGTGTAAAACGTTTTCATTCTAAACATTGTTTTACTAAGTGATCCAGATGACGAAATAACATCCAGTAATCCTGCATAAGCGTCCGTATGCTTTTAGAATAATTCATGGTCACTTTAGCCTGTCGAACATTGTTGATAACCTCAATTAGTTTATATATAAATAAATAATATTATAAAATTCGGTTCCGTCTCATTAGTCGTAGATAAATCCATGTTATGCTCTGTTTACTATTCAATTGAACTTTTGAACACACTATAAAACATAGTTGCAAAAAAACAGGAAATTTAAAATGAAAATAGTTTTTTTGATTAATTTGTTTTAAACAATGATTTAATATTATTAATTCATGTATGTTTTCACATGCTCTATGATTTATTCATGTATAAAACATTGATTTAAAACGTTTCATTCCAGTTTTTTACTTATTTAGTTATATTTGCCGATATTTGTGTAAATCGAAACGCACTCCAGACATCCAGACATCCAGACATCCAGACTCTTCGACATTGACATTCGACAGCTCGATTGTTTTTTAGGTTTCCGTACCTCAAAAGGAAAAACGCAACTCTTATGGGATCACTTTATTATCCGTCCGTCTGCCTGTCTATCCGTCTGTCAATACGTGCACAGCCCAAATCGCTGTTGTTAAAAACATCTAATTTTAACATTAGGTACCTTTTAAAGCATCTTAGAAAAGGATAGGAAAAATGTGAAAAAAAACAGCCCCAAAGGGGTAAAATAAGGAGTAGAAGTTTGTATGGGGATCCCATTTTTCTGAAGTTAAAAACATGAAAATTGGTAAACTAAATAGGCTATTCTTTACAAATAAAAATTATATATTTCAGCGTTTTTGAAAATTCAACCCCTAAGGGAAGGGGGTGGAAGTTTGTAGGGGGTCCCTTTTTAGGGTTCTATACGCAAAGGGCGCCAACGGAACCCTATTACTAAGACTCCGCTGTCTGTCTGTCAGCGGGCTGTATCTCACGAACCGTAATAGGTTGACAGTTGAAATTTTCACTAATAAAATAAAATAATTTAAAAATAAAGGGGGTCCCCATACAAGATACTTGATATTTTTGACGTTTTTATTCTACGGTGGTAAGGAACGCACGCACTTGGCTGGTTTTTTTCTGAAGCTGGAGACATGAAAATTAGTATTTAGGTTACTCTTTACAAATAAGAAAAAGCACTTTGCCCTAAAGAACCTAAACGAACCACGGATATCCTCTAGATGAGCATATTTTCATGTTTCATACTTCTTAGAGCGCGCGTGATTTTGTAATACTAGGGTTTTATTTTCTACATGTACATGACGCTGTCTTATTTGTATATCAAGTACTTGTTTTAAACGTTAAAACATTGATTTAAAACAGGAGGAAAAATCATTGTTTTTTTTACAAAATGTTTAAAACATGTTTTAAACACGGTGTTTAGAACAAAATGATTTTTTCGTAACAACCCTGCTATAAAATCACTAAACACGGTTGGCGGGTAACCGCGTCCTTTCTTGAAGGTGGAAGTTAGATCTCCCGTGGGTGGGAAGTTTGTCTGACTCACCAGGAAAGGCTGGAACGATATAGGTTTGAGTAACTCACGGCTAGATAGGTTTGAGGATGCTGGCTCTTGACGGCCGCACCGAAACACGCTGACCAGAGGGCCTACTCTTTTACAAACGAAAACGAAATTTCGGACGAAATTCGCGTATTTCCTACTACGTTTCTCATTGATTCCGACATTTCTTACGAACGAAAATTGTTTGACGTCTTCGTCGTCGTCGAATCTAAACGTCAAACAATTTTCGTTCGTAAGAAATGTCGGAATCAATGAGAAACGTAGTAGGAAATACGCGAATTTCGTCAGAAATTTAGTTTTCGTTTGTAATAGAGTAGGCCCTCGGGGCGGCGAAGAAGGACCTTCTTCGGCGGTGCACTGTCCACTTGTCTTTGCACAGTTCACGGAAGCACGTACACGTATTCTCACTAAATATGTTTATAAAATTGTTCAAGACTCGACCCAATTACACTCCAAAACCGTGAATTACTTGCCAATTAGAATTATTTGATTAAAAAAGTTGGAAAACCGCGAAAAAACACAGCCGTCTTTAATTTGTTGGCGCGCTTGCTTTGTCGCTATTCGTCGATTCTTCGCGGCGGAGATAATCTCTTCGATGATTGGCCAAAAAAAGGCGCCATGAGTTTGAAATTGGATGTGGAATTGGTTTAGGAAGGAATATAGGAACGGCAAGCCAGAACAACCTTAATTTTCCAAATAAACAATACACATTTAATCAGCTGTTGACAAATATGGACGCCATATTTGTTAGATGACTACTGGCGCTACAGTGGCGAAAAAAGGAATTAAATTTAAATGACCCGGCGTCTTTGTTTCAGCTTTCTCCAAAAGGCTAGCTTTCAACCAGCCAACTCGTTGGACGTTTAGCTATATGTGTCCATTCAACGAACGGCCTAGGCGTCCAATTGAGTGCCGGCGTTTAATGAACGGCCTAGCCGGCGTCATATACATAGTACGTACTTTATAATGCTAATAAATACGTGCATCGCGCAACTGTGTTTATTATTGGTGCGGTGTCGAGAACGCGAGATGGTACACTAACCTACAGTTCTTCTGACTCCTAATACACATCATATCCTACATCCCCTGTACCATCAACGTCCATTGCTAGTTTTGTTTTAACAGTTAGATCCTCAACGGTAGTTATGCCGTAATGTATGTCATCTGAAGCGATGTTATCATCGTCGCAAGGGTTGGAGGAAGCCATGTTTACGCTGCGCGCGCACCCATCGATTTCACCTCCATTCATTGTATTAATGTTTTATAAATAGCTTATTTATTAAATTGTGGGTATTATATGTTGCAGATGGACACCCATATGCAGATAACATCTTGGTGCTTTATATAACTTTCGTAAACTAACAAATTAATGTTCTATATTTTCAATTCATGAAACTGCACTAACCAAGTATGTTATATCTAAACAAATGGTAGTCGAGACTTCTATTAGCACGGATTTGTTTTATTTTTCATTCTATTCAGTGTATGTAAAAAAAAAATGTAACATCACGACTTTGATCCCCATTCGGGGGTAGTCAGAGGCTTGAGTGGCCATACACCACCACATTGTGGAGGTATTAACCAACTCAAAGCCCACGTTTCACCAAATAGTCAGAACCCAACGTGACAGGTGGTGAACCTTGTCGCCGTGTATACAGGGACTGACTATTACCTTATCCCGAGGGATAGGTAGGTTTCCTCACGATGTTTTCCTTCACCGTCAGCGAACTGTAAATTATGCACATAGATGAAAATTCATCCATTGGTGCATGCCCCACCGGGGATCGAACCTGGGACCTTCTGATTGCTAGCCCAACCTGTTCACCCCTAGGCTACAGTCGCTACCAGTGCAGGCGCAGGCCCAGGCTACAGGCGCTAGTGTATGTAATTTTGTGTAAATAAGTACAATTAATTTTAGCACTAGTTCCGGCATTCGTTGTCACCAATTGAGATATTTGAGCTGTTGCCAAACGACTAGTCCCAATATCCCAGTGTAGATTCAGCAGAGACATTTATTGAAGAAAAATTACAACTACCACTCCACCAAGCCAACTAGGAGCTCGGATGGAATGCGGCTTCCCCGCCCGCATACCGCCCGCACACCCGCCACCGCCTGCGGCTTCCTGCCCGCCACACCGCCCGCACACCGCCACCGCCTTTTTGTGCGGGTGACGTCACATTTGACAGGCGCCTAGTTGGCTTGGTGGAGTAGTACCACACAGGGTTGTTACGAAAAAATCACCTTGTTTTAAACACCGTGTTTAAAACATGTTTTAAACAATTAAAACATGTTTTAAACAATTAAAACATGTTTTAAACACAGTGATTTATTCGTTCTGTTTTAAATCAATGATTTAATCACGTTTTAAACAGTTTTCATTTTGAATTTCCTGTTTTTTTGCAACTCTGGTACCACGGATTAGAAAGATTGTACTCTATCGACTGCTAAATCTATAGTAGGTACAGTCAGTGTTCCCGAGTGTGCAGTAGCATGCGCATGCTTACAACATACCAATATGTTATCAACATTATTTTCCGCGAACGACCGAGTCGTACTGTATCTGTGGACTCAGTTTAGTAAAACATACTATTTTGGACAGTTACGTCTCCCTTCTTGGTAATGTCTTTGCCTACTTATTACTTTTTATAAGTTTGTGGGAAAAAACAACTCACCCTTTATTTGCTTAGTTTTGTTCACTTTCGGAACAATGTTCAAAACCTATAAGAGCTATCTAATAGTGAAATAAAAAATACTTTTTCGCAAACGTTCCAAAAACGTCTGTTCACAACCACAAAAATCACACATTAAAAACGGAAGCGCTATGTTTTATCGTTATACGTTTGGGCGAATGACACATGGTCGAACCCGTTTCGACGATGGTTCATTTGGTCAAATGCTCAGAACCGCGAACGTACATTAGGGCCATAGAGATTATAATCAGAAGAGATGTTCTTAGTAGATTTCTCTATGAAACAACGCGTGATTTGCACGGGATGGCGCGGGTGGTGGGGGTTAAGAAATGGGAGGCAATTTACAAGATACCGCCCCTTCCGATTTTTTCTATCTACTGGTAAATAGCAGAACTACACGCTTCGTTTGATGTCGATGTTAGTACGTAGTTTAACTTTTTGCACCAGATGTCACTAAGTATAGGATTTTGAAAATGACGTACAAAGGGACGCCATCTAGTGACGATATAGAAATATATTTTTGATGCGAACGTTTGCAAGACGTCTGCACAGGACGAACGCCGACAGCACACTGACTTAAGCCACGCCCATTGTGATGACGTCAACGGCCGATCGGCAACCACGCGGTTGCATAGACCCAGTCCCCTTAGTAATTGGTCCATGATTAGGACGATGTACCAACGTTTCGAAACAACAAAACTCGATGTTTCATCGGTGCGAAAACTCTATTCAGCGATGGTTCAAATTCTCGAATTTGAAATATTCGAATGTTAGAAGCCCGTATTTGCATTCCATTGCTGCATCAAACATTTCGAAATAATAAAATTATAATCCCGCTCTTTTAAATGCCAGAAGAATGTTAAGTGATATTTTGTTCGGAATTTGAACTTAGCGGCAAATTGAGTTTTTTTTTCTTCGTTATGGCGTCGCTTTGCGCATATGCCAGTGTCAAGTAAAATATAATGGTTAATATTCCACCAACATTACACATCATAATACAAGGAAACACACGTTTTGGAAATTAAAACAAAAATGACAACATCACTTTTCCACTTCCCGCCAAAAAGTCGCAAATTGAGTTATTCGGTCTATTTAAAAATAAATGAGTAGCTTTTTTTTTTTTCTTTTTATCGACGTACTTTTTAAATTATTTTTAAAATACTATTACAATAGGGCACGAGTGTTTGTATTGATATTTATTGGCAACTGCATCGATGCAATCTCAATTATGCGTCAAGGTTATTTTAATCGAACGCCATTATCACAGTATAAGTATAGTATACAGTATGTTATCTTTATATAAATGTTCGCAACCTGATTTATTACCTCGACTTCAGTACGCAATTGTTACGCAACACAGTCGCGAATGCCTACCTACTACAGTAGCGGCATTTTACGATGGCCGGTTTGACATGTGGGGGGGGGAAGAAAATGAACCTTATTATAACGGAATAAGACTGGCCGTTTAAAAAAATAAGAATGTCAAAAAATGAATGCGAAAATGAATTTTATTCCGATATAATAAGAGTCATCCTTTCCCCCTACCACATGTCAAACCGGCCATCATAACGTGCCGCAGGTATAGCACAGTGAAAGTTGAGCTGACGGGAAATGTAAACAGGGCAATCGTGCGGGGTACAAGGGGCAAGGGTTAAGATGGTAGAGCCAAGCTGTAGTCAATTGACTGCAGCTCATATTCGGGCTGGCTATAGCAGCTATTACAGCTGCGTTTCGTACGATGAGAAGAAAAAATTTCAAGAATTGACAAGAAATAAGAAATGGCAAAAATTACAAATATGACAAAAAAGACAAAAATGACAAAAATGACAAAAATGACAAATATGACAAAAATTACAAAAATAACAAAAATTACAAAAATTACAAAAATTACAAAAATTACAAAACTTACAAAAATTACAAAAATTACAAAAATTACAAAAATTACAAAAATTACAAAAATTACAAAAATTACAAATATTACAAAAATTACAAAAATTACAAGAATTACAAGAATTACAAAAATTACAAAAATTACAAAAATTACAAAAATTACAAAAATTACAAAAATTACAAAAAAAAATGACAAATGATATATCGACACTAGATGGCGTCCCTTGGACGTCATTTTTACCATCTTACACTTAGTGACATCTAGTGAAAAAAGTTAAACTAGTGCTAACATCGACATCCACTTCCCGACCGAAGATCGCCCGTAAATTATTTTTCCTTTAATTTTTGTTCTATTCTCTTCCTTTTCCAATGGGTTTCATCCTACTCTTGGATTTTTTTCACTTTTGAGCTAAAAGCACTGAGCCTACCTATTGGTTCGTTTGCATGAGGCAGATCGTAATGCCTAAAAATTAAAAATTTAAAAAACCCCCGACAAAAAGAAATCCTTTAAAAAGATAAAAATAATACCTGAATAATTTCACCCAAGCGTCGTCGTTGCGTCGGGGGACCGCTAAGTACATTACATTTAGAGTAACCTGTAGATTATAACCATGACCGGCGTACTTAGCGGTCCCCAGACGCAACGACGACGCTTGGGTGAAATTATTCAGGTATTATTTTTATCTTTTTAAAGGATTTTTTTTTGTCGGGGGTTTTTTAAATTTTTAATTTAATTTTTATTTCATGCTTTTTTAAACTTATATTACCGGTGTACTAACTGCCCAGCTTGTATTAGCATGTACTCGTTAAAACGCATCGTATGAGCCCAAACACAAGGTAGATGCCGTACACCGTTGAGGAGTTCTTCTGATGATGCCTGCGCATCAGGTCAAGGTTGTCATACTTTGTAATATCATTGACAAGTGACAGGATTTCAAATTTCGTATCGAACAGACCTGTGGAAGTTGTTTATATCTTTTCATCAACTAGAAAAGAGCTGATGGTCTTCAAACGGCTGAGCAGATTTTCTTGAAACATAGCTAAGAACACTCTCGATTAACACACCTTTCAAACAAAAAAAACTAAATCCAAATCGGTCCATCCGTTCAGACGCTATGATGCCACAGACAGACACACAGATACACAGATCCACAGATACACAGATACACAGATACACACGTCAAACTTATAACACCCCTCGTTTTTCGTCGGGGGTTAAAAATACCCGTAATCGTATCTTAGTAGTAGTTAGTTTTGTACCGACCTCCCCAAAAATGGTGGAAATATTATTTTTGGTACAAGCTGATAAGGTCGTTATTATAATAATAGTTAATAAATAAAACGAGCGTTGGAAACATAAACATTACTTGTCGTGCTAATTATATTTTTAAAGTTATGTAAAATAGCGCCATCTATGACATTCATGACGAACTTCTTGCAACTTCAGCAATCTGACTAACTTAATGCTAATTTAAATGCTTATTACATACATAGATGGCGCTATTAGGCATGATGGTTTCGGCAAACGAATAATGATTCGAGAAAAGGATACCCTAGCTAGTGGAGCGCCTACTGTTTTTCTCGACTTAGGGGGAGACCCCACCGCGGCGCACGGAGAGGCCACGCACACGGCCACGGCTACGTTTTGCAAGAAAATGTATGGATGACGTCATTTCGTGCGCAGCCTCGCCGTGCGTCGCGGTGGAAACGATTCCATACATTTTCGTGCAGAGCGAAGCTTGACCCACGTGTGTAGCGTGTGCGTGGCCTCTCCGTGCACCGCGGTGGGTTTCCGCCCTTATAGTTGAGGGTGGATTTGAAATCATGGGCATCCTTTTAAACGGTGATTCTACACATGATTCAGAATATTTAGGGAATATTAATCAACAAATCAATTGATAAAAAACCCGACTACTGAAAAATCGCGCTCTAAAAAGTATGAAACAAGAAAATATTCTTATCTGGAGGATAGCCGTGGTCCGTGGTCATATGCCATTTTGCCCTAAAGGAGCCACACGGACCACGGCTATCCTCCAGATAAGAATATTTTCTTGTTTCATACTTTTTAGAGCGCGATTTTTCAGTAGTCGGGTTTTAGTTTTTAAACTTACTTTTTATTTAATTACTTTTGGAGTTATAGGTAACAATATATATATTTTTGAAATGTGCTCATCAAGCTCTTTCATTTGATACCCCACATGGTTTTATCAAAAAATGTATTTTTTTTAGTGCATGACATTATGTCCTCTAGAGGGCGCCATATGAAATTTTATGTGACGTCACATAGCCTATAACCAGCGCGCCATTAAGCCGCTTCTAACGATATCTCATTTGTCAAATTACGACAAGTAGTTTGGAAGTTAGGTGGGAACAGATGCACATACATACATACATACATACATACATACATACATACATACATACATACATACATACATACATACATACATACATACATACATACATACATACATACCGGTCAAAATCATAACCCTCCGCCGTAGTCGGGTAAAAATGTATGGCCCATGTAAGGTATAACAGTTGACCGGTTTGCTTATTTGCTTACTCAAGCAATATTTTTTATCAATAGATTTTTTATTGATTTTCCCAAAATATTCTTAATCATGTGTAGAGTTATTCATAGAGATTTTGCCCAGTTTGCAATGGTTATGAAAGGCATTTTTAGGAACAAATGTGATTTGTAACTCCATTGCAGGTCGATTATAACTTTCTATGAATAAGGGGGTTAGTTTATAAGGATGCCCATGATTTCAAATTCACCCTGTATATAGGTAGGTACTTAGGTAATTGCCTAATTAGCGTAATGGTCTTATGGTCTTATTCTTATCAGTATCTACCTACTTATTTGTACACACAATATTTAATATTAATACTATAAATACTGATAAATGTATGACGTGACGTACCTATCTTCTTAAAGTAAATTACGCTTATTACCTACGTGTAGTCTGTCTTCAATGCATCTACATATGTATCAGCAACCGTATAGATAAGGATATTATTATATACAGTCAGCAACATGAGTCGTTGAACATTCTCAGTTACTTTACATCATGCGGGCCATAGCTATTACACTAGTACTATTTAACGTACTAGTATTAAAAAAAAACAAATCACTGGTACACTTTTGTTTTTTGGGAATGTTCAGCTAGGTACTTATGTTGCTGACTGTACCGAAATTATAACTTTGCACTTTTCAAACAGCCTGTACAGTCGATTATCTCTTGTTGAGAAAGATTACATCGAGTTTCGGGGAATCCCCTAAGTTGGGGATTCCTTTGACTTCAAGGGGATCCCCTTAATGTTGAGGGGATTTAAAATCGGAGATACAAGAAATATAAACCAAACTGTGTTTTTTCTTTGCAGAAATGTAGATAGCATAATGCTCGGCATACACGGCGACACTCGACACTCGACACTCGGTGTCGCTCAGTGTAGCGACACCTCCACTACAATTGTAACAAGGTGTCGAGGTGTAGTACACACACAGACACTCGATGTATACACTGAGTGTATTAGTGTCAAGTGTCGTCGTGTATCCCAAGCTTTAGTCTAGTGATTGCAATGTAAGGAGGCACCTATCTGCTAAAAATACAGCAATGGTAATAATTATGTGTATTATCTATAAAAACCTATTATTAATGTTAATATAAATACATACAATAACATTACATTATTTGTTATTAGGTATTATGGATTGGACTTCTAGAGCAGTAACAATAGGTATTAACTCAACTTATAGGCTGTTGTATTGTGTATGATAAACATAATAATTAAATTAAATAAGTATTGCAACTTCATTTACTTACTTATTTAAAAATAAAATGCGTTTAATTGATAGCGCGTAAACAGAGCATAATAATAGGTTTCACAGCTAAAGATTTATTTGTAAGTTCCGCTTTTTGGGGTTCCGTAGACCCTACGAGGAAACCTTATCTATAAGATCATCCACTCCGTCCGTTCGTATATATGTCTGTCTGACCGTCTGTCCGTCCGTCCGTCCGTCTGTCCTAGTCCGTCACGGTACCATAACATCAACAATTTTCGATGAAAGTTTATTTATTTTAAAATACGTAACATGAATTAAGGCATACTTACTATATGTACACTATGCACCACAATATTGACCACGGTATAAAGAGCACGAAACATTCACAAAAAAAAGCTATAAATCTTTCTTGCCGAAAAACTAAATACTTTATTATATTTAATCTAGCTGTATTTTAATTATTCATTACCTATTTAACATTGTCAGTAGTATACCTATTAATTTAACTAGATGTTTTTGCTTAGCGGATAGGTGTGTTATGCACTTGATACCTGAAATGCGATTTGTGACATTCATTCATCATGGTTCATTCTGAAAATATCTATCTATCTATCTTCTTAAATACACCGTGTGCATGTTTAACTTCGACATAGTGCTTGGAACATTAACAGAAACTTATCCCTTAAACCGTTCTACGCTATTTGAAAAAAAAAAAAAAAAAAATTTGGTATTGTTACTTGTAAGTATTTTTTATTTTATTTTTTAATAAAATAAGTAACAAAAATAACAAATTAGTATTGTAAATTTGACGTGACACATGCGAGAAAAGTTAAAACTACATCAAAACAAACTCATTTTTTCATCCTTATCGTAGATAAGGAACATTGAAAACTCTTACGAACGACATGAAAATAGTATTTGGTTATGAATTAAGAAGATTTTACACTGGTTTAACTTAGATTTGTGATTAAATTTAGATTTTAAATAATTTGAAAATGGTACGAGTTAGGCACTTAGTTTCTTTGAGAAATTAACTCAATAAGACGTAAGGAATTTACCCTTAAAGTTAAAGCAAATGAACATGAACACGGTGTATATAAGAATCAAAGTCCTGACTGACTGACAGACAACGCACAGGCTAAACCGCTGGTCGTAGAGACTTGAAATTTGGAGGCTGAGTTTGTCTTGATGGGTAGAGCTGTACTAAGAAAGGGTTTTCCGAAATTCTACCCCTAAGGGCGTTAAATAAGTCATGAAAGTTTGTATGGAAGTTCGATTTTGAATTCTGCGCGGACGAAGTTGCGGGCAAAAGCTAGTTTACTTATATTATTGGTACTAGACTCTAGATATAGTCAATTGACTGCAGCTCATATATGGGCTGGATCGACCAGGGTAAGACCACACTTTCACAGAATATTGGCTTAAAGTAACAATTACAGCTGCGGTTTTTACTTTTTTATTGTTTACGTTTTTCGCAACTTTTTTTTTTATTGTTTATTGGTATGCAATAAAGAAATCATCTATCTATCTAAAAAAGTTGAGAATAGCGCAGCATCGCATTAGTCTCCCCTCACCTTGCGCACGAGTTGTGACGTACAAATGATGATACATTTCCTTTAAAGGGCATATCAAACTCGGATCGGAACGCGACCTCGACTGAGAAGATCCGGCAAGGAAGAAGTAGGAAGGAAGAAGGACGAAGGAGGAGGAAAAAGGAGGAAGGAGTAACCGGGAAGGAGCAGGCTTGTCTTTTTAGATTTCCGTAGGGGAAGCCCGGGCAAGTTGGATATGATAAGGGAAACGGCAAATAAAACCATAATCCCGATAATTAATAGAACTCTTTGCGCTTTGAATTTTTACTATGTTTAATCCATGAACGTAATAACGTTATAATTTCTTTGGTTTAATCATCTTTGGAAAACAATATTTAAAATTAAAAAAAAAAAATTCTATAATAATAATTATCAGCATCAACAAAGTGTCAAATATGCCCCAAGGGCAAAATGGATTATGCTGATTTAGATTAGATCAGTCTAAGTAGCTACTAACTGCTACAGTCTTCATGCACCCACCGCGCTACTTTTGCAATGATTAAACTATACTTATAAAAAAAAAAACACGACTTGTATCCCCATTCGGGGGTAGTCAGAGGCTTGAGTGGCCGTACACCACCACATTGTGGAGGTATTAGGTCAACTCAAAGCCCACGTTTCACCTCATAGTCAGAACCCAACGTGACAGGTGGTGAACCTTGTCGCCGTGTATACAGGAACTGACTATTACCTAATCCCGAGGGATAGGTAGGTTTCCTCACGATTTTTTCCCTCACCGTAAGCGAACTGTAAATTAAACTATACTTATCCAAGTTTATTGGTGGTTCAGTGTATTTTTCAGCTAATACTAAACAAAAAAATCTGGTTTACGGTTTTTGTTTTGAGACTTTGACAGAGGATCCATCCCACTCCCCTTCTTGTCGGCAATGTGCGAGCAATACCTTTTGTATTGTAAGCATCTATAGGCTACGGTAACTGCTTAACATCAGGCGGGCCGTACGCTTTTTTGCCACCGCAGTCCTATAAAAAAAACAAAAAAAGCATCTTTAATTTTTTGTAGTAGTTTTGGGCGACGCCGGAGTAAATCCACAATTAGCGCGCTGGGCTCCCGGTCCATGGCTCTATATTGAGGTCATTGTCCATTACATTGATAGAGTAATAAAGGAATATAATAAATTCAGTGCATTTTAAATTATAAAGGATGATACACACTTGTTTCGAACCGGAACGTAGCCCGGACTGAACTGCCCCCCTAGACAAGTGGCATGAACGCTAATCGAATAGAATAGAATAGACTTGACAAGGTATGAAAATGTCAAACGTCGCTATGTAAATCAACAAGTCGGTATGTAGGTAGATCACGTGACTTATGTCATTTCCATACATGAAGCGTAGCGATTTGAAGGAACGCTTTTAGACGTCCTAGCCCTTTTGAGCGAGAAAATTATGCCTCCTTTTAAGTCACGAATAAAAAAGAAGAAAAAACGGCTGAACAGATATGTTATGTACTTATGTTACTAAGGTGGTTAAAAAGCGTACGGCCCGCCTGATGTTAAGCAGTTACCGTAGCCTAATTGTATTATATGCTTGCAATACTAAAGGCATCGCACGTTGCCGATCTGAATGGGAGTGGGACAGAGGGAGGGGAACGGGGGTTAATTTACGGCTCTCTCACTCATCGTGCGAAACGCAGCTGTAATAGCTACTTTACGCCGATCTTCTGTGAGAGGGTGGTACTATCCCGGTCGAGGTTTGGCTACAGCTTTGCTCTACCACACCTTAGGGCCTACTCTTTTACAAACGAAAACGAAATTTCGGACGAAATTTCGCGTAATTCCTACTACGTTTCTCATTCATTCTGACATTTCTTACGAACGAAATTTCTTTGACGTGTAGATTCGACGACGACGAAGACGTCAAACAATTTTCGTTCGTAAGAAATGTCGGAATGAATGAGAAACGTAGTAGGAAATACGGGAAATTTCGGACGAAATTTCGTTTTCGTTCGTAAAAGAGTATTGAGTGGTATTAGGCCCTCTGGTTCGGGCCGGTACGAACACGTGTGTATCATCCTTAAACTTAGTAAAGGGACTGACATTATTGTTTATCACAATACACATTCTGCATAGGATATGACGCACTGAATGCACATCGGTACGAGTGCGCTCCTAGAATTATGTCCTTCCCATTGATATAGATCGCGTGTGCGCACGCGCTCAACTAATCTTATATCACTGGTCCTTTTGTAGGACAAAATATTATGGACAGTCTAGTAGGCGACAGGTCGACATGACAATCGGGGTATGATCTGAGGCGCGGGGGAGGTGACACCTAGCATACCCGCGCATCGCCCGCGCGATCCTAGCCGCCGCACGAGTACGCATTATCGCTATCGATAGTTATCGATTTCGATCTCGCTCACATTGTTCTTTGTTGTTATGTATTAAAATGACTGGTCGATTCCTAGTCACGTGTTAACACAGAAAAAAAAAATCATTCTCGAACACGAGAACTAACCAGAAAAGTATTAAAAAATTGTGACATTGAACGGAAAAACAATTATTATAATTACCCTGTGAGTAAATAATTGAATAAAATATTTTTTCATTTTACTTACAATAAACCTTATTTAATTAATTTTAGTCTTGATTTGTTCCGTTGCAAAAAAAAATATCCATACAAACTACCTGGTACATGATGCCACATCACTAGAAAAATGCCATCTCGACCTGTCGTGGACTAGCTACCTATCTCCCTCTTTCTTGGTACTGTATTTCCTATGACCTGCTAAGATATCTGCTTAAATAAATATCAATTTTATGGTATTAATAAATCCTATAGTAGACATATATCGGGAGTCGCTTTTTTAAAATTACTTATACTACTTCACCAAGCCAGTTAGGCACCTGTCGGCGGGGAAGCCGCATTCACCCGAGCGCCTAGTTGGCTTGGTAGAATAGTAAGCACATACATGTACCACGCGTGATAATAACTATAATGAAAAGTGTCAGAAAGATACAATCGTTTTTATTCACTTATCAATTACAACTTAATGTTAAAGCAATATGAACAGTAAATTCTGAGAAGTAGATTTTAATTTTGTGTATAATTTAAACGATGTCTACAACGAAATACTCACCAAGTTATCAGTAGGTCAAATATCTCAGTATGTTCATTGCTTTCATAGTGTTCACACTCCCCAAACGAAAGTGAAATGCTGTATATATATAAATATAAAAGTGATAATTAATAATAGCATCAGCAAATATTAGAAAATCTGACTTGAGTGACCTTTAAAATCAGACCAATAATTAATATCATAAAATAGGTAATTGTTCTCCGAGGGATGAAAGTGACCGATTACCAACCAGTTTTAATTCACACGAGTTGGAAATCGCACTATCTTCCGAGTGATAAATGGTGCTTTAGGGCCATAACACACCGGGTAGCCATGGCGACGTCGCCAGCCGCCGTAGCCAACTATTCGTATTGAAATGTATGGGAGGTAACACACCTGGCGATTGATTGGCGACGTCGCCAGTCAATACAAATTGTTTGGATAAGTGGCCGGCGACGTCGCCTGGCGTCCCGGTGTGTTACGGCTCTTATATTTGTAACATACCTAGGAGGAAAATAAAATAACGAATTATTTTTGTATTTGGCATTATAATTTAATAAATCCAAATTCTCTGGTTTTCAATTGGCAATTTATAAATGGCACACAGTTAGTCATTATCAATTTAACGCCTAACAAATACTTATTTGGCAATATTTAACAATGACTCAGGTCGGCAACGTGCGAGCTAATGCCTTACATTAATGCCTTACACTCCACGCTCCCCTTAGATTCCATCTTTCAGAGACGTCGAGGCATGCCGGTCTGCGAAACCATCCAATGTCGCACCTCCTTTGCATGTCGACAGTACTTCTCCCTAAGTACACGTCTTTATAATAAAATTAATAGAGTGCTAGACATATACTCTCTGACCAAATTTAATCTAAAAACTTACCTTACAAACTGGTTGCAGAAATTATCATACGACCTTACTGAGAATATTTTAGTGATTATGTCTTAAATACTACCAATAAATACTACCAACTCACACTGTTACACTCCCACGTCAACGAGTCTCCTTACGTAATTGTTATCACTCCTCAGAGGAGGTACAATGGCTCCCGAAATACAAGTATTTTTTACTTAGTTCAGGAGTCAGCTGGTCATCTCTTCTGCTATCTGTTGTACAATTCATGAATTTCATAAGTCTTACTCCCTGATACATTGTTATGTGATTTTGTGCAATAAATACTTATTATTATTATTATTATTATTTGGTATTTCAAGCATCTATAGGCTTCGGTAACTGCTTAACATCAGGCGAGCTGTACGCTTGTTGGCCACCTCAGTTCCATAAAAAAAAGTCATGGAGAGTCATAAATTAAAATATTTCCAACTATTTTTGAGTCACCCTGTATTGGCTCGTTAACAACTGAAACATAATGAAGATTCTTTGTATTGGGGTGAAATAATAATTAGGTACAAACTACATTAATAGTTAGTCATCGTAGTACAAAGACTGCCTAGGTACCGACATAATGAATTAGTCATTTTGAAATTACTCGTTGGACGCCTAACCCGTCTTCTATCTGACTTAAAACAAGTTGGTTCTTTTGTTTTTCATTTAATTCTAAAGATTAATTTAATTATCTGGATCTTATTTTAAACAATAACAGTGAAAGTGCTTGAACAATTGGAAAAAAAACTAATTATTATTTATTTAATATTCACTTAGTACTTTAAGAATATACTATTGTATGCCTATTTAGGTAAATTGTGTAGTTCCTATACTTTTTAAGACCACAATAATTGTATTACCACAATTATGCAATAAAAAATTTGTATTTGTATTTGAAAATGAACAAGGTAACAGTGAAGAAATAAGTTCTAAAATGTTTAAAAGTGGTTTTAGTAATATGACTGCATTAATATGGACAATAGTGGTATTTTTAATTATTTTAAACGTGTCCACGTCATTAAATATATTCCATGAAGGGTCAAAAGTCACGTACCGACCGGAAACGCCAGCTGAATTGTTCGGATTTTGCGTGGTGTTAAATCCTTATGGGTATGTACATATTATTTTAATAATATTCTATTATATTCGCAGTGATAGCCGATTGGTTAAGCACGCGTCGGCTAAAGGTTCGGGGTTCAAACCCCGGCTCGCACTTCTGGATTTTGCGAAATCTTTATGCATAGACTACACGTAATTTTCTTAGTTTTAATTTAATTATTTTTAGTTTTGGGTACGAGCCCTTTTAGTATTAATTTGTTTAAAGGTTTGTGCCCGCGTAGTCGCCAAACGGGCCCAATGGAAGTCCAGCGGTGGTTCTTATCAACCAGCACATGCTGAATTGGGTCCAATGAGCACAATGTGTGGTTTTTTTTTTGTTTTTTTTTTATTATTTTCCTTTCAAATTGACCTGACCATCTGTTAATAGTCCTGTGGCCGACAAAATGTCGACCGCCAAGAATTTACGATTTATAATGAAGACTTCACGAATAGTGGTTTCGCGATAGAGACTCGGGACATGGAAGCCAATTTCTTTTCTGATTTAGGGCTGGTATTAATAAATGCTCTCAAAGTTGTGATCGATCTTATGATGGTGTTTTTGATAGATGTTCCATACATTTAACGTCAAAACTACATCTTAAGATCGATCTCAACTTTGAGATGCATTTATTAATACGAGCTTTAAGCTCTAATTCATAACTTCCAGGTTAATAGTAGGTGCGCCGAAAGCGGCGAGGCCGGAGAACCCAGCACTAAAATCCGGAGGAGTGTTCAACTGTTCCACACAAGACTTGGATGTAAAGGAAGTGAAATGTCAGCTGATAGCGCCCATTTCAGACCAAAGTACGTACCTACCTTACTTCTTATTATCGTATGGTTCCCTGGTACCTGGTGTCAGAGTTGTTCAAGCTGCCCGAAGGCCTCCCACAAGGCTTAACGACTGCTGCCTGGGTGACAACAAACGGGACCGACATTTTACGTGCCCTCCGAAGCACGGAGACGCTCAGTTCAAATGCCACTAAATGGTCACCCATCTTTGACAGACCTTGCCAAGCGTTGCTTAACCTCCGATCGTTTATCGATCAGTGATTGCAGCTGGCCATGAGCGCCAAAAAACCTACCTTTAAAAGTATTGGACTTCAATAAGGTACTCCCATTCTAAAGCACACCAATATACACTCCTCCCCCTTCCCCTCCCTTTGTTCCACTCCCCTTCAGGTCGGCACCGTGCAAGCTATGCCTTAGGTATTACAAGCATCTATTGGCCACTAACCATACAGGGTGAATTTGAAATCATGGGCATCCTTTTAAACGGTGATTCTACACATGAGAATACTTAGGGAATATTAATGATATTAATCAATTGACAAAAAATATTGCCCAAGTAAAGTAGACCAGTTAACGGGTTTGCTTATTTTCTTACTCTAACAATATTTTTTTATCAATAGATTTTTTTATTTGTGTTCCTAAAATATTCTAAATCAGAGTCGTAATTTAAAAGGATGTCCATGATTTCAAATTCATCCTGTATAATAATCAGTTCGGAGGAAGAAGATTGTAGCACAAATTCTTCTGAGGTTCATATTTTTAATTTTCAGAAGACAGATCAAGCTGGCTGAGTAGGACGTTACCGAATGATTTCATAAAGGATGACATGTGGTTCGGTGCTAACATCGTTTTCCTCTCCAATGGTAAATTACTGGTAAGGTATTCTCTAAAGTTTACTATGCACGTAGGCGCCTGCACTTCTATGATATAACCAGCATACGTTGAACTCTCTTAATTACGTGTGTCAATAATAAAGAGAGTTCAACTTATGTTGGCAATGTCCCAAACGTACAAGCGACCGAATCAATCTTGATATTTATGCATTCCTAATATTGGCTCAGAGACTAGAAACCAATAAAGCCGCCGTTAAAGAGAGTTTACAATGATACAAAGCAGCAACTAGGAACAAAAGTGATTTGTGATGCTGGTGCAAGGCGATCATAACTTTCTATAAATTTGGGGGTAGGAGTACGAGAAATTCTTCATAGACAAAGGCCCAAAAATGTTTCAATACATTTTGACCGCATTCAGATGCCAAAATGATCTGTGGCTGCTGAAAGCTTCAGGCTGGGAACTCCTATTAGTAGTGGAATGATCTCTCCTGAAGTCGTTCCTTTGCACTACGACATAGGGTTCCTCAAAGGACATGTTTAAAGTTCCCTTAACAGTCGACACCTCGTCTGCTACCCTCAAGTTGCAGATGTCCTGGGCGGCGGTTTCCACTTACCATCAGGTCTAATGTTCTTTACCTTCCTAGGGAATACAAGAAAATTGTAGTAAGCCTGTAATGTTCTAACATCAGTCAGTAGATATAATTTTTGGGTAACTGGACCCATAAAGGTTATGTCCTTGGTTGAAGAGTTTCAAAGGGCAGACGTCAATGCCTCCTTGTATATTGATGAAATATGAAGCTGACTTCAAGAAATTTTGTAAGAAGTAAAGAAACGTCTTATTTGACAGATAAATGCACCTAGGTGGACAACACCCTATGGCAAGAAGCACCTACTAGAAAACGGAGTCAGCTATTTAAAAACTCAGAAGAGGGACTGGATTCTTCATCTTCTGAAGGATAATAGTAAGTATTTGATAATAGACAGTTTCGCTATAAACACCAGTAGAACTATCTGAAGGGAGGAGTCTCTTAAGTCACGCTTGCTAAGGTCAATCAGAGATGGGTGACCATTTTTTCGCATTAAGAACTGAGCGTCTCAATGCTTTAGGAGGCACGTACTATTCCACCAAGCCAACTAGGCGTCTGTCAAATGTGACGTCACCCGCACAAAAAGGCGGTAGCGGTGTGCGGGCGGGAAGCCGCAGGCGGGCGGGTGTGCGGGCGGGGAAGCCACATTCTACCCAAGCACCTAGTTGGCTTGGTGGTGTAGTAATAAGCCGGTAATAAGTCCACTACAGGCTTAACCAATTCTGCCTTGGTAGACAGGGTGACATGTCAGCTGCCTACGGACGGTTAGAATAATTCTAACACTAGGACACTAACTATACGAAAGAAGAAGAAGCAAGAAACCTGTCTCGTATGTTTGTCCGGCAATCTAGCTAGCTATATGCTAGATACTTGCAGCTGGATCAAAATACTAACACAATCTTAACAGGCAGCGATTTGTAAAGCGGCCACAACCCAAACTTTGATGATTATTGTGGATATTCTACTGGTATTTTTGCTATCAGACCGGCAAGCGTTCGTGACAAACGGCAGGAGACGAGAGTATGGGGAGTACGGAACCCATTTGAACTTCTACGCGTACGGCCAAGCCGGGATATCGGCTAAGGTCACCAAAGCCAACACCGTGATCTTAGGGGCGCCTGGACTTCTTCAGTGGACAGGTAGACATTTTCCCGTATGTCATTACTTCCCAGAATTAGATTTTTACTAACGACACTATCGAATGGTGTAATAATACAGTGTGCGCCTAGACTCCTTTGAGTACTTTTCGCTATTCCTCATAGTTTCAGATTTGGCCATCCACGCACACTTGAAAAATTCACCCTGTATATGTCGAGAAATTCAATAAAGTAGAAACCAATATCCTGACTACCAGTAATTGGTATGATCAATTTCGCTTCTGGAGTTCAATCCAGAAGCGAAATTGATCATACCAATTGCTAAAAGATTAAAGTACTAAAAGACTTTACTTAGAGGAGGTCCTACAAAATACGTACATAACCCTCTAGGGCTTTGGGAAAACTTATTTAGGAACTATATATATTCAGGGGTTTCAGGGAAGCCTGCAGCCCAAACCCAAAAGTTTACTACCAAATGCATTTGGCACAGAATACCGAAATAGATCCTTAATAATTGATTAATATATCTCAACATAGTAATAGATTGATGTATACTTTTAGGTGGCATAGTCAGTGTGGCGTTTGATCCTGATGAGAACAGCATGTATGTGAAGAAGCAGCCGATAGCAAACCCTTACTACACGAAGGACTTAGGACCTGACGATTATTTCGGTAAAATTGTCTTTCAACTCTATTCTTAACGGCCGAATACTCAAAGGCTACTTAAATATTTAAGTCCCACTTAGCAGTTTGAGACGTCGTTATCTGTCATGTTTTGTATGGCGCGTCAAAGTTAAGCAGCTCTCAAATTTAAGTTGCGTACGAGTATTCGGCCGTTAGTGTCGTTAAGTTCACAGCCCATAAATGCTTACATGATTAAAATATGTGCTAAGATGTATTTACCGTATTTGTGTGGTATCATCTTCAGGTTACGCAGTGGAGTCTGGGATTTTCGAAAAATCCGGCAGAATTTTGTATGTTGGTGGAGCTCCTAGATCAAAATCGGGGTACGGACAGGTAAACATCTACTTACCCTCTTTCTGAATTCCTAAAAGGAACAGAGACTTTTGATCCACACATTTTCTCCAATCATTTTCCAAAGCTGCAATACCTTTTCATCAGGTTCTGGTTTTTGTGCCACCAACGGATGAAGGAGCTATAAATGTCATCGCAAAGCTGCAGGGACCTCAACTCGGAGCCTACTTCGGAGCCAGCCTATGTTCCACAGACTTGAATGGAGATGGAATTGACGACCTTTTGGTCGGGGCTCCAATGTATGTGAAGAAGGATGGAGGACTGCCCCATGATCAGGGAGCTGTGTTCATCTATTTGTCACAGCAAGAGGTACATTTAGATGATTCTATGTTAGGTACACTATCAGACAAACATATCCAATCATTGTTTTGGGCACCCTCGTTCAATGTGAGTCTAAGTTTGTTTTTTTATTTCCAGTCCTCAAGTTTCATCTTGAAGGAATCAGGCCACCTGACCGGTTCAGAAATAGATGCTGCTAGATTTGGCACCACCATTGCTGATCTTGGCGATGTTGATGGAGATGGGTTTGCAGGTGGGTTCCATCATGTAAATACTTTCTTCTCAAAGGACTTATCGTTGAAGGTATACCTACTACTTATTTCTAATGCATATGCTAAGTAGGTATATGTTCTTCTATTAAACACAAATTTTCGCTCCAGTCGCAAGGTATTTTATTTAGTTATGAAATCATCACGGGTTCACAATACAAGCGTTGTATAGTTTGGGACCATTCAGTTGGTGCATTTGTCTGGTAATAAAAATACCTTTCAGAAATCAGATCAAAACGCGTAGCATTTTTACACGACTGCCCAAAAAAAGGAGTGTATAATTTTGTGTTTAGGGTTCATGTATGTATGTATGTGTGATTCTGTATTCCACCATAACTTATAAATGCCTGAACGGATTTCGATGTATGGGGTATCGTTAGAATCCTTACATCATTCCGGGTAACACTGGGTATATTATTTTTGAACAAAATCAATATGGCGGCATTATGGCTCAACTTAAAAATGTGAAAAAAAAATAAATCTTCTATTATTACAATATGGGTATCAAATTGAAGGCCTTGGTGAGCACAGTCCAAAACTGTAGGATTTATAGGCATAATTTAACATAGGTAGGGTGTAATACACAACAAACATATCATTTTTGGCTGCTGTCACTAAAATGCATAAAATAAAAATAAATAATTTAAAAAGTTAAAAACACGACTGCCATGCCAAAAAACGACTTAAAAAGTATAAAACAAGTGCAGTGTCATTGCAGTCGGGGGCCCTCTTAGTTAAAATTTGTTCCACAGAACGGTTCTCCGACTGCAATGACACTGCGCTTGTTTTATACTTTTTAAGTCGTTTTTTGGCAGGGCAGTCGTGTTTTTAATTTTTTAAATTATTTATTTTTTGATATACTAATTAATATCTTAAGAGGCAAAAAATTGTGTTTATTTACAGATATAGCTATAGGAGCTCCATGGGAGAACGGCCGTGGTGTTGTCTACATTTACAGAGGAAGTGCCCAAGGTCTTAGGAGCGAGTATGCTCAAAAGATCGAGTCTCAAGATGCTAAGGGCTTTGGTATATCAATCTCAAAGGGACTGGATGTTGACAGAAATAATTGCACTGGTAAGATAAAATGGATTTGGTACTATCACTATCATTTTATTGGTGGATTTCAGCTCATATAAGTATGGACCGGCTCGACCGGGTAGTACCACCCTCCCACAAAAGATCGGCGTAAAGAAGTTATTAAGGCTGCGTTACGTACGATGAGTGAGAGAGCCGGCCCAACCCTCTTCCCCTCCCTCTGTCTCACTTGCCTTCTGGTGGGTAACGTGCGAGCAATGCATTTGGTATTTCAAGCATCTATAGGCTACAGTCACTGTTAAATAGCAGGCGGGCCATACGATTTTTTGCCACCTTTGTAAAAAAAACTCAACTGTAATGTTTTCAGTTTTCAATCAGTTACTAAATTCATTTTTGTTTCAGATCTAGCCATCGGCGCATACGCATCGGAAAGTGTGTATTTATACCGCAGCGTGTACACTATGCAGGTGCATGCGTCCATCAGAGTGCCTGACGCAATGAACCTGCCGCAGAACGCTACTGGTTTCACAGCAATATTCTGCGTATGCGCAACGCCAAGGCAATCTTGGTCACACGTGGAAATGAGTAAGTATATATACGGGCTGGCCCAACCGGGGTAGTACCACCCTCTCACAGAAGATCGGCGTAAAGCAGCTATTACAGCTGCGGTTCGTACGATGAGTGAGAGAGCCGAAAGCCCAACCCCCCTCTACCCCTCCCTCCATCCCACTCCCCTTCAGGTCGGCAATGTGCGAGCAATGCGTTTGGTATTGTAAGCATCTATAGGCTACGGTAACTGCTTAACATCAGGCGGGCCGTACGCTTTTTTACCACCGCAGTCCTATAAAAAAGTACAATCTCGTAATCTTTTCAACATTTTGTGCTCAATTGGAGGGAGATTCGACACTGTCGACTTTTTCTGTCAGTTCGACGTTGTCGACACTAGTGATGGAATGTTCTCACCCTCGGAAACGTACTCGTGAGAATTTTTTATTTTAAGTGACGTTATCCTAACTTTCAATCTTAAAAACAATTAAAACCACCATACTTGCATGTTTAATGAGGTTTATGCCAAGTTTAACATGCTTCAGAAGATAAATTCTCGAAAATTCTCACATGTAAGTTTCCGTAAGTTTCCGAAGGTGAGAATGTTCTCGAGAACATCCCATCACTAGTCGACACATTCGACTGTCTTCCACACTGGACCGGATTGGCGACCTCGACACTTTTTTATGTAACTGACGTGCAAAACAAGCGTACGGCCCGCCTGATGTTAAGTAGTTATCGTAGCCTATAGATGCTTGCAATACCAAAGGCATCGCACGCACGTTGCCGACCTGAAGGGGAGTGTGACAGAGAGACGGGAAGGGGGTTTTGGACTTACGACTCTCTCACTCATCGTACGAAACGCAGCTGTAATAGCTACTTAACGCGAATCTTCTGTGAGAGGGTGGTACTACCCTGGTTAGCCAGTCCATATGAGCTGCAGTCAATTGGCAACAGCTTGGCTCTACCGCCAATAAATCTTTCAAAAGGCATACAGATTTACGTTGTCCTATTACAGATCTGATCGGTCGAATAGCAGTGGACCCAGAAGGTAACAGGGCAATGATATCTGGCGATTCGGAATACAGGATCCGTGTCAAGCCGTCTCAGGAGTCGTGTGATGAACAAAATGTTGAAGTTCGGGTAAGTAACGCATAGGGACACGAAAAAAGTATCGATACTTTGTGGTATCGAGTACTTTTTCTTTCGATACCGATACTTTTGTACTCGATACTTTGTATTCGATACTTTTACTCAATGTGTACTTTTTGATAGATATCGTATCGATTAAATCCTAGAAATTACCTACTTAAAAATTTGCTGCTTATGGCAACGCCAACTAGTTCAATCACGTCGAACCTTCTAAAACATTAGATTGCTTCGAAATCCTTCGTTCACGGGCTCATTCCGCTCGTTCGTCGACGTCTTACAAAACAATAATACCTACATTAAACAAAAAACACGGTCCAAAATGTATGAAACAAGAAAATATTCTCATCTAGAGGATAGCCGTGGTCCGTTTTGGTACATTAGGGCAAAGTGGCATATAACCACGGACCACGGCTATCCTCTTAGATGGATCAGAATATTTTCTTGTTTCATACATTTTAGAGCGTGATTTTTTGTTAAAAGTCATAGAACAAAAGTTGTTGTTTATTATGTCAGTAAAAGAGTCCTGCAAGGTTGTTAGTGTTTTACCAATAACCCTGTGTTCGAGTGAAATCTAAAAGTACTCACAGTTATTCTGTGCTGTGTATCGATATTTGAGTCATAAATTAGAAGAATGTCGCGCAGTAAAAGTGAAATTTGACAGCATTTTGTCAAGCTTTTACGGGTACGATACTTTTATTTCGATACTAATGAGAACAGTATCGATACCTTGAAGTATCTTGAAGTATACTTTTGTTTCGATACTTTTACGAATACGATACTTTCCATTCGATAATGTGTCCCTAGTAACGCAGCATACCTTTTTAGGAATCAACTTAATCGTAGTTGGTGATCTCAACGCTATAGCAGTTTCTATTTTACTACACTCTCTTTAACTCCCTTATACGTGACACCAACTTTTTTCCTTCCTTTCTTTTACCCGGCTCATGCATCTACCTCATTCTTGATCTTCCTCTTCCATGCTTTCCTTACCTTTCACCTTAAGATGAATCTTTATGAAGGTCTCAAGTCGTATGAGAGATCTATCCCCCTCATTCCTCCATATCTTTCCTCTTCAATATGGTATGTACCACAGAGTAAAGACTAAAGAAAGAGGTGCCCTTATTAGATATATGTATGAAAAAAAACGTGGTCATTGTTTTTACCGGTAAATAGTTGAACTACTCGCTTCGTTTTATGTCGATGTTAGTACCAGGCCGACCACTCGGCCGAGTTGCTTAGGGCCAGTCCCCTTAGTAATTGGTCCATGATATGTATAGTGCAATGCTAGATAATCTTGTGTTGTGTCAAACTATTGTTTTGTATTTACAGCATACTGCAGACTTATCAAAGCCAATTTCTATTAAATTTGAAATTGAACCAGTTGAGGTTATGAAAGGTAAGAAATTACTATGATTGCCTACTTACGACGCTAAATATCCATGTTCCTAACCACAGAGTAAAGACTAAAGAAAGAGGTGCCCTTATTAGATATTTGTATGAAACAAAACGTGGTCATTGTTTTTTCATTTTCATTTTACTATTTACCGGTAAATAGTTGAACAACTCGCTTCGTTTTATGTCGATGTTAGTACTAGGCCGACCACTCGGCCGACTTGCTTAGGGCCAGTCCCCTTAGTAACTGGTCCATGTTCCTAAACAAGACGAGTAGGTATTTGTATTGGTTTAATTCAACAATTTAACACTTTATAGCACTGTCTAATCACTACACCTGGTGCGTCTAATCACTGCAATAAGGGTGTCTCATAACAGAAAATGGCAAAAAAATCTCATATTTGACCATAATGTCTTTTACTTCTATAATTATTGGATTTTAGCTAAAACTGTTAATACAGTTTAAGCCAGTTTATTAGGCAATCAGAAAATAATATTAATAAGACTGTAGCTATTATACAAAATATTTGATATGCTGACAAAGTGTTGGCAATCCTTAAGTGGTCAATAGCTACCCGGTTTACCCTACCCATATTTTACTTTATAATCTATGATATAAATTTAATTTAAAGCAGTGGCAGCCGATTGGTTAAGCACGCGTCTTGCGGGCTTAAGGTCTTGGGTTCAAACCCTGGCTCACACCTCTGGATTTTACGAAATCTATGTGTGAATCATAACTTTAATATGATTATCACTTGCTTGCGGTGAAGGAAAACATCGTGAGGAAACCTGCATGTCTTTAGACATGTGAAATCCACCAACCCGCACTGGGCCAGCGTGGTGGATTATGGCCTAAATCCCCCTCGCATTGAGGGGAGGCCCGTGCCCATCAGTGGTACGTTAAAAGGGCTAAATTATTAATTATTATTATTTTAATCTATTATTATTTCAGACAATGATACGAAATATTTGTCAAACGCGGTGAGAGTGTCTGAGGACTCGAAATTGAAAACCTCATTCCTCATTCAGCTGGTCAGGGATTGTGGCGAAGACTTGATCTGCACGCCATGGTTAGTTATGGATATGGAGTCTTTGGACAAGTAAGTTTCAAGGGTTTATGTTTAACTGAAGATCTCAAACTTAAAATTATCATCACTATATGAGCCGATGACGTCAGACCAAACGAATCATCCTTAATCATAATTATATTTACAAATAATTTTAGTCACAGTTAAGTTTGTGAGTTATCTATTGTTATCAAGGAATTTAGAACTCGTTCATGATTGTTATGCAGATTGCCACCTGTCACGTTGAGTTCTGACTATCTGGTGAAACGTGGGCTTTTAGTTGACTTAATACATTCACAATGTGGTGGTGTAAGGCCACTCAAGCCCCTGACTACCCCCGAATGGGGATAAAAGTCGTGACGTTATTTATATATATATATATGCAGATTGCTGTTAAACATTCATTTCTTTGACTATCAGTACCTAATATCTCCATCAACTATCTCTAAGATTAGCTTTGTTGAATGAAAATTGATTCTACCACCTTTAAAACACTTTTAACAATCCACAACAGTCCTTATATTCCAGGCACTAACTCACGGCTGGGAGTTAAAATCACAGTCTCAAACAAAGAGGAACCAGCGTATGGTGCCAAAGTCAATGTTCTCCTGCCGTTCCAACCTAAAAGATTACCGAGCGAATGTTCTCTACAAGCTACGAACATATCCTGTGATGTCCCATCACCACTGAACAGAGACGAAGATATTGTATGGGAGATAGAAATGGAATATCATCTGAATGAAACGAAAGATGTCAGATTCAATGTTTCGGCTGAACTAAGTGATCTGTTGTATAGAAATGTTACTAATGATGCCTTTAAAGAAGTGGTAGTTGATGTTACACCTGTTGCAAGTTTTAATGTTACCGGGTAAGTTGGTTTGGTTTTGAATGGAATGGAATTTGAGTACCATCTTAGGGCCTCCGCAGACTTGCTACTTTTAGCATGGCGACCGGCGATTTTGTGACGTATCGATGCTGCGTCGCGTTTCTTCGAGCGCGAACGAGCGAGACGCAGCATCAAAGTCGCCGATCGCCGATGCCAAAAGTAGCAAGTCTGCGGTGGCTCTTATTACTTTTAATCAAATATAATATTTGGTTGATTGCAGAGAATCTCTTCCAAATGCAACATTGACTATTGCGAGGGACAAATTGTATGCTGCTGAAAATGTCACATTTAAACATTATTTTCAGGTGAGCTCTCATTCGTTACTTTCAACTGACTAATTAAGGATATAAAATTACTCGTAATAACTTTGATCATATGGTTTTAGATCACAAACTTCGGGCCATCGGATTGGTCGCCACTGGTAGCAGAGATTCATTTTCCAAATAAGGTAAAATTATTGAAATGGGTTGACATTAAAATGATGAATACATTTTTATACATCATGTTGTTTTCAGATCAACCTGTCCAGTGATATAAAGGGATGTAGTAACTGCACCGGTTCGATTTGTTGTCAGTGGTCAGTGCCCGCTAATGTGACTTTACCAGTTGTTATTCCTCTTCGCTTCGATTTAGGTGAACACGGTGAGTAGAAAACGTACATTTGGAGCTGTGGCCCCCAATAATTATACTTTATCTGAAGTACTCTTATACTTAAATTCTTATTTAAGAAAGCTGTAATATGCATTAATGATCACGAAACTTAGTCAACATTATTATTACATGATCTGCTTATTAAACATTACTTGTCTATTTCATAAGCATCATCTCCACCAAACCCATTAAGGCAGACCTAACTAATGGGCTGTAAGGGCCTCCGCAGACTAGCTACTTTTAGCATCGGTGATCGGCGATTTTGATGCTGCGTTGCGCTCGTTCGCGCTCGAAGAAACGCGACGCAGCATCGATACGTCACAAAATCGCCGGTCGCCGATGCTAAAAGTAGCAAGTCTGCGGAGGCCCTAAGGGACTTTATCACACCAACTGCTAACTTAAATGCGACTCTATCTAACGTTACAGGTGAATTTATAGAGACCAACACAACATACAATGTTACCACTAGCATGGTGTTACATTACAAAGAAAAAATCACGTAAGTAAAACAAGAAAAATGTTCATTTCAATCTTTGAAATCTGGAGCAGCCTCCTATAGTGTTTCCCCTGAGGTTATCTTACTACTCAGCAAGCTGAGACTTCGGTACCTACTTCCTAGGACCTGCCTTCAGAACCTGGAAGACCTGAAGTACCGGTACCTACCAAGCCAACTAGGAACCTGTCAAATGTGACGTCACCCGCAAAAAAAAGCGGCGGCGGTGTGCGCTCGGTGTGGCGGGCGGGGAAGCCGCAGGCAGTGGCGGGTGGGCGGGCGGGGCAGCCGCATTCCATCCGAGTTCCTAGTTGGCTTGGTGGAGTAATACCACAGGACAGCAATTGAGTTGATTTGCCTGTTGATTTGCCTGTTAATAAGTTTAAAACTATAGTTAAAACTAAACTCTGTCAAAAGGCCTATTACAAAATCTCGGATTACTTGGAAGATAAATCAGCTTGGGACTGATCGCTCAAATACACTTTGTTAATAACAGTGTTATGTTAAAGTGTAGCGTGTCTTGCCTTGCTTATTTCGGAAGGCAGCACACTGGAGCTATTTACCAAATTACATTGTATTAAAATAAGTAAATGGCGATAAAAAAAAACAATGTAAAAAAGACAAGCCCGCTGAGTTTCTTGCCGGATCTTCTCAGTCGAGGTCGCGTTTCCGATCCGGCAGTAGAATTTAAGGAAAAAATGTAAAATGACAATTTGTAAGTGCCCCCGTAGGCCTAAACAAAATAAACGCTTTGACTTTGACTTTGACTTTGATTCCAGAAGGATGGAGCATTTACAATATCATCCAGATATCACAATGATATCTTTACTGATAACTCGTCTCTTTACAGTATCAAAGAAATCACAACTACCCTCATATTAGAACCGGCTAAGGTCCTTTGGCCAATAATACTTGGATCTGTCATTGCTGGCTTATTATTGCTAGCGCTGATCATCTATGGATTTAAGAAGGTTAGTACTTTTAGAAAAAAATAAATATACGTCACGACTGTTATCCCCATTCGGGTGTAGTCAGAAGCTTGAGTGGCCATACACCACCACATTGTGGAGGTATTAGGCCAACTCAAAGCCCACGTTTCACGAGATAGTCAGAACCCAAGGTGACAGGTGGTGAACCATGTCGCCTGAAGTACTTTTAGGTTCCAATAATAAATGAATGGGTGCGTCTTCAGGCACACGCCGCGCCCGAGCACTCAGTTTTGACATCGGAACGCAGAGACAATGTCATAACATGAGTGCTCGGGCGAGGCATGCAAGGCATCTGGTCCACGAACAAATTACCAAGAGGACTGGGTCTAAGCAACTCGGCCACATGGCTCAACTAGGTCATTGACGTCATCACAGTAGGCGTGGCTTAAGTCAGTGTGCTGTTGGCGTTCGTCCTGTGCAGACGTCTTACCAACGTTCGCATCCCAAATATAATTCTATTCGACACTAGATAGCGACCCTCTATTCGTCTTTTTTATAACCCTACACTTAGTGACATCTAGTGTGAACAAGTTAAACTACGTAATAACTTCAACATAGAACGAAGCGAGTAGTTTTGCTATTGACCGCTAGACTCAAATGCCAAAGTAGGCGTTATCTCCACCCCTTCACCCGTGCCTTCACCCGCGCAGATTGTCAAGCGTCGTTTCATAGGGAAATCTAATCTCTGCAATCTCTCTCAACATCTCTGCTCTCTATTTTCGCTGTGGTTGTATCTCATATTGTGATGTGTTTATGCCACAGAGTAAAGACTAAAGAAAGAGCTGCCCTTATTAGATATTTGTATGAAACAAAACGTGGTCATTGTTTTTTCATTTTCATTTTACTATTTACCGGTATAGTTGAACTACTCGCTTCGTTTTATGTCGATGTTAGTACTAGGCCGACCACTCGGCCGACTTGCTTAGGGCCAGTCCCCTTAGTAACTGGTCCATGGTTTATGACCAAATAAATGTACGTGCTTGACTATCGCTTGACCTAGATCAAACTAAGTAGTAATTTAAACGTAGGCCGCTCGGCTCAAAGCTTAAAGTCTAGAACTAATTTACTGCTTATTACTTTCAGCTCGGATTCTTCATGCGAAATAAACGGGAGGAGATGCAAAATCTCATCAACTCAAACGCAAGCCAGGAGTGTTCCTCTTCAGAAGCCACGTCGTTGCATGATGAGTCGACAGCAGAACTATTACATAGCGACAGTGATTCGGAATAAATCGACGCAAGACTTCAGTGTAAGTGTGGGTGGGCCAATCACAATGCTCGAAATCTCAATGCATCACACATCGAGCACTGTCATTGGCCAATTCACGGTCCGCTCCTCTCCACTCCGCCCAGCTCCGCGTCAGTGGAAACACTCCCTAAAGCTGGCTTCGGATGGTGCGTGATTCTACGGATTATAATGGCCGGCGCACAGTGAGGAAGGCAGGGCATTGCATTTAAATTGTTATCAATCGAATTTAATACTTATCCAATCGAAATAAGGTATATATTTCAAAGCTCGGTGATCGACCTCGGGGTATCAAGGAGTATTATCTCGGTGCACCCGCTGGAGCACCTTATTTCGATTGGATAAGTATTAAATTCGATTGATAAAAATTAAAATGCCATGCCCTGCCGGCCTCACTGTGCGCCGGCCATAACGCACGGTCGACGACCACGGCCAGCCACGCACTGCAGGCTCTTGTAACGGTGCGTGTCAGTCTGTTTGTCTTTAGATTCGAAGTCATTTTGTCATTCCAAAATGCATAGTGAAAGAGAATGTATCGCGCACGTTTAAAGTTACCGCCTCGCCGCGGATCGGACACCCCGCAACGGACGTGTCGGCGGTATCAAGGACGATACTCTCCGATCCGATCCCATGATTTGTCGGTGACGGCTGGTCCGCGTCCGTCCGCAGTATCACGCACCGTCGGAAGCTAGCTTGCAGAGCTTGGAGTGAAATTAAAATTAAGAAGGTATTTTGTTACTATAATATTTATAACTTTATAATAAAAACTATAAACTATACGATGATGTTGTAAACTTTTATTCTGAGAACCTTCATGGAATGAAATACCAAACATTGTTTATGTGACTAAAGTTGCAAACATGCGTACGGCCCGCCTGATGTTAAGCTGTTACCGTAGCCTATAGATGCTTGCAATACCAAAGGCATTGCTCACACATTGCAAAACTGAAGGGGGGTGGAACGAAGGGAGGGGAAGAAGGGAGGGAATTGGGCTTCCGGCTCTCTCACTCATCGTACGAAACGTAGTTTTAAGAGCTACTTTACGCCGATCTTCTGTGAGAGGGTGGTACTACCCCGGGCGAGCCAGCCCGTATAAGAGCTGCAGTAGATTGTCTTCAGCTAGCTCTACCACCAATAAAACCTTTACATTTAGGGTGCAATACGGATGCATCAATCAGGAACGATTTCAGAACGGTCATGTTCTTATCTAAACGGATTCGTACCGCCGGATGTCCGTATCGGCGCTCCGGCCCGGCACCCGACTGCAACTGATACGAATATCACATTCCTGCATTGATGTATCATTTTAGCAGATATGGCACCACCATATATTTATAAAAGAAACGCGCGCGCGCTTTAACTTCTAAGAAAAATGATTCCAAAAAATGCTGCAACTTATTATCGACGCGGCACGTCAGTTTCATACATTAGTTACATCAGTGATGTACTGAACTACGCCGAATTCGGCGTAGTATCAATTGCCGTATTTTATTAGTGTCCATGCTCCATCTAGATATCGCCCTTCTAAGAAAAATTCTTCCTTCCTTTCCTCATTCCAAAAAATGCGCCAACTTATTATGGTCGCGGCACGTCAGTTTCATTGGTTGCTGTCAGATGTACTAAAGTACGCCGACTTTGGCGTAATATCAGTTGCCGTATTTTATTAGTACGCATGCTCTATATATGCTCTAGTATTTTTATTTAGTTTTTAGGTATATGTTATATGTTTCCCTTTTTATTTTATTATACTTAGTAGGTACACCGCTAGCTACTACCCTGTTTGAAACATGGAATCCTCTCCATCCAAAGGTTGTCTGGAAGAGATCGCAGCTTGCGATAACACCGCCCACTGTACACTGTATTTGTTTCTTGTTTTGTTTGTCATTGTTGTTTTTGTATTTGTTCGATTGGTGTACAATAAAGTGTTATCTATCTATCTCTATCTAGTTTGAGCGGAAACCAAAGTTATGCTATAGGTACCACCTAACATAGCCATCACTAGACATGTGCTCAGCACACCACTACATGCAGAGAAATTCACACATCTGTTATCGAACGTTCAATTCGACAATCAACTTAAAGGCATTTTGATGTGTATTATTATATGTGTCCATATGGCGCGCATGCCTCACCCGAGCACTCATATTATGACATTACGTCTATGCGTTCCGACGTCAAAAGTGAGTGCTCGCGCGAGGCATGCGCCTGATGAAGACGCCGCCATTCACTAAAACATGAGCCATATTGGCAATACCGATGTTTTCAACATTATTTTCCGCTAGCGACTGATTCTGTGTCCATGAACTCCCTTTAGTAGGACTTCTTATTGTAGACAATCGCATGTCTAGAGTGCCTCTATCGGCCTCCCAATGAACTAAAAATTTGGCATACAAATTAGCGTCGGGCCCCACCTACGCGCTGCGCTGCGTCGTCGCTGGTGTCAGCGGGCGAGAGACGAAGCGAGGAGGATGACGTGCCAGTACAAAATCTTGCGACGACGCTGCGTTGCGCTGCGTCTTCGCAACGGATCAAAGTGTCAGCGGGCGAGAGACGAAGCGGGGAGGATGATGTGCCAGTACAAAATCTTGCGACGACGCAGCGCGCAAGTGGAGCCCGGCTCTTAACGGTAGTAACAAATGTAGAGCTACCACCGACATATCACAATTCTTTGAGAGCTTCACATGTATACATTGTAAAGCTTCAAGATTAAAGTACATAATATATTAAGTGCATACAAGTTTCAGGATGCATTCTGAAAAGCACTTAAACGCTGTAAATATTCGGAGGGGATGCGCCTCGTGCCTCGCATAATAGGAAGCTGGAAATAGTTGCATGAGCTTGATATGCATATCGAGATGAAATCTGTCTGTATATTTTGAAACTTGAAATTTCTGGACTTCTGGTTCCTTTAGTCATCGTACGAAATGCAGTTGTAATAGCTACTATACGCCGATTTTCTGTGAGAGGTATTACCCCGGTTGAGCCAGTCCATATATGAGCTGCAGTCAATTGGCTACAGCTTGGCTCTATCACCAATCAAATTCCAAGGTCGGGAAGAATTTTGGAAATGACCTTTTGTCCCTGTTTTTTTCGTAATGTGACACTGGGATCTCCCCAGTCTATTGTATACAACATGTTAAGAAAACCCTGTCCGACCCGAAAACGTATTGTTGGGTATCGAGATTAGATTCTATTTTTGTTAAAAATTACCAATTTTTTTCATTTTTCTTTTACTTTTTTAAGCATAGTAAGTATCCCATTGCTGGGCAAAGGCTTTTTGGAAAACAATTACCCCGTTTACATAATATTTTTTTTCATAAAATGACGTCATTACGTACTTTGTGGTCAGAGGTCAGACGGTCTTTGTGCCGTTAACGGTGTTATCATATTTTTAAAATTTGCTACATTTTGGGGGGAAAATGAAAAAAAAATGGCATTTTAAATTTTCATTAATAATTATGTTTACTATCATGAATATTTTATTTTTATTTTTTATTTGGTCATGTGATTGGGAACCCTAATTACCGGTTTCGGCTCGGACAGGGTTTTTTTAACTTATTGTATACGGTACCCCTAGTACAAGTGTTGCTAGTTGGCACTATACAGTGGATTGTTAATCTGGGGATAAGCATTTATTTTCTTTGAAGAAAGAAGAGCAAACCTAGGTTTAAAAATTAGTGCAGCATCGCGGTATGGAAGACTGCAAATTAACTATTATCAAGTAAACTATGTGCTCTCGTAGTTAGTGGCGGATAGTAGGTAGCACATAAGCACAATATTACTCCTACTATGCCTGTATATACTATCCTTATTACATTGTAGACTAGTAAAAATATTGTATATACCTATCTCTGGTCCCGCCATATTGACGTCAAAGTGGCGGACCAGGGGGCTTACCACAAGGTCTTATTGCGATTCAATTACAGGAACGTATTAACGTTTCAGCGACTTTTTGTGCAATGACGTACCTTATTGTCATGACAATAAGAAACGTCATTAAAACGTCGTTAAAACGTTTCTATAATTGAATCGCAATAAGAGCTTGTGGTAAGCCCCCAAAAAATTGTTATCGTACTTTTTAGGCCTTCAGAGGTACAAATTCCAAGTTTAGGGTAGAATAATTTAGTGTGCAATATGTACTAATTATTATTACATATTGCGCACTAAATCGCCAAGAGGATTACTTTTGATTCTGTGGTCTGGGTCCGTAATCTTAAAAGCTCACTTTAAAATATATATATATAACGTCACGACTTTTATCCCCATTCGGGGGTAGTCAGAGGCTTGAGTGGCCATACACCATCACATTGTGAAGGTATCAACTCAAAGCCCACGTTTCTCTAGATAGTCAGAACCCAACGTGACAGGTGGTGAACCGTGTCGCCGTGTATACAGGAACTGACTATTAACTAATCTCAAGGGATAGGTAGGTTTCCTCACGATGTTTTCCCTCACCGTCAGCGAACTGTAAATTATGCACATAGATGAAAATTCATCCATTGGTGCATGCCCCACCGGGGATTGAACCTGGGACCTTCTGATTGTTAGCCCAACCTGTTCACCCCTAGGCTACAGTCGCTTAATAATATAAGGCCTAATAATCTATCTTAACTTTCATGTACGCTATGTTTCACTGAACACAGTACAACTTAGAATCGACCGCTTAACTTTCCCATTCATTAGTTGGGTCCATCTGACACCCGATTCTATTCGGTCCATTTGACCCGGGTTTATTAACACGGTTATACAACTATTGTGGGCCGGGTTGAATCCGAACTCGGGATTAGTTTAGTTTTTAGTTCAGAAGTGTTAATTGGCTAGACATGGGCGTGTGTAAAAGAGAAAAAGTTTAAAAATGTAATGTACAATCGAGAATTAAAGCCTAAAGGAATAAAGGGCGTTTTTTAAATTTTCCTCAGGCGGGAATCGAACCCGCAAGCACCCGATGCTGTGAGCCGAGCGGCTTAGAGCCTTACCGCACGAGGACACCAGTGGTAGCGCAACCAGTCGCACCACCAACAAAATGTATAGAGTATGGAGAGTATCGCACCAGCTGGCCTACTCCGAAATATGAACCTAACGTTTCGGCTGACGGATTGTCGTGATTTGACATTTCTTCTTTCGTTTTTCTCTACGATTTGACATTGTTTTGATCGTAAATCGAATCCGTACTTAGGACGATCCGTCAGCGACGTATTTCGGAGTAACCCCCCTGGTGTCCGCTTGGTCACTTTGGCATTACAAATCACTTTAGCTCCTAGAAATGCTTTGTAATATAATTGTAAACTGGCAAAAAATGTCTATAAATTTGTGGCTAGACCTTTAAAAGCTAATAGATATACTCATAAACTATAAAATATTATAAGGACAGTCTATAAGCGTCTCAACATCATACAAAAGTGCGGTTCTTTTGCTTGCTAAACTACTTGTAAAGTAAGATTTATTGCACTCATTACCGACAAAAAGGTCTAGGGCCATTGATATATTATTTAAGCAGATATGTTACCTTCCAACATCGCAATCACAAAGTACTCAGCGCACTACTACATGCAGCGAAATTCAGATACATGTCATCGAATTCGCAATTCAACAAATTAACGTATTAAATACATAAGAAGGCTTTATTTATTTATTATCAGGCGACATAGGCCTATTACCTTACATACTAACTAACATACTAATAATTTTAATATTATACTTTAAATAAATTATGTACATGTATTATGTACCTAATGACTAGTAGTGTAACTGACCAATGTAGGCATCAGCATGTTATTTCTACATTTTAAATTATATAAATCTTGATTATCAATATTAATTATTTTATATTATTGACATTATCAGCTATCTTTTGACATTTACGTTTCAATGTGACATTTCTAGTTTATTATCACATTTACTATCATTATTATTATTTGATTAGGTAGGCAGGCAAAAATTGTACGCCGTATAGGCAGTTTATAGAGAGCTAAATATTTTAAGTGACCATGTTCACCTCTGTACTTACCTATGATACACAAAAAATTAAATTGAATTGAATGACATGACATGAATGAATTGAATTGAATTGAATTGAAATGAATTAATTGAATTGAATTGTATTGAATTGACATGAATTGAATTGACATGTCACTGTGTTGAATTGACGTGGCACTTGTCCCCGAAAGCGACGAAACACGCAATTCGGCCAGAAGTTCTCCTTCACGATGAGGTGCAGATAACACGTAGGCATTCGCACCGCAAACGCCTTAAAGATGATGTTGCCATGCGACTCCTACAGCTGCACCCACGGCACGTACTTGATCCTCTTATTTTATGAGTTGATGAGCCGTATTGACAATACGGACATGTTTCAACATTATTTTCCGCATTCCTTCCACTCGACACCACCAAAACGACACCAACGGTGGTGTCGTATGGAATCTCTAGTCCATACGACACCACCGACTATTAGTGAGGTTACCTACATACAAAGTTGTTGTTATGAAAACTCCATTTAAGTTCAAGCAGTTTCATTAATGAGGTATGTCATTTGATAAAGTTTATATTTATCTGTTAGTTTAGTTTATATTTATTTCATAAACTCTGTTTTATTAATTATCGTTTAACTATAGATAACTTGAAATAATAACTTTGGGGTCGGATCAATGTATGTGATGTTGTCTGATATTTATTTATTTATTTTAATGAACTGGGAGCTGTTTGTCAAAAACACGCGTTTCTGGACATCACTAGGGTGGTGTCGTATGGACTAGAGATTCCAAACGACACCACCGATGGTGTCGTTTTGGTGGTGTCGAGTGGAAGGAACGATTTTCCGAGAGCGACTGAGTCGTACTTTGGACTCCGCTTAGTAAGACAAACTATTTTGGATAGGCACGTGTTTCCCTCTATTTTGGTAATGTCTTTGACTAGGGCGTAACTTTTTACGCGTTCTGCCCCTAACGAGGGCCGTCGCGATAATGAGGCCCGCCTTTGTATGGCCAATTTCTTTGATATAATCCATCCGAATACACCTCTTGTTTTTTAGCAGCTCCTTTTGAAATACGATGGACTTTTCTTGTAAGTTTCAGGAAAATGGCCGCGATTTGGCTGACTTTTACGGGGATACGGTTCCTCAACACTCAAACTGGTTATTATAACTCTGAAACCATTATTATAGTGGCTAAAAATGTCTATAAAGGACATTTTAGCCAATATAATAATGATTTTAGAAATCATGTCCAGAGGCAAATTTCGGAAACGGCCTTTTCGTAATTTGCCGTGGTCTGGGTGTAACTGGGATCGCCCCCAGTCCATTGTATGGTAGCTATAGTACAAGCGGTGCTTAGTTTGGGACCATACAGTTGGTGTGTAAGTCTGGCGATATTGATATTTATTTATTTGTTACGCCAGTATAAGTCCATCATAATAGAGTTACGAAAGAGCTGCGATACAGTTGTGATAGAGTTACAATACAGCAGTGACTTTTAATGACGCTGAGCTTTCGGCTTGGGCTCTCTCACTTATCGTACGAAATGCAGCTGTAATAGGTACTTTACGCTGATCTTTTGTGAAAGGGTACTACACCGTTTGAGCCAGCCTATTATGAGCTGCAGTCAATTGGCTACAGCTTGGCTCCAAAAGTATCCATTATTTTGTTTCCAGCTTTAGTAGCTCTCTTATCGTTTCTATGAAGATAATGTTCACCTACTTTCTATCTCCTGTTACAAACAATATAGCAATTTACGCTTGCGAAGCCAACAGGTAATCCTTGATAATATCGCAAATGGGCTTGTAGCGATAAGAGCGACGCGGTGTAGCGGAAAATTTGCGATAAGCCGCGCCAGACACGCTTCGCAGTATCTCATCTTAACGTCTTTGATTTAACCAGATTGTGATGATGATTTAATTAGAATTTAGCGAGAGCAATATTCTTATAGTCCGATAAACAACGGCAGATTTAGTTCAGGTAAGGTCCGATGAACAACGGGCAAGATTTAGTTAAGCTAAAAAGCGTACGGCCCGCCTGATGTTAAGCAGTTACCGTAGCCTATAGATCAAAGTCAAAGTCAAAAGGTTTTTATTCATGTAAGCTCATTAGAGCATTTATAAATAGTTAATATAAACAATATTTTAGCGTTACCACCGGTTCGTAATGTTGCTTCCATTGAGAAGAGCCGGCAAGAAACTCAATGGTTACTCTTTTCAAAAGAATAATTGTATACATTTTCAAACAGTAACAGTCCTTACAATACCAAAGGTATTGCTCGCACATTGCCGACCTGAAGGGGAGTGGGATGGAGGGAGGGGGAGGGGGGGTGGGCTTACGGCTCTCTCACTCATCGTACGAAACGCAGCTGTAATAGCTGCTTTACGCCGAACTTCTGTGAGAGGGTGGTACTACCCCGGTCGAGCCAGCCCGTTTATGAGCTGCAGTCAATTGGCTACAGCTTGGCTCTACCACCTTCAAGGTGTAAATACAGGTACAGCTGCTGTACGCTGCAGGTCGTAGGTTCGATTCCTACCCGGGACATGCATTTGGGTGCATGAACATGTCTGAATGTCCCGCGTCTGAGTGTAATTATTTAGGTATATTACCTAGTATGTATTTACAAACAAAAAGTAGTATGTAGTAATATCAGTTATCTGGTTGCTATAGTACAAGCTTTGCATAGTTTGGGATCAGGTAGCCATATGTAAATAATGTCCCAGGATATATTTATTTTATGTTTATTTAAATTAATTGCAAGGCCCTGATGTTAAGCAGTTACCGTAGCCTATATGCTTGCACGAAGGCATCAATCGCAAGCTGCCGACGCATAATTTCACAGTAACTACACTATTAGATGGGGAGCCGTAGAAAGGTTTTTTTGGATTTACTCAAGCGCGTCAGATTAAGATAAGGGGGATTCATTACTAGCTAAGAAGTATCAAAAGTGTCAATTTTGCTAATTTGATCGTCAGTCTAAGAAATGGGAGCATCTGTAAGTTACATAACCACCCCCTCTGAAAATCTGACGCGCTCGCGTTTTTTTTTTTCTTCAAGTTATCATGTTGCAGCATGAAAAAAATCAATATCTGACACGCTTGAGTATTTCCATGTCATTGTGTTTTTTTACAATATTGAAATTTATATGTAGACGCTTCCCCCACCGCTGAAAGTGGAAACATCTAGGACCATTTATTCTTCCTATCATCTAATCTACCAAATCTAATAGGTTTCCGCTACGCTGGATTAAATCCACAGTTAGCATCACGGGCTCTCCTCATATTGTATTGTTTCCTTCAAACGTTTCCTTCAGACGTTGAGAAGGGTCGCTACTAAATACATTAACGACCAATTTCAGCTGACACCATATTTCTTAGGTATAAAAGATAAATACTAGACCACCAAGCCAACTAGACACTCGGGTATAAATATCAAATGATAATAAGTCAATGATTCCCCGGTCCGTCCACCACGTAGTCTAAGCTACTGCCACAGGAGTGCCCAGGCATTGGCCCAGGCACACTACGTTGTGGACGGACCTCGGAATCATTGACTTATTATCATTTGATATATATACCCGAAGGACTAGTTAGCTTGGTATTTTTTTTTTATAGGACTGAGGGGGCAATCAAGCCCGCCTGATGTTAAGCAGTTACCGTAGCTTAAAGATGCTTGCAATATCAAAGGCATTGCTCGCACTTTGCCGACCTGAAGGAGGGAGGGGAAGGGGAGGGGGTGTTGGTGGAGTAGTTAGTGCCGCCATACACGGACTGCTTGTCGACAGCTCTAGAGCAGTTGGTTGCAGTCGACCGCATCGACTGCCCGCCGTCTGCTTCAGCGGTCCGTGTATGGTGAATGTCAGTTTTGTATTGAAACTGCGGTCGACTGCTACCAACTGCTCTAGAGCTGTCGACAAGCAGTCAGGTGTATGGCGGCACTAAGTATTAACTTACTGTGGGCCCCGTATTATGTGGATATGCGCCCGGGAACAATAGCGGTAGAAGCTACGCCTTGCCATTGTGTGCGTTTGGTCGCTTGGTCGCATTGTATTTTTAGCGCAAGTCGCCTTTGTGGTCGCGGAATATTACGGTTGTTCACAATTTTTCCGTTTGTTTTTCAGTCATTGTTACTCTTGATCTGTTATGTTGCGTTGATACATAGATACTTTATTATGGGCCTACAATTCCGCAGAACACGTTGGTGACCTCGGGTTTTTACACGACTGCCCAAAAAAAAGGAGTGTATATGTGTTTAGGGTTCATGTATGTATGTATGTATGTGAGATTCTTTATTCCACCATAACTTATAAATGCCTGAATGGATTTGGATGTATGGGGTATCGTTAGAATCCTTACATCGTTCCGGGTAACACTGGGTATATTATTTAAAAAAAAAATAGTATGGCGGCATTATGGCACAATATTGAAATGTGAAAAAAAAAATTTTTTCTTTCTTTATTACAATATGGGTATCAAATGAAAGGCCTTGATGAGCACATTCTAAAACTGTAGAATTTATAGGCATAATTTAACATAGGTAGGGTGTACATGCAAAACAAAGATTTCATTTTTGGCTGTTGTCACTAAAATACATAAAATAAAAATAAATAATTTAGAAACTCGACTGCCCTGCCAAAAAACGAACTAAAAAGTATAAAACAAGTGCAGTGTCATTGCAGTCGGGGGCCCTCTTAGATTAAATATGTTCCACAGAATGGTCCCCCGACTGCAATGACACTGCACTTGTTTTATACTTTTAATTCGTTTTTTGGCAGGGCAGTCGTGTGTTTTAATTTTTTATTATGTTAGTAATTCTAAATTAGTAGGCTGAAGTGGCAGTGGGCGGGGCACATAGCCCGAAGAACTGATGGCCGATGGGGCAAAAAGGTTCTTGAGTGGCGACCACGTACCGGAAGACGCCGCGTGGGTCCCCCACAAGATGGACTGACGACCTAGTAAAGGTCGCGGGAAACCGCTGGATGCAAGTGGCGCAGGACCGATTGTTAGGAAAACCTTGGGGGAGGCCTATGTCCAGCAGTGGACGTATTTTGGCTGAAATGATGATGATGATGAATTCTCAATTCAAACCCCCGACAAAAAACCTAATAATAAAATAATATCTTATCTAAATATTGTCTCTTTACGTTTTAAGTAGATCCAAGCGGCGTTGCGGCGGGGAACCGTTTTTCACTTTACTACTATTGTAGAACGAGATTCTGGGTCGCTCACTCATCATACGAAACGCAGCTATGGTAGCTACGAATAGTACAGTAGGTATTCGCCATTAGAGGTGAGTCGTATTTACTAGAACAGGTGCGAAGACTAGGTATTTTACGATACTAGGTGGCACCTATTCCAATTTTGACAGTAGGTACCTAGTCCACGTAGTATTAGCGCTTAACACGTCCGCTGACGCACCAAGTACCAAGTACCGTACCGTACTGCGAGAGCGTGACGACGCAATCAATATATTATGGAATAATTTTAATCTAAACAAATTTGTTTACATAATTACTATGGAGAATGATATATTGTAAGCAGTAGCGACATCTGAAGTGAGCAAATGGCAGTTTTTGTCCCCATTTGATCTCTTGTATCGAGGCCTATTATGGATCTAAGGACTAAGTACGCGACCATAGCCGATAAGTACTTGAGACTAGGTGGAATAGGTGGAACAGGTGTTTGGATCACGTATTTTTAAATACTAGGAATAGGTGCACCTAGTCCCAAATTTAACAACCCATTTCTATTCGTCGCATCAATATAACCCATCCCTAAAACCCCTCAAAGTCTTCAATTGGAAACGGAATTGGCATCGCTTGAAGAATAATTGGCGCATTTGAAGAAATAAGCCTCGAATAAATCCGTCTTTATAAGAATTTACGAGTGCCTATTGCGATACAGTAATGTCGATATAAAATTAGGAATTAGGGTAACCAAGAAGGAAGGGAAAAGGAAATAAAGGAAGGGAAAGGAAGGAGGGACAATTCAGTAGATGAACAGACTGATTTTAGATTGATTTTTGTTGCTATTAGGCGCGCCATAAGCTCCGAGCGGCGCACCAAGGCTCTTACAAACCAGGTAAAAAGCAATAACCCGTTTCCTGCGGGCTTCGAATTTTGAATTTTGACACATTTTCAAAATAATTTAGTGTCAAAATCGCGAACGAACGTAATAAACTCCGAAGGGCTGACGCTTGTAGACGTCCAAGTGGCTGACGGCTAAAAGCGTTCCTTCAAATCGCTACGCTTCATGCTTGGCTTCATGTATGGAAATGACATAAGTCACGTGATCTACATAGCAACTTGTTGTTGATCTACATAGCGACGTTTGACATTTCCATACATTGTGAAGTCTATTCTTATGCGATTAGCGTTCATGCCACTTGTCTAAGGGAGCTGAGCAGTCACGTTTTGACGTCTGACTAAGTAGACATAGCTTCATAACTGATCGCACGGGCGAGGCTGCTCGTAGCTAGTGGATATTTAGGATATTTCGCCTATTACGAGTTCTTAGCTGCGTTATCAACAAATTGGTTTACAGAAAACCGTTTACGAAAGTTATATTTTTTCAATTTAATTCCCTTTTTCTGTGTCCTGTTTTTACAACCATCTGGTATGGTGGCTACACACAAAATGATATTGATTGGAAAAAAGCCTCCTTGAGATTTTTACATCAGGGAAAATGATACCTCGGTAACCCACTTACCATATAATATTCTTTTGTGAATTTCGTATGTAAAATAAAAGAGACGCTTACACCATTTTATTTGCATAAATGCTTTTCGTTTAAGGGTTCCGTATCTACCCAAAGGGTGCCAACGGAACCCTATTACTAAACCTCCGCAGTCCGTCCGTCCGTCAGTGGGCTGTATACGAACCGTAATAGGTAGAGAGTTGAAATTTTCACAGAATGTGTATTTCTGTTGCCGCTACGACAACAAATAGTAAAAACAAAAAATAATATTTATACGGTGGTACGGTACCCTTTACGTGCGAGTCCGATTCGCACTAGACCGGTTTTTTGTAAATACTTATATTTAGGATATGGTTCAGAATCGTCAAATAACTTTTATCCACCAAATAAATGTGGCGTTTTGACAACACAAGCGTGATGGTTAATTTACGTAAGAAGTTAAATAGTTTTGGGGGCGTCCATAAATTACGTGAGGTGATTTTTATGATTTTTCGACTTTTTCGACCCTTGGTGAGATGTTGTGAGATTTGGCTTGACCCCCACCCTCCCCCTCTAATCTCACGTGAGCTTTTCAAGTCATACCTATTCAAGTAGAGAAACGTGTTTTACTTAATTTAACCCAGTTTGCTCGCAATTTTACTCTGTTTCTTGCGGTAAAAAAATATTACGTGAGATTTGCCGCGAACTCCCCTCTCCCCCACTCCCCCACGTGAGATTAGGAGAGATTTGGTATTGGAAAGGGCCACAGGAGATAATGAAATAAAACATATACTCAGCATTAGAACTCCATTTTATTATTATAAACATATTAAATGTTTATTTTATTAATGTGATTTTATTTGCTGAAAAGTGAGATGACAGACATACGTCAGATAGATACTTTTCATAATTTTTGTTTATTTCAATAGCCTACCTCAAAAATTACAAGCAAATGTTCATCTCGTCAAAACCAAAAATATTTATTTTGTTTAGGCCTACGGGGGCACTTACAAATTGTCATTTTATATTTTTATTTAATTCTACCACCGGATCGGAAACGCGACCTCGACTGAGAAGATCCGGCAAGAAACTCAGCGGGCTTATTTTTCTTTCTTTCTTAATTCTACCACCGGATCGGAAAACGACCTCGACTGAGAAGATCCGGCAAGAAACTCAGCGGGCTTATTTTTCTTTATGTATCACAATTTAATGACAAATAATTAAATTTGCAAAGTAAAGAAGTATTGAATGGATTCTTCTTCTTTTTGTGTCAACCGTTCTACTCTACTATGATTAGACCTTATTTACAAGGTATTTGGCCACATTAATAGCGATAGGTGTGGCCGCGTTCAAGTCCTCCCTCATGGTACCTGAACTGGTAGTACAGCGGGCTATGAGAAGACAAAATGCGAGACAAATCGATATTGTCTCACTCTATCCTATTAATTAATTAAGAAAGATAGCAATTCGGTGCGACACAACACGTGACAAAAGTCTTGTCTCGGCGTGTGTGCCAGCCCTGCTTCTTAACATTTGCTAAAACACCTTTCGGTACTTCATGGACATATTTCCTTTTAGTATACCGTTTAGAAACGCAATCTTTACGTATATGTGGTGCATATATCAATCAAAAATATTTGAGAGTCAAGATATCTCAAATGGTTATTCTTATGACAGGTGCGATTTTAAATATACTCTTGAGTGAAAACTCGATACATCAAACGAGCCTTGTAACAAACAGAGTCGTCTAATTCATTAACTTCAATAGTAAAATCCTATTTGCAACAAATGATATTCACATCTTTAAATCTCAACAAGGTTTCAGATGGTTTCTGATTTGGTGGCTTCGAAATGACTCAAGTTCGCTTTATACTGCCTTTAACCATTTATCGGCATCATGTACATCATAAATATTTTTAAAAGACAATAGTGTAGACTGCACGATTTTAAGTGATCAATATAAATACTTTCGCTACAACTTATTGATTGACCAGGTTCGTTCATTATCGAAGAATTATCGTTCGAAGAATTTGGTTTTGGCTTTCTATTAGTTTTGCTGGATCACAGCCAGGCTTACTAATTTTGCCAGGAACTATTAGTTTTGCCGGATCACAGCCAAGCTTACTAATTTTGGCAGGAACTATTAGTTTTGCCGGATCACAGCCAAGCTTACTAATTTTGCCAGGAACTATTAGTTTTGCCGGATCACAGCCAAGCTTACTAATTTTGGCAGGAACTATTAGTTTTGCCGGATCACAGCCAAGCTTACTAATTTTGGTAAGAATTTCAATGTTTCTTGTTACTACCGTTACATGTAATCCAAAATAATAATACGAGCTATAATAATTTCCTTATTTTTAATCGGTAATAAATAATCTATGCCCGTTTGAATCGTAACCAACTATTTAAAAGATGTTCTGCCATACTTCAGCTTTTTATTTTGTTATCCATGTAATCGGTAGAACAGAACATTTTTAAATGACTTACTTTAAGATTTTACCATGCCTCGTTACATATTATGGTGTTTATCACAATACCACATTTCATATTATGATGTTTATTTATCAGAGCTTTAGTGGGTTAATTCTTTGACCCTTCGCGTGTCCCTTGCATCTACACATGTGCATCAAAACAAAAGAAAATCTATTGACTGTTTTCTTTTGGGACATTCCACGGGTTAAATTCATTTGAAAAACATTCAAGAAAGTCATCACAATATAAATAAATGTTTATGGAGTTTATCCATTTTCACTTTACGCTACGAAGTTCTTAATACCTTGAAATACTTCCCATATGGAATGCATTAACTATATCACAGTATAATGAGTAAAACCATTGAGAAAAGTAACAAAGTAATTTGTATCAGTGAACATAGATGGCGTAGAATAACAAACATGGGAATGAACAATAAAAGTGATATATTCATTGATGTATTACTTTAGCAGATATGGTACGGTACAGCAGATGAGCCTTATTGGCAATACAATGTATACTTATTCAACATTATTACCCGTACTTATGACTGAGTTGTACTGTGTCCATGGACTTTGTTTTAGAAGAACAAACTATTTTGGACAGTCACTTGTCTCCCTCTTTCTTGGTAATGTCTGTGCCTATTTTTTATAGACTTTGCAAGAAAGTAACTATGACTTTAAAACAAGTATACTCAAACAATTCAGTCTAAACATCGCTAGAATTAATATTATCGACTATTTGGTTATCATCGATTTAATATACATTTTTGTTTGTTCACATGACAGAGTTATTTATTCCATGTTCATCAGATTTCGAATATTGATTTAAATATAAAGTTCACTGAGATTGATTTATTTTAAAATATAATCTAAAAAGGTTATTACTCATTATACCAGGTATTAGACATTAATTGTTGTTTTTGTAAACATAAACTTCATACTTCTTAAATATAACCAATGTACCTGCTTCCTAGGATTATTTACAAATAATATCTTAATTACATGGTACCTCTGACAAATATTAGTACATTGTACATAGATTCTTGAAAACCTAGGTTGGTGGTTACATTGATTTCTCCTTTTCCGGATGCGGATATGGCATTATATTTGGGATGCGAACGTTGGCTAGAGCTGTGCACAGGACGAACGCCAACAGCACACTGACCCAATCCACGCCTACTGTGATGTCGCCAGGGCCTTGTTGAGTCATAGTGCACGGTTGCTTAGCCCATCTCCTCTTAATACTACTCCGTGGTAGTGCCATACTCTGCCACGCCAATTTTCACTGGATTATGTAGGTCATCCGTGTATTCACAGTGTGATCAGTAGTACCGGAATCTAAAAGAAAATAGATTTCATGAACATTTTAATGATTCCATCAACTTACATTTTGAAAATATAAAAGCGGAACCGTCCTTGTCATTTTTCGGTTGCGGAGCATGCGCCGTTGATTGGTTACCGCTGTTCTTAGCGTCACGTTGTTCTTAAAGTAGCAATCCCTCTTAACATGATTTCGCCAACCGCAATGATCATAATGCAATTTGGAAATCTTGCCCATTGAATTTCTTTGAGTAAATTTCCTTTTATTTTGTATAATATTATGATTTCTTCTTGCAACCGTAAAACAACCTATACAACTCAAGTACAACAAATACTTAGGTGAAATTATGAGTTCATATGTTGTATCAGATTTAATTTAACCTTTTGATCTGCAAGGCGCGCTTTTACAAACGTTATATTCATATACGCTATATACGCTATATTCTCCAAGTGTTCTTAAATACCATCACTGTTGAATGTAGAGCCAATAATAATTGTGAAACTTCATCCATGTCATCTAATTTCGCTCTAACGGAAATTAATTCCACGATTGTATAATCATAATTGATAATGCTGGAACTAGATCACATCTGGTTGCAACTTTAAATTGAGTAGGTAGTAGTTTACGCAGTGCTAAGTGTGTGGCTAAACTTCTCCTTTCGTAATTTTTATCGAAATCATCCATTATTTATTTTGCCGTAGCAGAACCTTTTACAAATTCAAAAATGCGTCACTCGAGTATTATGGTATGATACCTTTAGTTACCAGGTTCCTCTTCAGCTACTTTTGATCTGGATTCGACGGCATGTCTTCATCAATAACACACAATACCTTAAATTCTTCCAAAAATGATCGCACGTGAAACTTCCTCGTGCTATATCATTCACCATTATATTGTTCAATGTGCCTCTGGTTCCGTGACTCCATTGTCGGGTATTTTAAGATTGTAGATGCCGGAGACTTGGAAGAAATTTCGGTTTGGTGCAAAAAACTGAAAACTGAAAAATCACAATTTGAAATATTTTTACGATTACGTGGCCTGGGCCCATAACCTATTGGAAAGGGCCACAGGAGATAATGAAATAAAACATATACTCAGCATTAGAACTCCATTTTATTATTATAAACATATTAAATGTTTATTTTATTAATGTGATTTTATTTGCTGAAAAGTGAGATGACAGACATACGTCAGATAGATACTTTTCATAATTTTTGTTTATTTCAATATTTGGCTGGACCCCCTCCCCCCCTAAATGCCTCACGTAATTTATGGACACCCCTTTCTTAGGCGCCGCCGACGTCATGCCGTTTAATTGCGTCTACGACCGATAGATGGCGGTATTAACGACTATCAAAACGTTTACTGTCTGTTTACGACTACCCTCCAAGAACTTACGGGTTAGGGTGGGGTTAGATAGAGAATTAAACATTGTCTACAATTAAAAAAAACCGGACAAGTGCGTGTAGGAGTCGCGCCCTGAAGGTTCCGTACAAATTGGGTCCCCACACTTCCACCCCTTATTTTACTCCCTTTAGGGGTAGAATTTTCGAAATCGCTGAAATTATTATTTCTTATTTGTAATTAATAGCTTAAATACAAATTTTCATGTTTCTAACTTCAGAAATGACTTTCATACAAACTTCCACCCCTTATTTTACCCCCTTAGGGGTGGAATTTTCCCAAATCCTTTACATGCTCATTCTCCCATTCTCATTCTTCTAAACTGTAAAAGGTACCTACTGTTTAAATTTCATGTTTGTAACTCCAGCGGTTTGGCCTGTGCAGGTCTTGACAGACGGACAGACAGACAGACAGACGGACAACAAAGTGATCCTATAAGGGTTCCGTTTTTCTTTTTGAGGTACGGAACCCTAAAAAACAGTAATAACCGATTGGTTGAGGGTTCAACCCCTGGCTCGCATCTCAGGGTTTTTTCGGAATCTATGTGCGAATCGTAATTTCAATATGATTATCACTTGCTTACGGTGAAGGAAAACATCGTGAGGAAACCTGCATGTCTTAGAAAATATAACCAATTTTCGAAAGACAAGTGAAATCCGCGAAACCGCACTGGGCCAGCGTGGTGGATTAAGGCCAAAATCCCCCTCGCCTGAGGGAAGGCCCGTGTCCAGGAGTGGGAAATTAAAAAGAGCTCATTATTATTTTACCTACTAATTATTTTTATTTTTTTTCATGACTTACCAAAATCCACATTTTTACATTTTCTTACTGTATCTATTATAAATTCTTTGATACGTACTTATTCAGTTTGATCAGTGACAGAGGCCCAGCTATCCGTGAAGCTGATTTTCGACGGACGAACCCATGTGCGTACATCCTAATCTAGTGATGTAATGGACTATCGATAAGGGAAGACGGGGACGTCCTTATTCTGTTAAAACCAGTCGACCGCATATTTCTTTCAAATACATAATTTTAAAAAAATCATGTAAGCTATATGTAGCGTTTATAAATCGTCAAAAAAACAATATTTTAGCGTTACCATTTGTATTTTTAACTGGCTTCCAAAAGGAGGAGGTTTCAATCTCGATATGGCAAGTATATCTAAAAGTAAGAAGATAGATTGCCACCGACCCCAAATACTCGATAACACACCATCACGCCTGATTTTCTCGAGGGGTAGGGAGAAGTGGTAACAGAAATATTATTTCAGGCGTTTTAGAGCTCCAGGGTGCTATGAAGTAGGTTTTTGTGTATTTTATCAAAATATTACCTCCAGCACACTGTTATTCAAAGATAGTTTGGCAATTCAAAAGTTACACTTATTAGGTTGGTATAATGCTCAACACTTCTCTTAGTCCGTAGTCTCCTATTAAATGCCATCGGCCGCTTACAGCGTCACGCGTACGCCGCGTCACAATGTTACTATAGTGACGTCGGCGTGTGAAGGAGAACAGTACATTTCTATAGTAAGCATTGTGACGCGGCGTACGCGTGACGCTTTAAGCGGCCGATGGCATTTAATAGGAGACCACGGCCTTAAGAATAAATTTCGCAATGTGATGTTCAGACAGCCAGAGAAGGCGACAAAGCTCAAAGAATTTGCACTTATCCTTAAATATAAATAAATGTTAATGCTTAATGCTTATCCTTTGAGCTTCAGCAACTTAAGCTTCGAAGTGACAGCAGGCTGGTCACCTTTCCCGAAGAACCGACACCGTTGGACCTGAAAGGGAGTGGGATTGAGGGAGGGGAAGGGGTGGGCTTCCGGCTCTCTCACTCATCGTACTAAACGCAGCTGTAATAATTACTTTACGCCGATCTTCTGTGAGAGGGTGGTACTACCCCGGTCGAGCCAGCCCGTCTATAAGCTGCAGTTGATTGGCTCTACCACCAATATTTTTTTTTTTTAATTCAGTCATCTGTAAACTCCCTGAATAAGGCCACGATCTTATATTGGTTGTCACCGTCGACGACGGTCTGACACGAACTAACACACATGGAACAACTAGGCTACTACTTCACCAAGCCAACTATACTCCATTCGTTATAGCATTAGACAGAAGTTAAAAAAGGTTATTTTTAATGTCCACTTTGTAAAAAAAGTACAATTAACATGTTACACTTACGATTGACGACGAATTTATTATAATCTATTTATATACCAGCTTGTCACACCTAACTGTAATCATTTTAAAATAAATTGCTTTTCATTTAAGTAATATCATTTTAGTCCAATTTCAAATTAGTGTCAATGCTAAAAACCTATAAGAAGCAGGGGTGACAATACCGGGAACGTTTTTCGTTCCAATATAATCCAAACAAATCTAAAATGTTACTTAAGCCCTTCAGAGGTTATGACAGCAGGGTATTTCTAATTTTGTCGGATTATGTTGTCTATGCAATTGACGTAATTAATGTGCTGTCGGTGTTTGTCATTTATAGTCATTCACCTTCATTTTTAACCGACTTCAAAAAAGGAGGAGGTTCTATGTTCGGCTGTATGTATGTTTTTTTTTTTTTTTTTTTTTTTTATGTATGTTCACCGATTTCTCCGGCATTTATGAACCGATTTGAAAAATTCTTTTGCAGTTCGGTAGATCGTAGCTCCAAGTTGGTCCCATAAAAAAATAATTCCTAAAATCAACCCCTAAGGGGGTAATTTTGGGGGGTGAAGGTCGTCTGAAAAAAAAATTTTTGTCCGATTGACTTGAAACTTAATATGTATATTTTGCATAACAAATAATTAAACTCATGTTTCAGGATTTTGGAAAAATCCCCCCCAATGGGTAAAACTAGGTGTTGAAGTTTGTATGGAGAGTTACCGTTTATCACTAACGTTTATGAACCAATTTTTCTTTTTAAAGTGTTATTTTAGGTGACTAAGTCGTTTTGGTCCCGTAAAAAAATCATTTCGGAAATCTACCCCCAAAGGGGGAAACTAGGGGTAGAAGATACGGTAGAAAAATATATTTGTGTCCGATTGACTTGAAACTTAGTATGTATACTCCATATAATAAATTAAGAAACTTTTGTTTTGGAATCTTGGAAAAGTCACCCTCCAAAGGGGTCATTTGGGGTGATAAAGTTTGCATGGCGCCACTAAAAATCATGAAATAAAATTATTTTTATAAAAAAATAAAAACCGACTTCAAAAAAACCTGGAGCACTAAAAAGCCTGAAATAATATTTCTATTACCACCACTGCCTACCCCTTCGGGAAAATCAGGCGTGATGATGTGTTATCAAGTATTTGGAGTCGGTGCCAATCTTGGTATGCCGAGTCTACCTACTATTAATAAAAGTAAGAAGATAGATTGGCACCGACCCCAAGTACTTGATAACACATCATCACGCCTGATTTTCCCGAAGGGGTAGGCAGTGGTGGTAATAGAAATATTATTTCAGGCTTTTTAGTGCTCCAGGTTTTTTGAAGTCGGTTTTTTTAATATTTAAAATGTGTGATACGATGTTATTATAAATAAACCATCGTATAAAAAGTACTTTTATTTTGTTTATCGAAGTATTTAACACTGTTTTAACAAAACTTATGTTAAAACAAATTTTAATGTAACCACTCTAAATAAAAGTTGTTTTGACTTTGAAATAAAATGTTTTGCATCCTGCTTCTACGAGCCTCTTATTTCTAATGTTATAGTAAATGGAGTATTAGGCGCCTGTCAATTGTGACGTCACCCGCACAAAAAGGTGACAGCGGTGTGCGGGCGGCGGGTGGGCGGAAAGCCGCAGGCGGTGGCGAGTGTGTAGGCCACAATTCTACGACTGTGATGGATTTAGCCGCCAGCAAAGTTTTTGCCGGCCGCTAAAGCACGACAATTATGAAATCTCATACAACTTTGATTGCGTTTTTTTTGCAGTGCAGCAACATCGACTTTGCTCGAAGAAGGTTTGCAAAATAATGACAACATTATAAAAAAAATTGATTAAAAGAAACTTGTTTCGCACAACGTCGTTTAAAAAGGTACGATAATAAAAAAATATCCGTGAAAACACATTCTAATCCCGGATTATGGGATTTCGCAAAACCAATCTGCATTAAACTCGTTTTTACAATTTTATAAAACGTACTACGAAGCCTTTCCTACTTACGAATAAGGTTTCAAATGCAATCTATACTAATATATAAAGAGGGAAATGCTGACTGACTGACTGACTGACTGACTCATCAACGCCGAGCCGAAACTACTGAAGTTAGAGACATGAAATTTGGATAGTAGATATATTTTATGACGTAGACAAGCAATAAGAAGCGATTTTGGAAAATTCAACCCCTAAGGGGGTTAAATAGGGGATGAAAGTTTGTATGCAAGTTCGTCATTTTTCAAGTTAGAATTATGAAAATTTGTGTTGAGGTCTCTTTTTAAAAATTAAAAATATGGTTTTCGGCGTTTTTGAATATTCAACCCCTAAGGTGGTAAAATAGGGGATGAAAGTTAGTTGGGAAGTTTGTATAGATATTCGTCATTTTTGAAGTTAGAGTTATGAAAATTGGTGTTTAGGTTCCTTTTTAAAAATAAAAAACTTGAATTGCTGCGTTTTTGAAAATTCAACCCCTAAGGGGGTAAAATAGGGGACGAAAGTTTGTATGGAAGTTCGTCATTTCTGAGGTTAGCATAATGAAAATTTGTGTTTAGGTTTCTTTTTACGTATTAAAAATAATAATTTCATCTTTTTTGAAAATTTAAACCCTAAGGGGTTAAAATAGGGGGTGAAAGTTTGTATGGAAGTTCGTCATTTTTTGAAGTTGGAATTATAAAAATTTGTGATTAGGTGACTTTTAAAAGATAAACAATATTAATTTCAGGGTTTTTGAAAATACATCCCCTAAGGGGGTAAAATAGGGGATGAAAGTTTGTATGGAAGTTCGTCATTTTTGTAGTTAGAATTAAGAAAATTGGTGATGAAGTGTCTTTTAAAAAAGTATAATAATAGCGTTTTTGAAAATTATACGGGGTATGGGATACGGGATACGCGATATGGGATACGGGATTTTGTATATGGGATACGTGATACGGGATACGGGTTACGGGATATGGGATGCGGGATGCGGCATACGGGATGTGGGATGCGTGATACGGGATACGGGATACGGATACAGGATACGGGATACGGGATACGGGATACGGGATACGGGATACGGGATATGGGGTAAGGGATACGGGATACTGGATACTGGATACGGGATACGGAATGTGGGATGCGTGATACGGGATACGGATACGGGATGCGGTATACGGATACGGGATACGGGATACGGGATACGGGATACGGGATACGGGATACGGGATGTGGGATGCGTGATACCGGATACGGGATTTGGGTTCCAGAAAACGGAAACGGAATTTTTTAAATTTATATTCTGCGCGGACGAAGTCGCGGGCAAAAGCTATATCTTTATAAAATTGTATATTTTGCCGAGCGTGTATTTTGTAGAAGTACTTGCATAGTCCTGGTTCCCTGGTACATATTACTACAGGCTTGTCCACAAATATTGTGTACTCTAGAACTGGAGACGTAATGTAAATTGTAGGACATTATTGCAACAGGTAGATTTGCTATATTCCTAAAAAAAACCGGCCAAGTGCGTGTCGGACTCTCACATTAAGAGTTCCGTACCACCGTAGAATAAAAACGTCAAAAATATCAAGTTTCTTGTATGAAGATGGAGACCCCCATTATTTATATATTTTTTTTAATTTTAGTATTTGTTGTTGTAGCGGCAACAGAAATACACGTTCTGTGAAAATTTCAACTCTACCTATTACGGCTTGTGAGATACAGCCTGCTGACAGACAGACAGACAGACAGACGGACAGCGTAGGCTTAGTAATAGGGTCCCGTTGGCACCCTTTGGGTACGGGACCCCAAAAAAAAAAAAAAAACAAAAACCTACAAATTTTTTTATTGCTTTTATACTTACCTATTTTTAAAACGGCAAAAGCTACTACGCGTCAAACCAGTCGCATCCATGTTATATAACGTTATACAACAAGATACTTGAACCCGATCGCCACACGCTTCTTATCATCGCGGGGTCAATGTAATTAGATAATGAAATACCTACTCATAATGTTAGGACGGTTCCACAAAAACGTCCATATACTGCTAAACGCAATGAGCAAAATGTTTTACAATAAATTTATACTTGCATTGTAAAAAAACTTTTATAATATAACTGATAAATGGCAAAGAGTTACACTGATGGGAGTGTGCCAGCCCTAATCTTAAAAGAAAAAAAAAACTAATATTATTACAATAATAAATATAATAACAATAATAACCATTTCATTCAGGCAACGATGGCCCATATTATAAATAGGTACCTTAAAGACTAACATACACCATGGTAGGTAGGATATGTACCTACTTACGTGATGTGTAGAATTTTCAACAGTAATGTATTATTTTTTCCCCATTTGAAATCTCAATAAATCGTTGATAAAGATAGAAGCTTGTGATGAATGTTCCCATAGTGTTTTTAGGCGTGACATAGATTCTAATTGATTCTTGTTAGAAAGGGTACATATAGAAAAGTAGGAAGCATAGGATCTACCCTATACTACACCACCAAGTCAACTAGGCGCTCGGATAGAATGCGGCTTCCCCGCCCGCATACTGCCCGCACACCCGCCACCGCCTGCGGCTCCCCGCCCGCACACCGCCACCGCCTTCTTGTGCGGGTGACGTCACATGTGACAGGCGCCTAGTTGGCTTGTATATATATATATATATAACGTCACGACTTTTATCCCCATTCGGGGGGTAGTCAGAGGCTTGAGTGGCCATACACCACCACATTGTGGAGGTATTAAGCCAACTCAAAGCCCACGTTTCACCAGATAGTCAGAACCCAACGTGACAGGTGGTGAACCTTGTCGCCGTGTATACAGGAACTGACTATTACCTAATCCCGAGGGATAGGTAGGTTTCCTCACGATGTTTTCCCTCACCGTTAGCGAACTGTAAATTATGCACATAGATGAAAATTCATCCATTGGTGCATGCCCCACCGGGGATCGAACCTGGGACCTTGTGATTGAGCCCAACGTGTTCGCCCCTAGGCTACAGTCGCTTCCTAGGCTACAGTCGCTAGTTGGCTTGGTGGTGTAGTAATATATTTTGGCAAAGGTACGTGTTGATCTGCGACAGGTGGGCGAGATGTCGTTCTCTTGGTCTTATTCTAGTTGTTTTAGTGAATTAATTCACAGATTTTAATTTTATTGAGGTAATTGAATATGTAGTTTTAATGGGTTATTTCACGGAAGAAAAAATTGGTTTTGTTTTTAACGCCATCATTTATTTTTTTTATTATTTGCTAGTTTTTGACACGCTGTGAGTCGGTGCTTGCGTCGGTATCGACTAGACGTTCTCTTGGCTCTATTGAGTTATTTTTGATATAAGAATAAAATGGTAACGCTAAAATATTGTTTATATTGACTATTTATAAATGCTCTAATGAGCTTACATGAATAAAAACCTTTTGACTTTGACTTTGTAAAGCAAAATATTATGGCCGCCCCTCAACAATTCCCAGGCTATTATTATCTATTGTTTAAGAAACAGTACATTGCTCACACAATATCAAATAATTCACACGAAATCACTGCGAATATATACATTTAATAATAAATAATAAAATGTTATTTAAAATTATAATAATATTAGTTCTCAGTAGCGTGTCCTGTGAGGACATGAGTAGTGATGAAGAGTACATAGATTCGGTGATAAATTTACTGTTGAATGGGGGTAGCATGGAAATTGAACAGCCGAGTGATGAAGACGGTAAGAGTAAGACATTCTTCGACCTGACACACTACCACAACTTTTACTCCAGGCCCCAGAGTCCGGTAACCATTAACCATTGCGAAACCATTGGTCTCTAATATTATCTTCCTGAATTCTTCATTGGAAATCCAAAATTCGGAGTTCGGCCAGATTCACAGAGGTATTAGAGACCAGTGGTTTCACAATGGTTTATTGTTATCGGACTTGGGGTCCTGTAGGCCTGAATTGACAGGTCTTCAGTAAAGATGCCGAGGTTTAATGGACCCTTGACGAGTCCCAGGAAACAGTTTACTGACTTTGAACTTGGATCATTTTAAACGTGACGTCCTACTAAGCTATTGCACGGAGGTGGCGACCAGTGTGATTAATAGGAATAAGACCAGGGGGCTTACCACAAGCTCTTATTGCGATTCAATTACAGGAACGTATTAACGTTTCAGCGACTTTTTGTGCAATGACGTACCTTATTGTCATGACAATAAGAAACGTCATTAAAACGTCGTTAAAACGTTCCTATAATTGAATCGCAATAATAGCTTGTGGTAAGCCCCCTGAAGCAGAAAGAGGCAAGCTGCCACCTTATCTATACTAATAATAATAATAATAATTAATAATAATATAATATTATAATATAATATTATAAAGAGAAAAGATTTGTATTTTTGTATGTTTGTATTTTTGTATGTTATGAATAAACTCAAAAACTACTGGACCGATTTCAAAAATTCTTTCACCAATAAAATGCTACATTATCGCTGAGTAACATAGGCTATATTTATTACTAGAAAAAAATAGTGATCCCTACTAAAACTTAAATAATGTAACCCAAGGTGTAAAAAAATTAGCCGTAAGATGCCTTTCATCGCATGCGCTAAGGAAACTATTGATGATAGAATAAAAAAATGTTCTACAATATTAAAGAACATATCAATATCTACAAAAAACTTCGCGATACCATATGCCCAACTATTGTAGTTACGTTACTATAACTACTTTTTTACATTTTAAAAGTTGATAGAAATGCCGACCAAAATCAGACCATGTTATCCATACCTTAGTATGAATCCTTATCCAAATAAATCATTTCGTATTTGAGACTATTTTAATACCTGTAGATTACTTTTTGAATTATTTAAATCGGACATTCCATTCAAAAGATATTACGAATTTAAATAAAAAAAAGGGCGTTAAATCGGAGATTAAGGTTTATATGGAAGTTCGTCATTTTTGAAGTTAGGATGATGAAAATTCGTCTGGAGGTTTCTTTTTATATAAAAGAAAGAAATATAACCTTGAGCGTGTTTGAAAATTTAACCCCTAAGGGGGTAAAATTGGGGGTTAAAGTTTGTATGGCGGTACCGATTCCGGCTAATCTCCGAAACGGCTGGACCGATTTTGAAGGGACTTTTACTGGCAAATACGATACGGGATCGGGAATCCGGACTGCGGGATCCGAGATCCGGGATCTGGGATACGGGATCCGGGATATACGGGACACGGAATACGGGATCCGGGATATCCCGAATACGGGCACCGGGATACGGGATCCGGCAAACAGGATCCAGGATCCGGTAAAAACGGGAAACGGGATCCGAGATACGGGATCCGGGATCTGGGATCAGAGATCCGATTTTTTTAAAATTTAAATACTACGCGTACGAAGTCGCGGGGGAAAGCTATTATGTTAATAAGCAGAAAACAGCAGCCTACACTGCCCTATTAATCACACTGGCGGGCTGATCTGTGCAATAGTCAGTAGGGAAATTTTATTGTTTTTATTTTTACTATTATTTTTTCTATGCTGTTTATTCCTTGTCCACTAGCTATTTCTATTTTATCGTTGTTTTAAATGTTATTTTATTTTTAAGACAAGTTTACTTTTTATATGTACATTTTTATTGTTCTCTTCTACGAGCTGCAATAAATATTAATTTAGTTTTTTATTGATTAAAAGAACTGCGAATAAATTATTTTATATACTAAGCTAAATAAAGACTCTGACCCCCATATCAGAGGGTGATCGCGGGCCGGGCCAAAAAGCGCCCGGACTAAAATTAAAAAAAAAAAAAACTTGGATCATTTAAATGGGGCGTCTAGCATGCACCCAGCCTACTGAGAAATTAAGGTCCAGAGAGATTGCCAAGAAATAGGGCGACAAGTGACTGCACAAAATAGTTTGTCCTCCTAAACGGAGCTCATGGACACGGTACGACTCAATCACTCGCTGTGAAAATCATCATTTAATAAGTGAATTGTCTAATTGCAAGTGCGATAACGGGCCCGGGCCCGTTAGCGTGGTTGGCGCGGAGGCGACTTTCACGCTGCAGGTCGTAGGTTCGATTCCTACCCGTGACATGCATTTGTGTGCATGAACATGTCTGCATGTCCGGAGTCTGGGTGTATATGTATATTAAGTATGTATGTACAAATAAAAAAGTAGTATATGTAGTAATATCAGTTATCTGGTTTCCATAGTACAAGCTCTGCTTAGTTTGGGATCAGGTAGCCGTGTGTAAAAAATGTCCCAGGATATTATTATTATTATAACAGATGTGTGAGCTCGCTGCATGTAGTGGTGCGCTGAGCACAGGTTTAGACACTACGATGTTAGAAGGTCCCATATCTGCCAAAATAATACTGACCTACAACAAGTCTAGGCCTGATACTTTTTAATTTATTTATATTATTCACAGGCATTCATAGCAGTGGTAGCCGATTGGTTAAGCACGCGTCTTGCGGGCTTAAGGTCATGGGTTCAAACCCTGGCACACACCTCTGGATTTTTCGAAATCTATGTGTGAATCATAACTTTAATATGATTATCACTTGCTTACGGTGAAGGAAAACATCGTGAGGAAACCTGCATGTCTTTAGACATGTGAAATCCACCAACCCGCACTGGGCCAGCGTGGTGGATTATGGCCTGAATCCCCCTCGCATTGAGGGGAGGCCCGTGCCCAGCAGTGGGACGTTTAAAGGGCTAAATTATTATTATTATATTATATTATTCACAGGCAAAGGTGAAGAGCCTATCCTTCATGGTGGTATATGGAAATGCGGTAACTGCATCGATATAGATGAGGCTAAGCTGGTGTACACAGAGTCTAATGAGATCGATGCGGACATGATGACTGACAACACAGTTGACATACAGGTACTGCCTCCCTAGACAAGTGGCATGAACGCTAATCGAATAGAATAGAATAGACTTCACAGTGTATGGAAATGTCAAACGTCGCTATGTAGACCAACAACAAGATGCTATGTAGATCACATGACTTATGGCATTACCATAGATGAAGCGTAGCGAATTGAAGGAACGCTTGTAGACGTCAGCCACTTGTCTAGCCCTTCAGTCGTTCAATTGGAACGAGACCCATAATAAGACAAGTACATTCCAATACACACGCACATTCAAAAACTTTGGCACTTTTACATAGATAGGGTGTACGTAGGCACATGCTAAACAAACATTTCATTTTTGGCTGCAATCGATTAAATAAAACATGTCACTAAAATAAAAATAAATAATTTCAAAAATAAAAAAACACGGATGCCCAATCAAAACCAAACTACAACTTGCGGCACGTTATGATGGCCGGTTTGACATGTGGGAGGTGGAAAGGATGAACCTTATTATAACGGAATAAAATTCATTTTCGCATTCATTTTATGACATTCTTATTTTTTAAACGGCCAGTCTTATTCCGTTATAATAAGGTGCATTTTCTTCCCCCCCACATGTTTATTTATTTATTTATTTATTAAACAAAATAAATTTATTTATTTATTTGTTAAACCGGCCATCGTAAAATGCTGCTACTTATAATAATAAAAAGTAAAAACAAGTCGTATTTTCATTGCAGTCGAGGGACTGTTCTGTGGGAAGCTTTTTAATCTTTTTAATTTTTTAAGGTTAGTTTTTTGGCAAGGCAGTTGTGTTATTATTATTTTTTTTCAGATCGGCCTGATACTGCCCGAAATGAGATGCGTGACGGTGAGCGCGGACGTGTCCGGCGTGGTGCGGCGCGTGTCCGGCAACTGCAGCGGCGGCACCGTCACGCTGAGCGTGGCGCCCGCGCAGCACTTCACTGTACAAGTGTATAGCTAGACTAATGCATGTGAACAATAAAAATAATATAAAAAATAGTTTTGACTTATTTTTGACGTTATTATGCAATTTTATGGTCTGTTTCCAAACAAGAGACTTCAACGTGTGATATAAAAGTTCACCATTTTTGGGGATGTTTCTTTATATTCTACGGTGGCACGGAACCCTTTATGTGTGAGTCCGACACGCACTTGACCGGTTTATTTCTATCAAATCGGCCTGATACTGCCTGAAATGAGATGTGTGACGGTGAGCGCGGACGTGTCCGGCGTGGTGCGGCGCGTGTCCGGCAACTGCAGCGGCGGTACCGTCACGCTGAGCGTGGCGCCCGCGCAGCACTTCACTGTACAAGTGTATAGCTAGAACACGTGAACAATAAAAATATAATATTTTATTTTTTTGTTTATTGAGACCAATGGAAGCAACCATGGACCTAATACTGAGGGGACTGGGTCTAAGCACCCGGGCCCGAAGACTCCACTAGGCCCGTGACGTCATCACAGTAGGCGTGGCTTAAGTCAGTGTGCTGTCGGCGTTCGTCCTATGCGGACGTCTTGCAAACCTTCGCATCCCAAATATAATTCTATATCAACACCAGATGGCGACCATTTGTACGTCTTTTTTACCATCCTACACTTAGTGAAATCTAGTGCAAAAAGTTGAACTACGTACTAACAACGACATAAAATGAAGCGAGTAGTTCTGTTATATACCGGTAGATAGAAATAATCGTGGGGGCGTATTTCTTAACCCCCACCACCCGCGCCATCCCGCGCAAAACTCCACGCGTTGTTTCAAAGAGAAATCTACTAAGAACATATCTTCTGTTTATAATCTCTATGGAAGCAACATTGCGACCCGGTAGCTACCTACGCTAAAATAATGCTGTTAACGATTCATAAGTGCTACCCATGGACCAATTACTAAGGGGACTGGCCCTAAGCAACTCGGCCGAGTGGTCGGCCTAGTACTAACATCGACATAACACGAAGTGAGTAGTTCAACTATTTACCGGTAGATAGGACAATGAAAATGAAAAAACAATGACCACGTTTTTTTCATACATATATCTAATAAGGGCACCTCTTTCTTTAGTCTTTACTCTGTGTTACCTACGCTAAAATAATGATGTTAACGATTCATAAGTGCTACCTCTAGCTTACATGAATAAAAAAAATGGCTTCGACTTTTTTATGGGACTGTGGTGGCAAACTAGCGTACAACCCGCCTGACGTTAAGTTACTGTAGATGCTTGCAATACCAATGGCATCGCTCGCACATTGCCGACCTGAAGAGGAGCGGGACAGAGGGAGGGGTGGGGGGAGTTGGGCGTCCAGCTGTCACTCGTCGTACGAAACGCAGCTGTAATAGATACTTTACGTCGATCTTCTGTGACAGGGTGGTACTACCCAGGTTGAGCCAGCACAAATATGAGCTGCAGTCAATTAGCTACAGCTTGACCCTGCTACCAGTAAAATTTTGGTATTGGCGTTTAAATAGTAATTTCCTCTGCTCTGAGTGTTTAGTTTCGGCTCCAGTCTATTTTAGGCGTCGGACCGGACCGGGGTCCTTGGAATTGAAAATGAAATTTTTATATTGAAAATACCGAAATCGGTTACAGTTACTTATTCTTTGTAATTAAATATAAATGTTATCTTCTAAACCAAAACAGGAGTATTACCAGAGGTTCCCAAACTAGGCACAGCCTTATCTTGGGATACCAATATTTGAGTTTAAATAAATTCTTAGTTATTTAAGTGAAGATTATAAATCGTAAAAATCAAAAAAATACAAAATATTAACCCCCTTATTCATAGAAAGTTATGATCGACTTGCAGTGGTATTACAAATCACATTGGTTCCTAAAAATGCTTTTCAAACCCACTGTAAACTGGCTAAAATCTCTATGAATAAGAGGGTAAGAATGTAAAGCTTATATAACAAGTTGTTCTAAATTAATAATCGAGTTGGTGTGTAAAAATAATGTGAGTTAATGTGAGTTAGAGATAGGTACTCATCAACACGATGGTACCTATTGATGGTATGGCTCTATCGATCGAAAACCAATCCGATAGCACATTATTACTGTACAATTAGATCCTAATCTCAACATGTTTATCAAGGTATTGTTTGTTAGGTACCATTCATTTGTATGCCGCAGTTCGGTTGTTAAACTAGGAGTTGTTAATATTTCACAAAAAAGAATCGGTCCAATAATTAGGGTGATAAAAGTAATTCGTAAAAACGGTAAAATGTAAATTTATAAAACAAAAAAAGTCAAACGAGCTCATTTTAGTAAAATTAATTTAAGCTCTTATAATTATGCATTTTTCCTTACTATTCTAATTTATAGTTTTAGTGAACTAACATAAAAACTTAGCAAAAATAATAATCAGCTTCTTGCCATTATGTAATGTCATAATGGAAAGTTATTTATATCGCACGATACGATTTACATTATTTTGTAATTTGTAACAACGTATTACTGGTACAGCATTATTTGCATTTTATATATTCGTTTTATGTATAAAACAAAAATACTGTAGTGTTTATGTCTAATAGTGCTATGTGCTGTTCTATAGCGTACGGCTATATATTTTCGTCTGAAATTTGATATAACTCACAATACAGTTGTGTCAGTAAAAATAATTGTAAGTTGTAACCATAAAACATTACCATTACCATTCTACGATTCATTCCATTCATACCATTAATTTTACCATTCGTATTCGTAGTTTGTCTACAACAAACAAATGCCTATATTTATAAATATAAGTCAAAACAGCATTGTTTTATTTAGAACAGTATGACTCTTCGTGTGATCAATATCGATTGTAGATTCACTTCATCATAAGCTAGCCAATAAAAGAATTTGGTCTAGTCTTAAAGAAGTCTTACTAGTGGACAGACATCCTAAAAAAATAAGAAAATACGTCTAAAAGATGGTTGTCAAAACGTCAAGCGATGAAATTTACGAGCCTGTGGTAGATTTCTACGCGGGGAAATCTGTGTTTATAACTGGAGGCACTGGATTCCTTGGAAAAGTAAGTGTTTTTCATTAATTATGATGATACATTTGTTTTACTATTGAATTTACAAAAGTGTAGAGTGTGCTTTGATGAAAGTTACATGATCTTACTTAAATAACAAACCTAAAGACCAAAATTTTATTCCAATAATAATAATAAATAATTTAATATAATAATAAATATTTATGTAAGTACTCTTCTATGTTATTTTGCTTTTCAGGTTTTCATAGAGAAGCTACTTTACAGCTGTCCCGATATTGATAAAATATACATGCTCATACGTGACAAGAAAGGGGTTTCATCAGCCGAAAGAGTCAAAGATTTCGTTAATAATACGGTGAGTACGGAAAATAATAAATTAATAATAGTAATAAATAAATAAATATATTAATTAATAATTATTTAGAAAATGTTTCTAAAAAAATAATTTAATAATGTTCTTTTACAGATCTTTTCCAAACTAAAAGTTAAGAGGCCGGCTGATTTGGACAAAATCGTACCGATAGCTGGTGATATTGCCTTACCCAACTTGGGTTTGAATTCTATAGATGAAGAAACGTTAATAGAGAAGGTAAAATTACTTTTAACCTTATTCTAAAGTTGTAATTTTTTAATCATCGCTTCGTAATAATATAAAACTTATTACATAACGGACATTTTGAGAACGTGATATATTCGCACTTTAACTGTGTCATTTTTTTTTTATTTATATCCTGGGACATTTTTTTACACACGGCTACCTGATCCCAAACTAAGCAGAGCTTGTACTATGGAAACCAGATAACTGATATTACTACATATACTACTTTTTATTTGTAAATACATACTTAATATACATATACACCCAGACTCCGGACATACAGACATGTTCATGCACACAAATGCATGTCACGGGTAGGAATCGAACCTACGACCTGCAGCGTGAATGTCGCCTCCGCGCCAACCACGCTAACGGGCCCGTCAAAAAATTTCTTACCTTAGTCTCACAAAAAAAGATAAGTAGGTTCCCATATTAACTAGGCAAACAGTGTAAAATAAGTAAGATCAGGTCGGCAACGTGCAAGCAATGCCTTTGGTTTTGCAAGCATCTATAGGCTACAGTAACTGCTTAACATCAGGCGGGCCGGCTTGTTTGCCACCTCAGTCTCATAAAAAATATGTTTTTGAAGGTGTCAGTGATCATCCACTCAGCAGCCACGGTGAAGTTCAATGAACCGCTGAAAGAAGCGTGGAAGATAAACGTGGATGGGACCAAGATGATGGTGGACCTGAGCAGACGGATGAGGAATATTGAAGTGAGTTCATAATTAATTAATAAATAAAAAAAAAAAAAAATTTAAAGAATTAAAAACACGACTGCCCTGCCAAAAAACGAACTAAAAAGTGCAGTGTCATTGCAGTCGGGGGACCGTTCTGTGGAACATATTTAATCTAAGAGGGCCCCCGACTGCAATGACACTGCACTTGTTTTATACTTTTTAGTTCGTTTTTTGGCAGGGTAGTCGTGTTTTTAATATTTTAAATTATTTATTTTTATTTTATGCATTTTAGTGACAGCAGCCAAAAATGATATATTTGTTTTGCATGTAAACCCTACCTATGTTAAATTATGCCTATAAATTCTACAGTTTTGGACTGTGCTCATCAAGGCCTTCAATTTGATACCCATATTGTAATAATGGAAGAAAAAAATTTTTTTTTTTCACATATTAAAGTTGAGCCATAATGCCGCCATATTGTTTTTTTTTTCAAAAATAATATACCCAGTGTTACCCGGAATGATGTAAGGATTCTAACGATACCCCATACATCGAAATCCGTTCAGGCATTTATAAGTTATGGTGGAATAAAGAATCTCACATACAAACATACATACATACATGAACCCTAAACGCATATACACTCCTTTTTTTTTGGGCAGTCGTGTAATAAAAATAAAATCGTGTACGGTCTGAGGACCCCTATCATACGCCTTTTTTGGCTCGCTTTAGCGTTCACAAAGAAAAAAATATATAAAAAATATAACGTCACGACTTTTATCCCCATTCGGTGGTAGTCAGAGGCTTGAGTGACCATACACCACCACATTGTGGAGGTATTAAGTGAACTCAAAGCCCACGTTTCACCAGATAGTCAGAACCATGTCGCCGTGTATACAGGAACTGACTATTACCTTATCCCGAGGGATAGGTAGGTTTCCTCACGATGTTTTCCTTCATGCCCCACCGGGGATCGAACCTGGTACCTTCTAATTGCTAGCCCAACGTGTTCACCCATAGGCTACAGTCGCTTTCAAGAAAAAAAAATACAGAACAAAAACAAAAATTCACTCGATATTGTTAGGATACTCGAGGCTGAGTTTACTTGTAACCTTGCACTTGACTCTGAGTTCAATTTATTAGACAGCTGTAAACTAATGAGTATCTTAAAACACATAATAGTGTAAATTAACATAATGGATGTCATTATTCATGATTTCCGCAGTGTGTAACGGTTTTAAATTAATACCTTGTTATTTTTGCTGTTTTTATGTAACTACGTTAAATATGTTTATTGATGGTAGAGCGAAGCTGTAGCCAATAGACTACAGCTCATATTCGGGCTGGCTCGGCCGGGGTAGTACCACCCTCTCACAGAAGATCGGCGTAGAGTAGCTATTACAGCTGCGTTTCGTACGATGAGTGAGAGACCCGAAAACCTAAGCCCCTCACAACTTGCCTCCACTATCTCACTCCCTCTCAGGTTGGGAAGGTGCGAGCGATGCCTTTGCTATTACAAGCCCCTCAGCCCCTCTAGCCAAGTGGCTTTTTCTACAGGCGTTTCTACAAATCGCTACGCTTCATGTACGGAAATGACATAAGTCACGTAATCTACTTACCGACTTGAAATGTCAATTCCATACATTTAAGAGTAGCGTTTTGTAGAAACGCTTGTAGACTAGGGGGGCTGGATACTATAGGTATACCGCAAGTGCTGTGCCGCGCCTTGGGTAAGCGCGGGGAGGTGGGAGGGTGGGGCGGCGAGAGCGATGACGGGTGGGGGAATGAAACGGCGAGAGCGATGAGCACCCCCATCTCGCCGCTCGCGTACCTAAGGCGCGGTACGGCTCCTGCGGTATACCTACTTATAATAAAACAGCCAACATTTTCCAAACATGTGTGGCCATCCGCAGGTGTTCATCCACATATCCACAGCATTCACCAACACGGACAGGCAAGTGGTGGAAGAGATCCTGTACCCAGCGCCAGCTGACATCGACCAGATGTATCTCAGGATCAAGGAGGGTGTCACAGCGGCGGAAACCAGGAAGATACTCAGTGAGTCCACAGATTTTTTTATAAGACTGCAGATAATGAAAGTAATAAATAATAATAATAATATTAGCCCTCTTAACGTCCCACTCCTGGGCACGGGCCTCCCCTCAATGCGAGGGGGATTCAGGCCATAATCCACCACGCTGGCTCAGTGCGGGTTGGTGGATTTCACATGTCTTTCGAAAATTTGTTAGATTTCCTAAGACATGCAGGTTTTCTCACTATGATTTCCTTCGCCGTATTGTTATGATTCGCACATAGACGGTTTTTTATGTGTCCAAGGAGGCAAACAAACGTTAGTGTAGCGTACAGATGCTTGCAATACCTAAGGCATCGCTCGCACGTTACTTACCTGAAGGGGAATGGGACGGAGAGAGGGGAAGGGGGCGTTCTTGTAAATGAGAGAACTGTTACAGGAGACTCCATTACAACAACAAAAATATGACATTCACTTAAGTCATATTTTTTTGTTGGACTTTGTTGTTTTGTTGACCAGAGAGAGATTACAGTGTGAGTCTCCCTCTGGTCTCTCTCTTTCTATAGAGTAGTAGTGCAGTGGTGTAGTGTAGAGTGTAGAGTCTTTCTATCTCTATGTTTCAGAGGGTCGTCCCAACACCTATACGTTTACCAAAGCTATAACTGAGCACGTCGTTGCTGAGAACCGTGGGTTCGTACCCACGATCATCATCAGACCTTCTGTTGGTATGTATTGCCTTCGAAATTAGCGATAAATGAAACGTCACGACTTTTGTCTCCATTCGGGGGTAGTCAGAGGCTTGAGTGGCCATACACCACCACATTGTGGAGGTATTAACCAACTCAAAGCCCACGTTTCTCCAGATAGTCAGAACCCAACGTGACAGGTGGTGAACCTTGTCGCCGTGTATACAGGAACTGAATATTACGTAATCCCGAGGGATAGGTAGGTTTCCTCACGATGTTTTCCCTCACCGTCAGCGAACTGTAAAATTAGCGATAATACAAGTAAAAGCCCGTTATAGAGCTGCTATTACAGACCAGTTACGAAAGCAATTATCCATTTCGTTCGGGCTTCGAATTTTGAATTTTGACACATATCTGTATAAAATTAGTGTCAAAATCACGATCGAACGAAACGGAACATCCGGATTCGTAATAGGCCTCCTGATTCACGAAAGTCTAGCACTAGTCTAGAGGCTCCTAGTTGGCTTGGTGGAGTTGTATCCACATTCTACTTTATGGAGATACATCCACATTTATGGACCCCCATCTTTTATAGTGACGGCGGCGAAAGAACACCCCATAAAGGGTTGGTTGGAGAACTGGTACGGCGCCACCGGCCTGTCTACTTCCACCGCTAAGGGGATGAACCGAATCGTGCTGGGGGTTGAAGATAACATCATAGATCTGATCCCTGTGGACTACGTAGCCAATACGGTTATAGTCTCTGGAGCGAGGTCTAAAGTGTAAGTAGACGGAGTTTTTATTACATATTGACGGCCTTCGGGCGATTTGAATATCTTTGAATCCAAAATTGGCCTTATCTTCTTCTTATCGTATGGTTCCCTGGTACCTGGTGTCAGAGTTGTTCAAGCCGCTCGAACGCCTCTGACAAGGCTTAACGACTGCTTCCTAGATGGCAACAATTGGGACCGACTTTTAATGTGAAGCACGGAGACGCTTACCTAGTTCAAATGCTACTAAATGGTCACCCATCTCTGCCTGACCTTGCCAAGCGTTGTTTAACCTCCTATCGTTTACCGATCAGTGATTGCAGCTGGCTATAAGCGTTTTATACGGTCCCAAACAAAGCTTGTATGATGGGCGTACACAAACCAATAAGTGATAGACGGGCACTCCCGCCAAGCCAAGGCAAGGTCAAGTTGGTCAAAGGACCGTAGATGAACGGCTTTGAGTGCCTTATGCGGTCCCAAACATAGCTTGTATGATGGGCGTACACAAACGAATAAGTGATAGACGGGCACTCCAGCCAAGCCAAGGCAAAGGCAAGGTCAAATTGGTCAAGCACCGTAGGTTAACTAGGGCGGTATCTAGATTGTAAGGTCCAAGGAGCAATCAAAATTTCAGATATAGTCACAGATTATGCGTATTATAAAATACTATTTCTGAAATTTTACCTTCAAAGGAATGAACTCCTCAACCACTTGCTCACACATTACTAGACCAATCAGAAGGTGGCTTCTTTCACCCTAAGTGCCGCCATACACGCGACTGCACACGACAGCTCTAGAGCTGATGGTTGCTGTCGACAGCTCGCGACAGCCCGCCGACTGTTCACGACAGCCCGCCGACTGCTTGACGCCTTGCAGTCGCGAGCTGTCGACAGCAACCAACAGCTCTAGAGCTGTAGTGTGCAGTCGCGTGTATGGCGACGCTTACGAGTAATTTTGAATTTCAGATTGAACGAAGTGACCATTTACAACTGCTGTACAAGCGACTGCAATCCCATCAGACTGGGTAAAATCTTGGGAACCTTTAAAGAGGATACATTGAAATATGACAAGAGTAAGAACATTCTCTTCTATATTCTAATTACTATTCTGTGTTACTGGAGCCCAAGACGCACCCATTCCATACCGCGTCCAGTAACCCAGTCCAGCACTGGCATGTTACTGGGGACGTGTGGACACTAGTTTCAGCCCAGTCCAGTGCTGACCTAACGCTCACAAGTCAGTCCAGCGGACTAGGGGCCATCCATTAATTACGTCACACGTAAAGGGGGGAGAGGGGGACGACGAAATGTGACAATGTGTGACAAGGGGGAGGGGTCTAAAAATCATGAAATTCGTGTGTCGTAATTTATGGATTTGACGAACGACGAATGAACTTTGACGAAATTCGACTTAAAAACGCCTGTAAAATAACAAATACCTACACATCATACACACAGAAAACACAATAATATAAAAAGGCGCCTGAAATTAACAAATATGGGCTAGCTCTACCAGGGTGCCACCCTCTCACAGAAGATCGGCGTAAAGTAGCTATTAGGGCCTACGCAGACTTGCTACTTTTAACATCGGCGACCGGAGATTTTGTGACGTATAGATGCTGCGTCGCGTTTCTTCGACCGCGAACGAGCGAGACGCAGCATCAAAATCGCCGATCGCCGATGCTAAAAGTAGCAAGTCTACGGAGGCCCTTACAGCTGCGTTTCGTACAATTAGTGAGAGACCCGGAATACCAACCCTGTATTTGTCATGAAGTAAATAAATAAAATATCCTCATTTTCAATATTTTATGACATCGTTAAAAAATACCACCTGCCCCTAGCCAAATGGCTTCGCATACAAGCGTTTCTACAAATCGCTACGCTTATGTAACGTCACGACTTTTATCCCCGTTCGGGGGTAGTCAGAGGCTTGAGTGGCCATACACCACCACATTGTGGAGGTATTAACCAACTCAAAGCCCACGTTTCACTAGATAGTCAGAACCCAACGTGACAGGTGGTGAACCGTGTCGCCGTGTATACAGGAACTGACTGTTACCTAATCCCGAGGGATAGGTAGGTTTCCTCACGATGTTTTCCCTCACCGTCAGCGAACTGTAAATTATGCACATAGATGAAAATTCATCCATTGGTGCATGCCCCACCGGGGATCGAACCTGGGACCTTCTGATTGTTAGCCCAACCTGTTCACCCCTAGGCTACAGTCGCAGTTCGCTACGCTTATATGTATGGAAAAGATGGAAATGACATTGCAAGTCGATACGTAGATCAAGTGCCTTATGTCATTTCGATACCTACATGAAGCGTAGCGATTTGAAGAAAAGCTTGTAGATGAAGCCACTTGGCCTGGCCAAGTTATCAAATAGAACCAATGGCAAGTTTAGTAAAGGTAATGAAAAAACATTATTTTCAGGTCTTGTCCACGTGCCAATACTGTTTACGACGTACCGATGGCTGATACCCATTGTGACTATCCTGTTCCAAATCATACCAGCTTATATGGCGGACACGTGGCGCCAGTTCATGGGGAAACGACCCAGGTAAAAAATACCATGGTTTTATTTATAACTTAGGAAACACATAAGAAGGTGGTCTACCACCTGATTGTATGTGAAAACCGTCACCCAGAAAATTAAAAAAATTATAAAAAGAAAAGACAAAAATTAGAACGTTTCGCAACGGAAGGAAATGGATAATCTACCATGGATCTGTACTGACAAAAGCTTTAGCTAGGGAAAAGCATTATAAGTTCATTTCAGTTCATTCATTAACAGGATCACTATCTATGGATGGTTGGACCATCTAAGGATGGTTGGTAGACCAATTTCTTTATTTCTATTATATTAAATTCGTGCGCGGGTTCCGACAACTTAGAATTTCCCCGGGACTTTTGGAGGGTCAAACCTTGGCGTCATCGTTGGACACCATTGTCGATCCTGGCTTACAGGAGTAACAGTGGTGGGAGTGTGTGGCGGGCCTAGTCCCATTAAGACGAGGGTTCGAAATTTGGTTGATTTTCTATTCTACTTTTTCTTTAAGTAAGTATGTGGACTAGGAATCTTATATTTAGATGTATGATTTTTGACTATATTATCTTGAGTATCTTTAAATCCAAATCACGATTTGACGAAATTTTCTCGATAAAAAAAAATTATGAAATGAGCTCTAATTATTTACAATTTTCCTTGCTACCACGATGTTTTTACGATTTAGATCACGAAATTATTTCTAAAACATAGCAAATAATGATATCTAAACTACCCTTCAACCATATTTTAATTCATGAAGTAGTTTTTTTTTAATTCAAGAAAATGTGGTTTGGCGCTTACGTTGTTTATTTCCGAGCGCGCGCACAATATCGCCATCTCACATTTTAAGTACTTGAACTAACCATGTCTCTCTCTAACTTTGTATTGTCAGTGTCCGCTCGGACTTGTTCGACGTCGGACCTGTGAAGGATTTTTTAAAAAATATTACGAAAAAATATTACGGTCGTGCCACATTACAGGTACAGTACAGTATTTACAGTCCGCCGACGCCTATGATAAATAAATAAATATCCTTGGAAATTCTTTTACACATGACTACCTGATCCCAAACTAAGCAGAGCTTGTACTATGGAAACCAGATAACTGATATTACTACATATACTACTTTTTGTTTGTAAATAGAAACGAAATATACACTTAATTACACCTAGACTCGGGACATGCGGACATGTTCATGCACACAACTGCATGTCCTGGGCAGGAATCGAACCTATGACCTGCACTGCAGCGTGATTTTCGTTTGCTTTTCCTTGTCTTGTGTAATTTCTTTTCATCTCTTGTCATTTTGTGTCATCTCTTGTCATTTTGTGTCATCTCTTGTCATTTCATAGTTATTCGTGTCATTTCTGTAAAAACTCCCTATTTCGCTTACTGTTATATACTTGCAGCATGGTCTTGGGCCGACAGTGGGAATACATTGCTTGTCAAAACAATGGAGTCGCTTTATTGCGTTTGTTGTAGGTATGGATGGGCAAGTAATAAATATATCATACATCAATAAATTATCGTAAAAAATAACATTACAGATATGGATAGGAAAATGTTTGTCCGTCCTATTCAATCTATTATATTATAAACGAAAGTAACTCTGTCTGTTACCTTTTCACGGCTAAACCGCTGAACCAATGTTGATGAATTTTGGTATGGAGATAGACTGGGTCTTGGCGGAGAACATAGGCTACTTTTTAGGGTTCCAAAGGGTGCTAACGGGACCCTATTACTAGGCCTACGCTGTCCGTCTGTCTGTCTGTCCGTCTGTCAGCGCGGGCTGTATCTCACGAACCGTAACAGGTAGAGAGTTGAAATTTTCACTGAATGTGTATTTCTGTTGCCGGTGCAGAACAAATACTAAAAATATAATAACATTTCAAAATAAATATCAAGTCTCAAACTTGATATTTTTGATGTGTTTATTCTACGGTGGTACGGAACCCTTTATGTGCGAGTCCGACGCCTTCAGATCTTATGAATGTTTTCTTGAAATAAATATAGTGTATTTTAAGTAATTAACTGGCCAACCCTCAGGTCCTACCTACCATGTTAGGATCTTTTTCGTTCTAGCGGGTGTAAACCGTGATTTAACGATTTAATGTGATAATTTTTGTATTTTTTAAATTATTCAATTCAATGTTTTTGTTTCAGACATAGTCCAATATTGATTATTAAAATTATTATAATTTCACAATAAATATAAAACAATAAATAAAAGTAAAATTAAATTTAAAAAAAAAAATATATTTATTTTTAAACCGACTTCAAAAAGGAGGAGGTTTCTCAATTCGACCGTATAATTTTTTTTTTTATGTGTGTTCGCGGATAACTTCGTTGTTTATGAACCGATTTTGATGATTCTTTTTTTGTTGGTAAGGAGATATCCCAGCGGTGGTACCATGATAAGGAAACCAGGATCTGATGATGGCATCCCAGAGAAATCGAGGGGAACCTTCGAAAATCGTAGGAGCGACTAGTGCGTTTGTAATTTTTTACATTAAGTATTTTAAAGCACTACTATTTTATGAAGGTCTGGAGTCGATCTGATGATGGAGCCGAAAGACAGTCGAGGGAACTCCTCAACGATTTACAACAATTACCTGGTGTTTGGGCTTGATTAATTTGTATTGATGAGAGCTTTACACCTAGATGGGTTGTGACTGTCATTAGGGGTCTGATGATGAAGACGAAGGACAGTCAAGTGAACTCCTCAACGTTTTACAGTAGCTACCTTGTGTTTGGGCTTGATTAATTTGTATTGATGAGAACTTTACACCTAGATGGGTTGTGACTGTCATTAGGGGACTGATGATGAAGACGAGGGACAGTCAAGGGAACTCCTCAACATTTTACAGAAGCTACCTTGTGTTTGGGCTTGATTAATTAGTATTGATGAGAACTTTACACCTAGATGGGTTGTGACTGTCATTAAGGGTCTGATGATGGAGTCAAAAGACAGCCGAGAGAACTCCTCAACGATTTACAGCAATTACCTGGTGTTTGGGCTTGATTAATTTGTATTGGAGAGAACTTTACACCCGTATGGGTTATAAGTGCCATTACAGGTCTAATGATGGAGACCATAGACAGTCGAGGGAATTTCTCAAAGATTTACAGCAGTTACCTTTTGTTGGGCTTACTTCATATGGTTCAAAATGCCAAAATGTTCATTGGTATGGCGCCACTAAAAATCGTGAAATAAAATTATTTTTATAAAAAAAAACAAACCGACTTCAAAAAAACCTGGATCACTAAAAAGCCTGAAATAATATTTCTATTACCTACCACCTCTGCCTACCCCTTCGGGAAAACCGGACGTGATGGTGTGTTATCGAGTATTTGGAGTCGGTGCCAATCTTGGTATGCCAAGTCTACCTACTATAAAAGTAAGAAGATAGATTGGCACCGACCCCAAATACTCGATAACACACCATCACGTCCGGTTTTCCCGAAGGGGTAGGCAGAGGTGGTAGGTAATAGAAATATTATTTCAGGCTTTTTAGTGTTTTTTTTTAATTTTTCATGTTTTATCATTAAAATACAATATAATATAACATAAATTAAAATAAAATACAATAAAATAAAAACCTACCCCTAATTAAACAAATACCGTCCGCGTGGGATACTGGCTGCATGTCCTCCCTGTATTCAAGCTGTTCCTGTTGTCAAGCGAATTTTTTGAGCAAGGAAAGAGCCAGCCCTCTTGTCACCTGTGGCGGTAACCAGTCTAAGGGTGATTTTGATAGATAAAAAAATAAAGATAAAAAGATAAACAAAAAATAAATGCATGGTTAAATCAATAAAATTAATAAAAACTGAAAATTAAATTAAAACATAAATTAAATATGGTAAAAAAAAATATTATGACACCGCTGATGACTTCATGATCGGCATCGAAGTTAAGTACCAAAGTATTCCTTTGCCTACGAAACATGAAAAAGATACTCATATCCGGCAGTCAGTCACTGACACAGAGTATGTACATTTTTACCCGACTACGGTGGGCGGAGGGTTATGATTTTGACCGATATGTATGTATGTTCATCTGCTCCCGTATAACGTCCAAACTATTTTTATATCATAATAATTTGACTAATGAGATATCGTTGGACGCGTCTGGATCGTCCGCTGGTTATAGGCTATTATACGATCGAAGTATTGTTATACGTATCTATCAGCATATTGTAGGTATCGTTTGTCTTCTTTTGACTTACTTTGTCTTCAGCAATAAAAACAACATAGAAATTAATTTTTTTTTTTCAAATACACTCGACATAAAAATCCCATATAAAACGAAAAAAATATATTTGAATATTTTCATCCATTTCATCTATTTTAAAAGGTGCACTGGGACATATTATTTTAATTGTACGAATTAAACAATATTGTTCCTTCAAAAAATAACTATACTATAGTCTACTCCATAGCTGTTCTGTCCTAGCTAAGCGAGAGGGATATATCCTTCGGCAGCTCACGCGACGCCAGCCACACCCCGAAACTAAAATTCATTTTTTTCTTGTATCGTCTTAAAAAAGCCCTTATAGACACAGTGCGATGGACTAAGGGCGAAACCGTCACCGACAGGCCATTATTCTGACATTTGCCCTGTTGAGAATAGAACTCGCACCCACCTGGAGCAGTAAACAGAGAGGCCTCCGTTTAAACCACTAGCTAGGCCAAGCGTTCGTCTAAAAATAATGTTCAATGAAAGCATTTATTTAAAGTACTTAGTAAGGGCCTCCGCAGACTAGCTACTTTTAGCATCGGCGACCGGCGATTTTGTGACGTATCGATGCTGCGTCGCGTTTCTTCGAGCGCGAACGAGCGAGACGCAGCATCAAAATCGCCGATCGCCGATGCTAAAAGTAGCTAGTCTGCGGAGGCCCTAAGCAAGACACAGAAACTCCTGAGTAATCCAATAGAAACTGAGTGTAATGAAATTAAAACTGAGTGTAAAGAAATTGAAACTGAGTGTGATGGAATTTAAAATAATAACTGTTCTTCATCAGGTACATGAAACTACAATCGCTGGTGATCCAGACACGAGATGCTCTGGCGTACTTCACGTCGCACTCCTGGCTGATGAAGGCGTCAGGAGTCCGCAGCCTGTATGCTGCCCTATCGCCCTCCGACCGCGCCCTCTTCCCCTGCGACCCAACTGACATACACTGGGATGAATATATGACCGATTACTGCTGGGGAGTCCGACGCTTCTTAGAACATAAGATTTAATTTATTCGATTTATACAGGGTTAAATTGAATTCAATGGCGAATTTGGCTCACTATTATTTATTACTTAAATATGTACCTATATGGAGTGTATACGTGAGTGATGTATTGAATGGTATTGAATGAAAAGTTAATTATATGGAAGCGAGTATGCGTCTTTTGGGATAATGTTTATATGAATAACAGAATTAAAGTAAACTACGAGTGTACCAACCTATTAGGCATAGCCAGTATATTTAAATATTCAATTCAACTTAATATTTACAAAAAAAAAAAACAAAATGGCCATATAAAATCATTATAATTACTAATCATTAATTAATTAGTATTAATCAATTATTTTAAATTATTATGTATTATTCATTATGGACAAATTGATATGAAATGTACAGCTGTAACATGACCACAAAAAATGAAAAATCTAAATTTGAAGTTGTAAAAGATGATATAAATTTTATGCTTGAGGCTTGAGACCATGCCACTCGGTTTTATATTGTACCTACTCAGTACTTACACAGGTTTTTACATTGTTCTTTCTACGTCAGATAGGTAATAAACACGCTGCGTACCTACTTACGTAGATGTTTTTGACCATTGTCTATACTTAACATTGTTTATTAAAACAATGTGTTCAGGTCTTTTGACAATGTGAACTAGTGTACTAAAAAATACAACAAGTGTAGTAAACAATAAAATGTGACGTAAGTAACGTTTTATGGAATCAAATTTGAACTTTTGATTATAATTTAATGCTTGAGATCTTGCTACGTCGTTTTATTGTGTTCTTTCTACGTCAGTAATACCTACGTGGTGCGTCAGATGCCCCGCAAGCCTCGCCCAAGCACTCATGTTATGACATTATGTTTATGCGTTCTGACGTCAAAACTGAGTGCTCAGGAACGGCATGCGCCTGATGTAAGACGCACTTACTGAGAAGATGCGTGCAATAATGATTGGATAAGTACTTTTTTTGTATATAAAGGATCACTTATCGGGGTCTGGCTAATGAATTCGATTTCACCCTGTATATTTTAATATTTTTTAATTTATTAAATTAAGTGTGTAACTAAAATAATGTGTGTTTTTACTGGGACATTTAGGAACCATAGTTATTTTTTGTGGAAACGATTTAGTAAATTTTTAGGTCGGTCATGAGTTAAAATTACATAAATAATATCGCCACACAACACACCAACTGTATGGTCTCAAACTAAGCAACGCTTATACTATGACTACCATACAATGGACAGACAAGTCCACAGAGAAAATACGAAGAAAGAGATGTTCTTATTAGATTTCCCTAGCAAACAACGCTTGACAATTTGCGCGGGTGAAGGCACGGGTGAAGGGGTGTAGATAACGCCATTTCAATCAACCGGTCAATAGCAAAACTAATCGCTTCGTGCTATGTCGGTGTTAGTACGTAGTTAAACTTTTTCACACTAGATGTCACTAAGTGTAGGATGATGAAAATGACGTACAAAGGGAAGCCATCTAGTGTCGAATAGAATTATATTTGGGATGCGAACGTTGGAAAGACGTCTGCACAGGACGAACGCCAACAGCACACTGACTTAAGCCACGCCTACTGTGATGATGTCACCGGCTTAGTTGAGCCACGGGGCCGGGTTGCTTAGACCCAGTCCTCTTAATATTAGTTCATGGACAAGTCCCAATTTCCCAGCATGGAATATATACAATACAATAAATTAAATTTAAGTGTCTGTTTGTAATGTCAAAATAACACCCCATTTACTAAATGCATAATTATAAAAGTATATAGGGTAAGTACTTATAACAAAAACCATAGTTTTAAATTTTTTGTCTTTCTGTATGTTTGTTTCGACTAATCTCCGCAACGGCTGAACCGATTTTGACGGGACTTCCACTGGCAAATAGCTGATGTTATAAGGAATATCTTAGGCTATTTTGGCAAACATTGACTTTTTTTTTTGTTATAACTCACGCGTACAAATTCGCGGGCAAAGCTAAATCAAAAATATTTATAAACGAAATAAAATCATAAATTACTGTATTTTGTTTTTTTACGTGGATACGTTTTTCTCGCAAAAGGCCGTATTATCGGTGCCATCTACATGAGCCAAGCGATGTGCCCCAACAATGACTTTTGGAGTTAACACACCGGGACGACAGGCGACGTCGCCAGCCAGCGTAGCCAACTAATTCGTATTGAAATGTATGACACGTAACACACCTGGCAACCGACTGGCGACGTCGCCACGTGGTCGCCAGGCATATTACCTGTCATTTGGCTACGGTGGCTGGCGACGTCGCCAGTCCGTCGCGAGGTGTGTTACCTCCCATACATTTCAATACGAATAGTTGGCTACGGTGGCTGGCGACGGCTACTAGCAGGTTGATTGCGTAACTCTGTTGAAACTCAGTATCAATCATTCACTGTTTGAAACTGAAATCCATCTCTATCGACAAATTATGATTGCGTAACTTCACGGAAAACGAGTTACGTCATCGCTTTTTCATAGAAAATAAACGAATCGATAGATATTTTAAATATCAAACACGGTTTCAGTTGCAACTCACGTAATTATAAATTTTAGTTGTCATAGGGTGCATAGGCAATCGCAAAATCGCAGAATTTTATGTGTCAGTCAAAAAATGATTGCAACTCAAGTTAGTCAGTGTGATATGGCCCTTAATGTTTGATTTTCATTCAGTAACTGAGGTGGCAAACAAGCTTAACATCAGGCGGGCCGAAAGCATGTTTGCCACCTCATCACAAAAAAAAATACGCCGATGTTCTGTGAGAAGCTACTATTCCTGTTGATCCATTTTACCATACCTAATTGCTCGCGCGCGGATGCTCGGAGCTTGTGAACGTGGTCTAGTTGCCCCCTGTCCCTTCTGCCTCCCCCCTCGATACACCCATGTAATATTGATACTGACGTTTACATAAATAAACAACTTCACTATACCAGCTGCAGTCTATCGTAAATTGGCCACGAGCAAGGATGTTGGCACGGAACCTTATTTGTAGGAATTCAGTGGTGTTTTATAGAAGTTTAAAAGTTAACGTAAAATACAGTTCTAATTTGGTCAGGTAAGTTATTTTTTTACCGTTAATCGTCCCACACCTGGGCAAAGGCCTTTTCTTTTCCACATATGACGACCTCTTGGCGCAGTGGTTCATTCGTATGCCTCTCGGCTCACTGCATGCCGGTTCGATTCTTGCCAGAGGCAAGTTTCGGAGTTGCCAATTTAGAGCAATAATGTTTGTATAGTAAATGTAGAGTCTGTTATATAAAATGTCATTGGTCTCAAAATGTCATTGGTCTCAAAATCTGTGTAGCCTTTGAGTATTCCGCCATTCGACGAACTGGAGGAATACGCAGGAGGAACCTGGAATAGACTAGCTGTAGATAGATCAACCTGGAATAAGATGGGGGAGGCCTTTGCCCAGCAATGGGATTCGTTATAATAATAATAGTAAAAAAAAGAATGAAAAAAAAACAAAAAAAGACAATATTTATACACTAATACACTGTTATAACAGGCTTATAAATAATAAAAAAATAATTGAGTATTCGGCCAAAGGGTACCTGCACCTTCGGCAAAAAATATGGCCTTATTTACACTATCTGTATGGTCCCAAACTAAGCAACGCTTGTACTGTGGCTACCATACAATGGACTGGGGGCGATCCCAGTGACAGACTAGGGCAAATTACGAAAAGGCCGTTTCCGAAATTTGCCTCTGGCGGGAATCGAACCCGCAACCACCCGATGCGTGAGCCGAGCGGCCAACGCTCAAACCACTGCGCCAAGCTGTTTACATAACCTATATGACGGGCCCGTTGGCGTGGTTGGCGTGAAGGGGCCTTTCACGCAGGTCGTAGGTTCGATTCCTACCCGGGACATGCATTTGTGTGCATGAACATGTATGTATGTCCCGAGTCTGGGTGTATATGTATATTAAGTATGTATTTACAAATAAAAAGTAGTATATGTAGTAATATCAGTTATCTGGTTTCCATAGTACAAGCTCTGCTTAGTTTGGGATCAGGTAGCCGTGTGTAAAAGATATCCCAGGATATTATTATTATAATGTTTCTCTTTTAATCCACTCGGGCTAAACCCGAACCTTTGGAAGGCTTGCGTGGGGACATGGGTCCAACACGTAGAGGCCCCTAGAGATAAGTTTGATGTTATGTAAGGCACCTGCTGGGGTCAACCGCTGCACGTGATGAGACACTTATTATTATTATCCACCAACCCGCACTGAGCCAGCGTGGTGGATTATGGCCCGAATCCCCCTCGCATTGAGGGGAGGCCCGTGCCCAGCAGTGGGACGTTAAAAGGGCTAAAAATTTTATTTTATTATTATTAATATATTGTTCCAGTGTGTCTAATTCAGAGGACGCCAGTAATTCGACATATCCACCAGTGGCGGATTTTTATGCTGGCAAGTCAGTGTTCCTTACTGGAGGGACTGGGTTCCTTGGAAAGGTAGCCATATCACTCGAAACAATTATTGCTCATAGATTTACTAGATACCGCCCTACTAAGAAAAATCATTTCCAGAAATGAGGCAACTTATTTTCGACGCGGCCTGTCAGTTTCATACAATGGTTGCTGTCAGATGTACTGAAGTACTCAAAAATTTGAGCATTATCAGTTGTCGCATTTTATTAGTGCGCATGCTCCATCTAGTTGGAGCGCCGCGGAAACTAAAATTAATCTATGTTATTGCTATATCGGCCATAACACACAGGGACGCCATGGCGACGTCGCTAATCGCCGTAGCCAACTAATTCGCATTGAAATGTATGACAGGTAACACGCCTGGCGACGGACTGGCGACCGACTGGCGACGTCGCTAGTCCGTCGCCAGAAGCGCTAGACAAGTGGCTGACGTCTACGAGCGAAATGACATAAGTCACGTGATCTACATAGCAACTTGTTGTTGATCTACATAGCGACGTTTGACATTTTCATACATTGTGAAGTTTATTCTATTCTATTCGATTAGCGTTCATGCCGCTTGGCTAGCCCCTCAGGTATGTTACCTGCCATACATTTCAATACGAATTAGTTGGCTACGGTGGCTGGCGACGTCGCCATGGCGTCCCTGTGTGTTATGGCCATACATGTCATTCATGCTAATTATTGCTATACTCAATAGAGGTCACGACAAATTGTAAATGCCCTTTAGTCTTAAACAAAATAAACTGATTAACTTTGATTCATAGTCCTAGTTAAGTATACCGACGATTCCTTGAAGCCTTGTTGTCATGGACGCGTATATGGCATTCCGTCTTCTGTACGTCCCCAAGGTGCGAACTCGGGACGTGTTTTTAGGCCAAAGTAACTGAAAACCGTACTGAGTACTTAGCGCCGCCATACATGCGACTGCAAAAATCCAGTCCGTGTGCAGTCGCGTGCCGTCGACTGCAACCAACTGCAATAGAGCTGTCACTTCCGACTACAAAAATGAAGTCCGTGTGCAGTCGCGTGCCGTCGACTGCAACCAAACTGCAATAGAGCTGTCACTTCCGACTGCAAAAATGAAGTCCGTGTGCAGTCGCGTGCCGTCGACTGCAACCAACTGCAATAGAGCTGTCACTTCCGACTACAAAAATGAAGTCCGTGTGCAGTCGCGTGCCGTCGACTGCAACCAAACTGCAATAGAGCTGTCACTTCCGACTGCAAAAATGAAGTCCGTGTGCAGTCGCGTGCCGTCGACTGCAACCAACTGCAATAGAGCTGTCACTTCCGACTACAAAAATGAAGTCCGTGTGCAGTCGCGTGCCGTCGACTGCAACCAAACTGCAATAGAGCTGTCACTTCCGACTGCAAAAATGAAGTCCGTGTGCAGTCGCGTGCCGTCGACTGCAACCAACTGCAATAGAGCTGTCACTTCCGACTGCAAAAATGCAGTCCGTGTGCAGTCGCGTGCCGTCGACTGCAACCAAACTGCAAAATTGCAGTCCGTGTATGTTAGCGCTAAGTATGTGCAATTACAAGTGTATTGTATGATAACGTAGCTTTTTACATTCTCAGGTGTACATCGAAAAACTACTTTCAAATTGCCAAGATCTAGATAAACTTTACATGCTGATTAGAGAGAAGAAAGGTGTGAACATCAACGATAGGATGGAGGAGATGTTCCGGAATCCGGTAAGCTAAGTATTTTATAGCGAGCTCACTCCTAGAAGTGGCTGGAGTACTATGTGATAACTTTAGCTTGACAGTAAGAGCCATAACACATCGGGACGCCAGGCGACGTCGCCGGCCACCGTAGCCAACTAATTCGTATTGAAATGTATGACACGTAACACATCTGAAGGGCTAGACAAGTGGCTGACGTCTACAAGCGTTCGTTCAAATCGCTACGCTTCATGTATGGAAATGACATAAGTCACGTGATCCCAAGCGTGATCTTCAGAGCAACTTGTTGTTGATTTACATAGCGACGTTTGACATTTCCATACATTGTGAAGTTTATTCTATTCTATTCGATTAGCGTTCATGCCACTTGGCTAGCCCTTCTGGCGACGTCGCAATACAAATTGTTGGGATACGTGGCCGGCGACGTCGCCTGGCGTCCCGGTGTGTTATGGACCTTATAATAAACGCCATAATCATTTGTCATCGTAAAATGGTATTTTCATCACACCCATTCGAAAAACGTCAATTGCCTTTCAAGGCTAGTGGGAGCAAAATTAAATTTTGCTCCCACGGGAGTTTGTGTTTCTCCTTCCTGATTGGTCAGCGTTCGTGCTTCTGAATAGAATGTGAAAAAAAAACGAACGCTTAATGTATGAAGAAGTTACTGGCCGGTTAGGATTACGTGGCAACCAAAGAGAATGTAATGACAACGCGCGCTGAAAAAAAAGTGACATGTACATTTTTTTTCTTTTAATTTCTTTTGTCTCGGTTTAGTAAGTTTAAGTTATTGCAAATAATAATGAAAAATGAGTTCGAGTAATGATGTGATGATATATTATTTGTTTGGATACTACATAATATTATGAGAGTTTCGAGTAGGTAGAGGTACACGTAGCTTTTTATTTTTCTCATAGGTAGTGATGAAAAATAGTATGTGTCATTCGGGGCCAAAATATTTTGTCCTCGGGCGGCGTATATTGAATTCCTCGCAAAGGTCAGGATTCTACTTTAGAATCCTTCACTTTCCTCTGAATTCAAAATAACGCCCTCGCGGGACAAAAAATATCACTTTGGCCCCATATAACACAAATAACTATTTTATATGACCTGAGGTGAAAAAACAAGTAATTACCCCAGCCAATATGGTATGATTGCCCCTATATTCGGCGCTTTTGTGACCGACATGACATCACCAATGCCGGTTAAAGGACACAAAAGTTAAGATTATTAGCCAATGTATGGGTCATGTGAACTGCAATGATAAAATAAAATAAATAAATATAACGTCACGACTTTTATCCTCTTTCGGGGGTAGTCAGAGGCTTGAGTGGCCGTACACCACCACATTGTGGAGGTATTAACAACTCAAAGCCCACGTTTCACCAGATAGTCAGAACCCAACGTGACAGGTGGTGAACCTTGTCGCCGTGTATACAGGAACTGACTATTACCTAATCCTGAGGGATAGGTAGGTTACCTCACGATGTTTTTCCTCACCGTCAGCGAACTGTAAATTATGCACATAGATGAAAATTCATCCATTGGTGCATGCCCCACCGGGGATCGAACCTGGGACCTTCAGATTGCTAGCCCAACGTGTTCGCCCCTAGGCTACCGTCGCTTAATAAATGAATAAATAAAAATATAAAATAGTTGCGTGCAATACCAAAGGCATCGCTCGCACGGTGCCGAATTGAAGGGGGTTGGGCTTCCGGCTCTCTCACTCATCGTACGGTGGACAGCTGTAATAGCTACGTTACGCTGACCTTTTGTGAGAGGGTGGTACTAAAAGGTGGTACTATAAAAATCTAATAGTGTTTTTGTTTTTTTTTTACAATTTTGTATAAGCCTTACCATTTGCGAGATTTATACTCTTACCCCCTTATTCATAGAAAGTTATGATCGACTTGCAGTGGAATTACAGAACACATTTGTTCCTAAAAATGCTTTTCAAACCCATTGTAAACTGGCTAAAATCTCTATGAATAAGGGGGTTTAAGTTTAAGCAATGTGTAGGTAAATCCTAGCCTAGTTATTGCAATGGCTACGGAACCGTACATTGAGTAATGAGCATTTTATTACCATGATGTATGTTATGTATATTGCCATTTGTAATAATATATAAATATTATTGTTTAGCTCTTCACGAGGTTAAGGACCGACCGACCGGAGTTATTGAGGAAGGTCATACCAGTAACTGGTGACCTCACCCTACCTAATCTCGGTATTAAGCTGGAAGATGAACAGGAACTTATAAATAAGGTAATCTAATATAGTATGTACACTAATAACACTTGGTATCAGCTCAAAGGGCCAAAAAAAAAAAAAAAACACTTGGTATTCACGTGTTCCTTGAACGCAGTTCGATAGGACTGCAACTCAAACGTTTACGCAACGAAAAACGGTTACTCAACGACTTGTTGCCATGATAAAAAGTAAACTTGCAACGATTATTCGGTTACTATTCGGTATTCGGCCTAATCGGCTACTTTTATGCTATTCGGCCGAATACCGAATAATAATAATAATAATAATATCCTGGGACATTTTTACACACGGTTACCTGATCCCAAAGTAAGCAGAGCTTGTACTATGGAAACCAGATAACTGATATTACTACATATACTACTTTTTCATTTGTAAATACATACTTAATATACATATACACCCAGACTCCGGACATTCAGACATGTTCATGCACACAAATGCATGTCCCGGGTAGGAATCGAACCTACGACCTGCAGCGTGAAAGGCGCCTCCGCGCCAACCACGCTAACGGGCCCGTCAAAATACCTACATACTATTCGGTCGAATACCGAATACTTAGGAATATATTGTTTTATTGAGATACATGGTACAATTAAATAAAATATTGATTTATTTTTATATTTCTCTGGAGGGATGGATGGGAGCGGCGGCTAATAGAGACATGTGGAGTGTATTAGGGAAGACCTTTGCCCAGCAGTGGGATAATGTAGGCTAAAAATATATAAAAAAACTTCTTATAATTATTATTACAGTAGTCACAGGTTTATAATCAACTTCTTTAATACAAAATTTAACAATAAAAAAACACCAATGAAATAAATGTCATTGTCTATGCATTTGAATTGTTCATGGAATTACCATCGTAATCAAAATTTAGAAGGGGAGAATTTCAAAATGGCGGGGGGTTGGTTCTGATTTTTTTTACTCGGGGTTTTTTATTGTTATAATTATATTTAAGTTGATTTTAAACATTGTATCGTATCGTATATTCCATTACTTGACATTGGGAGAACCATATTGGGCTTGACCCAATGGAAAGAGGCCATTAATAAAATAAAATAAAATAATAAAATTTAGAAGCGATAGATTATAATGCAGAAATACCAATTTTTGTGCATTTTCGCGAAGTAGTTACTTAAGTAACTCAAGTAAGTTCTCCTTTTTCCTCGTAGACCATCCCAGCTTCAGGGAAAGGACGACGCTCTGAATAAACACTAATTCCTTCCCTTCCTTCCACACACTGGCCGAATACTTTTGCCGAATATTCGGCTATTCGGCCAGGAAGCTCGCCGAATATTCGGTATTCGGCGTATGGCCGAATATACTATTCGTTGCAATATTCGTTGAATATACTATTAGTCTAATAAAAAGGCTATCAACGACTATGGTCGGTACGATATCGTTACGTTTTTTATTACGTGAATCGGGCTACTGGTGAAGGTCGCGGGAATCCGCTGGATGCGGGCAGCGCAAGACCGGTCATTGTGGCGAACCTTGAGGGAGGCCTATGTCCAGCAGTGGACGTCTTTCGGGCGAGATGATGATTAAAAAAAAAACATTTTTTTCAGGTATCAGTGGTAATCCATTCAGCAGCCACGGTGAGGTTCAATGAACCTCTCCCTGTGGCCATGAAAGTCAACTACGAGGGCACAGTGAAGGTCTTAAATGTGTGCAAACGTATGGACAACATTGAGGTATGAGCTTATTATGATATTATGGGCAAAAGAAAATAATGGCCGGTTTGCTATGGATTTAAGACGATACAAGAAAAAAATGAATTTTAGTTTCGGGGTGTGGCTAGCGTCGCGTGAGCTGCCGAAGGATATATCCCTCTCGCTTAGCTAGGACAGAACAGCTATGGAGTAGACTATAGTATAGTTATTTTTTGAAGGAACAATATTGTTTAATTCGTACAATTAAAATAATATGTCCCAGTGCACCTTTTAAAATAGATGAAATGGATGAAAATATTCAAATATATTTTTTTCGTTTTATATGGGATTTTTATGTCGAGTGTATTTGAAAAAAATAATTTAATTTCTATGTTGTTTTTATTGCTGAAGACAAAGTAAGTCAAAAGAAGACAAACGATACCTACAATATGCTGATAGATACGTATAACAATATTTCGATCGTATAATAGCCTATAACCAGCGGACGATCCAGACGCGTCCAACGATACCTCATTAGTCAAATTATTATGATAAAAATAGTTTGGACGTTATACGGGAGCAGATGAACATACATACATATCGGTCAAAATCATAACCCTCCGCCCACCGTAGTCGGGTAAAAATGTACATACTCTGTGTCAGTGACTGACTGCCGGATATGAGTATCTTTTTCATGTTTCGTAGGCAAAGGAATACTTTGGTACTTAACTTCGATGCCGATCATGAAGTCATCAGCGGTGTCATAATATTTTTTTTTACCATATCGACGCTTGAAAGTCAAAAGGTAACAAGCGCCATAATAGCAACTTTACAGGAGAGCCGTTTAAAGTTTTAAAATTCGGAAAAAAAATCATAACTTTTTACTCGATAGACCTTTTTAGATAAAACCAAAAGCAGAAAACCTACAAAAACATGCTTTATCTACTCAAACAAATATTTAATAAATAGGCCCCTTAGTTTCTGAGATAGTGGCTCATAAGCTCTAAAAACATGACAAGGCGGCAGGTAGAAAAGGAGCAAGCGACAGGACTAAATTTTTTTAATCGAAACAAAAAGACATAAACTACAATAAAAAAATAAACACGATTAGACAAAACAGGTTAAGTAACTTTTTTCTCAAAACAAATGCAAGTAGAAATGTTGCATACGACCCACTGAGATTTTCTAATAAAAGACAAAACAGCTTAAGTAAAAGTTTATCATTGTCAATTTCCGAGCAGAAATATCTTAAACGAGACAAAAAAGTAAAGTAATGTATTGCAAAACGTTATAAACGGCACTTTTTTATTCATTATAGCGAGGCAAAACCGTAAACATGACAACACTAACGGATATGCCGCTTTAAATTTCAATACACATAGCCTTAAATTTTAAAATAATGGTAAAAGATCATGCAAAATTGATTATAAAATTAGTGTGTGTTCTACACTTTAAGGTAAGTATCTATTTTATTTATTATAAGTACACCTTGAATGTGTTTATTGAAATTTCCTACTGTTCTTTTAACGCGAACGACAACTTAATGTTAATAATAACTACCACAATCGCTGAGGAGCGTAGTCGGCAGTTGTTGGATATCGTTGGCAGTCTTGTGAAAGAGCTCTTTGTAGAGAAACAGTATTTAAAATAACAAGAAATATAATCAACTTATAAAATCTGCCGTGTGGTGCCGGCTTAGAATAGCACCAACCCATCTCATTCCTTGGGTGCCGTAAGAGGCGACTAAGGGATTCACCGGAGGATGGGCCAGCAGCGTCCTCCGAGTACGTATTTTACCTACTGCGATCGCCAACCCATCTGCCAAGCGTGGCGATTATGGCAAAACCCCCCAATGAAACGGACAAACAGGAACCGACCCCCAGTCCCCGGCAGCCTCGCTAGCTAGTCCTGGCCATGGTAGCGGCTATGGTAACGGCGGGGGAGAGGGGCTTTTAAGAATTTCCGGCAGGACGGCTACCATATAAACCGATGATTGGACCTGGCAACATTTAACACGCGTACACTGAGGACCGACGAGAAGATCATTGAGGTCGAGGAAAAATTTAGTAGGGCACGGTGGGACGTCATCGGATTATCTGAAGTCCGAAGAGGGGGGAGGACTCGATAATTCAGAAATCTCGTAACCTGCTCTATTTCCGAGAGGGCGACCAGCAGTCCTAGGGGGTCTCGGGTTTATCGTCGTCGTAGAGTTTGTCAACTAGGGTGGCGGCGTATCTTGTTCTCCGAATAACCCAACTGTATTCGTTAAAAGTAGTTCAGGTGTACGCTCCGACATTGGCATATTCAGACAACGAAGTGGAAACTATGTATGAGGATATCTCTAGAGCCATGCATAGTTCCAAAACTTACTTTACCGTTGTCATGGTTGACTTCAACGCGAAACTGGAAAAATGAGACGGTGATGAGCTGCGAGTTGGGCAATTTGGAGTTGGACGGCGTAACCACCGGGGCCACCAGCTGGCGGGCTTCATGGAGAAGGAGGGACTCTTTATGATGAACTCCGTCTTCAGGAAGTGTGAGCACAGGAGGTGGACCTGGATGAGCCCCGACGGTGCAACATAAAACGAGATAGACTCCATCATGTCGACGAAGAAGCAAGTATTCAATGATGTATCGGTGATCAACGCGGTCAAAACCGGTAGTGATCACCGACTGGTAAGATGCACATTTAATCTCAATATAAAACTTGAAAGATCTTGACTGATGAAGTCTACGCACCGGCCAGCACCAACCCAGATCCAAAACGCCGAGAGCTTTCAGCTGGAATTTCAATACCGATACGATGTCCTAGAGAGTAACGTGGACGATTATAACGACGGGTTCGTGGATGCAAGGCCCGTGGTACAAAATCTCTGAGGAAGGAGAGGAGTGAAATGATACTGCAGTCTTCAGATGACGCGTTTAAATACCGGCAGCTCAATAGACAGATCTCGAAGACCTTGTCACGTGACTTCCGCCAATTTAATACCGAAGGTATTAAAGAGGCTATCGAGCGGAACAAAAGCTCCAAAGTGTACGCTAGAAATCTGTCTATTGGGAAAAGTAAGCTAATGAAACTGAAGATCGATGACGGCAGAATTGTTTCATCCAAACGACAGCTTTTGAGGGAAGTCGAAGAACACACACACACATACACAGTTCTATAAACAGTTATACACGTGTCAATACGGGCACCCGTTACAAACCTGACGAACGACCCAAGAGCTAGACCAACCCGACACTATACCCAAGACATCCGAACGTCAGCTTGTGAGCTTGTGCGCGTGAGATGAGTATGGCTCTTAAACTGCTTAAAAACGACAAGGCACCGGGTGATGATGGAATAACGGCTGAGCTCCTGAAGGCGGGTGTAAAACCGGTGCTAAAGGCCCTACAGAAGCTGTTCGGTTCTGTCATATTCGAGGGAAAAACGTCGCAGGCATGGAGCGAAGGTGTGGTGGTTCTTTCAAAAGGGCGATAACGCTCTGCTAAATAATTATAGACCCATTTCACTTCTGAGCCATGTCTACAAGCTGTTTTCGAGGGTCATAACGAACCGTCTCGCACGCAAGTTCGACGACCTCCAGCCTCCCAAACAAGCCGACTTCCAAAAAGGCTATAGTACCGTAGACCACATACTTACATACGCTGTAACAAGATATTATAGAAGACCGAGGAGTATAACCTGCCCCTTTGCTTAGCGTTTGGGGACAACGAGAAAGCCTTCGATTCGGTCGAGATGAGCTGTATTGCAGTCTCTTCAGCGATGCCAAGTGGATTACCGGTACATCGAAGTTTTGAAATGTTTGTATGAAAATGCCGCTATGTGAATCCGATTACAGGACCAGAACTCGAAACTTATCCGGTTGCAGCAATGTGTGATACAGGGAGACGTTATCTCTCCGAAACTGTTCACCGCTGCACTGAAAAACGTTTTCAAGGTTCTGGACTGGGCTGGACATCAACATAAACGGCGAGTACTCACCTTCGGTTTGCCGACAACATAGTGGTCATGGCTGAGACTATGGAAAACCTCAATACCATGCTCGATGGCCTCAGTAGAGCCTCCGAACGAGTTGGTCTTAAAATGAACATGGACAAGACGAATTGATCTTCGTCAAATATCGATTTTCCGTGTTTTACCCACTCCCGTGAAGATCGGAGACTACGCTTAAAGTTGTCTGGGACAAACTATCCAGTTAGGTAGGTCCAACTTCGAGAAAAAGGTCAATCTACGAATCCGACTCGGTTGGGCAGCGTTCGGGAAGCTATGCAATATCTTCCCGTCCGAAATACCGCAGTGTCTCAAGACGAAAGTCTTCGACCAGTGTGTGTTGCCAGTGATGACCTATGGATCTGAGACATGGCCGCTCACAATGGGCCTCATAAAAAGCTCAAAGTCACTCAAGGGGCAATAGAGAGGGCTATGCTCGGAGATTCCTTGGGAGATCAACTCAGGAATGAGGAGATACGCAGAAGCAGAAGAATCAAGGTAGCCGACATAGCCCGCAGGATTGCCAAACTTAAGCGGCAGTGGGCAGGGCACATTACTCGTAGAACGGATGGCCGAGGGCCGAAAAGTTCTCGAGTGGCAGCCGCGCACCGGAAAGCGTAGGGTGGGTCCCGCAACGTGGACCGACGATCTGGTGAAGGTGGCAGTAATACGCTGGATGCGGGCAGCGCAAGACAGGTGTGGCGAAACTTAGCGAAGGCCTATGTCCAGCTGTTGACGTCTTTCGGCTGAGATGATGATGATGAAAAATCTCTATTCATTAACTTCATAAACTTTTCATTCATTTCAATTCATTTGTCGTTCACAAAAATGGCACTGACATTTAGACTAATATTAGACATCAACGCAGTAATTACTATCATTGCACGCAGTTATTTAAAATAGGATAAACGACATTCAACTTGGATTTTTTGACTAAATTCTCATTTCTCGTATTCGGTAGAAACAGCACAAGCAACATCAATTTTATTTCAACAACGAGGCAAAAAGGGATAAACGCCAAAATATTATTTTTTGTTTCCAGGCAAAAACGGATCAAGCAACATTGCATTAGTTTTTAAGTTAAAGCAAAACAGCCTAAACTCCTTTTTTGATTTTATTCCGAAAAGGCAAAACGCAATAAGTGGTTAAATGGTATTCTGGTTTAACAGGTAGAAAAGAAGTAAACGCAGTTTGTGGTATGAAGACCTTCAGGCAAAACTACTTAAAGACCATGCATATGAAAATATTGAAAAGCAGAATGCACTAAACGCCGAAGTGCATTGCTTTTTTGTTTTTTTGTGTAGGCGTAAACAACAATTCCCCGATGTGAGAAAATTATGTGTCACTTGATACCTTTTGATACCTCTTTTTGCTAAAATCACATCAGGCATAAGTGACATCAAAATGCTCCTATCGGAATGAAACCCGGTTCATTCGACGCAGAAAAAAAAACTGAGTATGACCTCATACTTAACTCATTTTCGACCAAAGTGGCGCTTGTGACCTTTTGCCTTTCAAGCGTCGATATATATACGGTCGAATTGAGAAACCTCCTCCTTTCTTGAAGTCGGTTTAAAAAGTAGCCTATGTTCTCCGCCAAGACCCAGTCTATCTCCATACCAAAATTCATCAACATTGGTTCAGCGGTTTAGCCGTGAAAAGGTAACAGACAGAGTTACTTTCGTTTATAATATAATAGATTGAATAGGACGGACAAACATTTTCCTATCCATATCTGTAATGTTATTATTACGATAATTTATTGATGTATGATATATTTATTACTTGCCCATCCATACCTACAACAAACGCAATAAAGCGACTCCATTGTTTTGACAAGCAATGTATTCCCACTGTCGGCCCAAGACCATGCTGCAAGTATATAACAGTAAGCGAAATAGGGAGTTTTTACAGAAATGACACGAATAACTATGAAATGACAAGAGATGACACAAAATGACAAGAGATGACACAAAATGACAAGAGATGAAAAGAAATTACACAAGACAAGGAAAAGCAAACGAAAATCACGCTGCAGTGCAGGTCGTAGGTTCGATTCCTGCCCAGGACATGCATTTGTGTGCATGAACATGTCCGCATGTCCCGAGTCTAGGTGTAATTAAGTGTATATTTAGTTTGTATTTACAAACAAAAAGTAGTATATGTAGTAATATCAGTTATCTGGTTTCCATAGTACAAGCTCTGCTTAGTTTGGGATCAGGTAGTCATGTGTAAAAGAATTTCCAAGGATATTTATTTATTTATCATAGGCGTCGGCGGACTGTAAATACTGTACTGTACCTGTAATGTGGCACGACCGTAATATTTTTTCGTAATATTTTTTAAAAAATCCTTCACAGGTCCGACGTCGAACAAGTCCGAGCGGACACTGACAATACAAAGTTAGAGAGAGACATGGTTAGTTCAAGTACTTAAAATGTGAGATGGCGATATTGTGCGCGCGCTCGGAAATAAACAACGTAAGCGCCAAACCACATTTACTTGAATTAAAAAAAAACTACTTCATGAATTAAAATATGGTTGAAGGGTAGTTTAGATATCATTATTTGCTATGTTTTAGAAATAATTTCGTGATCTAAATCGTAAAAACATCGTGGTAGCAAGGAAAATTGTAAATAATTAGAGCTCATTTCATAAATTTTTTTTATCGAGAAAATTTCATCAAATCGTGATTTGGATTTAAAGATACTCAAGATAATATAGTCAAAAATCATACATCTAAATATAAGATTCCTAGTCCACATACTTACTTAAAGAAACAGTAGAATAGAAAATCAACCAAATTTCGAACCCTCCTCTTAACGAAATAGTTACGAAACCTTAAAGCAGAGTTGGGCAAAAATTAAATACAATTAAATTTAAATGTCACAATCAAACATTTATTGTGATTGATTTGTTTGCGATTGACAAACAAATTACAAGTAATTATTAATTGTGACAATTAAATTCAGTTATAATTATTTTTTGCCATAACTCTGTCTCAATATATTTAAATCATGTCTGTTACGCCAGCACCACGGTTTTTTCCTGCTGGTCCAATCAAAATTTGAATGACACAGATAATCAGTGCTCGATCTCGTGTAATTGTACCGAAAATTTTAAGTGCCTCTAGCCGGTTTGGAGTTATTCACGAATTCATTTTGGAAATATTTGGTGCTGGGGTAACGTTACGCCAGCACCACGGGTTTTTCCTAATGAACCCAGCTAGAACGATAATCAAATTTAAAAAAAAAACGTTATCTTTAGTAAGCTATTAAGTATGTGGTTTGGTAGGTATGTATAAAATTTAATCATAAATTACCAAATAGGTACAGTCAATCCCCTGAAGTTTAATGTAATATATTTTATATACCTAGCATATTTCATCAACAATTTTGTGCAAACTCGTCTTTTGGAGCTCTAAGGCTCGAATTAATAAATTCATCTCAAAGTTTTTTGACAGATGTTCCATACATTAAACGTCAAAACTGCATCTTAAGATTGATTTCAACTTTACGATGCATTTATTAATACGAGTAATGTAGTTAGTAAGGCAACACCCTAATATGTAACTAATTGATGGAATCAGGCGTAACTTTGCGGAAATCCATTGTTAAACAATTATAGAGAGGGACCCACCACTCACCCTCGGAATTGTCAACCTCCAATATTATAAACCAAATGAATTGATCGATAATTAGGGTCCATGACTCATGACAGACATACTCTCGACTGACAGGGTGTTAGGTCTTGTTGGCTTCTTCTATTATCGATCAATTCATTTGGTTTATAATATTGGAGGTTGACAATTCCGAGGGTGAGTGGTGGGTCCCTCTCTATAATTGTTTATTATGCAACTGTTTTAAGGTCTTCGTGTACATATCCAGTGCATATGCGCACACGCAAGAACAGACAATAGAAGAAGTTATATACCCTCCTCCGGCGCAAGTGAGCGATGTTTATAAATTCATTGAAAAACATGGTAATGATGAAAAGGAAACCATGAAATTCATAGGTCAGTATGTTCTTAAAACGCCGTCAACTCTTTGAAGTCTATGAAGGTTCTGAAGCAAACAAATTTTCAAAAGGTTTAGCGTCTGCCCATTTTTTTTTATAGGACTACGGTGGCAAAAAAGCGAACGGCCCGCCTGATGTTAAGCAGTTACCGTAGCCTATAGTTGCTTACAATACCAAAGGCATTGCTCGCACATTGCCGACCTGAAGGGGAGTGGGATGGAGGGAGGGGGAGGGGGGTGGGCTTACGGCTCTCTCACTCATCGTACGTAATGCAGCTGTAATAGCTGCTTTACGCCGATCTTCTGTGAGAGGGTGCTACTACCCCGGTCGAGCCAGCCCGTTTATGAGCTGCAGTAAATTGGCTACAGCTTGGCTCTATCACCTGGAAAATGGTTTCGCAAGGGACAATTGATAAGAGACTCGTGGATTCGTGTGCCTTTCTATAAGTACGTTTTTTTATACTTGTCCTATTTGGTAAGCAAAGATGGCGTCCAGCGGGGCGATTGCGTAACTTTTTGTCAATGTTTTAATTGGTTTCGTATATAATTGACACAGGATGAACGAAACCAATTGAAACACGGACAAAAAAGTTACGCAATCGCCCCGCTGGACGCCATCTTTGCTTACCAAATAGGACAAGTATAAAAAAACGTACTATAGACAATCAAATGATAAACTACAGGCATGATGGTGTATAACTACTGACTGATTACAGATGGTCGTCCCAATACATATACATTTACAAAAGCACTAACTGAGAGCTACATCGCCGGGAACCACGGCCATGTTCCTGCAATTATTATCAGACCGTCTGCAGGTAACACAGAGTAAAGACTAAAGAAAGAGGTGCCCTTATTAGATATTTGTATGAAACAAAACGTGGTCATTGTTTTTTCATTTTCATTTTACTATTTACCGGTAAATAGTTGAACTACTCGCTTCGTTTAATGTCAATGTTAGTACTAGGCCGACCACTCGGCCGACTTGCTTAGGGCCAGTCCCCTTAGTAACTGGTCCATGGCAGATAATTATCACAATGTCAGTGCTTCAACAGTATTTAACAGAAGTTAAGCTAGCAAAAAAAAGTACATTAGGGCTGTAGCAGTGGTAGCCGATTGGTTAAGCACGCGTCTTGTGGGCTTAAGGACATGGGTTCAAACCCTGGCTCACACCTCTGGATTTTTCGATATCTATGTGTGAATCATAACTTTAGTATGATTATCACTTGCTTGCGGTGAAGGAAAACATCGTGAGGAAACCTGCATGTCTTTAGACATGTGAAATCCACCAACCCGCACTGGGCCAGCGTGGTGGATTATGGCCTGAATACCCCTCGCATTGAGGGGAGGCCCGTGACCAGCAGTGGGACGTTAAAAGGGCTAAATTAATTATAATTTTAGGGCTGTATCACACCTGGGGACGGGATTGGCGACCGTCGCCAAGTAGTGCTGTCATATTTTGACATAATTCAATACGAATTATTGGCGACGGTAGCCAGCGACGTCGCCGGCCACGTATCCACACAATTGGTATTACCTGTCAAATTCAATACGAATTTGTTGGCGACGGCGGTTGGCGTCCCAGTGAGATAGAGCCCTAAACCCCACACGATGGGGTACCTAAAAATTTTCCATGTAGGGGGAAGTACCTACCTTAAAAAGTTACATCATACATAGGTCCTAGACGCATGTCTGTATCCCACGGGGGTAGACAAAGACTGTTGATTGCCACATTCTACGATTTTAACACACCTGTTTTGCTTCTGTAGCGATTGTAGCCTAGGGGTGAACAGGTTGGGCTAACAATCAGAAGGTCCCAGGTTCGATCCCCGGTGGGGCATGCACCAATGGATGAATTTTCATCTATGTGCATAATTTACAGTTCGCTGACGGTGAGGGAAAACATCGTGAGGAAACCTACCTATCCCTCGGGATTAGGTAATAGTCAGTTCCTGTATACACGGCGACACGGTTCACCACCTGTCACGTTGGGTTCTGACTATCTAGTGAAACGTGGGCTTTGAGTTGGTTAATACTTCCACAATGTGGTGGTGTATGGCCACTCAAGCCTCTGACTACCCCCGAACGGGGATAAAAGTCGTGACGTTACATTACATTACTGTTTTGCTTCCTCCACATTCATACATGTCCTCATGCACAGTCATCGGTTGTGCGCATCTATCAACTCGGCACCCGACCAGCACCGCCTCGCCGCTCGGCGTCCACTCGTTGTCGACAGGTGGTCCGCGGGCGGACGCTGCTTTTACACCATAAACGTCACGTGATCAACCAGTGGACCACACGTGGTCAACGAGTGAACGCCGCGTGGTCAGCGCGTGGTCCACTTATTTCCGGTTCAGTTAGTGGACGCCGAACGACGAGGCGGTGCTGGTCGGGTGCCGAGTTGATAGATGAGTGCCATCCTTTAATCTGGTCGTGAAAAGTTCTCCTCGTGCACCCTCTTCCGACGCGTCCACTTAGCGCCACCATACACGCGACTGCACACGACAGCTCTAGAGCTGTTGGTTGTAGTCGACAGCTCGCGACTGCAAGGCGTCAAGCAGACGGCGGGCTGTTGACTGCAACCAACAGCTTTTTTTTTTATTGGACTGCGGTGGCAAAAAAGCGTACGGCCCGCCTGATGTTAAGCAGATACCGTAGCCTATAGATGCTTACAATACCAAAGGCATTGCTCGCACATTGCCGACCTGAAGGGGAGTGGGATGGAGGGAGGGGGAGGGGGGGTGGGCTTACGGCTCTCTCACTCATCGTACGAAACGCAGCTGTAATAGCTGCTTTACGCCGATCTTCTGTGAGAGGGTGGTAGTACCCCGGTCGAGCCAGCCCGTTTATGAGCTGCAGTCAATTGGCTACAGCTTGGCTCTACCACCTGGCTCTACCACCAGCTCTAGAGCTGTCGTGTGCAGTCGTGTGTATGGCGGCGGTTACTTTCGTACCGTATACCTCTCTTGTCAGTCGACTTTCAACCCATTCTCTCTACGTGGCCAATCTTAGCATACTCTTCTCAATCTACCACATCATTGATCTTTATAAAATTTAATATTTTTGGCGAGCGACTGTAGCCTAGGGGTGAACAGGTTGGGCTAACAATCAGAAGATCCCAGGTTCGATCCCCGGTGGGGCATGCACCAATGGATGAATTTTCATCTATGTGCATAATTTACAGTTCGCTGACGGTGAGGGAAAACATCGTGAGGAAACCTACCTATTCCTCGAGATTAGGTAATAGTCAGTTCCTGTATACACGGCGACACGGTTCACCACCTGTCACGTTGGGTTCTGACTATCTAGTGAAACGTGGGCTTTGAGTTGGTTAATACCTCCACAATGTGGTGGTGTATGGCCACTCAAGCCTCTGACTACCCCCGAACGGGGATAAAAGTCGTGACGTTACATTACATTTTTACATATTTTTGGAATTGAGATCTACTGCAGACGTTTCAATTTCTAGTAACGGCTATCAAAGATGGACACATGAAAGGTTGGCTGGACAACTGGTTCGGCCCTACAAGGACATATAACGACGTCAGTAGAGGTTGGAACCGTGTCACCTTGGCCAAAAGTACTGGAGTGATGGACCTTATTCCTGTGGACTATGTGTGTAACCTATGCATTGTAGCTGCTGCTAGGTGCAATAAGTAAGTTTAGTGTTTAGTTTTACACTAAGCGCCGCCATACACGGACTGCTTGTCGACAGCTGTAGAGCAGTTGGTTGCAGTCGACCGCACAGTTCCAATACAAAATTGACATTCACCATACACGGACCGCTCAAGCAGTCGGCGGGCGGTCGATGCGGTCGACTGCAACCAACTGCTCTAGAGCTATCGACAAGCAGTCCGTGTTTGGAGGCGCTAACTCGTATTAATAAATGTATCTCAAAGTTGAGATCAATCTTAAAATGCATAGCGCCTACTCTGTTTCAAACGAAAACGAAATTTCGGACGAAATTCGCGTATTTCCTACTACGTTTCTCATTGATTCCGACATTTCTTACGAACGAAAATTGTTAGACGTTTAGATTCGACGACGACGAAGGCGTCAAACAATTTTCGTTCGTAAGAAATGTCGGAATCAATGAGAAACGTAGTAGGAAATACGCGAATTTCGTCCGAAATTTCGTTTTCGTTTGAAACAGAGTAGGCTCTCAGTTTCGTTCGTTTAATGTATGTAACTTCTGTCAAAAACAGCATCTTAAGATCGATATCAACTTTGAGATGCATTTATTCATACGAGCCTTACCTACTAGTATTTAACCGTAAGGGGGCGTTCATAAATTACGTGATGTGTTTTTTGAGATTTTCCGACGCCCTCTCCCCCCCTTGGTGAGATGTCGTGAGATTTTGCTCGACCCCCTCCCTCACGTGAGATTTTTCAAAAGCTATATTTTAGAGGAGAAACATGTTTTACTTAAGTAATTTACCAAAAAAAAACTTAATTTAACCCAGTTTTCTTGCAATTTTACACTGTTTCTTGCGGTAAAAAAAAAAACCCCCCTCTCCCCCGCGTGAGATTTGGTGAGATTTTGCTCGACCCCCTCCCCCCCCCCCATAAATGCCTCACGTAATTTATGGACGCCCCCTTACCTCCATACAGAATTGAATAGCTTTATCTGTTTTCGCTGCTGACCACAGAGGAGCTGTCATGTTATATTCATGTGTCTGATTCATATCATAAACCAATAATCTATAGACATCGCATAGCCGGACACCCCCGCACGTCTAACATACAGTCCGTTCACAATTATTTTACCTCTGACATTTGCCTTAATTATTTATTTTTGTTAAAAATAGTCGATATTAGGTTTTTATTCGGGTCGGAGTCTGGGTGTATATGTATATTAAGTATGTATTTACAAATAAAAAAATAGTATATGTAGTAATATCAGTTATCTGGTTTCCATAATACAAGCTCTGCTTAGTTTGGGATCAGGTAACCGTGTGTACAAAAAATGTCCCAGGATATTTTTTATTTTTATTTCTTATTATTAGTCATGTAGCCTGTGGAATAAAGCCTAATCTACAGTTCATGGTCTCAAAGGCCACGTTTAAAGGATGACTTTGCGTTTTACAGAAATAAAATGAGGAACGTCAGAGGTAAAATAACTTTGAACGGACAGTATGCATTAGGTACCACTGCATTGTGTCAACCAAATGCTTTGATTGGTCCTTCAAGGCTAAATTTGACGATTCCATTTTCATACAACAGTGGTCGTAAGTGGCGTCTGGACTTATTGGTCTGTATACTTTTTAAAATCCATTTCAGATCGACGGCTACTCAAGTTTTGAATTGCTGCACCAGCTCGGAAAATCCTATCACTACATCTGATGCTTATAGATTTATGATCAACGAAACATATCGGAGTGGGCAATGTAAGTTTTTTTTAAACCTGTGTCATCCTACTGCTGGGCAAAGTAACTTCATGTAACTAGGCGTGAGCGTTATTTCACGTCACCGGTTACATTAACTGGTTACGAGCTAATTCACCGAATCACTGTTTACGCGATGAAAGAGTAGCTGATGATTTTTGTAACAGGTTATTTAGCTGTAGCCCGAACTACATCAAAGGTAGGGTTGCCAACCATACTTTATAATAAAGTATTCTACTTTATTTTTGATAAATTTACTTTATACTTTTACATAAAAATAAAGTATGTGAAAATACTTTATTTCCAATCATTACTGTGGTGCGTAAAATGAAACACTTGTATGGATAATTACTGGACTATTACCCGTTCCTATCGGCGAAATTGTATGAAAATACCTAGTTCTTGTTTGTTTTCATTTAAAGAATTTAAATGACGAGTAACTCTCATAGTGATACATCAATCACTCCCACAAAAAAGCTAAAATAATTAAATCAAAAATCTTACAAAAATATAAATCCGAATGCGAAAAACAATACGACTGGTTAACAAGTAATTCTCAAAACAAAAAACATGTCTTCAAGATAAGAAATAAATAACATTTTGAAAAATACTTTTTTTTCTCCCAAATACTTTATTTTTGCCCTACTTAAAGATGTGATACTTTATTTTCCTCAATAATAGTTGGCAACCCTAATCATAGGTATCATGTCACCGGTCACCCATAGCATCTATCGCTAGATAGCTTTTGGTATCTAAAAGTAACCAGTAACAATGTTTGTATTTTTGTATACAAGAAGCTAGTAGTGACGAAAACCATAGGGTTACAAAAATAACCAGTTACAAAAATCACCTATTAAATAACCGGTGACGCCCTCTACGTAACCGGTTACGTTACGTTTCGTGAAAATAATGTAAGGACACACGTCTACATGTAACAGTTCTTATTACTGTCGCAGCACATTGAATACTACTCCACCAAGCCAACTAGGCACTCGGATGGAATGCAGCTTCCCCGCCCGCATTCCGCCCGCACACCCGCCCAGGCTTGCGGCTTCCCGCCCGCACACCGCCACCGCCTTGATGTACGGGTGACGTCACATTTGACAGGCGCCTAGTTAGTTAGGTGGAGTATTACATTGGTAGCTGTCAGATGTACTGAAATAAGCCGACTTCGGCGTACCTAGTATCAGTTGCCGCATTTTATAAGTGCGCATGCTCTAGTTGGAGCGACCTCGCGGAAACCGAAATTAATCTATGGAAATGTTTGGTCACCCATTCTATTGTTTCAGACGAAGCGCCATACCCTTTTAGTATCTTTACACAATCCAGAACAGCTCTGAAGATCTTGACAGTCATTTTGCAAATAGCTCCTGCGTACATAGCAGACTTCTTCTTACGAATGAGAGGGAAAACACCTAAGTAAGTAGAATTCAATCATGCCTGTGTAGGTATCTTGTTGTATTTCATTTATTACTGTGGCGAACTGATTTATTCCGTCTTGGACTGATTGGTGCGTCCAAGATCTCGGTTCAGTCTCGGTGTCGACCATGGACCAATTACTAAGGGGACTGGGTCTAAGCAACTCGGCCGAGTGGTCGGCCTACTAACATCGACATAAAACGAAGCGAGTTCAGCTATTAACCGGTAGATAGATGCCACGCATCCCGGGAAAATGACCACGCGTTGCTTCATAGAGATATCTACTAAGAACGTCTCTTCTAATTAAAATCTCTATGGTATCGACCATTCTCGCCTAAATTTGCGTCTCGGTCTCGTTCTCGACAATTTTTCTTTGAGAATCGAATTAGTTTATGTTAAAGTAGGCTCGCGGTCTTGCTTAGTCGGCTGGTAGTTTTTTTAGACTTTTCTACATTATGTCCCGTGTGGTGCCGGCTTAGAATAGCACCCATCTCAACCCGTAATGGGGCAAATACACTCTCGCGAGTACGCCTTGTGGAGGGCCTCGCGCGAGACGCGCCACTCGGAGGCTACAGGAGTGCTACCCATCCACACTCTCGTTTTATTCAGTGACAGAGTTGGGCACTAATTATTGATTAAATTTTCAATCAATTAAACTTTTAATCGTAATTGTTGCACTCTGCAATTAATTTATTTAGATTAAAGTACATTAATTGTGAGGTTCAATTAAAATCAATTACAATTATTTTTTTTAACTGTGAAAAAATCTATTACAACTAACAATTATTAGCCTCGTACAATAGGTACATGTACACAGATATCTATTTAGGTGGATGCATGTATAGATAAATAGGCATATAGAATTAGATACTACTTCGGTGAATGCGTGTTTAGGTAGGTAGGTATATAGAGCCAGAATCCCAAATCCCCCCTACTCTTCCTCTACCCCTCAACCCCATTCCTATTCCCCCCCTCCACGTAAATAAAAATTGTTAATTGGGAGAATTACAATTAATTAATTGTTAATTGTAAAAAATACAATTAAATAATTTTTAATTGTAAAAATACAATTAATAAAATTTTAATTGTAAAAAATACAATTAATTAATTGTTAATTGTAAAACATACAATTAATTAATTGTTAATTGTAAAAAATACAATTAATAAATTATTAATTGTAAAAAATACAATTAATTAATTATTAATTGTAAAAAATGCAATTAATTAATTGTTAATTGTAAAAATACAATTAATCAATTGTTAATTGGGAATTCTGGAAGTCATAATTACAATTAATTAATTGGAAATTGGAAATTCTGGAAGTCACAATTACAATTAACTAATTGTGACTTCCAAAAATTAACAATAATTAATTGTAAATTTTTAATTGTTCTGAAATTTAATTTTCCCAACACTTGGTTCGCCCGCCTCCCGCCACGCGTCCTTTGACTCCGGTCAAAAAAACCGACACGGAGCGGAGCACGCCGGAGGCGAGGCGAGACATACAAGAGGAGGCGAGCGCGCAATCTACACTCTCGTGCTCGCGTCGCCTCCTCATGCCTCCTAGAGAGTCTGTAGCCGCGGTAAGAGGTCGTAAGAGGCGACTAAGGGATTCGCCGGAGGATGGGCAGCAGCGTCCTCCGAGTACATATTCTATTTACTGCGATCGCCAACCCGTCTCTTAAGCGTGGCGATTATGACAAACCCCCCCCAAATGAAACGTGGCGAACCTTGGGGGAGGTCTATGTCCAGCAGTGGACGTCTTTCGGCGTGATGATGATGATGATGATGATGATGACATTATGTCATTTCTCGGTCTCGGCTGAGATAGTAGTCTCGGCTGAGATAGCTGAGATAGGTTAAGTGGGGGTAGGCATGCACAGCTTTCTATGCTAGTTTTTGTTTATTTTTATTTAAATACCTTATTTTGTTTTTTTTACTCACACTGTGTTAATGCATGCCTGCTCACATAGCGTTACTGTTTGAAAATGTATACAATTATTCTTTTGAAAAGAGTAACCATTGAGTTTCTTGCCGGCTCTTCTCAATGGAAGCAACATTACGAACCGGTGGTAACGCTAAAATATTGTTTATATTGACTATTTACAAATGCTCTAATGAGCTTACATGAAACCTTTTGATATAAAACTAGTCTTGGTCGGACCTTGGTGCGTCCTGGCCGTGTATTACTTTCTATATATGATTTCAGATATGTCAAAATCCAGCTACGAGTGACAAACTTCCGAGACTCTGTTGAATACTTTACACTGCATTCCTGGGTCATGAAGTCGGCTAAAGCACGCGAACTGAGTTCTATCTTATCGCATCACGACAAGGTCAAGTTTCCCTGCGACCCCACCAACATAAAATGGGATGAATATATGGCGGACTATTGTCAAGGCATTAATAAATATTTGGAACCGAAAAATAAAAAATATTGAGTGATATTTGATGTTAAACTGTTGGTTTATCGTGGTAAACTTTATATTATTATAGACTCGACACTCGAAATAAATAAATAAATCCTGGGACATTGTTTACACACGGCTACCTGATCCCAAACTAAGCAGAGCTTGTACTATGGAAATCAGATAACTGACATTACTACATATACTACTTTTTGTTTGTAAATACATACATAATTACACACAGACTCGGGACATACAGACATGTTCATGCAGACAAATGCATGTCCCGGGTAGGAATCGAACTTACGACCTGCAGCGTGAAAGGCGGAATCTAAACCAACCGCCCCAACAACGGGACCGTCAAATAAATATACACGGTCATTAAAAAGAAATAAAAAATACCACTACATCAGTGATTGGAACAAATGTTATAATAACGGAGAAAATCTAAGACATTACCAAGAAAAAGGGAGACGTGACTGTCCAAAATAGTTGGTCTACTAAACTGAGTCCATGGACACAGTACGGCTCAGTCGCTTGCGGACAATAATCTTGAAAACATGTCAATACGGTTCATCTTCTAATAATGTTCTTTTATTTATTTAATAAGTGAATTGTCGAATTGCGAGTGCGATAACACGTGATTTCCGCCGTAGGTATGTTGTGGCGAGCACAAGTTTTGTGATAGCGATGTTACAAGGTGCCATATCTGCTAAAATATAACATCAATGTCGAAAATGAAAGCTGTCAGTAACATTCAGAATCCTGTAGCGAAACATAATTGTGTTAATGTTAGTGACAATTTAATAACGCAGTCCGCAACACGGTTGAGTATTCAACGTTTTAAACGGATTGTTCGAGGTTAATTGTTAGATGAGATTGTTTTTTTTTTTTCAATGTTAATAAAATAATAGCAAGTGATTTAATTGAAACTCATAATTAATGTACTTTAATTCAAATAAATTAAATGCTGAGTGCACTCAAAATTTTAATTGCAATTAAATTTTCAATCAATTAATTTATTCATTGAAAATTTAATCAATTTGTACCCAACTCTGCTTCCGACTATTGTTCTCTAGTACGGTATCACAGTAACATTTTCCACAATGACACCTCAGCTAACAAGCAACAAGGAAAAACAATCGTGCGATCAAAATTAATTTGTTCAAATTAATCTGAATTAATTTACTTTGAAAACGCTAAGCTTCAGTCAAATTAAATTGGAAGTGTCGAGTTAAAATTGATTAAGTTGGTAGGTACCTATTGTTACAATTTTGTTCAAACCATTGATGTACCTATTATTTTAGCAGATATGGTACCTTCAATCACATCAAACTTGTCGTCAGAACACCACTACATATATTCAAACTCACATATCTGTTATCGCACTCGCGATTCGACAATAAATTGAGGTATTTTGATGCGCATTATTCACAAAAAAAAGAGCCGGAATGAGTTCGGAAACGGCCTTTTCATAATTTGGTTTTGGCTCTGGGGCCCTACCACCACCCCTTATAGCAGTATTATTTTAGCCTTACAGCGACTTTTTGTGCAATGACGTACCTTATTGTCATAACAATAAGAAACGTCATTCGCTGTAAGGTTAAAATAATACTGCTATAAGAGGTGGTGGTATAGGCCCTGGTCTGGGTGTCACTGGGATCGCTCACAGTCCACTGTATGATAGTCATATAGTACAAATGTTGCTTAGTTTGGGTCCATACAGTTGATGTGTAAGTCTGGCGATATGTATTTATTATTATAAAATCAAATACGCATTGTGTAGTGTAAGTATTTCATACGCTACTCCCATGGACCAATTACTAAGGGGACTGGGTCTAAGCAACTCGGCCGAGTGGTCGGCCTAGTACTAACATCGACATGAAACGAAGCGAGTAGTTCAGCTATTTACCGGTAGATAGATGCCACGCATCCCGGGAAATATTACCAGGCGTTGTTTCATAGAGATATCTACTAAGAACGTCTCTTCTAATTAAAATCTTTATGACTACTCCACTAAGCCAACTAGATACTCGGGTATAAGTATCAAATATCAAATGAAAAAATCAATTAAAGATTCCGCGATCCGTCCACAACGAAGTAAGTCTGGGCCAATACCTGGGCACTCCTGTAGTAGCTCCCACTACGTAGTCGAAGGACCGCGGAATCATTGACGTATTATCATTTGATCTTTATACCCGAGAGTCTTGTTGGCTTGGTGGCCTAGTAAGTACTTATTATGTAAATGGTAAGCGAAGTCCCGAAATCGTATTAGACCTGTGAGTGCCCCGTGTGGCCCGGCTCATACCTCTAATTGATTTCAATTAAAAACATAGAGTCACGCAGCTACGGAGGAGGTATAATAAATAAATAATAGCGCCAGACTAACACGCCCACTGTATGGATCCAAACTAAGCAATGTACTTGTACTATGACTACCGTACAATGGACTGGGGGCGATCCCAGTGACACCTAGACCAAGGCAAATTACGAAAAGGCCGTTTCAGAAATTTTCCTCTTTTTTGCCACAATATTAATAAGTTCCTATATTCGCAAACTATAATTTAAACACAGGTATAGACTAGCTATTGCCCACAGCTTCGCTAGTATAGATTTGAAAGCTAAATAATTTCACCTTTCGGCATGCATCATTAAATGTGTAACGTCACGACTTTTATCCCCGTTCGGGGGTAGTCAGAGGTTTGAGTGGCCATACACCACCACAGTGTGGAGGTATTAACCAACTCAAAGCCCACGTTTCACTAGATAGTCAGAACACAACGTGACAGGTGGTGAACCGTGTCGCCGTTTATACAGGAACTGACTATTAACTAATCCCGAGGGATAGGTAGGTTTCCTCACGATGTTTACCCTCACCGTCAGCGAACTGTAAATTATGCACATAGATGAAAATTCATCCATTGGTGCATGCCCCACCGGGGATCGAACCTGGGACCTTCTGATTGTTAGCCCAACCTGTTCACCCCTAGGCTACAGTCGCATATTAAAACAACATGAAAATAAAATTGAAAACATTAATGTGACACCAAATAAACCTTTGAACAATACAATCATTGAAATCTAATAATATGAAGATCTCTATTTTTCACGGCACAAAATAGACACAAAAAACCCGTATTATTTTCTTAGTAGTTTGTTCCCAGGGATATAACCAAAATTAATAGATTGTAAAACTGTGCTCACGGGCTATGTGGTACAAATTACCACATCCATATTTTAGTACATCAACGTAAAATGTATTACTAATGTAAGGTACAAACCCAAATTTGATTCAAAGCCTTACGAAGGTCAAAACAGGTAACTATGAATAACACAATGGACCTAAGTAAACAATTGAGCTGAGAGTGTTTAGAACTAAATATGTATCGTTGGCTGGCTGTGGGTGGGGCTTTCTAGCCCCAGACGTAACGCAGGTGTTAGGAGTTTCACCCCTTTGTGTGTCTGTCTGTAGCTACCTCCCATATAGACTGATTTGAACTTTGTTCTTTAAACCAAAAGTTGGTAGACTGACGATTATTTAGCTATGTTTGATCGACTTTAGTTCATCGTTTTTAGATGGCATGGTTATATTATTATAATGTGACTGATTATTTTTACTTTATATTTTACTAGCTGATGCCCGCGGCTTCGCCCGCGTGGATGTCGATTATCGCGACCAAATCAAAGGGTTTAGGCAGCGTTTTCGTTGAAAGCTCCCAGACGGCTTATTTTTTTCCCGACACCTCCAACAAATATCATTATATTTTAGCCAATGTATACTAAAACTTGACAAATTATATACTAAAACCTTCCTCGAGAACCACTCTATCCATTGGTGAAAACAGCATGATGTCTTGTCAAATTGCGAGTGCGATCACTCGCAATTTGACAAGACATTTTGATGCGTGCTATGCAACAGAAGATGAGCCGTATTAGTAATACCTACGGACATGTTTTCAATATTGTTTTCCGCGAACGACTGAGACGTACTATGTCCATGGACTCCTTTTAGTAGGACATACTATTTTGGCCCGACAAGTCTCCCTCTTTTTTGGTAATGTGTTACCCCCCTTAAATCAGCTTCTGTAATGTAAAGTTCAATTAAATTGTAACGACTGTTTGATGTGTTCAACATTTTGTCGTTATTGCTTTAATAACCTGCTATATATGTTGCCATAAATCGTTCTGTAATATCTACCCAACCCTAACGAATTGCCAGTTGCTAATATTTAAAATCGATTTATTGAATTCCATTGTCTTTTTTCACACCGAGGTACATTAGGGATAGGGTTACCACTTCTACTTATGTAATACTAGCTGTGCCCGCGGCTTCGCCCGCGTGGAAATTGATGTTTATGATTAGTCTGTCTTATTCCAGAGCCTACACTATCTGCGTTTCACATTAAAATCAGTTTAGTAGTTATGGAGGACACATACACTTATTTAGCTTTTGCCCGCGACTTCATCGTTTCCAGGATCTCGTTTCCCGGATCCCGTATCTCTGATCCCGGATCCCGGACATCGTATCTCGGATCTCGTTTCCCGGATCACGGATCGCATTTGCGGGATCCCGTATCCCATAATCCTTGATTCCGGATACCAGACCCAATATCCCGGATATCACGTATCCTGGATATCCCGTATCCCTGATACCGGATCCCGTTTGCCGTATATATCACGTATCCCAAAACCGACTTGTATTTTTAAGAAGACATCTAAACACCAATTTTCATACTTAATTCTAACTTCAAAAATGACGAACTCCCATACAAACTTTTATCCCCTATTCTACCAATGTTCATACACCCTGTAATTATTATTATTTTTATTTAAAGAAACCAAAACAACTATTAACTATAAAAAATGACTTAATTTCATCCCCCATTTAAACCCCTTAGGGGTTGAATTTTCAAAAACTCTGATTTAAAAATTTTCCATTTTATAAAAGACACCTAATCACCAATTTTCATACTTCTAACTTGAAAAATGACGAACTTGCATACAAATTTTCATCCCTTATTTAACCCCCTTAGGGGATGAATTTTCAAAAACCCTGAAATTATTTTTTTACATATATTAAAATAAACCTAAACACCAATTTTCACAATTCTAACTTCAACACTGACAAACATCTATGCAAAATAACATACAAACTTTCATCCCCTATTTTACCCCCATAGAGGATGAATTTTCAAAAACGCTGAAATTACTATTTTTATTTTTTTTAAAGTCACCTAATTACAAATTTTCATAATTCTAACTTGAAAAATGACGAACTTGCATACAAACTTTCATCCCTTATTTAACCCCCTTAGGGGATGAATTTTCAAAAACCCTGAAATTATTTTTTTAGATATATAAAAAGAAACCTAAACACCAATTTTCACAGTTCTAACTTCAAAACTGACAAATACCCATGCAAAATAACATTCAAAACTTTCATCCCCCATTTTACCCCCTTAGGGGTTGAATTTTCAAAAACGCTGAAATTACTAATTTTTATTTTTTTAAAGACACCTAATCACAAATTTTCATAATTCTAACTTCAAAATTGACGAACCTACATACAAAGTTTCATCCCCTATGTAACCATCTTAGGTGTTGAAATTTATAGGTATGATTAGCCTATGTCTCTTTCCAGAGTTTACACTACCTACGTTTCAAATTTCATTAAAATCGGTCTAGTAGTTATGGAGATACGTGGTAACAAACATTCACACACACACACACACAGTTACTTTCACATTTATAATATTAGTAGGATAGGAAGTAGGATATTAGACTACTATATTTGGGCTCCTAAAAATATTTAAAACAAATCAACTTTTTTACAATTTATTTGAACAAATCACACAGACCTGCACGTGTTTAGTTTTTATTCCCCTTTTTGTTTTATGCGCTGTTGTTAGGAGACTGTGTGAAATAAAATTAGTCTGTTTCTTTCTTCCTTTACATAAATACATTTTTTTTGTATTTGTGTATTTTCTCGATCTACTTTTAAAACTAATATGCAGCCTAAAAAGTGGCAACCCTAATTAATATTTAGGTACCCAATGAATATAGATGTGAAATTAATTTAACCCTTCGACATCGTTATACCTTTTTAATTTATAAATAATTTTCTTATGCTGTATCTCCAAATCATCAGGATACTGGCCACGCACGGAGTATATTCTGGTACTGACAGCTTATTATAAGTCTTATAAAAATGCTAATTTGTGTATATGTTACTTGAGTATCACTTAACTTCTAGAATTATATCTCGACTTCAGTATCACCTCTCTCGACAGTCAGTTGTTTATTTGACGAAAATAAAAACGAGCATGCAACGTTAATAAATCAAATTACTTTTTTATTCATATAGGCTAATGAACAATCAGAATCTACCACCGGTTAGCAATGCCGCGTCCAATGAGAAGAGCCGGTAAGAAGCTCAACGTATCTATTTTTTAAGTTGACATTAAACTCAATGTGAGTGACAGCTCCACGGACAACACTAGATTTTTTTTATATACCTGAGGTTGCAAACAAGTTTTCGGCCCGCCTGATGTTAAGCAGTTACCGTAGCTAAAGATGCTTACAACACGAAAGGCATTGCTTGCACGTTGCTGACCTGCAGGGGAGACACAGGGAGAGAAAAGGAGAGGTTGTTCTTGCGAGCACTCTCACTCATCGTACAAAACTGCAACTAAAATAGCTACTTTACGCCGATCTCCTGTGAGAGGGTGGTACTACCCCGGTCGAGTGAGCCCGTATTTGAGCTGTAGTCAATTGGCTACAGCTTGACTCTACCACTGTTACTAAACTAATTACTAAAAAATGTATTACCAAACTAATTACTAAAAAAGAATTAAACGTTGTGGTAATGTTGTTTTGCCTCATAAAAGGAGTTAATGTCTACGGTCGCCACGCGCCACAAAGATGACTTGCCTACATTCATTAGAGTTCAAAAGCTTCTTTTATTTCCTGAATAAAATACACTGAAAACGAGAAACTCCTCAAACATAGACTTCCTCTACTCATCTAAAAGTCAAAAACTTATAATTAATTAAACTAGTATCAAGGTGTTCCACTGAATAATTAAAATTGCGACTTCATCCTGTGAATGACGCAGCATCCCTGCCCTACGCTCGTAGCGCTACGCCGCGTCAGTCGACTCGTAGTCTTCGTAGCTACCGCTACGCCGGCAGCGGACTACGCGCTACACCGAAACTTTCGATACGCGAAGTTATTTTTTAAATTAGGAATTTAAGTTATTTTAAGTGAAATGGTTACGTGTGTGGTTTGATTCACGGAGTGTTAAAATTATATTCTTAAGTCTTTGTTTATTATTGTTATTATTTGTTTATTGAATAACAAATAAACTTAAGTGTAGAGACGTGAATAATGAGTTAGTTAACTGAATAACAGTGGTAAACGAAACTAAAATGGTGTGATTTAAACAGTGTTTTGCTATAATGGTAAGTGTAATATTTATCCCCGTACGCGCTATTTTTTTAATTAGGTCCGTAATAACTACTGAAGTCACTGCCACTGAGGCAACTAATTTTATTGCCACAAATGACTAAAAACTAACCCCCACATTTATAAAGATTTTCATTCAGTTTACAATGGTGTTACAAAGCATTTCTAGGTACAAAAGTGATTTGTAATGTCAGTGTAAATTCATAATAACTTTCTATAAATTTGGTAGTAAGTTTAAAGCAAAGATGCCAACATGGGGTTGTCACAACGCGATTAAAAATTGTCACAATAACTAACTACAAAAAAGACGAACTTCTATACAAACTTTCATCCCAAACTTTAGGGGATTAATCCCTTAGGGGATGTATTTTCAAGGATCCTTTCTTTGTCACCTACGTTTTATCAAGGCCTCCAGTGAAAATTTCATGGTTCTAGACCCAGTTGTTGAGGCTGTGTGTTGTGTGTCAGTCAGTTAAAATTGTTTTTTCAAACTCAAACTCAAATTTTTTTAATCATGTATGCTATATGTAGCGTTTATAAATCGTCAAAAAATTATATTTTAGCGTTACCACCGGTTCGTAATGTTGCTTCCATTGAGAAGAGCCGGCAAGAAACTCAATGGTCTCTCTTTTCAAAAGAAAAATAATAATTGTATAGAGTTGTGTTAAGAGTTGAGTTCACCAACACACTAACGGACGGTTACAACTGTAAACGGGCTGTCACCTAAATCAAATAATCGATTATGCTAAGGATACACTAGACACTAGACACTAAAACACTCACCCCCAAATTTATATAAAGTTAGGGCTGTATCACACCTGGCGATGGGTTTGGCGACCATCGCTAAGTAGAGTCCTGTCATATTTTGACATAATTCAATACGAATTATTGGCGACGGTAGCCAGCGACGTCGCCGGCCACGTATCCAAACAATTGGTATTGCCTGTCAAATTCAATACGAATTATTGGCGACGGCAGCCAGCGACGTCGCCGGCCACGTATCCAAACAATTGGTATTACCTGTCAAATTCAATACGAATTCGTTGGCGACGGCGGCTGGCGACGCGCTTGGCGTCCCGGTGATATAGAGGTTATGATCGACTTGTACTGGCATTACAAATCACATTTGTTCGTAAAAATGCTTTTCAAAACGATTGTAAACTGGCGAAAATATACATTTTGAGGGTCAGTGTATACATCGAGTGTCTACGTGTGTCCAACACCGCGACATCATGTTACAGTTGTAGTGGTGGTGTCACTATACTGAGATACACTCAGTGTCTAGAGTATCCTTAAGCGCTGGGTTCCTCTAATAGCGGCGTCGTCATATAACGGCCGTAACTAGAACGTTGACTATGTAAACAAAATGGCGCGGTTTCCTAGACCGCTACCTGTTTACGTAGCCAATGTTCTGGTGCGGCCGTTGTATGATGGCGCCGCTATTGTAGGAACCCATAGCATCAGCATTACTGCTCTAAAGCTATGGTTTCCTTGGAAAGCGGTACCGTAATTTAGCGTCCGTAATATAGCGGTCACATCACTAGAACATTGGCTATGTAAACAACGGTGTCCAATACCACTCTCTAGAAAACCGCACCATTTTGTTTACATACCCAACGTTCTAGTGACGTCATTCACCGCTATATGACGGTACCGCTTTCCGAGGAAACCATAGCTTTACGGACCGTAATGGCCGGCGCACACTTGTGTTGATAAAAACTCCTACGTTTTTCCAGGGTTGTTAGAAAGCGTATTGTTTACACGACTTTTTGTTGTTCTTTCCCGTCTCCGCAGCTGTGTTTGTGTTGGCCTAACGTGTTGCCCTGAGGGCACAAACTTCCAAGAGTAGGATTCTGTGTCAATATTATCATTTGTGTTTGATCTCCGAACGGATTCAAAATTAACTATTCTCAAGCGTTTGCCTTATCAAAGAAAAAAATATTTATGACATTTTAAAAGGGAGGAGTGATAGCCGATCGGTTAAGCACGCGTCTTGGGGGTCCAGGGTTCAAACCCAGGCTCGGACCTTTGGTATTTCTGAAATATACGTGCAAATAATAACTTCAATATAAATACCACTTGCTAACGTATATAACTGCTTAAAGGAAAACATCGTGAGGAAACCTGCATGTCTTAGAAAATTAAAAAAGAATATCGAACGACATGAAATACACCAACCAGCACGGGGCCAGCGTGGTGGATTATGACCTTAATCCCCCTCGCATTGAGGAGAGCCCTGTGCCCAGGAGTGTTAAAACGGCATATATTTTATTTATAATTTATTTGAAAAGGAACTAACCACCAAATTCTCGTACGCAACTTAGATTTGGGATAACAATAACAAACTGATAAGCGGTTAAACACATTATTTTTAAACAAATATTTTTTTGCATTCCCTAAAAATTACTTAACAATAAATGAGACCTCTGCCAATGATGTTTAAATTATACAATGACCTTTTCTTACTCCTAGGAATTCAGGTATATTATCCCAACTTAATCTATCGGTTAATCTTTACAACCCTGGGTCAGCAGACAATTACGGCTCATGTGAGAACCCATAAAAAACACATTTCGCGCAAAGATGTCGTACTAACATAAAGTCGATTTGTTCGCGATGCATTAGGTTAGTGGGCCGTCGTTTGTATGATAAGAAAATCGTTTTTTATAGTAATGACACTTTCATACATAGTGAGTGTAAGCTGTGTTAATAGTATTTCTTTGAGAACTCTAAAATATCCTTGAAAAGGTATTTAGAAACGGTTTTGCGATACTTTTGGTGACAAGTGCCTATAATGTTAAAACCAATATGTAACCCGTGAAATATAAAGTTATGATGTAGGTACTTACATTGGCATTACAAATCACTTTTCTTCCTAGAAATGATTTGTAAAACCATTGTTAACTGGCTAAAAATCTCTTTAAATTTGGCGGCTCATGTAAACGTTGTATTATTGTTATTATTTTTTATGTTTGTTTTACTAGCAAACAATTCAAGCTCTTTTCTGCGTCTCTAATGTACTTAATTCTGAGGTGATTTATGAGATTTATATATTTTTTAATTAAATTCAAAACTCCATAAACAAAACAATAGCAGCGTCCACAAATGCCGAGGGGCGCGCCCGAGCAATCAGTTATGCCGTCTGACCACATAGACATAACAATATACCACCTTATCTATTCTGAAGAATTGATTCACCCAGATAAAATCCACTCCATACATATCTTATCATCACACCAACGATATCAGATATCACATAATTTATTACGACAAACATCACTGAAGAATACACACGTGTTACAACGTATTTTAGTGTTAACATTAATAATTAAATAATGGGAGTGACGTGTAAGATATTATTATCAAAAGATGGTAAATATATCATAGGGGAGTCTATCTTTGGTAGTGTGAGGTACTCTCTGAACAAACCCACACAGTACAAGAGGATAACTCTTACACTCATAGGCAAAGGAAGATGCGAATGGACACAGCAGAAGACCAAAGGATCTGCAAGCAATATAATTAAATACGAAGGTAATGAGAAGATCATTATAGAAAAAGTAGTGATTGATGATAAGAGAACTGATTTAACAATCAACCCTGGAAACTACGAGCACCCATTCGAGATAAAACTCCCTTTAAACATACCGCCGTCAGTGAACACGGAAGCATGTGAAATTCAGTATTACATAGCGCTGACATTCGAGAAGCCAAGTGTCCTGAAAATGCCGAAACAATTCAGGACCAAGAACATAACAGTTTACCCCAACATACCAGTCTCGATCCCAAATCAGCCAATTTCGTTCGGAGTGGACAAAACATTGCTGAAACTTTTCAATAAGAGACGAAAGCAAAGAGTACTTTTGAAAGGTAAACTTGAAAACAGTTACCTGTCTCCAGGGAAAGATAGCAAAATAAGTTTTGTAATAACAAACGAGAGTGATGTCTGTGTGAGTGTTAAAACTGAACTGTTCAGTAAGATTGTATATAGAGATGATTCTGGAAACGTTAAAAACGAGGAAGCAGTTGTTAAAGAGTTGAATAGTCCTAAAGTTTATGAAAATAGTACGGCTAACTTGTTTAATATGATCCCTGTGTGGACTGATATTTATACAATAAGATGTTCTAAAGTAATGTCCAGAGAGTATACATTAAGAATTACGGTTAAATTGCCTCTACCGCATATTAATGCGAATATTGAAATGCCGATAGTGATTGGTGAAAGAAATAATGATGAAGTGATGGTGATGGAGCGACCAGCGTCGTGGGAAGTGATGAGTGAAGATTACAGTAAAGACTGAACAGATATGGATGGTATTATGAGTAACATAACATGTATGTTTATGAGTCACAGTGATAACGTATCATTGTAACAATTACAGTTGATCGCATTGGTGATAATGCATAAACAAGTCCACGACACGAAAGTTAATCAGAAATGACTTGATAATTTTATTAAATACGTGTTTTTAACGCTTCGTCTTCATATTTTTTTATTTAAATAAATAGTAAATACTAAATATATCGCAAGACTCACACACCAATTGTAGGCACAGTCCCAAACTAAGCAACGCTTGTACTATGGCTACCGTACAATGGACTGGAAGCGATCCCAGTGACACCCAGACCAGGGCAAATTACGACAAAGCAGTTTCCGAAATTTGCCTCTAGCAGGAAACGAACCCGCAATCACCCGATGCAGATCGCCGAGTGAACTACGCTCGAACCACTGCGAGAAGCGGTCGTCATAAAATACTCTATAATATAATAATAATAATATCCTGGGACATTTTTACACACGGCTACCTGATCCCAAACTAAGCAGAGCTTGTACTATGGAAACCAGATAACTGATATTACTACATATACTACTTTTTTACTTGTAAGTACATACTTAATATACATATACACCCAGACTCGGGACATACAGATATGTTCATGCACACAAATGTGCATGTCCCGGGTAGGAATCGAACCTACGACCTGCAGTGTGAAACATAACGCCAACCACGCCAACGGGCCCGTCAAATATAATAACCAGCTACTACCAACCAACTAAACTATTTTGTACGCCATACACATTATTGTCCAATGATAAAAATCATCGAGCAAAGAATCAATATCGTTGATTAAAATCATTAGAACGGTCTACATTGTTACCTCAACATGTCAGTAAACATAAAACTTATAGATACAAATTCCCGAGACCCCTACTCGTGTTATTTCTATTCTGTACTCAATAGGCATGTAATTATAGTTAATTAACGAATCAATTATCTTACCATCCAGAAATTTCCGAAATTTGCTCAGCACGAAAATCATAGGTACCTATCAATCATCTATCAAGTCAATGATATATTAAGAAAAGAGGTAGATAGGTTACCTACCCGACATAAGTGTTTACAAATGGCGGCGGACGAAAGTACATCGCTTGCTGTTATGCAATATTATACTGACCACGTGTTAAAATTAAAAATATATGTAATAACGTGAAAAATTACACTGTCAACGCATCCAACAGTGATGCGAGACCACACGCGAGACTAAGCTCAGGTTTACCAATCAGCAACGACCGGCCGGTTGTCCACTAGCCGGCACGGCACCGGCAACTGCACGCGACAGCTTTTTGTAGAGTTGTCACTGGTCACTGACCAATGATAACTGTGCCACCGTGCCGGCTAGTGGTATAACGTCCATTTTATGTGCCACTTCCAGAACGCGTATCCAACCTATCTACCATATATCATTGGTTCGTATCAAAGGATACAAATTACATTATTGTGAAATCTCGTAATATGGTTAAAAAGACGTTACGCAAAGTTATTACTCTCTCTGAAGATTACGTGGCGCGTGCGAGTCCAAAAATTGTATTCAATTTTCTCATACGAGTAGGGTTACCATGATTGCTGACGGACAGAATAATGATCTCGATAGCTCAGTCAGCCGACGCAGAATAGAATTAGGGATTTTGTTAACATTGGCATATTTCAACGGCAACGCAAAATTTGATAAGATATTCTTATACATATATTCTTCTTTCTTCGCCAATGTCAAGTTATAAATAGAATCAACAAATACACATACTTAATTAAAATGATACAAAACAAAAAAGAAAAATTTGACCTTTGAATTTGGGGATCTAAAATGGAGGCCAAAATCATTGATGTATTATTTTAGCAGGGTTTATCCATTTGCGAACCGGCGAGCCAACTGTTTAAACCGTTGGCTCGTTGGCTCGTTGGCGGCTCGTTGGCTTTCGTTGGTGATCCATTGGCGGGCAATACATTTTTTCGGCGGTTTTTTGCACCGCGGACATAGAATTTCAAGCATGCACAAAGAGCCAGCGAGCAAATCCGCCAGTTTTAAAGTCCGCAGACTTTTAGGTGCTCCATTGGCGGTTTAGACCTTTGGCTCGCGAGTTCGTTGGCGTACCGGCGATTTTACTCTCAAATGGATCATCCCCTTAATGGTAAGTACTTCCAAACACTGCAATCACTAGACTTGTGCTCTGCGCACCACTACAAGCAGCAAAATCAACTCAAAGGAATTTGGATGCATACTATTCACCAGTCGTACTGTGTCCATGGACTCCATTTAGTAAGGCATACTATTTTGGACAGTCACATGTTTCCCTCTTTCTTGGTAATGTCTTTGAATGTACTTACTGTGTGCTTTGGTGAAACCAAGGTGTGAGTGTAACGATCAAGACACGAGTATTATCTGCGTAAATCATAATACATAGTCACCATACAACCAAGTGACATATAAGACCCGCGTAATAAATTGTCTATGTAGATTTGCATTTTGTCGATTTTATAAAAGATAAAGTAAATCTTGTCTTATGAGAAAAATAAAGGTTATTGGTTATGTAGGTACACAAATGTTTACTGATTTATTAGTGGTATGTACTAAATGCTTTTAACGTTACTTTCCGCGACTGTGTCCAAGGACTCAGTTTAGTAGAGAAAACTACACTGGACCGAAAAGAAAAAGGGTCGGTTAGAAAATCTTCAATATCTTCAAACGCATTTTTAATTATTTTACATTATTAAAATTATTAAAAATAAAAAGCTTGAATTCATTTTTTTTTGATTCTCATTAAGCACGTAAAAATATTCTATAATTTAGTCTTTATTTAATAAAGCTAGGTCAGTTACTTTTTAAGATATTGAAGATTTTCTAACCGACCATTTTTCTTTGCGGTCCAGTGTATTTTGGACATTCACGTGTCTCCCTCATCTTAGTAATCCACATAATTTCCATGTTCTTTATACACGGGGGACGATTTCTTGTTAACCCTCCACTGTGCAGGCTAAGGGTACAATTTATGTAGCTGTCTGCCCCGAGGCAGGGTCTAATGTACCCTGATGCTAATTCACGTGAAATAATCCACGGATTTAACCCGTCTGTTTAGTTTAAGTAACTATAGATAAATATGAAATGCCATTGATCTATGCGATGCCTTTAGTGTTGCAAGCATAAGCTACTGTAGCTGCCTAACTTCAAATGGGCCGTACGTAATCTTGTTAGCTACCTCAGTAACAAAAAACCGGCCTAGTGCGTGTCGGATTCGCACACTTGGGTTCCGTACCACAGTATACATTTTATTGTATTTTTAGTATTTGTTATTGTAGTGACAACAGAAATACACATTCTGTGAGAATTTCAACTCTCTACGTATTACGGTTCGTGAGATACAGCCCGCTGACAGACGGATGGATGGACGGACGGACGGACAGTGGAGGCTTAGTAAGAGCGCGGCTCCACTAGTGCGCTGCGCTGCGTCGTCGTAACGGATCAAATGGTCGACGGGCGAGAGACGAAGCGGTGGAAGGTGATGCGCCAGTACAAAATCTTGCGACGACGCAACGCAACGCGCTAATGGAGCCCGGCCCTGAGGTTCCCTAAAATTGACATAAAAATAATCCGTTAATTGCGTCAAATTCCCAATCAAACCACTTTTCCTAGTTTGTGGTTATTAATGATTCATACGAATTGAAACAATATAGTATAATAATATCAAACGCTAACACACTACGCCGTTTAGTGTGTTGCAAGCTACAGAAGAGATAACACGTTACGATTCACTCCGGTCATGACTGTGTCCTGTCAAATACTCTTCAAAAAACCAAAGGACGGGGTCCACAGGGCCGGCCATCCAGTCGACGGGTCCATCAAATACATCATAGAGAAACCTGGAGACTTCGAACAAATAACACTCTCTCTGATCGGCAAAGGGAAGTGCGGTTGGTCGGAGTCCATCAACACATCCCAAGGCCCATCGTCCACATCCTACAGTGGTAAGGAGAAATATGTTGTTTTACACCAACCCCTACTCGAGAAAGATGGAGAGACATTAATATCCGTGACTGGGGGAGAGCACGTTCACGAATTCTGTTTCAATTTACCAGAAAATATACCCACCTCGTTTAAAGACAACATTTGTACAATATCATATAAAGTATCCATAGTATTCATTAGACCAGGATTTCTATCAAGAAACATAAAATTTGATGCGCCAATCATGGTAATCGGTAATACCGTTCCTTGTTCACCAGAACCAATCATTTATGGACTCCATAAAGAATTGACCAAACCCTTCTCGTCCAAGGAACACGCAGTGACCCTCAAAGCGAACGTAGATAAGACACACGTCACACCAGGGAATAATATAAAACTAGCATTAACTATAAACAATGCTAGTGATGTAAATATAACAGCGGTGAAGACTGAATTAATCAGATATACCACATACACATCAGAAACGGGACATACGAAGAAACATAAGAAGGCAATAAAAGAATCGACAGAACAAACGCCGAGTATAAAGAAAAATAGTGTAACGAAAATATCAGCGTTAGTCCCGACGCTACCGGACCTAATATCAATCCAACATGCAAAGATTATGTCGAGGGAATTCAGAGTCAAGGTGACAGTGAGGTTGCCTTTACCACATTTGAATGCTTCAGTAGAGATTCCTGTGGTACTAGCCAATAGATTCGATGGTACTGATGAACAGGAAGATCAACCAGCATCCTGTTGGGGTACTATGGCTGAAGACGTAGCTTGAAATAAGTGAGTAGGTAACATACTGGTAAAATTTATAAATGGGGCTAATAGTGCTCATTATTCTCAAATGGTGTTAGTGATGGGATGTTCTCGAGAACATTATCACCCTCGGAAACTGACGGAAACTTACTCGTGAGAATTTTCGAGAATGTATCTTCTGAAGCATGTTAAACTTGGCATAAACCTCATTAAACATGCAAGTATGGTGGTTTTAATTGATGTTAAGATTGAAAGTTAGGATAACGTCACCCAAAATAAAAAAATCCCACGAGTAAGTTTCCGAGGGTGAAAATGTTCTCGAGAACATCCCATCCCTAAATGGTGTCGAGCGGACGGGTATAGGTTTTCCTGTTATGATTTTAATAATAATACAGTTATTTTTAGTGTTGTTAATGATGCGTTCAGAGCATAGTTAAATGGTGTTTATTTGTGTTTTGCGCCTTAACCGACCGTGACAAGACAAAAACGATAAATAAATGTTGTCTTATTTTCTACTATGCATTCAGAAAGAGAAAGAGTGATTCGGTGCGACATAATGTGTGATAAAAGTCTTGTCGTAACGGGTGTGATAGCCCCATGGTGACCAAAAGAGAAACTAAAATTAAAAATAGAGAAACGTCAAATTTTGACAGATGACACTAGCGATGCTCTCAGCGGGCCGGATAAGTCTGTGGCACATATAATTCGAATTTAACTGGGGGGTTAGATTTTAAAACCATTTTTTTATATCGCCTGGCTAAGGGCCGGGCCCCACTTGTGCGCTGCGTTGCGCTGCGTCATCGCAACGGATCAAAGTGTCAGCGGGCGAGAGACGAAGCGGGGGAGGGTGATGTGCCAGTACAAAATCTTGCGACGACGCAGCGCAACACAGCGCAGCGCGGAAGTGGGGCTTCGCCCTAAGGTTACCGCACAATGGACTGGGAACGATACCAGTGACCCTCAGCCCAGGGCAAATTACGAAAAGGCAGTTTCCGATTTTTTTTTCTGGACGGGATCGAACTCGGAACCATCCGATGCAGTGAACCGAGCGGCCTACGCTGAAACCACTGCGCCAAACGGTCGTCAAAACTTATAAACAAGGTTAGATTAGTTTGCCCCTTAGGTGATGACGGTCACGTACCTTTATGTGAGTTAAAAAATTTATCAATTATGATTAATTCCCATTGAACCTTATAGGCAGTTAATTGAATAAATTATATTAACTTTAGACTTATTATTGACTCATATCCTATCTTTTTCCTATCATTGTTATAGTGCAAGTATTTCTATCTCGCTTGCACTCGTTGCCATTTTCCTTTTATATCAGTAGAGCTTGTATTAATTATGGTTTATCCTTACATTGACAGAAATGCTATTTAAATGAAACAAAAATTAGTAGTTACCTGAAACTTTTTTATGTGACTCAGGTGGCAAATAAGCATAAGGCCCGCCTGATGTTAAGCAGTTGCAATACGACAGAGTAAAGACTAAAGAAAGAGGTGACATTATTAGATATTTGTATGAAACAAAACGTGGTCATTGTTTTTTCATTTTCATTTTACTATTTACCGGTAAATAGTTGAACTACTCGCTTCGTTTTATGTCGATGTAAGTACTAGGCCGACCACTCGGCCGACTTGCTTAGGGCCAGTCCCCTTAGTAACTGGTCCACGTGCAATACCAATGGCATCGCTCGCAAGTTGCCAACCTGAAGGGGAGTGGAACAGAGGGAGGGAAGGAGGGGTGGGTGTTGGGCTTCCGGTTCTCTCACTCATCGTAGGAAACGCAGCTGAGCTAGCTACTTTACGTCGATCCTGTGTGAGCGTGTGTGTCGAACCAGCTCGTATATGAGGTACAGTCAATTGGCTACAGATTGGCTCTACCACCAATAAACATACGCGAGTGTAAATTTATAGCATTGTTTGTAATGTAATGTAATGTAACGTCTGGACTTTTATCCCCATTCGGGGGTAGTCAGAGGCTTGAGTGGCCATACACCACCACAGTGTGGAGGTATTAACCAACTCAAAGCCCACGTTTCACCAGATAGTCAAAACCCAACGTGACAGGTGGTGAACCGTGTCGCCGTGTTTACTCTATACTATATAATCCCGAGGGATAGGTAGGTTTCCTCACGATATGGTATGTGATCTACAAATTTTAAATTAATGTGCATAAACATTTTTATTACAATAAAATAATATTCAGTCATTTAAGTGCTTACATCTAAAAAAGCAAGCTTAATGTTGGTAAGTCACATTTTGTATAAATATAGTCAGTACGAGACACGCAAGGTCAAACACTATACAATTAGTGCATTGCGTATAAAAATACAAAGAACAATACGAGCTAAGGTTACAAAAAAGTTGGAGTTACCATTAAAACCATGATCTACTTCTTATTTCACAGTGAAAGCTACAAATGCAGAACAAGAAAATGAGTAGAGACTTGACCCAGGAGTAAGATATTACAAAATTCTAAACCAACTCACAAGACCTCTCATCCTATTCCCCATCTTCATTATCAAAGCCACCATCCTTCGTCCCTTCTCCCATAGCTTCCCAATAAGAAGGTGGATCATTATTCCCCACGTGCACCTGTCTCTCTTCATGACCAATTTGGACTGGTATCATTAACACTGCATTACGATGCGGCATCGGCAATCTAACGGTAATACTAACCGCGTAGTCTCGTTTCAGAATTTTGGAATTCTGCAAAGAAAACAATACAGGTGGCGGATTTATCTCCAAAGGCATAGCTTGGGTCGCACCACATGCTATAGCACCAGTCTTCGCATCGGTATTTGGTACGTCTTCGTACGCCTTAATATCTGTATATCCTTCGCGCAAAAATGTATAGTCTTCTACCAATTTAGTTTCCACACTTTTTATTTCAACATTCGTATCATTAAACACTTCGTATTCTAGCTTGATTTTATCACCGGGAGCGATCACTGATGTCAGCATATTAGCTTTAATATTTACGATGCTTGTTTTGAATGAAAAGAATTGCGTCAGTTTCTTCTGGTGTCCGTAAATGACGGGCTCTCTGGGTAGTCTAGGAGTAATACCTGAGGTTATTGTGATGTCTTTCTTAAAATGCTTCGCAAAAGAGAACAAGCCTGCTGTTTCGAATTTGATCCGAACGTAGTACCCTATGTCACATCTGACTGAATACTTCGAGATGAACTTTGAGAGTTTCAAAGAATTCGGTATGTTTCTAGGTAGATTAAAACTGAAATTGATTTCGTAGGAGCCGATTGGAGTTACTGTGCCATTGCCTTCATGAGTGACGTCATCGTCTACGCATTGTTCAGTCGCTCTGATGAATCTCTTTCCACCTTCGACTCTTCTGAATGATGCATCCGACACTCGTAGTAATCCATGTCCTTTTAAAGAGACTATGATCTTCGTAAATTCCGTTGGTTCGTCAATTGAATACTTAATGACTCCGGCCACTGCCCCACCTGGTTGAAACGCGCCGTCAGGCGGCTTGCACAGATAAATCTCAGAATATATACCCATTTCAATACAGAATGGATTAAATTCAAGTCGTACTTTTTAAAAAATAAAATTTTAATGAGCTTTATTCGGGATCAAGGTACGTACGACACGCCTGTGTTCGTTGCAGATACTGTTTTATTTGATGTGCAGCGAATGACAATGTTAAGGTTGCAGTCACCGTTCGACTTTCAAGCATATACGATAAATAAAAGTCTATTCTGGTGTATAGGTCGATGTCTGGAGTCGTAATATTCGTAAAACTGGTTCTGGCACCCACAAAAATTTGCACTCAAAACGTACGTTTACGTAAACATAATGATCACTAAACAACGCAGAATACCGTTTTCATTAATTCACAGTCTTAATTTATTTAATCATGATACACTCAATAAATGTGTTAGAATTGTTTATAAACAAGAACAAGATAACATTATTCGTCGCAAAAGTTTATTTTTAGGATGTCGTCATCCGGCGATACAGAGTATCGACGATTCGAATGCGGCTGTCTGACACATGTGTGACCTACGTCTGACATTCCTTGCGTCTGACATAACGCGCTTGACGTATCGACCCATACAGACAAGTGAAAAATTCGGATACATGTTTGGTATGATGTTGTGTTTAACTCTTTCGGTACGTTTATAATTAAGTTACACACGTTTTAAACGCGTATCTAGTCAGATTTCCCTTGAAAAGTTTAAGTTTTGATAATAACACTATTTATTTTTTGTTTTTATGTTTTTTACTAAAAAGTTAAGCTACTTAGGTATTACGTATTCAGTGCAGGTCATACCTACGATCATACTTACATTCTGATGGATTTATTGAACACGCAACCTAAAATACCTCTACAACGTAGAATTATTAGTGAATGTATCCGAATTCAACACAGTATAATCTGTGAGAACGCGAAACAACGCTTTCTGGCGGGAAATTGAAGAGTGGTATCGAATTTGTTTGCTTTCTTTAAAATTTGTTATAACTATTTTATAATAATAATAATTATAATATCCTGGGACATTTTTGTACACACGGTTACCTGATCCCAAACTAAGCAGAGCTTGTACTATGGAAACCAGATAACTGATATTACTACATATACTACTTTTTTATTTGTAAATACATACTTAATATACATATACACCCAGACTCCGGATATACAGACATGTTCATGCACACAAATGCATGTCCCGGGTAGGAATCGAACCTACGACCTGCAGCGTGAAAGGCGCCTCCGCGCCAACCACGCTAACGGGCCCGTCGTTATGCATGAATTGTTCTTAATTTTTAAATAAACAAACGTTTTAATAAAGTAATTATTATAAATAAGGATAAGGTTTAAGCTAACAATAATCATCAAGGCCGTGGTCTCCTATTAAATGCCATCGGCCCCTAACAGCGTCACGCGTACGCCGCGTCACAATTTTACTATAGTGACGTTGGCGTGTGAAGGAGACCACAGCAGTACATTTCTATAGTAAGCATTGTGACGCGGCGTACGCGTGACGCTGTAAGCGGCCGATGGCATTTAATAGGAGACCACGGCCTTAATCAAATTGGCTCAAACCCTGGTTTTAAGGGCGAAGCTATTGTTAGAAAGAGCTTTTCGGTGAAATGACTTGTATTACACATCAACTGTATGGTCCCAAACTAAGCAACGCTTGTACTATGGGTACCGTGGACTGGGGGCGATTCCAGTGACACCTAGACCAGGAGAAATTTCGAAAAGACCGTTTCTGAAATTTGCCTATGGCGGGAATCGAACCCGTAACCACCCGATGCAGCGAGCCGAGTGGCCTACTCTCGAACCACTGCGCTAAGCGGCTGTCGGTGAAATATTATAAGTGTGGTACTTTACCCACAGACTGAATAAAATAATCCTTTATATTTCCTCGGGAAAGGTGGTAACCCTGAAAACTTCTATACGGAGGCCGAATGGGTGCATATATTTTTATGTGGCTAAGGGCGAGGCCCCATTAGCGCGTTGCGCTGCGTCCGCGTCGTCGCAACGGATCAAAGGGTCGACGGACGAGAGACGAAGCGGGGGAGGGTGATGCGCTAGTACAAAATCTTGCGACGACGCATCGCAACGCGCAAATGGGGCCCGGCCCTTAGGTGGCAAACAAGCGTGCGACGTGCGGCCCGCCTGATGTTAAGTGGTTACCGTAGCCTATTGATGCTTTTTTAATTGTAAATACAATATATACAGCCCATTAGATATGAATAGAGAAGTTCAAAATATTGCACAACACAAATGAAATCACAAGTGCTAATTATAACATACTACTCCACCAAGCCAACTAGAGACCTGTCAAATGTGACGTCACCCGCACAAAAAGGCGCGGCGGTGTGCGTGCAGGGGTGCGGGCGGGAAGCAGCAGGCGGTGGCGGGTGTGCGGGCGGTATACGGGCGGGGAAGCCGCATTCTATCTGAGTGTCTAGTTGGCTTGGCGGATTAGTATATTATTTTACTACATTACGAATATCAAAAGGTGTACAAGTAGATAATTAAAGATAAAATACAGGATATCCATTGATTATAATTCAAATGACATCGTGTTCATTTTTGTGAATTTACGCCTTAACGGCTGGATCATTACTATTGCCACAAAAACTTCTCTGCCTAGTAGCACAGCTCAACCGTGACAAGACAAAACACAAGCTTAATCGGTTTTGTCTCATTCTTCCCTATGCATCTCTGGCCTACCTTAGTAGGACAGCTGACTGCGACAAGACAAAACGCGAGATAAATCGATTGTCTCATTCTCTCCTATGCATTAAGAAAGAGAGACAACGACTCGGTGCGATATAATGCGTGACAAAAGTCTTGTCTTGGTGTGTGCGCCAATGGTGGCCAAAAGAGGAACTAACATTTTAAATAGAGAAACGTCATATTTTGACAGCTCAACACTAGCGACGCTCGTCCTATGGCACTTGTAATTACATTTTAACTGGGGGTTAGGTTATAAAGGGTTATCCAGCATAAAAAAGGTTTTAGCCGAACGTCTTCGGTGATGACGGTAATGTATCTATAAGTTAATAATGAACAGTTATTATTAATTGTTATTGAAATTTATTGGCAGTTAATTAAATAAATTGTATTAACATATAGACTATATGTATATTATTGACTCATATCCTCTCTTTTCCCTATCATTGTTATAATGCAAGTATTATTATATCCCACATGCACTCGTTGCCATTTTCCTTTTATGTCAGTCGAGCTTGATTAATTATGATTTAGCCTAACATGGACAGAAATTCTATTAAAATAAAACTAAAATGAGTAAGTAGCAATAGATTCCTGATACTTTTTTTATGAGACTAAGATGGAAAACAAGCATACGGCCCGCCTGATGTTAAGCTCAGTTTTAAAAAATAAAATAAAATTAAAACAATGTAAAAAAAGACAAGCCCGCCGAGTTTCTTGCCGGATCTTCTCAGTCGAGGTAGCGTTTCCGATCCGGCAGTAGAATTTAAGAAAAAATGTAAAATGACAATTTGTAAGTGCCCCCGTAGGCCTAAACAAAATAAACGTTTTGAATTTTGAATTTTTGCTGCTACCGTAGCCTGTAGATGCTTGCAATACCAAAGGGGGAGGGAAAGGGGGGCGGGGCTTCCAGCTCTCACACTCATCGTACGAAACAGCTGTAATAGCTGCTTGACGTCAATCTTCTGTGAGAGGGTGATACTACCCCGGTCGCGCCAGCCCGTATATGAGGTGCAGTCAATTGGCTACAGCTTAGTTCTACTACCAATAAACTTACGCATGTGTATGGTTCAACAAAGGTGGCAATAAATTTTAAAATAATGTGCATAAATAAATTTATTAAAATAAATATTCAGCTGTCCAAGTAAATTTAAAACTTACACATCTAGAAAACCAAGCTTATTGTTGTTAAGTCACATTTTTTATAAATAAAATCTGTACGAGACACGCAAGGTCAAAATTAGTACATCACATATAAAACACAAATAATAATACGAGCCAAAGGATACAAAAAAGTTGCAGTTACCATAAAAACACGATCTACTTCTAATTTCCAAAACAGCTGTTGTGACAGTTACGAATGCAGAACCAGAATCTGAAACAGACTTGAACAAGGAGTAAGACATTACAAAGAAGAAAATTCTACACGAACTCCCAAGACTTCTCATCCGCTTCCTCATCTTCATCATCAGAGCCACCATCCTTCTTCCCTTCTCCCATAGCTTCCCAATAAGATGGCGGAAGACCATTATTCGCCACCTGCATCTGTCTCTCTTCATGACCGATTTGCACTGGTATCATCAACACTGCATTACGATGCGGCATCGGCAACACAACTGTAATACTAACCAAGTAATCTCGCTTCACAATTTCGGAATCCTCCAAAGAAAACAACGCAGACGGCGGATTTATCTCTAAAGGCATAGCTTGAGTCGCACCACAAGCTATAACACCAGTCTTCGCATCAGTATTAGGTATGTCTTCATGCGCTTTAATATCTGTGTGTCCTACGGGCATAAACGTATATTCTTCTACCAATTTAGTTTCAACACTTTTAATTTCAATATTCGTATCATTAAACACTTCGTATTCTAGTTTGATTATATCACCGGGAGCGATCACTGATGTCAGCATATTAGCTTTAATGTTTACGATGCTTGTTTTGCTTGAAAAGAGTTGCGTCAGTTTCTTCTGGTGTCCGTAAATGACCGGCTCTTTGGGTAGTCTAGGAGTAATACCGCAAGCTACTGTGATGTCTTTCTTAAAGTGCTTCGCGAAAGAGAACCAGCCTGGTCTTTCGAATTTGATCCGAACGTAGTACCCTATGTCACATCTGACTGAATACCTCGTGATGAATTTTGAGAACTGCAAGGAATTTGGTATGTTTCTAGGTAAGCTAAAGTTGAAATTGATTTCGTAGGAGCCGATTGGAGTTGTGCCATTGCCTTCTTGAGTGACGTCATCGTCAACGTATTGTTCGCTCGCTCTGTACACGCTCCTTCCACCTCTGCGTCTTCTCGTTCTATCTGTCACCCGTAAATATCCATGCCCTTTTAAAGAGACTGTGATCTTCGTAAATTCCGTTGGTTCATCGATTGAATACTTAATGACTCCGGCCACTACCCCACCTTGTTGAAACGCGTCGTCTGGCGGCTTGAACAGATAAATCTCTGAATGTATACCCATTTCAATACACAATGGAATTAAGTCAAGTCGTAACCACTTTAGAACATTAAATTTTAATGAGCTTTATTTGGGATTAAAACACGTACGATACGACTCTGTTCTTTGCAGATACTGTTTCATTTATGAATGTGAAGGTCGTTTTTACTGTTCAACTATCTAGTAGATACGATAAAAAGTCTTATCTGGTTTATAGGTTCATGTCTGAAGTCGTAATATTAGTAAAACCGGTCGCACTTACAAAAAATTACACTCAAAACAAGTTTACGTTAACATAATGTTTGGTAAACAATGTAGAATACGGTTTCGAATAATTCACGGTCCTAATTTATTTAATTATGATAATACACTTTACAAATTTGTTAGAAATGTTTATAAACAAGACTATTCACGTCACAAAAGTTTATTTTCAGCATGTCGTCATCCGTCACGCTCTGTGAATCCTGCCTGACACAAGTGTGACGTACGCCTGCGGTCTGACATATGACGCGCTTGACTTATCGACGCAAACAGATAAGTTAAAAATTCGGATACAAGTTTGGTATTGTTATGTCTTTGTCTTTCGGTGTGGTTACAAAAAAGTATAGACATATTAAATTCTTTGCAGAAAAACGTCACACACGTTTTGAACGCGTATCAACTCAAATTTCCCTCTAAAAGTTTAAGATTTTGTAGAAGAACACCATTTATGTTTTGTTTTTTTACTTAAGAATTAAGCTACTTACTGTATAATACATTAGGTCATACCTGCGATCATACCTAAATTCTATATTGTATTCTATTGAACAAGCGACATAAAAAAATAAAAATACAACGTAGTATTAACAAATGTATCCGAATTCAACACATAATCTGTGGGAACGCGAAACAACGCTTCTTGGCGGGAAATTGAAGAATAATATCCATAGACATATTATAAATTCTTTGATGATATCTTATTGGTTTTACTCAAATAAGTTGATATTGTTGTCATTATTGGGCAAACCTTCTTCGAGCAAAGACGATTTTGGCGGCCTGCAAAAGCCAGCAGAGAGTCAAAATATTACGTCCCTATTACCTGAACTGTAATAGGGACATAATATTTTGACATATTCATTACGATCGTGCCTTTGCCATAGAAACATTAAAAACAGGTATAAGTAGGTATAGTTCGTAAAAAAATCAAATTGGCAGGTTAAAACGATAATATCCTGGGACATTTTAATAAATAGTAATAAGAATAATAAAAGTTGGTTAGTAGGTTGGTTCGTTGTTTGGTTGGTTGGTTGGATGGATGGATGGATGGATGGATGGATGGATGGATGGACGGACGAACGGACGGACGGACGGATGGACGGATGGACGGACGGACGGACGGACGGACGGACGGATGGATGGACGGACGGACGGACGGACGGACGGACGGACGGACGGACGGTTGGATGTTGATTGGTTGGTATTTAATTAAACTAATAGTCGCATTTTCAGTACATCACTATACAAGCCTTGGTCCGCAATGACTGTACTGCTGGCCACGCTATGACGACCTCAAGCTAAGCTTAGCTACGCTCTCGGCCTTTAAGCTTGGTCATCATTGCAACCCTTGCTGGCCGCGCTATAATTTATTTTAGCTTGTCCATCAAGGGTTGCAATGCTGACCGCACTGTGGAGGCCTGGAGCTGCGCTGCGCCGCGCTTTCGGCCATCAACAACGCGGTCAGCAACACACTCATTACAGACCGTGGCAGTAATGTACTATTGTTTGCGTTCATTAAAATAGGTTATTAAAATTTACTATCGGTAAGTATTTTTATGCAAAGATTGTTAAATGTTTAAATAGACATAAGTTTTAATGAAGTGATAATTGTAAATTAGAATAAGGTTAAAGCCAGCAATAATCATTAAAGCAAATTGGCTCAAACTCTAGATATAAAGGCGGAGCTATCGTTAGAAACGGCTTTTCGGCGAAATTACTTGTAAACTAATGAGAAATATTCGTGGAAATTTTATAAATAGGTACCTACGTTTATTATTATTATGAATATAGCTATACAAAATACAATATTATTATAACTAATTAATTGGTGGTTGTGCCACGCTGTAGCCGATTGACTACAGCTCATATTTGGGCTGGCTCGATTGGGGTAGTACCACCTTCTCACAAAAGATCGGCATAAAGTAACTATTACACCTGCATTTTATAAGATGGGAGAACCGGAATTTTGAAGCGAGTTAAATCCAGTATACTACCTATGTTTTGGTGGTAAAACAGCCCTCGTTGAAACGGGAAAGGGTTAACCTTTCACTGCGCCGGACAGTTCACCCTGCGCTGATATATCTCGGAAATGCGACGGTAAATTTTGTACCACTGTCATAACACGGAGAAATAATATACGTGTACCTATAATGTATGTGTGTATATGTGTATACATACTGAATAAAATTTATATTTCCTCGACAAAGGCGGCAAGTGGCGGCCCGCTACAATAATACCGAATTTTTCAAAAGTACGAAGTAATAATTCGTTTTTATAAATAAATAAAATAAATATAACGTAAGCGACCACCACCATTGTGGTAATACCTCCACAATGTGGTGGTGTATGGCCACTCAAGCCTCTGACTACCCCCGAATGGGGATAAAAGTCGTGAGGTTATATTTATTTATTTATTTATTTATAAATATAACGTCACGACTTTTTATCCCCATTCGAGGGTAGTCAGAGGCTTGAGTGGCCACCACATTGTGGAGGTATTAAGCCAACTCAAAGCCCACGTTTCACCAGATAGTCAGAACCCAACGTGACAGGTGGTGAACCTTGTCGCCGTGTATACAGGAACTGACTATTACCTAATCCTGGGGGATAGGTAGGTTTCCTCACGATGTTTTCCCTCACCGTAAGCGAACTGTAAATTATGCACATAGATGAAAATTCATCCTTTGGTGCATGCCCCACCGGGGATCGAACCTGGGACCTTCTGATTGCTAGCCCAACGTGTTCACCCCTAGGCTACAGTCGCAGTTCGTTTTTATTATTTAATTGTATTCCCGACACTTATCCAAAACCCAAGTATTATTTTGCACTTTTAAAATACCCTGAATATCACAACTCTCGCGTACTGTTTTGTTTTATAAGAAGGTTTCCTCACAATATTGTCTTTACCGTGTAGTATGTTAAAAGAACTTTAATAATAATACTAGACCTTTTAACGTCCCACTTCTGGGCAAGCACGGGCCTCCCCTCAATGCGAGGGGGAGTCAGGCCATAATCCACCACGCTGGCACAGTGCGGATTGGTAGATTTCACATGTCTATCGAAAATTTGTTAGATTTTTAAGACATGCCGGTTACCTCACGATGTTTTCCTTCACCGTAAGCAAGTTATAATCATATTTAAGTTACGATTCGCACATAGATTTCGAAACATTCAGTGGTGAGCCGGGGTTTGAATCCTGGACCTTAAACCCGCAAGACGCATGCTTAACCAATCGGCTAACACTGCTAAAAGTAACCATAAAGCAAAATAAAAAAAAAATACAAATGTTTTAACACAGTTTTCCTCAAAAAGAAACTGTTCACATTAATTCCTCGCACCGCCGGTAACAGAGGATTACACACAGATAAAACGAACAATAGCATTATACAGGGTGTCAGGTTAGACGAGGGACGTATTTCAGCCCATGATTATTCATGCAAACACATAACAAAAAAATAAAAAATAAAGACCACACAATGACAAAGAAAACTTAACAAAAATATTACAAAAAGCTTCGCAACGTGGGAATTTTTTACTCGTGTAAATGACTTTAATCCCATTTTCCTTCATACTTCATTTTGCTTATCTATTTTTCGAAATTCGTATTTTATTGGATAATTTGGAATAAGAATTTACATATTTGGAATAAGAATCGAATACTGAAATACCCTCTTTCAATACTTCCCTCGTCTTACCGAACACCCTGTATTGATGGGGAGCCGTAGAAGGGATTTTTGGATTTACTCCGGCGCGGCAGATTAATATAAGGGATGATTCCTTACATATTGATAAGAAACTCCAACCAGTATGAGCCCTTAATATAGGGGACGCTTAATATAACGCTCAAGGGAACCAAAAAAAAATCGACTATCTGAAATACTCGAACTCGTCAGATTAAGATAAGGGGGATTATTACTAGCTAAGAAGTGTCAAAAGTGTTAATTTTGCTAATTTGATCATCAGTGTAAAAAATGCTGAAAGTGGAAACATATAGGACCATTTATTCTTCCTATCATCTAATCTACCAAATCTAATAGGTTTCACGCTCGAGTAAATCCACAGTTAGCATCATGGGCTCCCCATCTATATATAGCGAGCGAGCCGCGGTTAAGAAAGCTTATGGGCGTAATAACTTATGATTTCATATTCGGGCCTGAAATAACATCGGAGCGTGAATTGAACGAAAACAGTTCGAGTAAACGATGTATATTGGACGTACCATCTTTGGGCTTATATTTTACTAGCTGGTGCTCGCAGCTTCGTCTGCGTAGAATTTGTACTTCGATTACCCTATTTTTTCTGTAAACTTTCATCTATCTTCATAGGTACTAATTAAATAAATAAATAAAAACTTGAGAAATAATGTTCATCCCCTATTTCCCCCTTTTTTACCTCCTTCAAGTTTTATTTTTGCAACAAAAAGTAGCCTATGTCCTTTTCCAAGGTTCTATCTATATCCATACCAAAATTCATCAATATTGGTTTAGCGGCGTCGTGAAAACGTAACAAACGGACAGACGGAGTTACATTCGCATTTATAATATTAGTAAAGATAAGTAAAATAAGGTGGCAAACAAGCGTAGGGCTCGTCTGATGTTAAGCAGTTACCGTAGCCTATATCCTTGCAATACCAAAGGCATCGCTTGCACGTTTCCAATCTGAAGGGGAGTAGGACAGAGGGAGAGAAAGAGGGGGTTTCCGGCTCTCTCACTCACCGTACGAAACACAACAGTAAAAGCCCCTTTACGCCGACCTTCTGTGAGAGGGTGGTACTACCCCGGTCCAGCCAGCCCATATATGAACTGCAGTCAAATGGCAATAGCTTGTGCTCGAGGGAGGCATCTGAACGCACCAATTCCTTTAACCGAAATAATCTTAAATCTTCAAAGGCTATGTTGAATATGCGAATAGGTACAATTTTCCCTGAAATATCGCAAGCCTTCAGGGTTTCATGAACATCCAGGGTTGAATACATTAAAGAAGTATATAAGTTTTGTTAAAATATCCAGACAAGTTAGCCGGCGGTCCGCCATTTTATCATATTTTATCCTGAAAAGACCTGCGTACCTTATCTTCAGGGATAACTATAAATAGCTATTAGTTTTCAGGACCGATATTCAGGGATTTTCAGAAATCGACGTGTAAACCTGTATTAAAAATTCTTTATACATTTATCATTTTAATATTCGTAGTTTGCGTAATTTTCTGTTATGTTTTATGGGTGGTAGAGTCAAGCTGTAGCCAATTGACTGCAGCTCATATACGGCACGACCGGGGTAGTACCACCCTCTCACGGAAGATCGGCGTAAAGCTATTACAGCGTTTCGTTTGAATGATTGGGCCGGATGTCTTTCGGAAATTGGTTAGATTTTCTAAGACATGGAGGTTTCCTCATGATGATTTCTTCACCGTAAACAAGTGAAAATAAATTGATATTATGATTCGCTCATAGGTTTCGACAAACCTAGAGTTTTATATAATATAACGTCACGACTTTTATCCCCATTCGGGGATAGTCAGAGACTTGAGTGGCCATACACCACCACATTGTGGAGGTATTAAGCCAACTCAAAGCCCAGGTTTCACCAGATAGTCAGAACCCAACGTGACAGGTGGTGAACCTTGTCGCCGTGTATACAGGAACTGACTATTACCTAATCCCGAGGGATAGGTATGTTTCCTCACGATGTTTTCCCTCACCGTTAGCGAACTGTAAATTATGCACATAGATGAAAATTCATCCATTGGTGCATGCCCCACCGGGGATCGAACCTGGGACCTTCCGATTGAGCCCAACGTGTTCGCCCCTAGGCTACAGTCGCTTTTTTTTAGAGTTTTAAGTCGGGATTTTAACCTTGGACCTCAAGCACGGAAGCCGCGTGCTTAAAGAGCTTATTACACCTTCCTAAATTTAGTCACTAAATTTAGAACCTAATTTAGAAAGCTTCGATCCCCGGTGGCGCATGCACCAATGGATGAATTTTCATCAATGTGCATAATTTACAGTTCCCTTACGGTGAGGGAAAACATCGTGAGGAAACCTACCTATCCCTCGGGATTAGGTAATAGTCAGTTCCTGTATACACGGCGACAAGGTTCACCACCTGTCACGTTTGGTTCTGACTATCTGGTGAAACGTGGGCTTTGATTTGGCTTAATACCTCCACAATGTGGTGGTGTATGGCCACTCAAGCCTCTGACTACCCCCGAATGGGAATAAAAGTCGTGACGTTATATTTTTTTATTATTATTTATATTTTTTTAGAAAGCTTCTGATTATTTAGGATTCTAACTTGCTAAATGCGATTACACTTGCCTAAATTCAGTCACGACTAAAGAGCTTATTACACCATCCTAAATTTAGGATACTTAATTTAGTCGTGACTGAATTTAGGCAAGTGTAATCGCATTTAGCAAGATAGAATCCTAAATAATCACAAGCTTTCTAAATGAGGTTCTAAATTTAGTGACTAAATTTAGGAAAGTATAATAAGCTCTTAAATTAAGTAGCCTAAATTTAGGAAGGTGTTATAACCCTTTAACCAATAGGCTATCACTGACATAACAAAATGTACGAAAAATAGAAACCTCATTTGTCTTTTTTCTCTCCCACCCATCACTCGTGGGACCGCGACATATGGCAACCGCGTTTTAAGAGCGTTATAAAAGCTTTTTCGCGCTAAAGTCGACGGATATTGCCGTCGCATTCGTGACGTCACAAGGCACATAAATGGATTTTTATATGGACGATAAAACGGCCACGGTCTTATTAAAATTGTAGTGATGCCAATTGTGGGCTACTATTAGTCTATTACAAACCCGGGACAAAAGCAACCATCCGTTTCGTTTGGATTTCGAAATATGAATTTTGACATAATAATAATAATTATCCTGGGGCATTTCTTACACACGGCTACCTGATCCCAAACTAAGCAGAGCTTGTACTATGGAAACCAGATAACTGATATTACTACATATACTACTTTTTTATTTGTAAATACATACTTAATATACATAAACACCCAGACTCGGGGCATGCAGACATGTTCATGCGCACAAATGCATGTCCCGGGTAGGAATCGAACCTACGACCTGCAGCGTGAAAGGCGCCATCACGCCAACCACGCTAGCGGGCCCGCCAAATAATATGTCGGTAGTATTCTTCTTATCGTATGGTTCCTGGTACCTGGTGTCAGAGTTGTTCAAGCCGCCCGAAGGCCTCTGACAAGGCTTAACGACTGCTGCCTACATGACAATAACCGGGACCGACATTTTACGTGCCCTCCGAAGCACGGAGACGCTCAGTTCAAATGCCACTAAATGGTCACCCATCTCTGCCTGACCTTGCCAAGCGGTGCTTAACCTCCGATCAGTCAGCTGGCTATGAGCGCCTCAAATTAATGTAGTAAATGGCTGCGTTTACAATGTCGTTATAATTTCATAACATGAATGCTCGGGCGAGGCATCTGGACGCACCAATTTAATAGCTCAACAAAAGGCGGGCCGTACGCTTGTTTGCCGCCTTCGTTACATAAAATTTGGATTCAGCCATTCTCTATATTTTACAACACAATATACCTAAGCAACGTCTCACAAACCGTCATAAAAATAATATATTCATCTGAATATTTCGTGGAGAAAACATCTTGAGAATACCTGTTATGAAAATGGTAACAATATTTTTGTTGCTGGTAATGTCATATATTTTGTGTAAAAAAATCTATTGTCTATGGTTTGAGACAATATTTTTTTAATAATTCAACAATACACGGTATTCTTTGCTCGACAAATTCGATTCTGCTTTTTTTGTTCGACTGTTTCCCCGTAAATTAAATATGTAATTTGGGTCGTTGGGTTCTGACCATCTGGTGAAACGTGGGCTTTGAGTTGGTTAATACCTCCACATTGTGGTGGTGTATGGCCACTCAAGCCTCTGACTACCCCCGAATGGGGATAAAAGTCGTGACGTTACATTTTTATTTTTTTATTTTTATAATATTATTTTATCGACGACCATTTGGCGCAGTGGTTCGAACGTAGGCCGCTCGGCTCATTGCATCGGGAGGTTGCGAGTTCGATTCCCGCCAGAGGCAAATTTCGGCAACGGCCTTTTCGTAAGGTCCCCTTGTCTGGGTGTCACTGGGATCGCCCCCAGTCCATTGCACGGTACCCTACAAGCTTTGCTTAGTTTGGGACCATACAGTTGGTATGTAAGTGTGGCGATGTTTATTATTATTTGACACACCTAACAATATTTCTGCATCGCTCATATATTACATCCAAGAGAGGGATGGCATTACAGTTAGCTTAGCCAGTTTAATTTGTGTGCCAACATAATTGGCACCAATATTCCATTTTCAATATTTTTACCAGCATTTAACATTGAATCAAAGCAGTTACCGATTGTTTACTAGGTTTTTTTTATAGGAATGAGGTGGCAAACCAGCGTACGGCCCGCCTGATGTTACGCAGTTACCGTAGCCTACACTGTGTAAACAGTAGATTAGTACTCTAACGGTCCGTTAAAGTGTTGCTGAAACAGCCCTAAGTTTTGTAGTCTACTGCGTTTGTTAATCTTTGTATAATAATAATTACACAATGTTTCGTTAAAGAAACAGTCCTATTCATTTACTAGTACTTAAACCACTAATATACTCCGCGATGCTCGCAAAATAAACGGCCAACACTAAAAACCTTTCATTAAACATTGAAGTTCAACATTTTCCAAATCTTACTCTTTTTATTCTTTGCATTAACTAACTACCATCAGAACTCATCTTTAACTCCCAAATTATTAAGTTGAAATTTGATTGCATCGTTTCAATCTTGGTTGTCGCAAAATATTTCGAAAATTCTACTGTACTGTGTAAAAAATAAGGTGGGAAATTCGTTGGGTAGGGCGTGGTGTAATAAAATAGGCCACAGCTCAAGACCACTTGTGCGGTGTAAGAGGTAGTCTAGTATCAAGTAAAGGGTCTCGGAGGGTTCTTTATAAATGTGAGTCATGGGTTTTTTTGTTAGGCGAAGCTGGTTTTGACGTTCAAGCGCCATCGAGAAGCCGTTGCTGATCGCTTTTAAATTAAGAAGTTTAGAAGATTTTTCATATTTTTTTAGAACTAGCGACTTGCCCCGGCTTCGTTCGGATTTTCTCTACTATAAATAAACTAGTAGGGATAGCAGATTGGTAAAGCACGCGTCTTGCGGACTTAAGGTCGGCACTCATCTATCAACTCGGCATCCACTCGTTGTCGATAGGTGGTCTGCGGGCGGACGCTGCTTTTACACCATAAACGTCACGTGATCAACCAGTGGACCGTGCGTGATCAACGAGTGAACGCCGCGTGTTCAGCGCGTGGTCCACTTATTTCCGGTTCAGTTAGTGGATGCCGATCGACGAGGCGGTGCTGGTCGGGTGCCGAGTTGATAGATGAGTGCCAACCTTTAAGGTTTAGGGTTCAAACATGACACGCCTCTGGTTTTTCGAAATCTATGTCACAGATTATAAAATATACATAGTTACTATCTAGGTATGTGCAAATCATAAATTTAATATGATCACTTGCTTACGGTGCAAGAAAACATCATGGGGAAACCTGCATGTCTCAGAAAATCTAACTCGAAAGACATATGAAATTACCAACCAGCACTGGGCTAGCGTGTTGCATGTCCTGAATTCCCCTTACGGATTTTTAGTTACTCTCTAAAATTATACAACTTGTCATCATAATCTGCGCAATTGTGGTTAAGGGACGACCAGGGGGCTACCACGACCTCTTATCGCGATTCAATTATAGGAACGTTTCAGCGACTTTTTGTGCAATGACGTACCTTATTGTCATGACAATAAGAAACGTCATTGCACAAAAAGTCAGTGAAACGTTAAAACAATACTGCTATAAGAGGTGGTGGTAGGGCCCCATGTTTTGTTTTAAGCTAGCCATGCAATGGCATGTCATGAGAAATGGAAACTTTATTGTGAAGCAAAACTTCATACAGCATTATTAAATCCACGCGAAACGGTCTCAAATGAACTGCAGAACAATGGACAAACAAAACGTTGCCCGTACCCACTTTCAGAATTCAAATTAAAAGTTTCATCCGCGTGTAGCCAATTGCCTTTCACTTTAAAAATAAATAGAGCTAATTGAATAAAAAGGTTTACAGTCCATGCTTTTGAAAGTTCTACAAAGGTAAAATAAAAATGTGATTTTTGTTGGAAACTATTGTTTCATTTTTAGGGTTCCGTACCCAAAGGGTGCCAACGGGACCCTATTACTAAGCCTACGCTGTCCGTCTGTCTGTCTGTCTGTCAGCGGGCTGTATCTCACGAACCGTAATAGCTAGTGACTTGAAATTTTCACAGAATGTGTATTTCTGTTGCCGCTACAACAACAAATAAAAAATAAAAAGTTTAAAAATAAAGGGGTAAAAAAAGGTTAAAAAAAAAGGATAAACAATGAACTCGATATTTTTGACGTTTTTATTTATAACTCACAAATTAAACTATTTATAAAGGGAAAACTAATATATTATCCATTATTGATCATTATAACGGCTTTTACATAAATATTTGAAAAAATATATTGTTAAACTACATTTTTTTTACCAATAAATTAACTTTTAAGCTACAGTAGCGCCATCTAGTCGGATATGTGTAAACTGATTTACGGTACTGGACTGTAAGGAACCCTCTATGTGCGAGTCCGACACGCACTTGGCCGGTTTTTTACCATTTACCGCGAATAGAAATGTTAGCCAGTTCACAATGGTATTACAAAGCATTTGTAGGAACAAAAGTGTTTTGTAATGCCAGTGTAAGTGTATCATAACTTTCTATAAATTTGGGGATTAATGTGTATATCCCTAGGCTCCAAATCTGCTATTTTTCAACCATTCGAAAACCTTTTGTCTCTAAGGGCCATAACACACCGGGACGCCAGGCGACGTCGCCAGCCATGCATCCAACTAATTCGTATTGAAATGTATGACAGGTATCACACTTGGCGACGGACCACGTCGCCAGTCAATACAAATTGTTTGAATGCGTGGCTGGCGACGTCGCCTGGCGTCCCGGTGTGTTATGGCCCTAATATTCTTCGTATATTCTTGTCGGTACTTAAATCGTATTTTGGTGGTCGACAGCTTTGTTGTCGACCATCGATTATTATCAGTCGTCTGTCCGACAACATGTCGACAAGAATCTGCAATTTAAAATTAAGAAATCATGAAGATAAAATTAGTGACCAGTGGTTATCCTATGGTCAAAAATAGCAGAGGGCGTTTTATATTGACATAAAGCCGGAAACCCACCGCGGCGGACGGAGAGGCCACGCACACGGGCCACGCCTCGCTTTGCAGAAAATGTAAGCATGACGTCATTTCGTGCGTAGCTTCTCCGTGCGCCGCGGTGGCTACGATCGCATACATTTTCTTGCAAAGCGAAGCTTGACCCACGTGCGTGGCCTCTCCGTGCGACGCGGTGGGTAAAAAGTTCAACATCAAAACGAACTTATTCTTTGATGTACCCGTTAAAGTAGTTGTAATTTCTTTTTCACAATTGGGTCGGTCTAACAAGGGTGCGATCAAAGACGGGCTCGAGTGTCCCTTTGAGTCCGGTGTTCACGCGTTCTGCGAAAAAAATGCGTGGGCGTGAGATTTGAAGCGCTTAGGTGGGAGTGGACTGTACCTTATCGAGAGCCGATTGCGAATTTCATTTGAAGAAGATATCTATGCAGTTAAATAAAATTTATTTTTAGAAAGCCGTATTCCTGGGGGCTTACCACAAGCTCTTATTGCGATTCAATTATAGGAACGTCTTAACGACGTTTTAATGACGTTTCTTATTGTCATGACAATAAGGTACGTCATTGCACAAAAAATCGCTGAAACGTTAATACGTTCCTGTAATTGAATCGCAATAAGAGCTTGTGGTAAGCCCCCTGTAGTGTGTCATAGACATTACTTTCCAGAATTTGATCCTACACTATAATACATATAGGATGTGTGTTTTTTGTTTCAAAATCATTTTTGATTGGATTGTGCTTCTGTTCGCTCACACATCGACATTCTACGAAACGCAACTAAAATAGCTACCTTACGCCGATCTTCCGTGAGAGGGTGGCACCTACTACCTCGGTTGAGACAGCCTATATATGAGCTGCAGTCAATTAAATAAATGAATATCCTGGGACATTCTTTAGACATGGCTACCTGATCCCAAACTAAGCAGAGCTTGTACTATGGAAACCAGATAACTGATATTACTACATTATAGTACTGTTCGTAAATACATACATACATAATACACCCAGACTCGGGACATGCAGCCATGTTCATGCACACAAATGCATGTCCCGGGTAGGAATCGAACCTACGACCTGCAGGGTGATAGGCAATCTAAACCAACCACGCCAACGGGCCCGTCTATTTGATCCTAAAGTGGCACTATAATATAGGATGTGTGTTTTTTGTTTCAAAACTATCCATTTCTATTGGGTTGGACTTCTACTCGCTCACACATTCTACGAAACGCAAGTAAAATAGGTAGCTACTTTACGCCGATCTTCTGTGAGAGAATGGTACCTACTACCGCAATCGAGCCAGCCTGTATATGAGCTGCAGTCAATCAGCTACAGCTTGCTCTACCACTTTTGATAACGTATATTTCTTCTATTCTTATAATATTTCGGATTATGGCCTAGATCCCCCTCGCATTGAGGGGAGGCCCGTGCCTATGAGTGGGACCTTAATAGGGGTATATTATTATACAGGGTTATTGGTAAAACACTAACAACCTTGCAGGTGCGTATTACTGACATCGAAAATAACAACTTTTGTTCTATGACTTTTTACAAAACAAAAAAAAATAACAGAAACTCACTTTCTAAAACGTATGAAAGAATTTTTTTTTTCTCATCTAGATGAATGCCATGGTACGTGGTTGTATTCCACTTTGCACTAAAGTACCTAAACGGACCACGGCTATCCTCTAGATGAGCATATTTTCTTGTTTCATACATTTTAGAGTAGGTATGTTTTTTAATTATTTTTTTTTTGTTTTGTAAAAAGTCATAGAACACAAGTTGTTGTTTTTGATTTCAGTAATACGCCCCTGCAAGGTTGTTAGTGTTATACCAATAACCCTGTATAGGTATATTTAATTTTCTAACAGCATAATAACTAAGCTAATAAAATACTCATCATTCTCAGCCAGGCAACTTCGCTGTCATTTTTATTCTTGATATTTTAATTAAACATTACCGGGATCACGGGCGTCTACGAATCCCGCGTCCCGTGATAGGGCCCGGGATCCCGTGACTTTATCCCGGCGTTACAGTTGACGTTTAAAACGAATAATTTAAATTTAAATTAAAGCAGGAGAGTTCAAGAGGTGGACTTTTAGTATTTCGCGTGTTTCCGACGGGCGTCTTAATAATTACGTCGGGAAATAATTTAATGTGGAAGCAATTAAAATTGTTTATTTATATTTTAATATTGTGAATACATCTTTTTTATGTTATTAAGGTGGGAAACCAGCGTACGTACCTATGGCCCGCCTGATATTAAGCAGTTACCGTAGGTTAAAGATGCTTGCAATACTAAAAGCATCCTCGCCCGCTACAGACCTGTAGGGGAGTAGGATAGAGGAAGGGGGAGTGGGGTTGGGCTTCCGGCTCTCCCACTCTTCGTACGAAACGCAGCTGTAATAGCTACTTTACGCCGATCTTCTGTGAGAGGGTTGTACTACCCCGGTGGAGACAGTCGATATATGAGCTGCAGTCAATTGGCTACAACTTGGCTTTACCAGTAGCAACCACTAATTTTCAAAGAAAAATTGTGAACACTTTACTTACTTAGTTTTTAGGGTTTTTTTTTTTTTTTTTTTCAAAATTGGTAGTTTTTTTTTTCTTATATTTAATCAATTTTATACCCGACACTCATTCTAACCCCCAAGTATTCCTTCGCACTTATGAAACAGCCTGTATAATTGTGTCTGATAAACTTTTATTCCAAAGGTGAGGTAGGTTCAGCGCACTGTGTCCGGTTTACTCATGTGATATACGGACCTGTGTGAGAGGGCATTAACTACATAACACAGGTCGGAACTATAAGGGACGGACTCGGGTGAAAATAATCTATTATACTTTTTTTAATGGCCACTATTTTTATTATATTTTTATAGGACTGCGGTGGCCAAAAAGCCAACTGCCCGCCTGTTATTAAGCAGTTCACGTAGCCTATAGATGCTTGCAATACCAAAGGCATTGCTCGCACATTGCCGACCTGAAAGGGAGTGGAATGGAGGGAGGGGTAAGGGGGGTTTCGGCTCTCTCACTCATCGTATGGAACGCAGCTGTAATAGCTGTTTTACGCCGATCTTCTGTGAGAGGGTGGTACTACCCCGGTCGAGCCAGCCCGTATATGAGCTGCAGTCAATTGGCTACAATTTTTTTTAGTTTCAGCTTCGCTCTACCACCTTATTATCTATACTATCTATAGATGAAAGTTGGAAACAATAGTCACATGCATTGATGGTCGAGCCAATGCGTAGCCAATTGACTGCAGCTCATATACGGAATGATTCGACTGTGGTAGTACCACCCTCACACAGAAGATCGGCGTGAGCTATTTTAGATGAGTTTCCTACGATGAGTGAGAGCCGGGAGCCTAACCCCTTTCATCCCTCCCTTTATTCCCTCTCTGTATCCCACTGCCCTTCGAGTGGGCAACATGCGAACGATGCTTTTGGTATTGCAAGCATCTATGGGGTACGGCAACTGCCTAACATAAGGCAACATAGGGCTAAGTTATTATAAAAAAAATATGTTGAAGAGAGAAAGCATTACCGTATAGGAACCGGCCAAGTGCGTGTCGGACTGGCACATAAAGGGTTCCGTACCACCGTAGAATAAAAACGTAAATAATATCAAGTTGCTTGTATGGGGACACTCTTCATTTATAAATTTTATTTTATTTTGATGTTGTAGCGGCAACAGAAAAATTATGTGAAAATTTCAACTCTCTACCTATTACGACTCGTTAGATGCAGCCCGCTGACAGACGGACAGATAGACAGATAGACGGACAGACGGAATAGCGTATTTTATAAAATACCCAAAAAACTTTTATCACAATCCGTCCCTTCCTAAAGCGTGCTATCCGCCCATTAGGGCGGTGCTACACAAAACGAGATAGTTTTGTTACTAAAAGCATTCCACCGACTTCATGATTACTTAGTAACAATATGGAATGTTTTCAATTCCAGTGAGGATTGCTTGGGAAAAAGCTTTAAGAATTAAAAAAATGTAAATTTAACGTCACGACTTTTATCCCCATTCGGGGGTAGTCAGAGGCCAGGAGGGAGGTCAGTTCCTGTATACACGGCGACACGGTTCACCACCTGGCACGTTGGGTTCTGACTATCTGGTGAAACGTGGGCTTTGAGTTGGTTAATACCTCCACAATGTGGTGGTGTATGGCCACTCAAGCCTCTTTAAGAATTATTTACCTATAATTTGGTAGGTATAATGGCCAACTACTACATCACCATCTTATCGTATGTTTAATGTCCAACCTAGTGTCAGAGCTGAGGGCTAGCCAAGTGGCATGAACGCTAATCGAATAGAATAAACTTCACAATGTATGGAAATGTCAAACGTCGCTATGTAAATCAACAACAAGTCGCTATGAAGATCACGCTTGAGATCACGTGACTTATGTCATTTCCATAGATGAAGCAGCGTAGCGATTTGAACGAACGCTTGTAGACGTCAGCCACTTGTCTAGCCCAAGGAATTTATATAGCCCTTCAGGGTGGTTACTTTGCTTTGAAATGCGAAACGAACGCTGCGGCTGACGGATCCGAAGTACGGATTCGATAATCGTGATTTGACGTTTCTTCTTTCGTGGATCCTACTCCCGTTTTCACATGTTCATGACGCATGACGTATTTTAAAGTAACTCATAGACAAGAATATTTGACGAGCCCGTTGGCGTGGTTGGCGTGATGGCGCCTTTCACGCTGCAGGTCGTAGGTTCCATTCCTACCCGGAACATACATTTGTGTGCATGAACATGTCTGTATGTCCCGAGTCTGGGTGTATAAATGTATATAAAGTGTATTTACAAATAAAAAAGTAGTATATGTAGTAATATCAGTTATCTGGTTTCCATAGTACAAGCTCTGCTTAGTTTGGGATCAGGTAGCCGTGTGTAAAAAATGTCCCAGGATATTATTATTATTATTATTATATGTGAAAACCGGAGTAGGATCCACGAAAGAAGAAACGTCAAATCACGATTTTTGAATGCGTACTTCGGATCCGTCAGCCGAAGCATTCATTTCGCATTTCAAAGAAACCACCCTGTTCAAGCCGCCCTAAGGTCTCTGAAAATGCTTAACAACTCTCCTCCTGCGACTCTCCTCGACTTACGCCTCTACTACTACTACTTTTACTATAAAAAAAACAAAAACTAAATAACAAAAAGTCAGAGCGAAAGACTGCAAAAGTTCCAGAAAAGCCGCGGGCTTACATGAACATTCAAAGTTCTCAGCTATAGAAATCCGAGTAACGCAAAAATAACTTACCAAAGTTATCTTGAAATCTAGAACGCTCTGAATTATTAACGCAGTAGGTAGGTACATGGCCGACGTCATGAATAAAGTATTAAATAATGGATCAATGCTATTTATAAATTTAATCTTAGTATAGTACCTACTTGAGACATGGCCGCTCACAATGGGCCTAATAAGAAAGCTCAAAGTCACCCAAAGGGCAATGGGACTGTGCTCGGAGTTTCCCTGCGAGATCAAATCAGAACTTAACGACTGTAGCCTAGGGGCGAACACGTTGGGCTACCAATAAGAAGGTCCCAGGTTCGATCCTCGGTGGGGCATGCACCAATTGATGAATTTTCATCTATGTGCATAATTTACAGTTCGCTTACGGTGAGGGAAACATCGTGAGGAAACCTACCTATCCCTCGGGATTAGGTAATAGTCAGTTCCTGTATACACGGCGACAAGGTTCACTACCTGTCACGTTAGGTTCTGACTATCTGGTGAAACGTGGGCTTTGAGTTGGCTTAATACCTCCACAATGCGGTGGTATATGGCCACTCAAGCCTCTGACTACCCCCGGATGGGGATAAAAGTCGTGACGTTATATTTATTTATTTATTTTATTTATCAAATCAGAAATGAAGAGATACGCAGAAGGACCAAGGTAACCGACATAGCCCGTAGGATTGCCAGACTCAAGTGGCAGTGGGCAGGGCACATTGCTCGTAGAACGGATGGCCGATGGGGCCGAAAAGTTCTCGAGCGGCGGCCGCGCACCGGAAAGCGTAGCGTGGGTAGGCCTCCCAAGAGGTGGACCGACGACCTGGTGAAGGTCGCGGGAATCCGCTGGATGCGGGCAGCGCAAGACCGGTCATTGTGGCAAACCTTGGGGGAGGCCTATGTCCAGCAGTGGACGTCTTTCGGCTGAGATGATAGATACCTACTCACTAGTGAAATTGCCTTGGTGCCATTTGATATAAGTATGTAATAAGTATATTGCTGACAGAGCCAAGCTGAAGACAATTGATTGCAGCTCACAGGCTGGCTCGACCGGGGTAGTACCACCCTCTCACAGAAGATCGGCGTAAAGTAACTATTACAGCTGCGTTTCGTACGAAGAGTGAGAGAGCCGAAAGCCCAAACCAACACTTTTATGATACTGCTGTCAAAAATATGTTTTCCTGGTAAAAGATCCAGCTATTTTATACACGAGTTTCCTTTGTACTTTTTTAAAGATAAATAGATACCTACTTATCTATCTGAATATTTTATCAACAAGAGATATTTTTTTCAAGAAAAATAACGATATTTCTTTCATAAGCACCTAAATATAGCGACTTGATACAAAATCACGGGCACAAGAGGAAAATAAATTGCTTATTTTTGGTCCCGACCGTTTGAGAATTAAACGGAAGATTGCTGGTACAGGGAAAGTAACAAGCGGCCGTGTGATAATGGCAAATTTTATGTTAGAATACATATAACTTTGCCTCCGGTTTACCTTAACAAACTTCTTCATATCGTATGGTTCCCTGGTACCTGGTGTCAGAGATGTTCAACCCGCCTGAAGGCGTCTGACAAGGCTTAACGACTGCTGCCTAAAAGACAACAACCGGGACCGACTTTCTACGTGCCCTGTGAAGCATGGAGACGCTGAGTTCAAATGCCACTAAATGGTCACCCATCTCTGTTTGACCTTGCCAAGCGTTGCTTAACCTCCGATCGTTTACCGATCAATGATTGCAGGCTCCACCTCGACATTTATTATATCTTATACAGGGTTATTGGTAAAACACTAACAACCTTGCAGGGGCGTATTACTGCCATTAAAAACAACAACTTTTGTTCTATGACTTTTACAAAACAAAAAAAAATACAAAAAATGACATCCTAAAATGTATGAAACAAGAAAATATGCTAATCTAGAGGATAGCCGTAGTCCGTTTAGGTACTTTAGGGCAGAGTGGAATACAACCACGTACCGTTGCTTTCCTATAGATGAGAGAAAAAAAAAACAATTTTTCATTTAAATTTTTGTTTTGTAAAAAGTCGTAGAACAAATGTTGTTGTTTTTGATGTCAGTAATACGCCCCTGCAAGGTTGTTAGTGTTTTACCAATAACCCTGTATACCTCCTCAACTTGAAAAGCCTCCTATCTTGAATTATCGCACCTATGTATATTCCTTGAAGCGTTCAAAGTTCAAGGTTTGATAGTGCCATATAGAACTAATATTTTCCTTACCACAAATAGATAATAATAACGCCTAACATTGGAAACCATTATACATTGTCTATAAAACGGTTTACCGCGGCGGTAAGCGGCATACGAATTGCGCACGTCCCGCTCTCGCGACAATTTCCCGCGGGAACCAAGTATACGCAAGCAAGGGCATGTAGACGGGCAACACGTCGAACACTTAAAAGTTGCTTCAGAAAATTGATACGAGGAAATTATAGCTTTTAGTTATATTCAGTGAAGGCGTCTGATATAAAAAGATGACACGAGAAATTTGTCACTAAGGGCCTTCATATACGGACTGCTTGGATCAGTCGAGACCAACCGCTCTAGAGCAGTCGGGTTGCGGTCGGAGTCGACTGTTACAAAAAGTCGTGTTCGACCGCAACACAACTGAACTAATCCGTTGCCGCCGGCTATTTTTAAAATACCCGTACACAAGTAACTTTTCTCACTCACTCGCAGTGTCTCATTGACTGGACGATTTACCTCGCTCGCTGACCACTCCCATAATAAATTACCATTTGTTCGCGACTCTTGGCTACTCGCGAGGCGATGATTAACCATCCGAGCCATAAGTAAAATAAGGATCTGCCGGAGACGGATCACTACTGTCTTTGTACACAAATCTGTAGCCCGTCTGCTCGCCCATTAGCATCCACTATAACCGCCTCTTCTCGATTCGTTGTGCTACTTGATGGGCCTATCTGATCGTTGAGACGGCTATATTTATACGGCACCTCCGTAACAGGCAGTTTTCTCTAAATTATATTATCGTAATGCCTCTGTTTTATTATTCAGTTATTTTCCGTCGAAGTTTGTTTTATTGTAGCCTTCTGCGTGTTGATTGTTAAAAACATTATACTATACTTACGGATGTTTCAGAAGTTCGCATTTTAAGCATATGCTTGCCTTGTATATCCATAGGTATATGCCTATAGATATACCTACGTACCCACAAATTTATAGAAAGTTATGGTGGACTTAACTGGCGTTACAAATCACTTTTGTTCCTAGAAATGCATTGTAAAACCATTGTAAACTGGCTCAAAATCTCTATAAATTTGGCGGACGCCGATCTTCTGTGAGAGGGTGGTACCACCCCGAGCCAGCCCATATATCAGCTGCAGTCAATTGGCTAGCTTGGCTCTATTATCAAACAAGTACTTACAAGTTAGTAAGTAAGTTCAATAATTATTTTAACTAGTTGACAGATAGAAGGTCGTATCTCAAAGTTGAGATCGATCTTAAGATGCAGTTTTGACGTTTAATGTATGGAACATCTGTCAAAACAGCATCTTAAGATCGATCTCAACTTTGAGATGAATTTATTAATACGAGCCTAGAGACGGAAAAATAAGACGCCAGAGGGGCTAGCCAAGTGGCATGAACGCTAATCGAATAGAATAGAATAGACTTCACAATGTATGGAAATGTCAAACGTCGCTATGCAGATCAACAACAAGTTGCTATGTAGATCACGTGACTAAAGTCATTTCCATAGATGAAGCGTAGCGATTTGAACGAACGCTCGTGACGTCAGCCACTTGTCTAGCCCTTCTGTTTCAGTTGCATTGGATTTTAAACCTAACCCAACCTCTTCACGCTGCAATTTCGAATGAAACATCCACAGAGTAAAGACTAAAGAAAGAGGTGCCCTTATTAGATATTTGTATGAAACAAAACGTGGTCATGGTTTTTTCATTTTCATTATACTATTTACCGGTAAATAGTTGAACTAGTCGCTTCGTTTTATGTCGATGTTAGTACTAGGCCGACCACTCGGCCGACTTGCTTAGGGCCAGTCCCCTTAGTAACTGGTCCATGGAAACATCTCAATCGTGTCCAAGTCAACCTTCCCGAAACTAGATTTCCCAATTACGTCTGTATCGCTCCCTAAGGGTACTTCTCCTTTGAATCTTTCGTCCCCGATACACGTTTGACTTTCAAATAAGACCCCTAAACTCGACTTACATTGGGCTTAGGGACGCAAATATGGCCTGACTTATCTCTCTCGTATTTACGTTAGTTATTTTTGGGGTGGTTATAGCAAACCTATACGAAGTCCACCGAGAAACGATAAAAAGTGAATATAATAATATTATTCTTTCCTGGGTACGAGCCAGTGGTGGGCCAGTGGGTGGGCTTTGAGTTGGTTAATACCTCCACAATGTGGTGGTGTATGGCCACTCAAGCCTCTGACTACCCCCGAATGGGGATAAAAGTCGTGACGTTACATAGGTACATAGATACATGGTACGAGCCACCCCTCAATGCGAGGGGGATTCAGGCCATAATCCACCACGCTGGCTTGCGGGTTGGTGGATTTCACATGACTTTAGAAAATTTGTTAGATTTTCTAAGCCATGCAGGTTTCCTCACGATGTTTTCTCTCACCGGAAGCAGGTGATAATCATATTAAAGTTATGATGCGCATAGATTTCGAAAAATCCAGAGGTGCGAGCTGGGATTTGAACCCTGGACCTTAAGCCCGCAAGACGCGTGCCTAACCAATCCGTTATCGCTGCTATCACAAAAATAAATAGATTATTTTATTAAATTACGTGTTTTGTTTTTTAAGTGAAGTGGGACAAAGCTAGGGGCAGGGGTCTTGGGTTTCCGGCTCTTCCACCCATCTTACGAAACGCAGCTGTAATAGCTTCTCTACACCGATCTTCTGTGAGAGGGTGTTACAACTCCGGTTAAGCCTCGTTATATGAGCTGCACTCGTACATAATAAAAATGTTATTTTTACACTAGGGGGCCATCCATTAATTACGTCACACGAATTTCATGATTTTTAGACCCCTCCCCCCCCTTGTCACAGCTGGTCACATTTGCGAGACCCTCCCGTCCCTGTGTGACGTCACATATTTTTTTATAATTTACTTAGATATATTAGATATTTAAATGTGACGTCACAAAAATTAGGACCCCTCCCCCTCCCCTCTCTTGTCACACAATGTCACATTTCGTCGCCCCCTCCCCCCTTTACGTGTGACGTAATTAATGGCCCCTAGTGGCCCCTAGTGAGGATGTACAGAATTTGTTCAATACATTCAATCCAATAAACATGTATGAAACCTTTTCGTCTCAGTGGGAGGATATAGTGACCTTAGCTGTCCATCCGTTTCCGGTTCAATGAACTCTATCCGGATGTGCCTGTGAACACGAGGTGCGATTTATATCCACTCGGCTATGATTCAGTCGTTATACAGGATGTTATAAAAGCCTGCAATAATAATTTAGGCTGATGTGACGATGAATTTCGTAACTATCATATTTTTATCAACTATTGTATTTCGGCATTATTTCAATGACCAAAACTTTTTAAACTTTTAAAACATAAACTTTTTAAACGTGATAAAAATAATGCTCTCCTCTTCGAGCCGGTCTATGTGAACGGACGCTAATTCACAAGAAGATGAGCCGTATTGGCAACAGGGTTGTTACGAAAAAATCACCTTGTTGAAACACCGTGTTTAAAACATGTTTTAAAGAATTAAAACATGTTTTAAACATGGTGATTTTTTCCTACTGTTTTAAATCAATGTTTTAAACAATGATTTAAACACGTTTTGAACAGTTATCATTTTAAATTTCCTGTTTTTTTGCAACTCTGATTGGCAATAATAATAATATCCTGGAACATTTTTTTATACACGGCTACCTGATCCCAAACTAAGCAGAGCTTGTTCTATGGAAACCAGATAACTGATATTACTACATATACTACTTTTTTATTTGTAAATACATAATTAATATACATATACACCCAGACTCGGGACATACAGACATGTTCATGCACACAAATGTATGTCCCGGGTAGGAATCGTACCTACGACCTGCAGCGTGAAAGGCGCCATCACAACAACCACGCCAACGGGCTCGTCAGATACCGACATGTTTTTAAGATTATTTTCGGCGAACGACTGAGCCGTACTGTGTCCAGGGACTCTTGTTTAAAAGTGGGAGACTGTAAATTAGAAACATCTATACAAATCGGTACAAAACGGCCAGTATAAACGAGAGGTAACAATTTGTCTTACAAATAATATTAGGTTAACACTAGACAGTGTAAAACAATACTCTATTTTAAGAGCTACTAAAAGATCGTTGGCCTCCGCAGACTTGCTACTTTTAGCATCGGCGTCCGGCGATTTTGTGACGTATCGTTGCTGCGTCGCGTTTCTTCGAGCGCGAACGAGCGAGACGCAGCATCAAAATCGCCGATCGCCGATGCTAAAAGTAGCAAGTCTGCGGAGGCCCTTAGTACTCTAGTACTCTACTATACCTTGAATATATGTTTATTTATACATATAGAACGGTGCCCAAAGCATAAAGTCCTAACAATCGTATCGTTACCGAGAAACTACTATTGTCACTGTCATTCTTATTCATAAAAGCTGTGTTTCGAGCAGAATGGAACATGACAGAAGACTTTATTAGTAGAATCGAGCCACTCGTATAAAGCCTAGAACGCCCACAGTACCTATAACGTTATATAATTTTCTACCATTTTATACCATCCAATTAAGGCCACGGCAAAGGTCCGTAATGTAAGTTTCTGAAAGGGCCCTATTCCCTCAAATAGACGGCTGATTGAGGAATAGATGCGTCCACATGGACCTTCGCCTTTACCTTACCTAGGTTCTTCAAAGGACGTGCTTACAGGTCTCTAATAGGTCGGCGCCGCGACTGCTCCCCTTAAGTTTCCGATGTCCTGAGCGGCGGTTTCCACTTACTTAGGCCCGCCGCATACACACGGAATTTCCGTACGGAATTCCGTTCCGAAATATCGAATCGGGGTTTCCGAACGCGATACGTCCATACATAAATAAATAAATAATAACCTGGGACATTTTTGTACACACGGTTACCAAATCCCAAACTAAGCAGAGCTTGTATTATGGAAACCAGATAACTGATATTACTACATAATATACTACTTTTTTATTTGTAAATACATAATTAATATACATATACACCCAGACTCCGGACATACAGACATGTTCATGCACACAAGTGCATGTCCCGGGTAGGAATCGAACCTACGACCTGCAGCGTGAAAGGCGCCTCCGTGCCAACCACGCTAACGGGCCCGTCAATGGACATTGGGATGGATTTACTGAATCGATATAGAAAAGACTAAAGATGAGTAACTTCAAACTTCATCTATTATTCAAATGCGACACGGCGACTATTGTAGTGTGTGTATCGCATTGTGCATGACTGTTCGCCATCAAGAGGTCCTTTGCGACCTTGTGCCATCCTTCTCCCGCGCGCAATTACCCCGTCTCGCTTGCCTGTACAAACCACACTACAGCTGCAGGTTACGCACGCAGGCGAGAGGTTTTTGACAGCTTGTATGACAATAGAATTCAACGTACTTTTTTTAATTTAACGTATATTTGGTGGTGACACGGTTTGGACTAACTTGCTGAATGCCTTTTCTATATCGATGATTTACTGCGTTCGGAATCCCCGATTCAATATTTCGAAATTCCGTATGTATGTGGCCGCCCTTACAAGTGGACCGTCTGTCCATTAGTACCTTCCCAGGCAATTTAAAAATAAAGTTGGAAACAGAAGAATGGGGGTTGGGCTTTCGGCTCTCTCACTCATCCAACGAAACACAGCTGTAATAACTACCTTACGCCGATCTTCTGTGAAAGAGTGGTACTACCCCAGTTAAGCCAGCCCGTATACTTGCTGCAGTTAATTGGCTACAGCTTGTCTTTACTGTCAATAACCTAACATAAACCAGAATAACTTTAATATAACAAACACAAATTATGACGCGAAAACGCTTCGTAAGCCACGTTGATGTGTTGTTCTTAATTAAGTAATATATCATGTTAGCTTAATTGCTTTCCGTTCAATTCAGATCCAATATTGCGAGGTACAATGAATCGCCATTTTAACGACTACATTATGGTCGAAACACTAGGCCCGTATTAATAAATCGATCTCAAGATTGAGATCGAACTTAAGATGCTGTTTTTGACAGATTTCCCATACATTAAACGTCAAAACTGCATCTTAAGATCGATCTCAACTTTGAGATCGATTTATTAATACGGGCCTAAGAGCTTGTTTCAGAATTGTCGGATAACTTTTATCTACCAATTAAATTTAGCGTTTTGACAGATTCTATGGAAATATATTTATTGATGACTAGCTGTGCCCGCGGCTTCGCCCGCGTGGAAATTGATGTTTATGATTAGTCTGTCTTATTCCAGAGCCTACACTATCTACGTTTCATATTAAAATCAGTTTAGTAGTTATGGAGATAGCGACGTGGCAACAAACATTCACACATACAGACACATACACTTATTAAGCTTTCGCCCGCGACATCGTCGGCGCAAAATTTAAATGTAAAAATAACGGACTCGATCCCGTTTCCCGGGTCCCGGATCCGGTTTGCTGGATCCCAGATCCGGTTTGCCGGATCCCATATCCCAGATCCCGTATCCTGGATCCCGGTTCCTGGATTCCGTTTCCTGGATCTCGTTTCCCGGATCCCGTGTCTTTGATCCCGGATCCCGGACATCGTATCTCGGATCTCGTTTCCCGGATCCCGGATCGCGTTTGCCGGATCCCGTATCCCGAATCCCGCATCCCTCATCCCATAATCCTTGATTCCGGATACCAGACCCAATATCCCGGATATCACGTATCCCGGATATCCCGTATCCCGGATATCCCGTATCCCGGATATCCTGTACCCCGGATATCCCGTATCCCTGATACCGGATCCCGTTTACTGTATATATCACGTATCCCAAAACCAACTTGTATTTTTAAGAAGACATCTAAACACCAATTTTCATTCTTAATTCTAACTTCAAAAATGACGAACTCCCATACAAACTTTCATCCCCTATTCTACCACCTTAGGGGTTGAATTTTCATACACCCTGTAATTATTATTATTTTTATTTAAAGAAACCAAAACAACTATTAACTATCAAAAATGACTTACTTTCATCCCCCCTTTTAAACCCCTTAGGCGTTGAATTTTCAAAAACCCTGATTTTAACATTTTTTATTAAGACACCTTATCACCAATTTTCATAATTCTAACTTCAAAACTGACAAACATCCATGCAAAATAACATAAAAACTTTCATCCCCTATTTTACCCCCTCAGAAGTTGAATTTTCAACACATACATACATATAATCACGCCTGTTTTCCGTAGGGGTAGGCAGAGACCACTTCTTTCACTTGCTACGATCCTTACATACTTGAATTTTCAAAAACGCTGAAATTACTATTTTTTTATTTTCATAAAGACACCTAATTACAAAATTTCATAATTCTAACTTGAAAAATGACGAACTTGCATACAAACTTTCATCCCCTATTTTACCCCCATAGAGGTTGAATTTTCAAAAACGCTGAAATTACCTACTATTTTTTATTTTTTTAAATCGAATAGAATAGAATAAAGTTCACAATGTATGGAAACGTCGCTATGTAAATCAACAACAAGTCGCTATGAAGATCACGCTTGAGGTCACGTGTCATTTCCATAGATGAAGCGTAGCGATTTGAATGAACGCTTGTAGACGTCAGCCACTTGTCTAGCCCTTCAGATTGCGTCTCTATCGCCAAAGGTACTATCCCTACCAACTCTATAAATCTTTCAAACCCCGTTTAAAGCACTCTCCCATCTCTACCTACCCACAATATTAAATTAACTACGTGCAATTGTCCAAAAGGGCATGTGACCCATTACCGTAATCCTACCGACAGGGCCACGCTACGTAATGTACCTAATTACCTCTAAGGGCCAGCAGAGGGACGGTTAATGGCATTGTCGGATTATTTTAATTTTGAACTGCTTACGACTAAACTCTCTTGGTGTACTTACAAAGAAGTGTGTTTTGTGTCCAGACCTCAGATCAAATAAAAAACCGGCCAAGTGCGTGTCGGACTCGCACTTAAATGGTTCCGTACCACCGTAGAATATCAATAAACATCCGCAATATGGTGATATTTAGAGTCACACGTTTAAGTCATTTGTATGGAAACCGACCATAAGACAAATAAATTAAAAATATTACGTTGTTTGTATGGGGACCCCCGTTATGTTTAAGTTTTATTTTATTTTTAGTATTTGTTGTTGTAGCGGCAACAAAAATACACATTCTGTGAAAATTTCTTGTCTCTACCTATTACGGCTCGTGAGATACAGCCCGCTGACAGACAGATAGACAGACGGACAGCGTAGGCTTAGTAATAGGATCCCGTTGGCACCCTTTGGGTGCGGAACCCTAAAAAGACAAGATGCAACGTTGCGAACAATGACGTAAGGCCATGCTTATAATAATCATTTAAATTGCATGAATAAAATACGTAGGCGTTGTCTTTGCATCCAAAAATCCATTTAAACAAATTAAAAAATAAAATGTCGTTCGTTGGCAACACAATAAACAGCCAAGCCGGTTCGTTAGATGTTGAGACAAATTTAATTTGTCGCGCACCTACCTTACCGGGGAAATTACTCTTTTAACCGAAATGAATTATTCAAGCAGTAAACTCACACTTCTATTTTTATGTGACTACGGTGGCAAACTACGGCCCGCCTGATGTTAAGCGGCGTAGCTATAGATGATTGCAATACCAAAAGCATAGCTCTGCAAACGAAGGGCAGCGGTCCGTGTATGGCGAATGTCAATTTTGTATTACAACTGCAGATCGCCCAACATCGACCGCTTGAAGCTGTCGGCACTGACTGCTCCAAGCAGTCCGTCTAACATCATCGTGGAGTTCGATGATTGCCTGTTTCTTCTTAGCGCCACCATAGACTCTATGGTGGCGCTAAGAAGAAACAGGCAATCATCGAACTCCACGATGATGTTACTGTGTCATAGTACGCAGCCCTTTTTAGGGATTCGTAACCAAAAGGTGCCAACGGGACCCCTAAGCCTCCGGTTTCTGTCCGGCAGTCTGTCAGCGGCTGTATCTCACGAACCGTAATAGGTAGAGAGTTGAAATTTTCACAGAATGTGTATTTCTGTTGCCGCTACAACAACAAATAAAATAAAATATGAAAATAAAGGAGGTTCCCATACAAGAAACTTGATATATTTGACGTTTTTATTCTAGGTTGGTACAGAACTTTTTATGTGCGAGTCCGACACGCACTTGTTTATTTATATTTAATGTCTATGGCCACCTGTCACTCTTGTAAAACTTTTTCACTGAAGCTTACAATATTGTTCTACGAAGCACTCATTTTAATTAATAAAATTCGTATAAATTTTTAGATGGAAGACATTATTATTACATATTAAAAAAGAAAGTGAGGTGAATCTTGAATTAAAAACAAAAAACAAATTACGGCAAAAATGTCGGCCTTGGCGCTTTATTTTTCTGTGAAAACAATTATGAGAGCAAACAGCGAAATACCAAATACCACATTAATGTACCGCTCGCAGTTATTTTTATTTAATATCTTGGTTTCCAGAGAACGAAGTGTTTTCTTTAAATAAATATCGCCAGACTTACCAACTGTATGGTCCCAAACTAAGCAAAGCTTGTCCTATGGCTACCGTATAATGGACGGGGGCGATCCTGACCCAGACCAGGGCAAATTACGAAAAGGCCCTTTTCTGCCTCTGGCGGGAATCGAAGCCGCAATTGAATGGATAGATTTGAAACCTTTTAGTGTCAGTCCATGGCGTGACATTAACAATGTGATTTTTAGAAACATTTAATATAAGTACCAAAGCTGCTTTTAATATAAAACACTGACCCCCAAACTTATAGAGATTTTAGCCAGTTTACAATAGTTTTGAAAAGCATTTTTAGGAACAAATGTGATTTTTAATTCCACTGCAAGTCGATCATATCTTTCTATGAATTTGGGGGTGAGATTTTGAGATTTCATGTGGTAATCTCATTTCCAACAAGAATTTATCGTGAAAATATTGCCACTAATCCCACTATAATAATAATTATTATAAATGTGAAAGTTTGGATGGATGGATGTTTGTTAGTCTTTCACGCAAAAACTACTGAACGGATTTGGATGAAATTTGGAACACAGATAGTTTATAACCTGGATTAACATATAGGATACTTTTTATCTCGGAAAAATGTCAGGTTCCTGTGGGATTTTAAAGTAAACGCGGACGAAGTCGCGGGCAGAGGCTAGTGTATTATAATAGCCGATATGGTAGGTACTTCCTTAAATTACAATCTCTGATGCTCAGCGTACTACCTCCTGCACACATGCAGCGTAATTTAACACCTGGGGGCTTACCACGAACTCTTGTTGCGATTCAATTACAGGATCGTTTTAACGTTTCAGCGACTTTTTGTGCAATGACGTACCTTATTGTCATGACAATAAGAAACGTCATTGTCACGTCATTAAAACGTTCCTATAATTGAGTCGCGATAAGAGGTCGTGGTAAGCCCCCTGTTATACTGATAGCAATCGCAATTTGAATAGGCATTTTGATGCGTGTTATTCACCGGAAGATGAGCCGTATGGGCATGTTTTCAACATTATTTTCCACGGACAACCGAGTCCATGGACTCCATTTACTAGGGCACACTATTTTGGACAGTAACGTCTCCCTCTTGCATGATGGAAGGGTGTGAAGAGGGCAAGCCCCGCGCCCAAGTGGGCGTCAGCATAAAATATGATTTTTAACAACAAAGAAAATAAAATTCGGACGCCGAGTCCCACTCAGTGTTGCCACACGTCAAGCAAAAAAGAATGTAAATTCCGAATTTAAAATTCAACAGAATCCCGTACATTATGTCCATTAGCTTTCATATGTTAATATTTTATTAACATATTTTTTTTTGAAATGGCAAACACAAATTTCTGCGTGAGTTTTGATTCAGTAGCTGTCAGAATAAGAATTCAATTCAATTCATAAAAAAACAAATCAAATGGGAATCCCAGACTGGGACCATTTCATATGTTTTTTTTATGTGACTAAGGTGGCACACAAGCGTACGGCCCGCCTGATGTTAAGCAGTTACCGTACGCTATAGATGCTTGCAATATCAAAGGCATCGCTCGCACGTTGCCGACCTAATGAGGAGCGAGACAGAGGAAGGAGGGGTTGGGCTCGGCTGTCCCACTCATCGTACGAAACGCAGCTGTAATAGCTACTTACGAAAATCTTCAGTGAGAGGGTGGTATTACCCCGGTCGAGCCAACCCGTATTTGAGCTGCAATGAAGGCTACAGCTTGGTTTTTATTCACGGCATAAAGCGTACGGACGATTGTACGCGCGCTCTAAATATTCGTCTTTGCTCGTCTCCTCGACCTACACGTAATTACGACGAATAATCAGAAAGGAGATGAACAGGGAAGTAATTTCCGATTGACGACGAGCGCGTTTACCAAGTGTGAGGAAAATTCTAATTTTGCATAACGTGATTTTACTGAATGACGTCATCATGAGCGTTTCATCTATTTTTACGTAATTGTTATTACGTACTACATGCGAGATTTTAACGTCTAAAATTAAAACAATGTTTAGGTAAATCTTCGTCTTCTAGTGTCGTCGCCTACCCGAAGTTGGCAATAACTTCTGGTAGGTTAGGGTTATTTCAAATTCAAATTCAAATCATTTATTTTGTTTAGGCCTACGGGAGCACTTACAAATTGACATTTTACATTTTTTCCTTCTACCGCCGGATCGGAAACGCGACCTCGACTGAGAATATCCGGCAAGAAACTCAGCGGCCTTGTCATTTTTACATTGTTATTTTTTTTTAATCGCCATTTACTTATTTTAATACAATGTATTTTGTTAAACAATAGCTCCAGTGTGCTGCCTTCCGAAATAAGCAAGGCAAGACACGCTACAGTTTAACATGACACTGTTATAACGAAGTGTATTTGAGCGATCAGTCCCAAGCTGATTTATCTTCCAAGTAATTCCAAGTAATCCAAGTAATTTCCATTAGGGCATTACGGCTATTTCCACTTTTGAGACCGCAGCTCGGAATAGTTGTGGTTTTGTCTTGTGGAACCAGTGTCGTAAGTTTTTCAACCAGGTAAATCTTAGCTAGCCAAAAATAAGTTACCGTTATTGAAATGGCTACGGAACCCTACATTTAGCGTGACTCGACACGCACTTGTCTGTTTTTTTTTCTATTTTGACATTTTCCGGATTTGTCCATTTTAGTGTAGGTATTTGAAATTATTTGTCTTTGGTATAAGCCGAGTAAATTCTTTTAGTAACCATGCTTATACAAATAAATATTTTAAATCTCTATAGGACTTTAAGAAACTGTTTTTCCATTCGCCGTCTTAGGACACGTAGCAAGCATCCCAAATCTCATTTGCCAACACGGAAACGCCCTGAGCCCTTAACGCTACATTATAAATTCATGTGTAGCATTCATTACTGTCTTTTGAGATGATTCTTACAGCTTCCGTACCTTGAGAATTCAATTTTGATGCGGAAATAAAGTTCTGAGGGAAAAAGATAGCCTAAACTTAACCTTTTCCAAAATTTTCGCCGCCGGGTATCGAACCCTGATTCTTTCGGATTTCCGGATTCTTTAACGAAAATTCTTATATATTATGTTCTATGTAGGTATCTAATGTTTACCACTCCCAGAAAACAAAAACATTATCTACCCTTGTAAGACTAACTTATTAGTGACAGTCATCTCCACTAGTCTTTTCTAACTTTGTAGGCACTAGTACTATTTTTACTTAACCCACATTATTTATTACATTTATTGGTGGTAGAGCCAAGCTGTAGCCAATTGACTGCAGCTTAATACGGGCTGGCTCGACCGGGGTAATACCACCCTCTCACAGAACATTGGCGTAAAGTAGCTATTAGGCGTACTTGGGCCCGTTTTCGTACGAATTTTACTCGTACGAACATGCACGAACGATCCCGACCTTTCAAGTACTATGGGAGCTCGCAGACTGGGTGCGAATTACTTGTACGTACGTGCGTGTAGTTCCGACGTCCGAAAACAATTCAAACTTGTTGGGATTCAATTTCGTACGTTGAAAATGTCGGCATTCATAGGCTACCAAAGAAATTGGAATTAATAGAGCTAGGCTACGGTAACTGCTAAACATAAGCCTAGCCGTACGTTTGTTCGCCACCGTAGTCACATAAAAAAAACCGCCCAAGAGCGTGTCGGACTCGCACATAAAGGGTTCCGTACCACCGTAGAATAAAAACGTCAAAAATATCAAGTTCCTTGTATGGAGACCCCCTTTATTTTTAAATTTTATTAGATTTTTAGTATATGTTGTTGTAGCGGCAACAGAAATACACATTCTGAGAAAATTTCAAGTCTCTAGCTATTACGGTTCGTAAGATACAGCCCGCTGACAGACAGACAGACGGACAGACGGACAGACGGACAGATGGACAGACGGACAGACGGACAGACGGACAGACGGACAGACGGACAGACGGACGGACAGCGTAGGCTTAGTAATAGGGTCCCGTTGGTACCCTTTGGGTACGGAACCCTAAAAACGAAAAACAAAAATAACCTTTTCCAATAATTTAAAAACTTGCAACATCAATATCTATTTTCCCGCAACCACAACCAATCCCCCAGGGTTGCCAGCTATTAGTATTCCAATCACGTCGGTGTGACCGTAATGTTTGACGCCGACAGATCGGGACTGTGTCACAGTTTACTTATTTAATCAGAGCACTAAGCTAAATGTCTTAGGACATTGCAAGAATTTTAATAAGTTGCCAGTTGTAAAAAATATTGGAGCGGACGTTTCATTGGGAATAACAAAAAATATAGCAATTCTGTCACGTTCTTTAAATTCTGATTTCTGGCTGTCTGTGTACTTGCGTATACTTAATTATTACCTTATTCTCGACTTGGCGGGCTCGGTGTAGTACCACCCTCTCACAGAACATCGGCGTAAAGTAGCTATGAGCTGCGTTTCGTACCCACGATGAGTAAGAAAGGCGGAAGCCCAAGCCCGTCTCCCTCTCGCCCACTCCCCTTCAGGTCAGCAACGTGCGAGCCATACCCTTGGTCTTACAAGTATCTATAGGCTACGGTAACTGCTCTAATCGTCTGATAGTGTGTTGGTGAACAGGACCTTAGTTATTATTAAAAACCGGACAAGTGCGAGTAGGTCTCGCACTTGTCTCCTGAGGGTTCCGTACAAACTCATTAGAAGTAGATTTTTCAAAAACACTGAATATTATATTTTTTATTTGTAATGAGTAACATGTTGTTTGTTTACATGTTTACAGCTTCAGAAAAATTGGGACCCACATACAAACTTTCACCCTCTATTTTACATCCTTGAGGGTTTAATTTTTAAAAATCCTTCCTAATCTCTTCCTACGGTATAAAAAGTATACCTACTGTTAAAATGTTTTTAACACCAGTGGTTGGGGCGGTGCACATCTTGACAGACGGATAGATAGACAAACCGACAACAGAGTGATCCCATAAGGCAGGGGTTCCCAATCTTTATCAGCCCGCGGCGCACTTACAAAATTAGTTTTTTGTCACGGCGCCCTATCCTAGCTAAATATTTGAAAAAGATACAGTCGAAAGAAATAGGTACCTAAAATAATAGTAGTTAGATAGATAGTAACAAAAATTCAATCAACTACAATATGAAATTAAGTTTTTTTAGTATCAACGGTTTTCAAGCGCATAGGTACGCATACGGTTTCAAGGTACTTTTCGGCGAGTGAGCGACGGCGACGTGCCCGACATAAGTAGGTACTTATTGTCTTTACCGGTGCGAGCGCTCAAAAAAGGTACCCGCGAATATTTGTGGTTTCGAATCATGATAGAGGATCGACTCACGGCGCCCCTCTTTACTTTCTACGGCGCACCAGGGCGCTGCGGCGCACAGTTTGGGAACCCCTGCCATAAGGGTTCCGCTTTTCCTATTTAGGTACGGAACCATAAAAAACTTAGTATCTCATGTGTCGTGTCATCTTTCTACAGTTAACACACCTGTCAGTTCACGAGGCAAGAAAAACAAGGCTAATAGATCGTGACATGTCGTTTTCTAATATAATATTGGACGCGGGCGCCGGCTCCGAATACCAACGAGCTCGGGGACAGCGGGCACTCACTTCAGTTACTTACTTGAACTTGTTCTACGTGGGTATCGAATTTATTATGTTCAGAGTTACTTAAATATTTTTATATAGGAGGTCATCTAGAAAGGTTCTGGGATAGCAACCGCGAGCCGGAAGAAATTGGATGTTAACAGATCGTTAACAGCTCTGACGGTCCGTTTGTTTGTTGGTGATATCGGTCCTAAGGTGCCAAACAAGCAGCTACCGTAGACTATAGAATAGATGGACAAAGGCATCGCTCACATATTGCCAATCTGAAGAGGGGTGGGAAAGGGGGATGCGAAGGGAGGGAACTTTACGCCGATCTTCTGTGAGAGGGTGGTGCCACACCCAAGCTAGCCCGTATATGAACTACTTGGCTCTACCATCTGATGATGTCGGATATACCTCTGCCTACCCCTTCGCAGGATATAAGCGTGATGGTATTATTGAAGGAGAAAATCTCAACATTTCTCCATCTTCATCGAACAATGATTATTTTCCACTTCACGCTCGTTCGAACACAAGGCAGGCTGAAGAATGCACAGATTCAGAAAGGCGAAATGGATTTTGCGAATATGTGTATTGGGTATAAAATCTATTGAGGCGAGGACTTACGTGTAATCCAATATTACGGCTCGGTTCATTTCGTCCTCTTGCGATATGTTCGGCCCTTTTTATGCCTCGATGTTGGGATTCTAATATGAAGTGAGCCTTATAGTCATAGGTAGGTAGGTATATAAGATGTAATCTGAATGTGGTGACTTGCCTCGTATTAATAAATGCATCTCAAAGTTGAGTTCGATCTTAAGATGCAGCTTTGACGTATACCGCCGAATACTCCTACGTAACCCCCAGTAGTCCCAGTAGTACCCCCGTAAGTCCCCGGTGCCTCGCACCCTTGCCACGCTCAATCAGCTCCTGGATTACAATCCAAGGTGTGATTTGTTTGCGGATGAATGGCTGAAGATTTTATCAGAATGTTTGAAGTTTTGCGAGAAGAATGTATGACTGAAGATATGCTTTTTATATTTATTTTAATTATTTAGGTGTACTCTCTTCTTGTTTATTTTTTTTACTCAATATGTTTTCTTTGTGTTTTATGATAATTAGTGTAATTGGTCAGTGACCGTTCTAATTATTAAATAAATAAATAGTAAATAATAAAATAAATAGTAACTAAATAAATAAAATAAAGTAACTCAAATTTGAGATCTGCTTAACTTTGACGCGCCATACAAAAAATTACAGATAACGACGTCTCAAACTACTAAGTGGGACTTAAATATTTGAGTAGGCTTTGAGTATTCGGCCGTGAATGTATGAAACATCTGTCAAAAACAGCATCTTAAGATCGATCTCAACTTTGATATGTATTTAATACGAGCCTAAGATTGAGAAAGGTTTGCTAAGATGGTTTGGCCACGTAGAGGGGATGAGTGAAAGTCGACTGACGAAAGAGGTATACGGTACGAAAGTAAGCGAAAGCGTCGGAAGAGGGCGCCCAAGGAGAACTTTTCACTACCAAACCCCCCTAGCCAAGTGGCTTCATCTACAAGCGTTTCTACAAATCGCTACGCTAAAATGTATGGAAATGACATTACAAGTCGATGAGTTGATCACGTGACTTATGTCATTTCCATACATGAAGCGTAGCAATTTATAGAAACGCTTGTAGACAATGCCACTTGTCTAGGGGGCTGGCCTCCTAGCCTTCGTCTACAAGCGTGTCAACAAAACGCTAAATGGTATTACAAGTCGGTAAGTCGATCACGTGACTTGGCTAGGAGGGCTGACATACAAGAACGTTAATGCTCTAAATAGCACATGAAACTATACCTACTAATATTAATGTCTTTAGTGTTCCCTACTTGTTTCATTATTCTAATTATCCACCCTTACCGACGTTACCTAAATTACCAACGTCACCCCTAACTGACATTACTATTATTATGTTTATTACTATAATTACATGTCTGATTACCTCTGTGACCCTAATTACATTATATGAAGATACAGAATGTGTTGGACATGGAAGAGTACTTTATGCAGGGCTGCCACATCGTGCGTATAATTAGATAATAATAATATCCTGGGACATTTTTGTACACACGGCTACCTGATCCCAAACTAAGCAGAGCTTGATACTATGGAAACCAGATAACTGATATTACTACATATACTACTTTTTTATTTGTAAATACATACTTAATATACATATACACCCAGACTCCGGACATACAGACATGTTCATGCACACAAATGCATGTCCCGGGTAGGAATCGAACCTACGACCTGCAGCGTGAAAGGCGCCTCCGCGCCAACCACGCTAACGGGCCCGTCGACGATAGATATAGTTCTTGCAACTCACGAAGGCGAGTGGCCCTTGTTTGTGTTCGACATGTACATACACGTTGTGACAGTGTGCGGTGCGTGGCGGAGCCGTAAACGCACACTGTCACAATGTGTATGTACATGTCGTATTCGACGGGCCCGTTAGCGTGGTTGGCGCGAAGGCGCCTTTCACGCTGCAGGTCGTAGGTTCGATTCCTACCCGGGACATGCATTTGCGTGCATGAACATGTCTGTATGTCCGGAGTCTGGGTGTATATGTATATTAAGTATGTATTTACAAAAAAAGTATATGTAGTAATATCAGTTATCTGGTTTCCATAGTACAAGCTCTGCTTAGTTTGGGATCAGGTAGCCGTGTGTACAAAAATGTCCCAGGATATTATTATTATTATTATGTCGAACACAACCAAGGGCCACTCGCCTTCATGAATTGCAAGAACTTATACACAATGTGTATAATTTGGTCGTCTTGTGTATAATGTAGTAAAATTCTTGGCGGTTGACATGTTGTCGGTAGAGGACTGCTAACAGATAGCCGGCAACATATCGACCGCCCAGAATTTGATCGATTTATAAAGAATAATTCACGAAGATAATATTAGAGACTAGTGCTTTCGCAATGGACAATTGTTATGAGACTCGAGGCCCAGGTCTGCGACGTGCGAGCGATGGCTTTGGTATTGCATGTATCTATAGGCTACGGTAGCTGCTTAACTTCAGGCGGGTCGTGCGCTTGTTTTACTACATAAAAAAACAAACAAATTTAAAAAGAAAACCCTACCGCTTATAATTAATTATTCAGACGTGACAAATACATGATTAAAAAGTTAACAACATATTGATTTATCAAATGAACGAATGGTTTGGAAGAATGAACGGTATTAATTAATCTTGTTCATCGTTCAATCCCATTCCGTTGATTGGATGTTACATGTCACGTCACGGACAGGATGAAAAATGGGACTTGGTCGAAGCTTTATAACAAAATAAACATTACGTTTATTTTATTTAAATGCACAACGAAATTGTTTCCAAATTATCTCTACTTGACATTTAAATTAATTGGGGTTGCGTATTTTTATAAAATTCATTATATGTACTTAGTACGGGTAGGGTTATATAGCTGAAAAATCATGCGTTATTATTTGTTCTTTTTCCATTTTTATTGAAAAATTTACCGCACCAATTTAATTAGTATTTCGCCAGTGTTAATTTTTATGTAAAGTTGTACGTACCTATTTAGCTTAACCTAGGTAGAAAAAATATTACCTTAATTTTTAACCTATTTATCCAATGAAATACGAATCAATGAAAAAATAACGAATAAAATTAAGTATAAAGGGAAATCGGAATAATGTGATTTACACGAGTAAATGTCCTTTTTTAAAACAGCTAGTTGCTCGCTAGCGACCACGTAGGCTGGCCCACGTTGCGAAACTTTTTGCAATATTTTTGTTAAGTTTTCTCTGTTATTTATTAGTGTTCTTTTTATTTATCTTTTGTTAGGGCTCTTTATCACCGGGACGCCAAGCGCGTCGCCAGCCGCCGTCGCCAACGAATTCGTATTGAATTTGACAGGTAATACCAATTGTTTGGATACGTGGCCGTCGACGTCGCTGGCTACCGTCGCCAATAATTCGTATTGAATTATGTCAAATTATGACACGACTCTACTTGGCGACGGTCGCCAAACCCGTCGCCAGGTTTGATACAGCCCTTAAGCGCTGGGTTCCTCCAGAACGGTGCCGTCATATAACGACCGCATTAGAACATTGGCTTACAACTTCCTAAATTTAGGATACTTAATTTAGTCGTGACTGAATTTAGGCAAGTGTAATCTAAATTTAGCAAGTTAGAATCCTAAATAATCAGAAGCTTTCTAAATTAGGTTCTAAATTTAGTGACTATTTAGGAAGGTGTAATAAGCTCTTAAACTATGGCGCGGTTGCCTAGAGATCGGTTTGGACACCGTTTTTGACATAGCCAATGTTCTAGTGCGGCCGTTATATGATTCCTAGGTACCCAGCGCTTTAGTTACGTTTGAATACCTCGCTCGAATCCCTCGTCTAACCTTACACTCTGTATACCTACCTGTCATTCTGCCCACATTCAACTTGAAATAACGACACGGGCTGTAACTTCAGCGTACCTCTGCATTTATATGAAAAATAACATTAATATAGCAAGGACACTACCACCTGTCTCGTGTTACTAAAGGTTAAGTCACTGTATAAGCATGTTTGGTTCCGTAGTGAGTTTTTTTATGTGACTAGCGGCCGAATACTCGTACGCAAATTAAATTGGATAGCTGCTTAACTTTGACAACAACGACCATACAAAAAATGACAGTTAAGGGCCTCCACAGACTAGCTACTTTTAGTATCGGCGACCGGCGATTTTGTGACGTATCGATGCTGTGTCGCGTTTCTTCGAGCGCGAACGAGCGAGATGCAACATCAAAATCGCCGATCGCCGATGCTAAAAGTAGCTAGTCTGCGGAGGCCCTAACGACGTCTCAAACTGCTAAGTGGGACTTAAATATTTAAGTAGCCTTTGAGTATTCGGCCGTAAGGTGCTTATAGATGCTTGTAATACCAAAGGCATAGCTCGCACTTTGCTGACCTGAAGGGGAGCGGGACAGAGGGAGGGGATAGGGATAGGGCTTCCGGCTCTGTCATCGTACGAAACACAGCTGTAATAGCGACTTTACGCCGATCTTCTGTGAGGGCGGTACAACCCTGGTCGAGCCAGTCCGTATATGAACTGCTATATAGATGCTCGCAATAGCAAAGGCATCGCTCGCACGTTGCCAATCTAAAGAGAAGTGGGACAAAGGGTGGGGGATGTTATTTTTGAGATTTTAATTTCAATTAGATACTCGCATAGTTCGTACACATGGTACAAACTATCGAATTGTACTTTAATTGTCAGAATACAATGTGGAAAACGGTCCAAGTTTTCTCGCTGAACACGGAACCCTAAAAAAAATACAACGCACTGAACACGGGTCTCGTAGGAACGGGATAAAATATTTACATGTTGGATTAAATCAGCTCGACGCGCCGCCAGCCCGCTACGTCATTAATTATTCGGGGGGAGGAGGAGGGGGGGGAGGAGAGGGAATAAGGGGGTACCGGAATTAAAGGTTATCATGTGCTCACTGCGAATTGGTGTCAAGATTACTTGAATTCAATGATTGCGAATTCAATTCACTTCGGTGGAATTGTGTTACATTTGGGGATAGATTAAATTGAAGATCTTTGATGAGATCGAGTGTAAATAGCGGAGATTGACAGGAGCTGATACACGACTAGAACAAAGGATATTCATTTATTTTCCTGTTTTTAAAAGAATTTCAGTCTATAGTCGTAGTTCGGGCCATGTTTTACAGATATACCGTATGTTAAGAAAACCCTGTCCGAGCCGAAACCGGTAGGTACCTATTTAGGTTTCCCAATAACATGACCAAATAATAATAAAAAATATATTCATTGGCGGCGTCTTCATCTAGCGCATGTCTCGCGCGAGCACTCACTTTTGACGTCGGAACGCACAGACGTAATGTCATAATATGAGTGCTCGGGTGAGGCATGCGCGGCATATGGACACATCTATTGTATAATATTTGGCGTACTATAGTACATATATTTGTAAAATCGAAAATAATTTAGCACCTTCTCCGTTCGTTTCTAATTGGGTAATGGCGGCTGGTCCAAGCAAAGTTGTCAACCGCCAAAAAGCTGCCTGAGAACAGTGCAGGTTGCATGCAATTGACTAATGTCGATTGCGCGTGAATATTCATGATAGTAAACATATTAATGAAAATTTAAAATGCTATTTTTTGCCTTTTCCCCCAAAATGTAGCAAATTTTAAAAATATGACAACACCGTTACTGGCAGTAATTATGTTAGATCGTGTGGCGGCACCTCTGACCACAAAGTAGGTAATGACGTCATTTTATGAAAACAAATTGTTTTATTGTAAACGGGGTAATTGTTTTCCAAAAAAACGGAGGCCTTTGCCCAGCAGTGGGACACTTACTATGCAAAAAAATAATAAAAAAAAATAATTAAAAATGATTTTTTTTTACAATAATAGAATCTAATCTCGATACCCAACAATACGTTTTCGGGTCGGACAGGGTTTTCTTAACACACTGTATAAATATCGCCAGACTTACACAACAACTTTTACTAACTATGGCTACCATACAATGGACTGGAGGCAATCCAAGTTTCATCCAGACCAAGGCAAATGATGAAAAGGCCGTTTCGTATCGTTAGCTCGTTCGACCGTTAGCCAATTAGGACGACGCCTGAGGGTTCTATTTTTTCCTTTTGAGGTACGAAACGTTAATAGTAAGCAGACACAATTTTTCAATCCTTTAAAGTAGATACTGCTTTGCCGAGTCACGTCTTGAAAATGCAAACAAAGAGCATTTTTCCCACAGAGTAAAGACTTAGGATTAGGTAATAGTCAGTTCCTGTATACACGGCGACAAGGTTCACCACCTGTCACGTTGGGTTCTGACTATCTGGTGAAACGTGGGCTTTGAGTTGGCTTAATACCTCCACAATGTGGTGGTGTATGGCCACTCAAGCCTCTGACTACCCCCGGAATGGGGATAAAAGTCGTGACGTTATATAGTAAAGACTAAAGAAAGAGGTGCCCTTATTAGATATTTGTATGAAACAAAACCTGGTCATTGTTTTTTCATTTTCATTACACTATTTACCGGTAAATAGTTGAACTACTCGCTTCGTTTTATGTCGATGTTAGTACTAGGCCGACCACTCGGCCGACTTGCTTAGGGCCAGTCCCCTTAGTAACTGGTCCATGATTTTTCCTGAAACCCGACAAAAGCTTTAAATCAGGCCCGTACCTTAATCCAATAGCCGCGCACCGTCAATGTGAATCAAACCTTGTATTCATAAAATGAAGATTGAAAATTCAATGGACAATAGTCACTTTTGTCAGCAGTTCTAGTGAAAGGGAGACAGTTAATTGTGACGGAGACGACAATAGGAGTAAGCTGATTGGAGTGATTGAGTGAAAGGGACAGGTTATCTTGGGATCACAATTGTTCTATTGAAAACTAATTTTCATAAAGTATAAAGCTATTGCATATTGTATTGTATAGTAGGAGCGACTGTAGCCTAGTGGCGAACACGTTGGGCTAGCAATCGGAAGGTCCCAGGTTCGATCCCCGGTGGGGCATGCACCAATGGATGAATTTTCATCTATGTGCATAATTTACAGTTCGCTTAAGGTGAGGGAAAACATCGTGAGGAAACCTACCTATCCCTCGGGATTAGGTAATAGTCAGTTCCTGTATACACGGCGACAAGGTTCACCACCTGTCACGTTGGGTTCTGACTTTCTGGTGAAACGTGGGCTTTGAGTTGACTTTATACCTCCACAATGTGGTGGTGTATGGCCACTCAAGCCTCTGACTACCCCCGAATGGGGATAAAAAGTCGTGACGTTATATTATTATTATTATTATCGCCAGACCATACCAACTGTATGATCCCAAACTAAGCAACGCTTGTATTATGTCTACCATACTATGGACTGACCAGACCAGAGCAAGTTACTTACTAAAAATCAGTTTCAAAAATTTGCCTCTGGCGGGAATGAACCCGCAACCACCCGATGCAGTGAGCCGAGCGGCCTACGCTCGAACCCATGAACCTAATACTAAAAGGACTCCAAAACTCCGTTGTTCCAAAACTTTTACAGACCAGACCTAAGCACGGAAGGCATCACACCAAAACAATCGTTCTAAATATTCACCTTTTGGTTTGACTGTTAAGTGGGAGTAGGCATGCACAGCTTTCTATGCTAGTTTTTGTTTATTTTTATTTAAATACCTTATTTTGATTTTTTTTTACTCACACTATGTTAATGCATGCCTGCTCACATAGCGTTACTGTTTGAAAATGTATACAATTATTCTTTTGAAAAGAGTAACCATTGAGTTTCTTGCCGGCTCTTCTCAATGGAAGCAACATTACGAACCGGTGGTAACGCTAAAATATTGTTTAAATTGACTATTTATAAATGCTCTTATGAGCTTACATGAATAAAAACCTTTTTTTGACTTTGACTGGGTCTAAGCAGCTCGGCCGCGTTGCTTAAGCATAGCACAACTCTGCCGGTGACGTCATCACAGTAGATAGATGCCACGCATTTCTTAACCCTCACCACCCGCGCCATCCCGCGCAAATTACCACGCGTTGTTTCATAGCAGAGTTGGGCAAAATTTAATTGCAATTAATTAATTGCTAATTGCATGTGATGTCACAATTAACAATTAATTGTGATTTGTTCACGAATTACGAACAAATCAAAATTAATTGTTAATTGTGACACCACATGCAATTAGCAATTAATTAATCGCAATTAAATTTTGCCCAACTCTGTTTCATAGAGACATCTATTATCTACTAAGAACGTCCCTTATAATTAAAATCTCTAGGCAAAGGGCCCCCTAAAAAAAAAAACTCTATGCTCGAACCACTGCGCCAAGCGGTCATCAAATATGAATAATTATGAGATCAAAAAGCATTCAACCCAGGCCAAGTCGAGAATCGAACTTGCACCTACATTTTTGAAGTAAACTACTCCTTACCTTCTAAACCCCCCGCGCTTGATATAAAGTCAAAAGTTATTGTAAAGTAGCGACATTTTACGATGGCCGGTTTGACATGTGGGGGGGAAGAAAATGAACCTTATTATAACGAAATAAGACTGGCCGTTTTAAAAAATAAGAATGTCAAAAAATTAATGCGAAAATGAATTTTATTCCGTTATAATAAGGTTCATCCTTTCCCCCTCCCACATGTCAAACCGGCCATCATAACGTGCCGCAGGTATAACCAATAGCGCTATGAAACAAAAAAGGTTGCGGCTGGAGCCGCACTTTGTGCGCTCGCCCTCAGACCGGTGAAGTTGTTAAGGCCACTCTGGCCAACAATATAGTCATAAAAAAAAAAAAAAAAAAAAAAAGGTAATAAAAATATCAAATTATATTTTAAAAACTTAAACTATTTTGTTAATCAACATCCTTTCACAATTCTACAACTCAACTAGATACGAAAGTTGTGTAATACAAATTGAACTAAACTCATTTATCAGCGGAGAAATGTCAGTGCTTGTTTAGTGTAAACCATAGAGTTGTAAATATAATTCTGTAAAATTTGTATAGAATTTGTAGAATTTCATTTAAACTAACTCAATACATTGACTTTACGCGAAATTGTTGATGAATCCATTGGCCCATGTGCGTTATTAAATATAGGACAGCTTCAGCTTCAGACCTTCAGAAATAAATTGTATTTGGTAATTTATTATGAAAGTGGACGAAGCGAAACATGTGTGTAAGGATCGTAGCAAGTGGAAAGAAATGGTCTCTGCCTACCCCTCCGGGAAACAGGTGTGATTATATGTATGTATGTATGTAATTTATTTTTTTTTTTTTTTTTTTTTTTTTTTATAGGACTGCGGTGGCAAAAAAGCGTACGGCCCGCCTGATGTTAAGCAGTTACCGTAGCCTATAGATGCTTACAATACCAAAGGTATTGCTCGCACATTGCCGACCTGAAGGGGAGTGGGATGGAGGGAGGGGAGGGGGGGTGGGCTTACGGCTCTCTCACTCATCGTACGAAACGCAGCTGTAATAGCTGCTTTACGCCGATCTTCTGTGAGAGGGTGGTACTACCCCGGTCGAGCCAGCCCGTTTATGAGCTGCAGTCAATTGGCTACAGCTTGGCTCTACCACCTTCAAAATGTTTAAATGCATTAAAATATTGTAGAAAACAAGTAAAAAATATGTTGTTTGCAAACCTAAATTGTAAATTATCTATCACAATGGCTCACAGATAGAATATACAGGGTGATTTTGAAATCTTGGTCATCCTTTTAAACGGTAATTCTACACATGATTCAGAATATTTAGGGAATATTAATCAACAACTCAATATTGATTTTAAAATAATTATTGCCCGGGTAAGGTATAACAGATAACTGGTTTGTTCATTTGCTTACCATCACCTCTGATAGCAGTATTATTTTAACGTTTCAGCGACTTTTTGTGCAATGACGTTTCTTATTGTCATGACAATAAGGTACGCCATTGCACAAAAAGTCGCTGAAACGTTAAAACGTTCCTATAATTGAATCGCGATAAGAGGTCGTGGTAAGCCCCCTGTACTTTTTTATCAATAGGGTTTTTTATTTATTTCCACAAAATATTCTAAGTCATAGTTTAAAAGGATGCCCATGATTTCAAATTCACCCTGTTTATAACACAGGTTAATAATTAAAAACATGTTCTTGTTGCAGGATAGTCGGCGCTGACGCCGGCCTGGCATGACGCGCTCACTACGTCCCGCCTCGCCCCTATACCTCAACTCACCCCTCTACGATCCTACCTTGAAGATACCCACAGCACTTCTCTCCCTCACTCTCCTCATACCCATCATCACTTCACAAATGATTTCCCCAACCCACACTACCATCAAAAATAAAAATATCTCCAAAGAAATCAATCTTAATAACGATAATGAAGACCAATTCACGAAAAATTCTAATATAAGCGAAGAAAATGAGCTTATTGATGCTACAAGTAGCAAATATCAGATATTAATAGACAGATTTAGGAGGAAAAATATGAGTTACGTAGTGCTTAACAATACTGATATAACTGACCACATTATACTAGATACAGACAGTGCAGAAGACAAAGATAACACGCTTGGACAAATAAAATTCGACGAAGAAACTCGATCGAAACTGTTCACCGATTTTTCTAAAACTGTGAACAAGAATATCGATAATGAATTGAAAACAGAAGGTATCGATTTAAATTTTAATGATACGTTATTCGATAGTGCGGTAACTGTGAGCGATGAAATAGAAATAGAGAACGGATCATTAGGAGTCCCTACACATGTTCCCGTGTCATATATCCCTCCAATTATCAATGTACATCACACGATGCGGCCGGGATTTCTTGATGGTGAGTGATATTGAATGTTAACTACTATTAGAGTTAAATTTACGTACAACGGGTGACATAAGGGCTCGCTCTTTCCTTGCTCAAAAAATCAGGGCCCGAAGTTGACATTGAGCTGCTATAGTGATCGAGCCTCTCATTGGTCGGTTGATTCTGACCAACCAATCAGGATTCTGGCCGACATTTAGGGCCACAGCAGACATGCTACTTTTAGCTTCAGCGATCGGCGATTTTGCGACTATTGGCCGGTGCACATAGAGCACGGCATGGCATGGCATTTTATTTTTTATCAATCGAATTTAATACTTATCCAATCGAAATAAGGTATATATTTCAATGCTCGGTGATCGACCTCGGAGCATCGCGGAGCATTTTCTCGGTGCACCCGCTGGAGCACTTTATTTCGATTGGATAAGTATTAAATTCGATTGATAAAAATTAATATGCGCTGGCCATATATCGATGCTGCGTCGCGTTTCTTCGAGCGAGAACGAGCGAGACGCAGGATCAAAATCGCCGTTCGCCGATGCTAAAAGTAGCATGACTGCGGTGGCCCTTAGTGGCATTTGAACTGAGCGTCTCCGTGCTTCGGAGACCACGTAAAAAGTCGGTCCCGGTTGTTGTCTTTTAGGCAGCAGTTTTTAAGCCTTGTCAGAGGCCTTCGGGCGTTTTGAACAACTCTGACATAGGTTGGCCACTAACCATACGATAAGAAAAAGAATTTATGTTATGTACCTATATGTAAATACTTCCTTTAAATTTACATTGCCTTATTTAATATAGAGTGGGTTTTCTTCAAAAGAAAGAAATATATAAATAGAATGCTTGAAAAATAGAAGCGATATTGTTTGAGTACCTATAAAAGCGTCCAAATGTCAGAATTCTTTATATTTGATTGGCTTTTATCAAAATAATGTGTAGTTCTTTCTGTAAATAAACTCGAAATCGTCTTGCAATGTCTTTTCAATTTCGATTCACTCAGCAAATGAACAAATATTTCTCAAATCCATTAAAGTTTATGTACTTAACTACGACAATAAACTTGCAATCACCGCTCCGACCTTTTGTTTCATTAGTATCAATGTTAGCTTTAGTTCTTAAAATATTGATAAGAATAATTAAAGACCGAAGACCTTTATATATGAACTAGCTGTGTCCCGCAGCTTCGCCCGCATGGAAATTGGTGTGTAAGAGTAGCCTATGTCTTATTTCAGAGATTATTCTACGTTTCAAATTTCATTAAAATCGGTTTAGTAGTTATGGAGATACCTGATAATAAACATTCACACACACACACACATACACACACACACACACACTTTCTTTCGCATTTATAAGGGCCACCGCAGACTTGCTACTTTTAGCATCGGTGACCGGCGATTTTGTGACGTATCGATGCTGCGTCGCGTTTCTTCGAGCGAGACGCAGTATCAAAATCGCCAATCGCCGATGCTAAAAGTAGCAAGTCTGCGGTGGCCCTAATATTAGTAGGAAGTAGGATAGGATATACATAAGGATAACTTGTATGAGGTAAATTTTCGTTTAATCCATAACTAGCTCATAACTACAGTTTATGACTATCCAACAACCTATTCAAATCGCGATACAAAACTTAAACATGTTTTATTACCGAATCAAGACAATTTATCAAAAACAATTACTGAAAAGCAACGGATTAAGATCCAGCTACTAAGCACCTTCAAACAAACCAGTTAGGTCTCAATATTAATCGATTCTTGGATTATAGAATACTAGCTTCTACCTGCGACTTCGTTTGCGTTGACTTTAGAATTAGGGATTGCAATCCGGTGTCATTTCCAATCCGGCCGGATCCGGTCGGATCCGGCCGGATTAATCAAAGTAGAATGGTTTTCGCTTTTCAGTCCAAAATTAACTATTAATGCGTTAATCGAGTGTAAATTGTACTTATTATAGGTAGTTTATAAAAAAAAACATTACAAAATCGACTTTATTTCCAATGTTAGGATTAACAACGAGCAAAAAATTAGAATCTAGCCCCCAAATTAAAACAATGTTATGATCGACTTGCACTACAAATCACTAATCACTACATTACAAAACACTTTTGTTCCTAGAAATGCTTTTAAAAACCATTGTTAACTGGATAAAAGCTCTATAATTTTAACGGTAGTAGTGTAGGTCTACATAATAAAATTAAAAAAAAAAATCGTTCTAGATTTCACTTTCACAGATAGATCAATAATTTAGTAAGTAACGCTATGTAATCAAACTCTTACGTGATTTACTGAAATGAGAAAATGTCACAATAATTATTAAGTACTTATTTGAAAAATGTTAACAAACAAGTCTCATCATAAATGTCACATTTATCACAATAATGAGCTTGTATGTTTAGATTAATTAACTTACGATAATTATTTGAAGTAATACCTAATTATTTAAGGATATTAATAGGATAGTAGAAAACAAGTAGTGTTAGTTTTATTGTGTCATCTGCCAGTCGACTTCTAATGAAGCTACAAATATAATCTGCGGCCTAAATGGCCCTTTTAGCTTCTACACTTGTCGGCTCTATTGTCAGCAAACAATCGTGAATAGTAGACAAGTATTCTTCTCGAACTCCTTCACTTTCAAATGCAGTCATTTCCTTTTTTAGTACTTTATCAAAATCATTCTCTATTGTAGTATGACGTATGCTATAACACGTGTTTTCTTGCAGATTTGTAATAATTGTAACTCTCGCACACATACAAACCACGCGTAACGCATTTAAATTACCTACTCATGCAACAGCGTTATTATTTTGCCAAAAAATGCTATCACCGGTTCCGGTCACCGGATCCGGTAAATTTGTACCGGATCCGGTAAACGTAAAATGATGCCGGATCCGCCGGATTACCGGATCCGGTTTTCCGGATTGCAATCCCTATTTAGAATTGACTCCAGAGAGAAATGAAACATGTGTGAGTAACAAAACAAACCGACTTCAAAAAAACCTGGATCACTAAAAAGCCTGAAATAATATTTCTATTACCACCTCTGCCTACCCCTTCAGGAAAACCAGACGTGATGGTGTGTTATCGAGTATTTGGGGTCGGTGCCAATCTATAGTAGGTAGACTTGGCATACCAAGATTGGCACCGACTCCAAATACTCGATAACACACCATCACGTCTGGTTTTCCCGAAGGGGTAGGCAGAGGTGGTAATAGAAATATTATTTCAGGCTTTTTAGTGATCCAGGTTTTTTTGAAGTCGGTTTGTTTTTTTTTATAAAAATAATTTTATTTCACGATTTTTAGTGGCGCCATACCAATGAACATTTTGGCATATTGAACCGTATGAAGTAAGCCCAACAAAAGGTAACTGCTGTAAATCTTTGAGGAATTCCCTCGACTGTCTATGGTCTCCATCATCAGACCTGTAATGGCACTTATAACCCATATGGGTGCAAAGTTCTCTCCAATACAAATTAATCAAGCCCAAACACCAGGTAATTGCTGTAAATCGTTGAGGAGTACTCTCGACTGTCTTTTGGCTCCATCATTAGACCCCTAATGACAGTCACAACCCATCTAGGTGTAAAGTTCTCATCAATACAAATTAATCAAGCCCAAACACAAGGTAGCTACTGTAAAACGTTGAGGAGTTCCCTTGACTGTCCTTCGTCTTCATCATCAGACCCCTAATGACAGTCACAACCCATCTAGGTGTAAAGTTCTCATCAATACAAATTAATCAAGCCCAAACACCAGGTAATTGCTGTAAATCGTTGAGGAGTTCTCTCGACTGTCTTTTGGCTCCATCATCAGACCCCTAATGACAGTCACAACCCATCTAGGTGTAAAGTTCTCATCAATACAAATTAATCAAGCTCAAACACAAGGTAGCTACTGTAAAACGTTGAGGAGTTCCCTTGACTGTCCTTCGTCTTCATCATCAGACCCCTAATGACAGTCACAACCCATCTAGGTGTAAAATTCTCATCAATACAAATTAATCAAGCCCAAACACAAGGTAGCTACTGTAAAACGGTGAGGAGTTCCCTTGACTGTCCTTCGTCTTCATCATCAGACCCCTAATGATAGTCACAACCCATCTAGGTGTAAAGTTCTCATCAATACAAATTAATCAAGCCCAAACACCAGGTAATTTTTGTTAATCGTTGAGGAGTTCCCTCGACTGTCTTTCGGCTCCATCATCAGATCGACTCCAGACCTTCATAAAGTAGTAGTGCTTTAAAATACTTAATGAAAAAAAATACAAACGTACTAGTCGCCCCTACGATTTTCGAGGGTTCCCCTCGATTTCTCTGGGATGCCATCATCAGATCCTGGTTTCCTTACCATGGTACCACCGCCGGAATATCTCCTTTCCAACAAAAAAAGAATCATCAAAATCGGTTCATAAACGACGAAGTTATCCGCGAACACACAAAAAAAAAAAAAAAAAAAAAAAAAAAATATATACGGTCGAATTGAGAAACCTCCTCCTTTTTTGAAGTCGGTTTAAAAATAAGGACATATCGATACAACATTTCAAGTAGTTGATAATCACACAGGTACCTAATTTTTTTCCGGGTTAAAAAGTATCCTATAAGTTAATTCTGACATTATTATTAATAGTGTACATTTTTGACATTATTATTATCATTTTTAATTAAAACTTATTCATTTATAGTTTAACATTATCTACATAAATGTAATTTTAGACACAATTGTAAAATATTGTTATTGAATTAAATAAATGAAATGAAATCCAGGTAATAAAATATCTGTGCACCTTTCATTCAAATTCGTTCAACTGTTCTTTCGTGAGGAACAAACTTCCAAACATACAAACTTTCACATTTATATTAAAGTAGGATGGCTGTCGACATCTACGTTGTCTCATAAAAGTTGCAATACCTCTTGAGTGGCTGAGTGCAATACAAACAGAATATTAATGTCGATTTAGATGATGAATGGCCATTTGCTTGATGATACATTTTGACGAAGAACGAATCAGTTTCATCTAAAAGATAAATTTTCTAGCTCTATTACATGTTAGAATAACGTCACGACTTTTTTATCCCCATTAGGGGGTAGTCAGAGACTTGAGTGGCCATACACCACCACATTGTGGAGGTATTAACCAACTCAAAGCCCACGTTTCACCAGATAGTCAGAACCCAACGTGACAGGTGGTGAACCTTGTCGCCGTGTATACAGGAACTGACCATTACCTAATCCCGAGGGATAAGTAGGTTTCCTCACGATGTTTTCCCTCACCGTCAGCGAAGTGTAAATTATGCACATAGATGAAAATTCATCCATTGGTGCATGCCCTACCGGGGAATCGAACCTGGGACCTTCTGATTGCTAGCCCAACCTGTTCACCCCTAGGCTACAGTCGCTTCCATCACACATGTCACACAGTCGCTACATGGTAGAGTCGCTACGATTTGAATATAGAGGTGCTCAAGAATTCGGAATCGTGCAATTTGCTGATGATATTTTTATATTGTGGTCCAAGTTGGTGATAGGAAAGGGCGTCCATAAATTACTCGAGGCATTTAGGGGGGCGGGGGTCGAGCAAAATCTCACCAAATCTCACGTGGGGGAGAAGGGGGATCTTGGCAAATCTCACGTATTTTTACACTGCTACACCGCTGCTGCGTTACACTGCTGGAAATGGTGTAAAATTGCAAAAAAAATAGGTAAAATTAAGTAAAACATGTTTCGCCCCTAGAAAACAGCTTTTGAAAAATCTCACATGACATTAGACAATCGTGAGGAAACCTACCTATCCCTCGGGATTAGGTAATAGTTAGTTCCTGTATACACGGCGACACGGTTCACCACCTGTCACATTGGGTTCTGACTATCTAGTGAAACGTGGGCTTTGAGTTGGTTAATACCTCAACAATGTTGTGGTGTATGGCCACTCAAGCCTCTGACTACCCCCGAACGGGGATAAAAGTCGTGACGTTACATTAGAGGGGGAGGGGGGGTCGAAAAATCTCTAAAATCACCTCACGTAATTTATGGACGCCCCCAAAACAATAAATATCGCCATACATAAACACCAAATGTATGGTCCCAAAATAAGCAACGCTTGTACTATGGCTACCGTACAATGAACTTGGGGCGATACCAGTGACGACGAGAGAAAACTACGAAAAGGCTGTTTCCGAAATTTGCCTTTGCCTCTGCTCTCTGCCTTTTCAGGTGGTAGAGCCAAGCTGTAGCCAATTGACTGCAGCTCATAAACGGGCTGGCTCGACCGGGGTAGTACCACCCTCTCACAGAAGATTGGCGTAAAGTAACTATTACAGCTGCGTTTCGTACGATGAGTGAGACAGTCGAAAGCCCACCCCCTACCCCTCCCTCCATCCCACTCCACTTCAGATCGTTAATGTACGAGCAATGCCTTTGGTATTGTAAGCATCTATAGGCTACGGTAACTGCTTAACATCAGGCGGGCCGAACGCTTTTTTCCACCGCAGTCCTATAAAACAAAAAAAAAACGAACCCGCAACCATCCGATGCAGCCGAACGGCCTACGCTCGAACTGCGCCAAACGGTCGACGAGAAAACGAAAGACATTCTAAGCTTTATTAATCTGCTCTGAGTTTATCTTATTATTCTGAAAATAAGGCGAAGGCTAGACGTAAAGTATATACTGTGGTCCGTCAGTATGGTACATAATGATGGATGTCATTCCATCGACGCAGGCTACACGTTCAGTATTTATTCCGTCAGTATTGTGACGTAGTTCGTACAGTGCAGGCGTCAAATGATACACGAAAGCTTAGTATGGATATTACCTTAGCGCTTGGTTTAATCCGCAATCTCAGAAGACATGTCCACTCTATTGCTTTCGCGACGCGGAATGCCAAACTGTCATTCTGGAATTGAAATTCCTGGTAAATACTGTCATCCATCAGTATACTAGCCTACACGATCAGTTTGGACCACGGTTTTTGGTAAATAATGACGGACCAATTTACTTTACGTCTAGCCTTCGCCTAAAGATTAGCAATGTAAAGACTATTACATCTCAGAGTCCACGAATCGCTGAGTAGTGGCATTCGCCCAAAATGCAATTAATTAAAATGTTCTGTCTCTGCGCAGAGCTCTCATGTTAACGAGATAAAAAATATCCATTTGTTATGCTGCTGCTTTTTTATTTTTAATTAACGACCATTTTAACAGATTGGATTTCTTATTCGAATGATGAAGTTGTAGAAGAAGATGCATTTTGTAAAAGAAAACTTGGATTTAGAGGGTCTGTTTTCTCTGGCGGCGATAGCAACTCAAATTTGGTGCTGCGTTATTTTGACGCGTCCACAGAGTAAAGACTAAAGAAAGAGGTGCCCTTATTAGACATATGTATGAAAAAAAAACGTGGTCCCTGTTTTTTAATTTTCATTGTTCTATCTACCGGTAAATAGTTGAACTACTCGCTTTGTTTTATGTCGATGTTAGTACTAGGCCGACCACTCGGCCGAGTTGCTTAGGGCCAGTCCCCTTAGTAATTGGTCCATGGACGCGTCACAAAAAAGAAAGCACACAAAACCATTGATGTATTATTTAAGCAGATATAGTACCTACGAACATTGCAATTACTAGACTTATGCTCAGCGCATCACTACATACAGTGAAATCTGTTCTCGCACTCGCAATTCGTCAATCAACTGGGCGCGTTCACATAAGAGGGCCTACTCTTTAACAAACGAAAACGAAATTTCGGCCGAAATACGCGTATTTCCTACTACGTTTCTCATTGATTCCGACATTTCTTACGAACGAAAATTGTTTGACGTTTAGATTCGACGACGACGAAGACGTCAAACAATTTTCGTTAGTAAGAAATGTCGGAATCGATGAGAAACGTAGCAGGAAATACGCGAATTTCGTCCGAAATTTCATTTTCGTTTGAAACAGAGTAGGCCCTCAGGCGCAGACACGCACTTCGTTTTGACGTCGGCGGAACGCACAGACATAATATCACATGAGTGCTCGGGCGAGACATGCGAGGCATCTGCTGGGCTATTACATATCTCAGTTGATAACTGGCTTCGGTTGTACACTGAACTTTGATGGTAAATTAGAACGACATAACATTGGTATTACGTATTTCTTGCAGGGCAAACCTAACCTAAACTCACTGTACCTTGATATCCATTCACCGAAATAGGTAATACCAATGTTATGTCATTCTAATCTACCATCAAAGTTCGGTTTACAACCGAAGCCAGTTGTCAACTGAGATACGTAATAGCCCTGCTGGACGCACCAAGTTAGCATTTTGTTGCTTATTATTCAACAGAAGAAAGCCATATTTTCATCACCGACATGTGTTCAACATCATTTTCCCCGAACGACTGAGTCGTACTGTGTCCATGGACTCCGTTTAGTAGGACATACTATTTTGGACAAGCATATGCCTCTTTCTTGGTAATGTCTTTGCACAAAACTAAACAAAAGACGGTCGCCGATGTCGCGGCAAACCATGACGAAGATGGTGCGGTGATTTGAACACCTTTGCGGGTTTTAACGTGGGCACTATAAGCCCAGGATAGGGACCTGTGGACACGAAAAGGGGACACCTTTGCCCAACAGTGGGACTTAACAGGCTAACACATTTAAAACGACTCAAACAGCTCACAATTGAGTAGGTACTTTCAGTATAATATATTGACCGTCGAGAACTTCTATTAATTTACCGTTCATTAAATTCCAAAGACTTGTAATTTGAACAAAATAATTAATCAAACAGCAATTCCGATCATTCAAACTCAAACTGAATTAAAGTTTCGCCTACCTACCTTCTAAAACAACAATTTTAAAAAGTTCGCCCACTCTTTTATTCAAATCCTTTGGTGACGGCGAAAAATTTAATATTACACAAAAAAACGGCCAACTTTCTGAAAGTAACTTCATTGTTGTCACCAGGATATTATCTTAAAGAATATTCTTTGCCCTTTTTATGAACACCAATTTTATTAAAAAATATATATTATGAGTACTACTCCACCAAGCCAACTTGGCGCACGGGTATAAATATCAAACGATAATAAGTCAATGATTCCGCGGTCCGTCTACAAAGTAGTACTTTTAAAAATGGAGACTGAGCCATGCCCGACCATCACTATAAAATCAAGTACAATTTAATAATAAACAATATCGCCAGACTTACACACCAACTGTATGGTCCCAAACTAAGCAACGCTTATACTATGGCTACCATAAATCAAATCAAAATCAAATCAAAAGTTTTTTATTCATGTAAGCTCAATAAAGCGTTTATAAAAAGTCAAGATAAACAATATTTTAGCGTTACCACCGGTTCGTAATGTTGCTTCCATTGAGAAGAGCCGGCAAAAAACTCAATGATTACTCTTTTCAAAATAATAATTGTACTTATACATTTTCAAACACCAACTCTATGTGAGCAGGCAGGCATTAACACATTGTGAATAAAAAAAATAAAATTAGGTATTTAAATAAACAAAAAATAATAATAAAGAACTAGCCTAGAAAGCTGTGCATGCCTGAGTAGGCATGCACAGCTTTCCCAAAGTGGGAGTCCACTTTACAGTTAAACCAAAATATTTCGAACTATTGTTTTGGTGTGATGCCTTCCGTCCTTAAGTGAAAATTTAACAAACCTGAAAGTTAAGGAACAACGATGTCAAGTGGAAAATGGGCGGACCAGTCCCCGCAAGCAGCGCCCGGAACCCGAGCATGACTTGAGCAGCGGCATCATCCTCCTCAACCATTTTAGAGGGAAGAGGGTGACCCGCTCCACAGAGCCACCGCATCAAATTGATAATAAGTCCATCCACAAAGTAATACTTTTAAAAATGAAGACTGAGCTACGCCAGACCATCAGTATTAACTCAAGTACAAATTAGTAATAATAAATATCGCCAGACTTACACACCAACTGTATGGTCCCAAACTAAACAACGTTAATATGGCTACCTTACAAACAATTCATTCAATTCAATTCATTACAAACGGACACTTCAATTTATTTATTTGTACATAAGGAACATTATTTCATGCTATTAATTACTTATTAAACATTTTAATACATATTTAATGCCACAAACAGAATGTTCACACAAATAGTTTACATAAAACAATGCTTCGCCTAGTTTTGGTTACATTGTTAAGTTGGCAACATTTTAATGAAGCCGCAAGTTTTGGTATTATTTCAATGCTAACACACCAACACCAACAACTTTCGTGTAACCGCCAAACAAAAAGTTATTTTATTTTTAGGTGTTGCCATATACGAGCTAGCTTTTCCATGGTTGCAACATTTGGTCATAGATTAAATGGATCGGTAGGTAGGTATAGACTGATTTTTAATTAGACGAAGTAAACTGACAGGTGCTAATGTCACTTTTCGATATAAATAGAACAAATAAGGTTCAAATTCATTGAACAGTGACATTTTTAGCTGTCAGTTTGCTTCGTCTAATTAAAAATCAGACTATAAAAGAAAATAGATTAAAAAAATGGTTGGTCAGGATAGAGTGGGATAAAGCAATAGCCATAAAGAATAAAAAAATATGATGTTTAATAAAAAGCTGGCAAAGGCAAAGCCCATACATTCTTGGAATGAAAAAGATCTCTTAAAATATTCTAATATTACCCATATTAATTAAAATGATATTGAGAAAGTAATATTCTCAATTACAATTCTGATTAATCACCCTCGAAAGCCATCAAAGAATTAATTGATATATTTCAATTCTTTGAATATAAGATGAGTATCTACTTGTTACGAAGAATGATTTAAGCCATTATAGTCAGAGCGGCTATAAAACTTTGAAAACTAAGCAATTTGGATGAAGTTCATAATCGCTTTTCTTGGCATAATATTCAGAGGTCAAAATAATACCTCAGGGGGTTCTAAAATGCTAAGTCGGCGTCTCACGTAAAGTGTAACAAAGTGGAAAGATCGGGCGAGGTGATAAGAGTATTAGGGGATGCTAGGCTGGGATGAAATACTACTGTGAAGTCGGGCGTGCCTTATCAATTTTCAATGCACTTGCTAAAATTCTTACGAGAACTACTTTTAGTTACACATCATGAAGAAAGGGTGAGGCCCCATTAGTTTAGTGCGTTGCGTTGCGTCATCGCAACGGATCAACGGGTCGACGGGTGAGAGACGAAGCGGGGGAGGGTGATGCGCTGATGATACAATGCGTTGATCCGTTGCGTCGACGCAACGCAACGCCAAATGGGGCCTCACCCATGGCTTACTAAACGCAGTACGACTCAGTCATACGCGGAAAATGGTATTCAAAACAGGTCGGTATTGCCAATACTTCTAGTGAATACGCATCAAAATGCATTTAAATTGATTGTCGACTTGCGAGTGCGATAACAGATGTGTGAATTTGGCTGCATGTAGTGGCGCGCTTAGCACAAGTCTAGATATTTCAATATTAGAGGGTACCACATTAATTTTATCCCATACTCTCCTATGAATTTAGAAAAAAATATTTTCCAAATACTCGATAACACACCATCACGTCTGGTTTTCCCGAAGGGTTAGGCAGAGGTGGTAATAGAAATATTATTTCAGGCTTTTTAGTGATCCAGGTTTTTTTGAAGTCGGTTTGTTTTTTTTTATAAAAATAATTTTATTTCACGATTTTTAGTGGCGCCATACCAATGAACATTTTGGCATATTGAACCGTATGAAGTAAGCCCAACAAAAGGTAACTGCTGTAAATCTTTGAGGAATTCCCTCGACTGTCTATGGTCTCCATCAACAGACCTGTAATGGCACTTATAACCCATATGGGTGCAAAGTTCTCTCCAATACAAATTAATTAAGCCCAAACACCAGGTAATTGCGGTAAATCGTTGAGGAGTTCTCTCGACTGTCTTTTGGCTCCATCATCAGATCCCTAATGACAGTCACAACCCATCTAGGTGTAAAGTTCTCTCCAATAGAAAATAATCAAGCCCAAACACAAGGTAGCTACTGTAAAACGTTGAGGAGTTCCCTTGACTGTCCCTCGTCTTCATCATCAGCCCCCTAATGATAGTCACAACCCATCTAGGTGTAAAGTTCTCATCAATACAAATTAATCAAGTCCAAACACAAGGTAGCTACTGTAAAACGTTGAGGAGTTCCCTTGACTGTCCTTCGTCTTCATCTTCAGACCCCTAATTACAGTCACAACCCATCTAGGTGTAAAGTTCTCATCAATACAAATTAATCAAGCCCAAACACAAGGTAGCTACTGTAAAACGTTGAGGAGTTCCCTTGACTGTCCTTCGTCTTCATCATCAGACCCCTAATGACAGTCACAACCCATCTAGGTGTAAAGTTCTCACCAATACAAATTAATCAAGCCCAAACACCAGGTAATTGCTGTAAATCGTTGAGGAGTTCCCTCGACTGTCTTTCGGCTCCATCATCAGATCGACTCCAGACCTTCATAAAATAGTAGTGCTTTAAAATACTTAATGAAAAAAATTACAAACGCACTAATCGCCCCTACGATTTTCGAAGGTTCCCCTCGATTTCTCTGGGATGCCATCATCAGATCCTGGTTTCCTTATCATGGTACCACCGCTGGAATATCTCCTTTCCAACAAAAAAAGAATCATTAAAATCGGTTCATAAACGACGAAGTTATCCGCGAACACACATAAAAAAAAAAAAATATATATACAGTCGAATTGAGAAACCTCCTCCTTTTTGAAGTCGGTTTAAAAAGAGAGAATAATCATGAAGTCTTGTAACATGAAGTCTTGTCCGTAAAAAAGTTAGTAAACAGCTCGAACCACGCTTCTACAAATTTTGTTTTTTTAAACCGACTTCAAAAAAGGAGGAGGTTTCTCAATTCGACCGTATATATATTTTTTTTTTTTTTTTTTTTATGTGTGTTCGCGGATAACTTCGTCGTTTATGAACCGATTTTGATGATTCTTTTTTTGTTGGAAAGGAGATATTCCAGCGGTGGTACCATGATACGGAAACCAGGATCTGATGATGGCATCCCAGAGAAATCGAGGGGAACCTTCGAAAATCGTAGGGGCGACTAGTGCGTTTGTAATTTTTTTCATTAACTATTTTAAAGTACTACTATTTTATGAAGGTCTGGAGTCGATCTGATGATGGAGCCGAAAGACAGTCGAGGGAACTCCTCAACGATTTACAGCAATTACCTGGTGTTTGGGCTTGATTAATTTGTATTAATGAGAACTTTACACCTAGATGGGTTGTGACTGTCATTAGGGGTCTGATGATGAAGACGTAGGACAGTCAAGGGAACTCCTCAACGATTTACAGCAATTACCTGGTGTTTGGGCTTGATTAATTTGTATTGATGAGAACTTTACACCTAGATGGGTTGTGACTGTCATTAGGGGTCTGATGATGAAGACGTAGGACAGTCAAGGGAACTCCTCAACGTTTTACAGTAGCTACCTTGTGTTTGGGCTTGATTAATTTGTATTGATGAGAACTTTACACCTAGATGGGTTGTGACTGTCATTAGGGGTCTGATGATGAAGACGTAGGACAGTCAAGGGAACTCCTCAACGTTTTATAGTAGCTACCTTGTGTTTGGACTTAATTCATTTCTATTGATGAGAACTTTGCTCCCATATCGTTTATAAGTGCCATTACAGGTCTGATGATGGAGACCATAGACAGTCGAGGGAATTCTTCAACGATTTACAGCAGTTACCTTTTGTTGGGCTTACTTCATAAGGTTCAATATGCCAAAATGTTCATTGGTATGGCGCCACTAAAAATCGTGAAATAAAATAATTTTTATAAAAAAAAAAAAACCGACTTCAAAAAAACCTGATGCACTAAAAAGCCTGAAATAATATTTCTATTACCACCTCTGCCTACCCCTTCGGGAAAACCAGACGTGATGGTGTGTTATCGAGTATTTGAAGTCGGTGCCAATCTTGGTATGCTAAGTCTACCTACTATAAAAGTAAGAAGATAGATTGGCACCGACCCCAAATACTCGATAACACACCATCACGTCTGGTTTTCCCGAAGGGGTAGGCAGAGGTGGTAATAGAAATATTATTTCAGGCTTTTTAGTGCATCAGGTTTTTTTGAAGTCGGTTTTTTTTTTTTTACACTGAGAAACAGTTTTCCTCTACATTCACAATTTGTACATCCGCTCATGCTCTAGATTCTCTACGATCTCTACTTTCTCTACGTTCCATACGTTCTCTACGTTCCATACGTTCTCTACGTCCCATCCGTTCTCTACGTTCCATACGTTATCTACGTTCCATACGTTCTCTATGTTCCATACGTTCTCTACGTTCCATACGTTCTCTACGTTCCATACGTTCTCTATGTTCCATATATCTCTACGTTCCATACGTTCTCTACGTTCTCTACGTTCTCTACGTTCCATACGTTATCTACGTTCCATACGTTCTCTACATTTTCTACATTGGGTTGCCATTACCTCACGAAACTCGGCTGTCAAGGAAGCCATCACTCGAGAGTGCACTTAAAAATAATTTCAAAGAGTCGAGAGGTGTCAGTCTCGTCTGCTGAATTATTCGCATCCGTCTATAGAACCCCGATCCACGGCAGAGTGCGGTTGCGACTCGAGAAGTAGATACCTTTAAAACAAATGACGACCGCTCGGCGCAGTGGTTCGTAGGCCGCTCGGCTCACTGCATCGGAAGGTTCCGGGTTCAAATTCCGGCATATACAGAAACGGTCTTTTCGTGATTTTCCCTGGTCTGGGGTATTTTTTTTTCATATGACTGCGGTGGCAAAAAGCGTACGGCCCGCCTGATGTTAAGTAGTTACCGTAGCCTATAGATGCTTACAATACCAAAGGCCCCGCTCGCACATTGCCGACCTGAAGGGGAGTGGGATGGAGGGAGTGGGAGGGAGGGTGTCCTTTCGGCTCTCTCACTCATCGTACGAAACGCAGCTCTAATAGTTGCTTTACGCCGATCTTCTGTGAGGGAGTAGTACTACCCCGGTCGAGCCAGCCCGTTTATGAGCTGCACCTTGAGCTTGACTGTGGGTGTTATTGGTCACATAAAAAACAAAAAATATATTCTTTTGATATTTGTATTCTCATGCATTTGGACATAAATGGTGTCTTATCTTATTGGTCTATGGTAGCTAGTATATTTCATTTTATTTGTCTTGCCATTGTGAGTTAGAAATTACGTGAGATTGAGGATAAAACTACAAAGAAAAGGAATTATAAGAACCCTAGTATTCGTTATCTCGCTCAATCTTGAGATAGGCAGACAATGCTGAGCAGTTCTACCGATTCTTATCAGTTGTTATCTAAAACTTGATCACATATTCAGTTCTTAACTTAGAACTTTTTACAAGTAGTCCAATATACTCAGGAGCAAAGTTCTTGAGTTAGAGCAAGCAAATACTGGGTTCAACTCTGACCTTTTGTTGAACATTGCTATAGGGTGACAAGCTTATCCCTATTTCGTAGGACGAACTAACAATTTGACTGCACCTCATATACGGGGTGGTTCGACCGGGGTAGTACCACCCTCTCACAGAAGATCGGTGTCAAGTAGCTATTATAGCTACGTTTCGTACGATAAGTGAGAGAGCACCCACTTCACTTCCCTCTTTTCCACTTCCCTTCAGGTCAGCAACGTGCGAGCGATGCCTTTGCTATTGCAAGCATCTATAAGCTACGGTAACTGCTTAAGATAGACCGGGCCGTATGCTTGTTTGCCACCTTAGTGACCTAAAAAAAGAATTAAAGCATTTGAGTAGCCTTTGGGCTACAAATGCCCTACAATTCGGTCTTTGAGCGTCTGAAATGGTGTCCTCAGATAAACTTGTTTCTCTAAAGGTACAGAAGGACGCGGCAGACAGCAGACGTCAGTCGCTCTCATACAAATTGTGGCGATGACATGTGCCGCGACGGCAGACGGCATTCAATTTCTATGGACCGACTGACGTCTGCTGTCTGGCCGCGTTGAGCGAACTCCCACCTTCAAAGTGCTACTTGGAAGGACTCGGCAGACAGCAGACGTCAGTCGGTCTCATACAAATTAATACTGTCTACCGTCGCGGCTCATGTAATCACCCGTCTGACACTGCCGTCTGCTGTCTGCCGCGTCCTTCCGAATGGCACCTTTAAACGCATGGTCACCCTGCTACTACGAAAGTTCAAGAGTCACTCGTCTTCACCCGCCAGGATATTGGATCCATGTCTCAGGGACATACACTCCACTCCACCCCACTTCACTGTACCAAATTGATGTTGCACCTGTTGCTTATATGATAAAAAGATTAGATTAAAAAAAGAGATTACCAAGAAAGTGGGAGACGCGTGACTGTCCGAAATCCGAAGCCTCATGCTAGTAACAATAAAATAAGTTTTAGGTGTTGGGTTCACCACCTGTCACTTTAGATGTGGAGCCGTAGAAGGATTTGCTGGATTTACTCGAGCGCGTCAGATTAAGATCAGGGAAATAGCTTACAAATTGATAAGAACCTCCAACCAGTATGAGCCCTTAGATTAAGATAAGGGGGATTTAAGAAGTGTCAAAAGTGTCAATTTTACTAATTTGATCGTCAGTCTAAGAAATGGGAGCATCTGGAAGTTTCACTGAACACCCCCTCTGAAATTGTTTTTTTTTAATATAGGACTGCGGTGGCAATAAAGCTTACGGCCCACCTGATGTTAAGCAGTTACCGTAGCCAATAGATGCTTACACAATCTGACGCGCTCGAGTTATTATTATTTTTCAATTTATCACGTTGGAGCATGAAAAGTATCAATATCTAACACGCTTGAGTATTTCCATGTCATTCCTTTTTTTTTTTATTTGAAATTATAATGAGACGCTTCCCCCACCGCTGAAAGTGGAAACATCTAGAACAATGTATTCTTTAGTTATTAGATTCCGCGAGCTGACCGAACTTGACACTTCACTGAAACACCTTTAAAAGGGTCATCATCTCAGCCGAAAGACGTCCACTGCTGGACATAGGCCTCCCCCAAGGTTCGCCACAATGACCGGTCTTGCGCTGCCCGCATCCAGCGGATTCCCGCGACCTTCACCAGGTCGTCGGTCCACCTTGTGGGAGGCCTACCCACGCTACGCTTTCCGGTGCGCGGCCGCCACTCGAGAACTTTTCGGCCCCATCGGCCATCCGTTCTACGAGCAATGTGCCCTGCCCACTGCCACTTAAGTTTTGCAATCCTACGGGCTATGTCAGTCACCTTGGTCCTTCTGCGTATCTCCTCATTCCTGATTTGATCTCGCAGGGAAGCTCCGAGCATAGCCCTCTCCATTGCCCTTTGGGTGACCTTGAGCCTTCTTATGAGGCCCATTGTAAGCGGCCATGTCTCAGTGCCATAGGTCATCACTGGCAGCACACACTGGTCGAAGACTTTCGTCTTGAGACACTGCGGTATTTGGGACGAGAAGATATTGCGTAGCTTCCCGAACGCTGCCCAGCCGAGTCGGATTCGTCGATTGACCTCTTTCTCGAAGTTGGACCTACCTAACTGGATGGTTTGTCCCAGGTAGACATAATCATCGACAACTTCGAGTGTAGAGTCTCCGATCTTCACGGGAGCAGGTACAACACGGCAATTCGACATGATCTTCGTTTTGCCCATGTTCATTTTAAGACCAACTCGTTCGGAGGCTCTACTGAGGCCATCAAGCATCGTATTAAGGTCTTCTATAGTCTCAGCCATGACCACTATGTCGTCGGCAAACCGAAGGTGAGTGATGGTTTAAAAGGGTGTTATTAAAATACTGTTTGATGCATTTAATTTGTGACAAAATTGATAAGAGCTTATCGTGAGTATAATCATAAAAGATAATCATCGCCAGACAGACATGGGTACCGTGCAACGGACGGACGGACGGATGGACTGGGGCGATCACAGTCACCCAGACCAGGGCAAATTACGAAAAAGCCAATTATGAAATTTGGCTTTGACGGGAATCGAACCCGCAACCACCCGATGCAGTGAGCCGAGCGGCCTACGCTCGCGCCAAACAGTCGTCTAAATAAGCACCTACCTATGGATAATGTAAATAAGAAATAGTAGCGACATTCTAAGGAACTAAACTACCAACATAATGGATTTCCACCAATTCGATTAAGTAAATAGACTTATTTCCACTCACACCACTTTCCTAACACTATCACACATTTAATTACGTACCCTTAGAGCCGGGCCCCACTAGCACGCTACGCTGCGTCGTCGCAACGGACAACGCATTGTATGCCACACCTGCGTTGCGACGACGCACGACGTCGCAACGCAAGAGGGCGACGCCACACCGTCGTATACGTCATTTCGTATATGCACGTCTCCCTCTAGCAGCGGAACGCTGTGCGTCATCGCACAGACAGTTCAGAGCATCACCCTCCCCCGATTCGTCTCTGCGTTGAAACGTCGCATGCGACGACGCAACGCACAAATGTGGCATGCCACTATACAATATATGTAAAACGACACAGTGACGACGCAACGCAACGCGGTAATGGAGCCTCGCCGTTATTAGTTAATAATATAACTAATATTATGTAATAAGCTAGACACATCTCTAATTAAGAGATGGAGGCTGAACCTTGTGTATGTAATAGAAATAGTTTTAACAACGACGTCAAAATCAAATCCTACTTTTATCCATGAACGCTAACAAGCACTTTATTGGTGGTAGAGCCAAGCTGTGACTGGCGTAATACCACCCTCTCACAAAAGATCGGCGTAAAGTAGCTATTATAGCTGCGTTTCGTACGATGAGTGAAAGCCGAAATGTAATAGCTTTAAGTAGTTTGCCCCGCAGTTTTATTTGTGTGATTATTTCAGCCTAAATAGTCACTTTGTAGCTGTACTCGAGCACCCATCTAACACCCTACATAACTAGATATATAAAGAAGTAATTACTTATTCTCAAGTAAATTCCAATCATTATCCTGTTTGAAAATCCCGTTTTGAGAGATTATCTATAGTACGATTTTTTATACTTGTCCTATTTGGTAAGCAAAGATGGAGTCCAGCGGGGTGATTGCCTAACTTTTTTGTCGATGTTTCAATTGGTTTCGTTCATCCTGTGTCAATTATATACGAAACCAATTGAAACATTGACAAAAAGTTACGCAATCACCCCGCTGGACGCCATCTTTGCTTACCAAATAGGACAAGTATAAAAAACGTACTATATAGAATGTTGTCATATTGGCCATTTTTCCACTGGCCGGCACGGCACCGGCACCGGCATGGCGGCAGCTTTTTCATTGGTCAGTGACCAGTTGTCATTGGTTACTGACCAATGGTCCGCAAATAGCTGTCACCGTGCCGGTGACGGTGCTGTGCCGGCCAGTGGAAAATCGCGCATTGTATGGAAGATCTGTCAGATCGGGTCAGTGACAGTAGATGGGGAGCCGTAGAAGGATTTTCTGGATTTACTCGAACGCGTCAGATTAAGATAAAGGAGACCTTACATATTGATAAGAACCTCCAACCAGTATGAGCACTTAATATTGGTGGGTACGCTCAGGGGAACCAAAAAAAAATAGACGATCTTAAAATACTCGAACTCGTCAGATAAGGGGGATTCATTACTAACTAAGAAGTGTCAAATTGTCAATTTTGCTAATTTGATCGTCAGTCTAAGAAATGGGAGCATCTGTAAGTTTCACTTTTTCCCCCTTTGAAACTGTTTTTTTTTAAGGACTGCGGTGGCAAAAAAGCGTACGGCCCGCCTGTTGTTAAGCAGTTACCGTAGCATATAGATGCTTACTAAATCTGACGCGCTCGAGTAATTTTTTTTTCAATTTATCATGTTGGAGCATGAAAAATATACATCTGACACGCTTGAGTATTTCCATGTCATTGCTATTTATAAAAAAATAATTGAAATTATCATGTAGATGCTTCCCCCACCACGAAAAGTGGAAACATCTAGAACAATGTATTCTTCCTATCATCTAATCTACCGAATCTAATAGGTTTGGACGACGCTGGAGTAAATCCACGATTTGCACGCTGGGCTCCTGGTCCACAGGTACTTGTCTATAAATAAGAGGGCAACCCTCGTCCTGCCCGCCCGCTATTTATTTTATTTGAACCAGCATGCAGCTCCCCCATCAGAGATCACATTACTCTGACAAATGGCAACACCGGTTTTGTTTTAGCTGGCTATGTATTTATTAGTGCGTAATTCTTTTGGGTTGCCAGATGAATTGAAGATTGGTAGGTACGTACAGGCAGTCATAGTCAGCTGCAATCACTGACCGGTAAACGATCGGAGGTAAACAATGCTTGACAAGGTCTGGTAGAGATGGGTGACCATTTAGTGGCATTTGAACAGGCCCCCAAGTCGATTAGCCATTGAATTGCCATTGTAGCGTTTTGCTATTCAGAATTAAATCTGCCAGTGCAAGTCCCGTCAAAATCGGTCCAGCTGTTTCGGAGATTAGCTGGAACAAACTGTCAGGCAGAAATATTTTTTTGTTGTTATATGAACCCTATATACTTTCGCTGCTATCGTAAAAAACTGTTATTTAGGCATTACCAACAGACACTTCGATTTTATTTATTTGTATACATAAATAGCCCAAGCAAAATACAGAACCTACAGAATTCTTTTCTCTTAAATTCTAAATGTTACATGAGGCATAAATTGGAGAAATTACCTTCGTTCGGGGACGAGCCCACACGACGCGACGCCTTTAAAAAATGAACTAGATAATAGAAATAGAAAGTACAGTCAGCAACATAAGTCGATGAACAATCTCATTTTTCAAAACGGTATACTTAGGCCCTTCGCACACGGAGGCGTAGCGTAGGCGTATCGTATTACGCGCGTAGGGCGCGAGCATTATGAGCACGTACATTTTCTAACAAGTCCATACACGAGGCGTAGCGTAAGCGTAGCGTATTACGCTACGCCTCGCGTCCTACGCGCGTAATACGATACGCCTACGCTACGCCACCGTGTGCGAAGAGGGTTACTCTTTATTTTACAGACGTTGGTGAACATTTTCTAAACCAAACATTAGCAACATGTCTATATTATGTTTAGATTATTATATTTTTTTGGTGGTAGAGCCAAGGTGTCGCCAATTGCTCATATACGGGTTGGCTCGACCGGGGTAGTACCACCCTCTCACAGATGATCGGCGTAAAGCGGCTGTTACAGCTGTGTATAAAGAATGTCCCAGGATATTTATTATTATTATTATTTCGTACGATGAGTGTGGGAGCCGAAAGCGCAAGCCCCCCTTTCCCTCCCTCCGTCCCACTCCTCTTTAGGTCGGCAACGTGTGAGCAAAGCCTTTGGTATTGCAAGCATCTATAGGCTGCAGTAGCTGCTTAACATCAGGCGGGCCATAGACCTGTTTGTAATAAAAAAAATGAAAATAATGGAATTGATGCAAACCAAAAGTAGGTACGCAAGCGATCAGACAAACTGAAAATGATCTGCGACTTATGTTGCTGACCGTACGAAATGCTACTAAATTCACTAAATGGGGTAAATAGGTTTTAGAGGGATGAAAATCGGATTTGTGATCAATTTTGCGGGAGGGGTAGGATTTATTATGTTAGCGGCAAAGACATTGCCAAGAAAGAGGGAGATGTGACGCTACAAAATAGTGTGCCCAAGCATGAAAAATAGTATGCCCTAGCATCGGCGTAAAGAAGCTAAGAATGCCTTCTTAGCTTCGGTACCTCTTTCTCTTCGTTTCTTTCTTTTTATCGTTAGCTTTTTCTTTATCTTCTGTAAAAAATTAATCAAATAAATAATTTATTGTCAGGCAACCTTGGCCCATAGATAAATACCTGATAAACTAACATAAATACAAAAATACAAAAGGGTGGCCAGCCCATATACATAAACTGTAGTCGACTGGATACTGCTCTCTACCACCAATAAAAAAAGTAAGGCTTCTTTGATAAAATAAAAAGCCGAAAAATAAACGCTACACCTTTATTTGCCAATTATTTGAGCCTCGTTGCCCCGTTCGGCGCAGTTTACTCCGCATTTTATCGCTGTTCGTTTGAACTCTGCACAATTCATAGTCTGCATTCATAGTTTCCACCATTGATGCATTATTAACAGATATGGTACTAACATTGCATCCAATAAGCTTGTGATCAGCGCACTACATGCAGCAAAATTCACACATCTCTTATCGCACTCGCAATTTGACACTTAAAAATAAAATAAATAAATATAACGTCACGACTTTTATCCCCATTCGGGGGGTAGTCAGAGGCTTGAGTGGCCATACCACCACATTGTGGAGGTATTAAGCCAACTCAAAGCCCACGTTTCACCAGATAGTCAGAACCCAACGTGACAGGTGGTAAACCTTGTCGCCGTGTATACAGGAACTGACTATTACCTAATCCCGAGGGATAGGTAGGTTTCCTCACGATGTTTTCCCTCACCGTCAGCGAACTGTAAATGTATAATTTGACACTTAACTTATTAAATAAACGGCCATAACACACCGGGTAGCCATGGCGACGTCGCCAGCCACTGTAGCCAACTATTCGTATTGAAATGTATGGGAGGTAACACACCTGGCAACGGACTGGCGACGTCGCCAGTCAATACAAATTGTTTGGATACGTAGCCGGCGACGTCGCCTGGAGTCCCGGTGTGTTATCGCTCAAAAAGGCATTATTTACCAGAAGATGAGCCGTATTGGCAATACCGTCATGTTTTCAACAGTATTTTCCGCGAGTGACTGAGTTGGACTGTGTCCATGGACTCAGTTTAGTAGGACAAACTATTTTGGACTGTCACGTAACTCCCTCTATCTTGATAATGTCTTTGGTTTGCACTTCTTAATCGTGTTAAGTTGATTAAAAGCTTGGTTTTAATGAGAAATTATGAAAAGAAAACATGAAGTGTTGTGAAAGCATTTTTAATTAAAAATATTTTCTTTCCAGTAAGCATACCTAAGCATTGCGTACGAGAGTGTGTAGATTCGGTCCCCTGCACGTCCGTGGTAACAGTACCAACATAAGCTGAGCTCTCATGTGACGGCACGGACGGAGCGGAATTGTTCGAAAATCAGGAAAATTAATTGCGCTTGCATAATTGCTATATGATGTTCTGAGTCCTTAGATAAATGAAAATCATGATTTTAGTTCCGTACCCAAAGGGTGCCAACGGGACCCTATTACTAAGCCTACGCTGTCCGTCTGTCCGTCTGTCAGCGGGCTGTATCTCACGAACCGTAATAGGCAGAGACTTGAAATGTTCACAGAATGTGTATTTCTGTTGGCGCTACAAAAACAAGTACTAAAAATAAAATAATTTTTAAAAATAAAGGGGTCCCGATACAAGAAACTAGATATTTTTGACGTTTTTATTCTACGGTGGTACGGAACCCTTTATGTGCGAGTCCGACACGCACTTAGCCGGATTTTTAATTGAGACTAGGCCCGCCACACACTCCCACCACTGTTACTCCTGTAAGCCAGGATCGACAATGGTGTCCAACGATGACGCCAAGGTTTGACCCTCGACGAGTCCCGGGGAAAAGCTAAACTGTCTTGGAACCCGCACGAATTAAATCAAAATAAAGGCTAGGAGGCGTTGAAAAAAAACATGATGAACTTGATCAAATATCTGTAGGTATCAAATATCTGATATTCCCACGATAAAACATACATTATTGGTGTCTATAGTGGCAATATCTGTCGGATGCTGTGCGCCAGTGAACCGTGCTCGGACGAGCCGATGCGGATGTGTTGAGCCGCGAAATCCGCCCGCGGCGGAATATCCGCTGGAAATATAAAATTTAGGTGCAATGTCGATTCAACACTTTCCGACCCAAAGATATGAAATTAAAATGTAGATCAGTAAAGTTGTACGGGCTCTGGCACATAAAACTATGCTTATTGACAAACCTGTGGCCTGTGGGGCTTGCTCACATGCCAAGACAAGAATTTTACGTATTATGATGTGGCACCGATTCGCATTCTCTTTCGCATCTCAACTAAAAACTTCGTTATTCGCAAAGTTCCATCTTTACCTTTTTATTTGATCTGTGTGAATATGAGAATTAAAATTGGCGCGTTCAGATGCCTCGCATGCCACGCCCGAGAACTTAGGTTTTGTTATTTCTATGCGTTCCAACGTCAAAACTGAGTTGGGCAAGCACCAAATGGTTTTCATCCCTTTTACCCCAAAGACTTCATAATCTCCTATTGTTTTTTTTGTACATTTTAACAAAAATGTTCGTTGGGCCGTAACAATCATTTAATCACTAAATTGTGGTTTAAAGAGAAATTAATTGGTTAAATGCAAATAAGGGTTCTAAAATAACCATCATAATTATAATTGTGGACGTAAAATAACACTGAAATTATGAAGTGTTTCAGGAAAAGGTCAGAAGGAAATTGAGTTAGGATAATTAATATCTGAAAGTTACTTACTGTGGTTATAATGAAAAACAACGTTACCCATTTAAATAACAAAAGAAAAATAAATTCGGTGCTGAAAAGCGAAAGCTGTAACCACATTTCAGTTTCAGCAGAAACAATAATTTCACATTACATTCATATTTTCGAATGCGTTCCTGTTTATGTTGCGAAGTTATTGCTTGTGTTGTCCTGAATAGAATTGTTTGGTTTTTAGTATTATTCAAAATTGTTTTGTACCAAACCTTTTCAGATTATATAACATACTAGCTTTTGCCCGCGACTTCGTCCGCGCAGAATTTAAATTTAAAAAATTCGGATCCCGGATCCCATTTTCCGGATCCCGTATCCTGGATGTCACGGATCCCGTATCCCATATACCGGATTTCGTATCCCGGATCTCGTTTACTGGGTCCCGTATCCTGGATCTCGTTGCCCGGATCCTGGATTCCGTTTTCCGGATCCCGGAACCCGTATCCCGTATCCTGGATCCCGTATATCACGAATCCCAATTCAATTCAATTCAAAACATTTATTTTGTTTAGGCCTACGGGGGCACTTACAAATTGTCATTTTACATTTTTTCTTAAATTCTACTGCCGGATCGGAAACGCGACCTCGACTCCGCTAAGATCCGGCAAGAAAAGACAAGCCCGCTGACTTGTCTTTTTTGTACATTGTTTTAATCATAGCACATATCCCGGATTTCGTATCCCGGATCTCGTTTCCCGGGTGTCGTATCCTGGATCTCGTTGCCCGGATCCTGGATCCGTTTTCCGGTTCCCGGATCCTGGATCCCGGATCCCGTATTCCGGATCCCGTTTCCTAGATTCTGTTTGCTAAATCCCGGATCCCGTATCCCGGATATCACGGATCCCGTGTCTCGTATCCCATATCCCGAATCTCGTTTCCCGGGTCTCGTTGCCCGGATCCTGGATACTGTTTTCCGGATCCCGTATATCCCGGATCCTGTATCCCGGATATCACGGGTCCCGTATTCCATATCCTGGATTTCATACCCCGGATCTCGTTACCCGGGTCCCGTATCCTGGATCTCATTTTCTGAATACTGGATCCCGTTTCCCAGATCCCAGCTTCCGTTTGCCGGAGCCTTATCCCGTTTCCTGGATTCCAGATCCCGTATCCCGGATATCGGATCCCGTATCTTGGATATCCCGGCTCCCGTATCGTATTAGCCCGTAAAATTCCCGTCAAAATCGGTCCATCCGTTTCAGAGATTAGCCCGAATCGATACCGCCATACAAACTTTCATTCCCTATTTTACACCCTCAGGGGATGAATTTTCCAAAACGCTAAATTATTCTTTTTTATTTGTAAAAAGAAACCTAAACACCAATTTTCATTATTCTACCTTCAAAAATGTCGAATTTCAATACAAACTTTCATCCCTATTTCACCCCCTTAGGGGTTGAATTTTCAAAAACCTTGAAATTTTTATTTTTTATTTTTAAAAAAGACACCTAATCAGCAAAATTTATAATTCTAACTTCAAAAATGACGAACTTCCATACAAACTTTCATCCCCTATTTTACCCCCTTAGGGGTTGAATTTCAAAAAACCCTTTCTTAGTACACCTCTACACATCAAGACAAACCCACCCTCCAAATTTCAAGTCTCTACGATCAGCGGTTTAGGCTGCGCGTTGTCTGTCAGTCAGTCAGTCAATCAGGACTTTGATTCTTATATATTTAGATTACTAACTTCTGTTCGTGGTAGAGCTAAACTGTAGACAATTGGTTGGCTCGACCGGGGTAATACCACCCTCACGCAGATCGGCGTAAAGTAGCTATTACAGCTGCGTTTCTTACGATGAGTGAGAGAGCCGGAAGCCCAACCCTCCTTTCCCCTCCCTCTGTCCCCCTCCCCTCCAGGTCGGCAACCTGCTAGCAATGCCTTTAGTATTGCAAATATCTATAGGCTACGGTAACTGCTTAACATCAGGCGGGCCGTACGCTTGTTTGTTTGTAACATAAAAACAACATACGTTTTTCTTTATTGTACTCACCTTTAGCACAGTATAAATCTATAGTAAATAATAATAATGCAGCCCTTTTCACGTCCCACTCCTGGGCACGGGCCTCCCCTCAATGCGAGGGGGATTCAGACCATAATCCACCACGTTGGCCCAGTGCGGGCTGGTGAACTTTATTACCCTATATTAATTATTTTTTGTAAGTAATACTTTTTGCTAAGCTCAAATGGAAATGGGCTGGCCATATCTGTCGCATGCCAAACACCCATTGGGCTAAAATGATGACCGATTGGGTCCCACGACTAGCCAAACGGCATCGCGGCAGGCCCAGAAGGAGATGGCGGGATGAGTTAGACTCCTACTTGAAGGATTGGCCCTGTATTGCCATAAACAGGCAGGAGTGGAGGAAGGAAGGGAGACCTTTGCCCAGCAGTGGGACGACATAGGTTGTCAAAAAAAATACTTTTGATAAATTAAAGCCTTGCACAGTTTAATAAACAGGTAAAACACGTATAAACAGGTTTAATAACCAGCTTACAAATGTTACTGAATTCTCGCCAACTCAACAGTATCATGATGGCAAATAATACGGAGTTTACAAACAGCTAACAATCACGAATTTCGCTGAAATCATCAATTTTCAGGGCTCCCAAAACTTGATTCAGCTGAAATAATTTACTTATAAATAAGTACTTTGCTTCCAATAAGGACGTTTACAATACGGTTACAACGTTACGGCTACGGTACGGCAATTTCTGACTACCTAAGGGCCTCCGCAGACTAGCTACTTTTAGCATCGGCGACCGGTGATTTTGTGACGTATCGATGCTGCGTCGCGTTTCTTCGAGCGCGAACGAGCGAGACGCAGCATCAAAATCGCCGATCGCCGATGCTAAAAGTAGGAAGTCTGCGGAGGCCCTTATAATGTGCATTATCTACCTACCTACCTGTAATCTATGTCTATATAAAATTATTTAAACTAGCCACCGAGATCTCTGCAAGAGATATTAAAAAAAACTACAAGAATGAAACATTAATACTTGCAATTAACATTAATTATACAAATGCGGTAAATAAAAAATGAACAATATTTATTTAGCCCAGGGGGCTTACCACGAACTCTTATTGCGATTCAATTACAGGAACGTTTGAACGATTCAGCGTCTTTTTGTGCAATGACGTACCTTATTGTCATGACAATAAGAAACGTCATTAAAACGTCGTTAAAACGTTCCTATAATTGAATCGCAATAAGAGCTTGTGGTAAGCCCCCTGCACATTATAAAGAAAAGCACAGCACATAAAAAGGTAGAACCACATATAGTAGAGCACGTAAAAACGTAGAAGGATAAAACGTATTTCATAAGCCCATAAGCCAACTATTCGTATTGAAGTATATCAAAATATGACAGGTAATAAAAATTGTTTGGAGACGTGGCCGGCGACGTCGCCAGCCACCGTCGCCAACTAAGGGCGAGGCCCTTTGAGTCGTCGCAACCGATCAAAGGGTCGACGGGCGAGAGACGAAGCGGGGGAAGGTGATGTGCCAGTACAAAATCTTGCGACGACGCAACGCAACGCGCTAATGGAGCCCGGCCCTAATTCGTATTGAATTATGTCAAAATATGACAGGTAATATACCTGGCGACCGACTGGCGACAGTCGCCAGTCGGTCGCCAGGTGTGTTATCGCTCTTATGAAGTCACATGATAAAGTTATCTGGTTGAATTGTATTGAAACTTGCCATGTTCTTTTGCCCACTTAGGCATAGCCTAAGGTTATTTTTTATAGGACTGCGGTGGCAAAAAAGCGTACGGCCCGCCTGATGTTAAGCAGTAACCGTAGCCTATAGATGTTTACAACACCAAAGGCATTGCTTGCACATTGCCGACCTGAAGGGGAGTGGGGTGGAGGGAGGGGGAGGGGGGTGGGCTTACGGCTCGCTCACTCATCGTACGAAACGCAGCTGTAATAGCTGCTTTACGCCGATCTTCTGTAAGAGGGTGGTACTACCCCGGTCGAGCCAGCCTGTTTATGAGCTGCAGTCAATTGGCTACAGCTTGGCTATATTATTCATACAGATTGTAACCTAGGTTCGCCAAATTGATTTAGCACGAAGTTTCGCCATATTAGGTAACATATCTAAAACGCTTCCCACAGGATCGCTGATCAAGTTAAATGTCTATCACAAAGCCTCCTTGCCGCCAATTTAGCGATATTTATGCTCAACGCTCAGATTAACATATTAACACTAGGTGGTGCGAAAATGAAAACATACGGGCGTGTGTTACGAGCGTGAGCGGCGAACAAATTGAATATTCGGTTATTATTACTGTAAACCCGAGCCTCGATCTTGTAAACCTAGTCACAATAGATACGTAATGATAGCCTCATGGAACATGTTAGTAGCAATAGTAGTATTGCTTTGTATTTGACTCATGTGTCATCGATAAATAATCATTCATGTTTCGAAAAAAAAACCCAAGTTAATATTACAGGCCTAGAGATGGGAAAATGCCCGGGCGTTTTGGGCAAATTGGGCATGATCCCCATCTCCTAGAGATGGGAAAATGCCCGGGCGTTTTGGGCAAATTGGGCATAATGCCCATCTCTATACAGGCCTTGTTGACGATTGTCATTGTTGATTGACGACTCACTAATTAGGAATATGGAATATTTATGAATTACTCAACACTTTTGCCTCCCAGTATAGACTTTGTTGATACAAACAGTTCAATTCCCCTCGAATTAAGGGAAAGTCAAACCCATAATTGGCACAGACACTATCATCACTTATTATGACATGAGGAGCAAAACCTTCGGAGATTACAGGCTTGACCATGAAACAGTACGTTAAAATTGACGGGCTCGTTGGCGTGGTTGGCTAAGATTCAGCCTTTCACGCTGCAGGTCGTAGGTTCGATTCCTACCCGGGACATGCATTTGTGTGCATGAACATATCTGTATGTCCTGAGTCTGGGTGTAATTATGTATATTCAGTATGTATTTACAAACAAAAAGTAGTATATGTAGTAATATCAGTTATCTGGTTTCCATAGCACAAGCTTTGCTTAGTTTGGGATCAGGTAGCCGTGTGTAAAAAGAATGTCCCAGGATATTATTATTATTATTAAATTAAATTGATAAATACCTACACACATGTCCATTCTCGCTCTTTTAAATTCATATGTACGTGGCCGCACGCAATACAATCCCGTATAACCCCACTCCAGAGCAAGTTGCCACAAATGGCGAGAGCTGGATTACCGGTAACCCGCGGTTATTACGCTGAAAATATTCCCAACCGGATAATGTGACGGTTGTGAAAACCGCCTGCGAGCGCCTGTTAAACGTAATACAGGCGGACAGGCGAATTTACGAGCTGTTGGAATAAAGTACAAACTTTATTTAGCGGATTTATTCACGTGAGAATTAAATGAAATGCTGAAGTTTCAAAGTACCTGGGCAAAGAGATGTATTACCCCTTTATTCGTAAACGTTTTTAATTCCTTTCTACAGAAAATGCATGACCATAAAGTAACTGCAGTTAGCTTTTACCATAGCTACTTACTTCCGCTAATAAAATATTAGGAAAGCAGAGTTGGGCAAAATTTAATTGCAAATTGCAGGTGATGTTACAATTAACAATTAATTATGATTTGTTCGCGATTGACAAACAAATCAAAATTAATTGTTAATTGTGTGACCCCATGCAATTTGCAATTAATTAATTGCAATTAAATTTTGACCAACTCTGTAAGTAGTGGTGGTAACTTTAGAAATGGAGACCTTATTTAGCCCGATAATAATATTTTCTTTCAATTTGCAAAAGATCCTTTTGAAGCCTTAACAAACGATGTCACACACATAAATTATGATAATGAACAATAAATAATACATTACGGGGCTCGTATAGAAAATACTGGAAGAATAATTATGTGTATCAGTAAAATAGATGTAAGAAGAAATATATATTTCCAATAGACTCACGGAAGAGTGGTATTACAAGAGTTCTGCTGTTTTTAAACCGACTTCAAAAAAGGAGGAGGTTTCTCAATTCGACCGTATATTCTTCTTACTTTTATAGTAGATAGACTTGGCATACCAAGATTGGCACCGACTCCAAGTACTCGATAACACACCATCACGTCTGGTTTTCCCGAAGGGGTAGGCAGAGGTGGTAATAGAAATATTATTTCAGGCTTTTTAGTGCGCCAGGTTTTTTTGAAGTCGGTTTGTTTTTTTTTATTAAAATATTTTTTTTAAGTACAGAACTTAGCTGGACTGGTTACCAGCCTCTCACAGAAGATCGGCGTTAAGTACGTTTACGATTAGTGAAAGCCGGAAACCCAACCCCCCTTCTCTTTCAGTCCCAATCCCCCTCGGCAACATGCGAGCGATGCCTTTGGTATTGCAAGCATCTATACACTACGGTAACTGCATAACATCAGGCGGGCCGTACGCTTGTTTGCTACCTTAGACATACAACAAGAACCATAAAAAACGTCGAGTCTTGTATTATATCACAGGATATTATTATTATCTGGGTACCTAGATAGTGACCTTTAAACTTATGACAATCGGGACACTGTCCTCAACCACCACATCGAGGTCGCGCTCTGACCTTTAACCTGACCTTTGTGGGGTCACTAATGCACTTACCGTTGTCCTGGCTCGGTTTGCCAATTAACACCCTAGATGGCGCTGGCTGGCGTCTGATGTGGAGTAATTGGCTTGATCCTTTGTGAGGTTGAGTGTAATTAGAAGCTAGGTATACATGTACATTATATATATTAATGGAGAAGGTTAAACGGATTTTGGATTTCTAAGGACTTTTTTATTGTAGTGATAGCCGAGTGGTTAAGCCGGGGTTTGAACCCAGGACCTTGGGCAACAAATCCTTTGCCCAAGGTCCTGGGTTCAAACCCCGGCTCGCACCTTCAAATACACGAATGCGAATCATAAGTTTAATATGATTAATATTTGCTTACGGCGAAGGAAAACATCGTGAGAAAATGGTTTATTCCACTTTGATCACCTGGGTCGTGTCCGCAGTAGGACGTTAAAAGGGCTAACATGATTATTTTATATTGAAGAATTCAGGAAAAAAATAATAGTATTAGGGCCTCCGCAGACTAGCTACTTTTAGGGTGCGTTTCGATTGAAGCGGAGCGGGGCGGAGCGGGGCCGAGCGGACCGTGAATTGGCCAATCACAGTGCTCGAAATCTCCACTCCGCATCAGTGGAAACAGTGTAAGCGGGGCGGAGCGGAGATGAGTGGACTTTCGAATAAAACAAATGAACACGCGGCCCCGAGCCGGACAGAGCGGAGTCGAGCAGGCTGTGGTGCCGAGTGGTGGGCACGAAGCGGAGCGGAGCGGAGAGGAGAGGAGCGGAGCGGAGAGGAGAGGAGCGGAGCGGAGCGGAGCGGAGCGGAGCGGAGACGAGCGGAGCGGAGTTGAGCGTACTTTCGAATAACACAAATGAACACGTGGCCCCGAGCCGGACAGAACGGAGTCGAGCAGGCTGTGGTGCCGAGTGGTGGGCACGAAGCGGAGCTGTGCGGAGCTGAGCGGAGCTGAGCGGAGCAAAGTGGAGAAAAGAGGAGCAGATCGGAGCTGAGCGGAGCTGAGCGGAGCTGAGCGGAGCAGAGCGGAGCAGAGCGGAGCAGAGCGGAGCAGAGCGGAGCAGAGCGGAGCAGAGCGGAGCAGAGCGGAGCAGAGCGGAGCTGAGCGGAGCAGAGCGGAGCTGAGCGGAGCTGACCGGAGCAGAGCGGAGCTGAGCGGAGCAGAGCGGAGCTGAGCGGAGCTGAGCGGAGCTGAGCGGAGCTGAGCGGAGCATAGCGGAGCTGAGCGGAGCATAGCGGAGCTGAGCGGAGCTGAGCGGAGCAGAGCGGAGCTGAGCGGAGCTGAGCGGAGCTGAGCGGAGCAGAGCGGAGCTGAGCGGACTTTCGAATACAAAATATAAACACGCTGCCCCGCTCCACCCCGCTCCGCCTCGCCGCGTTCCGCCCCGCTCCGCTTCAATGGAAACATTTGCCACTTCTCACTGCTATTCTCCGCTCCACTCCGCCCAGCACCGCTCCGCTCCACCCCGCTCAACCCCGCTCCGCCCCGCTCCACTTCAATGAAAACATTTGCCACTTTTCACTGCTCTTCTCCGCTCCACTCCGCCTAGCACCGCTCCGCTCCGACCCGCTCAACCCCGCTCCGCCCCGCTCCACTTCAATGAAAACATTTGCCACTTTTCACTGCTCTTCTCCGCTCCACTCCGCCCAGCTCCGCCCCGCTCCGCCCCGCTCCGCCCCGCTCCGCCCCGCTCCGCTCCGCCCCGCACCGCTTCAATGGAAACAGTTGCCACTTTTCACTGCTCTTCTCCGCCCCGCTCCGCCCCGCTCCGCTTCAATGGAAACGCAGCCTTAGCATCGGCGACCGGCGATTTTGTGACGTATCGATGCTGCGTCGCGTTTCTTCGAGCGCGAACGAGCGAGACGCAGCATCGAAATCGCCGATCGCCGATGCTAAGAGTAGCTAGTCTGCGGAGGCCCTTAGAGGTTTTCAAATGGTTAAATGTTAGCAGATACGCAAGAGCTTTGCTTAGTATTAGATTAGATTAGTTAATAAGTATGTTATGAGAATCCGATCTGTGCTATCATCATCATTATCATCATCATGTCAGCCTAAAGACGTCCACTGTTGGACAAGGCCTCCCCCAAGGCTTTCCACAACGACCGGTCCTGTGCCACTTGCATCCAGCGGTTTCCCGCGATCTTCACTAGGTCGTCCGTCCACCTTGTGGAGGGTCTACCCACGCTGCGTCTTGTAGTACGCGGTCGCCATTAGCTACGTCCAGATGAATCACATGCCGCGCGAGGCAAATTGCCTCACGAAGTTTGACTTGCCTCGCGCGAGGCAAATGCGCGTCCAGGGGGCTTACCACAAGCTCTTATTGCGATTCAATTATAGGAACGTTTTAACGACGTTTTAATGACGTTTCTTATTGTCATGACAATAAGGTACGGCATTGCACAAAAAGTCGCTGAAACGTTAATACGTTCCTGTAATTGAATCGCAATAAGAGCTTGTGGTAAGCCCCCTGCCTCACCTGAGCGCTGTCATTTGCCTCGCCTAGTTTGGCATAGTCATCAGACAGAACGATGTCAAACGTGTCAAACTGATTGCTCGGCTATACCTTTCTCTGTTTAGTGTCAGTTGCCTCGCCATTTGCCTCGCGCGGCATGTGACTGAGGCAAACGTCGTGCTTCGCGAGGCATGTGGGTGAGCAGCCTCGCGCGGCATGTGTATGTTGTAGACACGTCTATTCAAGAACCTTATTGCCGCATCGGCATTAGTTCTTCGGGCTATGTGCGCCGCCCACAGCCACTTCAGCCTACTAATTCGCCAAGTCGAAAAGGCTCAAATTCCCTTAAACCCATCCTCAAAGGTTCCAACAGTTCCAATGCTAATTTTGAAACTTCTATCAAGCGAATTAACTTTTTAAGAGCTCTACAATGTCGGGGGATGAAACGCATTTTATTAGATTCCTGAGTGGCCCCTTCGGCGGAGATTTACGGTTGCTAATAAAACTGCAATTTTACGATTTATGGCGTAAATTTTATTATGTAATGGACATAGGCGCTAACAGCCGGACATATAAATTAAATTGGTTATGTTAAATTTATTTCAGGAAATGTAAATTTTTGATATTCAAAAGTTGAAAGTTTTTAGATGCTTGTAGGTAGGTTTATACGGCAGCCGGCAAGTGTATGGTAACAATATCAAGATAAGCTGAGCTCTATTGATTATGGGCGTCGATAATAAAGACAGCTCAGCTTCTGTTGGAAATGTTACTATCTGCACATAGGTACGGTCTATGATCGAAGGGTATATGACGGACTACGAAAATACCATTTAAAAAATTGCAACTCACGGATAGAACCTCCACTACCTGATCCAGAAAGCCCTAGTGCGATATCGCACGAGACAACCATGGTTGCGCCACCAGCGGGTGATTCGATAGCCGACACCTAATTGTTTGCGCTACCAAGCGGACAGGTGCTGCGATACCCTCCATAAAGCTCTATACATTTTGTTGGTGGAGCGACTGGTTGCGCTACCACTGGTGTCCTGTTGCGATATAGCACCACGCGATCGGTGGTCGTAGTCTCATTTATCATTATTCACATAATAAAAATTAAATAGGAACTTTATGTCTGAACGTATCTCGACACCAAAAGGGTATCCATCAAAAGTTAATGGGCCGTCTAATGCGTACGCCTAGCTCGCATGTGAGGGGCAGTATCATGTTACCTATTCATACATTAGGGATGAGGATTTATGACGCTGGACTATAGAAACTTTTTTTGTTGACGAGGAGGGATTCTTCTAAAGATGCCCAGACATCTAATCTTGTGCGCGAGGTGAAATGAAATGAAAAGAAAAATATTCATACAGCACATCATATAAAGAAAGAACAGCCCCCTAGCCTAGTGGCTTCGTCTTCGAGCGTTTCTGCAAATCGCTACGCTTCATGTATTTAAATGACATAAGTCATGTGACTACTTATATACATACACGTCACTTTTATCCCCATTTAGGGGTAGTCAGAGGCTCGAGTGGCCATACACCACCACATTGTGGAGGTATTAAGCCAATTCAAAGCCCACGTTTCACTAGATAGTCAGAACCCAACGTGACAGGTGGTGAATCTTGTCGCCGTGTATACAGGAACTGACTATTACCTAATCCCGAGGGATAGGTAGGTTTCCTCTCGACGTGACGTGACTACTTATGGACTTGTAATGTCATTTCCATACATTTAAGCGTAGCGTTTTGTAGAAACGCTTGTAGATGAAGACACTTGGCTAGGAGGCTGCATATAAAAAGCAGAAAAGATAGACATAGGTAAGAAAGCAACGAGCAACATTACCTTCTGTATGAGCTGTGCCGAAAGGCATTTAGCTCAGCATGTGCTGCAGAGGAACAAGGTCTCCTTCAGCGCAGATTTTTTTTTATAGGACTGCGGTGGCTAAAAATCTTACGGCCCGCCTGATGTAAGCAGTTACAGCCTATAGGCTGTATAGATGCTTACAATACCAAAGGCATTGCTCGCACATTACCGACCTGAAGGGAAGTGGGATGGAGGGAGGGGGAGGGGGGGTGGTCTTACGGCTCTCTCACTCATCGAACGAAACGCAGCTGTAATAGCTGCTTTATGCCGATCTTCTGAAAAGCTTATTCCGAGCGCTGATTTTCAGCCAAAGCCTCCTCATACTCTGTCATACATCTGACTCTACCCAAATGACTATAAAACACCCTATACACAACACTGAACTATCACAACAACAAAAAACAAACATACAGTCGCATTGAGAACCTCCTATTTGAAGTCAGTTGAAAAGAGGTCTGGGGTATGTGGGATTCACCCACTAAAACCTCCTCAGTGGCCGCCTTCAGCACGTCGGTGGGTCTCCGGGATCTCCAAATGGATCGCACCGGTGACCCTCATGTGTAGCTGCCAATGGGAGCTTCTCCCGGGGATGGAAAATAGATACCTGCACGTACATAGTACAAACGTTATTATTACCGTGGCGTCATCGTTGGACACCATTGTCGATCCTGGCTTACAGCAGTAACAGTGGTGGGAGTGTTTGGCGGGCCTAGTCCTAATTAAAACGTTATCGTTCCGCAAAAGGATAAAACGGAACGCTTTTAGGATCTCTTTGTTGTCCGTCTGTCAAGACTTGCACAGCCCCCATTGGTATGAGGAACATGAAATTTTAACAACAGCTACCTTTTATAGCGTAGAAGAAGAGCTAAGTAAAGGTGCCATTCGGAAGGACGCGGCAGACAGCAGACGTCAGTCGGTCTAAAGGTACAATTCCGACGAACGCAGCAGACAGCAGACGTCGGTCGGTCTCATACAAATTGTAATGCCGTCTGCCGTCGCGGCAGATGTCATCGCCACTATTTGTATGAGACCGACTGACGTACGTTTGCTGTCTGCAGTCGCGACACATGTCATCGCCCGTCTGACACTGCCGTCTGCTCTCTGCCGCGTCCTTCCGAATGGCACCTTAACCGCAGATTTTCGAAAATTTCACCCTCAGTGTGTAAAATAGGCTTTGACGCTTCGTTTAAGAATGTTCCCTAATGTAGGTACCTATAGATAAGTATAATAAGTTATGTAAGTTCCCATAACCCTCTCAACTCTAGGCGCGGGATGAGGATTAAAGGTTTACAAGTTACCCGCAATGGAGACGTTGTAATTTATATTACATCACGTTGCCAAAGCTAAGGTCGTAATTAATATTATCCAATTACTTGGTTGTCGACAAATTATTAAATTCGATTACTTCATGGGCATAATACACTGAACAGCAAAGAAAACGGGTCGGTTAGAAAATTCAATATCTTCAAAAGTACCTGACCTAGCTTTATGAAATAAAGACTAAATTAATGAATAATTAAATGTAAAATAAAAAAACCGGCTAAGTGCGTGTCGGAATCGCACATAAAGGGTCCGTACCACCGTAGAATAAAAACGTCAAAAATATCGTCCTTTTTTTTACTATTTGTTGTTGTAGCGGCAACAGATATACACATTCTTTGAAAATTTCAAATCTCTAGCTATTACGGTTCGTGAGATACAGACCGCTGACAGACAGACGGACAGACAGACACACAGACGGACAGCGTAGGCTTAGTAATAGGGTCTCGTTGGCACCCTTTGGGTACGAAACCCTAAAAAGGAAGGCGAAGAAACCAGTGTAAACTGCATTTGGGAGTAGCAATCACTAATATTTTTAAACCGACTTCAAAAAAGGAGGAGGTTTCTCAATTCGACCGTATATATTTTTTTTTTTTTTTTATGTGTGTTCGTGGATAACTTCGTCGTTTATGAACCGATTTTGATGAATATTTTTTTGTTGGAAAGGAGATATTCCAGCGGTGGTACCATGATAAGGAAACCAAGATCTGATGATGGCATCCCAGAGAAATCGAGGGGAACCTTCGAAAATCGTAGGGGCGACTAGTGCGTTTGTAATTTTTTTCATTAACTATTTTAAAGGACTACTATTTTATGAAGGTCTGGAGTCGATCTGATGATGGAGCCGAAAGACAGCCGAGGGAACTCCTCAACGATTTACAGCAATTACCTGGTGTTTGGGCTTGATTAATTTGTATTGATGAGAACTTTACACCTAGATGGGTTGTGACTGTCATTAGGGGTCTGATGATGAAGACGTAGGACAGTCAAGGGAACTCCACAACGTTTTACAGTAGCTACCTTGTGTTTGGGCATGATTAATTTGTATTGATGAGAACTTTACACCTAGATGGGTTGTGACTGTCATTAGGGGTCTGATGATGAAGACGTAGGACAGTCAAGGGAACTCCTCAACGTTTTACAGTAGCTACTTTGTGTTTGGACTTAATTCATTTCTATTGATGAGAATTTTGCACCCATATCGTTTATAAGTGCCATTACAGGTCTGATGATGGAGACCATAGACAGTCGAGGGAATTCTTCAACGATTTACAGCAGTTACCTTTTGTTGGGCTTACTTCATACGGTTCAATATGCCAAAATGTTCATTGGTATGGCGCCACTAAAAATCGTGAAATAAAATTATTTTTATAAAAAAAAACAAACCGACTTCAAAAAAACTTGATGCACTAAAAAGCCTGAAATAATATTTATATTACCACCTCTGCCTACCCCTTCGGGAAAACCAGACGTGATGGTGTGTTATCGAGTATTTGAAGTCGGTGCCAATCTTGGTATACCAAGTCTACCTACTATAAAAGTAAGAAGATAGATTGGCACCGACCCCAAATACTCGATAACACACCATCACGTCTGGTTTTCCCGAAGGGGTAGGCAGAGGTGGTAATATAAATATTATTTCAGGCTTTTTAGTGCATCAAGTTTTTTTGAAGTCGGTTTGTTTTTAAAATAAATAGTTTATGAAAAAGTTACATAGTTTTTCAGATATGTATTCTTGTAAGCGACTGTAGCCTAGGGGCGAACACGTTGGGCTAGCAATCAGAAGGTCCCAGGTTCGATCCCCGGTGGGGCATGCACCAATGGATGAATTTTCATCTATGTGCATAATTTACAGTTCGCTTACGGTGAGGGTAAACATCGTGAGGAAACCTACCTATCCCTCGGGATTAGGTAATAGTCAGTTCCTGTATACACGGCGACAAGGTTCACCACCTGTCACGTTGGGTTCTGACTATCTGGTGAAACGTGGGCTTTGAGTTGGTTAATACCTCCACAATGTTGTGGTGTATGGTCACTCAAGCCTCTGACTACCCCCGAATGGGGATAAAAGTTGTGACGTGACGTATTCTTTTTTCGAAATGCTTCTAAATTGTCACCCATCTCTTAATCTTACCATTGCTTAACCTCCGATCGTTTACCGATCAATGGCTACATATTGCTATCAGCATCGCCCTGCGTTTATAAACGAGTATTATAGTTGCGGCACGCTATGATGGCCGTTTTGACATGTGTGGTGGGGGAGAGGATAAACCATAGTATAACGGAATAAGATTCATTGGCGGCGTCTTCACCAGGCGCATGCCTCGCGCGAGCACTCACTTTTGACGACGGAACGCATAGACGTAATGTCATAATATGAGTGCTCGGGTGAGGCATGCGCGCCATATGGACACAATTGGCGGCGTCTTCATCAGGCGCATGCCTCGCTCGGGCACTCACTTTTGACGTCGGAACGCATAGACGTAATGTCATAATATGAGTGCTCGGGTGAGGCATGCGGGCCATATGGACACATCTATTTACGCATTTATTTTTTGTCATTCTTAAATTTTAAAACTGCCATTCTTATTCCGTTATAATAAGTTTCATTTTCTCCCACCTCCCACATGTCAATCGGCCATCATAGCGTGCCGCTACTATAATGGTTGACCCAATTTAACTCAAAGTATTATTTTCGTTCGCAGATCTCCCAAAATCGAATTCCAACCGGATCATTACAATCTTGGGCCTCTTCGAGCTGTCAGTGGGGGACTCACCGCGAGCTGATGGAGTGTCCGAGCTAGCAGCTGCCAGATTGGCAGTGGACCATGTCAACAAGCGAGGCCTACTGCCAGGGTACAAGCTGCATCTCATCACCAATGACACTAAGGTAAATAGCACAGAGTAAAGACTAAAGAAAGCGTGCCCTTATTAGATATTTGTATGAAACAAAACGTGGTCATTGTTTTTTCATTTTCATTTTACTATTTACCGGTAAATAGTTGAACTACTCGCTTCGTTTTATGTCGATGTTAGTACTAGGCCGACCACTCGGCCGACTTGCTTAGGGCCAGTCCCCTTAGTAACTGGTCCATGGTAAATTGCGATATTTTTACAATTTTTCCCCACCATTGAAAAGGAATGAGCCTATTATAATGGCAATTAGCAAGCAGTAGCCAATAAAATTGGCTGCAGCTCAGCAGCTGCCAGGCTGGCAGTGGACCATGTCAACAAGCGAGGCCTACTGCCTGGATATAAGCTGCATCTTATCACTAATGACACTAAGGTAAATAGCACAGAGTAAAGACTAAAGAAAGAGTGCCCTTATTAGATATTTGTACGAAACAAAACGTGGTCATTGTTTTTTCATTTTCATTTTACTATTTACCGGTAAATAGTTGAACTACTCGCTTCGTTTTATGTCGATGTTAGTACTAGGCCGACCACTCGGCCGACTTGCTTAGGGCCAGTCCCCTTAGTAACTGGTCCATGGTAAATTGCGATATTTTTTCTATTTTTCCCCACCATTGAAAAGGAATGAGCCTATTATAATGGCAATTGGCAAGCAGTAGCCAATAAAATTGGCTGCAGCTCATATACGGGCTGGCTCGACCGGGGTAGTACCACCTTCTCACAAAAGATCGACGTAAAGTAGATGTTACAGCTGCGTTTCGATCGTACGATGAGTGAGAGAACCGAATGCTCCTTTCACTTCCCCTCCCTCTGTCCTACTTCCCTTCAGATGGGCACCGTGCGAGCAATGCCTTCGATATTGCAAGCATCTATACGCTGCGGTAATTACTTAACGTCTGGCGAGCCGTACGCTTGTTTGCCACCTTGGGTGTATCTAAGGCGAACTGCCGCGCCGGAACCGATTATGCCTATGCGTTCAGTCGTCAAAACAGATTGCCCGGGCGCGCCGTTTCTAGACGCATTCAGATAGGCCGAACCGCTCGAGCGATCAGTTTTGACGTCTGACCACGTATATAAACGCCATAACTGATTGATCAGATGAAGATGAAGATGACCCTTCCCACCTGTGTACAAACGTAGGTAAGTTACGTAGTATGAGCATCTACGAAACGTATGCACGTTTGTTACGTAAGGCCGTTATCTCCTACTAAATGCCATCGGCCGCTTACAGAGTCACGCGTACCCAGCGTCACAGTTTTACTATAGTGACGTCGGCGTGTGAACGAGACCACAGCAGTACAGTATAGTAAGCATTGTGACGCGGCGTACACGTGACGCTGTAAGCGGCCGATGGCACTTAATAGGAGACCACGGCCTAATGAACCCATGCCTTAATGGAAATACAATTTTTCGAATATTTATCTGATTTTTCGATTCAAACTCATTTTTCATGTAAAAATTCTTGAAACTTTCTCACCCCGCACTTGTGATTTTTCGATTTACTTATCGTTTCAGCATTTTCATAATGGCCTTACAACTTTTCGAGAGTTTATGAAAACAACATTATAAGTAAGTAGGTACTAGAGTTTAACGATCGATTGGCTACCTTTTTGTAGAGAATACGGTCGTGAAGATTTTTGAAGCGAAAACTTCTTTAGCGGCGTTGTGCACTTTTCTTGGAATGAGTAAAAACTGTTAAATTCGCGTCAGGGTCACGTGTCCTGATCGAAAAATTCGTCCGATTCGTAGCGGGCGTAGGTTCGATCCTATGTTTACTATTTTTTTATTTTTTATTTATAATATATTATTTTGAACTTTACAGATTACCAGTAACTTCAAGAAACAAATATTACAAATTTAACAAAAGACATCTCGTGGCCGGGCGCGAACCTCCGACCTACGTAGTACAAACGCTATGTACCGGCACTTTGTCCGCTCGGCTACGATGTTAGTTACAAAACCATTCTTCATTTTTTCTAAAGCGGGGTGAAGTTACCATGGTAGAGTTACTGCCCTTGTTCCGAGTTACCATAGTAGAGTGACCCTTGTGTCATGTTACTATGGATAGAGTTACCCTTGTGCCGAGTTACTATGGTAGAAAGACGGTGGTAGAGATTACCCCTCTGCCAAGTTACCATGGTAGTCACTATAGTAGAAAAACTGTGATAGAAATCCCCGTGCCGAGCGAGTTACCATGGTAGACACTATAGTAGAAAGACCATGGTAGAGAGTACCACTGTGTGCAGTTACCATGGTAAAGTTACCCATGTGCCGAGTCACCATGGTAGAGTTACCTCTATGCCAAATTACCATAGCAGAGATACCCTTGTGCCGACCATGGTAGAGTGATCATAGTAGAGCTACTATGGTTGAGTAAGAGACTATGGTAGAGTTACCATAGTAGAGACAAGTACTATGGTAGAGTTACCATGGTAGAGTTACTATGGTAAAGTTATCACGGTAGAGTTACCATGGTAGAGTGATCCTGTTTTGTCCGCAGTGCGATCCAGGCGTGGGCGTGGACCGGTTCTTCCACGCGCTCTACACGGAGCGAGAGTCCCGTATGGTGATGCTGCTGGGGACAGCGTGCTCCGAGGTCACCGAGAGCATCGCCAAGATAGTACCGTACTGGAATATTGTTCAGGTGAGCTGAAACTTCAGTGCTTGTTGTATCTGAAAATTGGTTACCGAACTCTACATGTTTGTTACGCATGAACGGCTGAACGGATTTGGATGAAATTTGGTACACAGATAGTTTATTACCTGAATTAATACTAAGGACACTTTTTATCCTGGAAAATATGTTGGTGCCTATGGGATTATCAAAATAGTAACTACAGGACGTATCCACTTGCGTTTTGGTACACATAGAGGACTATTTTTTGTTATTCGCACATGTTTCATTTCTCTCTGGACCCATTTCTTAAGACAACGCGGACGAAGTCGCGGACGGAAGCTAGTAAGTTAATAAGGGCCTCCGCAGACTAGCTACTTTTAGCATCGGTGACCGGCGATTTTGTGACGTATCGATGCTGCGTCGCGTTTCTTCGAGCGCGAACGAGCGAGACGCAGCAACAAAATCGCCGATCGCCGATGCTAAAAGTAGCTAGTCTGCGGAGGCCCTAATACGTACCTATAAAAAACGGCTGGAATAAATTCCAATTTTTCTCTCCCCAAATCGTTCCTTTTCGGCGTCGACACTCGACACCTCTCCTCGCCACCAAAGCCCCAATCTGCATTACTCCTCGCTTTTTCACACTTTTTAGCTCGGAACTAGGTCCAGAGTGTACCGGATTGCTCGCCGTTTGATTTTTTGGTCGTGTCGCCCATTACGAAAGTGCCAAACGCAGATAATTGATTAAGACGATACAAGAAAAAAATGAATTTTAGTTTCGGGGTGTGGCTAGCGTCGCGTGAGCTGCCGAAGGATATATCCCTCTCGCTTAGCTAGGACAGAACAGCTATGGAGTAGACTATAGTATAGTTATTTTTTGAAGGAACAATATTGTTTAATTCGTACAATTAAAATAATATGTCCCAGTGCACCTTTTAAAATAGATGAAATGGATGAAAATATTCAAATATATTTTTTTCGTTTTATATGGGATTTTTATGTCGAGTGTATTTGAAAAAAATAATTTAATTTCTATGTTGTTTTTATTGCTGAAGACAAAGTAAGTCAAAAGAAGACAAACGATACCTACAATATGCTGATAGATACGTATAACAATATTTCGATCGTATAATAGCCTATAACCAGCGGACGATCCAGACGCGTCCAACGATATCTCATTAGTCAAATTATTATGATAAAAATAGTTTGGACGTTATACGGGAGCAGATGAACATACATACATATCGGTCAAAATCATAACCCTCCGCCCACCGTAGTCGGGTAAAAATGTACATACTCTGTGTCAGTGACTGACTGCCGGATATGAGTATCTTTTTCATGTTTCGTAGGCAAAGGAATACTTTGGTACTTAACTTCGATGCCGATCATGAAGTCATCAGCGGTGTCATAATATTTTTTTTTACCATATTTAATATTTTTTTTAATTTAATTTTCAGTTTTTATTAATTTTATTGATTTAACCATGCATTTATTTTTTGTTTATCTTTTTATCTTTATTTTTTTATCTATCAAAATCACCCTTAGACTGGTTACCGCCACAGGTGACAAGAGGGCTGGCTCTTTCCTTGCTCAAAAAATTAGCTTGACAACAGGAACAGCTTGAATACAGGGAGGACATGCAGCCAGTATCCCACGCGGACGGTATTTGTTTAATTAGGGGTAGGTTTTTATTTTATTGTATTTTATTTTAATTTATGTTATATTATATTGTATTTTAATGATAAAACATGAAAATTATAAAAAAAATACTTTTATTTATTGTTTTATATTTATTGTGAAATTATAATAATTTTAATAATCAATATTGGACTATGTCTGAAACAAATACATTGAATTGAATAATTTAAATACAAAAATTATCACATTAACTCGTTAAATCACGGTTTACACCCGCTAGAACGAAAAAGATCCTAACATGGTAGGTAGGACCTGAGGGTTGGCCAGTTAATTACTTAAAATACACTATATTTATTTCAAGAAAACATTCATAAGATCTGAAGGCGTCGGACTCGCACATAAAGGGTTCCGTACCACCGTAGAATAAACACATCAAAAATATCAAGTTTGAGACTTGATATTTATTTTTAAATGTTATTATATTTTTAGTATTTGTTCTGCACCGGCAACAGAAATACACATTCAGTGAAAATTTCAACTCTCTACCTGTTACGGTTCGTGAGATACAGCCCGCGCTGACAGACGGACAGACAGACAGACGGACAGCGTAGGCCTAGTAATAGGGTCCCGTTAGCACCCTTTGGAACCCTAAAAAGTAGCCTATGTTCTCCGCCAAGACCCAGTCTATCTCCATACCAAAATTCATCAACATTGGTTCAGCGGTTTAGCCGTGAAAAGGTAACAGACAGAGTTACTTTCGTTTATAATATAATAGATTGAATAGGACGGACAAACATTTTCCTATCCATATCTGTAATGTTATTTTTTACGATAATTTATTGATGTATGATATATTTATTACTTGCCCATCCATACCTACAACAAACGCAATAAAGCGACTCCATTGTTTTGACAAGCAATGTATTCCCACTGTCGGCCCAAGACCATGCTGCAAGTATATAACAGTAAGCGAAATAGGGAGTTTTTACAGAAATGCCACGAATAACTATGAAATGACAAGAGATGACACAAAATGACAAGAGATGACACAAAATGACAAGAGATGAAAAGAAATTACACAAGACAAGGATAAGCAAACGAAAATCACGCTGCAGTGCAGGTCGTAGGTTCGATTCCTGCCCAGGACATGCATTTGTGTGCATGAACATGTCCGCATGTCCCGAGTCTAGGTGTAATTAAGTGTATATTTAGTTTGTATTTACAAACAAAAAGTAGTATATGTAGTAATATCAGTTATCTGGTTTCCATAGTACAAGCTCTGCTTAGTTTGGGATCAGGTAGTCATGTGTAAAAGAATTTCCAAGGATATTTATTTATTTATCATAGGCGTCGGCGGACTGTAAATACTGTACTGTACCTGTAATGTGGCACGACCGTAATATTTTTTCGTAATATTTTTTAAAAAATCCTTCACAGGTCCGACGTCGAACAAGTCCGAGCGGACACTGACAATACAAAGTTAGAGAGAGACATGGTTAGTTCAAGTACTTAAAATGTGAGATGGCGATATTGTGCGCGCGCTCGGAAATAAACAACGTAAGCGCCAAACCACATTTACTTGAATTAAAAAAAAACTACTTCATGAATTAAAATATGGTTGAAGGGTAGTTTAGATATCATTATTTGCTATGTTTTAGAAATAATTTCGTGATCTAAATCGTAAAAACATCGTGGTAGCAAGGAAAATTGTAAATAATTAGAGCTCATTTCATAAAAAAATTTTATCGAGAAAATTTCATCAAATCGTGATTTGGATTTAAAGATACTCAAGATAATATAGTCAAAAATCATACATCTAAATATAAGATTCCTAGTCCACATACTTACTTAAAGAAACAGTAGAATAGAAAATCAACCAAATTTCGAACCCTCCTCTTAATGTTAGGTTTCGTTTGATTTGCGTAGTGGAAAAATATGAGTTGGAGTAATAATAATAATAATAAAAGCGTTTATTTCTCCTCACATATGTAGGTACAAGTTACTTAATAGTTTAAATGTAAGACTAACTAACATTAAATGTTACATAAATCTGAGGAGCTGGTGTCTGATTTAGGCTAGGCTAGGTGTGTGTGTGTGTATGTCTGTGTGTGTGTATGTGTGTGGTATGTATGTATGTGGTATGTATGTGTGTGGTATGTATGTGTGTGGTATGTATGTGTGTGGTATGTATGTGTGTGGTATGTATGTATGTGGTATGTATGTGTGTAGTATGTATGTGTGTGGTATGTATGTGTGTGGTATGTATGTATGTGGTGTAGGCGTGTGAATACGTGTGGACCTGTGCAATGTAAGTGTTGTTAGGCAACTACTGTAAATTATGCAAGAGACGTTCAGTAAAATTATAGTCTAAACTCAACAACCATTTTATGATCATTGGCTTGCAGGTGAGGGAAAACATCGTGAGGAAACCTACCTATCCCTCGGGATTAGGTAATAGTCAGTTCCTGTATACACGGCGACAAGGTTCACCACCTGTCACGTTGGGTTCTGACTATCAGGTGAAACGTGGGCTTTGAGTTGGTTAATACCTCCACAATGTGGTGGTGTACGGCCACTCAAGCCTCTGACTACCCCCGAATGGGGATAAAAGTCGTGACGTTACATTTTTTTTTTTTTGGCTTGCATGTATGTTTTAAAAGTGAAGTAAAAAAAAGTTGAGTAGAAAAAATAATTAATTTTTCAGTAGGTATCAACGTAGTAGTACGAGTAATCAACGTCTATTTCTTGACTTTGCAATAGAGGAATATCTTTAGTTTAAATCCTACTAATCAAATCACTGACTCTATCATTTGACTGCAGCTAATATACGGGCTGGCTTGACCGGAGTACTACCATCCTCTAACGGAAGATCGACGTAAAGTAGCTATTAGCTGCGTTTCGTACGATGAGTGAGACAGCCGGAAGCCCAACGGGATTTTACTGTGTCTTTGACAGATTTGGATATTAAATAATAAATACTATATCAAATAAATCAAATTTGAGATGCGTTCAAGTATTCCAAGATAGCAGCTTCAAATTCTAAAGAGGTATTTCCAGCATTATGTAGTTGCCCTCACACCCAATCTTTTCAATTCAAACGACCTGGGGGCTTACCACCACCTCTTATAGCAGTTTTGTTTTAACGTTTCTTATTGTCATGACAATAAGGTACGTCATTGCACAAAAAGTCGCTGAAACGTTAAAACGTTCCTGTAATTGAATCGCGATAAGAGTTTGTGGTAAGCCCCCTGTATTTCCAAACAGATTTAAACTTAACCTATTACCCAGACCATTCAACATCCATAGCCATGTTAATCAAGATTGAATCGATTTAAACTAGTTCAAACCGATCCGTACCTGCAACCGATTCTCAAATTAATGAACTTTGTAGTCTATGCAATCCCTAATTGAATCTCAGGGATACCAAGATAGAAATGTTGCCTCTCAAAGGGGTAATTTTATAGTATAGAAAGAAGTTGATATAGCTGGTGTATTATAATTAAGCGTGTAAGTAGGATAAAGATATTGTGAGGATTTTTTTAGGTGAAATACAAAAAAATACGTAATAATAGGTACAAGAAACATTAAAAATGTATGAACAAATAAGTACAGTACATAGATTTAATAGTCACAAAATTATTGTCTTTTAACGCTCCAATATTGAAAACTATTTAATATCTAAAATCACCGCTATTATGCAATTATAAACACAAATTCAAGAATATCATCCAAAATACTAAAATTTTAGGGACCATTTTGAAACTGGTAACCCTAATTCCCATACCAAATGCTCTAAATCTAAACGTTTGAGCGCTGTTGTACTGACAACGATGTAAAATGAACTTTAATGTGTGGTGATAGAGCTGTTTATCGAACTAATAGCACAATATTCTCGATATTGCCAGCCTAATCCCAATATTTGAACGGTGGAAGCTTTTGTTCTGCCGGTAATCATTTGACGTTAGTTCGATGCACAGAGCGATTCCTTTCAATCAAACGTTACAATAGAAACGAATAGTGATGGGATAACGTTCTGTACATATACCTACGCATTCAATATACCTACTCATTGTAATCCAAATTCAGTTTTAGGTGTAGGGGTAGGGGTAGGAGTAGGAGTAGGAGTTGGAGATTTCTGCGCGGACGAAGTCGCGGGCAAAAGCTAGTAACTAAATAAATAAATAATATCGCCAGACTGACACACACCAGAGTTGGGCAAAATTTAATTGCAATTAATTAATTACTAATTGCATGCCACAATTAACAATTAATTTTGATTTGTTTGCAATCGCGAACAAATCGCAATTAATTGTTAATTGTGACATCACCTGCAATTTGCAATTAATTAATCGCAATTAAATTTTGCCCAACTCTGACACACACCAACTGTATGGTCACAAACTAAACAGCGCTTGTATTATGACTTGTACAATGGACTGGGGGCGATACCAGTGACACCCAGACCAGGGCAAATTACGAAAAGGCCGCTCCTGAAATTTGCCGGCGGGAATCGAACCCGCAACCACCCGATGCAGTGAGCCGAGCGGTCGTCAATAACATACTGTTACATAAATAAATTATGATCAAGTATTTAATTTAATAACGGTTATTACCTAACGGATGGTGTTTCCAACGCGATACTACGAACAATAACGTACGTTCGTACGTAATTAATTAATTCTGTAGGTAAGTTGCGTTTAATAGAACAATAACTAATACCTTATGATTAAATATGACGATATAATTGTATTGTTGGTACAGTCGGCAACATAAGTCGCTAACATTCTCAAGTTTTGACATCGGTAATAGGTACTCTTTATTTTACAAACGTTGGTAAACCTTGTTGAAACTAAATACATAATAGCAACAGCAAAGCAACACATGAAAATTTTATTTCGATCAATAAATAATGGTTAAGCACGCGTCTTGCGGGCTTAAGGTCCTGGGTTCAAACCCGGGCTCACACCTCTGGATTTTTCCAAATCTAAAACAAATAAAAAATATAAATATAACGTCACGACTTTTATCCCCATTCGGGGGTAGTCAGAGGCTTGAGTGGCCATACACCACCACATTGTGGAGGTATTAAGCCAACTCAAAGCCCACGTTTCACCAGATAGTCAGAACCCAACGTGACAGGTGGTGAACCTTGTCGCCGTGTATACAGGAACTGACTATTACCTAATCCCGGGGGATAGGTAGGTTTCCTCACGATGTTTTCCCTCACCGTAAGCGAACTGTAAATTATGCACATTGATGAAAATTCATCCATTGGTGCATGCCCCACCGGGGATCGAACCTGGGACCTTCTGATTGGTAGCCCAACGTGTTCGCCCCTAGGCTACAGTCGCTTATAAATCCAAAATCCAAATCCAAAAATCCAAATCAAATCCAAATCTATGTGTGAATCATAACTTTAATATGATTATCACTTGCTTACGGTGAAGGAAAACATCGTGAGGAAACCTGCATGTCTTAGACATGTGTAATCCACCAACCCGCACTGGGCCAGCGTGGTGGATTATGGCCTGAATCCCCCTCGCATTGAGGGGAGGCCCGTGCCCAGCAGTGGGACGTCAAAATGGCTAATTTTTTTTTTTTTTTTTTTTAATTAATGGAATTGATGTAAGCAAAGGTTGGAAGTAATTTGAAAAACTGAGAATGTTGAACGACTTAGGTTGCTGACCGTACATACCTACTAACTCTACATAACGCATGTATTACGAAATGGTTATTATTGGAACTGGTACCTTAAGAGATAAATAACACCTATTGTACTCTATTTTACGTGAATAAAATAATATATCATTTCATTTTTACTTTGCTGAAATTAAATAAATAAATATCGCCAGACTTACACACCAAATGTATGGTCCCAAACTAAGCAATGCTTGTATGGCTACCATACAATAGACAGGGGGTGATCCCAGTGACTTCCAAACCATGGCAAATGATGAGAAGGCCGTTTTCGAAATTTTCCTCTGGCGGGAATCGAACCCGCAACTACCTGATGAAGTGAGCCGAGCGGCCAACGCTCAAACCACTGCGCCAAGCAGTCGTCCGTTAGGGGTCGTCCATAAATTACGTGAGGTGATTTTTGTGATTTTTCGACGCCCCTCCCCCCTTGGTGAGATTTCGTGAGATTTGGATCGACCCCCTCCCCCCCTTTTAATCCCACGTGAAATCTTTCAGAAGCCATATTCTAGTGAAGAAACATATTTTACTTGATTTAACCCATGTTTCTCGCAATTTTACAGTTTCTTGTGGTAAAAAAAATTACGTGAGATTTTGCTCGACCCCCTCCCCCCTTAAATGCCTCACGTAATTTATGGACGCCCCCTTATATTGGAGAACCATTTAAAGAAGCTATTTCGCAGAGATGGGTTCATCTGTCGCGTAAGCCATTCTCTCTAACTTGGTGGAAACTCAATAGGTATTCGGGATCTGTTTTTGTTTGCAATATCTCTGAAGATCACGCCTTTAGTGTGATATCGCACGAGGCAATCATGGTTGCGCCACCAGCGGGGGATTCGATCGCCGACACCGAATTGGTTGCGCTACCAAGCGGACACCAGGTGCAATACCCTCCATACAGCTCTATACATTTTGTTGGTGGAGCGACTGGTTGCGCTACCACTGGTGTCCTCGTGCGTGGAGTACTTTTATAGATAAAATAGAGTATGTATTACAGATGGGTAATGGGTATGGGCGTTGGGTTCTGACTATCTGGTGAAACGTGGGCTTTGAGTTGACTTAATACCTCCACAATGTAGTGGTGTATGGCCACTCAAGCCTCTGACTACCCCCGAATGGGGATAAAAAAGTCGTGACGTTATATTATTATTATTGTATTACAGAAGGTGGTAGAGCCAAGCTGTAGCCAATTGACTGCAGCTCATAAACGGGCTGGCTCGACCGGGGTAGTACCACCCTCTCACAGAAGATCGGCGTAAAGCAGCTATTACAGCTGCGTTTCGTACGATGAGTGAGAGAGCCGTAAGAACACCCCCCCCCCTCCCCCTCCCTCCATCCCACTCCCCTTCAGGTCGGCAATGTGCGAGCAATGCCTTTGGTATTGTAAGCATCTATAGGCTACGGTAACTGCTTAACATCAGGCGGGCCGTACGCTTTTTTGCCACCGCAGTCCAATAAAATAAAAATAAAAATAAATCAGAAGTGCAAACAATAATATCTACATTTCGTTCCTGTTTAGGTATCATTTGGGTCTACATCGCCAGCCCTGAGCGACAGGACAGAGTTCCCTTTGTTCTGCCGAACCGTAGCTCCTGACTCTTCGCACAATCCTGCACGGATTGCTTTTATAAGGTAAAATCAAAATCAAATCAAATCAAAATATTTATTCGCATAAACATGGTAAATTAAAGTTGTTTTACATAGTGTGTGCAGCATGCTTTGTCAGGTAAATAATGACATGCAAACATTTAAGAATTAAAAAAAAAACACGACTGCCCTGCCAAAAAACGAACTAAAAAGTATAAAACAAGTGCAGTGTCATTGCAGTCGGGGGACCGTTCTGTGGAACATATTTAATCTAAGCGGGCCCCCGACTGCAATGACACTGCCTTTGTTTTATACTTTTTAGTTCGTGTTTTGGCAGGGCAGTCGTGTTTTTAATTTTTTAAATTATTTATTTTTATTTTATGCATTTTAGTGACAGCAGCCAAAAATTATATATTTGTTTTGCATGTACACCCTACCTATGTTAAATTATGCCTATAAATTCTACAGTTTTGGACTTTGCTCATCAAGGCCTTCAATTTGATACCCATATTATAATAATGGAAGAAAAAATTGTTTTTTTCACATATTAAAGTTGAGCCATAATGCCGCCATATTGATTTTTTTTCAAAAATAATATACCCATGTTTACCCGGAATGATGTAAGGATTCTAACGATACCCCATACATCTAAATCCGTTCAGGCATTTATAAGTTATGGTGGAATAAAGAATCTCACATACAAACATACAAACATACATACATACATGAACCCTAAACACATATACACTCTTTTTTTTTGGGCAGTCGTGTAATAATAGGTCCATTGGAAAGTCAATTTATCATTAGGTACAAAAGGTCACAGAATATAGGTATATTAGAAGTCTGCAGCATACTGAGTGCTGTGAGTCGTATCATCAGGAACTCGAGCTCGAGCACTCGAATAACTGACGAGGGCGAGAAAACGGCCGATATAAAGTGGAACTGGGCCTGCATGGATCCGCAGAGTTTGTTTGCACGACCATGCCTTTGGTATTGCAAGCATCTATAGGCTACGGTATCTGCTTAACGCAGCTAAAAAAGCAGCTATTACAGCTGCGTTTCGTACGATGAGTGAGAGAGCCGTAGGCCCACCCCCCTTCCCCCTCCCTCCATCCCACTCCCCTTCAGGTCGGCAATGTGCGAGCAATGCCTTTGGTATTGTAAGCATCTATAGGCTACGGTAACTGCTTAATATCAGGCGGGCCGTACGGTTTTTTGCCACCGCAGTCAAATTAAAAAAAAAAAAAACATCAAGCCGGCCGTACGCTTGTTTGCCACTTTGGTCCAATAAAATCAAAACAAATAAATAAGAAACCCGACACTTACAAATTGCATTTCTTCTTGAAATCTAAATGAACGCAGCGACTAACTTGTGAGACCGAAAGTTTAGGAGCTGTCTTCGCCGAGTTTACAACACAAATTGTATTTGAAGTTTCAAGAGAATTCAACGATTTTCTTATAAGTAGATATCTTAAAAGCAATGTTTTATATACCTGATTCCGATGAATTTAAGTTGAGGCGACAGTCGCGACATAGAGGCATCTAATGAAAAACATCATTGTTCTGTTTGCTGGGCCTCGAGTATCTTAATAAATGTCCATTGCGAAAGCACTGACTGACTTGACTTTAAATTTGCTAACTCGGTTGAGTTTGAGTCGAGGAACTATCGAGAAAACATCTTGGGATGGGTGCATCTTGGGTTAGAAGATTTTCCCTTAGATTTACCAACTTCATCAAGAAACGTTTCTTTAGACAACCTTTTTTTATGGGACTGAGGTTGCAAACAAGCTTACGGCCCGCCTGATCTTAAGCAGTTACCGTAGCCTATAGATGCTTGCAATACCAAAGCCATTGCTCACACGTTGCCAACCTGAAGGGAAGTGGAACGAAGGGAGAAGAAGCGGGGGGGTTTGGGGAGTTGAATTGGTTGGGGAGTTGAGTTGGAGATGACCTTTATTCACAGACAATTCGGCTGGGACACGGTGACAGCCTTCTCCCAGAACGAGGAGATCTACTCGTTGGCTGTGAACGAGCTGGTGACCCAGTTGGAGGCAGCTAATATCACCTGCGCAGCATCCATCACCTTCGCAGAGTCTGACTTCAAAGAACAGTTGCAGCAGTTGAAGGTACGAAAATATTAAAGTTAACCCTAGAACCTTTCTTATTTTTTTATAGCCAAGGATGGCACACGGGCAGACGGTGCACCTGGGGGCTTACCACCACCTCTTATAGCAGTTTTGTTTTAACGTTTCAGCGACTTTTTGTGCAATGACGTTTCTTATTGTCATGACAATAAGGTACGTCATTGCACAAAAAGTCGCTGAAACGTTAAAACGTTCCTATAATTGAATCGCGATAAGAGGTCGTGGTAAGGCTCCTGATGGTAAGTGGAAGCCGCCCAGGACATCTGCAACTTAAGGGGAGCAGACGCGGCGCCGACCTTTTAGGGACCTGTAAACATGCCTTTTGAAGAACCCCATGTTGCAGTGCAAAGGAGAGACTTCGGCTCTTTCTGGTTTTGCCATTCTGTGGCTAGGTTAGGTTTTCAGGTGGCTACTCACGATTAAGTTTTATTCAATCTGTTGATTCAACTTGAGTTGGTTTGGCAGATTGCGCGGTGAGGAGGCAAGTTGACGCCTAATTTCAGAACAGTCATGTTGACTTCAACAAATTGAATCGACAGATTGAATACGAAATTGAATCGTGAGTACCTTTAGGTCCAGTGGGTCTTCGGAGCAAGAATACGCTACATGCAGATTAAAGAGAAGGTATAGTCCGCGACAGGTCGAGATGACATTCGGGTTATGAGCTTTTTGCAGATTAAAATCAGAATCAAAATTAGCAGGGCATGATAAACAATTAAAATCGCCCACAAAATTATTAAATTAAATTATTCTGTTGCGTTGCGGGTCCTGCTAATTTTGATTCGGATTTTATTCTGCAAAAAGCTCATAACCCGAATGTCATCTCGACCTGTCGCGGTCTGTAACTGTAATTACGTATACTAATATAGATAGACTGCCTTGGAAAGACAGATGGAGAGATGCAACAGGTACACCGACAAGGGTCTTCGGGCATTTAAATAAGAAGTAAATTCTTCAAACAAATAAGCGCAAACTTGTTCCAATTATCTATAATAATAGGTGCTGGGGGATTTCCATCACCTTTTATAGCGACTCAATTGCAGACTTAAAATGAATCGCTACCATATATTAGGGTAGAGTTTAAATAGAGGCGATTATAAGCCCGTGTTCGTGTTTACCGTGAACCCTCAAGAATTAGCCACATTGAGTACAACAACTAGCGATTAACAACCCCATTGCTAAATTTCTAACATAGAGCGCCAACAAAAAGCCAGAATTTAGATCGAAATGCTAAGTACGAAATATATAAAATCCAGTTTTCAACTTCATTAAACCGATTGAGATCTAATAGAGTCTGGATTGCCAAAAATCTAATTCTATTCCATCCAATCAGCTCGGAGCGACGTGAACAAGGTGTGACATGACGTCGAGTGATGATATTCAGAGCACTACGTAGGTTTTGTAGGGTTGCTACCAGCGAGTCTAGTGCGAGACGATTTAAATCATAGGGTTATCGACTTTGTTCAATCGTCTCTTTATGCACGGCAACTACGTGAAAGGAAAATCAAGGCAATAAATATTCTTCATGCTTTCATAGACGCTGCCTTATAGCTCAACGCTCATATTTATAGAGATTTTTAGCCAGAAGCGGCTGTAGCCTAGGGGCGAACATGCTGGGCTAGCAATTAGAAGGTCCCAGGTTGGATCCCAGTGGGGCATGCACCAATGGATGAATTTTCATCTATGTGCATAATTTACAGTTCGCTTACGGTGAGGGAAAACATCGTGAGGAAACCTACCTATCCCGCGAGATCAGGTAATAGTCAGTTCCTGTATACACGGCGACAAGCTTCACCACCTGTCACGTACCTCCACAATGTGGTGCTGTATGGCCACTCAAGCCTCTGACCTCCCTAATGGGCATAAAAGTCGTGACGTATAATGTTATGTTATGTTTTTACGAAGCACTTCTAGGAGCAAAAGTGATTTGTAATGCCAGTGTAAGTCCATAAGCATAAGTTTTCATTTTGGGAGCTAGAGTTTTTACGTTCATTAGGAGTCGCTATTAATCGCCTGCGTCTACTTAAAATACAATAGTCGGGTGACTGATAGAGGGCCGCCGGCCGGTTGCGATAGAGGAATGAATATTCTTTACACGCAACTATAATTGCGGCACGCTATGATTGCCGTTTTGACATGTGAGGGGAGAGGATGAAGGAACCTTATTATTACGGAACAAGATTCATTTTCGCATTAATTTATTGACATTCCTAAATTTTAAAACTGCCATTCTTATTCCGTTATAATAAGGTTCATTTTCTCCCCCCTCCCACATGTCAAAACGGCCATCATAGCGAGGCGTGGCTTAAGTCAGTGTGCTGTTGGCGTTCGTCCTGTGCAGACGTCTTGCCAACGTTCGCATCCCAAATATAATTATATTCGACACTAGATGGCGTCCCTTTGTACGTAATTTTTCATGATCATACACTTAGTGACATCTAGTGCAAATAATTAAACTACGTACTAACATCGACATAAAACGAAGCGAGTAGTTCAGCTATTTCCCGGTAGATAGATGCCACGCATTTCTTAACCCCCACCACCCGCGCCATCCCGTGCAAATTACCACGCGTTGTTTAATAGAGAAATCTAATAAGGGCACCTCTTTCTTAAGTCTTTTCTCTATGGTTGGGATAGAAGGGTTCTGGTTCTTCTTTTGCAACTTTAATTCATCGCTACTAAGTTTCACGTACAATAAAGTTGTCTATACTTCAACTTGTTCACGTAAACGAACAACTAGTAAGCTTAAAACTATGATAGTTTCAGAATGATCCTCGATGCTGCGCGATTCACGATTTGACCAATAGAAGCGCTCCAAGATCACGCCATCTTCCTATCACGTCATAGTAATGCGACCTCATTGGTCGATTTAAACTTCGCTGCCCACTCTATTCAGCGGGAAATGAACCTTGTTATAGATAGAATGTCACGAACTTAATCCAGTCCTTCAATTCTCAATTCCAACATGAATGGCCGTCAATAAGCAGTAATTGGGCGAAGTTAGTTCGTTTTACGCTCCAAGAGACGGCGACTGGGATTGAGAAGGCGGGTCGCCCGCTGTGAGCAGATATTAGCGGGGACATTAGAAAAGTAATTAAGTATGTTATTAGTAATTACTAATAAGTAAATGTCCATTAATATTAGTAATAACATGTAGGTCTGTAATTTTATGGAAAGGGGGCGTCCATAAATAACGTGAAGTTATTTTTGAGATTTTTCGACCCCCCTCCCCTCTTTGTGAGATTTCGTGAGATTTTGCTCGACCCCCTCACTCCCCCTCTAATCTCACGAGAGATTTTTCAATAGCTATAAAGCTAGAGGAGAAACATGTTTTTCTTAATTTAGCCCAATCATCTTGCAATTTTATACTGTTTCTTGCAGTAAAAAAATCGTAGACCACATCGTCACTTACCATCAGGTGAGTTCGTGGTCAAATACTTGCATATAACTGAATAAAAAAAAAGAAAAAAAAATAACATTGTCTATTACTGGATTAAAAAAAAAGCCGGCTTCACGAGTCTGTCTTTGACAGTCATTATGTCTATGCTATAGCTATTTACAGGAGGGCTAAGAACGCCACATGGCAATTCTGCAATCGCTTCGATCATTCGAGATCGTTGTGCAAACGCAATTATTTTTTCTAATTTTCTTGCAGAAACCTTAGCCCTAACCTTAGTCCGCAAAATATGTAACCATTTTATCGAAATCTAGCGGAATTACCAAGGATTCTGCTAGAAAATCCGAATTGCTATGTGGCGTATTGCTATGTTTTTGCGTTTGGGGGCGTCCAAAAATTACGTGAGGCATATAGGGGGGGAGGGGGTCTCGGCAAATCTCACGTATTTTTTTTTACTGCAAGTAACAGTATAAAATTGCAAAAAAAAATGGGTTAAATTAATAAAAACATGTTTCTCCTCTAGCTTTATAGCTATTGAAAAATCTCACGTGAGATTAGAGGGGGAGGGAGGGGGAGTTAAAAATCTCAAAAATCAACTCACGTAATTTATGGACGACCCCTTTGCAGAATTGCTATGTGGCGTTCTTAGACCCCCAGATGCCACCCCTTTCCCCCATTCCCCCCATTCTTGATCCCAACATGACGTCACTGAAAGCTGACGACGTGAATCTATCCCCCGCTGTTTCAGCTAATAGACTTCCATTATGCACCTGAGCGCCCACCACGAATTCAGCGTCATTATAATGTGTTTACACACTAATATAACTATCAGTTAATAAATAATATCCTGGGACTTTTACACACCGCTAACTGATCCCAAACTAAGCAGAGCTTGTACTATGGAAACCAGATAACTGATATTACTACATATACTACTTTTTACCCAACTACGGAGGCGTTATGATTTTGACCGGTATGTATGTATGTATGTATGTATGTATGTATGTATGTGCATCTGTTCCCACCTAACTTCCAAACTACTTGTCGTAATTTGATAAATGAGGTATCGTCAGAAGCGGCTTAATGGCGCGCTGGTTATAGGCTATGTGACGTCACATAAAATTGCATATGGCGTCCTCTAGAGGACATAATGTCATGATCTAAAAAAAAATCATTTTTTAATGAAACCGTGTGGGGTATCAAATGAAAGAGCTTGATGAGCACATTTCAAAAATATATATATATATTGTTACCTATAACTCCAAAATAATTAAATAAAAAGTAAGTTTAAAAACTAAAACGCGAGCGATTTAGAGCGCGTTTTTTCCGTAGTCGGGTTTTAGTTTTTGTTTGTAAATACTTACTTAATATACATAATTACACCCAGACTTTTCGTACGATGAGAGAGTGAACCCAAACTCCCCCCACCACCTTCTACCCCTCCATTCGTTCCACTCCCCTTCAGGTCGGCAACGTGCCAGCAATGCATTGGTATTGCAAGCATCTATAGGCAACGGTAAGTGCTTAACATCAGGCGGGCCGTACGCTTGTCTCAGTCGCATAAAAAAGGAATATACCAAAATTTTATCACCTGTACATACGTAGGTGTACAAAAACAAAAAACGTTTAGTTTTTTGTGATATCCGCGGGAGCCCAAAGCCAAAGCGAAATAACAAACTTTTTATAAAGAATTTTGATATGTAAATAGCTGTCGAGTGTCGGAGCAATTAATCAAACGAAGCTATTTCGATACAAACGCTTTCTCACTGTCACCTTTTCTTTCAAACAAGCCCTGTTGAGAAATAAGTTGTTCTCAGCCATTTATTTTTCAATTTATTCTAAGAGGTTACATGAACTGGTAGAGCGGCACATGAATACTTAATATAATTTGTCTACCGTCAATGCTTAATACCCTAAGGTCATCACATACGACATGGAACATGTGTCCAGTACTGGGGACCTTCACTCGTCTTTCGAAAGACGTGCTTCTGTATACGATAAATTAACATAGAAATGTATTTTAGCAGGTATAGTTACCTCCTTACATTGCCATCACTAGACTTGCGCCCAGGGGCCCTACCACCACCTCTTATCGCAGTATTGTTTTAACGTTTCAGCGACTTTTTGTGCAATGACGTTTCTTATTGTCATGACAATAAGGTACGTCATTGCACAAAAAGTCGCTGAAACGTTAAAACGTTCCTATAATTGAATCGCAATAAGAGGTCGTGGTAAGCCCCCAGCACACCACTGGATGCAGCGTTTACACATCTGTTATCGAACTCTCAATTCGACAATCAACTTAAAGGTATTTTGATGCGTATTTTTCACCAGAAGATGAACCGTATTGGGAATACCGACTTGTTTTCAATTGACTGCGTCGTACTGTGTCCGTGGACTCCGTTTAGTAGTACTATTTTGGACCGTCACATGTCTCCTTTTTGGTAATGTCTTTGTGCCATATTGAAATATATTTCAGCTACATTATAAGCCCAGGATAAGACTAATAATTCTTGAACTTTGTTCCCTAGACCGCAAAACCGAAAGTTGTTGAACTCCGCCAAGCTTTTGTTTACAGCAACCGCAACAGAACAATATTCCACTTTAAAATTACTTCAGTATTTTCAGTATTCCAACAAATTAATAAATCAGAATTAAATTAATTAAAACTGTAATGTTGGTTCCTGAAAACTTTGACTGCGTGAAACTTTAATTTGGAAGTAAAGTTCCGTTTGCTACTAATCCACCAAGCCAAGTAGACACCCGGGTATAAATATCAAATGATAATAAGTCAATGGTTCCGCGGTCCTTCCACCAAGTAGCGGGAGCTACTGCCACAGGAGTGCCCAGGCATTGGCCAGCTCACTACATTATGGACGGACCGCGGAATCATTGACTTATCATTTGATATTTATACCCGGGTCAAGTCGCCTTGGTGGAGGAGTAAAGAGTTATTTAGCACTCGGCAGTGAGTGACCAAGTTCAGAAGGGCTAGCCAAGTGGCATGAACGCTAATCGAATAGAATAGAATAGACCTCACAATGTATGGAAATGTCAAACGTCGCTATGTAGATCAACAACTAGTTGCTATGTAGATCACGTGATTTATGTCATTTCCATATATGAAGCGTAGCGATTTGAACGAACGCTTGTAGACGTCAGCCCTTCTGGTAAACAAATGCTTTGCGTATTATGTAGATTACGCTAACGATAACAAAAATACAAGATCGAATTTCGTTAAGTATTTACATAATCACTATCAAGTTTAAATTTAAATTAGATGTAATCGTGGTTAAGGCATCGATCGTCCCGCTTACAGCAAAGATTTAACATGAGGTTAGAAAATTTAGCGACGTTGAGAATTTTGGCAAGTTACAAGACTTGGCAATTTAGAAGATTTCCCATTTCGTAGTTTCACGTGTGAGTTTTAGTAACTTGAAATTGATTAACGCAATCTACAGCGAAGGTTACCGCGTCAGAAACTGAAGGAAATTCTTTGTTGTTGTCCTACCTATGTCTTTGTATCTATCTGTTGAGAATTTTCAAAAAAGTCTACCAATCGAAATATCGAACAATATTACATAGATTCTCTGACTTACAGGAGTACCTAGGTAACAGCAGTATTAATGGGAGTGTGGGCAAAGTATCAAATGGAACTGTAATATAAACCCAAAACTCGGGTTTCTACCGTTTTGCGTATCTGTCATTTGGCGTTTCCGTCATCATAAAAGGACCTTACGAGACCCTGTAGAGAGGTGGAAACGAAGAAACTACCTAATTCAAAACAAAGTCACAGTAAGTGAATGTTTTCAGAAGCTGGACACTCGGATCATCATCGGCAGCTTCTCACAAGAAATGATCCCGAAAATATTTTGTGAGGTGAGCAGCTTTTAAGTTAATATTTTATGCTTTTAGAAGAACTGATGAGATGGCGAGCGCTTATGCGGGCTATCGTAGGGATTATTGGTGGTCGAGCCATGCTGCAGCGCAGCTCATTATAAGGGCTGGCTCGACCAGGGTAATACCGGCGTAAAGTAGCTTACGCCAAGTTTTACGTTAACGACACATCGCTTATCGCTTATTAGGCTAGAGGACTAATAGCGACGCTATGCAATATTGCCTATGCAATTTATATTTCTGATTGTCAAAGGATTCCTTAGCAATTCCGTTTCACGCAAATTTAGCGGATTCTGCTGGAGGGTCGTAAAAATTATTTGCTTTTGCAGATTGCTGCAATGTTGCATGTGTCCATATTAGCCCCACAAGGTCCATACATTTCTGCCGATCCACCTTTGTTACTTTTATCAATTGTACTAAATGGTGCTTGCCCGGCGAGACCGCAGGCCTTCCGGCTGGGCATGTTCGGGGCGGAGTACGCGTGGCTGGTGGCGGGCGCGCCGCCGCAGCTGCGCGGCGCCGCGCCCTGTTCGCGCGCGCACCTCGCCATGGCGCTCGAGGGACTCGTCACCGTCACCGCGCACAGAGGGATTGTCGGGAACCTCGCTTCGTATTCCGGACTGGTCAGTTGGAATCGCCTTATTAAATCTTATAATGTTCCTAGGCTGATCACATTAACTGAGTTTAATCAACTCCTCCTATAATTTCTTTTGATTTATTCGTGCGGATTCCAAGACAACTTAGCTTTGACCCAGACTCGTCGAGGGTCAAACCTTGGCGTCATCGTTGGACACCATTGTCGATCCTGGCTTACAGGAGTAACAGGGGTGCGAGTGGGTGGTGGCCCTAGTCCCATAAAAAAAGTTAAATACTTATGCTTCTTTGTGCAAGAAGTAACTTATCTATTGTAGTAAGTGTTCTACGACTCCTATTGGCCAGTACCTGCTGGGTCATCCCATGTAAAATTATTTTTAACATTCCAGACCAATGAAATGTTCCACCGAGAAATGGAAGCAGCTGGAGTTCCAGTGTCTCTTTACGCACCGCAGACGTACGATGCGGTGTGGGCCATCGCACTAGCACTCAGCAAAGCGGAACAGCTCTGGAGGTCCGAGAAACCTGACAATGGAACTAAGCTAGCTCTAAGTCATTTCGACTATGATAGGCAGGATATGGCAAAGGAGTTTCTGGAGCAAATTGCGAATTTGAGCTTTGTTGGAGTGTCGGTGAGTGGAATTTAGACGTTTGAATATTGAATACCTTACCACGAGGAAATTTTTTTTAACCGACTTCAAAAAGATGGAGTTTCTCAATTCGACTGTTTTTTTGTGTGTTACGCGATTTCGTATTTGGAGTCGGTGCCAATCTTAGACTGCCAAGTCTACCTACTAAAAGTGAGAAGATATATTGGCACCGACTCCAAATACTCGATAACACACCATCACGCCTGATTTTCCCGAAGGGGTAGGTAGAGGTGGTAATAGAAATATTATTTCAGGCTTTTTAGTTCTGCAGGGTTTTTATCTTAATAGCCTTTCCTCTCGGTTCATAAGCTCCTGGTTTGGAAACCAGAGAATACGTCTTCAATTGTCAACGTTCCGTCGTTTCAAAAGCAGATCTTCCAACAGCTAAGCTTTCACAATACGGATAGTTTTGAATAATAACTCTGTTGGAATTAATCGCGTTAAGGAATAGATTAGCATAAGTTTGGGTTGAATAGTTTGTCGCAGATGGGAAATCGGAATAATTATAATGTGTATACTAAAAGCAGCTGGCCTACTCCGAAATACGAACCTAACGTTTCGGCTGACGGATTGTCGTGATTTGACATTTCTTCTTTCGTTTTTCTCTACGATTTGACATTGTTTTGATCGTAAATCGAATCCGTACTTCGGACGATCCGTCAGCGACGTATTTCGGAGTAACCCCCCTGCTCTCACTATCATTCTTATTCATGAAATCTGATTTGAGCGGGACGAAACATGTTTACGCGCTACGATAAAAGATTGCGATCCTGTCTCTGTAATATAGTTTCGAATTAAAACTGAAATTACAGGGTCCTGTGTCATTTAACGGAGCTGATAGAATAGGAACGTCTGCCTTCTACCAAATCCAAGGTAAACTCTTTATATTTGTAGATCCTAAATAATCCCCTTAACCCTTATCGTATGGTTAGTGGCCAACCTGGTGTCAGAGTCGTTCAAGCCGCCCGAAGGTATCTTAAGGCAGCTGCCTAGATGTCAACAACCGGGACCGAATTTTTACGTGCCCTCCGAAGCACGGAGACGCTCAGTTCAAATGTCACAAAATTGTCACACATCTCTGACTGACCTTGCCAAGCGTTGCTTAACCTCCGATTGTTTACTGAGCAGTGATTGCAGCTGGCTCTGAGCGCCTCAAACTAAGACCCTTAAACTATTGGCATCTGAATTAGTTTTCTTTCTAGGTGGTAGGCCTAGAACAGTAGCCCTATATACCCATGGCCGGGAAATGTTGTGCACGGAATGTGCCAAGCCGCAGTGGGCAGGGGGCATCCCCGCTGCCAGAAGAGTCCTGGTACTGAGGGTGGACTCCGTGTGGGCGCCAGCGAGACTGGCAGTCGCGGGGCTGGCGGCCGCTGGCGTGGCCCTGGCACTGGCATTCTTGGCGTTCAACTTGCATTACAGTAAGAGGAGGTGAGTTTGAAGGTCTTCGATAAAGATGATAATTAGTCATCTCCCATCTCATTCGGTAAAACGACTTTTAATCGTCTCCTCCTTGGTGAGGACCACTACTCAATGCGAGGTGAATTCAGTCAGGCTATAGTCCACCACGTTAGTGGACTTTTTACGACACTCAAGAACTGGTTACGTTATACCATATGTCCAGGCTTCCTTGACGTTTCGAATTCCCTTACATCCACGCCGCTTAGGTCACCCTTGGTTGGAATGTCACTGGACCATCATTATACACAATTTAGCCAAAATCTGTCATGGTCACGATAAATGAAGTCTTGCAGGGTCTGTAGTCTTGTTCTTGCCATAATGTGGTCCTGCTTTTGCGAAAATGCAAGACTCTACTTTGGGGACCACCACTTAAGTCACCACCTCTGTTTTAGGTCAATAAAGCTATCGTCACCGCGTTTAAACAACATGACATTGATTGGCTGTGTGCTGGTGTACACGGCGGTAGCTCTGCTCGGAGTTGACAACGCGACGCTGCCGTCTTATGTGCCTTTCTCCGCTATGTGCACTGTAAGTAACTTAGAAAATGGAGAGGCTTGGAGAAGAGTTCTTGAACTGAAAGTATGCGACGAAGAGTTAAATACAGCATTTATCTTTTTTGGATGTAGAGTTTTTACTGACAAAAATGGAAACACTTATAGATATCTTTTTATTGAAGATAGAGGCCCAATAATGTACTACATGAGGCAAATAAGAGTGCAGCTTTACGTTGTATATAAAGATGAAAGAGGCCGCTCTAGATAGAGACAAGGAGAGCTACATCGACAAATATCTTATGGGTCTCACTTCAATATTGCAAGAACGAGATTTTTTCTCGTCCTCAGTCTATTTCAATCATCGGTAATAGTACGAGAGTTTGTATTTTTCCAGGGCAGAGTGTACATCCTTTCAGCTGGCTTCTCATTGGCTTTTGGTTCCATGTTTGCAAAGACATATCGAGTTCACAGGATATTTATAAGGTACGAATCCAACCAACTTTCTTCTTCTATGTTGTTACGCTCTTGGCAGAGCGGTCATTGTCGTCATGTGGACCTGTCAGGGACAGATGCTGCTCGCCTTACGACATCTCGACATTTGTTTTTGGTGCTTGCTCTGGTGCATTAATGTAAGGGTTCACCCAATCAAGATTGAAACTGGTCAGTCCATCGCATGGGTGATCTCCTCATGGCCTAATGCCCTCTATTTTAGCTTGCACAGCAAGACGATCTATGGACAAACTTTCTAAATTTCAAAAGCATCCCGGTTTTCATTTCATCTTGCTCATCTCAAACCTTGCCATTAGCAACCGAAGCGGAGTTTGCAAGACAAAGTTGCTGCAAGACACGCCGCTCATATCCCTGGTCTGCGCACTCCTGGTGATCGACGGCATGATCGTCACGCTGTGGGCTATGCTGGACCCCATGGAGAGGCACCTGAAGAACCTCACCATTGAGATCAGCACCACTGATAGAAGTGTAATTTATCAACCACAGGTTGGTATGTTCTGTATATAAAAAAGGATACTTAAAGTGTTTTCCCATGGCAATACTTGCTAACCAATACCAATACTAAGCTTACTGCCAATGGCCATCACCGTCGGGGTCGACCCAGAAGAAGGTGTCGAGATGACCTGGACAATTTTTGGGAAAGACGTGGCCTGAAATTACCCTGGACAGAGTGGTGTGGAAGATAAAAAGGGAGGCCTTTGCCCGGGAGTGGGACAGCCCCATGGACTAGTAAAATGTCACTTTAATATTATTATTTTTTCAGATAGAAATCTGCAAATCGCAAAACACGACCGGCTGGCTCTGCGCCCTTTACGCCTACAAAGGCCTGCTCCTCATTGTAGGAGTCTACATGGCCTGGGAGACCAGGAACGTGAAGATATCAGCCCTAAACGACTCCAAGTACATCGGGATCAGCGTGTACTCTGTAGTGATCACTAGCGCCAGTGTGGTGGTCATTGGAACTATAATATCAGAGAGGGCGACACTGGCGTATATTACTATTACGAGTCTGATTTTAATAACTACTACTTCGACGCTGTGTTTGCTGTTCCTGCCGAAGATTATAGCTATTAGGAGTAAAAGTAAGCAAAGTTGAACTAAGTAGGTATCTGCTGCTCTTATTAAATTAGCCGACTACAGTTCACAGACCTCATCCATGTTGTATTTCCACGAACCAAATACGAAGAGGACTGGGTCTAAGCAGCTCGGCCGCGTGGTTCAACTAACCCCCTGACGTCATCACAGTAGGCGTGGCTTAAGTCAGTGTGCTGTTGGCGTTCGTCCTGTGCAGACGTCTTGCCAACGTTCACATCCCAAATATAATTCTATTCGACACTAGATGGCGTTCCTTTGTACGTAATTTTCATCACGATACACTTAGTGATATCTAGTGTGAAAAAGTTAAACTACGTACCAACATCGACAATAGAACGAAGCAAGTAGTTTTCCTATTGACCGGTTGATTGAAATGGCGTTTCTACATCCCGTCACCCGTGCCTTCACCCGCGCAAATTGTCAAGCGTCGTTTCACAGGTAAATCATGGGTAAATCTAATTAGAACACCTCGTTCCTCATAATTCTCTGTGTGTATTACTAAAACCATAGGGGTTCAAGCGTAGGCTCCTAAGCTCACTGCATCGGGTGGTTCCGGATTTAATTCCCGCCAGAGGCTAATTTTGGAAACGGCCTTTGCGTAATTTGCCCTGATCTGGGTGTCACTGGGATCGCCCCCAGGCCATTGTACAAGCTCCTCAGTCGAGCAGGACCATCAGTTGCTGTTTGTCGGGCGATATTTATTTATTATATTATTTAGGCCCGTATTAATAAATCGATCTCAAGATTGAGATCGAACTTGGGATGCTGTTTTTGACAGATGTTCCATACATTAAACGTCAAAACTGCATCTTAAGATCGATCTCAACTTTGAGATGCATTTATTAAACGGGCCTTATATGTATACGTGATAAGGGTTCCTAAAGGTCAACGCTCATCTAACGCCTCCGCACCCGACCAGCACCGCCTCGCCGCTCAGCGTCCACTAACTGAACCGGAAATAAGTGGACCACGCGCTGACCGAGCGGCGTTCACTCGTTGACCACGTGCGGTCCACTGGGCGATCACGTGACGTTTATGGTGTAAAAGCAGCGTCCGCCCGCGGACCACCAGGCGACAACGAGTGGACGCCGAGCGGCGAGGCGATGCTGGTCGGGTGCGGAGGCGTTAGGTGAGCGTTGACCTTATTTCTTAACGCCTCATTTCCAGCGGAAGACGACCCCGTCATCCAGAGCATGGGGCTAAGACTAGAATGTAAGACCAGAAGATTCGTCACAGACGAAACGCAGGAGCTGCACTTTAGGATAGAGATCCAGAACAAAGTATACAAGAGAGAGGTGGCGGCGCTGGACAAGGAGATCGGAAGACTGGAGAAACTGCTGGCCGAGCCGCTGGAGTCGGTTAGCAGTTCTAATGCTTCGATTGCTATGCATAAACGAGTAAGTAATAAGGCCTTCATCTACCGGGCGTTATGTAGAGTGTACACAACGCCCCCATATTTTTCTGGGTCTCTTGCCCCCCTTCAGGCCTGCAGCGCCTACAAGGGGGCGTTATCGCCCACTTTGGGAATCTATGCTCTACCGTAACAGTTCGAGTCAGCCTCCACGAGATGCTCATGCATCGAGGTCGAGGTCGCGTTTTCATGTGGTGGTGCCCCCGTAACAATACAAATGAATTGACTAAGATCAAAAGCAATCGCCGCAGCTGACACCCAATTGGAGATATGGAGCTATAGGAAAACACTGTACATGATAGTGCATATTACTTCTTCGCATAGCTCTATCCCTCATCAAATCAGGTCGCCTGGAGCGGAAGTCCTGAGATTGTTCTATCTCTGAGACCCTGGTAGGTTAGGACTTCTCCATTTATTAAATGTTTATAGAAAATTGCTGATATTCTTTCGTATTGTACGATTTCAGACTGAACTAAACACGGTAGAAGAAGAAGGCCTAACGCGTGACGACAGACGTACGCCAAGCATCAGCGGAGGTCTACCAATGCTGTTACTCTCAGTATTACCTCCAGTCATACCCCGAGCCAGTTGGCCGTCCGCCGAAGCCTACAGAGGCCGAAACTCCGTCAGCTTTAGCTCCCAACCAAAGCTAAACTACAGAAAGTCTCAACCAGCGATAGACTTATACAACCTCTGTTTGAACAAAAGAGAAGAACACACCGGTCTTCTCAGCAGAATTAAAAGCTTCTTCGGCAGTAGACCGTCCAGCAGAAAAGCTTCCACGATGTCCATAGCGGATCCTACAGGGCAGAGCATCGCAGCGGCGTTGAAACTACACGTCGGGATGATCGCGGGACTGGTTCCAGGGAATCGGAAACATTCCATGGTCCTCTCATGCAACACCCTTCACGTACCACACCCAGAGTTGAAACTGAGACGAGAATCATATGCTAAAAGTGGACCTATCATCAGGGTAACGGACGACGAGCCATCCTGCTCCAGTTATGAACCATACCAAGGTCCTCAGAGGTACGTAGCTGAACCAGAAACGAAAGTCAATTTCGTGTTGCCAACGACGCATAAGCCAATGTCCCATCAGAGTTCTTGCGAGAGGATCAAAGGGTCTCCGCGGTTCCCGCACAGGATATCCCCAACAGCAAGCAGCTTGACGACCCTGGATACTCGGAGGAAGACCAGTGCTGATAGTGTGTTCAATGTAACATCGAGGGTGTTTGATGAGCAGCGGAGGTACAGTCATCAGAATGTGAACCAGGATACGAAAGGGAAGACCGTTTTGGAGAGCAGATGGAAGTCTACTGAGGATGCGAGGCCTGGGCCGTCCTCTGGGAATTAAACTAACGAGCAGACGCTATGGATAATCTCAAAGACAGTAGGGTATTTTTACTACGTTGGATAATCTATCGTTTGATAACGAGACGTCACGAGTTGAGTGTGTGTGCCAAGGATTTTTAGTATTAGGACAGTGTTTGGGTAGTTTTACTTCGTGATAGTTTTATGTCTAAGATAAAGTATTGTAGTTGAGTCGTAGGTTTTGTAGTAAAGTGTGGTACTAAAGAGAAGAATATTGGTGAATTTACATAAAAATAATCGCTTATCTACTTGTAGAAATATTTTCCTATGAAAGTTTAATTATAAACAAAAAACAAATAGGTACTTATTCAATCAAATACATGCTATGCTCAAATTTAATTTTACATCACTATTCTATTTATTATTTTAATAATAAAGTATACCTAAATTAATAGGAAGTGTGTATTTTAAGTGTAAATTAATTAGATCTAAGGAATCATGTACATAAAGCCACAATGATAAAGGAACATGGACACCAAAGAGTAGAGATTAGTTAGTTTGACAACGGCGCTTGTGTCGCTAGTAGGGTAGCCATAGACTAAAATATAATTTAAAGTTTTCACTACACAGATTCTGCCCCCTCTCCCCGCCACCACCCCACCAGGGCGCCGAGTCGCATAACCATTGAACTGCCACTCTGACCGACCCGCTGATTGGTTGGTTGGTGGGAGAATAGCAAAACACTTCAGTGGCAGTTTATTGGCTTAGCCACTCGGCGTCCAGCCTGTGTCCATAAGCCATCCATAAGCCTTCCTTACTGGCCTTTCCATACTGGTAGATATCAATTAGAGTTATTAATAGATATTAATAATTCCACAAAATACTACATTAATAAAAATATACTTTGCATAAATGTCTTAAGTGTCTATTTTTTAGGATTCCGTTCCCAAAGGGTGCCAACGGGATCCTATTACTAAGCCTACGCTGTCCGTCTGTCCGTCTGTCTGTCAGCGGGCTGTATCCTACGAACCGTAATAGGTAGAGACTTGAAATTTTCACAGAATGTGTATTTCTGTTGCCGCTAGAACAACAAATACTAAAAATAAAAAACAGTTTAAAAATAAAGGGGACCCCATACAAGAAACATGATATTTTGACTTTTTATTCTACGGTGGTACGGAACCCTTTATGTGCGAGTCCGACACGCACTTGGCCGGTTTTTTATTGTAAAAATTTAATATATTTCTGTTTACGATAAAAATAGACACAACATTATTACCGTTTATTTAAACTGACGCAAGATTTATACAGATTTGTCATCTCTTGTGAGTACAGAAAACAAAATCGGTGTAAACATTTACAACTTGTAATTTTGCAAAATTGTGTGACTAAAACTTTGACTTTTAAAATTGTGTGACTAATGTACCTATATTTTTGTAGATTTCGTGTATAATCTAGTTATAAGTTCAATTAATTAAAAATACTTACCAAGTACATGGTGTTAGTAAAATAATTATAGTTATCTACTAAACTAAATAAATTTAATATTTTATTTAAAATAACTTTAAATCATTCCCAGTAAACACAGCGTTTTAAAGAGCCTAACTTAATCTACTTTTAGCGATGTTTTCTAAACAATTTTTAAACTGTTTGTACTCCTATAAAAAGTTATTTTATGTAACAAAGACAATGGTTTTGCCCTTACAACAAAAGGGTTTACTAAATAATATTCAATTTAAGCAATATTAAATGTATCTACTAGAATTAGAAACTACTACTACACCAAGCCAACTATAGTACGTTTTTTTATACTTGTCCTATTTGGTAAGCAAAGATGGCGTCCAGCGGTGCGATTGCGTAACTTTTTTGTCAATGTTTCAATTGGTTTCGTTCATCCTGTGTCAATTATATACGAAACCAATTGAAACATTGGCAAAAAGTTACGCAATCGCCCCGCTGGACGCCATCTTTGCTTACCAAATAAGACAAGTATAAAAAACGTACTATAGGCACTCATGTGAATGCGGCTTCCCCGCCGACCAGTGGCCCGATTCACGTAACCAAAACCGTAACGATGTCTCAGCGATATAGTCGTTGATAGCCTTTTCGTATTATGAAAAGGCTATCAACGACTATATCGCTGAGACATCGTTACGGTTTTGGTTACGTGAATCGGGCCACTGGGCGCCTACTCGCTTACAAACATGGCTTCTTTGAGTAGTATTTGTACTTTTCTTAGATAGGTACCCATTGATATAAGATTGGTACCACATCAATACTCCACCAAGCTAACTAGACACCTGTCGGCGAGGAAGCCGCATTCACCCATGTACCTATAATAGTTAGCTGGAGTAAAGTAGCGGTACGTTATGATGGCCGTTTTGACATGTAGAGGGTGGAAGAGGATGAACCTTATTGCAACGGAATAAGATTCATTTTAGCATTCATTTTTTGACATTCCTAAATATTAAAAGTGTCATTCTTATTCCGTTATAATAAGGTTCATTTTTCCTTCCACATGTCAAAACGGCCTTCGTAACGTGCCGCTAATATAGTACTGTAATCAGTGTATAAATACTTTATTTTTAGAATGAAATGTATTCTACATACCCTGTATAAGGTCCCAGTGTTCAATAATTATTTATAAAAAGGGATCTGTGTGTAAAATAAGTAGACAAATTTCTAACTTGGATGTGGAGTTGTGTAATAAATAATAAATTAATAATCTTTTATTATTAGATTAATAATCGTGGAGTTTAATAATAATAATAAATAAATATCGTCAGAATTACACACCAACTGTTTGGTCCCAAACTAAGCAACGCTGGTACTACCAAACAATAGACTGGGGGCGGTCCCAGTGACACCCAGACCAGGGAAAATTACGAAAAGGCCATTTCCGAAATTTGCCGCTGGCGGGAATCGAACCCGCAACCGCCCGATGCAATGAGCCGAGCGGCCAACGCTCAAACCACTACAAGCGGTCGTCAAAGTTTGAACTATCGGTTCTCTATGGAAGACGGGAGCATAGTAGAAAGATGGATAGTAGGTTATCTTCATAGAAACGCACCGCGCGCGGCTTGTATGTGTGCGCCATGCGTATCTATGCGTCGCGCACGCACACTCAAACATCACATGCATTGTTTCGCACTGATAACCGGGTCTATATTTTGTTTGAGTGTGCGTGCGCGACGCATAGATACGCATGGCGCATGGCTCATGGCGCATGACGCATGACGCATGACGCATGACGCATGACGCATGACGCATGACGCATGACGCATGGCGCACACATACAAGCCACGCACGGTGCGTTTCTATGAAGATAACCTACTATCCATCTTTCTACTACGACGGGAGTTTAAACTCGTATCTATCGGCTCTTAGGCACAATTTCAGGCAGTTATAAAATTACCAAACTCATTTTTTTATGGTACTGGTATGGTAAACAAGGGGTTACGTGAGGCGATTTTGGTGATTTTTCATTTGACTCGACCCCCTCCCCCCTTAATGCCTCACGTAATTTATGGATGCCGCCCAAGCGTACGGCCCGCCCGATGTTAAGCAGTTACCGTAGCTTATATATGGTTGCAATACCAAAGGCATTGCTCGCACGTTTCCGACTGGGACTAGGGCGGGGGAAGAGGAAGGGGAGGAATAAAAAATGATAATCATTCAAAGATTTATTTCCTACATTACAATATACAAATTGACAACACTACTCATCCAGCGCTCATACTAACTATTCTCTCTTCGATAATCCTCCTAATGTTGGCGTTGACGTTCGGTAGTTCACTATGTTTCCTTACAGACGTCTCTATCTTCTGCACCATCTGTATCTCCCGAGGCCAGGCCACGAAGTTGGTGACGGAACAGGAGTCCGGGGATCCAATCCGACCAGTCCGTCCACAACGATGAATGTAGTCAGCCGTGTACAACGGAAAGTCATAGTTAATTATGTGTTGAGTCTGAAAAATAAAATAAAAAACAATAGGGCAAAGCTTTTTATAGGACTGCGGTGGCAAAAAAGCGTACGGCCCGCCTGATGTTAAGTCTACCGTAATGCGTACCGTCAATGTGACGGGGATTCAGCGTTAAGCGTCAAGCGAGCATTATATTATCCAATTTGCAGAGCGCTAGGTGAGCTAGTGTGCTAACATTGGTTGGTATAAAAGCAGTTAGTGATCCAATCTTATGGGCATCTCGCACTGCAGCACTAGTTTAGCGTTCTGCAAATTGGATAATGTAGAGAAAATAGACAGTAGAGATGTTCTTATTCGATTTCCCTGTGAAACGACGCTTGACAATTTGCGCGGGTGAAGACACGGGTGAAGGGGTGTAGATAACGCCTACTTTGCCATTGCAATCTACCGGTCAATAGCAAAACTACTCGCTTCATTCTATGTCGATGTTAGTACGTAGTTTAACTCTTTCACACTAGATGTCACTACTCGCTTCATTCTATGTCGATGTTAGTACGTAGTTTAACTCTTTCACACTAGATGTCACTATGTGTTGGGTGATAAAAAAGACGTACAGAGGGTCGCCATCGAGTGTCGAATATAATTATATTTGGGATGCGAACGTTGGCAAGACGTCTGCACAGGACGAACGCCAACAGCACACTGACTTAAGCCACGCCTACTGTGATTACGTCACCGGCCTAGTTGTGCGATGTTTAAGCAACGCGGTTAGCTGCTTAGACCCAGTCCTTTAGTATTAGGTTCATGGGTACACCCTAGCATGTATGGCCTGCTTTAGTCATATAAAAAACCAAAGAAACTCACCCGCGTCGTGTCCAATCCTCTCGAGGCGATATCAGTACACGACAGCACGTTGACTTTCCCACTCCTATACATCTCAAACTTGCCCAGTTTCAACGGCACGGCCATCTTGCCGTTAATGTTGATACACTCAATGTTGTTCTCGTTGAGAAACATGGACACAAAGTCGCAGGTGGACGTCTGGTTGGAGAAGATCATGACTGGACGCTTCAGGTTCATGTCGGCTTGCACTAGTTTCAACAGTTCTATGGGCTTCTGGGCTTTGCCGAGACGAATGAATCTGTGGATAGAATTGTTTGGATAGAATTATTTGTATCTTTGACCATTGTGGTCTTTTTAGGGTTCCATATTTCAGAAGGAAAAATGGTACCCTTATAGGATCACTTTGTTGTCCATCTGTCTGTCTGTCCATCTGTCAAGATGAAGACAGCCCAAACCTCTGGTGTTAGAAACATGAAATTTAAACAGTAGGTACTTTTTATAGCGTAGAAGAGGCACATAGGAAGGATTTTGGAAAAGTTTACCCCAAAGAGGGCAAAATAAGGGGTGAAAGTTGGTCTGGAGGTCCCAATTTTTCTATGTTTTTGTTCTTCGTTATTGTTACTAATAAAATATAAATACAAATAACTTACTTATGCGGCACGTGGGGTAATAGTCTGTGAATTTTGGATGTGGTGACCGTCTTCAATGATTCAGGATCTACGAATGAGCTGACGGCAGTGGGCAATTCGTGGGGCAACGTAGCACTCACTAGAGTCAGCTGGCAACCAACTGGAGGGCTTTGAATTTCAACTTTATGATGGATCTGCAATTAATTTTTAGGCGATATAATTAACATTGAACTGACATATGGAGCGGAGCGGCAGACTATGATTGGCCAATTGTGATGGGCCAAGCGCGGAGTGGAGATTTCGAGCACTGCAATTGGCCAATTCATGGTCCGCTCCGCCCAGCTCCACGTCAGTGGAAACGCACCCATTTAGTTGTTTAATATACATGCCTATTAGCCTGTAACTTAATAAGGGACTGTTTCACAATCTTGATATAAAATGTATTCTTTTTAAACATACTTTCCAACCATCTAAGTATCGGATATTGTGTATCCGAATTATAATCTTAATATACTTAAACTAAAATAAAACACATTAAATTAGTTAAACTTTAAAACTTACCGTGAATTTCTTCATCAAATGTGACAACTTATCAATGAAGCTGTCATCCAACAACGTATCAGCTTCGTCTAATACCACATGATGTACGTTATTTATCTTGTAAATACCAGTTGTGACAAGCTTGCTGTACGCTCCCAAGGTAGTGACGAGCATGTCACAGTACTCGATGGGAGGGTTCAACATCTTCTGTTTAGTGTGTCCACCAACCAGTGTGGTGACGTTCAGATTCATACGCTGAGCTATGTTTTGGGCCACTTCCCCTACTTGGGTTGCTGAGAAATAATAATGAGGATCAGTAATAGGTCAACAAATCAACTCATAACCAACACTAACAGTTAAAACTAAGCTTTCTTATCAATATAGTTTTTAAATCATCGAAATCGGTCCATCGGTTGCGATTTCCTAACACATTTTATGTATCCAAAATTTATCGACGGGCGGTAAGTGCGGCCAGCGCGCGTGACGTCACCGAGCTCGCCTCGTTGATTTCGCGCTGTGCCCGGTTTCCCGCTTGCGCCGCCATTCACTATTTTAGGTGTTATTCATTTAAATTACATGCTGTAAAGGGCCATATTGATCTATATTAAATGCACAATGTATTTAAGGTACTTAATTGGATAAGGATTAATGTTGTATTGCTTAAAATCGCTTCGTAAATAAGCCATTATTTCTCGTAAAAAGTAAAGGATAAAAAATGGTTATTGTGGGTTATCCCTAAGAGATAGACATAAATACCATCACTATCTATTAAAAAAAACCGCATCAAAATCCGCTGCGTAGTTTTAAAGATCTAAGCATACATAGAGACAGACAGCCAGAAAGCGGGAAGCGACTTTGTTTTATACTAGGTATGTAGTGATAGTGAATCCTTAGGTAGGGTGATGGCTAATATAATATTATGTTAATAATAGATTATAAAGGAATAATAAATAATAATAATAAATATCGCCAGACTTACACGCCATCTGTATGGTCCCAAACTAAGGGGGCGTCCATAAATTACGTGAGGTGATTTTTGTGAATTTTTGCCTCCCCCATCCCCCTTAGTAAGATGTTGTGAGATTTTGCTCGACCCCCTCCCTCCCCCTCTAATTTTAGGTGAGATTTTTCAAAAGCCATATTCTAGTGGAGAAACATGTTTTACTTAATTTAACCCAGTTTTCTCGGAGCGGAGCGGGGCAGAGTCAAGCTGAGCTGCATTGAGCCGTGTTCCGATCAGTCAAATTTGAGTCAAATTGAATCTCATGGAGTGATCATACGTCATGTTATCGGTTAAGAAAAGAACAGCGCTTTTACATCTTTCTCTACTAGAAGATGAAAATTCGGAAGCTATCCGCCGCGTCTTCATATACTGTATTCGAAAGTCCGCTCAGCTCAGCTCCGCTCAGCTTCGGTTAGATCCGCTCAGTTCCGCTCAGCTCCGCTCAGCTTCACTCAGCTCCGCTCAGCTTCGCTCAGCTCCGCTCAGCTTCGGTCAGATCCGCTCAGCTCCACTCAGCTCCGCTCCACTCAGCTCCGGTCCGGTCCGCTCCGCTCCACTCCGCTCCGCTTCGTGCCCACCACTCGGCACCACAGCCTGCTCGACTCCGTTCTGTCCGGCTCGGGGCCGCGTGTTCATTTGTTTTATTCGAAAGTCCACTCAACTCCGCTTCGCTCCGCTTACAATGTTTCCACTGATGCGGAGTGGAGATTTCGAGCACTGTGATTGGCCAGTTCACGGTCCGCTCCGCCCAGCTCCGCTTCAATGGAAACGCACCCTATTCTCCCCCACGTGAGATTTGGTGAGTTTTGGCTCGACCCCGCCCCCCCCCCCCTCTAAATGCCTCACGTAATTTATGGACGCCCCCTAAGCACCGCTGATACTTGGCTACCATACAATGGACTGGGGGCGATCTCAGTGACAACCAGACCAGAGTAGATTACGAAAAGGCCATTTCCGAAATTTGCCTCTGGCGGGAATCGAACCCACAACTACCCGATGCAGTGAGCCAAGCGGCCAACGCTCAAACTATAGCGCCAAGCGGTCGTCAAAAATAAACAGGAATAAAAATAGTACTCAATAGGATAAACACCTAATCAACCTACTTATGACAGGATACTACCTACCTTCCTAGGTATCTCATATATCTTATAGTACTTTGGGTAGGTACACAGAACCTTTCCATGCTTAACCTAGTGGTAAAATAATAGGTTTCTTTGTATAAATAGTATTCACAACAGAAAAGGTAAGTGAAAAGGTACCTAAGTGTACCTTTTCCGTTTCCAACCACGTGTCTCGGCGCTGGTGTATTTTAAATTATTGTTTAAGTAGTCGAATACCATAAAAGTATCGACTTTTGGCAGGTTATCCGACTTAGCTTGTTGAAAACTTTCCTGTAAACTCATTTTGAGGCTTAAAACACGCTGCGCGCGAACAAGACAACCGAACCCTAGCCCTAGCCGAGCGCGTATCAGCCCGCGTGACGTCACAGCGAGTGCGGCGGCCGGCGCTGCCCGGTCAGGAAACTTCGTTAGGAAATTAGTCGTATCTTCGTTAATTTTTGTCGTAGACCAAAAATTATTGAGCTGTATGTTATAGAATCCTTAGCTCTATAAATCTGCAGTTTCAACTAAATTCGTTACGGTAATTCATTATGATTAGAATTAGCATTATGACTCAAAAAAATATTAATCTAAAATTCTACTTTTGCACCACCACGGCTCTATTCCCTGATTGGGTAGACAGAGATGGTTCAAAATGTTCCCAACAGTATTTTCGTCAATTCCGATCTGTTCCGACACAGATCGGACACATATACAGATCCCGTGTGTCCAAATGGACAAGGGAAGTGATGTCCTGGTACCCCAGGGATGGCAAGAGGGCGAAGGGACGGCCACAAAGAAGATGGGAGGATGACCTTCGAACAGGATGGCGCAGGAAAGCCAGAAATAGAGAGTGGCGTGCTTTGAAGGAGGCCTACGTACTGGCAGGACAACCTGATCGTGAACCGCCGGTGTTATTTAATGCCAGATTGTAATAATTTAGGATTCATTATTAGGTCAGCGAATAAAGGCTATTATTTTTTATTGATTTTTATCATTTCAGCACTCACACGTTGCCGACCTGAAGGGGAGTAGGGCTAAGAAAGAGGAAGGTGGGGTTGGGCTACTGGCTCTCTCACTCATTGTATGAAACACAGCTGTAATAGCTACTTTACACCGATCTTTTGTGACAGGGTAGTACTACCCCAGTCGAGCCAGCCTATATGAGCTGTAGTTCATTGGCTACAGCTTACCTCTACCACCAATAGAGTATTAATGCTAGCTAGAAACTACCTGCCTATAGTTAAATTAACCTACAAAATGTAACTGAATAATATTTACCTAACTCCCTACTGGGTGTAATCACAACAGCCAAGGGACTGTTGAAATCCTCCTTAACACTCGGCTTCCACTCTAAAATGTGCTGAAAAATCGGCAGCAAATACGCCAGCGTCTTCCCGCAGCCCGTCTCAGCTGTGATAGCAGTATTAGACCCCTTCAAAATAGCGGGAATTGCCTTCGCTTGAATTTCCGTGGGCAAAGTAAAACCTTGCTCGGACATAACCTCAATTAAACTCGGACAAAGACAGATTTCTTCGAAACTCTTCTTGTAAACCGCTGTCTCTTCCTTCTTATTCGCATCTCCGTATATTATGAAGTAATCGTTCTTCGATTTATTGTGCAGCCAGCCCTTGGAAGCGAGCGGGACACCCTCAAACTTGCTGTAACTTTGCCCCTCATAATGATTGAATTCCGGTCGTTTGCAAGTGATTAAAGGCAGCTTTTTCTTCACTTTCTGGACACTATAATACCGGCAGTACGATATATTATTCAATACTTGGCGTAGTTTCGACATTTTAATTAGATATTAGAAAAAAACTAAAATAAACCACAAAATAGTAATAGTAGGTATCTCTCGCTGTCAGCTAGAAATGTACCGAGTACAGCCTGACTCGAGTACTTACTCGAGTACTTAGTAAGTACTCGGGTACTCGAGTACTCAGATTATAGAACTCGAGTACCCGGTACTCGAATACGGGTTCCGAGTACTTCATGGTTTTCGAATCCTAAGTCGGGTACTCAAATAAATAGAGGTACAATCAATAATTTGTTTATTATCCACCTGTACTGTATTAGTGTTATATATTAAAAAATGTCGGTGATCAGCCAAATCAGGGTAGACTAAAAGTCAACCCCTCATAATGGGATAAGGCTAGGAATAAGAAGATATATTTTCTTATTGGAAAAACAGGTAATTATTAATACATATTTAAGTAGACTTTATACAGGCTTTTTTAATTTGCTGTAACAGTTTTAGTTTTTTAGAAAATACGTTATAAATCGGGGCTCTCGCCAAAATTTTCGCCAGTTTCGCCAATTTTCACGAGTGCAAGTACGACGCACTAATTATATGTGAAACTCGGACGTTTGAGTGGGTAAAATAACATAATACAAAAGTACTCGAGTCCTATTAAGTACTCGAGTACTCATTACAAGTATTCGAGTACCTGTCCGAGTCCTCTGACTCGAGTACTTAGTCGATTCTTTTTTTAACGAGTACCAAAAATAGCGTACTCGGTACATCACTGCTATCAGCTGTCTCGTTCTCGTTTTATTTTTTCGTTTGGCTTCGCTTTTCCCATAAAGCCAGTTTCTTGTAAAAAAAATATATATTTTCAAGTTTTTGAATGTGTCAAACATGACTAGGAGGGCTAGGCCTAAAATATCCAACACCCACTAATATCCAATATCCAACCCGTGAACGTATAACAAACCCTATCAATAAAGTAGCGGATACATTACTGAATACTGATTACCAGATTTCTTGGAGAAACCTGAAAATCATGTGTCAAGTTTCGTTCCAATTGCCAGCACTCACGCACATTTATGAACAAATAATAGTTAATATTCCACCATTGTGTTTATGAGTGTTATAATTTTTGGTTCAAGCAGTACTCGACACTGGCTAAATACCTACATAAGACGTAAGACAATAAAGAAAAAAAATGATTCAAGGGCGGGAAATTTAAATAACTCGTCATGTCATGAGCAGCTGGCTGTTGTGGTAAATATTTCTATGATCGAAGGGTAAATGTAAATGGCTCGTAGGAGGTATAGTTATTTAAAGGACAATTTAATTTAAGTACGCATCAATATAATCTGATTATCCGTACAACCGACGCCGGATTCACAAACTAAATAGAGATACTGCCGGATTTAATTTTAATGCAGGCTCGGATGTGATTTTCTCAGGGGCAGCGCGCGAGTTATTATAGGTATATCGCTCGTTCGCGTCGTCTCGTCCGCCGTCCGTCTCGGCTCAAACGAATTAGCCCAATCCGATGGAATAATACCTATTGGTGACGAAATGTAGTACTGATTTGCCTTTTGTTTCATGCGGACGCAAATTACGCGCGTTTTTTTGTAAAAATATATCAACCCAAAAAGTTTTTTTTTCTGTGTAGTTTTTAATTTATTATAAAGCCATGTTCAGCATTCCACGTTTAAAAATAATAACATTATGTGCGGTTTTGGGAATTATCATAGCAACTCAACTAAAGTAAGTAGGAAATCAATATTTATTTTTATTTTTTTCGGTGTCTTTGGCGTCCACCTGTGGATATTTTAAGGGGATATGAACCTATCCGATATCTTTAGCAATTGGTTTGATTTGCATTTCGGCAAAATGTTGAAACACAACTTTGGTAATGTCTTTGCGCACAACTGAGCATCTTTGCCTACCCCTTCGGGAAATAAAGGCGTGATCCCTAGGATTTTATTTAATTTAATGCAATAACAATATTTTACAATTGTGTTTGAAATTACGAACGTTTAAGTATGTTTGATTTCCGAACTCTCATCTCTTATTTCACCCCCTTTATTTTTTTGTTGCTACAAAAAGTAGCCTATATTTTATAATAATATTGTGTCCAAGGTCCAGTCTATCTCTATTATACCAAAAAAGTGGAAGGTCCATACAGTCACATGACCTTAGGGGCTATCCACAAATTACGTCACACGAATTTCATTATTTTTTACCCCTCCCCCCCTTGTCACAGCTGGTCACATTTGTGAGACTCCCCCCCTCCCTAGTGCGACGTCATTATATTTGTTACAATTTTCTGAAATTTTAAATTGTTTTCGAAAAAAAAAAACACGGTTTAATGTCACATTTCGTCGACCCCCTCCCCAACCCCTTTACGTGTGACGGATAATTAATGGATGGCCCCTTATAATAATAATAATATCCTTATATAATATATATATCGTGACAAATGCATGTCACGGGTAGGAATCGAATCTACGACCTGCAGCGTGAATGTCGCCTCCGCGCCAACCACGCTAACGGGCCCGCTAATGGCCATCAACATCATAAATCATCATTAAGTCCGGCTTACCCGGAAACATGGAGGCGCTAGCTAATATTAGGCGCCTATGCGAAGATTAGCAATCAATAAATTATTTAAATTACATATTATTATAATGAAGTGGTGTGAGCGTGGAGCTCGAGCATAGGTTTGAAGGTAGGCAACTTTTTACACGCATCCATGCGCAACTATAGAGGGCAAGGTGCAAAACTCTTGTAACGATTGCTATTGAACTATATATATATATTGTAACTAACTGCATTATTTTAGCAGATAAGGTACTCAACCCCGGATCTACGATTTTTTCGAACCGGGGCAGAAACTTGATAGTGGCGAGTCCCTCCAGCGTTTGAGATAAATTACTTGAAAAACTCACAAATCGGCGTTTTGTGGAGCAAGTTTTTAATTTTTAATCATACTATATTATGATTTTGGCGCCCCCTGAATTTGCCACCCCCCCCCCAGATCCGGGCCTGAAGGTACATTCTAACATCCCCATCACTCCTTGTGCTCAGCGCACGACCTGGTACATACATGCAGCGAAATTCGCACTTCTGTTACCCATTGCGAAACGATAGCGATCGTGAAATCTTTATTATAAATCGTAAATTCTTGTCGGCCATTTATTAGCAGTCCTCTGGCCGACAACATGCCGACCGCCAGTGATTTGCGATTTACAATGAAGAATTCGCCAAGATAATAGAGACCAGCGGGGCTATTATATAACTCTATTATATATGGACGATTTTATTGTTAAGATACCTACTCGAGGCTAAGACAAATGGACGAACGAGAGCATTGATGAAAAACATCCTTCCTGCCAATAGACCTATATACATTTATTGTCCTTGTCATAATAATAATAATACCTAGAGTCGTAACCGAATGTCGGCCACTTCGGCCAATCTCAGCGGAGGCAGGCCAGATGGCTTTGGGGGCGTCCATAAATTACGTGAGGTGATTTTGGTGATTTTTCGGCCCCTCTCCCCTCGGTGAGATGTCGTGAGATTCACCTAATCTCATGTGAGATTTTTCAAAAGCCATATTTTAGCGGGGAAACATTTTTTACTTAATTTGACCCCAGTTTTCTCGCAATTTTACACTATTTATTGCGGAATAAAAATTACGTGATATTTGCCGAGACCCCCCTCTCCCCCACGTGAAATTGGGTGATATTCGGCTGCCCCCACCCCTCCCTAAACGCCTCACGTAATTTATGGACTTCCCGTCCCATGTGTTCATTGATATTGGCGCAGATGATTGGCGCAGATGCGCAGGAGATATTTATAGTGTACAAGAGTGTGCGCAAAAAAGAAATTGCCAATAACGAGAAAGACAAGTGGCTGTCCAATATAGTATGTCCTAATAAACGGAGTCCATGGACATATTACGACTCAGTCATTAGCGGAAAATAATGTTGAACACATGTCGGTATTGTTAATATAGCTCATCTTCTGGTGACTAATACGCTTCAAAATGCCTATAGGCTGATTGTCGAATTGCGAGTGAATTTCGCTGCATGTAGTGGTGCGCTGAGCACACGTATCGTGATTACGATGTTAGAAGGTAGCATCTGAGTATATTTTCATGGGACGTGCACGCAACACACTTCATGCAAGACTTGTATTTCCATGTAGGTATGTTTACAAACGCAACGTTTACACGATGCCAGTGACTGGACCCAGTGACTTTTATTTCATCGCCAGTCCCTGGGTTCGTAAACCATGCTGCCCGAAAACAAACGGGTTGCTAGTCTGCTCTACTGACTTGCGAACGCGAAGACGAACTGGCCCCCAAGTCGCTTAGCCATTGCCATTGAGCTGCTATAGTGATCGACCCACTGATTGGACGGCCGACCGGCTGATATAGCAAAACGCCACAATGGCTAATCGACTGAGGGCCCTGGGCTGGTTTGAAACTGTGTCCACACGAGCCCAGTAGAAGGTCAGCGCTGGACTGGGTTTCTGGACTACTGTTATGGTTTCTTTACAGATTTCTACTGCATCTGCTATCAATATTTATGGTCAAGATCGTCATACCTGTACTAGGGGTGTTGCAGTATGCACTAGTGGCCTTCTCAGTGATGAACGCGGGCACCCAGCACGAGTACCCGCCACACGCCGTGGTACATGGTATGTGGACCAGCACTTGACACAATAACTAAATAAATAAACTTGTACCCTCGCGGCTCAGCCAATAAAAACAAATATCTGCCTACGATTCGAAGTGCCTTATATCATAAATCTGACTCAAGATTGTGGTAACCCTATTGAAATCAATGAGCATATAATTACTACCTACATTATCCTTTATCTGCATATCAATGATTAAAAGCCATACGCCACAGGGCCTCAAGTCTCTTCGAGGCCCTCGAGGCCCTCGAGGCCCTGTGGCGCGCCACCACGCTCAGGATGGTGTGAAAATCGAGTCTACGTCATTTCGCAGATGGTCAAACCTTCGACTTTATAGTAGTGGGGGCGGGGTCAGCTGGGTGCGTGCTCGCGAACAGACTCACTGAGGTAGAAAACTGGAGAATACTGCTGGTAGAAGCTGGAGACGACCCGCCTGGTATCTCCAACGTAAGTATTACAAGTTCTTGATACTACACCACCAAGCCAACTAGGAGCCTAGTCCCGCCACACACTCCCACCACTGTTACTCCTGTAAGCCAGGATCAACAATGGTGTCCAACGATGACACCAAGGATTGACCCTCGACGAGTCCCGGGGACAAGCTAAGTTGTCTTGGAACCCGCACGAATTTAATCAAAAGAAAGGATAGGAGTTGGAAGATTATCCACTTCCCTCCGCCTGTCAAATGTGACGTCACCCGCCCAAAAAGGCGGTGGCGGTGTGCGGGCGGGGAGCTGCAGGTGGTGGCGGGTGTGCGGGCGGTATGCGGGCGGGGAAGCCGCATTCCATCCAAGCGCCTAGTTGGCTTGGTGGAGTAGTACCCCATTTCGTTGTGGGCCGATTGACTGCAGCGGGTGGTTGCGGGATGGTATAGTTCTTGCAACTCACGAAGGCGAGTGGCCCTTGGTTGTGTTCGACATGTACATACACATTGTGACAGTGTGCGTTTACGGCGCCGCCACGCACCGCACACTGGCACAATGCACAGAGTAAAGACTAAAGAAAGAGGTGCCCTTATTAGATATATGTATGAAAAAAAAACGTGGTCATTGTTTTTTCATTTTCATTGTTCTATCTACCGGTAAATAGTTGAACTACTCGCTTCGTTTTATGTCGATGTTAGTACTAGGCCGACCACTCGACCGAGTTGCTTAGGGCCAGTCCCCTTAGTAATTGGTCCATGGTCACAATGTGTATGTACATGTCGAAAACAACCAAGGACCTCGCCTTCGTGAGTTGCAAGAACTATAGCAAATTTCGGAAACTGCCTTTTCCTAATTTACCCTGGATCCCAAGTCTGAAAACTTTTACCAGTGGAAATCCACTGATCATTAATTATCTTCGTAAATACTTGGTGGTCGACATGTTATCGGCCATCTTTTAGCAGTCATGGCGACCGCCAAGAATTTACATGAAGAATTCACAATGATAATATCAACGACCAGTGAATTTCAATCGGTAAAATATTTCACAATACACTTGGGACCCAGATCTGGGTGTCACTGGGATCGCCTCTCCATTGTACGGTACCCATATAGTACAAGCGTTGCTTAATTTGTATTGTCCCGATACAATTCGTCGTAGTCTGGCGATATTGAGATAAACTTTGTATTAAGGTCGGCTTTTAGTTTGGCACCGAAAGCAATCTAAACATCACTAGTAGGTTAGTTATCCCATCGAACTACAGATTTGTGTTAGGAGCCACGTCAATAGTTTAATGGCCGGAATTGAACTCGGAACATCGTTTCCGAATTAAGCCGCACGGCAACTCAAGGCACTAGAAATAATAAAATTATAATAGGTATAATAATTATAGTAGGAATATTATTCCAAAACTTCCGTCTATATAAGTAGGTACTTACCTGTATTTACAATAATAAAATTATGACTAATGATTTGGTGCGTCCAGATGCCTCGCATGCCTCGCCCGAGCACTCATGTTAGCACATTATGTCTATGCGTTCCGACATCAAACTAATTGTTCGGGCGTTGCATGCACCTGATGTAGAAGCAGCCAATGATAATCTCCTAAGCACTACTGTGGTATTAACTTAATTATATAAGCACCTTAATTAAGTTTAATTGTCCATTACATTTCCCACGAGACGACGAGAAACATGAAGATAAAAAATTATACCTATTATGGCTGTGGTAGAACGCAGGCTTTGGAACACCGTTCAGGTTCTAACCATGGCCGGTCTCCGGGATTTTAGGATTTCATGTGCGAATCTCATATCCAACTAAGGCTATTACCGCCAGGGCTTCGAGCCTCTTAAGAATCGTCCATTGCGAAACCACTGGTCAATAATACTATCTTCGTAAATTCTTGGTATTCTTATTATGTATTTCTTACTTCCAGAGCCCTACCCTCTCAATATTAACATTACCAGCGCAACCTGATTGGGATTACTACACGACGAACGATGGCTACTCAAGCCAGGCTCTCAAAACCAAGAACATTCGCAGCGTGCGAGGAAAGATGCTGGGGGGGTCCAGCGGCGTCAACTTCATGTACTACGTCCGAGGGAACAGAGCTGATTACGACAACTGGGCTAAATTAGGCAACGACGGCTGGAACTGGGACAATGTCACAGCCTACTTCAAGAAAAGCGAAAACCTTACCGATACAGACATACTGAAAAGCAATTCTGCCAATTTGCACGGCACTAACGGCTACCTAAGTGTCTCTAAACAGAGGAATCCAGAATTCACAGACAAATACCTCAAAGCGTTTGAAGATAACGGTCGAAAGTTACTGCTGGATATAAATGGACACCAACAACTAGGGTACACGAATCCTCTGTTCACTATTTACAATAGAACCAGACAGAGTACTGCCAACGCGTTCCTGAAACCTATAAAAGAAAGAACAAATCTAAGTGTTCTGAAGAAAACGTTAGCTAGAAAAATTGTATTCCATGACAACAGAGCTGTTGGCGTAGAAGTCAAGCTTCCTGATGGTAAAATAATAACTGTTAGAGCAAAGAACGAGGTTATTCTATCAGCTGGTGCGATAAACAGCCCCCAGTTACTCATGCTGTCTGGCATAGGACCAAAAGAGCATCTAGAAGAAATGGGCATCAAAATTGTATTGGACTCACCAAACGTTGGCAGGAATTTGCAAGATCATCCGATGATACCAATAATAATCCTGGGCGAAGAGAATTATCATTCAGTCAAGGAGAATTTGAATATTAATCTGGGTGCATTCCCGGCGGCTTCATTTATGGGTTTTGCGGCGCTCGATAAAGCCCAAACTCGACCAGATTATCAAATCATCGCTTTCGGTGCTCCCAGTTTCGCGGTGCTGTCGAATGTAATGTGCGCTAACGCATTTTCATTAAACGACAGATCGTGTATTGCTTTCACAAAGGCATCTTTTGGCAGAGAGACTTTACTCGCAGCATTAACATTGCTCCACCCGAAGTCCAGAGGCAAGATAATACTTCAAAGCTCCAATCCCGAAGACAAAGTCCTAATACACTCTGGCTTTTTTTCCGAATCGAGTGACATCGATAAGTTCGCGAGATGCATCGAAGACTACATCACTGTGGTCAACACTACGTATTTTAAAAATTTAAATTCTGGGGTCGTCGATTTGAATGTGGAAGACTGTGCTCAGTTTGTGTTCGGCAGTCACGAGTATTGGAAGTGTTACGCGTTGAGTATGTCCAGTATACAGTACCACGCGTGCGGGACTTGTGCGATGGGTAGGAGGGGTGAGGGGGTGGTGGACGAGCGGCTGAGGGTGCGTGGGGTGGGCGGGCTGCGCGTGGTCGACGCAAGTGTCATGCCGACAATCGTTAGCGGCAACACGAACGCTCCTGTCATAATGATAGCTGAAAAAGCGGCGGACATGATCAAACATGATCATGGTATAAAATTATAACGCAGTGCTTCGTGCAGATGATTAAAAAATCTGCGTGCACGCATTTTGGAGTGGGAATAAAACATAATTCGCTTGGACAAACTGATTCCGGAGTATTCTAGCCTTTACCGAATATAATGAATCAGGAATCCACGCAAATGGGCTGTGTCAATAGAGGGTATTTTTGTATGGGACAATATTATATTATCAAGTGTAACATCTCATATTCTAATTCCTGTTTGAGGTTTTGGTAATAAGTGTAGGTAAGTTAAGATTTGACGAATAAATTATTTTGATAGGTATACAGAATATATTATCCGCATTAGGTTCCTTTAGAAGCTTCAATACTTTCATTATGTTCTTGGGCTTTACTTATCGTATAAGTAAGTTCAAAAAAATTTTGGCAAATTGACCTTTGGGTCAGTTCAGACAGAGCGAAAAAATGCGCGAGCAATTTACTGGCTCCATTGATAATAGGACCATATTACCATAGGCTAGTCGGCTCGCGCATGCTCGCGACCGCGCCTACGAGCCAGTAAATTGCTCGCGCATTTTTCCTCTCTGTCTGAACTGACCCCTTAGCCAAGTGGCTTCGTTTTCAAGCGTTTCTCCAAAACGCTACGCTTAAATGTATGGAAATGGCATTACAAGTCGATAAGTAGATCCTGACTTATGTCATTTCCATACATGAAGCGTAGCGATTTGTAGAAACGCTTGTAGACGACGCCACTTAGCTAGAGGGGCTGACCCTTTGTCAGGAGTCACAGCATCACCGTGAAACAAAGTATGAATCCAGTAAAACCAACATGTTTCGATCTCCCACCGTCCACATCCACATTTATTTCCTTACAACAATTAATCAGGTATGCTAACTACATTTAAATAACTTTTAACATCGTTAGAATTTACAAGTTACGCAATATTTACAAAAAAAAAAATAGATTATGGTTGGTTTTATTATAGTGACGTGACGTAGCCGCGTGCGGCAATCGGCGCGGGTTACAATGTAGTATGGACATAGTATGTGTAGTATTCAATAAAATGTTTTCCTATTATCTATGGTAATACACAACTTTTTTCCTTCTGTCTATGATACGGTCAGCAACATAAGTCGCTGAACATTTTTTTTTTCAAATCCCTTGCTTGCTTTTGTTTTACACAAAATCTATATTTTTTTCTTGATCTTAAGAACATTCAAATATGTATGTATAATATTACCGATTGAAATATTGGAAATGTTCAGCGACTTATGTTGCCGACTGTACCTAGTATCCAAAATGTTCTTCCAACTGTATCTGGTATCTAAGTACACCCGTTCTATTGTTATTGGTGTTACCTACTTTCAGTTCACACAATTTGAGCCGCGCTTACCGCACGCGCGGGCTGCCAGCGTCACCACAAAACCAGAGACACTAGTTGTGATTGAATCAGTATTATAATTGCCTTATTAGGTACATTGCACACTTCAGTAGTTCTACCATAAGATCGCTAGGAATCGAATACTGATATTCTCGCATGGCGCAATGAGTAAAGAAATTCGACAAATACTTCAATTTGTGTCAAAAGTATCTGTGTAAACATTTTTTCCTGTTCAATAAATTAAATGGTACACATTACAATTTTATATCGTTTTTGCTTCGGATAGTAGAAATAACATATCTTTCCCCTATTTATTAATGACACAATATATTATGGTAAAGTTAAAACAATTTTTTTCACTTCCCTGGGTATTTTTTAGAAAATGTGCCCAATGAAGGAGGGAATAAAGTTTGTTTCAACTTTAGCAAAATAATATGCGCTTTTCTGCGCAATCGGTTGGAGCTATCCTTTTGATAGGCAGTTAATATATCACCGAGCAAAAATATATTATATAAGGCCTAACAATATAAGTTTAAATTAGAAGGTCAATTGATAGTTTACAAAGGTCACATTCCAAAAAAAAAACAACAACGCGACGTTTGTATGGTCGCGTGCACGTATAAGGTAACATTTGCAACATAAGCTGAACCCTTCTTAATATTGACATCCGTAACTAAGAGGGCTCAGCTTGTGTTGGGAATGTTCCCTGAAATGTCTTAATTGTTACCCCCGTACCTATAGACAAGTGATTATTTGTTCTTAAGTAAATTCTAAGCAAAAAACCTGTCTCAATAACCCGGGTTGACAGGTCTTCCATACGGTATGACAAAATTCTATAGATAATGTGTCAAATTGGTTTTTAACATAGAATTTACTTATAAATAAGTACAGACTTGTTTATAGAAACGATTGTTTGACCAAAGAGAAGTCATACAGTTTTTTTTTAAAGAAGTTGAAGTCATTACGTATTGACAAAATATGCCAATGCATACAATATTAGGTATATATATAAATTTATTTACAAAATGTAACCACATAATATACCCGTAACAACATGCTATGCAATAATGAGATATATTGTAAATTCGATTGTGTGATTTAGTTACAAAGGAATAGAGATCAATTTTGTATGCTAATTACATACTTTAATTCTCATTATTGCATAACATTTATTTAATACATTTTAGAAACGGTTTATAAATAAACAAAATACAGAATTATTACTCAATTTAAAGTCGCTTAAGTTTATGTAAATAATTTTGTTATAAAACATTAGTTCCCGCATCGCCCACCAGAGGCGCTAGTTTTAACAATAAACACATATAAACTTTGTTCGTGTGAGTGAATTAGTGTGTGCAATAACTGATTGACCAATAGGAACAAGCTGTCAAATACGTGACGCGTTCCCATTGGTCATATGGACTAACACGGACACAAGCATAGATAAAATATCTATTATAAAATAAAGTGTTACCTTATTAGTTACGAAGCGTTATAAACCCGTGGTAATGAAATAAAAAAAAACATGGTAAAGATCATGGGGCATAATCCGACCCGGTGACGGACACAAATCACAAGTATTCCGATTATTTATTGTATTTAGGTCATTAATATCCGTATTTTTTTATTAATTCCAACGACCCATATCATCTAAAACAAAAACCATGATTGTACATACTGCGCATTTCGATTAGCAGTAGTCAGCGGCAGTTATTTTGATCATACAAATTGTCCATTGACCTTTAGTTTCGTGGACATTCATTTATTTATCTTTGTCTGTGGAAATTCATTTGAATTAATTTAGTAAGTTTATTTTTATTACTAACACGATATTTATAAGTCAAAGCCTTGGCGATGGCTTCGTAAATAATAAGGAGTCACCACATATTGACACTGGCATAAAGCAAGAGCGATAATAATAATAACAAAAAAACAAAAGTGATAATTATATTATGTTGAAGTATGAACAATAATCTATTTTAAAACTATAACTAATATTTTTCTATGGCTATTGTATTTTTTTTAAACGTGGGAAATTTAAAAAATACAGAAAAACATCAAAGTATAAAGGTTAATCAGTCTTCGAAGACAATGTAAGTTCCTTCCATTTATTTATTTACATTTACTTACTGTGGTCATCCACTGGTGCTGATTATATTGGCACACAAGTAAACTTGCCTTAAAACGTTGCCAGAGTATTAGTCTGATTTTTAATTAGACGAAGCCAACTGACAGCTGAAAATGTCACTGCTCTATGAATTTGAACCTTATTTGTTCTATTTATATTGAAAAGTGACATAAGCACCTGTCAGCCCACTTCGTCTAATTAAAAATCGGACTTAGGGGATGTCGCGCGCTCCCTTGCACTCATGGGTCCTAAGGGCAGGCCCACAGGTACCAGGGAGCGCGCAATATGCCTTACTCAGGGGACATTTATGGCCTCGCGTGCCGCGAACGTTTGGACTCGGATAGATGGCGCTGTTGTAAATATGTCAGTACATGGTGCTGTTGTAGACAGCCATCCTTCTCTTAATCGTAACGTATGAGCAGGACAGAATACTTTAAAATATGTCAAAGTGACTTTATTCGTAATTTGTAGCCAACACAATAAGCACCACTATGTATAGAAATAGGATTAAATTCGTCACAACGAAAAATATTACTGTCTCCTCTTTCATCATGTCAATGAGTGAGACGGCATATTTAGTTAATAATGAGGATTGAGTCAGTTTAGGCCGGCCGCACATCATCAGTATCTTTCTGATAGAAATTTTATGGGCGACCTTATGCTAGTCCATATAAACCCGGTCCGGCAAATTTCTGATAGTATGCGTAGCCCAGTACAAAATGTATGCACAGAGCGCTGTTCGGAGTTTTTCTGACAAGTTTCTTATAATGTGCGGCTGACCTTAAGCGGCTCGAGTTTTTATACTAATAGCATCGTTAATACATTGCATCATCATACATTGCGGCGACCGCGAGCGAGACTATCTCCTGCATTCTATTTGCAAGTTTATTTAAACCGGGCAAGGTCGATACTTAACGAACCATAGAACAGGTTTGCGCGTTCTCCACTTAAAGCCAGCCGCATAATATAAGACATTTTATCAGAAGAATGGCGGAAGGCATTCTAAATTTTCCGGACATTAGACATTTTCCGGAGCGATCGCACGCTCTAGTTTCTGAAAATTTTTGATAATGTGCGCCCGACATATGTTGTATGTATACTCCGCGACAGGTCGAGATGACATTCGGGTTATGAGCGTTTTGCAGAATAAAATCCTAATCAAAATTACCAGGACCCGCAACAGAATAATTTAATTTAATAATTTTGTGGGCGATTTTAATTGTTTATAGGGTCCTGTTAATTTTGATTCGGATTTTATTCTGCAAAAAGCTCATAACCCGAATGTCATCTCGACCTGTCGCGAGCTATACATAAAACGGTTCCCGTACGTATCTGTCTGTCAACTTGTTAATATAATCACAGATTAATATTCCACTTTTCACCGATTATAAGTTAGTTTTGAGGAAGATTTCCTACTATGGTCGTTATACCAACGTCTTATGAAAGGAACCTCGTTACAAAATTGAATTAATTACAGCATTTTACGACATTATTACAGTTTTTTAACTTCAGCGCATGTAGTTCACTGGCGAATTTAGCATCTATCAGGTAAATATGCATGCCGTTAACGCATGCGAATGCGTCAATGGACTAAATGCGCGAATGGTACAGGTACACTTTAGTACCACACTTGGACTAGATTAAAGTACAGTCCTGGCCAAGTGAATTAAATTTATGAATTAACGGCCGAATATTCGTACGCAACTTAAATTTGAGAGCTGCTTAACTTGAAGCGCCATACAAAAAATGACAGTTATCAATGTCTCAAACTACTAAGTGGGAAGTAGGGGCCATCCATTAAGACGATACAAGAAAAAAATGAATTTTAGTTTCGGGGTGTGGCTAGCGTCGCGTGAGCTGCCGAAGGATATACCCCTCTCGCTTAGCTAGGACAGAACAGCTATGGAGTAGACTATAGTATAGTTATTTTTTGAAGGAACAATATTGTTTAATTCGTACAATTAAAATAATATGTCCCAGTGCACCTTTTAAAATAGATGAAATGGATGAAAATATTCAAATATATTTTTTTCGTTTTATAAGGGATTTTTATGTCAAGTGTATATGAAAAAAATAATTTAATTTCTATGTTGTTTTTATTGCTGAAGACAAAGTAAGTCAAAAGAAGACAAACGATACCTACAATATGCTGATAGATACGTATAACAATATTTCGATCGTATAATAGCCTATAACCAGCGGACGATCCAGACGCGTCCAACGATATCTCATTAGTCAAATTATTATGATATAAAAATAGTTTGGACGTTATACGGGAGCAGATGAACATACATACATATCGGTCAAAATCATAACCCTCCGCCCACCGTAGTCGGGTAAAAATGTACATACTCTGTGTCAGTGACTGACTGCCGGATATGAGTATCTTTTTCATGTTTCGTAGGCAAAGGAATACTTTGGTACTTAACTTCGATGCCGATCATGAAGTCATCAGCGGTGTCATAATATTTTTTTTTACCATATTTAATTTATTTTTTAATTTAATTTTCAGTTTTTATTAATTTTATTGATTTAACCATGCATTTATTTTTTGTTTATCTTTTTATCTTTATTTTTTTATCTATCAAAATCACCCTTAGACTGGTTACCGCCACAGGTGACAAGAGGGCTGGCTCTTTCCTTGCTCAAAACATTCGCTTGACAACAGGAACAGCTTGAATACAGGGAGGACATGCAGCCAGTATCCCACGCGGACGGTATTTGTTTAATTAGGGGTAGGTTTTTATTTTATTGTATTTTATTTTAATTTATGTTATATTATATTGTATTTTAATGATAAAACATGAAAAAAATTTTTTTTTTTTTTAATTTAATTTTACTTTTATTTATTGTTTTATATTTATTGTGAAATTATAATAATTTTAATAATCAATATTGGACTATGTCTGAAACAAATACATTGAATTGAATAATTTAAATACAAAAATTATCACATTAACTCGTTAAATCACGGTTTACACCCCTAGAACGAAAAAGATCCTAACATGGTAGGTAGGCCCTGAGGGTTGGCCAGTTAATTACTTAAAATACACTATATTTATTTCAAGAAAACATTCATAAGATCTGAAGGCGTCGGACTCGCACATAAAGGGTTCCGTACCACCGTAGAATAAACACATCAAAAATATCAAGTTTGAGACTTGATATTTATTTTTAAATGTTATTATATTTTTAGTATTTGTTCTGCACCGGCAACAGAAATACACATTCAGTGAAAATTTCAACTCTCTACCTGTTACGGTTCGTGAGATACAGCCCGCGCTGACAGACGGACAGACAGACAGACGGACAGCGTAGGCCTAGTAATAGGGTTCCGTTAGCACCCTTTGGAACCCTAAAAAGTAGCCTATGTTCTCCGCCAAGACCCAGTCTATCTCCATACCAAAATTCATCAACATTGGTTCAGCGGTTTAGCCGTGAAAAGGTAACAGACAGAGTTACTTTCGTTTATAATATAATAGATTGAATAGGACGGACAAACATTTTCCTATCCATATATGTAATGTTATTTTTTTACGATAATTTATTGATGTATGATATATTTATTACTTGCCCATCCATACCTACAACAAACGCAATAAAGCGACTCCATTGTTTTGACAAGCAATGTATTCCCACTGTCGGCCCAAGACCATGCTGCAAGTATATAACAGTAAGCGAAATAGGGAGTTTTTACAGAAATGACACGAATAACTATGAAATGACAAGAGATGACACAAAATGACAAGAGATGACACAAAATGACAAGAGATGACACAAAATGACAAGAGATGAAAAGAAATTACACAAGACAAGGAAAAGCAAACGAAAATCACGCTGCAGTGCAGGTCGTAGGTTCGATTCCTGCCCAGGACATGCATTTGTGTGCATGAACATGTCCGCATGTCCCGAGTCTAGGTGTAATTAAGTGTATATTTAGTTTGTATTTACAAACAAAAAGTAGTATATGTAGTAATATCAGTTATCTGGTTTCCATAGTACAAGCTCTGCTTAGTTTGGGATCAGGTAGTCATGTGTAAAAGAATTTCCAAGGATATTTATTTATTTATCATAGGCGTCGGCGGACTGTAAATACTGTACTGTACCTGTAATGTGGCACGACCGTAATATTTTTTCGTAATATTTTTTAAAAAATCCTTCACAGGTCCGACGTCGAACAAGTCCGACTGGACACTGACAATACAAAGTTAGAGAGAGACATGGTTAGTTCAAGTACTTAAAATGTGAGATGGCGATATTGTGCGCGCGCTCGGAAATAAACAACGTAAGCGCCAAACCACATTTTCTTGAATTAAAAAAAAACTACTTCATGAATTAAAATATGGTTGAAGGGTAGTTTAGATATCATTATTTGCTATGTTTTAGAAATAATTTCGTGATCGAAATCGTAAAAACATCGTGGTAGCAAGGAAAATTGTAAATAATTAGAGCTCATTTCATAAAAAAAAATTATCGAGAAAATTTCATCAAATCGTGATTTGGATTTAAAGATACTCAAGATAATATAGTCAAAAATCATACATCTAAATATAAGATTCCTAGTCCACATACTTACTTAAAGAAAAAGTAGAATAGAAACTCAACCAAATTTCGAACCCTCGTCTTAATTACGTCACACGAATTTCATGATTTTTAGACCCCTCCCCCTTGTCACAGCTGGTCACATTTGCGAGACTCCCCCCCTCCCTGTGTGACTTCACATATTTTTTATAATTTTCAGATTTTTTCCTAAAACATTCAAATTTCGGTTTTAATACTTAGATATATTAGATTTTTAAATGTGACGTCACAAAACTTAGGGCTCCTCCCACCCCCTTGTCACACAATGTCACATTTCGTCGACCCCCTCCCCCCTTTACGTGTGACGTAATTAATGGATGGCCCCTAGCCTTTGAGTATTCGGCCGTAAGTGGATTAAATCTTATGCGTTTCGAATAAAAGCGCACAAATAATACATTTTGCTATTTACATTTAAATATTTGTTTGGAAAAACACTGAATAATATTAGGCTGCTATTTATTTGACGATAAAATGCGCGAATGTGTCGCCCGCGACATTATGGATTATCGTGACAAAATTACCAACTATTATGAATAATTCCAATAGGGAATGTCTATAACATTGCAGCCTGCAGCCTTGACAAAAGAAGACCTAACACCTGGTGGTAAAAGAAAACAATATCATAATAAGTGAAACTAATTTCACGCAATTTAAATGAGTATGTAGGTACTTACACGTGTATAAGAACACATAAATCTGAAAGAGTTAAATGAAACACAATTACAATAAAAATTATTGAATTTACTGTTCGCTGTCGGTGAGGAAAAACATCGTGAGAAAATATACCTAAAATAAAAAAAAAATATAACGTCACGACTTTTTATCCCCATTCGGGGGTAGTCAGAGGCTTGAGTGGCCATACACCACCACATTGTGGAGGTATTAAGTCAACTCAAAGCCCACGTTTCACCAGAACCAGAGATAGTCAGAACCCAACGTGACAGGTGGTGAACTTTGTCGCCGTGTATACAGGAACTGACTATTACCTAATCCCGAGGGATAGGTAGGTTTCCTCACGATGTTTTCCCTCACCGTAAGCGACCTGTAAATTAATTATTTTTTATTGTAATTGTGAAACCTACGTATCCCACGGGATTAGGTAATAGTCAGTTCCTGTATACACGGCGACAAGGTTCACCACCTGTCACGTTGGGTTCTGACTAGCTGGTGAAACGTGGGCTTTGAGTTGGTTAATACCTCCACAATGTGGTGGTGTATGGCCACTCAAGCCTCTGACTACCCCCGAATGGGGATAAAAGTCGTGACGTTACATTTTAAATGAAATAGGAATTGAAGGACATTGAAATGAATGTTATATTGAATAACATGAATACTGCGTTTCAATACAATACATATTTCACGATTATTAGAAGAGGAATATACTCGGAGAATATGTCGCGAAACATGTTTATCGTGTAATAAAAGCAGCCTTCTTATCTACACACCTAATTCCGAAGCTTAATCTTACATAATACATCGAAAACACGTGGCCACGACCGTACAAGGGGTATAGTGCAAGTTTTGACAGTATACGAAAATCCGAATCCTTCCATAGTCTATCCAGAATATAAGTGTGAGGGCGCTTAAGTTGCTATGCACACGGAGCAACTTTCTATCGAAACTATCGCCGAAACTATCAACTTTTTAATGGTATTTTGGCAGTTGCAGCCAACAATTGCCAGTTGCAGCAACATTTGCCGCGGTTGCCACGATTTTTTTATATGAAAACGGCTAGTTGTGAGTTGCCAGTTGCCGCAAAAGTTGCCCGTGTGAATAGCCCCTAAGGCCGGCCAAACATAATCAGAAACTTTCTGTCAGAAATGTTATGGATGACCTCATGCAGTCTACATAAAGCACCCAACCGGTCCGGAAAATTTCTGATAGTCGCCTGATAGCGCCTTTCGGCGTTTATCTGACAGTAAATTTCTTATAATGTAGCGATTTGTAGAAACGCTTGTAGATGAAGCCACTGGACTAGGGGGGCAGATGTATTTAACACAACCAATAAAATTTCACGTTTCCGCTAGAGACACTGATACTAAAACGTACAAAGATGCGTTAACGAATTTTCAATACTGTTAAAACTTGCACTAATCAAGTGTATTGATAAACAATTTACTTGTTCGTGATAGTGTTCTGGCACATTTCGAGCAGCTCCTTCAGTTGCGAGAACTTGGTGTGCGCGAGCTGGAGCATGTTCCTGGGGAAAATGCGTTTATGGTCAACATGCGTTATTGGTCAGTAGTCGCACGCCGCATGCCGATCATGAGGTCCTGTGGGGCTACTCCGAAATACGAAACGAAACGTTTCTAACGGATGGTACGTTTTCGAACACTCCAAAAGAGTTTCGGATCAAAAGTTCGGATTCGATAGCCGTGATTTGACGTTTGTTCTCTCGTGGACAGGTAAATGTACCGTCCGTCAGCCGAATCGTTTCATTTTGCATTTCGAAGTAGCGAAACTGTTTCGAACGTTTTAAGAAGACAACTAGCAATGTGGTGTTGTGAAATTACTAGGCGACTATTATACGTTATTATGAAATGCTTTTTTTGGGATAAAAAGTATCTTATATTGTGTAAAGCCGGAAACCCATCGCGGCGCACGGAGAGGCCACGCACACGGGCCACGCCTCTCTTTGCACGAAAATGTATGCATGACGTCATTTCGTGCGCAGCCTCTCCGTGCGCCGCGGTGGACACGGTTACATACATTTTCGTGAAAACCGAAGCTTGACCCACGTGCGTGGGCTCTCCGTGCGCCGCGGTGGATTTCCGTCTTTATTTCGAAGACAAATGTGTCTCAAAACAAAATTCTACTTAAATGCGCTTTTACGCAACAATGAAACTCATCTACCTATTCGTTTGGTGCTGTCTTTTTAGGTTTACCGGCAACCACTATTCACTTTAGTTACTTTCGTTAAAAAATATGTATTCTATTTAATCATCATTTCAGCCAAAATATGTCCACTACTGGACATGGGCTTCCTAACGTATTTTATTTTCATTTTATATTTTGGGGAAACCTCATGTTACCCACAACGTCCGGTCCTGTGCTACTCGCATCCAACGGCTTCCCGCGACCTTCACCTTCATTAATAATAATAATAATTTAGCCCTTTTTTAACGTCCCACTGCTGGGCACGGGCCTCCCCTCAATGCGAGGGGGATTCAGGCCATAATCCACCACGCTGGCCCAGTGCGGGTTGGTGGATTTCACATGTCTAAAGACATGCAGGTTTCCTCACGATGTTTTCCTTCACCGTAAGCAAGTGATAATAATATTAAAGTTATGATTCACACATAGATTTCGAAAAATCCAGAGGTGTGAGCCAGGGTTTGAACCCATGACCTTAAGCCCGCAAGACGCGTGCTTAACCAATCGGCTACCACTGCTTCACCTTCATTATTCGCATGTAAAATATAAATACATATTTAAAATGACGGTACCTGCATTTGGTTGAGAATATCTTGAGGTTATTGCTGTTGACGATGGCCGCGTCCGAGGATATCAGCACGAGGCTCTCCTTGAACACGGACTCCAGGTGGGTGATGTGCTCGTCTATGGCTGGGTCCGAAGGCTCCGTCGACAAGGTCCTACAACAATCATTTACATCAGTTCGTCTTTACGTCACCAGATGACGCTGAGTGCACGCTCCCGTACAACATGCGATTCTGTATAGAAATCCTGAATCTTGATATTAATATTCACGGGGCACATCGCTATACAGGATTAATTTTTCGTGTGCATGGATGGCCAATTCCGAAACTATGAGGAATAGCGAAAAGTTCTCAAAGGAGTCTCGGGCCCGATTTTGTAGAAAACTAAAACAGCATAATGAGATTTTTTTATACAGGGTGGTGACGACATCATGACAATAACTGAAACCACATACTGGGTATCACTTTAGTAGTTCGCACATAAAATATCATTAAATTATATTCAAAGGTATTGCCACGGGATTGCTTTTTTATTTTGACTATTTTAACTTTACGCCTACAAAGATACCGCTAAAAACACCGACACCGAAGCGATGTTGCCACGCTTGTACTTACAGGTCAGTCTATGAGGTCAGTAGACATTTATAAAGGTGTTGTGTTTCGTTTAGACTATTTCCGCATTTAATTTGTTTGAAAACTGAAGTTTTGGACTTTGATGTAAACCTAATTTTATAATTTTAATGTGTTGTGATTGTCTAGCAGGGATCGTGTTTAAATTTATTGTCACTATGTCGTCACCACCCTGTATATTCCTTGCCAGGAATGTACCCCGTTGATTTTATAATATAAAAAAACACACTGTATTATTACACCATTCGATAGTCTCTCTAATAAGGAACGAATTCTGGGAAGTAATGACATACGGCAAACTTAAGGAACAGTGTACTGCATCATGATTGTCAAGTTACTGCATAGAATTAAAAGTCGAAGTTAAGTAATATGCAACTTACCCCTTGATAGCGAGCGTGAGAGAGGTGATTTGTTCACTGAACAGTTCGTATTTACTAGTGAGCGTTTCCACTGGATCGTTGCTGGGCAGTTTGTCTTCGATATCGTGCGGCACACCCAGGCACGTTGACAGTTTGGCACTGCAACAGAATATATTATTAGTGGTAGAGCCATTGACTGCAGCTCGTATACTGGCTCTCACACAGAGTAAAGACTAAAGAAAGAGGTGCCCTTATTAGATATATGTATGAAAAAAAACGTGGTCATTGTTTTTTCATTTTCATTGTTCTATCTACCGGTAAATAGTTGACCTACTCGCTTCGTTTTATGTCGATGTTAGTACTAGGCCGACCACTCGGCCGAGTTGCTTAGGGCCAATCCCCTTAGTAATTGGTCCATGGGCTCTCATTTGCTCATTGACTGCACCTCTCACTACCCCTTCGGAGTGTTTAGCCGTTAATAAGTAAGCGGTAATTGCAGAACTAATAGAAAATTAAAATTATCCTTTTTTTTTAATTGGGACGATGCCCGCCACACACTCCCACCACTGTTACTCCTGTAAGCCAGGATCGACAATGGTGTCCAACGATGACGCCAAGGTTTAAATATTATATTATTTTTAATATTGTCTTGCTTAGAGCTGCGTTCCGGCATACAAACTGTTACTCACCAATAACTAGAGAACACAGTCCATACGCTCTCGAAAGCGTCTTTGACAGCCGTTTCTTGACTCTTGTCGTCATCGCTGGGTCGCGTGCGCAGGAGTCGATCCACCGTCAACTTGGCCAGCTCCATATATTCGGGTATAATCTGACATTTCTTGGCGACTTCCAAACATAACTCCTTGAAATTCGACACCTCGTTCTCCGATAATGATTTTGGATCTAGAATAAAATTAATAAATTTAGAATTTTGGCCTAAATAAAAATGTTTAGTTTTAAAACAGCTATGTGAGTAGGCAGCAACATTGTCGCTAGAAAATAAAGTAATTCAATATGATCAAACTCACTCAGATTTAGGCATTTAAATAGAAAGCTAGCCTAGCAAGTTGTGCATGGCTACTCCCACAATGTGATTCTTTTGGACTACTTCTTTTTCTTTTTTTTTTATATCGCCATACTTACACACAAACCGTATGAAAAATGAAAAATATTTATTCAGCACAGCACAAAAAAAAGGAACAGCACAGACAAAATTAGAAGAGATAGACATGTAGATAGTAGGTATACAACGACCAACATTACTTTCAGTGTGATCTGTGCCGAAAAGCATTTGGCTCAGCGTGTGCTGGAGAGGAACGGAGTCTCCTCCAGCGCTGATTTTCAGCCAAAGCCTCCTCATACTCCGGTTAACAATATTAGCTGGCTACCCAAAAAACTAAACAAAACAATAAAGCAACCAGCAATGGTCGAAAACTAAGCAACGCATATATTATGCAATGTACTGGGGTCAATCCCAGCTACACCCAGATGAGGGTAAATTACGAAAATGCCGTTCCCGAAATTTCTGTCGGGAATCGAACCCGCAAGCACCATATGCAGTGAGCCGAGCGGCCTACACCCGAGCCACTGCGCTAAGCAGTCGCAGGCAAACAAGCGTGCGGCCCGCCTGATGTTAAGCAGTTATCGTAGCCTATAGATGCTAGCAAATAATCTCACCTTTGTTCTCAATAGACGCCAGCGCGTTCTTCAAGTCGGTAAGCAAATGTTCTATCCTGGGGAAGACCTCGTTGAACACCGCTATCCAATGTTTGAGCAAACATTGGAGCACATCCGACAGCGTCCAAGGCGGCGCTTTGAACAACACACGTTGCCATAAATTGTTGTATTTCGCCCGCATTTCGTTCTGAAATAAATTATACGAAAAAATGCATAAAATAAAAATAAATAATTTAAAAAATTAAAAACACGACTGCCCTGCCAAAAAACGAACTAAAAAGTATAAAACAAGTGCAGTGTCATTGCAGTCGGGGGACCGTTCTGTGGAACATATTTAATCTAAGAGGGCCCCCGACTGCAATGACACTGCACTTGTTTTATACTTTTTAGTTCGTTTTTTGGCAGGGCAGTCGTGTTTTTAATTTTTTAAATTATTTATTTTTATTTTATGCATTTTAGTGACAGCAGCCAAAAATGATATATTTGTTTTTCATGTACACCCTACCTATGTTAAATTATGCCTATAAATTCTACAGTTTTGGACTGTGCTCATCAAGGCCTTCAATTTGATACCCATATTGTAATAATGGAAGAAAAAATTTTTTTTTTCACATATTAAAGTTGAGCCATAATGCCGCCATATTGATTTTTTTCAAAAATAATATACCCAGTGTTACCCGGAATGATGTAAGGATTCTAACGATACCCCATACATCGAAATCCGTTCAGGCATTTATAAGTTATGGTGGAATAAAGAATCTCACATACAAACATACAAACATACAAACATACATACATACATGAACCCTAAACACATATACACTCTTTTTTTTTTTTGGGCAGTCGTGTAATAAAATATAGTAAACAAGCTTTTCTGTATGCGTTTTATTCACAATCTACAATTTGGAGATGAAATAACGGGTGTAATGGACAGCCCTCCACATACTGATGGGATGACTTCAGTATGTCATACTAAGATGATCGGTACATGAAATTAGTTCAGGAACTTTATGGTACCCCAATAAACTCGGTTTGTTTTATTAGCTTATACGCAATGTATCGTTACAGTGGCAAAACGCACGCAGCCAACGACCGCCCTCCCCGCCACAGGGTCAATGCTTGCCGTCGAACGCGCTCGTACCACGTCATTCACGCGTTGTTCTTAAGAGGAGTTCAACATCCATTGCTGGTTTTTTATTTTAGCTGTTTTATTTACGGAAATGGAATGCTGCGTACCGATAATGTAATTGTAGATTGAAATAAAGGAATTGTAACTGAAAAAAATATATCTAAAAAAACAATTTTCCGAAGACAATTTCTAGTGGAATATGATTCAAAATAAGGTCCTGAATTCACCCTGTCAGTATGTGGAGGGCTGTCACTTACACCCTGTATAAGTTATTAATAGTACATTACTGCCGCGGTCTCCAATGAGTGTGTTGTTGACCGCGTTGTTGATGGCCGAAAGCGCGGCGCAGCGCAGCTCCAGTCCTCCACAGCGCGGACAGCATGGCAACCCTTGATGGACAAGCTAAAATAGAGGCCGAGACCAAAGGTCGAGGCCTTTATAGCGCGGCCAGCAAGGGTAGCTATGATGACCAAGCTTGAAGGCCGTGAGCGTAGCGAAGCTTAGCTTGAGGCCATTATAGCGTGGTCAGCAGTACACTCATTAGAGACCAAGGCTTGTATAGTGCTTTACTCAAAAATGCGACTATTAGTTTAAACTAGCTAAGTGGGTATAAAAATTAATACAATTATATTTATATTGTTCGAACTATATCTATAGTTGTGTATTTTCTCTGTTTACGTTTCCATGGCAACGGCACGACCAACTCGTTTTAAACCTTCAATCAGTTTTTTACGAACCATAAACATACCTGTTTGTTACGTCTCCATGGCAACGGTCAAATAACAAATATAATGACGATAATACCGGGTAATAATACATTGTATGACTAGTAGCTCTTGCAGTACGACAAATCCGATTTTGCTCGAAGAAGGTTTGTGAAATAATGACAACATTATAAACTTTTTTGAGTAAATTAGGATTAATGGAGCTAATAATAGGTTTTTTTTAAAATTAATATTATTAATGGATGGATTAGGAATTAATGGAGATTGCAGACCCCCTATGAGCTGCAGTAATTGGCTACAGCTTGGCTCTACCACCATAGAAGTACGTACTGGTTACCTCTAGTATATTGGCCAGCAGCTGGTAGATGGCGTCCTCGTGCCTCCGCGCGAGGTCCCTGAGGCCGGGGTCGGCGGGCTCGCGCGGCGGGTGCTCCAGCAGCGCCCGCAGCTCCGCCAGCCCCATGCTCTTGATCGAGTTGATCTGCGCCTTGCTGCATAGGTTCTTGTCGTTTGATAGCAGTATCTGTATTAAAGTGTTATTAGTAACCGGCGATGGCAGTCAAAATAAATTCTAATGTGTATGTGCGAAACTTAAGGTTTGCCAAAGAGCAATGGAGCGCAGCATTCTGGATGTAAAACGCACTGATCGGGTGCGTTCTATGACCCGTATCGCGAATGTAGGAGCGAAAACAGCTACACTTAAGTGGACCTAGGAAATGTGGACTAAAGCGACCACCGGGTGGGTCCCAGATAACGAAGTCGTCGCCGAGGTAGACCCAAGAAACGGTGGCGCGATGACCTCGACTCTCATCTATAGTTCGCGACAGGTCGAGATGACATTCGGGTTATGAGCTCTTTGCAGAATAAAATCCGAATCAAAAGTCCCGATAAACGATTAAAATCACCCACAAAATTATTAAATTAAATTATTTTGTTGCGTTGCTGGTCCTGGTAATTTCAGAAAATTTTGATTCGGATTTTATTCTGCAAGAAGCTCATAACCCGAATGTCATCTCGACCTGTCGCCTACTATAGATTGCTGGATGTTTGGAACATTTTGGTGGTTATAACACTTGGCACACTCATGGAATTCCAACCCACTTCACCACTGGTGGAAAATTCGGTGCTATTTGAACATCAATGGTGAAGTGGACCCATTGGACTAAGGTCTGACTAACACATCAAAGCTTGCCACTCATTTTCAAAGTGATCGCAATTAGTGGAAACTTCTAAGAAGACATTCAGCGTGTTGATAGGAGATGGAGCAGTTCTCACCACAGACTTCCCCCTCTCGGCCTGCTGCAAGCAGCAGTTGAGGATCTCGTCATCGGCCGACTCGCACGGGTAGATGTGGGAGGTGGCGTCGCGCAGCAGCTGCCCTGCACCATCAAATTAATATTTATACACTCATCACTTATGTTCCTAGAAATGCTTTATATAACCACTGTAAACTGGCTAAAATCTCTATAAATTAGCTAAAATCTCTATTAATACGGGTTTAACTGTTTTGTAATAACACTGAAAATATTCTTAAAAAGCATCTAATAATATGAGAAATTGTTACATCTCTATATATAAAAATGAATCCTATTTCCCGTTGTCATGACTTGACGCGAGAACGGCTGGACCAATTAAGAAGATTTTTTTTTTAGAATATTCCGTGAAGTTCAACGAAGGTTCATACAATTAAAAAAAATGAAAAAATTGCCTGGAAAACGCTAAAGACACCCATTTTATGTAAAAATTATGATTCAAATTACTGTCAATAGATGGCGTAACGAACGCCGGTGTCAAATGGCGACTACAAATTCGTGCAAATTCTTCTTTTTCTAAATATAATAATTATAATTTAGCCCTTTTCACGTCCCACTCCTGGGCACGGGCCTCCCCTCAATGCGAGGGGGATTCAGGCCATAATCCACCACGCTGGCCCAGTGCGGGTTGGTGAATTCACATGTCTAATTGTTCATTATAAATAATCAGACAGAATTTTTTATTTTTATCGGAAAAGGGAAAGAACGGACGACGAACGGGGGAACGGGGGGTTTAGTTCTTTTTCAGCTAATAAGTTAATACAACATTTATTAACTCTGAAGCGGTACGAAGTTCGCGGGGTCAGCTTTTTCTAATTGTTTATTTTAAATCATCAGACTGGGGTTACAGCATTTTTAATATTTGACGGGAAAGGGTAAGAACGGACGACGAATGGGGGAACGGGTGGGTTTAGGGTGGGTTTAGTTCTTATTCGGCTAATAAGTTAAAACAACATTTATTAATTCTGAGGCGGTACGAAGTTCGCGGGGTCAGCTAGTTGGATATATTTTCAGTCAGATTATTATGTGCACAACCGTCTTATAAAAAAAAAACTAAATACAAAGATATGTATATCACTTGCCTTAACAGTATGTTCTAGTAAACGAAGTCCGTGGACAAAGTACGACTCAGTGGTACGCGGGAAATAATGTTGCAAATAAGTCAGTACTGCCAATAAATATAATATCATCTTCTGTGGGGCTAGCACACACACCAAGACAAGACTTTTGTCACGCATTATGTCGCACCAAGTCGCACTCTCTCTCTTTCTTAATGCATAGGAGAGAATGATACAAAATCGATTTATCTCGCGTTTGTCTTGTCACGGTCGGCTGTGCTACTAGTGCTGATGAATAATACGCATCAATCGCATCATTTTTTTTTATTAATATTTTAATTGATTATTTTGTTGGTGTTGTTAAAAACAGAAACAGTGTTGTTAAACAGGCTTGTCGCAATAAATATTTTCTTTCTTTCTTATATTTCTCATTTGATTGTCGAATTACGAATGCCAAGAATTACAATTTAAAATTAATAATTCACAAAGATAATATTGAAGACCAGTGGTTTGAATGGTAAGGCTCGTATTAATAAATGCATCTCAAAGTTGAGATCGATCTTTTTTTTTTTTTATTTTTTATGTTTTGGAGATGGATCATCTGTCAAAAACAGCGACTTAAGATCGATCTCAACTTTGAGATGCATTTATTAATACGGGCCTAAGAGAGTCGACGTCGAACTGACCTCTGAGACGTGTGTTCTCTGGCAGCGACTTGTATAAGTAGTCCATGGCGGCGCGCGCGCGCTTCCACACCGCGCCGCTGCAGTTGTGGATGTCCTTCAGCCGGTCCAGCTCGTTCACCACGCGCCACGGGACCAGCACTATCGGCTGCTCCGCGTAACCTTAACAACAATCACACTTCCTCTTATCGTATGGTTCCCTGGTACCTGCACCTATACCACCACATCTTATAGCAGTATTATTTTAACCTTACAGCGACTTAACTGACTTGACTTTAGTGACTGACGGGCCCGTTAGCGTGGTTGGCGCGGAGGCGACTTTCACGCTGCAGGTCGTAGGTTCGATTCCTACCCGTGACATGCATTTGTGTGAATGAACATGTCTGTATGTCCGGAGTCTGGGTGTATATGTATATTAAGTATGTATTTACAAATAAAAAAGTAGTATATGTAGTAATATCAGTTATCTGGTTTCCATAGTACAAGCTCTGCTTAGTTTGGGATCAGGTAGCCGTGTGTAAAAAATGTCCCCGGATATTATTATTATTATTACTTTAACATCCTTAACTAATTTGACGTCCCTTATTAAGGGCCATTACAAAAAGTCGCTGTAAGGTTTAAATAATACTTGAGCGGCTTGAACAACTCTAGACATCAGAGGGCCTACTCTTTTACAAACGAAAACTAAATTTCGGACGAAATTCGCGTATTTCCTACTACGTTTCTCATTGATTCCGACATTTCTTAAAAACGAAAATTGTTTGACGTCTTCGTCGTCGTCAAATCTAAACGTCAAACAATTTTCGTTCGTAAGAAATGTCGGAATCAATGAGAAACGTAGTAGGAAATACGCGAAAATCCGAAATTTCGTTTTCGTTTGTAAAAGAGTAGGCCCTCAGGTTGACCGCTAACCATATGATAAGATAAGAAAGAAGAAATCAATGTTTTTCTTATCGTATGGTTCCCTGGTACCTGGTGTCAGAGTTGTTCAAGCCACCCCAAGGCCTCTGACAAGGCTTAACGACTGCTGCCTAGATGACAACAACCGGGAACGAAATTTTACGTCAAAGTCAAAGTCAAAGCGTTTATTTTGTTTAGGCCTACAGGGGCACTTACAAATTGTCATTTTACATTTTTTCCTTAAATTCTACTGCCGGATCGGAAACGCGACCTCGACTGAGAAGATCCGGCAAGAAACTCAGCGGGCTTGTCTTTTTTACATTGTTTTTTTTTTATCGCCATTTAAGTATTTTAATACAATGTAATTTGGTAAATAGCTCCAGTGTGCTGCCTTCCGAAATAAGCAAGGCAAGACACGCTACACTTTAACATGACACTGTTATTAACAAAGTGAATTTGAGCGATCAGTCCCAAGCTGATTTATCTTCCAAGTAATCCGAGATTTTGTAATAGGCCTTTTGACAGAGTTTAGTTTTAACTATAGTTTTAAACTTATTAACAGGCAAATCTCGGATTTCTTTAGGAAGTTTGTTGTAGAAGCGTATGCATTGTCCTACAAAGGAATTACTTATTCTGTGGAGACGAGTTACATGTACGGATAGCGTGTGTTTATTCCGTGTGTTTATCGAATGAGCATCGCTCCTTTTTTCAAAGTTGTTGTCATTTTTCTTAACATAAATTAGGTTTTCATAGATAAATTGTGACACCACGGTTAGAATATTTATTTCTTTAAATTTTTCTCTGAGGGAGACTCTAGGAGCTAGGTTGTAAATAGCTCTTATAGCTCTTTTCTGCAGTACAAATATAGAATTTAAATCTGCAGAGCACCCCCAAAGCAGTATGCCATACGACATTATGCTATGGAAGTAACTAAAATAAACAATTCTAGCCATGTCTACATCAATTAAGTGCCTAATTTTTTTAACAGCATATGCCGCAGAACTCAATTTACTTGATAATTTTTTAATGTGAGGACCCCATTGCAATTTTGAATCTATGGTACGTGCCCTCCGAAGCATGGAAACGCTCAGTTCAAATGCCACTAAATGGTCACCCATCTCTGACTGACCTTGCCAAGCGTTGCTTAACCTCCGATCAGTGATTTCAGCTGGCTATAAGCGCCACAAAAAAATTTTGTGCAGTGGTAAGTTATGCTCTGAAATAACAGACTACTTTTCATACTCGAAGCCTATGCGAGTGAGACTGCAGGAAAATGCTAGCTTTAACAAAAAAAGAAGTTGTTTGTTTACCTTTTATATTGGAATTGAGGACATTCTTGATGATGTCCAGTTCGTGTATAAATATATTCGTGTCCACAACGAGGACCACTTTGCTACCTATATTGTCCTTTGTATTCATCGATGGTGGGGTGATCTGTTTTATCTAGAAAAACAGGTATTTTACATATACTATATTATTAACATATACTATATACTATAATTAATACACGAGATTTGTTTAAGCCCGCCACATACATACGGAATTCCGTTTCGAAATATCGAATCGGGGTTTCCGAACGCGATACGTACATATACATACATTTGGATGGATTTACTGCGTTCGAAATCTCCGATTCGATATTTCGAAACGGAATTCCGTACGAAAAATTCTGTATGTATGTGGCGGACTTTAATCAGAGTGTTTTGCAACATTCAGGGGCCATTAAAAAATAATATCGCCAGACATACACACCAACTGTATGGTCCCAAACTAAGCAATCCTACTATGGCTTCCATACAATGAACTGGGGGCAATCCCAGTGACACCCAGATCCACCCAATGTAGTGAGTCGAGTGGCCTACACTTGAACTACTGCACCAAGGTCGATCTTATTAATAAATGTCTCTGGTTGACCTTTTCACACTATAGGCATATTTTTATTAGCCCATTAACTGCCCCACTGCTGCTCAAAGGCATACCATTTTATTTTCAAAAGTATTTAAAAAAAATTACTTCGCAAAAACGGAACGTCGAACTTCGTTTCTGGTGAAACATGGGCTTTGAGTTGGTTAGTACCACCACAATATGGTGGTGTATGGCCACTCAAGCCTCTGACTACCCCAGAATGGGGATAATAAAAGTCATGACGTATATGTTATGTTACTTCGCAAAACAAAAAACAATCCAATAAACAAACCTCCTTACAATCCACATCCATAGCTTCACTGGAACATTTAACTTCACTAATCGTTAAAAAATCTTCCGCGGTCTCCATTGCATCACTATTTAAACTCTTTCTCAAAGCATTCAGCCTCTCGTTCGCTGACGTATAAGTATTTACGTTGTTATCTTTACTAGCCACCTTTGTCAGCTTGGAATTTATTGCACAGACCAACTTGCTGGCTTCCGAGAACTGCGGCGGAGTGGCCGGGTGCTTCATGAAGGGATACTCGGACGTCTGATTGCATATCCCCTGCTCTATATCTGCAAATGTGTCTTTTGGTCTCTTTTTATCACAGTACTCCTCAGGTAACTGGGCTTTCATGGATGATATAATCTTATTCGCAGTAAAGAACTGAGATGGAGATGGAATGGATTGTAAACTGTCATTGCTCGGTGATTGATTCGTGTTTGACTTTGATTCGTTCAAGTTTGGACTTTTCAATTCAGTTTTGGACGATTTTGTGTCTGTTTGTGTAGCTTTTGGTGTGATTTTCTGTTTTTTGTTTGGTGATTGGTCTGTGTCTTGTGTTTCGGCTGATAACCGTGCTCGGAACTGTGAGAGTCTGAAGTTGGCAGAATTCCGTGTGTGGTTGGGTTTTTCTGGAGTATTCTTTTTGCTGCTTCCACATTTGGAAGGAGAGGGTTTAGGTGGGGTTTCCTTTTTGGTTGTTTTCTGTTTATGTGGTGTTGGGGCTTCTGAAAATAAATTTTGGTATTACAGTCGCCTGTAGGCCCAGTAGTACATATTCTCCTTTCAACCTGACACCTAGATGATGCCAGCCAGGAATATTACCAAGCTCTAAATCTAAAGTGAGAAAGTTAAATATGCTATAAATAAATAGTTGTAAAAGAAACATTAAAAATTAAGCTCTAAATCTAAAGTGTGAAAGTTAAGTATGCTATAAATAAATATAAATAAATAGTTGTAAAAGAAACATTAGAAATTAAGTTAAACTAACAATGTTAGTCCTGACAGTAACAGAAAAATATATTCTCATAACACTGCTTTACATATAATTTTAAAAACTCATTGTTAACCAAATGTAACATGAATTTATTGAATTCATAGTACAGAGCTACGACGCACAACTAAAAATGCATGACCTATGAGTATCTATGCAAATCTCATAATCAAGGTTCAAAGACTAATACCACCTACCATTTTTAGCTTTCTTGTGTGATGAGCCTTGCTCCTCATGACCGTCACTCTTTCTCTTCAAACACTTCTTCTGTACCTCTTCTTTCTTCTTCTCTTTCTTTTCTCTAAACTCTTTTTCATTCTTACCATTGTTTTTCTTATCCGATTTCTCGTTAGCCTTGAAATACAAAGATTATCATTTCTACCTGCACATAACATGATAATAAAGAAGCTTCGTAAATTATAATACCCTAAAATTGCATTATAAACCAGTTTTCAACCAATGATTAGAGAACATTATCAAAAAAATTACGAAATTCACCTGGGGTTGTGTCCATGAAGACCTTCCAGTTTTCCTATTGAAATAATACTTCCTACCCGGATTAGACTTGGACGTGCAGAGTTCCCAGCCATCAGGCAATTTCCCTGCATCATTTTGATCAGAATTCATCACGAATTACTGTGAAATATTCAAATAAATACCATTTACACATCACAAAATGTAGGTATTTATTTGACAAATCAATTTGTGTTTTTCTCTATGATGTTGCTTGAAGTCGTAACAATATGTGGGTTTTACGAAAAATTACCTTATTTCCACGTCATAGAATCCAATTTGCCCTATTGCATAATATATCTGATTAACCATAGAGAACATTGTTTGTTTTTTTTTTCTCCTCCCAAATACTCCCAATTTGGAATTTGTTAATACAATTTTGTTAAAAATTCTAGCATCAAATCACCACGTATTATGTGTAAATAAAAACCCACGAAGTACACATTCATGCCGATCACGTACAGGATAGGATTTAGAAGAATTTAGACGTCAATAACGAAAACTACTCCTAACAACTTAGATCCATGTTACTAAAAAATATAATACTATATTAGTAGGATAGTACGCAAGACTCTCAGCATTAACTTGGTTGGAGCCAAGCTATATGGTCTAAGTTGGAGCCCAAGGAATTTTAAGTTCATGTTGGAGCCTTATAGTACGTTTTTTTATACTTGTCCTATTTGGTAAGCAAAGATGGCGTCCAGCGGGGCGATTGCGTAACTTTTAGCCAATGTTTCAATTGGTTTCGTATATAATTGACACAGGATGAACGAAACCAATTGAAACATTGACAAAAAAGTTACGCAATCGCCCCGCTGGACGCCATCTTTGCCTACCAAATAGGACAAGTATAAAAAACGTACTACAGGTTGGAGCTCGTTGGTGATTTTGGCATAATATTTTAGTGATGAAAAAAACACACCAACGAAATTATAAGTTATGTCTATGACACACACCTATAATGACAGCAGCCAAGACATCTGTCACATATCGGACTGTCATCTGTGACAGCTCCATCAGCCGTCAGCTAGGGATGGGCTTATAGTTTGATGGGAATGTTAAAAAAAAATAACACTGCTAAATGCTAATAAATAAAATAATAATAGTTAAAATTAATAGCTATTTTTAGCAACTGCTAAATTTAAACACATACAGATTGTTAACATTATTATTTCATTCCAATTTTTTTCACGGTATCGTTAACGGTAAAAAAGTTCCATATTTCACTTTTCTTTTGTCGTTAAATCCGTACTTTTTGTAATACACAAACAATTGAATTTTCACTCACAGCAGTCATTCCTTAGAAAACGTAACACGTGACGTAAATGTAGGTACTTGTGACTGCTATACTTAACACCTATCTTACTTAGGATTTTATGAAATAAATTGAGCAGTGTTAATTTAACAGCTTATTAAATTTAGACCCATCCCTACCGTCAGCGCCAAACGAAACAGCTGATATAACCAAAAAGAAAACAATTTCTTGTAAATTTAAATCACAAGCCCAAAATAAAACATGGAGAAAATAATAAAATTTGGTAAAACGATACGAAATAATTGGAAGAAATCCGTCGTAGGTGCAATCGCCCTTTACTACGGCGCAGCTACTGTGAAAGAAAAATATGAGTAAGTGTAATTTTAGAAATATTTATTTCAAACACAATAATTAATAAAAGTAATCTGGATTATTATACTTCTCATGTTGAAGGTTGGCTCAACTGCTATTAATGAAAACTGTGGACTTAAGTAGGAATCTCCCTAGTAACTTACATATATCTTTTTCAATATTTCTTGGTAAAATAATGTATAGAGTAGTAAAAATAAAAAATCCTACTGTCCATGGAATAGAAATACTCACATTCACAAGCGACCTGCAACAAGCGTGAGTTTCATGGTCCGTCTCATAGGAGACCATTATCCCACTAATATTATAAATGTGAAAGTTTAGATGGATGGATGGATGTATGGATGTTTGTTACTCAGTCACGCCAGAACGGCTGAACGGATCTGGATGAAATTTGGCACAGAGATCGATTATAGTCTGGAATAGCACATTTACAAAAAAGTAGCCTTTTTTTGTAAATTATGCGCTGTCGAAGTCCCAGGCAGAAGCTAGTTCATACATATATCCAAAAGGTAATTCATTGTCTTAACCAACAGAATCAACATACTAATGAGAGCAGCATGCAAGGAAGCTCTGTTATATGGGGACTCGTTAATCCCCATGGAACGTAATCCAACCCTCGTTACTGTCATACTTAACCCTGTTGCCAACAAGAGGAAGGCCAAATCAGACTTCGAGAAGTATTGTGAACCACTTCTGCATTTAGCCGGTTTACAAGTGGACGTTATACAGACAGCTTCAGAGGGCAACGCTAAAGAGATTGTGGAGACCTTGAAGGGAACAGAGGCTATTATTGTGGCAGGCGGAGACGGGACTTTGTCTGAGACTATTACAGGTAAACATGATGATACAATATGAAATATGTTAGAAAATTTTGAGTTTCAGCATTCAGAATCTCTTTTCAGAATTCACAACAACTTGTATGATAATGAGGTTTTAAATTCAAATGGCAACATTTTACTATCATGTACTTACAGAGACACATAATTTAACTAGTCATAACCTGACAATTTTGTTTCATCTCTTCCAGGTCTATTGCGAAGAAGTGATGAGGCCAATCGTTTCCCTCTTGGAATCCTTCCCCTCGGAGCTACGAACACCATCGGAAACCTTCTCTTTCCCGGTGGTAAAGGCGTCGAAAAAGTGAAGCAACTGATTGACGCTTCAATGGCTATAATTAAAGGGAACACAGTCTGGAAAGACGCCATGAAAATCGAACCAATTGCAAATGAGGAAGAAAATCCTAATAAACCTATTTATGCCATGTCTTCAATAGAATGGGGCGCATTTCGTGATGTCTATGCAAAGAAGGACAAGTATTGGATGTATGGTTCACTACGAGAATATGCTGCGTATATTTTCAATGGCTACAGACAGTCTTTAACTTGGAATTGCAGTGGTATGATCAAATACACACCCCCTTGTGCAGGTTGCGGCAATTGTTTAAAAAAGCGGCCAGAAGTTAAACGAAAATGGGCATTCTTCGTCCCTAACGCTCCAGTGGTTGCTGAAATGGATCCCTCCAGTATACAGAACCCTGAGTGCATGACGACAAAAGAACTGTGCTTTAAAACTTGCGACTTCAGAATTAGGTCATCTAATGTACAGAATGATCGAGATATTCCAGCTTTAAGTATAACTATTGGTAAGAATGCTTATACGTACGCCGAGTTCGTATCTGAAGGTTGGAATCGCGTGAAGAACGACAGCTTTCCTGTACCTATAAAGGCGAGGACAGTTGAATTGTTGCCGAAAGAATCTGAAAAAGAGGCCACTCTAGAGATAGATCATGAAGAGTTTGAAGTTAAGCCTGTTAAAATAACGCTACTTCCCAAAGTAGTGAAATTGTTTTGTTCACCACAAATAAATAGTTTCTAATTTTTTCGAAGTTTTTCACTATAAATTATTAAATAGTAAACTGGAAACAGCAAATGAATATAAAATATGAATTTTATTTGAATATTTTTTCACAATATGTTTTGTCGGGTATATTCCCACACAAAGATGGCGGCTGTAACATGAACGTTTAACGATCTGACGTAGCCTTGCTGCGGGATTTCCACGCAGTGGTCCATCATCGGTAATAAGTCACATGGTATGCCCTCTTTTTCATGTCTGAAAGTAAAATGAGATAACTTTTATTAAGAAACCACATAATTATAACAGTGGACCCAGAGCAGAGCCTTGTGGCACCCACACCAAAGTCATGCAAGACAATACCGTTTCATATAAAAGGTTTCGATATTTAAATCTATTGTTTATTAATTAAATAATTTAAAATAATCTAATCTTTTTCCATACATGCCAATAGACATTCACATTAATCGTGATCACGTCTATCGAATGCCATTCAAAAATCTAAATATGAAATTCAAACTATAAAATAATGATGCAGTCATAAAATTATGGAAGACACGAACGGTACGTAAATTCTTATTCTAGCATTAAGTCTTATTGCAAATAATTATATATTTTCATTCATATCTTACCCCAGCAGTAATAAGGTCTTTTTTGGGAATTTAAAAGTTTGCAATTTACAGCTGGTGGAGGTTTGTTCCGCGGCAACTACTGCATACCCTTCTGCTTTCTTTTTAATCAGGTACTCTTTGAGGGGTCGGCCTGGTCGGACTTCCTCCACGTTAATCCACCTTTCAGCCGATACACTGTAAATTATAAAATACTAAATAGGTAATAATCAAAAGATCTCTCATCGATGGGCCTGCCTGCTTGGTCAGATGATGCGTCGTGAGCACCTATTTTCAAGCCATAGACGTCTTCAAAGCTTAAAATTATATTGACTAGTTACCTGAGCCCTTGGAACTGCCTATCCTGTAAATGTCGTAGACTGTCAACGACGTAAGTATTGACACCGAACACTTCGCTGGTTCTCGCCATGCCGCCTAGATTCGGCAGTTTGTCTATCAGTGTTGCTACGACTATAAGTTCACTCGAACTTTGTTTCTGTAAATGAAAGAAAGCGGAACTCAATTCTACATAAGTAGTTCAATTTTAATAGACTGAAGATAAGCTATTATAACTTTTATATTTGGCAGCCATAACAGCAGTCGATGACGTTAAAATTTTACACTTTAAAAGGACCATTTACAACTCTTAACAGCTGCAACTGCAGTTGACAATGTTGTATTTTCTTTACCTTCTTTTCAATATTATAAACATTGATGTCACTCATATTCTTCCAAGGTATATATTTCTTTTGTATAGTTCCTGACATTTCCATATCTTCAAGCATTTTATTATGTATGCCTTTATTCATTTCAATGTTTCCAAACTTTTCATCTACTTTACAATATTGTATCCATTCCTTTTTAAAATCATCCGCATCTTGTTCATTTCTTAAATTATCACCCATGTCCGTTATATTATATTTCATAGAATTTATATTTACTTCTTCACTATAACTGTCTCCGCAGTATCTCGGTAATACATAGTAAATAAAATAGGGGCTCAAATTCCGGATTATATCAAATTCGTGAGCAAAATAATCATTTTTCAGTTTAACAAAATTATTATCGTTTACATTTTCCGTAAACGTTCTTTCAATGACCTTAATAGTGTACTCATATTTGGGTGTAGGTGGGGCCATATTATATAGTTTGGTTGCAAAGTATTGCGAGTGTAGTCTGACATTAAATAGTTGTCCCATCGTATGAGATAATAGGAAATCCATAACGAATTCATATTCATCATTTGTGTAAGTGGTATTCGTTATCTTATGTTTCAATAACCAGTATATTATGACGAACTGTGATGTCAATGGGACATTCTTTGACCTCAAAGTCTGGAGCATTCTGTCACTTAGAACAAATTTCTGCAAAGTACAATGTATAAAATGAAAATGATTAATTAGAAATTTAGAATTAGAATGGTGAATTAAAATCGATAAGTACAGTAAAATCTAGTCAAGAAATATCCCGGTGATGTCCTGCCTTTTTACTTAGACTGAGGGATAAGGTATAGCAATAGAACATCTAGAAATTATTTAATGAACTGACAAAAACTCACCTGTATATAGAAATTCAAAGAAATAAACCACTCAAAACAAATTTTGACGCTAGGCTGATGCGGCAATTTTACTAACATACCGATACTCCAATTAAAGGTTTCATCCAAACGACTTCTAGACTTTATCAACAGAATCAAAAGATGTTGTAACGCGATTAGAAGTACTTTGTGAAGGTGAGAGTTCCCGTGATACCTCTGCTTGTTCTTAAATGTTTCATTGATTCTGTTTGTAAAGAATGATGTAATAACTTGTAGAGTTTCAGCCTCATCAATCTTGGTTAAGGCTGCGACTGCCAAGTTCTGAATTTCGAAATTGAAATGGATATCAATGCTGCAAATATGGAACACGTTATATCGCTTATAATTAAATACAAGATCAGATATAGTAACTTGCGAAAGGAAAACTTACTCCCTTTCATTAACTCCAAATTTAGGATCCTGCAGTATTTCTAAAGTGATATTATCTGCAATTCTGAAACCAGAAAATAAATCATAGTATTCAATAATGTGGAACAGGCTAACATTAGATGATGTATAAATAATATTTATCCATTTTACCTTTGATCCCTTCTGGGTACAGGACAATACAGCAGAATTTCACTCAGTACATAAACTAACTGACCACAATTCTTCAAATTTTTACTACGAAGAATCGTTACTAAATAGTACAAGGGATAATTTTTCACTGGTCCATATTCTATTATCCTATTACAATACAGCATCACTATGTTATTAAACATAGATTTCTCTAGAATTGCATCTTGAGTTATAAGATTTATAAATTCTTGGATGCATGGCGTGTATTGGTTGTTAGATTTCAATTCTTCGATTTCATGCCATGTTCTGTTTATAAATTGTACCATATCAAATTTAAGAGTTTCATTTAATAAACACTGGACAGTTTGGTTAACAATTTGTAGTATCAATCGGAGACATCCATAGCCACCACATTCTAAAACATTTTCCACAAAATCTACCACTTCTTTAATATCATGCTCTATTTTACCATTATTTCCCTTGATTAGCATATACAAAATTCCACAAGCTGTTTCATATAAAACATTCTTCAGTCTACCAACACTCTGATTTTGGGAATCTCCGAATTTCAAATTATCTATAATTTTTAAAAATCTTTTCACATCAAGCATTTCATGCTTGTAACTTTCAACCAAAATTTTATTTTTCATAATAGCTTTTATAACAATAGCACTGAGAACACTTTTATCTAAATTATTAGAGTCATTTAATAACAAAACACATGTTTTGTAAAGTTGAAGCAGTATGTCCTTTAGATCATCTCCATAGACATCAAAATCTTCAGCCAATGCTTTTATTTCTTCAATGGTCAGACTTGTATCATTTGACAATAGGCTTTGTATGTATAGAATTACAGTCTTATTCTCTCTAGTGATCAATTCATAAAGAGTCTCCTTTACTCTGTTTTCTTTACCAGATGTTTTAATTAATAGATGTATTAGAAAAGTTGCTTCATCAAGACATTCTTTTTTATCTGAATATTGTCTGTTAACAACATTTTGTACAATTTTGATCTTTTCATTTACTATATCAATAAGTTTATAAAGATCTTCTTCATGAACAGAAAGATATATTAGAAGATAAGCTATAGCTTTATAACTTTTAGTCATAGTATTATAAAATGCTTGTTTTTCTTCATTATCTAAAGAAAGTCCTTTTATTAAGAAATGAATATTATCAATTCCCTGTCTTTGTAAATCCTCTATTGAAAGAATATTTGTTACATCCACCCAATGAAGTTTATGACAACAGTTCATTATAAAATGTATTATATTTGTATGAACTGCCTTTCTTATAGCAACATTATTACATGAAACTTTCAATATATCAATTACTTTATGACTGAATGGATAATTTTGTTTCAGTTTAGCTAACACATCTGTTAAATGATATAATGGAACTGGAGACCATTTTATAATAGGAATAGCTTCAACAATCATTGCCAAAGATTCATCATCTTTGAGTGAGTTACTAATGTTTTCTTTAAGTCCTTCATAATCCGGCTTTTGATCATAAATATTTATATCATTGAGGGCTGTCAGCACAGTCACAGCATCTCTTTCATTTCGAATAGCATTTCTAAGCCTGTATTCAACACATTTCAATCTGATTTGAGTGTTGTCATGTCTCAACCCTATATTGTAAGCACAATTCAGCCAGCTTTCCCCAATTTTTATGCTTTCAAATAATTTCAAAGATGGCAACACAATATTAGACTGTTTCTCTTCTAAGCTATCGAGAAGTATAAAGAAATTATCCCACATGGTTTTCAGTGATTTCATATGATTGACTTCCCAAACAAATATAGTTTTAGTCTCAGATTGTGTGTTTATATTTTTTTTCAATGCCATAACATAGTCTATAGCTTTCTTTGATAGGTAAACTGATACTTTTCTTACAGCAGAATCATTCGATTCTAGGCCAAACAGGATGATATTCCAAAAGTCATATTGAAAGATAATTTCTGATACATATTTAGTTTCCCTTCTCGTATCTGGAGCTGGTAGATAGTAGTCCGATAAATTGGTCAGTACTGTCAAACCATTTATTAGCTTTTCATTTTTGAACTCTTTTATGTGAGTCCAAATTCTATCTATTATGTTATATCCCATAACACCTTCAAATAATCTAGGTACAGTGTTAGTTAGGAAGTACTGTTTAAGTTTCTCGTCTCCAAAATCTATTATTTTCTCTAATGGTGTCTCTAAGAAGAGTAATGATACCTTTTCATTATTATTTATAGCAGCATCAATTATGCTATCACATACCTTAAGATTCATTAACGTTTCTAGATTTTCCGAATTACTGGGTAAGGTATCCGGCCGGCAATCAATATTCGATAAGAATTGCTGCAGTAAATGTTCAGATTTACTGACAATATTGGTTTTATTGAGGCCGAGAACTATATTGACTATTTTGCAGATTTTATCAACATTATCACTGTTTACCTCTCTCAATAACCTCACAGTGAAGTCAAATTCCTCGTCGTTACTACATTCTGTGTTTTCTTGCGTATTTATAAGGTTTTTATACAATAACAACTGTATAACATTGATCAAATGCTTGTTAGAAAAATTAGTTTTTACCATCAGGGATTTTAGACGCGTATCTATCATTTCTTCATCTAGATCTAGGAAATCAAGAAACGATAGTATTTCTTCTTGAGTTTCCATCGCGTAAAAATAATTTACAATAGTAAAATTATTACAGGATTCGCACTCGGGTTATCTTTTCCATTCGAAAAATAAGCCACGCCGCATGCGTTTTGAAGTTTTCTTGTTTTCGTGATGTTGCGCTCACATTAATGGATACGTGATAAAGCCATCTTTTTCTAATGCTATTAATTATTTCGGCTGGATCTGGAATGGATGGATGGAACACCTGTTCAATGTGACATGACATGTGACAATGACACTAATAGGGATGGGTCCAAATTTAATAAGCTGCTAAATTAGCAGTGCTAAATTTATTTAGTGTAAACACCTGTTAAATAATTTCTAAAATAGCTGTTAAATTAAGCAGTCACAAGTACTTATATTTACGTCAAAATTTCAATTGTTTGCGTTGTGTTGTTTACATAAAAAAAAACTCAAAAAGTACTCTAAAATGGATATTCAACGGTAAAAAATGTCAAATATGGAACATTTTTACGATAGCGATGCCGTAAAAAATATTGGAATAAATTAATTATGTTAACAATCTGCATGTTTTTAAATTTAGCAGTTGCTAAAAATTGCTGTTGATTTTAAATGTTAAATATTTTTAGCATTAGCAATTAGTAGTTTTTTTTACGTTTAAGCTCATCCCTAGACACTAATCGGGGGGTTACTGGTGAAAAAAATACAATAACATGGAAAAAAGTTTGTGTAAATTAAATTTTAATTTAATCAGCATATCCACACAGCATATGATATGCCCACATCAGCAAAGGAGTAGACAGCCATCTGTTCTATTTTTCGTCCCATTTATAATATGGGGGCGTATACGATTTTATTCATGAAAATTATTGATAATATGGACAGTGAATACAAACCCACATTTTTTTCGTTGGCAACATCAATATTATTTTTGTCCTTGCCAGTCCTTTTTCTTGTTGCCAAAAAAATCGCCAAAATCTTGGAAAAAATCCTCCATTGATTCCTCTGAATCTGTTTCAGTTAATTATTCTTGAATTATTGTGCTCAAATTAGCTGGAATTATTTTGCGTCGTCATTCCATTTAATTGATCGTTAGTTTCATTGTAGATTATAATTTCAACGTAAGCAGCAATGGATGGAGATAATAATTCTTCGAGCGATGACGAAATTCAGGATTCTCCTGTAAGCCCGAAATTAGGTGGAAAGAAACTAAAACTGAACGATGGGAGCTCACAGGACAGTTTCAAAGAGACAGGTATTGAGCCCGATGCTTTGCAGCAAAAAAAATATGACGTAAAATGTTCGAGTCCATTTTGATCCTTGTGTGTTTGTAGTGTCGTGCAGTAAAGATGAGAATGTGGACAGTGGGGTGTCGGCTGATAAGTCTGAGAGCACGAGCAGCGACGACCGGGTCGCGGGGACCTCCGAGGGCCCCTCAAACGAGGTGGTCAACGCCGCACCATCTGGCAGCAACGTTCGAGCGATTCTCCTGAACCTCAGACGCCCGAAACGTAATAGGAATTACAGGAAAAGGAAGACTCCGGACAGAGACACGGATAGCAACGCCTCCTCGAGGGATTCCGACGATTTATCGGCAGATGAAAACTCCCCAATGTCCAGGGGAAATGATAACAGCAATTCGGAAACTGAGAGCGATGACATGAGGACGTTGGATGATTTTGTCTCACCGGGATCTGATGACTCCCATAGTGGGTGAGTACCTAGCTGAGACATTACCTAGATTTTTGCAAAAGTAAAAGTTAAGTAGGAAGCATAGGTAAAACTAGGTGTTACTGCCTACTGCCACTAACTAGCCAATATTTTTTTTACCATTTAAAATAAGACTTGTATGAAAAAACTGCCATCTTTAAGACATTTTTGCTTATCATTACCTATTGATGGCATCTATTGAACACTACTCTTATTTTAGATGGCTAAAATATGCAGTGGCTATTTACTAACAGTGGTCAATCACAACTTTACCTATGCTGTTCCGATAATTAAATTCATCCTCTTATGTCTCTGGAAACTCTTAACCCAAACCCCTTCATATATCAATGACAATATCATGGCCATTCATTACTAGACAATAGCCATACAATTGCCCCTACAGTGGCGGTACTCTATGATGGCCGTTTTGACATGTAGGAGGGTGGTGATGATGAACCTTATAACGGAATAAGATTCATTTTCAAATTAACTTTTTGACATTCTTAAACTTTAAAATGGCCATTCTTATTCCATTATAATAAGGTCCATTTTCTCCACCCTCCCACACGTCAAAACGGCCATCATAGCATGCCGCCACTATAACTGTTATTAATTTTGTATAAGGGTTCGACATAAAATGTGTTAATATCCCACAGTTCAAGCAGTTCATCAGAAAGCAACGACAGCTATGACACAGAGAATGCAGTGGACCTGGGGTCGGTAGGAGACTCGGATGAGGATGGTGCCTTCTGGTCCCGATCCAATGATGACGAGGAAACCGAGGAGAACAAGGGCAAGCCACCCAGTGTGTTGCTGAAGACGAGGCCTAAACACAATTATTTCTTGCTCAGAGGTATAAGGTTGATATAAACATACAATTTGTCTCAACATAAATATCATTTCGTTTGAAACTTGTGCATGCATTAGCCGGCATGTTCCCATGTTTTTTTTCGAGCAGTTGACATATTGTTGTGTTCAATGTATTCCAAGATGCATAAATTCCATTGAAAACTAGTTTAAGAACCGACTCGATAAAAAGAGAAAAGCTAGAAGCGAACAACAGGATACAGGCACCTATCAGTTGAATCAACTGCCTCCCTGATAATAAATAATAATAATAACTTTAGTTACTGTAAAGACACTTCAATTTCCTTTATAGTTCTTGCAATACACGAAGGGGACCAAGGGGACTGGCCCTTGGTTGAGAAAATTGTGACAGTTTCCAGAAAGATCATTTAAAATATGAACAAATACAAGTGCAGTGATATACACGCATCAGCTCAACGCTGCTAGTGTATCAAATAAATAATAATAGTGTATGTGCGTGGCAGAGCTGTAAACACACACATTAACACATATACACATACGTCTTTACACAACCAAGGGCTGGTTGCCTTCGAGAATTGCAAGAACTATACTACATCTATATGGTACCTTCCCATGTTCCGCGGTATTGTGAACCGGACTGCCCAACGGTTTGGTGGATAGGCGCGCGACTAGTGATGGGATGTTCTCGAGAACATTCTCACCCTCGGAAACTTACTCGTGAGTATTTTCGAGAATTTATCTTATGAAGCATGTTAAACTTGGCATAAACCTCATTAAACATGCAAGTATGGTCGTTTTAATTGTTTTTAAGATTGAAAGTTAGGATAACATCACCCAAAATATAAGATTCTGAAAAATTCTCACGAGTAAGTTTCCGCGTAAGTTTCCGGGTGAGAATGTTAGCTCAATTAGCTTGCGGACGGACGGTGGCCTTGGTGCCGCGTGCTTAACCACTGTGGGAAGGCAGCATTACTCTGACCACAGAATCTATATTTAAATTATACTTATTCCATGTCCTATAGTTTAATAATCGTTTCAGAGATAATTAACCGTGAGATGGGTCTTACATTGCCGTGCGGTAAGAAGGGTAAAGCGGACATTGTGTTTGAAAAAAAGTTCTATGGATCGCTGCACGCGATGTACAGAATGAAGAAGTTACATCATTTAAACAAGCATAGAGGCTGCGTTAATTCCATAAATTTTCACCCTGAAGGTAACTTATAATTTTTGTCCTCATTATTGGTGGTTGAGCTGAGCAGTAGCCAATCGACTGCAGCTCGGCCAGGGTAGTACCACCCACTCACAGAAGATCCGCGTAAAGTAGCTATTAAATCTGCGTTTCGTACGATGAGTGAGAGAGTGGGAAGCAAAACCCACCCACCCCTTCCTCTCCCTCTGTCCCACACCCCTTCAACTCGGCGAACGATGCCTAAGGTATTGCAAGCATCTATAGGCTACGGAAACTGCTTAACATCAGGTGGGCTTGTTTGCCACATTAGTTCTATAAAAAAATATGTATTGATACATTACTGATGGTATAAGGGGCTACGCACACGGGCAACTTTTGCGGCAACTCGCAACTAGCTGTTTTCATATAAAACAATTGCGAAACAGTTACGGCAATCGCGGCGACTGTTGCAGCAACAGCAGCTGGCAATTGTTTCCTGCAACTGCCAAAACACTATTAAATAGTTGATAGTTTCGGCAACAAAGTTGCTAGTTGCGGCAACTAAAGTTGCTCCGTGTGCATAGCCTCTAACACCCCCCCCCCCATAGAATGGTACCCACAATCCAAGCACATCTTACTTTATGACTGTACAATCAAATATTTATTGGTAATTTCTGCCGTCAGGACAACTCCTAGCATCAGGTTCGGACGACACCAACGTGGTGGTGTGGGATTGGGCCCGCAACGTAGCCATACAGACCATCAAAACGGGCCACAAGTCAAATGTGTTCCAAAGCAAGTTCCTATTTCTCAATGCGAAGAGTCAGCTGAACATCGTCACGTGCGCGAGGGATGGCCAGGTAAGACACAGCCGAAGCATGTGGCGTTACAGTCTAATAAGTCAGACAGTCGTCCGACGAAAGCCCGAACTGCTAACGTAATCCAAATATTCGGGACTTAGTATGATTTGTTTAAACTGTGGTGAATGATAGTAACGGCACGCTTTCTTGATATTATGAAAAAAATTAAATGAAAAAAAAAAAGAAAAATATGAAATGAATATGAATATGATGAATGATATTACTAACCTACCTATCCCTCGTGATTAGGTAATAGTCAGTTCCTGTATACACGGCGACAAGGTTCACCACCTGTCACATTGGGTTCTGACTATCTGGTGAAACGTGGGCCTTGAGATGGCTTAATACCTCCACAATGTGGTGGTGTATGGCCACTCAAGCTTCTGACTACTCCCCATTGGGGATAAAAGTCGTGACGTCTATGTTATGTTATGTTATGTTATGATATTACTAAGATCGCTCAAGTTTAGATCGATTTATTACCTAAGCATAGTTTATAGCAGATAGCAATCTGAACCTGTTATTGGGTACGTAGTGCATTGCAATACACAACTATAAAGAGGTTTGCTTCAGATTGTTAGTCACAGAAGCTTTGCTTAGTTTGAGACCATACTGTTGCCGAGTCAGTCTGGCTTGTCCTTGCTCTTCTGTTTTGTCTTAATTTTTCAGATTATATTTATTCCTAAACAAAGTCTCTTTTTATTCGCATAACATGTAAAATCGTTATCATCGTGTTGTTAAATTTTTGGCATTTATGTATAAGATAAAATATTTTTTTACGTAATAAAAATATGATCAATGATGTTTACAAATATTATGACTATCAGTAGCCAAGAAATTTATTATCAGTAAAAAGATACCTAAGTCGTATCGTTTCATCCCTATGTTGGTGCGTGGAACTGGTGTTCCATTCATGATCACATGAAAGTCTCTTTTAACCCCGACTACGGCGGAGGGTTATGATTTTGACCAGTATGAATGTATGTGTGTCTAATGTTCATCTGTTCCCATATAACTTCCAAATTACTTATCGTAATTTGACAAATGAGGTATCGTTAGAAGCGTCTTGATCGTCCGCTGGTTATGGGGTATGAGACGTCACATTAAATTGAATAGGGTGCCATTTTTAGAGGACATACTGTCAGGAACTATTTTTTTAATGAATGTGTGTTTGGTATCAAATGAAAGAGCTTAATGAAGATCATTTCGAGGTCGACAAATTAACTCAAAACACTATAGTGTTATAATAAGCATAAATCATCGAAATCAGTCCAGCCGTTGCGATTTTATAACATATATTATGTGCGGCCGGCACGTGTGACGTCACACGGACCTATCAGCTTGAAGTCGCGCTATGCCTGCGCCGCCATTCAGTTTGGTCATAACTTTGTAAATTTTAGTCGTAGAATAAAAATGTTTGCATTGTATGTTATGGATTTCTTAGCTCTATAAATCTGCATTCTCAACTAAATTCGTTACGGAAACCCATTTATGAAATCTCATACAACTTTGATTGCGCCTTTTTGCAGCACAGCAACATCGACTTTGCTCGAAGAAGGTTTGCAAAATAATGACACATTATAAACATTTTTTTTGTAAAAAAAATAAAAATATTATTATTAATTAATAATTATTAATTAATTATTTACGGATGTTCATTATTTGTGTAGGTGCGTCTGTTGCAATGCCACCCGAGCGGCGGGTCGACGGTGTCGCGGCGGCGGCTCGCGTCGCACTCGCGCGCCGCGCACAAGCTGCATGTTTGTGCGCAGGAGCCGCACCTCGTCATCTCCGCGGGCGAGGACGGGCTCGTCATGCAGTGTGACGTCAGAGCAGAACACGCCTCCAGGTAAACAATATACCGTACAAACACAGCTGTCACTACCTACCCTAGTTTCGATTCGTCGAGACTATCGTCGTGGGACTCGTCGAGGGTCAAACCTTGGCCATCGTTGGATACTATCGATCCTGGCTTACAGGAGTAACAGTGGTAGGAGTGTGTGGCAGGTCTAGTCCCATTCATCATCATGTCAGCCAAAAGACGTCCACCGTTGGACATAGGCCTCCCCCTGAGGTTTTCCACAACGACCGGTCCTGTGCCTCTTGCAACCAGCGGTTTCCCGCGACCTTCACTAGGTCGTCGGTCCACCTCGTGGGGGGCCTACCCCACGTTGCGTCTTGTCTTCCGATACGTGGTCGCCACTCAAGAATCTTTCTGTCCCATCGGCTATCAATGACGGGCCCGTAGCGTGGTTGGCGCGGAGGCGCCTTTCACGCTGCAGGTCGTAGGTTCGATTCCTACCCGGGACATGCATTTGTGTGTATGAACATGTCTGTATGTCCGGAGTCTGGGTGTATTTGTATATTAAGTATGTATTTACAAATAAAAAAGTAGTATATTTAGTAATATCAGTTATCTGGTTTCCATAGTACAAGCTCTGCTTAGTTTGGGATCAGGTAACCGTGTGTACAAAAAATGTCCCAGGATATTATTTATTTTATTTATCGTTGGACACCATTGTCGATCCTGGCTTACGGGAGTAACAATGGTGGCAGTTTGTGGCGGCTATATTCAAATCTAAAAAATATATTAACCGTATATTAATGGGTCTAGAATAGGTTGTTGCAGGTGAAGGAGCGCGGCGCGACGGTGCCGCTGTACAGCGTGTGCGGGCACCCGCTGGAGCCGCGCGAGCTGGTGGTGGCGGGCCACGACAAGTTCGTGCGCATGTACGACCGCAGGAAGTCCACCAAGCCGCTCGCGCTCTACTGCCCCGCCGCCTTCCACGACGACGCCGTGAGTGTAACAACACATGACACATACACTAACCAATACATCACCCGCTGGAGCCGCGCGAGCTGGTGGTGGCGGGCCGCGACAAGTTCGTGCGCATGTACGACCGCAGGAAGTCCACCAAGCCGCTCGCGCTCTACTGCCCCGCCGCCTTCCACGACGACGCCGTGAGTGTAACAACACATGACACATACACTAACCAATACATCACCCGCTGGAGCCGCGCGAGCTGGTGGTGGCGGGCCGCGACAAGTTCGTGCGCATGTACGACCGCAGGAAGTCCACCAAGCCGCTCGCGCTCTACTGCCCCGCCGCCTTCCACGACGACGCCGTGAGTGTAACAACACATGACACATACACTAACCAATACATCACCCGCTGGAGCCGCGCGAGCTGGTGGTGGCGGGCCGCGACAAGTTCGTGCGCATGTACGACCGCAGGAAGTCCACCAAGCCGCTCGCGCTCTACTGCCCCGCCGCCTTCCACGACGACGCCGTGAGTGTAACAACACATGACACATACACTAACCAATACATCACCCGCTGGAGCCGCGCGAGCTGGTGGTGGCGGGCCGCGACAAGTTCGTGCGCATGTACGACCGCAGGAAGTCCACCAAGCCGCTCGCGCTCTACTGCCCCGCCGCCTTCCACGACGACGCCGTGAGTGTAACAACACATGACACATACACTAACCAATACATCACCCGCTGGAGCCGCGCGAGCTGGTGGTGGCGGGCCGCGACAAGTTCGTGCGCATGTACGACCGCAGGAAGTCCACCAAGCCGCTCGCGCTCTACTGCCCCGCCGCCTTCCACGACGACGCCGTGAGTGTAACAACACATGACACATACACTAACCAATACATCACCCGCTGGAGCCGCGCGAGCTGGTGGTGGCGGGCCGCGACAAGTTCGTGCGCATGTACGACCGCAGGAAGTCCACCAAGCCGCTCGCGCTCTACTGCCCCGCCGCCTTCCACGACGACGCCGTGAGTGTAACAACACATGACACATACACTAACCAATACATCACCCGCTGGAGCCGCGCGAGCTGGTGGTGGCGGGCCGCGACAAGTTCGTGCGCATGTACGACCGCAGGAAGTCCACCAAGCCGCTCGCGCTCTACTGCCCCGCCGCCTTCCACGACGACGCCGTGAGTGTAACAACACATGACACATACACTAACCAATACATCACCCGCTGGAGCCGCGCGAGCTGGTGGTGGCGGGCCGCGACAAGTTCGTGCGCATGTACGACCGCAGGAAGTCCACCAAGCCGCTCGCGCTCTACTGCCCCGCCGCCTTCCACGACGACGCCGTGAGTGTAACAACACATGACACATACACTAACCAATACATCACCCGCTGGAGCCGCGCGAGCTGGTGGTGGCGGGCCGCGACAAGTTCGTGCGCATGTACGACCGCAGGAAGTCCACCAAGCCGCTCGCGCTCTACTGCCCCGCCGCCTTCCACGACGACGCCGTGAGTGTAACATAACACATGACACATACATCATTCGTATATTAGTGGTAGCAATGTTTCAGTCTAAAATTGCACGCCCCTCCACTAAATGTTTGAAAAGAAATAATTATTGCAACGCTTTACTCCGCTCACTCCTAATCAATAGACCACAGGTTCCCAAATTTTTTGCCCCGTAGAACACTACGGGCCGCCGCCCGCGCCGTCGTGACAATTATTTGGTTTGTATTCTGAAGATATAAAACTTTATTTTCAAATAGGTGGAAAAACTATTTTTTTTTTAACTGTTCTAATTTCAATAAAAATGTATACCATTTAATTATATTCCGGATACTCATTCAAACCACTATATTAGCGGCACGTTATGGTGGCACTTTTGACATGTAGAGGGGGGAAGATGATGAACCTTATTGCAACGGAATAAGATTCATTTTAGCATTCATTTTTTGACATTCCTAAATTTTAAAACTGTCATTCTTAATCCGTTATAATAAGGTTCATTTTTCCCACTCCCTAAATGTCAAAAGTGCCATCATAACGTGCCGCTAATATAGGATTAAACTTTTGAAACATCATTTTTTTTTACAGAACACTGGCAACGTGAAGAAGAAAGTGCGGATGTCAATGATGCATCTGACATGCGCGGTGTACAACCACGACGGCACGGAGATCCTGGGCTCGTACAACGACGAGGACATATACCTGTTCGACGCCAAGAATGATGTGTACGACAAGTGAGTAACTGACTATCCAGGTATACAGGTGAATTTTTCAAGTGTGCTTGGATGGCCAAATCCGAAACTATGAGGAATAGCGAAAAATACTCAAAGGAGTCTCGGGGCCGATTTTGATGAAAACTAAAACTGCATTATTGGATTTTTGAAAAAATAATATTGTTAGTGACGAATCAAACTAATAGATTTTGAAAAAAAAAAAATACACACACTGTATTATTACATCATTCGATAGTGTCGCTGATAAGAAACGAATTCTGGGAAGTAATGACATACGGCACACTTGAAAAATTCACCCTGTATAATGTGAAGCTATGCGTGCCGGCACATTAAAAAGGCGTGGATAGGTCTTCAATTATTTAATTGGTGTAGCAAAATCGATGTGCAATAGGTTTTTCACACGTTAATCGTATTGGGCGAAGAGAAAGCGACACGTGTCCGCCGTCGATCGTGGAATTTCGAAACTGAAGCGAGCGCAACTCCCTGCGCTCTTCTGGCCAGTTACACCTCGTTTTACCCTAGTCAATTTTAATTTGTGTACCAATAGATAGTAGGATTTTTTTACTGGTACCAATAGTATAAGCAGCAATGTGTTCCACCGTTCAGGGACAGTTCTGAAGTGAAGGAGTGCTACACGCACCGGTACAGCGGGCACCGCAACAGCGCCACGTTCAAGGGCGTCGCGTTCTTCGGGCCGCGCAGCCAGTACGTGGTGTCCGGCTCCGACTGCTCCTACATCTACATCTGGGACAAGAACACAGAGGCGCTCGTGCAGTGGCTGCAGGGCGATGTCAATGGAGTCGTGAGTACCAATATAACACAGAACATATCTTTACAGGACAATTTTTAGTGGATCAGATGTTACTTGGTGATAGCATATGTGGTTAGAAGAACGACTTCACTTACCTTTTCCCCCAGCACGTATATTTAGTTAATACCCCTTCCCCCACCCTCTCCCCTCAATAAAATATGTTCTGGGACTTGTCGAGCATCAAACTTGGGCGTCTTCGTTGGACAACTAATCCCAAAAATACACTAGAGAATTCCGAATCCAGTAAAATACCGAATGTGTCATTCCATTTTGTCAATGAAATCGGGATAAAATATAAATCGTTCAGTATCTGAAGACGTATGGAGAAGTATGCCTCGCTTTCACACATACTTCAAGAGAAACCCTACACAATGTGGTTTAGTAAATATCGCGTGGAAATGATATCGTTGTCGTAAAAACAAGGTTATGATTCACACATAGAATTCGAAAAATCCAGAAGTGTGAGCCAGGGTTTGAACCCATGACCTTAAGCCCGCAAGACGCGTGCTTAACTAATCGGCTACCACTGCTTAACTTTAATATGATTATCACTTGCTTACGGTGAAGGAAAACATCGTGAGGAAACCTGCATGTCTTTAGACATGTGAAATCCACCAACCCGCACTGGGCCAGCGTGGTGGATTATGGCCTGAATCCCCCTCGCATTGAGGGGAGGCCCGTGCCCAGCAGTGGGACGTTAAAAAGGCTAAATTATTATTATTAAAAACAAGGTACTGTGTGAACGGACTGCTACTCGAATGTCTACAAATCAATCAATTTATTTATTTAGTAACATGGAAAACTTACAGCTAAGTAGTTACGTAACTTAGGACACTGGTATATACACTGGAAAGCCAATCACAAGTCTTCACTTATAGTAACTGAGTAGAACTATGATATGTGAGAAGTACAAAGTTGAGTAGAATGCATGCAAGAATTATAAATTAAATAAATTAAATAAATGACAACCTGTTAAATAAAAAAGCTACGGCTTTAGCATCTTCTAGCCGATGACACACTGGTGATAAATGGATCAATATCGTGTTGTTTACATAATTTGTTAAAGTTTCTGCTGGCGCGCACCATGTAACTATTTTGCCTATAGTTAGTTGAAGAATTTGGTATCAGTAGCGGTGGGTTGTTACGAATTGACGTATGAGGTACATTAAAGTGGATTTTAGATAAGAGTTCTAAAGAGTAGTCTTTCTTATTCTGTATAAAAATCCAAGGAACTGTTCGTAAATTTTCAGGTGAACTGCATAGAAGCACATCCCCGGTGTCCTGTTCTAGCGACGAGCGGTTTAGACAAGGATGTCAAAATCTGGGTGCCAAGGAGTCATAAAGATCCCACCTATGACGGTTTAGAGAAGGTATGTATTTTTACCTGACTATGGCAAAAACAAAAGGAGCAGTTATAACTTTTAAAGTTGCTCCCAAATATTTAAAAATGCCATGTCTTGGTTGGAAAATGGTGTCTACAATGATGTTAAACCACTGGCGTAATGCATAACGAGGGCGAATTGTCGTTTATGTCTGTAACAACGTATCTTCGAGCCATTAACTTAATACTAAAAGGACTGGGTCTAAGCAGCTCGGCCGCGTTGCTTAAACATCGCACAACTCTGCCGGTGACGTCATCACAGTAGGCGTGGCTTAAGTCAGTGTGCTGTTGGCGTTCGTCCTGTGCAGACGTCTTGCCAACGTTCGCATCCCAAATATACTTATATTCGACACTAGATGGCGTCCCTTTGTACGTAATTTTCCATGATCATACACTTAGTGACATCTAGTGCAAAAAGTTAAACTACGTACTAAAATCGACAAAACGAAGCGAGTAGTTCAGCTATTTCTCGGTAGATAGATGCCACGCAATTCTAAATTATCAAAAAAAGTATAGGTATTTTGTCCAAATTAATTGGGGCGAAAAAATGTGCCGTTCTGTGAAGTAACGTGCTGTGCTGCGTCATGATGTGCGTGCTTTCGAGTTTTCAGTGACCAGAGCAAAAATATTCCAGCAACCCACAAGAAAGCAAACTCAAGTTATCTGTAGTTATCTGTACATGCTTGACGACCGCTTGTCGCAGTGGTTCGAGCGTAGGCCACTCGGCCCAATACATCGGGTGGTTGTGGGTTCAATTCCCGCCAGTGGCAAATTTTGGAAACGGCCTTATCGTAATTTGCCCTGTCTGGGTGTCACTGCGATCTCCCCCAGGCCATTGTATGTTAGCCATTATACGAGCCTTGCTTAGTTTGAGACCATACAGTTGGTGTGTATATGTCTGGCGATATTTATTATTGACCCAGATAGTAACTAATCCAAAGTGACAAATCCCATACAAAATTACCAATTTGGAATACATAATGTATTAAGATTTTTTCTATTTTTTTTTCCCAAACCACTCCAGTATTGAGGCGAACAAAACAAAAACAAAAAATATTTTCGAGCCATTTTCGTGTTTTTGCGAGACTAACAGCAATTGATTTTTATAAATACCTATAGATGGATAGATTTATTATACTGCCCTATTTCGATTCCATCGCGCTGAGTATTATTTCCATACAACTTAAGTATTGACCTTTAAAATTGTGATAATTGCAGGTGCTTCGCGAGAACAGCGTGTCGCAGCTCCGCAGTCCGCTGTTCAACGATTTTTTACCTACACTATATAGCGCGTGGCGCGGGGAAAACAGACTGTTCTCCGACGACGAGGTGCCGCCCTACGGCGGGAACATCGAGTTCGACGGGAACATGTGCACCGCCTTCTAGACACACACACACCACACACACACACACGGTACCGGCGGACGGACCGCGGAATCATTGACTTATTAACATTTGATATTTATACCCGAGTGTCTAGTTGGCTTGGTGGGGTAATATAACCAAACTCCACCAAATGAGTTTAATAATGTGGCCTTTGATTGTTGTTGAGACGACCAATAAGTGCGCCGTTCAACCTGGATATGATTTCCGGGTATATAAAAAAGAACCCGTAAATAAATCAGTGTGGTCAGAATAGTGGTTAGGTTAGGGTTTGTTTTATGACCACCCAAAAATCCTACTTGGGCAGAAAACCTTAACTCGATTGATGGATTTTGCTAAGTCCCATAAGAGAAAATTTCGATCAATCAGAGCATTAAAAAACTGAATTGGTGGAGTTTGCTTATTATGAGCAACCGTCCAAGACAAGACTCGCAGATTGTGTCAAAGTCGCTCTCTCCCTTTCTTAATTCACAAGAGAAAATGAGACAAATCATTTTTTGTAAGCGCGTCAAAATTCAGCAGTTCTCAAATTTGAGTTGCGTTTGAGTATTTGGTGGTTAAGAAAGGTGTAGCAAAATGTGAGGTCATGACGCGGTCAGCGTGCTAGGCTAGGGTTTAGATGTGGCGCTCATTTTTAATGGCAAGACGCGTGACCGCCTGGTTGAGTAGAAAGTGTGGCAAACTGGCTATGTCTGTTTTATGAGGTTTTCAAAAGAGAACTTTACCAAAAACACTAAAATTCTTTGACTACTTTGCGAATGAATCAAGTGTCAGTTAACAATATCAACATGTTATACATGTTTGCCCACTTTCCACGTTCAAAGAATAGTGTTTCGAAGTCGTCAATAACTGGGTTTTCTTTGGGCCGTAAGATCAATTTGTAACCTTAGCAGTTACAGAGAGAGACAGAGACAGAACAGAGAGTTTAAACTCCCGATTTTCATATAGATTCGATCGTTTTGAGTTTTATATCTCCGCGATCGGTCAACTACAATTGACCCGACGGCCCTTAGAACACTAAATAACGCCGCATTTAGATCCGGTCTCAAAATGAAGACGTTTTGTCAATCGGTAATGTAAATGTATTATAACACCAAACATAACACATGAAACGTATTTAGTTTTTTCTATATTAGTGTTATAACGGACGTGTGTGGTTTAAGTATGTCTGTTATATGGCCAACTTGTTGGTACATTGCCTGTTTCAGCTCGCCAACCACGTATAAACCCCGCCTATATTGGCTCCAAGGTCGTGCTGGCCACGATTCTACCAACATGGTAGGCAAGGCATGTAAATTATATTAGTATTTTTTTTAATTATCACCTGGACATAATACTTTTCTGCGAATTTATGGCATATTGGTTCTATTTCTATCAAAAAGTGCTCTCTTCAGTTTGCTCCAGATAGTATTTAAATCGACTTTAGATAATAATAACACACAGGGCCCGTCGTTAAACAGGGTTAGCCGCAGCTAGGGCCAAACTATTTCATTTTCGCATGTTTTATAAAATTGGTAGAAATTTCAAAGTAATAAAATATTTTAGCATGAAGTATATTTATGCCGCAAATTTCCATATCATAACTACAATAAAATACAATTAGTTTAGTAACGTTTTTCCAGATTAGTTGCCGACTAAGCGGGAAACTACTTTCTACATACACAACGCTGACTTCAAGTTAATCAATCTGCTGATTACATCATCTATGTGTAATATGCGTTCATAGTGTAAGCTCTTCGCATCGAGCTTTTCTGCCTAACACTGACGCATCTCTGACGCGTCAACACAGGGAACGTAGTTAGTCATCGCGCTGAAGTAATTTTTTATTTTGCATCTGCTGATAAATGTATAGGTAAAACCCTGCTTAGCTATTGGTCATGGACATTACAAGTACGTACACAAAAACGCGTGGCAATGTCAGAATTTTACAACTGAAATTGTGAAATTATCCAAGTGCATGTTAATTATATCAATAGTATGTAGCAGTCATCTTCGTTGTAGCACTCTTGGAAGAGTGGTCGTGGTCATCACTTAGGCGTTAGTAGCACGCTTAACAACTCGTCGCCAATCCTATGTAGCAGTAGTTACTACTTAAGTAGTATTATGATCGCTAAAATAATTTCAGAGTTTATTAAGTTTAACCAGCCTGCGCGTACGCAACGTACCATTATCGTGGGTGTTATTAATTAGGTACCTTCTATGTAATAGATAAGCTACTTGATTTTGCACCAAAAGTTCATTTTATATAAAAATAAACGGTTTTTGTGGTGGTGTTACCGCAGAAACAGTATATTTTCCTGTTACCTTTATCGGTTTAGATAAATATTGAGCACAAGTATGGCCATGGTCATATGAAAACCACACTCGCCCGTAATTAGAAATTGTTTTAAAATTGTAAAAGTTAAAACAATTTTTATACAATATGTATATGCCTGTGATATACTGATTTGATTGATATGTTGATATATTAAATTAGAAAACAACATTGAGTTTAAAGAATTTTTTCTCAAAATTCTTGAGCAGTGGTTGAAGTGTTTTGGCAGTTAAGTTTTATTTTCTTTTTTTCATTGGGCGTATAATTAATTTCACATAATATATTATGAATGCAAAATTTTGATGATTTCAGTTTCGAGCCAGTTCTGCTAATAATATTATAACTCTATAACAATAGATAAGTGTTAGATTTATTTTTAGAGATCTTCCATTTTGAAATGTATTCCGTATTATAATTGCAAAAGGATTCCCGCTCTTTTATAATGTACCATATTAATTCCCCACTGGATATTGCAATCGCAAACAGTATAGTATAACACTCATAATATTCTTAATAACCATTTAAATTGTCAAGTTCTATAGTACAGGGAAACGCCAACTAACTTACTCCACATAAAACCAATTTATTTGAATTGTTTTTTTTCTCATTTAGTTGATTGTTTTCTATGTCAGCGATGTCTATTTAAGTCCTCGAAAGTAAACTTGTATTAAAAAGGCATGTAAGGTAACGGATTATCGGCTACGCCAAAACTACTAATACCGACTCGATTCTACGCGCACTAACACAGCGCGTCGCTGACACAGAATAAATCATTTAATTTCTTAACAGTTCCGTCTTGTTTACTGGAATTATACATATTGTTGTCATTTACTATTACATATCTGTTTTAGACGTAATTCATTGTACCTGGAAATGAAGATATTGTTGGAGAATGTTCCATCAAAACCCCTCAATAAAGGTTATTGTATGGTATTTACTCTGTGAAAATGTATATATACTTGTATCTATTACGTCTAGAATAGATAATATTTTGTGGTCTATGAGTCTACGGGAGCTTGTACGTCTCGTCATTATATTCTCCACCGCTCATCTAGGTCATACAATTATTTTAGTCGATTGTAACTTTATTTATCGTTTATTAGCCTCCAAATGTGTGCGGAGCAAAATGTAAGGTTAGTCCCAATGTGTAAATAAATGATGATTTTGAATATTATTTCAGTTTTTATTTGTAGTTTGGTTATGACCTAATAATGTAGTCCTTATCTTAGTAGGTACATGAATACGTTTGAGCATAACTACTGAAACAATTTTGGTAGCTTTTCCTAAAACGAATTGCGAGACAGTGAAGTATTATAAAGTTTTATAATATTCAGATGAAATGTAACAGTAGTATCTACCTACCATGTATGTAACTTACGATGCGGGATCCCAAGGCCAAGTTAAATACATTTCATTAGATGCCGTTGCTTTGATAACAAAATAATGCAATTTGAATGTTAATTTGGCAGTTTTGGCACTGAATAGGCATTCTGAGTAAACTTTTTATTTTCCCGCTTTTTCTTTCATGTACGGTGGCGTCACAGAGCGTCAAGATTAGGAACTATTTCATGCCGACGCTCTTACAATTTTCGATATTTCTTGGAATTAAAACCTATAACCGATCAACTAATGATGACAAAACGTTTAAAATTAGTTTTAACACCGATTTAATCACCATTCGGGTAACCAAACAGTATTATAACGAAAGCTAGAATTAACAATTTTGCCCACATGCTAGTCACAGTTTGTTAATGGCCGCCCCTCTGCGCCAATCAGCGTCGAGGCGTGCAGAAGCCCGCGCCATCTTCGTTTTCAAACACTGGTCGACCGCTCGCTCACTTGCTCCGTCAGTCGCGCGTCGGATCCGGGCAGTCGTACAACTTATTTACTAATTCTAGTAATTAACACAAAATCAGAACAATCATGAGCACCAAGGAAAATAACAGTGAAGTGGCGGTCGACAAGGTCGGAGATGAGAAGAAGGGTGATACGAAAAGTGACCTAAAAGGAGCCAAAAGGGCAGCAGAGGTGAGTGCACATGTCAAACAAATGTATTTATTTAATCGCTCGCCATTTTATTGAACGCTATTATAAAGGCCGTATTGCACTAATTGCCGCTGTCTTTGTAACCTTCGTGTATTTTCCACGTGGTAGAGAAAGATTTAGCGCTTTAGGAACGGAAACGATACCGACCGAAACCGGCGTATTTTTGGATGTCATTATTGTTGAGATATGCATTTTAGTGTGCGTGGGGCAATCGATGACCGACAACACAGCGTCCTATGGAATAACAAATGAGCAAATCCATCGTTTTACGCGATAAACTTGAAGAACAGTAATTGTTTAGCTTTTGTTTACCCGTTTTCGATACGAGGCATGACCTTGGCAGAAAAAAAAACATGGCGCGGGAACGGACGCTGTCCTCATTGATGTGGTTATTATAGAAAATGTCTGTATATACTTGTAGCGCAGTCCAGGGTATATTTAATTATTGATTTTATCGCGTGTTATGACTATTTTAGACTTTCTCAGGGCTTGCGTTCATCGTAGCGTGACGCTAGACGGATGAGTAACATGGCCGGCGCGAATGTCAGTGTTTGAGTCCAATGGATTGTCGTCACTCGTCGCCGCGCAAATGATCACTTTACTTATCTACAGACTTTGGTTTATCCTTAGTTTATACGTACAACGTGAAATTCAAGTTAGCCATGAATTCGTCACGCCAGTAGGATTTGCACAATTGTTATTTTATTTAGGTGCTTGCACAGAAAAGTTAGTCAATGACCCGGCATTATTTGCATGTAGGTGTATTATATGTAGTATACGTATCCTTTGTTTCACAAGCACTTGTTCATAGCAAGTAGTCATGTGCGTGCGTTTCTTGAACGACCGAAATTGAGCGGGAATCTTACAAATTCGCTAAAATTGGAAATGTTTTATATCCTCTGTCCTCTTCTCGCAACATTACTTGCATGCTTGAGAACGCATGGCGTGCCTACGTTTTGTTGCAGGAATGTTTAGTACGTATAGGTTATTCTCGTAATAACGATTCAAAACGTGTATGTTAATGAACGACGCTCGAAGGCTGTATATCATAGTTATTTAGGCGGTTTTAGTAGTTCCTCATGTACACGGCGCCGCTCTGCGAACGGTTAGGTAGGTATGCGCGGTGACCGCGTTCCGTCCGACTATGCCACGGCAAAAAGGGCCATATGACGCCGGCCCCGCTATAGAGCGGGGACTTATAGACGGCGCTCTTTCCCCCACACAACAACAGCTAATGACCCACGCTTATTTATCGTTACGAATCTTTGCCACCTGCGACACTGTATTTTACAGGTAACTTTCAGTATTTTCTAAATCATCCGAAAATTGACAACGGTGCATAATTGAAATGATGTTGGCTAACGGCCAGTTATTAAGTTGTTTGCTGTTGGACACGTCAAGGCACACCACGCATAGTCGTTTATACGTAAACAATGATGAGAAACAGTTTTCCCGCCAATAAATTCCGTTACTGTTTTAGGATAAAACGACGGAAGCGAAAAAGGCGCGAAAGGAAGAGAACGGTGGCGGTGGAGACGACGAGCCTCACAGCGACGAGGAGGGCCTAGAAGGAGAGGGCGACGGTGACGAAGAAGATGACGAAGAAGTAGAAGGGGAGGAAGACGATGAAGAAATAGGCGAGGGGGAGGAAGATGATATTGATGGTCAGTAGCTTTAACATTTTGTTTTTGCCCATGTATCAATATATCTTTATCAAGTAAGTTTGACATCAAGGGTCATGTTATGCTTCAGTACGTAATCATGAACTAATATCACGCAGGAGTTGCAGTTTTTACCTAATAATTTCCATTAAATTCTCGAGTTTTAGCCGTTAAATTGTTTGTCTAATCTATTACAATCTCTACGTACGAAGCGTGTGATAATATTGACCTAAGTGGAGTGATGTTAAAGTTTATCACTTAATATAAGTCTATCGTACATACTCGGAGCGATAAATAAAAGCATACGCCCGTTGTTTCAGATGATGAGGAGGTGGAGGAGGAGCTACTCGGCGAGGAAGAGGAGGAAGACGATGCGTAATACGCCTCGTGCTCTTGTATGGACAATGTCACAGTGATGTGTTAGTGCATGTGACGCCCGGACAGGCGCGGCCTCGCTTCGCCCCAACTGTCCACACACAGCGACAGCCCCAACCACAGTGACACTAACAGTTGGGAACACGCGGGGCCGACAACGCTCCCACCTAAAACGGGTGCAGTTCTATTTAAATGACAAATGTAATTAATTAAGTAAGTCAAATTCAATGCAGAATTTCAATTTTTTTACATTGTTTAAGTTCGATACTGAAAGTTGTATCTTTACTTTATATGCTCTGTTACGAGCGTGTAATTAAGACTTAGTAGAATGCTGTTGAATTTTGTCATGAAATGTACAAATGTGTTTTTCGGAAGTAAACTTTATTCTAAGTGAAAATCCACTCTGTATTCTAGGTCTACCTGTGAGCCCGTCGAATGGTGAAGTTGTGATATTTTTCTATCCCGTAGAAATCTATTCGTTTATAATAAAGTACCGGAATACGCCTAAAACGGCGGGATATAGTGATAAGCTACAAGTCGCAAAGCTCAATTCTTCATTTCCTTGTTGTCGATGAGAGTTTGTGTGTACATATTTAGCGTAAGTGAAGCCTGTGATTTTTATAATCGGTAATGTTAAATAGTGTGGTCGTTGCATTCAGGTTAATCGTATTCTTTTATACAGTACATCCAGTCGTGATTTCGGTTACACAAACGCTCCCTCGTTCGACTCATTCGCACACTGGATCGAGTGATAAGTTTTGATAACTCAACAAATTCTAGTAAATTAATCACTTGACGATGGAATCGATACAGGTGGTTGGTGTCGTCCAGGGCCAGCGAGTCGGGACGGGGAAGCGCACCCGGCACGAGACGCGGCACGTTACTCTACTAGAAAAACATCACAATTTTGCCATTATCTCGCGGACATCGCGCGTCGCCTGCCCGCTCTTCGAGTGACCGATAAAAGAGAACGCGGCAGTTGCCGCGCCGAGATAGCGAGCGAGCACTTAAAAATAATAAAAACAGCCTCAAATTTTTGTCCGTACTGATAATTAGGACGGAGTCACCGGCTCCTCGTTCCAGTGTCTCACGGTGTGGAATGAGAGATTCCTAGGTTAAAGTGATTTAGTATGTAGGATGTACGTCATTTTTTATGAAAGGACGCCACGGGCGGGGTGCGGGTGGCGACGGGCGCGCCGTGGGTCCGCGCGTGGCCTCGTTCGATTTGCCGCCGCCCCCTCCCCCTCACCCCGCCCGCGCCTCCGTGCCGCGGGCCGCCGCCGCGCACCACGTCGCGGCGACGCGCTCTGTCACGTGGAAAATCACCCGTTGCGCGCTGTACACCGCCGCTCGGGCTCGCATCGCACCTCGCCGGCGGTGTACTCGCGCGGCCATCTAGACGCCCATGATCGTTTCATAAGCGTTTTTGATAACTTCTCGTTGAAACAGTGTTCGTTCCGTTCAGTCTCTCATGGGGTGTCGGCAAGCCGATACGTGATGACTTATGATTTTTACGCAGCTGCTGGCCCCCGAGGGAGACGGCGAGATGTTTTGAGAAGCATTTAGCGTATTGTTCCGTTGGCGGTCGAATACCAAAGGGAGCAAAGATGTTTTCATTAGAGAAAATTGACATGGAAATCAATAAAATTATCTTATGAGTAAATCTTATTGTCCCGCCTTTTCATTTTTGTGGTGAGAATGAGCTGACGCATATTTGTACTATGTACGACTTATGTGAATACCTTAGTACGATTTTATTTATTTGTGATGTTTAACACTATTGATTTTCTACAATGGACGAAATGTAAATACAACCGATTTTAAGTAAAAAGTTATTTTGTTTTCAAGCTTATTTATTTGTCCCATGGTGTTGAATGAAACGTATTTCTGAATAATGGCATCCTCGTTTCAAAAGCACAGGTACGATAAAGATAGCGTTATAAAAATAAATATGGCGCGTCAGAAACTCATTTTAATTCGGCTTTGAGTAGGCAACGGCTAATGGTTTTACAGTGCTCTAATTTTACACCTACCCCGAGTCCTACAAACAATTTCAGGTTTTAATTTGTCCAATAGTTATATTGATCAAAGCCAAACATCCCCTTCTCCCCTGTCCTACAAAAAGCAAAGAAAAGGTCACTACACCTATTTATATGATACGCATCTAACGGTTAATGTAGGGTATTGGTAACGAAACACTGATGTATGCAATTATTAGATTGGTTGCTTCCTCTATCCACGCAAAATAAGTAAAATAGTACCTGTGAGCAACATATAAACGAATTAACACATCCGGCAGAGATAACGGTAGCTCATAGGTACAAAATGATTTTGGTGTGATGTGAATACAGCCTTGGTTGGTAGCACGTGAATTTGGTATAACGACATCTATCCAATAGTAATCAGTTTGATCAATAGATGGCGTCTTAGACGAACCTTAAACAACATTAGTTCTAGCTAAGAATATCTAGATGTCGCTAGTAGGTCATTCATGATGGCGGTTTGCGCGTCTTTTGAAACTAGTCTTTGATCTCACAAATTTCGTGAAATCATTAAGATTTTTTTTGTGATTGTTATATACTTGAGCAGGCCCGCGTGGGACAGGGGGAAATTAAATAATAAAGTAATAACAATTAGTAAAAATGTTTACATACCTTGAGCTTGTGGAAACCAAAAGAATATTACAAAATAAGGGCTCTAATAGCCACAACTGTGCAACTATTTGATGTAAAGCAAATCTTTATCACCTACTGCACATTATTTCAAGCGCAAGGAAAAAGCTAAATGAACTTTCAAAACAAAATCTTATTTCTACAAGCCATGTAGGTACAATCCTCGCAACAAGATTAAAATTTGAAAAAGCCACAAACGGATAACTTAACACAATTTCACATGAATATGAGCAACTGTATAACTTTAAAAAAATGAATGCTAAAACTGAAATAGTTTTTGAAACTTAACTAAATATACGAACTAGAGATCTACTCTACCAAAAATGCTTTACGCACTCATTCACGAACGACAGTCAAGTTCAGAGAATGAACGGAATGAATGACTGTGACGACCACCACAACTGACAAGCAGGCTTTTTGGCCGGAAGTAGAAAAGTAGGTAATGTTGTCATTTTTGTTTAAATTTCCCAAACTTATGTTTCTTTGAATTTTACTGTGTAATGTTGGTGGATTAAATTAACCATTATTATGTACATAAATGTGCGTGAGTGTGGGCAATTGGAACAAAAGTGGTGAAATATGATTTTTGGGTTCCCAAGAAGTCTGGTCATTTGTCAGTAATGTATTAAATAGGCATTAAGGGGTATTATAGGCCTAGCCAAAAGTGCTTAACACATTCAAAAACTTGAAAATATATATTTTACTTGACACTGGCTATACGTAAAAACGAAGCCATAACGAAAAATATAAACAACTGACCGTGCGTTTCCACTGCACAAAAACATGTTGACACAACATATTGCTGTCTCTATTTTTTGCTGTCATTAAATAGAGACAACAATATGTTGTGACAACATGTTATTGCGCAGTGAAAACGCACGGTGAGAAGCAAGAAGACAGTTTTTTTTGTGATACCGTTTACCCCGTTATTATGCCGATGTCGATCGAGTATTATTAAAGTAACTTGGTAATTGCAAGGTTTTAGGTACAGTATTTTCTATTTGTTTTCATGTTTTATTCGTGAAGTCCCTTTATTTGTTTATTTCGTCCCCGTCATATTCTTATTTCTTATAATATGTTAATAAATTACAATAAAATTAGTTGATGTTACATAACAGCTGACGTCTTCGTGACTGTGTCTGGCTGTTGCTGAGTGCTGCCGATGATAGACAACAAAGGATAGGTATCCTGTAGGTACTATGACTACCTACAAAATGAACATGCAACTAAAATAAGAAGTCGATTGGTAGATAGTATTGATGGATGGAAGTTAAGATATAGAGGAATATATTGAAGCATTTTTAACGTTGGAGTATGTGTGGCATTGGTAGTAGGTAGTGAGCGGAGCGGACTGTAGTTGATTTAGGTAGGTGAGGTGCTTGTGGTTGAATGAAGCGAGAATTAATTGGGAATTTATTTACTGCACATAAAATATAAAATTTGTCATGTTGGCATAGAGTACAGAAGTGTTGCCACATCGTAGATGAAATTATTACTAAAGTTAATAATTATTTTGTGTAGGATGGCAATCCTACAGGTAGGTCGGTCAAGCCCAAGCCTGTAGGTGCGTACGCAAACCGCCAAATTTATAGAGATTTTTAACCAGTTCACAATGGTTTTGCAAATCTGGGAACAAAAGTGATTTGTAATGCCATTGTAAGTCCATCATAACTTTCAATAGATTTGGGGGTAAAAAAAAACATTTCGGAGGGCAGCACACTGGAGCTATTATTTACCAAAATACATTGTATTTAATTAAGTAAGTGGCAATTTAAAAAGAAATACAATTAATGTGAAAAAGACAAGCCCGCTGAGTGTCTTGCCGGATCTTCTCAGTCGAGGTCGCGTTTCCGACCCGGCGCGCCGGATCGGAAACGCGACCTCGCCGCCGCGGCGGTAGAATTAATGCCCCCGTGGGTGTAAACAAAAACAACATTTGAATCTTGTATGAGTAGGCTAGCGCGTCAGATAGACATAGCACAGCATTTCAAAAACTACTTTTATTCAATGTAGTATAATGCCACCAATACCTACGTTTGCTCAAATGTTGGTCACAATACAACGGATTTAGCTTTGGTTCAGACAGCCAGGCAGCCGGGCGGGCACATTATTAATTTATAATTTAGTACGTTTTACATCGCGCGAGAGGACTAACGTCGATTTATTTGTCCTTGTTGTTGTAGTGCATTCACTTTGCGCGAGTTTATTTATAAACAGACTTTTGTTTGTGTGCAGGAAGTTTAGTGTCAAATAGTGAAAATTGTTTTATCTCGTGTTGCGGAACGCCACAACAGATTATATTAAGTATATTTATTTTGGTGGCAAAATGTGATTTATTTGAGTCTGTGTTCACCAAAGACAAGTTTAGAAAAATATTTGGAATTAAAAATGGTGAGTAAATAAAAAATAAAGTTGGAACGTAAACAATAAAATAGGTACCTATGTACTTAATTATAACTTTTATTTAAATTAATAAAGGTACCTATTTAAGCATACAAGTGGGCCCTACGAGTAAATAAATAGGTAACTATCGCCAGACAAATACATCAACTATAGGTACGGTCCCAAATGGGTACCTACCTACCGTAGGTAGGTACAATGGTATGGGGGCGATCCCAGTAAAACCCACACCAGGGCAATTTACGAAACAGCCGTTTCAGTTTGCCTTTAGTGGTAATCGAACCCGCGACCATCCGATGCAGTGAGCCGAACGACCTACGCTCGAACCACTGCGCCAGGCGTAGCTACATCGTTATTTTATCAAATAATGAATATCTGTGGCCCGATTCACGTAACCAAAACCGTAACGATGTCTCAGCGATATAGTCGTTGATAGCCTTTTCGTAATACAAAAAGGCTATCAACGACTATATCGCTGAGACATCGTTACGGTTTTGGTTACGTGAATCGCGCTACTGTCTACTCCTTCATATCAGTGGTACCTAGGTACTTTACAACCGGTCTTCCATCAGGCCCTTGAGTACGCTAACAATTGTCCATTGCGAAACCAGTGCTCTCTAATATTATCTCCGTGAATTTCTTCATTGTAAATACACTGAACAGCAAAGAAAAAGGGTCGGTTAGAAAATCTTCAATATCTTCTAAAGTACTTGACCTAGCTTTATGAAATAAACACTAAATTAAAGAATATTTTACTGGCTTGAATTAAAGTAAAAAAACCGGCCAAGTGCGTGTCGGACTCGCACATAAAGGGCTCTGTACCATCATAGAATATAAACGTCAAAATATAAAATCTTTATTTTAAAAAAATATTTTATTTTTACTATTTGTTGTTGTAGCAGCAACAGAAATACACATTCTGTGAAAATTTCGTCTACTGATAGTGGTGCGCTGATCACAAGTTTAGTGATTGCGATGTTAATACACCATCAAGCCAACTAGACACTCGGGTATGAAATTCAAATGATTATGAGTCAATGATTCCGCGGTCCTTCCAGCACGTAGTAGGAGCTACTGCCACAGGAGTGCCCAGGCTCACTACGTTGTGGACAGACCGCGGAATCATTGACTTATTATCATTTGATATTTATACCCGAGTGTCTAGTTGACTTGGTGGAGTAATAGTAGGTATCATATCTGGCTAATCAGTGTTTTTCAGTTTTTTGTTTTGCTTGTACTACATGTACGTACCTGCCTATCGTACCTAATCAGATAGTTGAGATAGCGGATTATTAAAAACAATAACACAATGGCGTATTGGTGTCAGTAAATAATCTAATTGGTAGATTAGAAGAGTTCTTTTCGTCTACTTTGACGATTACCAATTGGTGTCAGACTGGCTGGACCAACCACAGTTGAACCCCTCCCCCCTCCCTTTACGTGTGACGTAATTTATGGATGGCCCCTTATTAAATATATCATTGGTCACAGATTAATTAATAAGGCCCGCCACATACATACGGAATTCCGTTCCGAAATATCGAATCGGCGTTTCCGAACGCGATACGTCCATACATTTGGATGGATTTACTGCGTGCGGAATCCCCGATTCGATATTTCGAAACGGAATTCCGTACGGAATTTTCCGTACTTATCTATGTGGCGGGCTTTATTCTAGGCAGAAAATGTATTAGGTATAAAAAACGTTGTCTTCTTTATGTGAATGCAGCGTAAAGGTCAAAATATTATTTATATTTACCTACAATGTGAACGCGTGCCTGTACGACTGTAATAGTCATAATAACACAACGTTTGCATGTACATTTACGAAAGCGGGTCAATGTTGCTGATTGTTGATATACTTTTAAGAGTTGACATTTTTTTATTTCACTCGAGTTTATTATTGCAGATGCACCCATTGCACTTTCATAGTGCGGTTATTGTGCACGCGAGTGTTGTGCCATAGATTTTAATTACGCTTTGCACACAAAGAGAAAGTTATCGATATAGGTACTAGGTACCTAATCCTTTACCCCACTGTAGATTATTTCATACTTATAGTGCGTTCCATTCACTGTTAATTTTGTTATTTTCGATCTCAGATCTCGTTCCACTCGCACCAACTTGTACTGAAAGTGATCATTATTATCGTTTTTAACAGTTTTTGTGGACGAAAATAACAAAAATTACGGTGAATGGAACGCAGCATTAGTGACTAGTATCGTCGTGTATCCTTACCGTTGCGAACGTAAAAGGAACTCTTGAACCTTTTTTAAAGAATAAAATAATATTGCCAGACTTAGGCTCGTATTAACAAATGCATCTCAAAGTTGAGATCGATCTTAAGACGCTGATTTTGACAGATGTTCCATACATCAAACGTCAAAACTGCATCTTAAGATCGATCTGAATTTTGAGATGGATTTATTAATACGGGCATTATACACCAAATGCATGGTTCCAAACTAAGCAAAGCTTGTTCCTACTATGAGTACCGTACAATGGACTGGAGACGATCCCAGTGACACTCAGTGAGCCGAGCGACCTACGCTCCATGCGGTCGACAAACGTTTTCTATACTCGAATTGCTTATCAGACGAGTAAAGTGACAACTGAACTGACAGCTATTATTGTTCTGTTTATATCGAGAAGTGACATTAGCACCTGTCAGTTTACTTCGTCTGATTAGCAATTCGACTATACAAGTGCTATTAAAGCCTCTTAAATAGTCTAAAACAGTAAAGTGGTCGTTAACTATACTCCATTTGTTATAGCATTAGACAGAAGTTAAAAAAGGTTATTTTTAGTGTCACCTTTGTAACAAAAGTACAAATAACATGTTACAGTTATGATTGACGTCGAATTTATTATAATCTATTTATATACCAGCTTGTCACACCTAACTGTAATTATTTTAATTATTTATATTATAAAATAAATTGTCTTTCATTTAAATATTATCATTTCAGTCCAATTTAAAATTAAGTGTCGATGCTAAAAACCTGAAAGAAGCAGGGGTGAACAATACCGGGAACGTGGTTCGTTCCACTATAATCCTAACAAATCTAAAATGTTACCTAATCCGTTCAGAGGTTATGACAGCAAGGTGTTTCTAATTTTGTCGGATTATGTTGTCTATGAAATAGACGTAAATAAATTTCTGTCAGTGTTTGTCATTGAGTCAATCACCATAATTTATTTTGTCATAATTTTTTTGTTGTCAGTTTAAAATGTGTGATACGATGTTATTATAAATAAAACATAGTATAAAAAGTACTTTTATTTTGGTTATCGAAGTATTTCGCATTGTTTTATGTGAAAACAATTTTAATGTAACCACTCTAAATAAAAGTTGTTTTGACTTTGAAATAAAATGTTTTGGATCCCTGCTTCTACGAGCCTCTTATTTCTAATGTTATAATAAATGGGGTATAGCATTAGTTACAGCTTTTGCAAATATTATGGATAGCCCATTTGTGAAGTAGAAAGTTGTAGATGCCTAGGTATAATGCGCAGTAAATGCCAATAAATTTGTGGTATTTATCTGATGTCTAGGCGGTTAGAAAACAAGATACTGGCTACGCATCATAACCTAGGTGTAGTATTGTGAAATATGGTGCCCATTGCAGACACATAGATTGCAGCCATAGTACACAGTTACCTAAATATTTTGTTGGTTTACCAAATGTTACTGAACTCAACCAATTACATTTTATTCTAGCTGTGCCCGCGATTTCGTACGCGTAGGTACATTTTTGAAAAGATTACCCGCGACCACAGATTTCAGATTTCAGAAAAATACAGATGGAGTGCGTAGAACACGAAAGTGAAGCCACCAAAGCAAATACAAAACATGAAAGCGAATACAATCTCGCCCTATAGCTACACAACTTTACACGCACACAAATGTATATTTCCTTAGTGCCGCTCCTAGTTGTCACGCACACATAAAATGCTACCCGGCTTCACATCGTTTGTTTCCAAGACTCCATCTGTCTACTTCTATAATCTGTACCCACGACTACGTCCGCATGGAAGTCAATGGGTTTTATTTATATTGCGCAGACGCGTCATTCTTTTTCTAAAATAAAAGCCTAACTTACTCTTTATAACATCAGCTATCTGCCAGTGAAAGTCCCGTCAAAATCGGTCCAGCCGTTTCGCCGATTAGCCGGAACAAACATCCAGACAGACAACATTTTTAAAAATTGCTCTTTTGTTAAAAGTACCGTATGTACTTTCATATGCATTCAAAGCTGTTATTTGACATTACAAACATACACTTTCAATAATAATTTGGTGGTGCCTGAGCGTTGCCTTCGCGAGAGCGATATGCTTGTTATCCATGCTATTTTGTGTTCTATGCTTTATGCTGTAATTAGAAGTGTCATTGGTTGGTCAATCAATTACAATTGTTATTGCGACCTCCTTTCGACTCAAGTTCAAGGCCTCCGTTGCCGGACTGCCGGGGTTCGCTCAGTGTTCCGCGCTCTGCACCGATGCGTGAGTCGTGTATTGAGTCGTGTCGTGTCGTGAGTCACTATTCGCAGTTAGACCGCTTGTTGTGTGTGTGATAAACAAATCGAAATAAATAGATAGGTACGGCAAGTCACGGGTGAGTCTTTCGCAATTAAAATATATCCACAAAAAAACAATACCTAATTAATTCTGTAAAACTAGCTGTGCCTGTGACTTCGTCCGTGTTGACTTTAAAACGTCCTGTAGGTAAGTAGTTAGTTTTTTGATAATCCCACAGGTACCTAACATTTTTCCGAGATAAAAACATCCTATAGGTATGCGTGCCAAATTTCATCCAAATCGGCTATTGGGTTGGTCGTAATGGACAATTGTTAAGAGACTCGAGGCCCTGGACTGTCAAATCACGGGCGTTGTGTAAACTGCTCTACCCGTATATAGATGGGCGGATAGTCCACTGGACTGACTTGTGAACGCGAGGTCAGCACTGGACTGGGTTGAAATTAGCTTCCACACGAGCCCAGTAACAGGTCAGCGCTGGACTGGGCTACTGGACTGGTGTTATTGGTATCGTGTAAACGGCGCATCTTATTAATATTCATGTCATAAACACTGGTTCTGTCCTTATTGCGCTGTTATAGGTTAGTAGTACCTACAGGCTGTCATTAATTAAATCATCATTTACCTCGATTAGTTTCCGTTAAGATGAATGAAGGACATCGGACTTTGATTTAACATAAATTTTGTGATTATTTAATAAATAATCACCTAATTAACAAGTGTAATGACCATCGAACCGACATGTAATCGAATCAATCTGCGTACTTACAACGGGGTCGGTTATATTTGAAGCATACAGAGCATACTGTATTTATGTATTCATACTACTTTGTTTATCACTTTACAAATGTTGCTGTTTGTTGTTCCGTATAAATAAAAATAAATAAAAAGGACGGAGTGCATGGTCTAACTACCTAAATATCTTAGGTTCTTCATCGACATTTCCGTGAAATAAATTCAGCATAATGAGATCAGGGTGACATCCGCGTAGCAATTCTGTAAAAGCAATTCATTTTTCTGATTTTCTAGCAGAATCCTTAGCAATTCGTAAAATGTGTGACTACCTATTTCACGAAAATCTAGCATGTATTATGTCGGGTTTATTATTGCCCTCATTCGGTACCTACCTACCTAACGTCCGATGTTTTGATTTATCAATGCTAGGAATGAGGCGCTCATAGCCAGCTGCTATCGCTGATTGGTAAAAATGATCGTAGGTTAAGCAACGCTTGGCAAGGTCAGTCAGAGATGGGTGACCATAGTGGCATTTAAACTGAGCGCGTCCGTGCTTCGGAGGGCATGTAAAATGTCCGTCCCGGCTTTTGTCATCTAGGCGGCAGTCGTTAAGCCTTGTCAGAGGCCTTCGAGACTTGAACAACTCTGACACCAGGTACCAGGGAACCATACGATAAGAATGCTATGAAAGACGAGAAATAAACACCTGCCTTTGCTTCGTATTCTAACTATTTCTAACGCCAATCACGTTTCACGGAAGAGGGGTAATTGTGCTGTGACATTGCTCTGGCCGAGCGTGCGCACGAGTTGAATCCTGATTCGGTCTGTTCTATGCGTCATAATAGCAAACTTGTTGATGCGGTTAGGATTAGATAGAATCTATTGGAATTACGCTCTGTTTCCATTTCGTCAACTGTATTGTTATATTTGTGTTTATCGCCAGATGTTTTTAGTTTATTGATGTTGGTGTGGTGGTTTATTGGTTTAGGCCCGCCACATACACACGGAATTCCGTTACGGAATTCAGTTTCGAAATATCGAATCGGGGATTCCGAACGCAGTAAATCCATCCAAATGTATGGACGTATCGCGTTCGGAAACCCCGATTCGATATTTCGAAACGGAATTCCGTATGTATGTGGCGGACCTTACGGAATCCCGATTCGATATTTTGAAACTGAATTCCGTATGTACCTATGTGGCGGGCCTTAAAAGACATCACTATTAAAAATCCGTCACTATCTAATACAGTGCCACAAACTTAACTGTGCGGTGGCCAAAAAAAGAACTAACATTTAAATAGAGAAATGTCATACATATAGCGACGCTCTCATTGAGCGATAATTTCGTGGGACTAGTCAGGTAAAATAAAAAAAAACAGATAGGCAACAGCTATACAACGACTATTCCTTCCTTGTTTACGCAGTCGGCTGAAACCTCATGTCATTGTACTTGTACCCATTAATTAACCAATCCATGTCGATCTACTTTCAGATCGTCGGCATGTATGTGACGGCGTGGTGCGTGCTCGCGTGCGCGTGCGCGGCGCACGCGCTGCGCGTCGGCGTCGGCATCGCTGACGTCACGGGACCCCCCGCTGAAATCGCTTTTGTGAGTATTGTTTAAGATATTGTGTTACTAAGAGGATAGTAGAATTGAAACAAAACCACCTACCTACACGCGACTGCTGATTTCATTTTCATGACCCACTGAGGAGGGTTTGGCTGAAAATCAGCACTGGGGGAGTCTCGTCCTCTCCAGCACATGCTGAGCCAATACCTTTTCGGCACAGTTCGCGCTGACCCTTTTATTTCTGTCACCTATGTTTATGTTTTGTTTCTTGTTGCGGTTAGTGTCGAATAAATGTTTTTTCTTTCTTTCTTTCTTCTTTATTTCCAATTGGGAGAGATAGAGCTATACTTACGAAAATAAGTATATTATTATGATATTGACAACACCTTACATACGTTTCATATAAGTAGCTTCATGGCCTTCTAAGTCCGTATTCATCTATTACCCGGAAGACGTCCACTGTTGGACATACAATGTCTTCCTTACGCCAGTCCGCCCACATCTACGCTAGCTCAGCGATGCGTGTGATCGACAATTTGCCGCCCCGTACCATTAATCGTACCACGGCATAAATAAATACCCGTGGTACCATTACTGGTACCATCGAATGGTACCACGGTAAATAAACGATTCGTTCATCTTAGGGGAGGCTGTCCTACATTTTTCGGCTTGTGTTCACCATTCTATAGTCTTCATTCATCAACTTTATTATGGTCCTGTTCTATCTAGTCAAACATAAACGTTGGCATTTGAAGGCATCTTATTTGCTAACGAATTAATACCATTCGCGATCATTGCCAAATTTGATTTACAATGTGTGGAATTTTTTCAAAGTTGCACAAGCGATTTACGCATTCAATTATCATATTTAACAACGTGATCTATGGAGAAATATGATGAGGTCACTTAGCTATAATATGTACATCATTCCATTTAGTTTTGTAAAAACACCGCCATAAAAAATGATTACAATATTTTTCTACGATGTCCGCCACTATTGGGACACGCACGACTCTCCAAGGTACCTATCTCGGAGCTACAGTTGCACTTCCCTAAGTAACTTAAGAGTTATTTAGAGAGTTCGAATTGCCCTATGGTCTGGAGGGTGACGATGAAGATCAAGAGAACATTGGCGGCCAACTGCTTACGCATCGCAAATACCCGACACGATCCTATTAATTTTCCATGCTGTAGGTACCTACTACTTATTACTTAAGATTTTCTTCATCTTTCTACCTGAGGTTATAGCTATTACAGCTTCAGGATTACAGCTCAATTTTGCTGTACCTAATGTTTTCAGAACATTGACGAAAGTTTTCAAGATAGTCTCTTGCAACCAGGCATCCTTCTATTAGTCTTGGTACGATAAGCTATATAGCTGCAAAATGTTCTCATCTCACTTACTCATTGGTCGAACGTTTCTACGTCACTCTATGAGTGGACATTTCCTCATAAATATGACCTCAAGCGTACTACTATAGCCTCAGATATATACTTTATTCAAATTTGTCCGGAACACGAACCATGGGAGATTATTTTGGCTATAAATAGACATGGCATGTACGAAGGTAGATTTTTTCCATTTGAAGGCTAGTAGATAATTTATCTAGTTTCTGCATTTGTGGAAGGACTAACTGCATTACTAGTAGAGCATAAAATGATATGTACTATACCTAGTTGAAATCTCTGGGCGCACCACTTAGCAATTTCAAATATTGACTTCTTATGCAAATGAAATCAGATCATCAATATATGCAATGTATAAAGGTATACGTTGCATAGTAGGCAACGATCTCTTTAATAAAGAACCAAGTAATTTCACCAATGCCGGCAAATGAACAACGCTGCTCGCAAGTTTTGCAACGGCACTGTGCAACGCAAGGTCGTCAACTGTCGGTAGGGACCGGCACCAACATATGCTCTAATAGAGATTGCGAATTAATTGCAATTGCATGAGGTCGTTGCTCTGCAAAAATACTTAGAAGGGCAGGGCAGAGGGCACAGATACCTACTCAAACATATAGCTACTACTTTATATCCCGGAAAAATTTAGATTCCTGAGGGACTATCAAACGGACTACCCAGAAGGTTCTAAAGTCAACGCGGACGAAGTCGCGCCTTGCTTATAAGCTCTTCTATCTAGAATCAATAACCTGTTTAGGTCATTGCTTCCAGATTACAATCGAGACGATTGTGTTGTCGGTATATCATTTTACGACCATCGTTTTTTTTCTATTGCAATTGTTTAATTTTTGTTGTCCCTCTTCCTTTGAATAAAGTAAGTAGGTAAGTTATTAATACTTTATAAGAACCAATTGATTTAGTTTGACATTAACATTACTTTTAATAAATTAGTTGTGTTCATGTATAACCTGCAGCAGTATCTAGTGAAGCGGGTCCTAATTGTGGCAATGACTGTTTATTTATTAGCACGCTTAGTTGCGAAACATGACTGTGTGAAGCAAACAAAGAAGTGCCTATGCGATGTTTCGAGAAGTGGATCGCTAAGCGTCAAGGTTGCTGAATCATCGCCATAGATAAATTATTTTAATTGATCGGCATTCCGTTTGTGACAGTACACACTATAGCCACAGTGAAAATTGTGCTGTAATTACGACTGATAAGACAATAGATAGTAATTTTACTTCATCTTCGTAGCTAGACCATGATGGATTTAACGCTCGCTAGTAACTATCGTCTACGTTAATTTTGGAATGGTTGGTTGATCCCGGACCTACCACAACATGCGAATCTACAAAACAGGTCCCATCATAATTCCACAATGACCCCATTGTCAGGTCATTGTAACCGGTTAGTTGCCTTGAACTTACCAAACAATGTGCTCTTTGAACTTTGGAACTCATTTGGGACTATCGCAAAACACAATACTATTATGGCGGTAGCCGAACCACGTGTAGAACAATGAATAGGTATTAAAAAAATGAAAAATAAATCGATTACTCAAACATATTTTCAGATTTTTAGATGTGTTTGAAAATGTAAATTCGTTGTTTTGTTTAGACTTCCCACGAAGATAAGATAATATTCACAAGCTACGCGACTGAGATGCGACCCCACAGCTACAGCCCATGGTTCGCCTATAGGTATGCTACTCTATCAAGTCGGGAAGAGAATCGATACTATAACGAGCGTCCGAGTTACATAGTTACATCAAACGCGAATTCGACGCGTTGTCGCACGCATTGCTACCTGAATCCGACTATATTCTAAAAGTGTAAATACATAATTTATGAAACCATACATACATGTGTAAGGATTTTCTCGTTTAGCCGAGGCTATCAAGATTATTTTATTTGCAGTGGGTCATAGGTATTATAAATAAGTAAGTAGGTTAGTTTTAAAATGACAAGGATGAAAATGTTGAATATTCATGAGGAAAAAGTTACTACAAACATTATTTACAGTTGTTTATCAAGGTTTTTGTCGGTCGGTTGTTCCCAAATGTCTACTGTGACCTCATAATAATAAGTAGGTAAGTATCACCTACTACCTAGCTACCTAGTACATATAGATAGTTGTAGGTATGCCTACAATCATAATACCGTCGTGCCATCAGAGTCCAGTATAGGGTACTTTTACAAACGATCCATAAGAATGGTTAGGTAACTTCCGTTTTATAGGTAGTCCCTTTGTTTTGAGACCTAGCTCAACGTTCAAAGACCTATATGAAATCGGTTTGCCATAACAAGATAGTATATCAAAACACTGGATGACCGATTGTACTTAACCACTTGATCTATCTATAGAATAACAAATCAATAGCCAAACAGTTTATGACCGGCCTTGGTTCAATGTTTTGTATCATTATTTCGTACTCACCCTACATTTATGTCTACGCGTTCAGGCTTCACAACTGGGTGTACCTACAGGCGCGAACACGAATTACGAAAAAAATATTCTTAGGGAAGTCTAGAGATGATGCACAGCCAGCGAAATTCGTAGTAGTTCGAGTTATAAAGGTGGTAGAGTCAAGCTGTAGCCAATTGACTGCAGCTCATATACAGGCTGGCTCGACCGGGGTAGTATCATTTTCTCACAGAAGATCGGCGTAAAGCAACTATTACAGCTGCGTTTCGTACGATGAGTAAGAGAGCCGAAATCCCAACTCCCTCCCACCCAATCCCACTCCACTTCCGGTCGGTAATGTGCGAGCAATGGCTTTGGTATTGTAAGCATCTATAGGCAACAGTGCTTAACATCACGCGGGCCGTACGCTTCTTTGCCACCGCAGTCCTATAAAAAACAAAGACTACTTCGTATCTCAAGAGATAAAGAGGTTATTTTTCCACTAACCATTGCCTTGGTTTGCCAGATGGGCTACGCGCAGTTGTCTCAGGTCGGTCACGGCATCCACCTTCGCCAGTTCTCCAGAGCATTCATCTTCGAAGACGCCAGTAGCCGATTCGTGTTCGTATCAGTCGATGCTGCTATGATGGGCCACGGCGTTCGGAAGGAGGTAAATATGCCAGTATAATGATATTTAAACAAAAAGTAGTTTACTACACGATTAAAATAAGAATGGGACCGGCCTAGCGCCATGTTGTGACGTCACAACTGGAACTGTTACGGCTCTCGGCTAACTTCACTCGGAAGTACAGTACTTTATATGAGTGAAGTTAGCCCAGAGCCCGTCCTATTCTAATTTTTATCGCATTGTAGGTACCTATGTAGTAGGGGAGAGGGGGGCACCTTTAAACACTTTTTATTTATTAAATTATATTTCTCATATGGTGTCATATATCAAGATGTATTGTATTTTATAAATAGATATGGGGTTTATACTAAATAATAAAAATGATATTTATTTATTCTGACCCATCAAACTAACGCAATGTCCATTTTTTTTAAACCATATTTTGTTCATATCTGCCCCATCCGCGGGGCACATTTGAAACCCCTAGGGGCAGTATTGAAAAACCAGGATAAAATAAAAACCACGTAACTTATAATAAAATCAACACTATATTTAAGTTATTTGCATCTTATTATTGTCATTGAACATAGGCATTTATACCTACACTAGTTATTACTTAAATAAATTGTATATAACTCTAAACAGTCTGGGGCAGTCTTGAACAAGATTAAACAAACTAACAAGTTATAAAAGAGATCATTATGAATATTGCAAACCAATCACATAAAGGTACCTTTATGATAAAAATTAAATTAAATTATAGCAGCAGCAGTTCTCAGCTTCATGCCATTGTTGACAACACACAATACAGCTCTTTCGGCATCGTCATCATTCACATAATAATTTACTTTTTTATTTTTGTAATTTCTTACCATGATGACTGAAACAAGAAACCAATTAAAAATCTCATGATGGATGCGTATTTACTTGGTTAGGTACCTATAGGGGCACTTTTGAACATTTTATTCAAAAGTGCCCCAGCAATTTTGTTCAAATCTGCCCCAACACCATCTTGCATAAATAAACATCTCTGGACGAAAAACTTACTTGAGTTCAAATAAATTTTCATTTGTAATACTCGGTATATAATATATACAAAGCAATAAAATAATAACAACTTGAAAATAATACTTACCTTGTCAGTAATTTGCTTACAAATAAAAAAATATTTATTTATTATGGTCTTCGTAAACAAACCGACGAATTTTCAAAATTACGCTGACATTGACGTTAGTTGGGAACTGACAGATGTTTAGGTCGATGTTACCAGTATTAAAATGGTTTCAGAGGTTAGGAATGCTAAACATGGATGTATTAGCTACCCTGGATGCGCTTCGCATGATCTTCCCCTCTAGCTTTTTTTCTATAGGTACAGGACAACAATCTCTGACACGTATATAAAAACTGTTTTCGAAATCGATTTGATCAGAGTAAGTATCGTTTTCGCGGTGTAAGGTGCTCCGTGAAAAATGCCGAATTGTCCCATTAAACGTGTGCAAAGAAATTACAAAAAATAGTAATATACAAAAAGATGGGGTAACATTTCATATGTAAGTATTTTTGATGTAATTAATGCAATTTTTCTATTAAATTCATTAAAATATTAAATGTCATAAGAATCGAAAACATTATCGATACAATTAATCGAGTACGAATTAATCGAATAGTCTACTGTGACCATAGACGAATCTTTTCTACCCTGGCAACTGTATTTTTTATTTGTCAAATAATTGTCAAGTATTTGAACTTTGTAAACAAACGGATAAATACTGAATTACGCGGTGATAAACCAGTCGCAGAACGTTAAAAACGATTTACAATGAATAAATCATTAGTAATTCAACAAGAGAGGTGATTCACAAAGTTTACAGGCGGTGTCTCGCGGAATTTGAGGTGCAAAATATTTTGTCAGAACTCGACCATGTTTACCAAAGAACCGCTGATATTATAGGTATATAAGCAGTTTATTTTACAGTTTTTAAGTTAAATAATGTGTTTATTGTATACAAAGGCAGGCTCAAAGCTTCAGTTTACAGGTTTTTCAGTAAATATACATTGATCGCTTAGAGGTACATTCGATAGAACACACTTGATACTTGCGCATTATTTTTATGTGTTGCTTTCATCTCGACCAATACATAAACTAAGGTTGCTTTATTTTTCTATGTTTGCTTGTCAGTTAACATCGTTACTTAATTACTAAATAAACAAATAATCTTAAAGCATTAAAGAAATTATCTTTTATTGAATTATTTTATTTTTCAGGTACCGTTAGAAGAATAGTCGAAAATTGCTCTTTACGATGACATTAATCGATTAATAATAAATCTTCAAGATGACAGCAATGCTGTGGAGACTGATGATGATGAGTTGATGAGGCAGCGGCAGGCCCACGCCAATATATGGATTTATCAGGAGTGGAATATTTAGACCAAGATTAAAATAAAAAAATAATTAAAAAACGCAGTAGCTATGATATGTTTGTTTTACTTTCCTAAAATACAAAAAAAAAATAACTAACTCATATTGAAACAAAAACACCCACTATCGAAACAATTCAGATAAATACGATCTCGATAAATTCTTGATCTTGATAAACGGAATCGAACTTGACACTGCTCCGGGTCCATATGACCCAGAAGCAGGCAGCGTCTGCTACTGAGGCGATGAATCACATATGGCATAAATATATGTATAACAAATATTATCTTACCAACCATCTTACCAACATCAAAGAAAACTTAAAAGTGCTTGCGCTTGCATTATGAATAATAAATAATATGGAAAATAATAAATCAAGTATCAAAATTATTCAGTCGTATTAGTCAATGTTGCAAGAATGATTTCGACATATATACTTTTTGATTTGAACAGTGTTGTAGTAGTGTTTATTTATGATTGCAGACCGGTATCGATAAAAATATAATATATATAGTGTATAATAAACCTTGGGAGAGGCCTATGTCCAACAGTGGACGTCTTTTGGCTGAAATGATGATGATGATGACATTAGTATAATAATACCTATTACGTTTATACGTACCTACCTAACAAAAGATATCAGCCAGGCCAGTGGCAGCAGATGGCGCTGGTCGAGTGGGAGTGGGGGGGGATGAAACAGCTTATTTGGGAACATTATGTACTTATTTTTTAGATAATCTCATTTTCAAGGAACTGAATTGGGATGTACCCGGAATCATCTTGTTTCCGTTGAATATTTACGCCTCGTGAGTTACTCATTATTTCTTGTTCAGCTGTTTCAGTAGAGATAATTCAGTAGATTATAATGACAGCTATAAATGTAATAATGAGTATATGAAACTATCGATATAGCTAATTAGAAATATCGATAGTGGTATTCACCCTATTACACCGATGGTCCTACGGTAGTAAAATTTTGTATGTTGACGTATTAGATCTTTTAGTGTGCGTAAAATATACTAGTGTTGCACATTTCTTTACGTGTGCGTTTATAATGACACAAAATGTTTTGAGTAAGTGTGCGTCAATTTTAATGTAGTGGTTACCTCCCCTCCCCCAAGAATTGACAGAACATTTTGTTCGTTGAATTATGCGCGTACCGGGTCCCTAAGTTAGATGGTCTAAGATGCTAAAGGATCCGTTCATAAAACAAACAATTCAAAACTGCCTCTGTTCTAAACTGCCTCTGTTCTAAACTGCCCCCCTCTCCCCTAATATCCAGTTATCTAGTTCCCGTAGTACAAGCTCTGCTTAGTTTGGGATTGGTAGCCGTATAAAAAGAATGTCCCAGGATATTCTAACGCTTTGCAGTAGTACCATTAATGGTACCACGGAAAAATAAAATTACCATAGTAAGTACCATTAATGGTACCAAATCAATATCCAATTGTCATATTAAGTACCATTAATGGTATCACGGCATAAATAAATATGCCGTTTTACCATAAATGGAACTTGACTTTAACGATATTTCTTTAACATTTTTATTTATTGTTAAATAATAATATTAACCCTTACGTCCCATTATTGGGCACGGGGGCATTACCACGACCTCTTATCGCGATTCAATTATAGGAACGTTTTAACGTTTCAGCGACTTTTTGTGCAATGACGTACCTTATTGTCATGACAATAAGAAACGTCATTGCACAAAAAGTCGCTGAAACGTTAAAACAAAACTGCTATAAGAGGTGGTGGTTAGCCCCCTGGTCTCACCTCAGTGCGAGGGGAATTCACGCCATAATTCATCACGCTGTCCAGTGCAGGATGGTGTATTTCAGATGCCTTTGGAAATGTGTTTACATTTTCCCATGACATGCAGGTTTCCCCACGATGTTTTCCTTCACCGTAAGCAAGTGATAATCATATTGAAGTTATGAATCAAAAATCCAGAGATGCGTGCCGGGATTTTAACACTGGACCAATGCGGCTATCATTGCTAACTATTAACCAAAACTCTGGACATAATATTATCTTGGCAACCGGTCGACACGTTGTTAGCCATATTTTAGCAGTTCTCTGGCCGACATTTCGTCCGCTAAGAATGTACGTTTAACAATGGAGATTACTTGAAGATAATAGACCAGTGGTTAATAGTTACAAGACTTGGGCCTTTGGTTCTAACATTTGTCATTCGCCAGGTGATCAAACGCCTGCGCAAGCGCTACGGCGAGCTGTATACAGAAAGCAACGTGGTGATCAGCGGCACCCACACCCACTCCACGCCGGGCGGCTTCCTTATGGACTTCCTCTTCGACCTGCCCATCCTGGGCTTCGTCAGAGAGACCTACGCCTCCTATATTATTGGGATTTATAAGGTAAGTTGTAGGAATTTAAGGCAGTTGAAGCTATGGAGAGGACTATGCGGAGTTTCTCTACGAGATCGAATCAGGAATGAGGAGATACGTAGACAAATCAAGGTCACCGACATAGTCTTGCGAATTGGCTGAAGTGGCAGTGGGCAGGGCATATAGCCCGAAGAAAATATGTTGGCCGGTGGGGCAGAAAGGTTCTTGAGTGGCCACGTACCAGAAGACGCAGCGTGGGTAGGCCCCCCAAAAGGTGGACCGACGACCTAGTGAAGGTCGTGGTAAACCGCTGGTTGCAAGTGGCACAGGACCGGTCGCCTATGTCCAGCAGTGGAGATCTTTAGCTGAAATGATGATAAAGTGGGAGCGATGCCGTTGGTATTTCAAGCATATATAGGCTACAGTAACTGCTTAACATCAGGCGGGCCGTACGCTTGTTTTCCACCGTAGTCACATAAAAATCTAGTAAGAGTAAGATGTTAATTCATTTTTCTGTTCCAGAGTATAGTACTGGCACACAGCCGACTGACCGAAGCACGGATCGAATACAAGGAAGCAGAACTTCTGGATGCCAACATCAACAGATCACCGACATCTTATCTGCAGAATCCGCCGGAAGAGAGAGCCAGGTAAAGAGCTCCACCAAGCCAACTAGGCGCCTGTCAAACGTGACGTCACCCGCACAAAAAAGCCGTGGCGGTGTGCGGGCGGGAAGCCGCTGGCGGTTGCGGGTGTGCGGGCGGGGAAGCCTCATTCGACCCGCCCAGTTGACTTGGTGGAGTAGTAGCTACTATTGATAGAATCCTATTATTATAATTTCTTTGGTAGGAAAACTCTTCTATACAGGCTGGAAACAAGGAACGACTCATGGAGAACTACCATAAATACTTAAGATAGCTGATTTTACTCAAAGGAAACGTTACTTCATTTTCAAAAATAAGTAAAACTGCATTCAAAGATTTTTGATAAATCATCTGCTTGAGCTGGAAATCGAACCGGTGAAGTGTGATAAAACACCTGTAATTTTATGATACCGATCGAAAGGGTCAATCATAAGTATGCACGTGGGAGGACTTTGAACGTGGCTACACCAAACGTTATTAATGTGGTCAAATTATACCTTGTAAATAAGGTCTCACAATAGTAAACTGTGGCACGAAAAGAAGAAGAATAAGGATCAATTTCTTCTAAATAACATATTATCTTAAGATACAGGAAGGCCACTGCCTACTACTACTAGCTTTCTGCAACGAGCATACAGCCCGAATTTGTGTTTTGCTTCCCAAATATTTTTTGGAGTCTTTGACTCATCAGTTGGATGGGATGTGATAGAATAATAAGCTCATAACGAATTCGTCTACAGGAACATGGCTTATACATGTGCTTGCTTGACGGATGAGCCCTTATGCAAGCCCGGATCTACGATGTTTTCGAACCGGGGCAGAAACTTGATATTGGCGCCCCTCTCCAGCGTTTGAGATAAATTACTTTAAAAATGTCACAAGTACATAACGATTTCTTCAAACCGAGGCAGTAAGTTGATAGTGGCGCCCCTCTCTCCAGCGTTTGAGATAAATTACTTAAATAAACTCACAAATAAGTATATAATGATATTTTCAAACCGGGGCAGGCACTTTATAGTAGAGCCCCTCTTTCCAACGTTTTATTTTTTAATCATAACGGCATCATCTTAGGGTAACGGCACCCAATATTGGAACCCCCCAATTATTGGCACTTTTGAAGTTATCTTTAAAAAATAAGAAAACTAAACATGGAAATAGTGTTTTATTTGTTAAAAGTCATAAATTTCAGTTTTTCACACCTACCTACTATTCTATCCGCTGAACTAAGAAATCCCATAGAAATATGTATGGACAATAATTGGGTCCACCGGTGCCAATAATTGGGGGTTTTACCCTTTTATAATTTTCGCGCCCCCTGAAACCGCCGCCCAGGGCGGATGCCCCGGCTCGTCCCCCTCTAGATCCTGCCCTCCTGATCATTCCTATAAGGTTTATAGGAGTGATGATAGGTAGGTTATCCTGAATTCTAACCCTGCCAACGCACATAACACGAGGGGCCATACCACCACCTCTTATAGCAGTATGATTTAAATAATACTGCTATTAGAGGTGGTGGTAACGCCCCTGTGCCCATCGAAGTGGTGGGCAGAAGTGAATAACATACCCTGCGAACGTTGGTGACTCGACCGGCCCACTGAATCGGGTGATATGGGGTTGAATAATAAAAATCAATATTACTATTTACAATATTAATAATTTACAAAAGGTCAATATTACAAAAAAATTGCTTTGTTTCCCAAAAAGACATCGCTTAAAGTGATATATTTACAGACAATAGCAAAAACTAAGCAAAAAATATTCGTACACCAAGTAAAACTGATCGATATAAATAAATTATTGTACAATCATGTTTTCCTACCCAAAAATTGCATTCTGTGCCCAAATATAACTCGGTAGGGGACTAGGTGTAACACTTTCATTCATCATAACCACGTCTCAGCCACACAAAACTCATCACACAAAAGCCCGACAGAAATGCATTTCATACCACATACCTCACCAATTCAAGGGATTGTTTCAACACGGGTGACTCTACTGTCTGTCTGTTTGTCCGTCTGCTGACTGCCCAAAAGGCACACTCTATTCATGGACAATAACGCCGGAGAGACCGAAATGCGCGAAGTGGAGAAGTAGGAAGGCATAGGATGGATTTAGGAGGAAGAGGTAATGTGGTACTTTCGGAAACATCCCCGGTCGAAGCAAAGCGGCACTTCGCACTGGGAGCACAGATAAACCGTGAAATGTGTTTGGTTGTGCTGCCTACAATAAACACAGCGTCGCCGGGAAATACGTTTACCACCAGCAATCCTGTTGGAGTTTTGCACAGGAAAGTGGTCAGGGATGGAGGTGGGCTGACAGATGGAGCTGGGCACGTTGGGAGTCGACGGGAGTTTGGGAACATGAGCGAGGTGATGTTGTATTAGCTGGTCAACTAGCTCCAGGCGAAACACGATGTGCTCTTTTGAGTTAGAGGTAGAGGACTGCAATAGGATTCGTGAGTTAAGGATGGAGCAGTTGAGTAGACGCTTGAAGACCTTCCTATTCCATTTCGCGCACTTTTTTCTTTCCAGTAAGTATGGTTCCAGCATCTGATCTTTACGGTCCACACCGCCCATGCCTCGGTTATAGTCTAATATGACTTGTGGCTTGTACTGAGCTGAGCGGTGTGGTTTAGGTTCCATAAGATCCTGCGCGGCGCCATGGTACGTAGATAGGGTAGTAACAGTTCTATTTTTATCTGCTAACTTTAGCACTGTCACATCATCCGAATGACGCGCAACGAATTCCCCTCCTTTTAGTTTGGCCAACGCCACCAATGGAGGAACATTATGACAGGCGGGTCGTAATGGACCTACGCAATCGGTTTTACGCGTTTTGAGGTAACGGGCCAGGAGGGGGCTGTTAAACCAGCTGTTCGTGAAGAGAGTATACCCCTTGTCGAGGAGTGGACGGATCAGGGTGAGAACAGTGGCCGCGGGTGTTGGGAGTGTGGGTGGGCATATAGGATCATACACAGTATCACTGCCAGTGTACACAAGAAATGACAATAGGTAGCCCGTAGCAGATTCGCAGAGTTCAAAAGTCTTCACCCCGAGCCGAGTTTTTATGCACCGGCGGAAGGACACGTTGCCTCTCCACGTAGTCACGGACTCGTCAATACAAATATTTTGGGACGGGATGTAGGCATTTATGAATCGGGAGTTGAGGTGATTCACGACGTGCTCTATACAAAAAAGACGGTTGCCGCCGTCTGTCGGTCGGTTCGTGTTGTCAGCAAAATGAAGGGCGCGGCAAAGATTACCATAGCGGTTACTCGAAAACAACTTGCGAAAGATATTAGTTTGCAAAAGGGGATTAGTCGAAAAACAAGATTTGGTGGACGGCATGCGAATGATGCCGAGCATCATCCAAAATGAGAAGAGCATCAAAATTTCGTGGATATTGGTGTCATACCAATCCCTGGAAAAAGGGGCGGACCAACAGGCAATTTCTGCGGCGTACCGATTGGTTTCCGTCACTATATGTGACAGAATATCGTCGCCCCAGAACTGCCTGAACGCATCATACGCATTCGTCGATGGCACGACCGAGCCCGTCTTTTTAGGAAGAAACGTCTCCCTCTCGCCCCGATAGGTCTCCATAGGAGACCAATCAAAGCGAGCGGAGCTTCCCTCCCCAACCAACCTCAGCTCAGCGCTGTCCTCGTCTTCATCCATTCCATCATCTCGTACTCTTTCCATTATTTCTCTCGCCAATGCCAACACTCTCACCGCTTCCCTTCTCTCAATCACTTTCATGACCATCTCCCGCAATTCTTCAGGCACGTCATCGTCGTTCACGTGTACTTCTCGCAGGCGGTCTCCTGTCGCCCGCCGGGCTGCACGCCCCGGCCCCGGCCGCCCCCTCCCCCCCCCGCCCCCGCCCCCGCGCCCCTTGCAGCGGCTGCGCTCCTGCCGCGCTCCCCTGTGCGCCCTGATACAGGAGGTGCTCGTCTGCAAGGTGGTACGACACGCCATCTTCCAACTCCACGGCGACGTCACTGCGCTCGTCCACTTCACCGGCGCGGATAGTGACGTCACGCCTACGGGGACAAATATATTACAACAATTGTTGTAAGTAGGCATGCGAATTACCTGCAGCAAGTAGATATGGCGAAATTATACAAAAAATATTACATACAAGGGGATACGAGGGACTTTGCGTGGTGGTGACTTCAAGACAGCGGCGGCAGGACTTGATCTATAGAAAACATAACAGTTTTATTATTACACATTAAAATACACCTATTACACTCCTCTCTTCGGCAGTCGTGTAATAAATAACTAAACTAAAACGACGAAGCAAATGCTTTATAATTTTCTTGGGAATTAAGGTGGACTTCAGCGAGAGAGGATCACGCTGCAGAGGAATCGGGTGGAGCTGGGTAGTGCTGGCGGTGTGGCTTGATCTATCGAAATATATTTTTTTCCTTACACATTGCACATACAACTAAACTCAGTAATATGTAACTATATACTATTTTATTACTTACGGTAAATACAGCTCGACTGCGTTCTCGTCAGATTCATCCAGCAAATTCATAAGAATTGACTTGGTCTGAAAAAGTCAAACAAATCATTAAGTACTATTGATTTTATTACGGCACAAAAATACAGTTATTAAAAAAACAGGCCAAGTGCGTGTCGGACTCGCACATAAAGGGTTCCGTACCTTAGAATATATAAGATTAACGTCAAAGAAATAAGTTAGAAGCTAAATACTTCAAAAATATCAAGTTTTTAGAATGTGGACTTATTTGGGAATAGGGATTTATTTTTAGTATTTATTGTTGTAGAGGCAACAGAAATACATGTAGAGGGGATGATAGATTATGAAGAAATGATTTTATTCCTTTTATTTTTAAGCGACTGTAGCCTAGGGGTGAACAGGTTGGGCTAACAATCAGAAGGTCCCAGGTTCGATCCCCGGTGGGGCATGCAGCAATGGATGAATTTTCATCTATGTGCATAATTTACAGTTCGCTGACGGTGAGGGAAAACATCGTGAGGAAACCTACCTATCCCTCGGGATTAGGTAATAGTCAGTTCCTGTATACACGGCGACAAGGTTCACCACCTGTCACGTTGGGTTCTGACTATCTGGTGAAACGTGGGCTTTGAGTTGGTTAATACCTCCACAATGTGGTGGTGTATGGCCACTCAAGCCTCTGGCTACCCCCGAATGGGGATAAAAGTCGTGACGTTACATATATTTTACATTTTTTACATTTATTATCCAGTAATCTTATATTTTACAATCTTTTCATATCTTCCATTTTCAATCTTCAAACAACTCATGACTTATTCAAATTAACTGACTTAACAATCTTATGTCATTTTGACAGGTGACATCTTTTACTACAGATAACACAAAATAATCAAATATCCAATTAGAATAAGAGACCACTCCCTTTGCGAGTGTGGTTATGATGAAGGCTCTACTGACCACATTTTCTTTTCCTGTCCTAAATTCCCTGTATCTCTTTATGATATCCTTCCTCCTGAAATCCCTCGTCCCACCAACTTCAAATCTCTCCTAATGCTTGTAGATACTCCTTTTATTAATATTTTAATTAAATATATAACTTCCCACAATATTAGATTGTAACCTCCTGTTTTTAACAACTGTATAGTGTTCTATTATCGTTTGCTTGTGTTGTCCACTCCCTTGTGTACGTTTTATTGTATGTTGTTTTAGGTAGTTTAACTAACCGGACAATCTCAACAAAAATCCAGTTTGGACCAACCGACCAATGGATCTCCTTCGTGTCTTCGCCACTACGTTGACATTGGCAGAATCACATTGGGCCTGACTCAATGGAAAGAGGCCATTAGGAAAAAAAAAAAAAAAAAAAAATCAAATATCCCACATACACATTCTGTGAAAATTTAAACTTACCTATTTTGGTTCCTGAGATACAGCAATGGTCAGACGCACAAACAGATGGCAGTCTTAGTAATAGGGTACCGTTGGCACCCTTTAGGTACGGAACCCTAAAAATGCGTACTGGTAAAAGCTTTGTAGTGTACACAATGCACCCACCTCTTCACACACCTCCACATCTGAATCTACCTCGGACTCCACCTCCTGCTTCAGGTACACCGCCTCGAGGGGCTCGTCATTACCATCCTCCTCGGAGTACTTCATCTCATCACCCTCATCACCATCATCATCACTGGCCTCGTCCAAGATAGCTACAAAATCTTCCAGCTCATCATCTACCTCGTTCCTGCTTGCCATGATGTTTCTGTAATTGCAAATCGTATATTACAATAAATAAATTGGTTACATACAAAAATAAAATAAATAAATGATATCTCACTCTCATATTTTACTTGTTTTAGATTTAATTAATAAAGACAAAAATATTTTTTTTTTTTTTTTTTTTTTTTTTAATAGCCTATTTCGTTTCCCACTGCTGGGCAAAGGCCTCCCCTTTTTTCCTCCACGCATCCCTATCTTGGGCTTGTTGTGGCCACGTTTTACCCGCAAAGGTGTTTAGATCGTCGCACCATCTGCGCCTCGGTCTGCCACGACGACGGCGACCATCTTCTGGCGTCCAGGTGTTAATGCGATTTACCCACCTTTGCGGGTCCATTCGTGCCACATGGCCGGCCCAATCCCACTTCAGCTTTGCTGTTTTCTCGCCCACGTCAGTAATTCGGGTAATGGAGCGCAGGGTGGTGTTTCTGACGCGGTCCGTCCGTTTAAAAAAATAAAAATTAATAATAAAATAAAAACTGGCCCAGTGCCTGTCAGGCCATGCCCAAGCAATGTAGGGTTCCATAGCCAGTTGTTTTATGGGCATAGAAAAAGGACTGCTGCGAACAAAAATCTTTACCTATAGATAGGCAAAGTTGCACTAGATAGTGAAGCAATCCATGTTATGTAGTCTAGGGTCCAATGTTAAGGGTTCCTAAGTCTTAACTGTCAATAAGAGTCTCTCGTATTACACCTCCTTGATTTAGGGACAGAGCCCCTAAATATCAGGTGGTCTAGAACCTACCCATTTAACTTGTAAGTACTTCATCTTCATTAAGGTGTTGCTTTTCGCATATGCCAAGTAAAATATGATTTTCAATTTATTTGCTGTCTCAAGCACCGGAAGACCTTTGGCTAGGCCTAAAATACCCCCCCCCAAACCATATCAGTAAAGTAGCGGATACTTTACTGACAAATTACTAGACTTTTTGGAGGAACCTGAAAATCATGTTTTAACACTTTTTTTCTAATTGCCCACACTGACGCACATTTATGAACATTATAATGGTCAATATTCCACCAACATTACACATTATAATACAAGGAAACACAAGTTTTGGAAATTAAATAAAAAATGACAACATCACTTTTCCACTTCCCGCCAAAAAGCTGTAAGTACATTGTTTTGATACCTATATTATGCCTATATTATACCGAAGTGGTTGATAGAAATAATACCATGAAAAAATTTAAATACCTGGATTCTATTTGTTAGTCTCCTAAACGACTTTTGGTGAGGCAGTTTCCGGGATTGATTAGGTAGGAGCTGCTTTCACTAATCAATTTTTATTAGCACAAATAAGCGTGGTAAGGCCACACAAGGATTACCTACTTATATTGCTTATAACAATGAAATTAAATAATAGCGGACAAACGCTCACACACGCACTTCGCTGGGACCACTGGGACGCACGTGAACACAGTACTTTTTATATGCCTTATGAAGTGGTTGTCCTATGCCCTGCCTATCTTAACAAAAGTAATAGGTAAAATACCATGAAAAAGTTTGTTTACCTCGATTCTGTTTTTGTTATTTTCCAAAGAGATTTTTGCCGAGGCGGCTTCCGGGCTGACATGTACTGTTTCAACTAATATATGTGGGTTATCATCATGTTTTATTATTTCTAACGAAAACAAGAACACTGCGCGAACTAAAAACCACAAAACAAAATACTCTAACGGACAACGGCTAGAAACAAGGCTAAAAACTAAAAATAATGGCGGAATTGGCGGACAAAGTGACAAATGAATGACAAACGTTCACCAGTGTGACCATCTTTAAATTACAGATTAGGAGTGAGGCGTATTTAACATAACAGTTAAATAAAACAGGTTTCTTACAATAACAGACTGTCACCTGTGACAAACAAACCGAAAAAACAGCTACTGCTCCACGAGATAACAAAATGCCTTATACGACAGTCACAAGCTTTTCTTTATTCATGCTAATGACAATTACATTAGTTAGAATGAGATAAAAAATGTTACGCTGTTACACCCAATCACAGTCGTCACAAGCTTTTCTTTATTCATGCTAATGACAATTACATTAGTTAGAATGAGATAAAAAATGTTACGCTGTGACACCCAATCACAGTCGTCACAAGCTTTTCTTTATTCATGCTAATGACAATTACATTAGTTAGAATGAGATAAAAAATGTTACGCTGTGACACCCAATCACAGTCGTCACAAGCTCTTTCCTTTTCTAGCATATGTTTAACACCTTAGTTAGAAAGAGAAGTACTCTATGGAAGGAAGTATGTGACGTAGTTGGGCTGTTATTGCGATCGGATACACATACATCTTTATGAAATGACTATTCGACCATTTATATCATATCGTGTAATCCAGAATAAAATAAATATTATTTTAATTCTTGTTGATCAAAATTGAATAATATATTTATTTAAACAAAAATAGGTATATTAGAATAGTTATAACAATAGTTTAGATTGTTTTTAGTACCTACGATGAAAATCAATTTTTTTTTATTTTATTTACAATTATATTACAATGCTAACCCACATGATATTGTTTTCCCCGCTATATTTATCACCTAAAAACAGGCTGTGTGCACAGTAAACAGGTTTAAAGTTTTTATCTTTGCCACTTATTAAACGACCGGGCGACTATAGACGCCTGTCAAAAAATATCCTTAAACGTTAGGGTGACTAGAGAAGGCCAGCGAACTTGTAATAATTAAACGCATTTTTTGTGTTGTCTGTGACCCCGCCGTCTATGGGCCTATGTCATTGGTCGTTGAGTGGAGCGTCGATATAGCAGGAGTTGTTTACAAATTAGTACTGAGCTTTATGAGTGTTATACTAGATGGCTCTCTATTAAATAACGCGTCTATGGGCCTATGTCATTGGTCGTTGAGTGGAGCGTCGATATAGCAGGAGTTGTTTACAAATTAGTACTCTCAAGTGTGTGGGTACGTCATGCTCGCCGCCGCCGGTATAATGTAAACAACAATTGATTTATTATCCCATTGTGTTAGTGTTATATATGAAAAGAATGCTGAAGATTCATTCTTTCCGATTATCTATAAATTAAAAGCATCCACAGCTTGGTAAAAAGTGAAAAGTGATGTGAAAGTTTTCGTGACAGTGGGCAGCCAAAAACTTTCTTTTGTGTATGCATCATATTAATCATATTATATTTCCGGATTGGATAGTCAGATTCTAATTGGAAAATAAGGTAATTATGAACAGGCATTTTTTAATTTGCTGTAACAGTTGTAGTTTTTTTTTTAGAAAATACGGTATAAATCGGGGCGCTCGCGAAAATGTTCGCCATTTTCGCGAATTTTGACGGGTGGACGTTCAACGCCCCCAATATTTTGACAGATAGACGTACTATGATAGGACGTTTCAGTGGTTTGGTAACAGAGAACATAACAGTTTGCTCCCAGTTCCCACGTAGTATGAAATAACAGACTGTTATTTTATAACAGGTTTTTGGAGCTGTTATATATATGGAACAATAACAGACGGAGCAGGTATGCGATTTTAGCTGTTATAACCCACTCCTATTACAGATCCTGCCTTATTTTGCGTAAAAACCTGCCAAATCCTGCCAAACTCCGTAGTTAAAAATGCTAAAATCTTGCCAATTTTATTTACCGTTGTATTTAACCAAGAAAAGCAAAAAATATATTATATGCTATATTTTTATTACATTCAAATTAATAATTGCAGTAAGCATCATATTCTTCATTTTCATGTTACGAGAATGCTGAAATACAAACTTTATGAGAAAATTATTATTTTTAACTTAACAATAAATCCCCGAGTACACATGGTTTTTTTGCGAAGAACGGATGGACAAAACATATGGTTGGTTTATGTTTATTTTTGACGGTTGGATGTTATTGTGATCGTATAAAACATATGTTTTTGGTACAAAATCCCATAAAATATAAGAGTTTGCAGTATTTTGAGTTACCATAATGAAATTTATTTTCAATACCCCAATACTGCCAAAAACTTCCGGTTTTATAAAACGTCAACCGATCATGCCAGAGGCTAAAATAAGAAGCTAATCCTGCCAAAATGACAAGAACCTGCCACATATGGTCACCCTGACGCTCACACACAACACAAATGGCTCACACAATCAACACTAGGTATGCGATCTGAGGTTGATTAATCTAAGAATCGATATTACGGGCCGAAAAAAAACATTTTTTAAGTCGATATGTATAGCACTGAATCGATACAGTAAATCGAAATTAAATTTCAGCCTGGACCTTCGACATATATTTTTTTGTTTTGATCCCAGTAGTCCTAAGACACTTGATCACGATTCGTTCGAAACTATAAGGTTTTTTAGTTATATTTTCTAAACTTTTTAATGTAACAAATAAAAGAAAAGTCTTGTTATATACCTGATAATTTGGTGGTTGTAAAAACAACAGAGTTGCAAAAAAACAGGAATTTTAAAATTTGAACGGTTTAAAACGTGTTTAAATCATTGATTTAAAACAGGAGGGAAAAAACATTGTTTTTAAATGTTTAAAACATGTTTTAAACAGGGTATTTCAATCAAGATATTTTTTTAGTTTTCGTAACAACCCTGAAAAACAACAATAATTTTAATTATTAAATTCCCTGAACTAAATAATTTCCTGTTTTTAATAATAAGAAATCGGTTATTACGGTGCATTTTTTATTTTCTTTTTTGTTTTTAATGTTATGAAATCGGTTATTACTTATTACGGTGCCTTTTTCTTTTTTCTTTCTTATCTACATTGTAAATGCAAACTCCAAAAAGAAACCCATTTTTGACAAATCGATCTCTTTTGTGAACCGATTTATTAGATTGCGATTCGAATCGATTTAAAAATCGATCTATTTAGAAAAGAATTGTGTTCGGTTCCTACACAATAAGTACCTACCTACCTACGTCCATGACAAAATAAACGAACGCCCTGGGCTTTTTGGCGGGAAGTGGAAAAGTGATGTTGTCATGTTGGTTTCCTTGACCTTTCCCAAAACTTGTGTTTCCTTGTAGATGGGGAGCCGTAGAAGGGGTTTCTGGATTTGCACGAGCGCGTCAGATTAAGATAAGGGAGATAGCTTACATACTGATAAGAACCTCAAAAAATTATGAGCCCTTAATATTGGTGGGTTTGCTCAGGGGAACCAAAAAAAAAAATAGACCATCTTAAAATACTCGAACTCGTCAGATTAAGATAAGGGGGATTCATTACTAGCTAAGAAGTGTCAAAAGTGTCAATTTTGTTAATTTGATCGTCAGTCTAAGAAATGGGAGCATCTGGAAGTTTCACTTTTTCACAACCCCCAGTTTTTTTTTTTAAATATAGGACTGCGGTAGATAAAAAACGTACGGTCCGCGTGATTTTAAGCAGTTACCGTAGCCTATAGATGCTTACAAATTCTGACGCGCTCGAGTAATTATTTTTTTCAATTTATCATGTTGGAGCATGAAAAGTATAAATATCTGATACGCTTGAGTATTTTTGTGTCATTGCTTTTTATACAAAAAAAAATAAAAAAACATGTATCCGCTTCCCCCACCGCTGAAAGTGGAAACATCTAGAACAATGTATTCTTCCTATCATCTCATCTACCGAATCTACTAGGTTTGGACGAAGCTCGTGCAAATCCACGAATTGCACGCTCGCCTCCCCATCTATTGTATAATAATGTGTAATGTTGGTGGAATATTAACCATTATTGTTCATAAATGTGCGTGAGTGTGGGCAATTATAACAAAAGTGGTAAGACATGATTTTCGGGTTCCTCCAAAAAGTCCAGTAATTTGTCAGTAATGTATCCGCCTCTTTACTGATAGGGTTTGGAGGGAGTATTTTAGGCCTAGCCAAAGGTCTTCCTGTGCTTGACGCAGCAAACAAATTGTAATATTTTATTTTACTTAACACTGGCATATGCGAAAAGCGACGCCATAAAGAAAAAAAAAAAAAACGAACGCCCGCGCGCGGGAGATGCCGTTTTTTTAAATACTTGCTAGTGTTGCCAACTCTCGGCACCATAGTGCGCTAAATTGGGTCTAAAAAAGTACAAACTCTAAAAAGCGCTACATTATATTATTTTACCATGCGCTACATACTTTGCATGTCTTTTTCGATAATAAGCGCAAAGAAAAGAAGAAAGAAAAGACAGAAATAAAATCCAAATACTATTTATGAAATGTCTCTACTTACTAAAAATGTTATTTCTTTGGACCACCCACCAACAATAGTTAAATTTTGCAATCAATATTTATCTACCCACATTTCAATAATCACATTTAGTGATGGGGCGTGCAGTTTAGAGTGGAACTTTTGGACCTATTTAATTCATGAAAGATTGAATCACATGACATTTCCAATTTCAGGTACAAATACGACGTCGATAAAACCCTCTCCCAAGTCCGTATCCTGACCCCCAGCAACAAGGTCCTGGGCGTGATCAACTGGTTCGCCGTCCACCCCACGAGCATGAACAACACGAACAGACTCATATCGTCAGACAACGTCGGATATGCGTCTCTGCTCATGGAGAAGGCTCTGAATGGGAATACCACTCTTCCTGGAAAGGTCAGCTGATTCATTTGTCACGGAATAATACCTACATCTCTTTTTTATAGGACTCAGGTGGCAAACAAGCGTACGGCCAGCCTGATGTTAAGTAGTTACCGTAGCCTATAGATCAGTGATGGACAAAGTACGGCCCGCTGGCCAGCTCCAGCCCGCGAAAGCATTTAATCCGGCCCGCCGACGGTCCTTCGACATGAATAGTATATGGCCCGCGATAATCTATACATATAATAAGAATGTAAAATTGGTCGCGTCTGTACATTCGAAATATTTGGAAAAAAAATAGTGGGGGGGACTTAGATTGACCAGCAGAATTCATTTTTATCATTTTTAGAATTTTTGTCTGTGGTGTGTTGTTATGTTTGTATGTTTGCTCAGATTTTCGAAAGAGCACAACTTCGAATCCACCGGATGGATTTCAATGAAATTTAGCATGGATATGACTAATAGTCTAACTTAACATCTAGGATACTTTTTTTTTCGAAAATATTTAGGGTTGCCACAGAAAATTCAAAAAACTACTTAAAAATTCTAAATGTTTGAAAGAGCACAACTTTGAATCCACCGGATTAATTTCAATGAAATTTGGCATGGATATGACTAATAGTCTAACTTAACATCTAGCATATTTTTATTTTTTCGGTAAAGTTTAGGGTTGCCACAAAACATTCAAAAACTACCTAAATATTCGAACACGCACAACTTCGAATCCAGTGGATTGATTTCAATGAAATTTGGCATGGATATGACTAATAGTCCAACTTAACATCTGGGATATTTTTTTTATAAAATATTAGATTGTAAATTTTTATGACCACACGGAAATTCTAGCCAACAATAAGTTTTAGTTATTGAAATACGTCTATTTAGAGCGGAGCCCTACGGAGCCCTACGTTGTGTGTGATCCGACACTATTTGGAATACATAATCTTAATTTTAATAATAATAATAAATATTTTATTGCTGCGTTCTACCATCTTAAGTTTCGTTTTTCTTAACTAGATGTCGCTATACTTAAAATCAGACAATACCTGCCTTGCACCACATGTCAAAATTTAATATCTTCCTTGCTTCAAGAAATTTAGTTTTTTTATTCCTAATTACGTATAAAAAATATTAAGCGGGTCTTTGTATCACGCGGAATCTTAGACGTTAACTCTGGAATTTATCTCCACAGTACTAATGCCGTAGGGAAGCTACCTACCTAAGAAGTAAGTCTAGAGGACCTGCTGATTTTGAATTAAGTAGTAATAGAAACACAGACATTGAACTCTGAACTCCAACCCCTCAGGAATGATGCTGCTGGGTAACTGCCTGCTTAAACCATAAATCTGGAGGACCTGCTAACTTTGAATTAGCAATGTGGGTATCAAGTAGAAACTTCTCAGGCGAGGTCGCGTTTCCGATCCGGCGCTAGAATTTAAGGAAAACATGTAAAATGACTACTTGTAAGTGCCCTCCTAGGCCTAAACATAATAAACGCTTTGACTATTGACTTAGACGATAAACTCCGGACTCTAACTTTTTAAGCACGATGTTGCGCAGTGACTCTTACCTAAGCCGTGAGTCTGGAGCACTCACTCATTTTAAATAAGGAACATGGGTATCAAGTACAAACTTAAACATTGAGCTCTGGAGTCCAACCGCTCAGTCGTGATACTGTGAGTAACTACAGATATAGATAGACGGATACAGATAGACTGGTACAGACAGAGATACTCACCTACCGATAGATTACAGACAGACCGATTCAGACAGACAGATACTTACAGCTAAACTGATACACACAGACAAATAAAGTCAAACTTTTGTTATAAAACTAAGGCGCCAGGCAAGCGTACGGCCCACCTGTTGTTAAGCAGTTACCGTTCCCAATAGATGCTTGCAACCAAAGGCATCGGTAGCACGTTTCCAACCTGAAGGGGAGTGGGGTTAGTGGGAGGGGACGGGGAGGTGGCTGGGTTGCGCTTCCGGCTCTCTCCCTCATCATACGAAACGAAGGTAAATTAGCTACTTGAATGCCGATCTCCACCTTACTGGTCAGACTCTACCACCTTACTGGTATAGACTGGTACAGATAGACAGCCACGGACAGACGAACTCAGACTGATGCAGACTGACGTAATACAGATTAGACGATAGACAAAATTATATTTAAGGGCTTCACCGACTGGACGCGGACGGAGTCGCGGGCACAGCTAGTTATAAATATTTTGACGGTCCAGAAGTATAAAGTAGATTATTACTTAGTAGAATAATAGACGCATAGGTAAAGGAGCCAGCTAGACTAGCCGCGTAGTTCATGATTGTGTTGCGGGTCGCGGGGCGCGGGGCGCAAAGAAGGGAAAATGCATTTTTCCTATAGTAATTCTGGCCCTCCTCTGAATTTTTTTCAACTTTCTGGCCCCCCATTAATAAAGTTTGCGCACCACTGCTATAGATGCTTGCAATATTAAAGGCATTGCTCGCACTTTGCCGACCTGAAGGAGAGTGGGAAGGAGGGAGGGGTAGGGGGGGGGGGGTGTTGGGCTTTCGGCTCTTTCACTCATCGTACGAAACGCAGCTGTAATAGCTGCTTTACGCCGTTCTCCTGTGAGAGGGTGTTACTACCCCGGTCGAGCCAGCCCGTATATGAGCTGCAGTCAATTGGCTACAGCTTTGCTCTATCTACCACCTTATAGAAGATCGGCGTGAAGTTGCTATTTTAAAGTGGTATCACACCACCCGATATTGAAGGTCCCTTACTTACCCCAAAATCAGGGAGTTTACGATTTATTATAAAGAATTCATGACGGTATTACAATTTCTACGGGATTGATGTCTGCCGAATACCGTCTGCCGTCTGCCGCGTTGATCCAACTCCTACCTTTAGAGACCGACTGACGTCCGCTGTCTGCCGCGTTCGTCGGAATCGTACCTTAAAGGTGGGAGATCGATCAACGCGGCAGACAGCAGACGTCAGTCGGTCTCATACAAATTGTGGCGATGACAGACGACGACAGTGGCGGAAGCGGCGTAAGGGTGCCGCCAGTGGCGGATTTACAAATAGGCTGAGTAGGCTGGAGCCTAGGGCGGCAAATTTTAGGGGCGGCAAATTTGGGGCCAACATATTTTTTTTGTCAAATATAAATTTAAAAGATTCATATTTATAAACCTAAAACATGAAAAATCACGATAGTATCGTTAATATCCGCTTTTATACATAAATAAAAACCGTTTACAATAATATGCCCACATTTTATTAACAAAAAATTGTAATTAATATAATTGTGAACTAAGGTATCGAATTGCAGAGGCTGGTAGGGGCGGCAAATTTTGAATTTACTGGCGGCAAATGTGAAAATCCGCCACAGGGTGCCGCGCGTGGCCTGTGAAAGCGCAGCCTCGCGCAGCATGGGCCTGATGTAGACGTACCTAATCAATATCGTATTGTAGGGTACAATAGTATGTGCCTTCGCGTCAACGAACCTGGGCGACGTGTCCCCGAACACGCGCGGGCCGCACTGCGAATTCTCGGGCGCGCCGTGCGACCAGCAGACGCGGCGCTGCCGCGAGCACGAGCGGTGCTTCGCCGCGGGACCCGGCCGCGACATGTTCGACAGCACCAGGATCATCGCCACTAAGATGTTCGACACTGCTATGGTATGAACCATGTCAAATCGTGTCATCAAATGATAAGTTGAAGTAAACATATTTTTGTTCAGGCTAAATGAAGGACTTATGAATGGGCGACTTAGATTTTAGTTTAACCACCGGTTCGAAATGCTGCTTCCATTGAGAAGAGCAGGGAAGTAAGGAAAGGAAAACAGTGAGGGAAAACATCGTGAGGAAACCTACCTATCCCTCGGGATCAGGTAATAGTCAGTTCCTGTATACACGGCGACAAGGTTCACCATGTCACGTTGGGTTCTGACTATCTGGTGAATCGTGGGCTTTGAGTTGTTATACCTCCACAATGTAGTGGTGTATAGCCACTCAAGCCTCTGACTACCCCCGAATGGGGATAAAAGTCGTGACGTTACAGGGAAGTAACCCAATGGTTACTTTTCTCACCAACTGTAGGGTCCCAAACTAAGTACTATGACTACCGTACAATGGACTGGAGGCGATCTCAGTGACACCCAGACAAGGGAACATTACGAAAAGGCAGTTTTCGCAATTTGTCTCTGACGGGAATCGAACCCGCAACCACCCGATGCAGTGAGCCGAGCGGCTACGCTCAAACCCCTGCTCCAAGTGGTTCTTAAAACACCAAAGCAATGCGAGTAGGTCTTCAGTCCAGGATTTCTCGCTAACACGTCAGATGTGGCTGGACAGTCTCGATCCCTCCAGTGGCCAATTTAACACGGGCATTGCACTGTAGAGAGTTATTGCGGCTACCGCAACCAAGCACTCTTAATTCCAGAAAATCCTGAAGGAACCGGGCGAGGACTTAACAGGTCCAGTCGGCATCGTGCATCAGTTCGTCAAGATGCCTGAACAACAGGTGGCTCCTTACGACCCTGTCACTGAAACATTCGATTATGTGAGTTGTTTAAACTTAATTCTGGGTACTTCTTAAGTAGAGCTTAGGTTACACGCTACATGTCTCATAAGTATTTTTTTTTTATAAGGGTCCTTTAGCTGCGGCTCCCTTACTGCTTTTCGCTAGCCGAGTCTTCGTACTTCGAGAAAATGAGATAGATACTGATACTATTGATAGTTTCAGAAGTCTGGTCAAGTTTGCAAGGTCCATTTATTTCAAGATACCTACTTGCTACCATAAAACATCGAAGATGGCATTGGTCTCCTAAAAATGCTTTAATTTGTAAACTCCTACGTATCTCGATAATGAAAGTCGCATATGATCATCAAACATCTTCTTCTTTAAATGCCACTGCGCTACTAAAAGTTGACAGTTAGCTCCTTCAATTTTACTGTGCGAGGCCAAGCAGCTCTTAAACCGTCTTGATGCCAGTCCACACCAGGTAGTGGACAGGCATCAAGACGCCGTACATCTTACGTCTTCCAACCTTTCGTTTGCCAAACGCTCATAGCCAGCTGCAATCACTGATCGGGAAACCATTGGAGGTTAAGCATCGCTTGGCAAGGTCAGTCAGATATAGGTGACCCTTTAGTGGCATTTGAACTGAGCGTCTCCGTGCTTCGGAGGGCACGTAAATCGTCGGTGCCGGTTGTTTTCATCTAGGCAGCAGTCGTTAAGCCTTGTCAACCTGTCAATCATTAAGCGCTGGAGGAGACTCCGTTCCTCTCCAGCATATGCTGAGCCAAATGCTTTTCGGCACAGCTCACACTGAAAGTAATTTTGCTCGTTGTATACCTTCTATCTATATGCCTATCTCTTCTAATTTTCTATGTGATGTTCCTTTATTTTTGTGCTGTGTTGAATAAACATTTTTCATTTTTCATTTCATTAAGCCTTCAGGCGGCTATACACCAGCGGACCTAAGGCGGTCGCTATGCAATATTGCTAATGAATTGCATTGCAATTCATTTTTCTGATTTTCTGAGGAATCCTTAGCAATTCCGCTAAATTTCTGTAGAATAGTGACACATTTTACGCCATTCGTGAAAGTTTCACGGAAATTTAGGGGATTCTGCTGGAGGGTTGCAAAAATGAATTGCTTTAGCAGAATTGCGGCAAATCATTTTTGTGACGGCCTTAGCCCCCCAGGTCGGCCATTAACCATAAGAAGAGGTTTGCCAAACAAATTTTTGGCATCCTCGAATTCCGCAGCAAAGTTCACTGTCCTAGAGTAAAAACGTGTCGGGTTGTCTCCCGGCGATGGGCTACAGCTTCGCGGCCGGCACCACGGACGGGCCGGGCGCCTTCGACTTCCGGCAGGGCACCACCACCTCCAACCCGCTGTGGAACGCCGTGCGCGACTTCATCGCCGAGCCCACGGACGACGACGTCAACTGCCAGGCGCCCAAGCCCATACTGCTGGCTACTGGACGGGTGAGAACACGGTCACTAATTTGCAGATACGGAAAAAGCTCCAGCTAGATAGAATAACCTTTGTTCAGGAGAAATAGTTCAGACAATGTTGTAAGTTGAGGTTTCAGCTGCTTTCGCTATGCCTAGGTTTTCAAAGACATTGTCATGAGAGCAGGTTCTATGATGGATACTTTTTGAGGCATCAACTCAAAATTCCATGTGACGTTACTGATGAATACCGAAGAATGTGAGAGATAAGTCGAGAATCAGTGTTATTTTTTTTACCACGATAGCATTTCTCCGTGCATTATCTTGAAGAAGTCTACTGCTGTATACATATAGGCCTCATCGCAGACTTCCACCCATCCCGCTCCCCACACTGCGACGCATGATGTTAGAACATTAACCGATTTGACCACAGATACAGACAGAACATTATTAGTCTACCTTGTGGCTGCCTTACTATTCCAGAACCTTTTTGCTTAATACAGCCATCGGGTCTGCGAGCTATCAAGATTAGCACGATCAGGCTGCTGAGTCGCTTAACCATTAAACTGCCACTGTGCTGTTTTGCTATTCTGACTGACCCTCTGATTGGTCGGTTGACGCTGACCGACCGCCACAGTAGTAGTTCAAGGGCTAAGCGACTCGGGGCCGGGTACATCGAACTGACGGCTTCTATGTTCTTCTCGCAGGCCAAATTCCCGTACGAGTGGCAGCCGAAGACGGTATCCTGCTCGGTGGGTCGCGTGGGCGGGCTGGTGGTGGCGGCGGTGCCGGGCGAGTTCACCACCATGTCGGGGCGGCGCCTGCGCAGTCTGCTGTACAAGACCGCGCCACAAGCCAAGCGGGTTGTCATCGCCGGACTCTCCAACATTTACTCCGATTACATTGCTACGCCTGAAGAGTATCAGGTTAGGAAATTCACGTCTTTTGTTAACAACCATTATATGTATACTGCTCCACCAAGCCAACTAGGAGTTTGGCAAATGTGACGTGACCCGCACCTTGTGGCGGTGGCGGATGTGCTTGAAGCCGCATTCTATCCGAGCTCCTAGTCGGCTTGGTGGTGTAGTAGGCGCGCATATCCAACTGCATTCACTGATCGGTAAACAATCGGAGTTTAAGCAACGCTTGGTCAAGGTCAGTCGAAGATGGATGACCGTTTAGTGCCATTTAAACTGAGCGTCTCCGTGCTTTGGAGGGCACGTTAAAAGTCTATCTCGGTGGTTGTTATCGAGGCAGCATTCGTTAAGCCTTGTTAGAGGCCTTCGGAAGGCTTGAACAACTCTGGCACTAGGTTGGCCAATAACTTATACCTACGATAAGAAGAAGACTAGCTATATACCACATTATTAGCTTGAAAAGTCAGTGCCAAATAGACACGGCAAAGCCGGGTACTCCCGCTCACCTAAAATATACATTACCACTGCATGAATATAACTGCACCTGACATTTTAATTGGTCCATTCAAGTTTGAGTCTTGAGCTGACCAATCAGAATTCACCGTCTTCGCCGATACCCTTTGACTGAACTGATATGATGTCCACAGGCCCAACGATACGAGGCAGCGTCCACAATATACGGGCCGCACACTCTCGACATCTACCTCAACAAGTACGTGGAGCTGGCAGGAGCACTCATATCGGTAAGGTCCCGGAATTCATGTAATATTTCGGCAGTGTAAACTTTAAAGGTAAAAATATAATGAATCAATCCACAGTGGAACATTACTTATTTTGTTATTGAAAAATGCAGGATGTTTCCCAGTACATTATTGAGAAGTCTTTCCTACCAAGTTGCTGAGAAATTTGGCATGTTTCCCAGCTCATTAGTGTGGCATTTCCTAGCAAGTTATTGGTGCTACTCACTCATTCCCTGGACAACCACACATAAGACATCAGTAATGACATTATGTCTATGCGTTCCGACGTCAAAAATGATTGCTCGGGCGCGCCACTCGCCTCTTCTAGACGCCAGACTCCTATTAAGAAATATGGAATAATTATCACCTACGTTATTGAGAAATGTGTCATGTTTCCTAGCAAGGTATTGAGAAGTGTGTCATGTTTCCTAGCAAGTTATTGGGAAGTGTGTCATATTTCCTATCACGTTATTGAGAAGTGTGTCATGTTTCCCATCACATTATTGAGACATGTGGTATGTTTCCCAGCACGTTATTGAGAAGTGTGGGATGATTCCCATCACATTACTGAGATGTGTGGAATGTTACCCATCACATTATTGAGAAGTGTGTCATGTTTCCCAGCACATTATTGAGAAATGTGGCATATTTCCCAAAACATTATTGAGAAGTGTGGCATGTTTCCCATCACTTTATTTAGATATGTGCGTGATGTTACCCAGGGCAAGTCCGTGGAGCCGGGCCCGGAGCCGCCGGACTTCAGCAACCAGCTGATCACGCTGGTGACGCCGGTGCTGTGGGACTCCGCCCCCTGGCGCAAGGAGTTCGGGGACTGCCTGCAGCAGCCGCACAAACATTACAGCTACGGCGACGTTGTTACTGCCACCTTCGTTAGTATACTGTAGTATTGTGAGGTGTTTGAGATTTTGTAGGCTCACTAGACACGTATTTTATAAGCTATCCGGCAGATACTCGAACATAACTCAAATCTGAAAGCTCCATACATCGATGTACAGTTCCCATTTTCTCCATACAAAAATGACAGGACCTGATGAGTGAGACAAATGCATTTTATTATTTAAAGAAGCCTTTCAGAAACTTAGATCTCATCACATTATAAATAGTAATCGAATTTTTTGCCACATTAAAAATTCGATATTAAATAAAATCCATTAACCAATGTAAAAAAAGGACTAGGTTATAGATGTAAAAAAACCGATTTAAAACGTTTTAAATCAAATGTTGCCGTTTAAAACCCTAAATATACCGTTTTAACCGGTTTAAAACTGTGCGGCGGCCGCGCGCGGCAGTTTGTGTATGTGCATGTGTGTGTAGGGTAGGCGAGCTGGCAACGTTGCGTCGAGTCACGAGTGACGACGTCAATAACGATAGTGCGAGAGTGTGAGTGTGTTTGTGTGAGTTTGTTTTTAAACCGAATCAAATTGATTATTTATATCGTTTGAAAAAAAAAAAAAAAAAAAAAACGTTTATTTACCAACACAGCGTTTTTTAACTTATAAATAGAGTTTTTATAACTTAGGTAGGTAATATGCGCTTAGTCGGACGGACCAACTAGAACTTAACCCACTAAGTATATCAATATCAGTATATCACACATTAATTTTTTTTTATACAGTTTATTGTTACTCCGTCATATCCCTACCTCGGTAAAATCAAGAAAATGTAGTTATAATTAAGAAAAACATATTCATCAATAAAACCGTTTAAATTTTTTAAAAATGTGTTTATTTCGGTTTTAAACGGCTTTTTTAGTTTTAAACGTTTTGTTTTAATTGGTTTTAAACCGGCCTTACATCTATAGACTAGGTACTTCATTGATGCTATTTGGTATTCCCTATTTTAGCTTCTACACGCTTCGTCAAACCTTATTCCTTTCGTCTCCGTCCTTTCCGTGTTCTCGGGTCGTTGTTCATCATCATCATTATGTCAGCTAAAAGATGTCCACTGCTGGACTTAGGCATCTCCCACCGTAAAAATTTGGGATTTTTGAAAATCCGTCTAGGTATCGGGTCATCCCCGGAACAACATCCGTCACGGGCGCTGGTACGCCGCCGTGGAGAGGCTGCAGTCGGAGCAAGATGACGCCTGGACCGTCGTAGTCACGGATGCTGATTGGGAAACTAAGTACGTATTCACCACTATTAGTTGTTGCGTTATTTCTGCTACGATACCAAAAGGTAACCTTAATTTATACAAGCTTCGAGATTGTTGTGTACAAGATAAAGATACATTTAAGAAAGTACAGTCAGCGACGGACGTATGTCGCTGAACATTCTTTTAAAATCGCCTGCACACTTTTGTTTTGCATCAAATTCATGTTTTTTCTTGATGTCAACAATAATATGTTACGGCGCATAATGCATGTTTGCTAATAAGTTTTTGTCAGGCGCAACGGCGTGACTATGTTTTTTGTTATTATATCGATTGACCATAGATCTATACGATCGATCGATCGATTCTATACGTTCGTGCAAGAATTAAGATTGCTTGAGCGCGGAAAAAGCGCGGGGCACCAACCAATCCTAAGTCAATGACCATAACGTTAAACCACGGAAGTTTAACTAACTGTCTTGCGTACTGGCTGGTCGCATCTAAATAAATTTAAATTTTATATTATTATATTAGGGCTGTCATTTATTTCCCTTGGGTAACAAAATATACACAATACTATTTAGTTTACAATATACTGCTAATGTTTGGTTTTTGACAAATAAAGATAAATATTACCGATTACAAAAATAGTAAGTCATTTTTGTTACTTACCTACCTATATTATTTGTCCAGGTTCATCTGGCATCGCGACTCCAAGGTGATGGGTACCAGCCACGTGGAGATAGAATGGGAGATCCCCCCCGGCACCCCCCCGGGCACCTACAGGATCCACCACTTCGGCCACTACAAGTACGTGCTCGGCGGCATCTACCCTTACGATGGTTTCACTGACAGTTTTGAGGTCACTTAACTTTAGGATCAAATTTCCTTGTGACAGCCTTGTAAAGTATCGCAGGATCAACAATGTATGATCATTGATCATTGTTAAGCCATATAACTATTGTTTGTTTAAGGATCAAATTTATTGAAATGTGAATATATTTCTTGCCTTTAATACAAATTTGGTACCTATCATACGAGAAAAAATCTAGATAGATAGCTACTCAATTTGATCTTAGGCTCGTATTAATAAATGCATCTCACAGTTGAGATCGATCTTAAGATGCAGTTTTGACGTTTAATGTATGGAACATCTGTCAAAAACAGCATCTTAAGATCGATCTCAACTTTGAGATGCATTTATTAATACGAGTTTTAGTCAGCTTGAGAGTAGAGAAACAAAAATGTTTTAATTTGATGTCTTTGGGTACTCTGCCCACCTCCTCAATAATGTTGATCTTATATTGTAGGTATCTATAACTATAGTACCAAAGTAGGTACCTACGTATTGTTTTTAAAATTTGATGTGTATGTTGTACTTTCTCTGATACAAGTATATTTTTCCTTGCTGCATTTTTCTGTGTAAGTAATTTCATGATCAATTAATATATCTGTTGAGATTATAATTTGCTTTTTGCAGTACCTACTTTTTTTATGTTATAAGAATTATTATTACATATTAAACTATTAGCTTTATCTATTCAAGATTTAGGTATATTTGTGATAGTAAACCAATCTTGTGCATACTAGTACATTAATAATACCAAAGTAGAATGTAAACCTATTTTAATATTATATACCTACTAATCTTAGTAATATTTTATTTATATGTAAACTAGTCGCTGATTTAAAGAATATCAGTAAAAGCTCGTAAGTCATTTGGGAATTATATTTGTGTAATTAAATTAAATATGTGGTAGGATCAAGTTGTGTGTGTTTGTTGATCTTACCTATGTAGCAGTTAGGATCAAACTACCACAGCACCTAAGAAGAGGTACCGAAAACATTAATATGAGTTCTGTCTTGACTATCAATATATGGCCCGTATTAATAAATCGATCTCGAAATTGAGATCGGACTTAAGATGCTGTTTTTACAGATGTTCCATACATTAAACGTCACCGAATCTTAAGATTGATCTCAACTTTGAGAACGATTTATTGATACGGACCTATATTCCTTGGTTCTAAAAGTGACTGATGACTTGATTTCAATATTTCGTAATCGGCCCTAATTCTGTGAACGTTTTGTTAGGTACGTATTACCTAAAAAAGGTTTTTTTTTAATTTTTTTTCTATAGTATTACCTAAAAAAGGGAATGTTCATATCACAGAGTAAAGACTAAAGAAGGAGGTGCCCTTATTAGATATTTGTATGAAACAAAACGTGGTCATTGTTTTTTCATTTTCATTTTACTATTTACCGGTAAATAGTTGAACTACTCGCTTCGTTTTATGTCGATGTTAGTACTAGGCCGACCACTCGGCCGACTTGCTTAGGGCCAGTCCCCTTAGTAACTGGTCCATGGTTCATATAATGTAATGTAGGATTCTTATTACGTGTGTTCACATTGGTAACCCGTTGCGCATTTCACCAATCTTTTCATACATGCAAATCGAGTAAGTAATTATATAATTAATTTTGTGTCAACAATAGCTACCTGGCCAGAGATATAGGATTATCGCTGATAAGTTTTGTGTTGGCGACGAATTTTGATATTATTACGACATAGCTTACTAATCTTTTTTAATTGGTGCGTCCACATGCCCCGCAAGCCTAGCCCGGCTAGCTAGGCTTCGTAACTGCTTAACATCAGGCGGGCCGTAGGTATGCTTGTTTGCCATCTCAGTCACATAATTCATTTCTAAGTATATTTTAAACAGTATTTTTTCAATGAGTCTGTAGTAAGTATCTAGGTACTGTTAAATGAAATACTCTCCTCTTATATTTCTCATTTTTTATGATTCCATGACGAAATACATAAATAGGTACTTTCAACAATTTTTTTCTGCACATTAGCTTTTTTCAGAAGAATGTTTAGTTTAGCGATAGCTTCATCATCTGTATTTTCAAACGATTATTAAATGTAATGTTTATTATTATTAAGTAATGTTATTTTACGAAGTGCCACAATTAAATAATTTAATATATGACCAGTACCGAGTTTTATTTAGATCCTTATGTTACCTAAGTACATCATTTATCATCATACCTCTGGATACACAAACCAAATTATTTAACATTAGGGGAGGCCTATGTCCAACATGGACGTCTTTTGACTTGATGATGATATTATTATGAAATAGAGATAAGAAATAATATTACATAATAAATTTACGACGTAGCTACGCGTAGGTAGGTACCTACTACTTACCTCTCTGTTGAATTGATTCGAAGACAATTTCCCATAGTCTATTTTTTAGACCCCCAAGTCACAGAATTCCAATTAAAACATTGTTAATACGTTAATCGTAGATAAATATAACATTCCCGATAAAGAAACACACTGATAAATGTTTTATCAGGATTATTTTGATTAAATAATTAATTAATAATTATTATTCAATATCAATTACTTACCTTCTGGAATGGTGCGTGTGTGTGATTTGCTGTAACTAATACCTACTATTTTAACTGTGATTAGTTTTACTGTAAATTCTGTAAGTACCTAACTATTTTTAATTTTATTATTCTTTAACCTACTTACAATATTTTATCTATTGTGTTTTTTTTATATTTCGCAGATAGGTTCTTATTGTACTAGGTACTCCATATTACTTGATAATTTTGTTCTTACTTCATATTCACAAGTATTTTCATAAATAAAAAGTCTCCTATAATGTAGTTGGTAGGTAAGCATTAATAATTTATCAACTTCTATCTTATAATTTCGTCGCTGGAATTATCGATAACTTGCAACGAAATACGCTAATCGCCCGCCTCAATCGAAAATACCTATATGACATACTAAAATAGGTATAGTAGTTGGCAGATGGCACCCTGGAAATAGGTGCTCCAACACAAAAATATGATCCTGAATCGCGGTATTAAGATTCACGAGGCACATCAGTATATAATACGAGACCCCGTCAACAACCATTGGGGCGTTGCGGCCGACCCCGCCAGGCATACCACCCGCCTGGCTGGAAGATCTTCCCTTTACCGCTAAAATTGGTTGGTAGCGAGGTGGGGGTGGTTGTGGTCGAGGAGGAGGAGGAGGTGGTTTATTTATCTGGTGGATAAAAGTTATCTGACGATTCTGAAACAGTTTCCAAGTCAGCTCAGAGCTATTTGTTCTGCGGTCAACAGACTGCCATTTGTAGCATTGGTCTAACACCATCATCGAAATACGCGTACAAAAAGCATTTCTGCCTGTCCCTTCGGAGAAGACCATAATAATTACAGGAGACACAATTTTTTCTTTTATTTATTTATTTATTTTTATTTTTATTTATTTTTATTTGTATAAGTATTGTAACTATGGGAGCATACCTGAAATAAATGAATTTATTATTATTATAATAGTCGTCTATTGTTCGGTATACACCCAGGTGTAGATATACGTTCATGCTAACGTTACTTCCAGGTACAATGGCGATCTCATTAACGGGCAAAATAGTGATAAGTATAGTGACGCTAGCCGTGATAGGAGGCATGACGGCGACCATAATTCTGGTGGCCAACGACGGTGATGACGTGGAGGCAGGTCCCGGCGCCACCAGCACGGTCCCGCCGGGGGATGACCGTGGCGTGGCGTACCAAGTGGGGGTGGGGATCGCCGATATGACTGGCCCATGTGTTGAGATTAATTTTGTAAGTTTACGCCAAGTTTTGTCATTTTGGTAGCAAAACACGCAATGTTATTTTAAAAGGCATTTGAATTTCGACTGGGTGGAGACTACTGTGTAGGGAGGCAGCAATTCAAATACTATTCACCCCAGGATATACTGACGTGACGTCTTGCACGCGTTCAGCTGTTATCGTAGCCTATAGATGCTTGCAATACAAAAGGCATCGCTTGCACGTTGCTGACTTGAAGGGAAGTAGGACAGAGGGAGCAGAAGATTTTGGGCTTCCGGCTCTCTTACTCATCGTACGAAACGCAGCTGTAATAGCTACTTTACGCCGATCTTCTGTGAGAGGGTGGTACTAAGTACTAACCCGGTCGAGACACCCTATCATCAAAAAATAGTACATTACTGCCGCGGTCCGCGGTTTATTGTAGCTTGTCCATCAAGAGTCGCAATGCTGACCGCGCTGTGGAGGACCGGAGCTGCGCTGCGCCGCGCTTTCGGCCATCAACATCGCGGTCAACAACACACTCATGACCGCGGCAGTAATGTTCTATTATTTAAAAAATAATAACTGAAAAATTTAATTCTCGGTGATTATTTTCGAAAGTTATTAAAGACACATGCATTAACTTTCAGATGGGTTACGCAGATCTAGGCCAAACGGGTGAAGGCATACATTTGCGTCAGTTCGCCAGATCGTTCATATTCGTGCGAGGAGACACGAGGGTAGTGCTGGTGTCGGCCGAGGTGCAGGCTGTCGGCATTGCGGTTAGACGTCAGGTAAGTAGGCATTACAAATAGAGCCGCCATAGACCGACTGCTTAGGGCCACCGCAAACTTGCTACTTTTAGCATCGGCGATCGGTGATTTTGATGCTGTGTCTCGCTCGTTCGCGCTCAAAGAAACGCGACGCAGCATCGATACGTCACAAAATCGCCGGTCGCCGATGCTAAAAGTAGCAAGTCTGCGGGGGCCCTTAGAGCAGTCGAGATCAACTGCTCGAGAGCAGTCGGGTTGCGGTCGGAGTCGCCTTCAACCCGACTGCTCCAAGCAGTTCTTGTGCAGTTATGTTTGTATTTTTACGCGAATCACATCAAGCGGTCCTTGTACGGTGGGTTGAGCAGCCGGCATCAACCGCATGCCGACTGCAATTTTAGCTGCGACTGCAAACGAACTGCTTGAGTGGTGCCTGTATTGCGAATGTCAATTTTGTAATGCAACTGCAGATCGCCCAACATCGACCGCTTGGAGCTGTCGGCACTGACTGCTCCAAGCAGGTCGCCTATTGCGGCACTAAGTCTTACTGACTAGACATATTTCAGGGGCAAGCAGTAGGGAGTTCGGGTAGTGCGGTCGTTAACGTTTTCAATACCCTCAGGTGGTGAACAACCTCCGTCGTCGGTATGGCAACATGTACTCACTGAGGAACGTGATAGTGATGGGGACACACACCCACAGCACGCCCGGCGGGCACCTCGTGGACTTCCTACTCGACATCAGTATACTCGGCTTCTCTAGGGAGACTTTTGACGCTTATGTTGACGGCATCACTAGGGTAAGTTGATCTCACAAATATAAAGGTTTACCTACCTTACTTCACAATTGCAGACCTAAAATGAATTTGATGCCATGGATTAGGGAAGCGATTCATTTTGAGGTCTGCATTTGAGTCACAATAAGGAGGCAGTAGTACTATAATACATAAATAATTTAGGGCCTCCGCAGACTTGCTACTTTTGGCATCGGCGACCGGCGATTTTGTGACGTATCGATGCTGCGTCGCGTTTCTTTGAGGGCAAACGAGCGAGACGCAGCATCAAAATCGCCGATCGCCGATGCTACAAGTAGCAAGTCTGCGGAGGCCCTTAATAATGAGTATCGCCAGACTTACACACCAACTGTATGTTCCCAGACTAAGTAACGCTTGTACTGTGGCAACCATACAATGGACTGAGGGCGATCTCAGTAAACAATGTCCCCCAATGGAATTCCACGGGCATTACTTTCTTTGGGCTTTACAAATCACTTTTGACCCTAGAAATGCTTTACAAAACCATTAATTGTGAACTGGCTAAAACGACGTGTAAACACATGATTCCAGAGTATAATCCGCGCGCACGAGAACATTGTGCCAGCTCGCCTGTACTTCGGGCAGACTCGGGTGTTGGACGCACACATGAACAGGTCCCCGTACTCATACGAGTACAATCCCGCTGAGGAGAGGGCTAAGTGAGTATCCACTAGTAATGGAGCGGAAAAGGGAAGATCTTCGAGCCAGGCGGGTGGTATGCCTGCCGGGGCCGGCCGCTATGCCCCGATGGTTGTTGTGCCTCAGGGTCTTCTATATAGCGATGTGACTCGCGAATCTTGATATCTTAATTCAGGACTCCTATTTTGCATTGGAGCATGCAAAATGCATCATGCATGCATGCATGCATGCGATGCATGTTTTGCATCGTCGTGCTTGTATAGTATGAAGCGCGATGTGAGGTCGCTACAGTAACATAATAAAGATCACAATCAAAGGAGCGAAGACATTCCAAATAAAATACAATACAATAAGTACATAAGAATTTTCCGTTTCAATGCTTGACAATGGCTCATTTCTGGGCAGTTTGAATCTCATGGGTGAATAATAATTGTGTTACTTATAATTGCGTTATTCGCCTTTTAACTCTAAAAAAGGTTCAGAGTGGTGAGTGATAAGCTTCAGGACTACCCTGCATAAAATACACCTTCAAATCTCTTTTTTCTAGTAGTGCTCCCTATTTATTGGGGCTATATCAAATTTTTAGATTCAGCTCGAAGCAATTTGTGGTATTGCGTTGCGACCTTCCTGCCTTTTAAAATCTACGAAATAATATTGATTAAAACCATTTCCACTCTTAGATATGACAGCAACACCGACGACATTTTAACCCAGATCAGGATAGTGAAAGAGGACGGCGGCCTCCACGGCGTGATGACCTGGTTCTCCGTGCACACCACCAGCATGAACATGACCAACCTGCTGATATCCTCCGACAATATGGGGTACGCCGCGCTCAGGATGGAGCAGGAACTAAACCCCGGCGCTTTAGCTGGCAAGGTCAGTTGCTTCCAGACAAGCTACTGTGGAATGATTTCTATTTAAGATGGTAACGCTTAACGATAAAAACTGCGAGGAGCGGAAGAAAGGATGTGTCTTGTCAGCGGTATGGCCAAACACCTATTGAATAAGGTTTAGAATTGAGTTTATTGGAGTAAGTTTGAGAAAACCAAAGAGACGATAAGGGGTAAAATATAGTTATACACCTAGGTCAGAAATACTATAATATTCGTTACCTACATCAAAATATCATAGCTCAACAGAAGCCTCCACATTTTCTCCGTAATGTGGAGTTTGATTTATTTGGATTTAATTTTATATTTAGATTTGTCTGGCTTTTCTATTTCTTTGCCGTCTTCAGCCATCTTTTGCTATCCCTTCTTTGAGTTACCTCCAGTTCTGATCAAATTATACAAACAAAATATCAGCTATTGAAACTTACAAGTTTCTTGCTGCCGCCAGCCGACCATAGTGACCGGATTCTTCACGTCAAGCCTCGGCGACGTGTCCCCGAACACTCGCGGCGCTCGCTGCGAGTTCAGCGGCGCGGAGTGCGACAACCACTTCCAGCTGTGCGGCGCCGGCGAGCTGTGCTTCTCCACCGGCCCCGGCCACGACATGTTCGAGAGCACCAGGATCATTGGCACTAGGGTGTACGAGGGCGCTATGGTTAGTTACTACCTCACTCTCGTCCGTAAGTAAATACAGACCAGTGGGGTTAATACCGTCACAAAGATGAATTGCGGCAATTCTGCTAAAGCAATTCATTTTTCCAAACTTCCAGCAGAATCCCCTAAATTTCCGTGAAACTGTCACGAATGGCGTAAAATGTGTCAGTATTCTACAGAAATTTTGCGGAATTGCTAAGGATTCCTTAGGAAATCGGAAAAATGAATTGCAATGCAATTCATTAGCACTATTGCATAAGGACCGTATTAGGTCCGCTGTAGCTATGGGGTAATCACTAGCAATATGATTCCATTCTCATCTTCTGCTGTTTTCATTAATCGAGGTTGGCGGTTGGCACTTGGCACTATACGTATTTTTATTCAATTCGTCATAGTTTTTTAATCCATTCTTTCTTGAGACATGAACTCTTCAAAGATGCTTCAAAGCTTAGAAGAGAAGACAAGTCAACATTTCAATATTAGTATTTTTTTTAATACGCTAATGCTTCTGATATGGCTCTTATCCATAACATCCATAATGATGCCATCTTTCAGGAAGTACTGAATTCTCCAGCTGAAGAGTTGAGGGGTAAATTGGCGGTGGTCCATCAGTTCGTGGAGATGCCTGACGCGGTTGTTTCCAAATATGACCCTGTTGCAGATTCCTTCAATACCGTGAGTTGAAATACCTTAAGAATATTCTTAGCCACTTTAATTTTGCCTACAGTATTGAGTCCAGGACTTTCTTTATCATGAAAATCGAGCTGTGATTAAGATGCTGTAAAATCTTCAGACTATAATCCTTTGCAGAATGAACCAGTGAGGGGATGCGTTCCAGCTATGGGCTACAGCTTCGCATCAGGCACAATAGATGGTGCCAATAATCTGAATATTACACAGGTGAGATTTTTAATTCAGTTATTAGTCCCAGAATCACTGAGCCATGATTGGCATGCTCGAAGACTTATACCTACCAGTGGAATGGTTTTAAGATAATTTGTGTTTGTAAACAGGGCACAATTGCGGGCAACCCGCTGCTAGATTTGGTGAGCGGCGTGATAGCTGAGGCGACTCCTGAGGATGTGGAGTGTCATGCACCCAAGCCTATACTTCTGGCTACTGGCAGGGTAAGCTTTCCAAGTGGTTTCAATATGAAATTTCACAATAAAATTTATATTTCTGCACCAATTAGGCCGTTAACGGCTGTAGCTTCACCAGTCAAATACGCCGGTATTGTGTCATCTACTGTTGTAGTACCTTGCTAACGATAGGAATCTTTGTCAGATAACCTCTTCTATCCTAAAGAAGAAAAGGAGAAGAATAATTAATAAACGCCCTACTAACACACCAACTGTATGGTCCCAAACTGAACAACGCTTGTACTGTATGGGTTCCGTAAAATGGACTGAAGACGATTCCAGTGACACCCAGACCAGGTCAAACAGACAGGTCACCTACAGGGAAATCAAGTAACGAAGAAGACTTACTTCTGACTTTCAGGCAAATTTCCCCCTCCCGTGGCATCCGCGCATTGTATCCGCATCCCTCATCTGGCTCGGCGACATGGTCATCCTGGGCGTCCCCGGGGAGCCCACCACCATGGCGGGCCGGCGCATGCAGCGGGTAGTCGGCAGCGTCATGGAGAGGCACGGGTTCGAGCCCCGGGTCGTCGTGTCCGGGCTGACGAACGAGTACATGCACTATGTATCTACTTTTGAGGAGTATCAGGTAACACTTGAATTTTGACCGAGTAGGGGCCATCCATAAATTACGTCACACCTAAAGGGGGGGAGGGGGTCGACGAAATGTGACATTGTGTGACAAGGGGGGAGGGGTCCTGGGGTGGGGGGGAGTTAAGTGATGTCACATTTAAAAATCTAATATATCCAAGTATTAAAACCAAAATATGAATTATTAACGAAACTTTTTGAAAATTTCTGTAAATTGTAAAAAATATGTGACGTCACACAGGGTGGGGGGGAGTCTCGCTAATGTGACCAGCTGTGACAAGGGGGGAGGGGTCTAAAAATCATTAAATTCGTGTGACGTAATTTATGGACGGCCCCGTATTTAATTTTCTTCTTCATCTTAAAACATTCATTTGAGTTTCGGTTTTGTTTGTGCTATCAGGTCCAGAGATACGAGGCGGCATCTACGATATACGGTCCGAACACCCTCGACATTTTCCTGAACAAGTTTAATGAGTTCACCACTGTTGCTATTGAGGTAAGTAGGTACCGATCGTTTCCTGTCAAGAGTCCTACCACTTATCCCGATAATTTTAACTTAGTAGGAGTCTGCACTCACATTGTGTCAGCGTTATAGACTATGCCCCGAATCTCATAACGTAACAGCTTTCGCTCCATGGGTTGCGAGTGTTGCAATTGTCCCCCTCTATCTACTCTTTCAAAACGCCCTAGAAGAAGAAAGGGTTTACTCACTCTTTTGAATCAATGATTTTGAAGCTCCTTTTCCTTTTTTATCTCCTACCCTCGCACCTTTATGGCTGAGTGCTGATCTAATTTCAGAGAAACTAGGACCGCCACACACACTTCCACCAAGGTAACTCCTGTAAGCGAGGCCTGCCCCCTAGCTTCGTCTACAAGCGTTTCTACAAATCGCTACGCTTAAATGTATGGAAATGACATTTTAAGTCAATAAGTGAATCGAGACTTATGTCACGTTTCATGTATGGATACATGAAGCGTAGCGTACCTTTAGTACGTTTTTTTATACTTGTCCTATTTGGTAAGCAAAGATGGCGTCCAGCGGGGCGATTGCGTAACTTTTTTGTCAATGTTTCAATTGGTTTCGCCCATCCTGTGTCAATCACATACGAAACCAATTGAAACATTGACAAAAAGTTACGCAATCGCCCCGCTGGACGCCATCTTTGCATACCAAATAGGACAAGTATAAAAAAACGTACTATAGACGGAGCCACTTGGCTAGAGGGGCTGTCATCTTATCTGATTGTTGGTGTGTAGGGATGGTCGGTGCCAGCTGGTCCGGAGCCGGGCGAGCACCGCGACCGCACGCTGTCGCTGATCCCGCCGGTGCTGTTCGACGCGTCGCAGCTCGGCCGCGAGTTCGGCGAGCTCATCCGCGCGCCGCCAGCGCTCGCGCAGCCGGGAGACGTCGTTAGCGCTACATTTGTCAGTATCTTCTACAGTTATCCTCGCTCAGTGAGGTTTTGGTATCTTCGGAGACCATAGCTATTCTCTATCATGTTAGTTATCTCTATGAGATGGACAAACATAATACCAATATCATACTAAACTGTAGAACAGCAGGCCGATTGCGTAACTTTTTCGACAATGTTTCAATTGGTTTCGTTCATCCTGTGATGCTTTATCAATTGAAATTGATTGAAATCGGGAAGAGTGACGTCCAGACCCGTCCCGATTTCGATCAATTTCAATTGATAAAGCATCACAGGATGAACGAAACCAATTGAAACATTGTCGAAAAAGTTACGTAATCGGCCTGCTGTTCTACAGTTTAGTATGATATTGGTATTATGTTTGTCCATCTCATAGTCGCAATTTATAATAGTACGGATGTTCTTCTTCCTCCAAACAAATATGGACCGCACCCATCAAGTAGGTACACGTGCATGTTGTGGAATGATCTCCCCCCTGAAGTCTTTTCTTTGCATTACAACATAGGGTTCTTCAAAGGGCATGTTTATAGGGCCCTAGATTCTAGGGTCCTGTAAACATGCCTTTTCTAGGGCCTAGAAGATCGATACCGGGTCTGCTCCCTTTAAATCGCAGATGCCTGGACAACTGTTGCCTCTTACCATAAGGTGGATTTGGCAAAAAACAAAATCATGTGACTTTAGTGTTGAATTTTTGTGACTAATATTGCTGAATTGTTTGTCAGATGGCAGCGAACCCAAGAAATGATCTGAGACAAGAAACTAGCCACGCGGTGGTCGAGAGGCTGGAAGACGGCGAGTGGGTTGTGGTGGCTAATGATGCGGATTGGAATACCAAGTGAGTTAGATCAGCATCGTCCTTTGGCCTTATCCCTTATCCCCAGCTTTGTCTTCGACATCGGATTTTGAATATAAAGATTCTTGCTTAAGTACGTCGAGACATCTCGCATCAATCACACCACGCAGATCGGCAATGGTGCTATGCTCTACATATTTTTGTATTCTGAGTGACGAGTCTGTTAGGTCGAGGCTGGTTGAGGTTCGCGGACGAACAGCCGATAAGCGGGAGTTTGATCACCACGGGTCTTAAATCGTAGCCTGCAAGGAGTCCGACATAACCCACTTGCGTCCACAGGCCTCAATGAGGATTTTCCACGATAAAAATGATTTATTAGAGGCAGAGCCAAGCTGTAGCCAATTGACTGCAATCATATACGGGCTGGCTCGACCGGGGTAGTACCACCCTCTCACAGAAGATCGGCGTAAAGCAGCTACTAAGCTGCGTTGTACGATGAGTGAGAGAGCCGGAAGACCTTCCCCTCCCAGTCCCCTTTAGGTCAGCAACGTGCAAGCAATGCCTTTGGTACTGTAAGCATCTATAGGCTACGGTAACTGCTTAACATCAGGCGGGCCGTACGCTTGTTCGCCACCTCAGTCCTATAAAAAAATACTTAAGTATAGTGATGAGATGGTTTGAGGTTGACATGGTGTGGTGTGTCCAGGTTCCACTGGGAGCGTATCTTCACGCTGGTGGGCACCAGCCGCGCCACCTTCGAGTGGCGGGTCCCGGACGACGCGGCGCTGGCCCCGCACCGCATCGTGTACTACGGCGCCGCGCGCGGAGTCTTCGGAGCCATCACGCAGTTCCGCGGACAGACGGACAGCTTTAATATCACAAACAAAATAAACTATAGCAGCTAGAATAGTGTTTCATTTATTACATTGTCTCTTTTGTGGTTAAGATCCAAGAGTGTTGGTACTAATCCGCCAAGCTAACTAGGCACTTGGTAGTCGGATGGAACGCGGCTTCCCCGGCCGCACACCCGCCAGCACCTGCGGCTTCCCTCCCGCACACCACCATCGACTTGCTGTGCGGGTGACGTCACATTTGACAGGTCTCTAGTTAGCTTGACGGAGTAGTATAACTAAAACTTGAATGTTCTACATGTAGTTCGCGACAGGTCGAGATGACATTCGGGTTATGAGCTTTTTGCACAATAAAATCCGAATCAAAATTACCAGGACCCGCAACGCAACAGAATAATTTAATTTAATTATTTTGTGGGCGATTTTAATTGTTTTTCGGGTCCTGTTAATTTTGATTCGGATTTTATTCTGCAAAAAGCTCATAACCCGAATGTCATCTCGAACTGTCGCGAACTATACGTACAATTGAAAAGGAAACTGCCTGAGCACCTCAATTTAGAACCGTGACGAGCGCTATTGTGTCAGACAACCATTTGCAATCAATCAATCAAATAATTTCGATCTTGTGATTAGACGAACCTAGTACATAAACATAACATAAACTAGTTTTGTTAGGCATGCTTAAGATGTTAAAAAAGGTATTGCATGCCTAATTATAGTCGTAACTATCTATATTTTATGAACAGTAGTTAATTATAGATTCAATCATTATAGGTAGGTGAGAGTTGTTACCTATTCGGTTTGCTTCAACGAAGTTTCCTGTAACGAAGCGATAATCCATCGTAAAGCTGTTCCAAAATGAGACACATAAAAATACATCTTTACTTAAGTACATATCTTCTAAATTAAATAAATTCTCAAGTAGGTGTCCTGTTATTGGTCAAGACGTGATGCCTAACAATAGCCAACACTACGTAGGAAGTACGTTAGTTAAACGCACTTCATTAGCATACATAGTTCTGTTGAATAGCTATAGATACATCCGAGACGGCCCATCATGTATTTGAACACGACGCTCAAGGAGTTAATGATCCTTGCTCTAAAGTTAGTTTAATTCACATCGCTGACGTCGCGACATAATGTGCTAGGTGTAATCTTCTGATAACATTGCACTGGTTATAAAATTAAACTGTTTGTTGATAAGGCTAATCCCGTTGTTAGTATGTGTTGTGGAAGATATTGTGTTGTTTATGAACTAGTGTTAATGTTTACAGTGTAATATCTTATTCAAAGTGAGCGGTAAGTGTAAGAATTAAAATTAAATCATTTGTAAATAACTCGCATTATAGTTGCAGAAGTTACCGGTTTAATAAAATCCCATCGGATTACTACACATGCACAATGCACACTTCCCCGCTACAGGATGAGCTCATTTATTATTAATACCTATTCTGTTAGTTTGTGTACCTACCAACAGAATCAAGGACAAAGGACAAGAATAGGTAACATGAGCCGGACTTAACTTAAGAGAACCTTGTCAGTGTTGTGGTGAAAGAAACCTTTTCCATCTCTCTTGATCTAGGAAGATCTTTTTCACCAGCAACACTGACAAGGTTCTTTTAAGTTAGAAGAAAAACATACAAAAATTAAAGCTTACCTATTGCTGCCATGGTTAGATGGCCACCAACAAGCCGATCACGAGGAAGCTGATCAACTCCGCGGAGAGCTGCGTGGACGACAACCTGCGCGGCGTGGTGGCCGCCTACCCCATGCTGCGGCTGCATCCCAAGCACCGAGTCCTCACCATCAGGAGGAAGGTATTCTTTTACTTCTTCTTGGTAGAATCCTGCTGAGGGACGTGATTGTGTAGCTTGTGCCACCATCTCTCTCAAGATCTCTCTATCTTGCACCATTTCTATGGTTTTTTGCATGGTTGCCATTTGAGTGGTCGATGAAAAGCCAACGCGAAAAAGGAGGAATTGTTGGCAAAAAGTAACTTAGAAAGAATACAATATGTTGAAACGTCCCTATTAAAAACAGTGATAACTTCTTACTCAATAGTGCTTAGCATCATGCGGGCAAAATCAACAGTTCAAACCTTGGTTCAAAATGCATGTGCAAATAATTTAATTTAAATATGATTATGTATCACTTGCTTATGGTGATGAAAACGTGAGGAAACCTGCACGCCATAAGAAATCTAACCAATTTTTGAAAGACATGTGAAATCCACCAACCCGAATTGGGCCTGCGGAGTGAATTAGGGCCAGGGTTACTTTGAAAAACGAAACGAAAACTTCGGCTGACGGATCGTCCGAAGTACAGATTCGATTTACGATCAAAACCATGTCTAACGCTGAAATCGAGTAGGATCCACGAAAGAAGAAACGTCAAATCACGATCATCGAATCCGTACTTCGGACGATCCGTCAGCCGAAGCTTTCGTTTCGTTTTATAAAGTAACCCCTCTGAATCTCCTTTCCATTCGAGTTGAGGCTTGCCCAGTGGGAAGCACTCACATAATTCAGTGGCGGATACAGAAAAAACTCAAGGAGAGGGCGCTAAAGGTTATGAGCTACCTTTACTTTTATCGTAATAAAAAATAGTCAAGTTTTTTTAAAACTGATTATATGTATACATATACAAGACAATGCCATTTTTATGATATAAAAAGTTACAATTGTGGTTCTCTTCCTTAAATGATGAATTCTATGTGCCTATTCTTCCTGGCAACGGCCCTGCAAGGGGGGGACGCGCGCCCCGTGCGCCCCCCATATGTATCCGCCACTGACATAATTACTATTTATTATGTATTTTCCAGTGTGACAGTGGCCGGGTGGGTTTGCTGGGTGGCGGTGGTTCCGGCCACGAGCCCTTCGTGTCAGGTTACGTCGGGCACGGCATGCTGGACGGGGCCATAGCCGGCGAGGTGTTCGCGAGCCCCCCCGCCGGCAACGTCCTCTATGCGATAACGCAGTTACATAAATACAACTCGGGTATTACATAAATATCATAACTGACGTTTTAAGGGTCAATAAAGATAAACAATAATTGTGTTTATGAATTATTTTGTGACGATAAATTAATAATGCTGCGATATTGCGAAGTTATTTTGGAAGTGCGATTAAAGCACGTCAAATACTAAGGCTAAAAGATTCTTATAGAGCTATGAAGATCATTGATCGAGTTATGTTAATAATCCACGGTAGAAAAACTTTATTTAATCGTCGTACAAGGGACACTATTTATTGGGTTCTATCAATGTTACCAAAGATACCATGTTGAACGTTGAAGAAAAACATCGTGAGGAAACCTGCACGCCTTCGAAAGGCGAATTTGCGAACCCGCACTGGCTTTGGTTCGAATCCTGTTTACTGTGAGTGTTATCACACTACTCCACAAATAAAAAAATATACCAACTAAAATTAAAATACTGGCGTGATGACCTCTACTGTTATCCGGAGGGATGGATGGAACTGGCGTCAATTAGATTTATGTGGAGTATATTTGAGTTATGAAAATAGTTAAAAGAAACCTACCTTTTAAAATTCCAGGCGGAGTATTTTTCTTCATCGGCAACTACACTGGCGACAGGCTGAACTTCGGCAGAGCTATAGAGAAGGCTAAAGTTGCTGGAATCAAAGTGGAAGGCTTTATTGTGGCTGAGGACATCGCGTCTGCTAGAAACAAAACTGGGGGACGGAGCATGGTGGGCGAAGTGGTGCTGTATAAGGTTGGTGATCATAATGGTAATAGCACAGTATGTATAGTAGGTGACAGGTTCGGATGCAGAATAAAATCCGAATCAAAATTAGCAGGACCCGCAACGCAAATTTAATAATTTTGTGGGCGATTTTAATTGATTACCGGGTCCTGCTAATTTTGATTCGGATTTTATTCTGGAAAAGCTCATACTTCGAATGTCATACGAACCTGTCGCGGTCTATACTTCCACTGTGGTCAAAGCATGGGCGCAGGTTTTCGCCCTTAGGCGCCTTAAGAGGGGATGGGGGGGCAGCATTCCTACCTACACGTCAACAAACTTTTGTGTATGTGACAAATCAGAGAACTGTGATTCATTGTAAGTTTTGACGAGGCGTTTTCTAGAGTTTTCAGTAAGACGATATTTGTTTCAGATGTGTGGAGCCATGTCTGTGAAGGGCTGCGATCTGGAAACCATTCGCAGCACTGCCAACGAGGCCCATCAGCGCATAGCCACGCTGGGTGTTTGTCTCAGCGCCTGTTCATTACCTGGTGCGTTATGAGCTGGGTCCGATTTCCGTAGGTCAAATTTCAGAAATGGTCGTTTCGTAATTCTTCCTGGTCTGGATATTACTGGTATCGCCTCCAATCCGTCCGTTGTATGGCAGCCATAGTAAAAGCGTTGCTAAGTTTGGGATTACACAGTTGTTGTGCTAATCTAGCGATATTTGTTTCAGGTCAGTCACCGCTGTTTGAGATAGCTCATGATGAGATGGAACTAGGTGCTGGAGTCCATGGCGAAGCTGGCATTTCAAAACTAAAGATGGGAACGGCAAAAGAAGTTGTTAAAATGATTCTTGATGAGGCAAGAAACTTGAAATTACTTACTTGAAATTAAAGCAGGATTAGGTAGTTCAACATCGACAGCTTGTTTAGCCTGAGATTTTATTGGTTTTTTGTCATTAAAGACGCATCTTTTTTCAGGTGATTTCATTCCTGAAACTGAAAGCTGGTGATAGAGTCGTTGCAACTATTAACAATATGGGAGGAACAACAATCCTTGAAATGAACATCATAAATTCGGAAACAAAGGAGTATTTAGGTAATACATATTTAGTCTAAGTTGTAAGCTAATCTAGGTAGTTGCGAGTTTTGATCATAAAAAAACAATTTAACAGATAACAAAAGCATTACCGTTGAACGCATCTACTCCGGTCACCTGAAGACGTCGCTGGAGATGCAAGGCTTTCAAATCTGTCTGCTGCACTTGAGCGAGGAGAATGGCGACTTCTGGTTGGAACTGCTGGACGCGCCCACCGACGCACCGGGGTGGACTGGCGGAGCGAACTCCGTGAGGAGTGAGGGGGAGCATGTTGATGATGAGACGGTATTAGAAAGTGATGGAAGAAAGGTTCGTTTTTTAAGAATTAACAATGAATATATCGCCAAAAACTTTGGTCCAAAACTAAGCAACGTTTGCACAGTTTTTACTACGGATACCGTACACTGGACTGCAGGCGATACATACACCCAGACCGGGGTAAATTAAAACAAATACCATTCCCGAAATAAGCAAAGTTTATATGGGTACTGTACTTGACGAAGGGGAGGGCGGCGATTGTGCGGCCCACGATATGGGAAATCAGGATAATTGCACCTGCACGTCGTCGCATTTCAATTGATAGAGCTGTAAAAGCGATGAGTATAAAAATAGGAAGTAATAATTTCAGGCAGCATCCGGACCTTCGCTTACCTCTAAAGCACAGGAACTACTCCGTAGCAGCTTAACTGCTGCAGCAGAAGAATTGATCAAGCACGAAGAGTTGCTGAACAGGCTGGACTCAGGGTGCGGCGACGGAGACTGCGGGATCACTCTCAAGAAGTTTGGACACGGTAAGAAGAAAACTTCACCATTAAATGAATCTTAGGAAATTGTCAGTCTTGCTTCAGACAAAAAATTGTTTGACGTTTGTTATGGGATGGGTGTGCCCAGCTTTAGACTTAGGAGAGCACATCAGAAGTTATAGTCCAAGGTAGAGGGTTAGTCAGAGTCATAGGCCTTAGGGGAAGTAAGTAAAAAGCCCTTTTTCATTCAAGACTCAAATGGGAGTCCTGAATGAAAAAGGGGTGGCCGACCAGATCCAGGGGTTGGGTGAGGAGGGTGGGGGGCAGTTGCTTCCTGCTTCCTTCGATACGCCTGTTCGTGTAACTTACATGTTTTTTTTAGCGATACTATCATACTTAAAGACAGCGTCAGTTGAGTACCCCTCAAACGTGCTGTGGGACCTCTCCGAGATCGCGGAGTTGGATATGGGAGGCACCTCAGGCGGTATCTACAGCTTGGGGCTCGCGGCAGCTTCACAAGCGATCGCTAGGTATCTAACTTTAGCTAATAATCCAAGATTTGTCACAGCTTTCTCATAGGGTTTCTCACTGTATGATTTATTTTTCAGTGCTGAAACACATGATTTGAAGGCATGGTTGTCAGCGTGGGAGAGTGCGATGCACGCAATTACTAAGTACGGCGGAGCGGAACCGGGGGATAGAACTATGGTAGGGACCGACTTTTTACATGCCCTCGGAAGCACTTAAGACTGTACAGGTACCTTACGAGGCATGTTTGGAGGCTACCTCCTCTTAGACAAGTGGAGTAAAGATTTTGAAAAAAATATCACCGTATTTATTGAACCTTCATCTTTAAATTTTAAGCACGAAAAAAGTGCTACGTGCTCTTTTACTATGTGGATAAAAAATACCAAAATGTAGCAGTTTTTTAATTTAAATTTGTATCTTCTAAGGGCCGGGCTCCATTAGCGTGTTGCGTTGCGTCGTCGCAAGATTTTGTACTGGAGCATCACCTTCCCCCGCTTCGTCTCTCGCCCGTCGACCCTTTGATCCGTTGCGACGACGCAGCGCAGCGCACTAGTGGAGCCGCGCTCTTAGGGGTAGTGCTGGTCGATTTGCGTTGCGTGATTTATTATCCTCATATGGCTGCAGCAATATATTTTTTCCTAGTTTATGGCTGCAGCGCAACAGTGCTTTGTACGAAACTCAATTATTTACAGTTGGACGCCCTACACACGGCAGCTGACACATTCAAGCAAAACGTGAACCAGGATCTGAAGGTTCTGCTGATAAGGACTGCGGAAGCCGCAGATAGAGGAGCTAAATCAACGGCTAAAATGGTTGCCAGGTATATTGACCTTAATTCCGTTAGCACATAAGGTAAACTCGACTGAACTGTCTATTGCGGAGTCAACAATAGTCCACAATAGTTTTGTAGTTAGTGATCTATACAACATAGTTCTCAAAAGCGGAAGTTACTTCGGATGAGGTCAAAGGACATAGCTCTATGAATTACGAAGTTGAGGTGGCAGTGGGCGGAGCACAGCTGACATAACCAATCGAGGCAAATGGGTTTCGGAATGGCGACCGTGAGTCGGAAGACGTTAGTGCAGGACGACCCCTCAAAGGTGGACCAAAGACACGCGGCGCGGGGTCGCTGTAGATGCGAATGGCGGATGACCGTGATGTGTGCAAGTCATTAGGGAGGTATATCTAAGTCCAGCAGTGGACTTCGTCCAGATGATGGGTGGAGGTGAAGGGATATTATTAAACTGGGAATATATTGTGTTCAGGGCTGGCAGGGCTTCGTACGTGGCGAGCGATTACATTAACGACGAGGACGCCGGCGCGCGCGCAGCCGCCATATGGCTACAAGCAGTATTTAATTATATTGTTGAAAATAAATAAATAAATAATAATGCAGGTCGTTTTTACTGTCTACCTAACATCCCCCACACAAAGTAAAATATACCTGAAAAATCTTGATCAAACCACAAAATGATATTACACACTTACGTAATTTAAAATAGGGAACACTTTGGCTATCATTACCTACCTACTTGGCATGATATCAATGGAAGTATGTGTTATCGCCATACAGAAATATAGTTTTTTTCCTAACCCACATCGTCCCATTGCTGCTGGGCAAAGGTTGGGTTGGTTTGTTGGTCCCACAACTCTCCACTTTTCTCTGTTATTGGCCATTTTTGCCCAATTGTTATGGAAAGCATCTAGGTCATCCCGCCAACGTTTCTTGGTCTGCCTCGGCGACGACGCCCTTCATCAGGCATCATAGCGTGACCCTTATACCTACATCCTCCGGGTTCATTCGACAAAGGTGTTTACAATGCTCGAAATCTTTCCAAATGTTTGTAATTGTAAATCCATTATCCTTTTATCAGTTTGGTTAAGCTTTAGAATTTTGAAAGCAAGGCGTACAAATTAACGTATAAAGCAAAATATTAATAAATTTATTTGTAGTATCTTTATTAAATTTTTATACTGGACACAACGTATTACCTACGTATTGTTCTTATTCTTATATTTAACGATAGTGATAGCCCTGGGGTCGTCAACTCTAGCGCTGATAAAATAATCTGTTATGTAATGTATGTTTGTGTGACTGCTAGAATTATGTTTCGTGTAGGTTAGTATCTTATCAGTCGCGTTGATTAAGTGTTGTTATTAAGAGGTAAGATTTTTCTTTTAATTAATTTGTATATTTGAGTTATTACTAAATGAAATTTAATTCATTCTTAAAATGTAATTAGAAGATATTATAGAGAAGAACTGTAAATATAGTCAAACAAACACCAACTAATGATCCAAAACCCAAGTGATCCCAGAAATATTTGAAAGATTACGTACTTGCGGAACTTCTGAGAAAATACTCAATATAAAGACTGTTGTACTCAGAATAAGATGGCCACCAACAAGCCGATTACGAGGAAGCTGATCAACTCCCCGGAGAGCTGCGTGGACGACAACCTGCGCGGCGTGGTGGCCGCCTACCCCATGCTGCGGCTGCATCCCAAGCACCGAGTCGTCTCCGTCAGGAGGAAGGTCCTCTCTCTACTACTTCTTTATCGTTTTCCTTATTTCTGAAGGTGCTGATTCCGAAATACCTTGACGGAGACATTGAACAGCTACTTCCATTTGATTATATCTTCGGCTTGTGTCAGGGCAAGGTAGAATGAGTAGTGATGGGATGTTCTCGAGAATAATCTCACCCTCGGAAACTTACTCGTGAGAATTTTCGAGAAGTTATCTTCTGAAGCATGTTAAACTTGGCATAAACCTCATTAAGCATGCAAGTATGGTGGTTTTAATTGTTTTTTAAGATTTAAAGTTAGGATAACGTCACCCAAAATACTTATAAGATTCTCAAAAATTCTGACGAGTAAGTTTCCAAGGGTGAGAATGTTCTCGAGAACATCCCATCACTAAGAATGAGTAATTTGGTGAAACCAGCGGGTAGGTCAGCGACCCCGTGGTCTTTTCCCCTCTATCCTGCCCTACAACTAGTACAGATGATCTGGTTGTTTCCGGGTGATGTGGCCTAAGTACCTATTGGACTCGTTGGATAGTTTAGTTTTGACCCCGATTTGGTTGAGAATAGAATAGATCTGTGTTTTCGCTTTGCTGTCGAAAGAATGCGCAACTCTCTACAGTCGTTTATTTTTTGAAAAGTTATTGAAAATAACGTTAGAGCAGTGGGGTTAATACCGTCACAAAGATGAATTGCGGCAATTCTGCTAAAGCAATTCATTTTTCCAAACCTCCAGCAGAATACCCTAAATTTCCGTGAAACTGTCACGAATGGCGTAAAATGTGTCACTATTCTACAGAAATTTAGCGGAATTGCTAAGGATTCCTCAGAAAGTCGGAAAAATGAATTGCAATGCAATTCATTAGCACTATTGCATAAGGACCGTATTAGGTCCGCAGATCTAAAGACGGGCTTTCATGAATTAACAAATACTGTGAACCTCAAACTGCCTTCACTCCTGGGGTGCAAACCTTAAAGGTAGCCAGTTGAAAAGAGTGGGCATCGGTAAAGTCTTCATTTTGTTATGGCGGACTTTATTTCTTACGTGTATAGACCTATTCAAGCCTCGTTATTTACAACTAAAGTTAACTTGTTATTTTTGTTACCTACAGACTGACACAGGGAACGTAGCTCTGCTCGGCGGAGGTGGTTCTGGACATGAACCATTTGCAGCAGGTAAGGTCCCAATTATTAAGGCTAACGCATTTGACAGACTTTCCTATGACGTTCACCTTTGTATGCTATTAGCACCCTGGGAGGTTTAACCTTCTGCCTTGGATTGTCCGTCGTCTGCGTTCGCTTGATAATTATTCACATGAAGATATTGTGCTGATCGTAAGGTTCTTGTGGATTCCAGGGTTTGTGGCTCCGGGCATGCTGGAGGGCGTTGTGGCTGGTGGCATTTTCGCGTCTCCCCCCACCGGGAATGTTCTGTACGGAATAGCGGAGTTGTACAAATACAATACAGGTCAGTATTCAAAAGTTCTAGACTCTAGATGAACTTCTTGCTTGTCTGTCATCATTCAAGTTAAGAATTACGAACGTATGTGGGTAAAACGCTTGCATAAAAGTATTCGCTTCGAGATTACCATAGCTGAATAACCTAATACAACAATTAATGTATCCACAATTAATTTTCTAGGCGGTGTCCTCGTGATCATTGGAAACTACACGGGCGACAGGCTGAACTTCGGCAAAGCTATAGAGAAGGCTAAAATTAGCGGCATCAAGGTGGAAGGTATCATAGTCGGGGAAGACGTCGCGTCCAGTAAGAACAAGACCGGTGGCCGCAGCATGGTCGGCGAGGTGCTCTTCTACAAGGTACCAACGACTCCTGAATTCTCCTTAATAGATACTTATCTGATAGCTGCAGATAGCAACAGGCTTATGCTGTACCTATTGTTAGGGTCACTTCCTATCTACAAACGAGTGTGATGAATTCTCTTATTTCATTCTCACATTCTTCACGAAACCTCAATTTCAAATTTCATATAGTAGTTCTTCTTTTCAGGTATGTGGAGCTATGTCTGTGATGGGCTACGATCTGGCGACTATACGCAGCGCGGCTGTGGAGCTGAACAAGTACATGGGCACCATGGGAGTGTGCCTCAGTGCTTGCTCTCTACCTGGTACGTACACTTTTCAAGACATCATCATCATCACCTACGTAACTTAATAACAGACGTGTTATCGTTAAGATACTTATAATAAAAGGGCAAGAAATATAATAAAGCGGAATTTCCAGGTCAACCGCCATTGTTTGAAATAGCACGCGACGAGATGGAACTGGGCGCTGGAGTGCACGGCGAAGCCGGCATTTGTAAAGTTAAGATGGGCACCGCCAAGGAAGTCGTCAAGATTGTTCTGGATGAGGTATGGTATAGTGAACCGAATACTAAGTCCAGTTAATATTTTAGAGCAAATAATTTTAGGGAATCAAACTTTTCAGGTGGTTGCATACCTGAAGCTGAAGGCTGGTGACAGAGTGGCTGCAATTATCGACAACTTGGGTGGAACTTCGATGCTAGAAATGAACATTTTAAACGCAGAAACTAAGGACTACTTAGGTATTTATAGAGACTATTTTCACAGTCTAAGTTCTGCAAACCCTGATAGTTTTATACATAGAAACGAACACTTTTTCATAGACTTTGCAAACTGCATGTATAAATAAATACAGATACAACCTTACATACAAACATCATTAATTGTCGTCCTTATTATCTAACAGTCGGAAGCTGTCCACTACTAGGCGCCTCTCCAGTTCTCACCAGGACTTCGACACATCACACTTCACCACTTTGCCACACATTCACCGGTTTCCTGTCTTATACCGTACATGAGCAAAACTTCTCTTTCAGAAAACAAGAAGATCGTAGTAGAACGCATCTACTCCGGACACATCAAGACATCGCTAGAGCAGCACGGCTTCCAAATCTGTCTGTTGCACTTGAACAAGGAGAATGGGGACTTCTGGTTGGGGCTCCTGGACGAGCCCACCGAGGCTCCAGGGTGGACCGGCAAGGGGTTATCCGTGAAGAACGACGAGGAAAACGTCGATGATGATACGCTGTTGCAGAGTGATGGGCGAAAGGTAAAGATCTTGATGGTACGGGATAGGATAATTGAATCTTCTAGATGTCTTGCTAATTGGAAAGTGAAGCAAAAAATAGCATAGATTTTTTACAGCTAGAAGCACATAAAGGTATAGAATATGTCCTTACCGTAGGTACGCCACGTAATCTCCGCAATGTATCTCCAGTAAAATGCCCTCTTAAAATATTTTGGACAGAACCAGCCATTTACCTTCGGTTTTTACCCTCCAGAGTCTTTTTGATATCGTGACATCTATTATCAATCTGGATAGCTTGCTTGATTTATAATCCTGAAGTTAGCAAGCCAAATGTCAATATCCTACATACTCCTCTCCTATTCGAATAGTTAAAGATGGATTTCGGTAAAGTAACCCTTGCCGAAAAACTATTTTCAGACAGCATCAGGTCCTTCGCTTTCTTCCAAAGCCCAAGAGCTAGTGCGTGGCTCTTTGACTGCAGCAGCGAAAGAACTGATTAAGAGCGAAGACTTGCTGAACAGGCTCGACTCAGGGTGCGGCGATGGAGACTGTGGGATCACTCTCAAGAAGTTTGGACATGGTAATAATCAAACCCTCATAAAAATATTTTTATAGCCTGACTTACTACTCCACCGAGCCAACTAGGAGCCTGTCAAATGTGACGTCACCCGCACCGCAAGGCGGTGGCGGTGTGCGGGAGGTGTGGGGGGCGGGAAGCCGCAGGAATTGGGCGGGTGCATACCCGGGCGGGGAAACCGCATTCCATCCGAGATCCTAGTTGGCTTGGTTGAGTAGTCAAGGAGGGTTCTAAGCGGCACACGCTCAGAATGATTGTGAAGGATGGATAACCTGGATTCCTACTTAGAAGAAGGGACCTGTCATTAAAATAAGGATCCCGTGATCTGAATTCTTGCAGCAATAGACGGGGCAGTCAAAGCAGGGCCATACAGACTAGAAATGAAATAAGGAGAGACTTCTGGTTCAGTTAGACCAAGAATGGGGTTCACTAGTAGTTTAAGATTCGGAATACACTTCAAAAGACGATTTAACGGTCAGGACAGGCCGTATCACTTTGATGACATAGTAAGTCTACGTCTAGGACTGAATACATGCTGATGATATTCGTATTCTATTCCAGCCATACTCTCATACTTGGAGCAGGCATCGCTCAAGTACATTTCAGACGTGCTGTGGGACCTCTCCGAGATAGCAGAGTTGGATATGGGCGGCACCTCAGGCGGTATCTACAGCTTGGGGCTCGCGGCAGCTTCACAAGCGATCGCTTTGTAAGTCTCATCTTATACCACAACCAACTCAATAAGGCTGATGAGAGCGACTAAGTTGAAAATATTGCTGTCTTGCATCACGATCATGACAAGGATAGCACACTTAATTTTGTTTGTCACCAGCAGCATTTCCTTGGAGGCCATAGATTCGAAAATAAGAACTTTTTTTATATGACTGCGGTGCCAAAAAGCGTACGGCCCGCCTGATGTTAAGCAGTTACCGTAGCCTATAGATGCTTACAATACCAAAGGCATTGCTCGCACGTTGCCGACCTGAAGGGGGAGTGGGATGGAGGGGAGTGGGATGGAGGGAGGGGGAGGGGGGTGGGCTTACGGCTCTCTCACTCATCGTACGAAACGCAGCTGTAATAGCTGCTTTACGCTGATCTTCTGTGAGAGTGGTACTACCCCGGTCGAGTCAGCCTGTTTATGAGCTGCAGTCAATTGGCTACAGCTTGGCTCTACCACATTGAAACAAATAAAAAGTTTTTTACCCCGAGTCAAGGGTAGACTGCTTGGTGACGACTGCTTATTGGTTTTTCAGTTCTGAAACGCATGACGTGAAGGCATGGCTGTCAGCGTGGGAGAGCGCGATACACGCCATTATCAAGTATGGTGGAGCCGAGCCAGGCGATAGAACCATGGTAAGAATCATTTTAACTGTTAGTAATAGACAACGATCATAGAATGGAATAGAATTATGCATCCTACGACGATCGTCTGGCGCAGTGGTTCAAGTGTAGGCCGCTCACTGCATCGGGTGGTTGCGGGTTCGATTCCCACCAGAGGCAAATTTCGGGAACGGCATTTTCTTAATTTTCCCCGGTGTGGGAGTCACTGGGATCGCCCCCAGTGCATTGTATGGTACCCATAGTACAAGCGTTGCTTAGTTTGGGATCATACTAACCATTCCACTGACTTTGTCTACATAGATATCTAATTAACTATTTTTGTATGTTTATTGTGTTGTTTAAATACTTTGTATTTTCTCTTGTGAATTTTTGAACTTTTCTTGTGAACTCTTGAATCATATTCATACTCACTTTCTTTCTGCGAAAACAGATGGCTTATTATGTATATGTATAACTGTTACCACCACTGAACTTAAAAGCTGTTGTTTTTCCTAGCTATAAATAAATAAATACAGTTGGTGTGTTTGTCTGGCGATATTTATTATGATTATTAACAGTTGCAAGCGACTGTAGCCTAGGGGTGAACAGGTTGGGCTAGCAATCAGAAGGTCCCAGGTTCGATCCCCGGTAGGGCATGCACCAATGGATGAATATTCATCTATGTGCATAATTTACAGTTCGCTGACGGTGAGGGAAGACATCGTGAGGAAACCTACTTATCCCTCGGGATTAGGTAATGGTCAGTTCCTGTATACACGGTGACAAGGTTCACCACCTGTCCCGTTGGGTTCTGACTATCTGGTGAAACGTGGGCTTTGAGTTGGTTAATACCTCCACAATGTGGTGGTCTATGGCCACTCAAGTCTCTGACTACCCCCGAATGGGGATAAAAAAGTCGTGACGTTATATTATATTTTTTATTTTTTATTAAAAGTTATCTTAATTTTGCTTGCATTAATGATTACAATTTCAGTTAGACACGATATGCACCGCGGCAGAGGTGTTCAAACAGAACGTTACCGCTGATCTGAAGGTGTTGCTGAGTAAGACCGCGGAGGCGGCCGACACGGGAGCTAAATCCACCACTACTATGGTTGCAAGGTACCGAATGGCGAATATACTTCTTATCCATAATAATATGATGCATGAACTCCGAAGGCTGGTCAGAGTCGACACTAAATATTAGCAGGCGCGGTCAGAAACTCGAAATGGTGGTGAAGCTATGCAGTAGAAACATTCAGTTTTACCCAGCATTAGCTACATAGGTAGGATATGAGCGGAAAAGTCTGGGAAAGGGGGCTTCCAGCAATGGACGTCCATAGTCGGATGAATAATAATAAGGGCCTGTTTCAGAAGTGTCAGAGAACTTTTAAGGTTGGCACACACCTATCAACTCGGCACCCTACCGGCACGGCCTCGCCGCTCGGCGTCTACTCGTTGTCGACAGGTGGTCCGCGGGCGGACGCTGCTTTTACACCATAAACGTCACGTGATCAACCAGTAGACCGCGCGTGGTCAACGAGTGAACGCCGCGTGGTCAGCTCGTGGTCCGCGATCCTATTGTTTCTCGACGCGTGAAAAATTTGTTCACGTGCTTTTACCGCGAGAGTTTAAGGCAGGCTTTACAGTAATATAGCGTTATATAGTATATTTTGTTGGACAGGGCCGGCAGGGCGTCGTACGTGGCGAGCGGGTACGTGTACGACGAGGACGCCGGCGCGCGCGCAGCAGCCATATGGCTCAAGAACATCTTGTTGCACATTGTGCACAAATTATAAAATATTATTACAAGATAACGGCGATGTTTGCTTCTGAGGGTAAATGCGGCTGATGAGCTTCGGTACCTACTAGAAAGGCGATGACGTTTGTGGCGAATGGATCTTAATCTTAGATTATCTATTTTAATTCAATAACTAATGTCCAAATATATTTTTAATAAATATTTGTTTAAAGGTCTTTAATCGTTATTTTGGTATAGTTCTGTGAGCCGTTGTGGAGAGAATTTACAATTTAGGATGAAAACAACAATGTTTAACGTATTTTATACAAAATAGCGTTTCCCCGCGACTTCGTCCGCGTAGAATTTAAATTAAAAATCGGATCGGGAATACGGGAAATCGGATCTCTGATCCCGGATCCCTAAAATATAGCCTATGTTACTCAGGGATAATGTAGCATTCTAATGGTGAAAGAATTTTTGAAATCGGTCCAGTAGTTTTCGAGTTTACTCAACACAAACATCCATACATACAAACCTTCTCTCTTTATAATATTATTTCGCATTTATAATATTAGTAGGATTAGTATATTAGTATTAGTATAAATAGATTTAAACATCAAAAAATTTGCGTAACGATTATTATGAGCTCTAGTAAGTCCTTAAAAACTGCAACCGCATTCCCTGAAGTATAGATTCCTTGTCAGAGGCCTTCGGGCGGCTTGAACAACTCTGACACCAGGTTGGCCACTGACCATACGATAAGAAGTCTCGGGTTGGCAAGGTCATTTACCGAATATATTTCCAAACTTAGCAAGGTTTATTTCTTATTTCCACAAACATTTGCGTTATCATGGCAAGGCAAGATAACCCTTAACACGCACGAAGATAGGTTTGTTTTATTTTGGCCGAATGACGCAAATATTTGTACCCTATCCTATGTAAAGTTCTCGCAGATTTTTGCATCAAATAAAACAATATATACAATCAATTGTTCTATATTGATCACAGTGACATGTCCGGTCTAAACATTAGAATTATTCATAAAATAAAATATTATACTACAATTGATGCACCCCTGGGCCTATACCACCATCTCTTATAGCAGTATTATTTTAACCTTACATCGAATAACGTTTCTTATTGTCATGACAATAAGGTACGTCATTGCACAAAAAGTCGCTGTAAGGTTAAAATAATACTGCTATAAGGGCCTCCGCTGACTAGCTACTTTTAGCATCGGCGTTCGGCGATTTTGTGACGTATCGATGCTGCGTCGCGTTTCTTCGAGCGCGAACGAGCGAGACGCAGCATCAAAATCGCCGATCGCCAATGCTAAAAGTAGCTAGTCTGCGGAGGCCCTAGGAGGTGGTGGTAGGGCCCCTGTTCGCGTATTGACAATAATAACGTTGATTTAGACAATTATTATCAACATTTTTAATTTAATCATTTACTAAATCCGCTTCTATGAGCCTCCCAATAGCTTAGTGACCAAAGGGGTCCAGTAAACTAGGGTCATGATTGATACCCTCTTTAAAGAAATTTTAATCCATTTACAATGGGATTACAAACCATTTTTAGAAAGGTTATGTAACGCCATTGTGAGTTGTAATTTTCTATACTATGTGTGTAAGAACAACAAAATTTGTTCAATTCAAATTATTATTCATTTTGTGTATACGTTTACTGGTAGTAATTCTGTTGGCTACAAATTACAACTAAACTAAAGACACAACTAAAACAGTAAAAAGATTGTTGTCTCCACAGACATATATCTAAATAGATCATGCAAGTCACTCGTTTTATATGAAAACCAAGGGTGCCAGTTTTTTCAACCTACTGTGAGCCTTTTATCTCGGTCAACTTTTCTTGTGGAGTTTTTTACAGCTCCGTATGACGTCCGGTACTGACAGCGGTGGAACGCGGACTGAATGAACGGCATCAAAGGCAGTGCATTTGGCACGCACTTGCGGCATCTATAATCTACGTCTGTGGATGTCTTACTCATACATCGTTAGGCTTTTTGAAGCGCGAAATGAAACGCGCGTGTATGCCGAAACGTATACGCGCAAAAAAACGCTAGTTTGAAAGCGCTATTACCTGTAACCTGCTCCATACGCCCACGATTGCCATCCATGTCATGATTACAATACAAGGAAATACGGCATCTTTAATTTTCTCAAATTTAGTTCAGTCGTTATTTGTAGGCAACAGAATTAGCACCGCTAGCTTCCAACATTGGTGGGTAGAGGGCGCGGTGCTAGGTTGATGACGTCAGCGCGTGACGTCACCCGCTAGAAGTCCCACTCCGTCGTTTTCTCTATCTCCATTTCGGCCATCTGCTCTTGTACTAACAGTGCTGACATGTCGTCTGAAACAAATGGTGTTATTAGAATCAACCACTTTATAACCATGCAACGCAAAAAGGGGTCTCTGGCATACCTACTATTGTTTTTTATCTATACAAATAAATAAAATTGAAGTGTCTGTTTGTAATGTCAAAATAACAGCTTTTTTCTAAATGAATATGAAAGTGTACACGGTACTTATATTATAGCAATTTTTGACTGTCTGTCTGGATGTTTGTTCCGCCTAATCTCAGAAACGCCTGGACCGATATTGACGGGACTTTCACTAGCAGATAGCTGATGTTATCAGGAGTAAAATAGGCTTCTTTGTTTTAGAAAAATAATTATGGTTCCTCGCAAAAAATTAACAACCATTAAATTCCACGTGGACATAGTTAGGGTAATCTTTTTCTAAAATTTACGTGTACGAAGTCGCGGGCACAGCTAGTTGTTACTAAGAATAAGGGCCATAACACACTAGGACGCCATGGCGACGTCGTCGCCAGCCACCGTATTCAACTAATTCGTATTAAAATGTATGACTGGTAACACACCTGGCTATGAATTGGCGACGTCGCCATCTAGTGTGTTATGGTTCTAAGCTCTATTATAGTCCAACGTAGACTAACCGGAATCTGCCTTGATAGGTTTGACTCGTCCGATGAGACTCGGCAGGAAGTCGGTCTTCCTGATCTGCTTGAAGAATGGATGGTTCAGTAGCTGGGTTGCAGACGGCCGCCTGTCCGGGTCCCTGCGCACAGATCATATAATACACCATCAGATATACCCAGTAGCACTCCCGGATAGCATTCCCCGTGGCATTGATTGGGGGTAGAGCCAAGCTGTAGCCAATTTACCGCAGCTCATATACGGGCTGGCTCGATCGGGGTAGTGTAGTACCACCATCTCACGGAAGATCGACGTAATAGCTATTACAGCTGCGTTACGATGAGCGTGAGAGCCGGACGTCAAACACCCCTCCCCCTCCCCTTCCGGTCGGCAACGTGCGAACGATGCCTTTCGTATTGCAAGCATCTATAGGCTACGGTAACTGCTTAACACCAGGCGGAACGTACGCTTGTTTGCCATCTCAGAACTTTAAAAAAAAAATGCATTATGAAGAAACCTGCAAGTATTTTAAAAAAGTCTTGTCAATTTCGCCAACCCACAATGGGCCAGCGTGGTGGGTTAAGGTGATTTACAAAGGTGAATTTTGTGGTTTGAGCGTTGGCTGCTCGGTTCACTGCATCGGATCGGGTTGTTGCGGGTTCGATTCCCGCAAAAACCAAAATTCGGAAACGGCCTTTTCGTAATTTCCCCTGGTTCGGATGTCATTGAGATCTCTTTCAGTTCATAGTACATAATTATTTATTTCAAAAAATTTCCCTACTTCCCATAGTTTCGGATTTGGTCATCTACGCCAACATGAACAGTTTACCATGTAGACGAAGACCTATGGTAACAGATTAGAAGACCTATTGTAATAGTATCGGCGACATACCTCTGCAGCGCCATCTCGCTGAGATGATGGAAGGTGTCGGACAGCTTGCGGCTGCCGTACACTTGCCGCAGTCGCGACACCGCGTCCGCGCTGTCGCCGACACCGCTGTCCGTGTTGTACATACCTAACAAACGTATTATAAGCAATTATTGTTAAGGATCATGACTAAGATAGCGCTCGATAAGTAAATCTGTGACGCTGGAGCTTTTCATGGAGGTAGTAGCGAGCTCAAGTATGAAGGCTGGATTTTTCAGACGGGGTAGTAAGGACAGTAGGGGGCCATCTATTAATTACGTCACACGTAAAGGGGGGGAGGGTGTCGACGAAATGTGACATTGTGTGACAAGGGGGTGGGAGGGGTCCTAAGTTTTGTGACGTCACATTTAAAAATCTAATATATCTAAGTATTAAAACCGAAATTTGAATTTTTAACGAAAAATTTTGAAAATTTCTGAAATTTATAAAAAATATGTGACGTCACACAGGGAGGGGGGGTCTCGCAAATGTCACCAGCTGTGACCAGGGGGGGAGGGGTCTAAAAATCATGAAATTCGTGTGTTCACGGTCGGCCGATCATGAAGTTCGTGGTCGGCCGACCGGCTGATCGGACTTTGAAGGTCGGTCAGAATCAACCGACCAATCAGAGGGTCCATCACTGTAGCAAAGTGCCACAGTGGCGCCACAATGGCTCAGCAACTTAGGGCCTTTACCGCTAATATTAGTTACAAAAGTGTACGGTTGGCGACTGACTCTTGACATCTTGGTCGTCGAGGCAAGGTTCGGGGAAGGTGGAGCAGTCCAGCAGCTGCGGGCGGCTGCCGCGCACCTTCTCCGTGAACATGAGCGTGCTGGCCACCTCCGCGAACGGCACCGCGCCGTTCGCCAGCTCGCAGCACAGCACGCCCACCGAGTAGATGTCGCTCTTCTCGTCGTAGCCTTTCAGGTTCTGGGGAATATTTGGGACAACTTATTGGAACTTATTGGACTACCCCCGAATGGGGATAAAAGTCGTGACGTTACATTTATTGGGTTTTTTTTATAGCCAAGGATGGCACACTGGCAGACGGTCCACCTGATGGTAAGTGGAAGCCGCCGCCCAGGACATCTGCAACTTAAGGGGAGCAGACGCGGCGCCGACCTTTTAGGGACCTGTAAAGAACCTTTTAAAGAACCCCATGTTGTAGTGCAAAGGATACACTTTGGGACGGAGATTGTTCCACAACTTGCACGTGCGCGGAAGCGAAGCGTTTTGGTGGAGTAGAAGAAGAACCAAAATTCAAAAAGTTTATTTCGTTTAGGTCTAGGGCGCTCTTACAAATTATTGTCATTTAACTTTTTTACTTAATTCTACCGCCGGATCGGAAACGCGACCTCGACTGAGATAATCCGGCAAGAAACACAGTGGGCTTGTCATTTCACATTAATTGTATTTTTATTTTATTTTTTTAATCGCCACTTAATTTAATACAATGTATTTTGGTAAATAATGTGGAAAATAAAGACTGTATGGTCCCAAATTGAGCTACCCTTGTACTATGGCTACCATACAATGGACTGGCGGCGATACCAGTGATACCCACCACCTCCAACACACAAAACAGCGCACCAAGTCGTCGATTTGTGGACACCGCCCATATAAGAAGAAGAGCATAATGGAGATGCCAACTTATGAATACCCTAAATTAGTCATACAATACATATTTTACAATAAATACAATTATTATTTTTCTTTTGAAAAGAGTAACCATTGAGTTTCTTGCCGGTGGTACCGCTAAAATATTGTTTTTTAACGATTTATAAACGCTACATATAGCTTACATGAATAAAAACATTTTGAGTTTGAGTCGGGAGTATGTTGGTACATACCTGTTCCAAGAGTTCAGGGCTGAGCCACATGAGGTTGGAGTTGTCGTGGTCGGGCGGAGGCAGCAAGTGCAGCCGGCGCTGGCGGCGCCCGCGCAGCACCAGGCTGGCCGCGCTGCGCAGCCCCGACACGCGCACGCCGCCGCCCGCGCTCACCAGCACGTGGCTCGCGCGGACACTCCTAACCATCACAACATTCACCAGTTAATCTCTACTTATTTAAAACATATATTTAAAGAGGTTTCTAGTCTGTTTACAATGGGTTTACAAAGCATTTCTAGGAACGAAAGTGATTTGTAATGCCAGTGTAAGTCCATCATAACTTTCTATCAAATTGGGGCTTTAAGTATTAAATCAGTTTTTATTTGTTTGAAACAGGTGTTTTGTAGAAGAATTGTTAATAACCAGTATAGGATTCTTAGCTCATTTTCTTTTCCATTGATTCAGTACTCAAACACCCTGCCCTCAGTCATTATCATCATCATCATTTCAGCCATAAGACATCCACTGTTGGACCAGGATACCCCTACAAGGTGGACCGACGATCTAGTGAAGGTTAGGGAACTGCTGGATGCAGACAGTAATAATAATAAATATCGCCAGAGTAACACGCCAACTGTAATCGTCCCAAATTAAGCAACATGTGTGCTATGGGTACCGTACAATAGTTTGGTGATGATCACCATTGTCATTTGAGTCTAGCCTTTTTCAGTTAGGAGTAATAGTTGAGAAACTCATCAGACTAAGACACTAACTGTATTGTCCCACACTAAGCATCACTTGTACCAACTATGGGCCAAATTATGAAAAGGCAGTTTAGTTCCATCTTACCTATGTATAAATAGCTGTTTATGCAAATACTGCAACGCGAGCAGCACATCTCTGAGTATGATGGCGCTGGCCAGCTCCGAGATGCCCTCCTGGAAGTAATGGTCCAGGATATCGCGGCACGAGCCCAGGCTCATCAGCGGGGACACTACGTACAGGTCCCGGCCATGCACGAACGAGGTGAGGTACGGTAGTATGTTCACATGCTGGAGCTCTTTCCGCGTTAGTATGTCTTGCTGGAAGTAGATTATAAATTGTATGCTTTAGGCTTTTTTTAAGGACTAGGTCTTTTTTTAAGGACCGCCATATACTGCCACCACTGTTGCTTCTGTGAGCCAGGATTGATAATGGTGTCCAATGATGAGGCCAAGGCATTGTTATATTGTTGTATATTTTGGGCTTAGTAGGTACTATGTATAGTTAACATATTAGTGATAGAATATGTCCTCTATGTGCCATTGATTGACCTATAAAATTGACCCTATGTACGAATACTACAAATTAAATTTTCATTTAATAAGATGCAATAAATGCATTAAAATGTGACGCAATGCATAGACTTTATTTACCTAATATATCCACTGAAACGCATCACAGGAAAAATTTATATACAAGCAAAACTGGAATGCGTACCTGTATCAAATTAGCGTTTTCCTTCGTTTTGTCAACAAAATACCTTTTGATTGCGACATTGTGATTGCTTGGCTTGTATAACGCTGAATAAACCACGGCTTCGCCCCCGCAGCACTCGGTTATTATTGAAGTTAGTTGATAGTCATTGATATCAGGGTTAAACATTTTAATTTCGTCGAAAATACTAAGTAATCCTGACAAATATACACCGAAACTGCTTCGACTAACAATACATAATGATAAACAGTTATTTCAGATCTCAAAATAGTTGATATTCATTAAAATAACTGTTGTTTTATTAAAAATATTTTACAAAATAGAATAAAATTGTTCAATGTTTACTAGTCTATTTGTGCGTTCCATTCACTGTTAATTTTGTTATTTTCGTTCATAAATGTCGTTCTACTCGAACCAACTTGTACTGAAAGTGATCATTATTATTATTTTTAACCGTTTTTGTGAACGAAAATCAAAAAAATTACGGTGAATGGAACGCAGCATATACAGACAGGTAGGTACTCAGTGCTACTACTGTCAATTTGACATTACATGATTGATTGAGTCAAAATTGACACCAACTGACAGAACAGTAACAGCAGACATTGAAGTTGTCAAAACACGAAAACAAAACAAAAAAAAACCATCTTGATCGAAAGAAAACCGCGCGCGAAAGGAAACTTAGGTATAGCTTTTCTATTTAGGTGTATATAGTTAGCACAAAGGAAGAGCATATCAGGAAAAGATAAGAATCATGAATGGAAAGTTCTGTAAGTTATTTAAACAAAAAGAGGTCCTCGTGAACGTTAATTCCCATGTATAGTTGTATTCAGTTTGTTGTTTTTTGTTCAGCAGGTAGGTAGCCTGCCTTACCCACGAAAACCTACCTTTGACTATTATCCTGTACCTAATTCCTTACGTTAAGATGTTCAAGATTGATTTTGCATCTGTTTCAGACAACAGCAGCTTTGTTATTTCAACCTCCCGAGGCTTTATTCAAGATGAAAATTCATTATGGCGGCGTTGAGGTAAGTATGCGAGCATGTATAGTACGTTTTTTTATACTTGTCCTATTTGGTAAGCAAAGATGGCGTCCAGCGGGGCGATTGCGTAACTTTTTGTCAATGTTTCAATTGGTTTCGTATATAATTGACACAGGATGAACCAAACCAATTGAACATTGACAAAAAAGTTACGCAATCGCCCCGCTGGACGCCATCTTTGCTTACCAAATAGGACAAGTATAAGAAAACGTACTATAGGTAAGTGCACGCTACCTTCCTACATAGGTACATATTGTTGCGTCTCTATTCTATAGAGGTAGGCAGAGATCACTGATTGCTACGAACACACACGCTTTCGCTTCATCCTCATTCATGAATTTAGGGCCTTATCACAGTAGCGTTTTCAAAGCGGAGCGGGTGCGCAGCGAACACGCCGCGGCTACCCAGTAAAGAAGTTGCGGACGCGCAGCGAATACCTATGCAACCTTTGCGTTTCGTAGTGCGGAGTAGTGGTTGCGGAGTTTCGTAGTGTAGAAAATAACCGGCCAAGGGCGTGTCGGACTCGCACTTAAAGGGTTCCGTACCACCGTAGAATATAAACAAACATCCCCAAAATGATGATATTTAGAGTCACACGTTGAAGTCTTTTGTATGGAAACCGACCATAAGACACCGACCAAATAAGTCAAAAATATTAGGTTTTTTTGTATGGGGACCCCTTTATTTTTTTATTTTTTGTATTTGATGTATCGGCAACAGAAATACACATTCTGTGAACATTTCAAGTCTCTATCTATTACGGTTCGAGAGATATAGGCAGCTGACAGACAGACAGACAGACGGACAGCGTAGGCTTAGTAATAGGGTCCCGTTGGCACCCTTTGGGTATGGAACCCTAAAAATGGCCTCCACCCGTCCACGGCGCTATCCACGGCAGGCTTGCTGCGTGTCCGCGACGTTTTCGCTGCGCACCCGCGCGCCGCGGCGTGTTCGCTGCGCACCCGCTTCGCTCTGAAACCGCTAGTGTGATAAGGGCCTTAGAATCTAAAAGAAGACCGACTCATGAAACATAATCGTTATTTGCTCGTTTATCGTAATTATCTTCAGTCTACCTACTGTATGTACTATACCTACCTACTTACTATAGGAAACCACTACTTGCAAATAAAAACTGAGCGCACTACTGACAACCGCTTGGCGCAGTGGTAGGAGCGTACGCCGCTCGGCTCACTACATCGGGCGGTTGCGGGTTCGATTTCCGCTTGATGCCAACTTCGGAAATTGCCTTTTCGTAATTTGCCTTGGTCTGGGGTGTCACTGCACTGCAGATAGGTGTACGCGATTTTGATTTACCAAGCGAAATTTGTACAGCGGATATAAAATAATAATAATATCCTGGGACATTTTTACACACGGCTACCTGATCCCAAACTAAGCAGAGCTTGTACTATGGAAACCAGATAACTAATATTACTGCATATACTACTTTTTTATTTGTAAATACATACTTAATATACATATACACCCAGACTCCGGACATACAGACATGTTCATGCATACAAATGCATGTCCCGGGTAGGAATCGAACCTACGACCTGCAGCGTGAAAGGCGCCTCCGCGCCAACCACGCTAACGTGGCCCGTCAAAGGTACATACCTGCAGGGCTATTACGTATCTCAGTTGACAACTGGCTTCGGTTGTTCACCGAACTTTGATGGTAAATTAGAATGACGTAACATTGGTATTACGTATTTCCTGCAGGGCTAACCTAACATAAACTCACTGTACCTTGATATCCATTCACCGATATACGTAATACCAATGTTATGTCATTCTAATTTACCATCAAAGTTCGGTGAACAACCGAAGCCAGTTGTCAACTGAGATACGTAATAGCCCTGCAGGTAGGTACCTACTACATGGGTACAACCAGAGTTGGGAAAAATTTAATTGCGATTAATTAATTAGTAATTGCATGTGGTGTCAAAATTAATAATTAATTTAGATTTTTTGTCAATCGCGAACTAATCACAATTAATTGTTAACTGTGACATCACCTGCAATTTGCAATTAATTAATCGCAATTAAATTTTCCCCAACTCTGGGTACAACATACAATGTCGCCCGCGCTGGCTATCGTATATGTGGCTACAAGCGTGACTATAAAACCAGCCATACTGGGCCTCGAGTCTTTTAACAATTGTCCATTGTGAAACCACTGATCTCCAATATTATTATCTTCGTGAATTTCTACATTGTAAATCGTAAGGACTGCTAAAAGGTGACTGACAACATGTCAACCGCCACGAATTTAGAGACCAGTGATTTCGCAATGGACAATTATTGTTTTGACGGGCCCGGTAGCGTGGTTGGCGCGGAGGCGCTTTTCACGCTGCAGGTCGTAGTTTCGATTCCTACCCGGGACATGCATTTGTGTGCATGAACATGTCTGTATGTCCGGAGTCTGGGTGTATATGTATATTAAGTATGTATTTACAAATAAAAAACTAGTATATGTAGTAATATCAGTTATTTGGTTTCCATAGTACAAGCTCTGCTTAGTTTGGGATCAGGTAACCGTGTGTACAAAAATGTCCTAGGATATTATTATTATTGTTAACAGACTCGAGGCCCTGTTTGGAATGCCTTGACCATTACTTCACACACACAGAAAATAACAAGTATCACTTTTTCCTTCTTAAAATTGAAAGATGAAGGTTTAATAAATACTAAGATATTTTTTTCAAAATTTTTACCCCACTCGTCTAAGAGGAAATAGCCTCCAATCATGCCTGTTTTCGGCGAGCCCCCTCTTAAGGCTGGTTTATGTATACTGTACGGTATCTGAAATTCCGTGCGGAGGTACCTACAGTGATGAAAAACTTGCGACCACCTTAAGATCCTTCGGCTGATTTACGATTTTTGCTTTTGGGTTCGTCTCTGGAGAAATTGCGACGAAGCTCTAAAGTCTACTGCATCAGTATCGATTTTGTTTCTCGACGGTTTTCTCCAGTAATGCGTAGTTCCCGGGGCAGGATGTGTGCAGCGCATAAGTGCATCTGCAATGCGGCGGAACAATAAAGAGCCTTTATGTTGGAGCCGATGAGATAAACTTGGACTGGGAACCATGGAGTAGCTTGTTTAAATATTGTCATTGTTTTAAGGTGGTAGAGCCAAGCTGTAGCCAATTGACTGCAGCTCATATACGGGCTGGCTCGACCGGGGTAGTACCACCCTCTCACCCTCGGCGTAAAGCAGCTATTACAGCTGTGTTTCGTTTCAGCGTAGCGTTTTGTAGGAACGCTCGTTGACGAAACCACTTGGCTAGGGGGGCTGCTATGTCTTGTCTAGGGGTAGTCCTGATAACGTGGAATATTAACCTATTAGGTATAACCTTCTTGCTACGACTCCATAGATTTCGAGATGATCTTTGGTCATGAGGCTTATAGCTATGTGATTAAGCACGCATCTTGCGGGCTTAAGGTCCTGGGTTCAAACCCTGGCTCACACCTCTGGATTTTTCGAAATCTATGTGTGAATCATAACTTTAATATGTTTATCACTTGCTTACGGTGAAGGAAAACATCGTGTGGAAACCTGCATGTCTTTAGACATGTGAAATCCACCAACCCGCACTGGCTCAGCGTGGTGGATTATGGCCTGAATGCCCCTCGCATTGAATAGCAGTGATAGCCGATTGGTTAAGCACGCGTCAAGCTTACAGCTACATACTTAACAATAATACTAGGCCCTTTTAGCGTCCCACTCCTGGGCACGGGCCTACCCTCAATGCGAAGTGGATTCAGGCTATCCACCGAGCCACAGCTTCTCTAAAATTCTGGGATCGCGTGCACTCTCTGAAGTAGTAGGCAATAGAGGAATAATCACTAAACGAGAACGTTGAATTGAATGATGAAACTCCAGTTGATATTGCTGCAGAGAAGTTTAATGCTTCATGTCATAGATGCCACTAAGAGGCTATTTGCGGTACAATAACAACGTGTTGTCGTGGTATACCTAACGTTGTAACTTGCGTGTTTGAGAAAACGGCGGTTCTGCGGCAAATTATATAATGTATAGGTCTGTAAATAGGTATTCAGAGTTTAGGATACAAAATTAGGTACTAAGCACACCTAAATTGCAATACGATAGTTAGTTCAAAACCGCTTAAGCGAATCATGAACTGCTATTGGTTCCACCAGCCTTCCTTCATTGGGCCACGCACGAGACCACAATTGTTTATATTTGCCTGCTAAAATAATTGAAACTTATAACTTCGATACGTCTCATGAGAACGTTCATTAATGTACTTAATACAAAGACCATTCTATTAGGTAAAAAAATTAACCATATTTACGTGAAATTTATCATTCTGTCTGTGTAAGAGCTTTGTACACATAACTAATTTTAAGTGCCTCCAATTAGCATAGTTCATAACTGCAGTATAATTCTGTGACTTCATGCTGTTTACTCGATTTCATGTACTATTTATTACACCTATTTTAGAAAAGAATTGGAGGAATTTGTCTCCTGCACCGTGTGGGTGAACAGTTAACATTGCCAAAAAAAGTCCCGCCCGCCCAGAAATATCGGCCATCCCATACCAACGGGTGGAATGCAAAAATTTACAATCCACTCAATAAAAAGTCGTAATTCCTATATATACATATAGAGGCGACCGCATCTCGAATACGGTTTATACGCGATGTACTCACTGCTATATAAAACCGGGGAGAGAGCCAAATTCTAAATATAAAGGTGGCCGAATAGTGCCGAACGCGTCCGAATCCGCCCGCCCGCCTCAGTCCAACGCTAACTGCCGCTCCGACATTTCCAAACCATCGCATCCGAACGCGCGGTAACGAAACGTTCACTTGGTAAGGTCACACCGTATACGGCGTTCGACGCAAGACAAATTATTCCGAATACCATATTTGGAACGCGCCCGTGAAAATCCAGTGAATTCAAATTTTTATCTCAATCGGTGTATTAAGTGATAGTGTTGTGGACCTCTGAACGTCGTTCCTAGTTACCGGTAAGGTAGTAGTATTTAGTTGGAAGCTTTTCCGTTTAATCTGACAGAGATTGAATGCTTTACTAACATTGGATCAGCCGGCGCCGGCTCGCTTTTCTCTCTGGAAGCGAGAGTATTGAGTTACAATATGTCCGCCTGCCCGTTCCAAAATTATTTTCACCGTCATTCCTTGTGTGTTGCTTATCGACGTATATTTCGCTTCATTTTTGTGCTAACACTGCGCCGGCCTTTTCCTAACCTCAAATGTGTCTCACTAACATATTATTGGAAATACTGTCCTTTCTTTCTAGTATATTATGTTGCGGTGAAAACGGCTTTATTTTATGTATTTCCTGACCGCTAGTGTCCGTTGTTTCCCCGCATTGCGTCGGACTTCCTTGTAGGTTGTCCGGGACGCCGGTCGGTGCCTGTAGTCTAGACATCACGGAGGCTGACCGTATCGATTTTTCATCTCCCACGTCTTGTTGATTCGTTTTATTGTTACACGCCTCTTCTCTCGCATATAAGCCGCAATAAACCCCCTCGATGGATGCGCCATGAGGCGTTATCATAGACGAGACATCAAAGTATGAAAATATAACTCATTAGATTTACACTCTTAATTGTTGTAAAAGAAAGCGGAAACTCTTTAATACCTCACAATGTTGGAGATCCATCGAAATCACATAAAGACCTTTGATCCGTTTATGATCTTTTTAGATCGACGTAAACTTTATTTTCGCCTTTGCTTAACGATCGGTTTTGATGGGGATATTTTAAAATCCATTAAAACGAGTAAGAGGGGGCTGTTTAACAGGGCAACGAAAACAATAAATTGCGCAGTGTAAACACGCTTTCTATATAACTGTGAAGGATAACGTCATTTGCCAGTAACACCTTGGTTTTGACCACACCCTGTTATAATTTGGTCTAATTATTTATGAAATGGCTTATTGAATTGATAAGGTATGCCTCTCAAACCAAAAATCGTGACTTCCAAACAAACAAGTTATGCCAGTAACTTAAATAGCAATACGATGAAAGTTATTATTCCTGAAATTAGGGCAGTCTTCCTTCTTGATCCTTACGATAAGGAAGGGGTTACGTTTCAGGGGGCTCCGTTGCCTTTTATTTGCGATGTTGATGCCACAGTCACGCAAAATCGCTATAACCATCGCTTCGTCAATTTATTCATTCATGTTAGCGTTGTCGTGTTCGCTCCTAATATTTTTTATCTAAATACGTCACGAATTCTTAAAGATGATCCAGTTTTTGGTATTTTCACGAAGAAGACATTTCCTCAAACTTTATGGCCTAATTCTAAAGTCTGCAAACGCTAAGGTTATGAAAATGAAACAGCAAAAGACACGGAAAGACTTTGATTAGATTTCAAAATGTTGAATAAGCATGCAGTAAAATTTTCGCTTGTTAATCGAAGCCAGTGGATATAGGCTGAGAGAAAAGAAGAAGTATCGAAAAATACATTTAAGTCTGTTTCTGAGCTGAGATACGCGGAAATTTTAAATACTGGACCCAATGATGCAATACTGATAAATCCAATTGGATGTGAGAGAGAGACTGGTACTAACTACATTCTAAACCTACCGTCATTAGTTATATTTTTTAGATCCCAACAATAAGAACCAAAGAGTTCTAGTTGCGTTATTTCTAAGGGCCGTAAGATCAATGTTAGTTGATCCATCGTAGAGAGTTTAAACTATCGATTTTATAGACGGGAGATTTAACCCTATCCCGTGGGTTAAGCTACACAATTATTGATCTTATCAGTTGATCATGACATAACTGTTTAACATCCATACCCAAATGCTCACATATTCAGCATTTTAGTTATTACTCTAGTAACAATAATTTATTTCTGAACATAGTTTTGTTTGTGAGCTGACGCTACGTCCCAAGACATAACTTATGTTTTATCGTTATTACTGCGGGTCACAGAATAATCTTATTTCGAGAACGATCCAAGCATGATTGTCGGGTTTCTCGAGAGCTGTATGACATACAAATTGTATATTGTGGGACGCTGCGCTGGTGGATGTTAAGACAATTGTACAGAGTCTACTGTTGCGCCATGGTAGCGCCTTTTGCCAACACAACATTTCATATATATCTTGTATATACAGCTAGTCTGTGTATTAATTCAGTTCCCCAGAAAATACTGATCATATACACTTAACCTACTCTGCAATCTATTTCTGTGGGTTTGTCGTGAACTTTGACATTCAAACTGAATTTTCAGTAATGTAAGAATTTCGCCTCAATGCTTTCGTGACTTGATGAAACTTTAACAATTTAATTTGTTGTAGTTGGGACTATGTTTGGTTCATTTAAATTATGACGTGCTTACTAACATTCAATTATTGAAATTATAGAATTTTGATCTCATACTTTCTTGGTAACCAACTTTGTGCTTCCCAAGAAAATTAAATAAAATATTTCTTTCTTTTTCTCGTATGAGTTAGTGGCCAACTATGGTTCGGAATTTTCAGGCCTTCGACATGACTTAACGACGATGATAGATCCCGGCTATTGGGGGAGGGGGGGGGGGGGGGTGATGTAAATGTAGAGACTTACTACTCCTACTATTACTTTTGCACTCACTCTTGCCCACTCTCTAAATGTTAAGCTGTTAGGTTTTCTGTCCTAACATTGCTAAGGGAACTGCATTAGGAGCTCATTAGACACACGTTAGTTCGTACATTTCCTCCTGACAATTATGTGTAATTATCGTTACCATCTGAAGGTTATATCATTTATGAGCTCATTCTGAACTGTGAAAACTGCATTGATGATGAAATAGGTCTGAATTCTGAAAAGTAGAATGAGTTGGTACCACTTAACACTAAACAGAACGCTTGTTAAGTTAATCTATATAACCAAAATTCGAAATGGGTTCAGAGTTAACTTGAACATAAATACTTAAAAATGGATGACCTATAGTCGTTAGTAATCATTTAAACTTTGAAAATATACACAGAGGAAGTGACTGAAAAAGACACCAGTTCATAGCCAGATTGAGCACTTTTGCTGGTATGTTGGTCTGCCGTTTATCCCAGCTAGAAAACAGATGCATAACGATGATCAATTGACGTCATTCAATCAACGTGAATAGGTGAGAGGAAAAATCACATTTCGACCCACTTAGACTTCGGTTGCGCAGAAAGCAAACATTTTTGATTTACGACCCATTTTGTAGGTCGAATGCGCTTTTGTTTATAATTCTTTAGGTTTTCAGCATCAATAAAATAGTGTGCGTGTTTACAGAACATAAAGTCGCCCTGTTTATTTGAATACAATTTTTTGAGATGAGGTGATGAAATATTTTCAAAATTAAGGACTTTATTAAGTACTTTGTTTTTTCTTTGTGATAAGGAGAGGTCGTTAAATTTATCTCTGTCATCCTGTTATATATACAACTCTTTACCTTATTCAGTTGTGGTGTAAATATAATTTCTTACTTATTATAAACCTTTCAATAAAATTTCAATAGTCTAATAATTACTAGGAATAATTTATCCGTGGTATCCAAGTTGCTTGTGATCTTATACATTTACAGATCTTATATCAATCGTTGCACCGCCAAAAATAATTCACGAAAAAATGTTCATCCGAATGCTATTAGATGTGTTTAAATAATAAATCAGAGCGCAAGGTGAACATGATCCTCTGATGCATTTGATGTGAGCTAACCAAACCGCAGCAGAACCAGGTCAGCAGTTCGGTGCGTAGATACATTATCAGTTGGTAGTTATATCTTTTTTTGTAATTACTAAGTAATGTGTAACCTTTAATAGGTTTAGAAAAGTTATCGTTCACTCAATTCCCAAGCTAGATAGTCTTCCCACTAAGCCTCCGTGGCTGGCTAAATACATAGATGTATGGTCAAACGAGAAGATAACACCAATTGTACTCTATTTTTATAAAATGTAAATGTAACGTCACGACTTTTATCCCCATTCGGGGGTAGTCAGAGGCTTGAGTGGCCATATACCACCACATTGTGGAGGTATTAACCAACTCAAAGCCCACGTTTCACCAGATAGTCAGAAACCAACGTGACAGGTGGTGAACCTTGTCGCCGTGTATACAGGAACTGACTATTACCTAATCCCGAGGGATAGGTAGGTTTCCTCACGATGTTTTCCCTCACCGTCTCTATTTTCTATTTTTATAAGTGAACTAGCTTTTGCCCGCGACTTCGTCCGCGCAGAATTTAAATTTAAAAAAAATTGGATCCCGGATCCCATTTCCTGGATTTCGTTTCCCGGGTCCCGTATCCTGGATCTCGTTGCCCGGATCCTGGATCCCGTTTTCCGGATCCCGTATCCCGGATCCTGGATCCCGTTATCCGGTTCCCGTATATCACGGATCCCGTATCCCATATCCTGGATTTCGTATCCCGGATCTCGTTACCCGGTTCCCGTATCCTGGATCTCGTTGCCTGGATCCTGGATCCCGTTGCCCGAATCGTGGATCCCGTTTTCCGGATCCCGGATCCTGGATCCCGTTTTCCGGATCCCGGATCCCGGTTCCCGTTCCCATATTCTGTTTGCTAAATCGCGGATCTCGTATCTCGTAACCCATATCCCGAATCTCGTTTCCCGGGTCCCGTATCCTGGATCTCGTTGCCCGGATCCTGGATACCGTTTTCCAGATCCCGTATCTCGGATCCCGTTTTTCGGATCCCGTATATCCCGGACCCCGTATTCCGTTTCTCAGATTCTGTTTGTTAAATCCCGGATTCCGTATCCCGGATATCGTGAATCCCGTATCAAATATCCTTAATTTCATATCCCGGATCTTGTTTCCCGGGTCCCGTATCCCGGATCTTGTTCCCCGGATCCCAGATTCCGTATTCCGGATCCCGGATCCCGTATCCCGGATATCACGGGTCCCGTAACCATATCCCGGATTTCATACGCCGGATCTCGTTTCCCGGGTCCCGTATCCCGGATCTCATTTTCTGAATCCTGGATCCCGTTTCCCAGATCCCAGCTTCCTTTTGCCGGAGCCTTATCCCGTTTCCTGGATCCCAGATCCCGTATCCCGTATTTGGGATATCCCGGATCCCGTATCGTATTAGCCCGTAAAAGTCCCGTCAAAATCGGTCCAGCCGTTTCAGAGATTAGCCCGAATCGGTACCGCCATACAAACTTTCATTCCCTATTTTACACCCTCAGGGGATGAATTTTCCAAAACATTAAAATTAATCTTTTTTATTTGTAAAACAATAATTTCAAAAATGTCGACTTTCAATACAAACTTTCATCCCTATTTCACCCCCTTAGGGGTTGAATTTTTAAAAACAATAAAATTAATCTTTCTCATTATTAAAACACACCTAGTCAACAATTTTCATAATTCTAAATTCAAAAATGACGAACCTCCATACAAACTTCCATTCCCCTATTTTACCCCCTTAGGGGTTGAATTTTCAAAAACCCTGAAATTACTCTTTTTTATTTTTGAAAAGACACCTAATCACCAATTTAAATAATTCTAACTTCAAAAATGACGGAACTTCCATACAAACTTTTATCCCCTATTTTACCCCCTTAGGGGTTGAATTTACAAAAACCCTGAAACCCATATTTTTTTATTTTTCAAAAGACACCTTATCAGCGATTTTCATGATGCTAACTTCAAAAATGACGAACTTCCATACAAACTTTCATCCCCTATTTTACCCCCTTACGGGTTGAATTTCTTAGTACACCTCTACACATCAAGACAAACCCACCCTCCAAATTTCAAGTCTCTACGATCAGCGGTTTAGGCTGTGCGTTGTCTGTCAGTCAGTCAGTCAGTCAGTCAGTCAATCAGGACTTTGATTCTTATATATTTAGATAAATATCATCAACATTTCTATAACTAAGTAGATCGTTGGTCCAGAGTCAGGAATTAACTAGAGTCTAGTCAATGCGTTTATGTAGCATTACGCTAACGTAAGCATCGACTTGCACTAAAATTACAAATAACTTTTGTTACTATTACAATTACTTTAGAAATGATTTTTAAAACTATCGTATATGGGCTAAAATATCTATAAATTTGGCGGCTAGTATTTTGTGTTGCTGTTTTATCTCGTTGTTGCCACATTCACAATCTCTTGCCATTCCAGCCTCCTGACATTGGTTTGATTCCAAAACTGATTCAATTCTTTAAAATTGACCCAAGAAAAATAATCTTGACTTGTACGTTTTAATTATCGCCAACGTTTGAAGGTTCAGTACATTTTTAAACTGAAGTTCACGAGCTTCGGTTTGCGGTGCGCTGGCGCATCGCCAGCCGATAATACAGGCGCATTAGGGTTAGGTTTGAAAAATCATATTGTGCTATGTGATGTGCCCATTGTCATTTGTATTAAGGGTCCTACTGAGGCTTAAAACGGTGACAAATATATCCCATTAAACTTCAGAGCGTGAGAAGTAAAATGTATTTGGTAATATAACAAATTAAAAATATGTTGTTTTCGCTCAAAACAATGATAATTCAAAATAGGTTGGCTTGAGTGCCATCGATGATTTCCACTTATATACAATTTTATTAAGTGAAGTACCTATAACATATCATACAATATAATGTTATGTTTATATAAAATATAGCTTTCCCCCGCGACTTCGTCCGCGTAGAATTTAAATGAAAAACAAATCGGATCACTGATCCCAGATCCCGGATCCCGTATCTCGGATCCCGTTTCCCGTTTTTACCTGATCCTGGATCCCGTTTGCCGAATCCCGTATCCCGGTTCCCGTATTCAGGATATCCCGGATCCCGTATTCCGTGTCCCGTATATCCCGGATCCCGTATCCCAGATCCCGGATCTCGGATCCCGCAGTCCGGATTCCCGATCCCGTATCGTATTTGCCAGTAAAAGTCCCTTCAAAATCGGTTCAGACGTTTCGGAGATTAGCCGGAATCGGTACCGCCATACAAACTTTAACCCCCTATTTTACCCCCTTAGGGGTTACATTTTCAAAAACTCTGAAGTTTATATTTCTTTTATATAAATAGAAACCTCCAGACGAATTTTCATCATCCTAACTTCAAAAATGACGAACTTCCATATAAACCTTAATCCCCGATTTAACGCCCTTTTTTAAATTCGTAATATCTTTTGAATGGAATGTTCGATTTAAATAATTAAAAAAGTAATCTACAGGTATTAAAATAGTCTCAAATACGAAATGATTTATTTGGATAAGGATTCATACTAAGGCATGGATAACATGGTCTGTTTTTGGTCGGCATTTCTATCAACTTTTAAAATGTAAAAAAGTAGTTATAGTAACGTAACTACAATAGTTGGGCATATGGTATCGCGAAGTTTTTTGTAGATATTGATATGTTCTTTAATATTGTAGAACATTTTTTTGTTCTATCAGCAATAGTTTCCGTAGCGCATGCGATGAAAGGCATCTTATGGCTATTTTTTTTACACCTTGGGTTACATTATTGAAGTTTTATTAGGGATCCCTATTTTTTTTTAGTAATAAATATAGCCTATGTTACTCAGCGATAATGTAGCATTCTAATGGTGAAAGAATTTTTGAAATCGGTCCAGTAGTTTTTGAGTTTATTCATAATATACAAAATTACAAAAAAATCCAAAAATCCAAAAATACAAATCTTTTCTCTTTATAATATTATAGTGTAGAAGTGTAGATAACCAGGATATTAAGATTTAGATTCCATAAAACATTAACGGTCCTTATGATCCGTATATTAATTTCATGACAGTCTTTGAACTGTGAAAACTGCGTTTTGCTGAAATCTTTAAAATATACGGGTGACTCAGTATCATGTAACTGACCTATATCTGTAATTATTATCTGCATTGTGAGTTTTCAGTACTGCCAAATGATGTGGTCTTCTAGTTCCCGTTCTCATGACGTTGATACCTATAGATAGATTGCCTCCACAGATATTTATTGGGGTCTGATTTCTGATCTACCAATGGATACCCGAGGGATCTGTGATATTCAAAATGATTTATTCCGAACTTTTTTTATTTTATGTTAAGATGCCAAACAAGCTTACGGCCCGCGTCTTATTAAGCAGTTACCTTAGCCTCTAGATGCTTGCAATACCTAAGGTATTGCTCGCACGTAGCTGACCTGAAGGGGAGTGGGAATGAGGGAGGGGAAAGGGGGGGGGGGGGTTTGAGCTTCCGGCTCTCTCACTTATCGTATTAAACGCAGCTGTAATAACTACTTTACGCTGATCTTCTGTAAGAGGGTGGTACTACCCCGGTCGAGCTAGCCAATATATGATCTAAAGTCAATTGGCTACAGCTTGGCTGTGCAACCAACTAACTTAAAACCATGATAGTATTATGTTCTTCTAAAATTCCCTTGAGATTGTTCGGTATTTCTTTGAAGAAGTCCGAAAATCCTGCAGTACCTAAAGGCTATGCTGGGATACAAAGCTTTATAATTCTGAACTCGTCAAAACTTAACTGCCAGTAGAATTGAGCTCAATTATTTTTGGTTTACCTTCGTCTTTCACAAGTTCTCATCTCAAATTCAGATTTTTCTAGACCAGTATGTCAATTTCAGCCGCTGGAGTCAATAGACTAGCATCTAATATTAGCGCCGTAAGCTTTCTGCACCGTTCCCATGATACAATCGACAGAATTAGACCGAATCTTTTCCAGCGTGCCTGATGTATGGCTAATTCTGTATCTTTTCTTTTAACTTTATTACGATTTTCTATGACGTATGCGTGATGTGATGTTTTTGGTTATTGTTTCCGTAGAGTTTTAGTTGTTTTTTTAATGTTTATTCATTCTTTCCGTGTTATGCATCTGTTTAACGATAATATATTTATTTTAAATGTTTGTAACGTTAGTAACTGTCGAGTTACGTGCAATTTAGATGACTGATTCATGAGACGTTTATATTCTTGTATGTAGGAAGCGGCTACAATGTTAGAATTTAAATTTTACAGATAGTATTAGGTATGGACCTTAGGAGACTCTCTCTTTTCCTGACTATGTATCCCACATGGTGGTGGGGTCTGCCTTCCTGGTCTTTCACTTCCACTTTGCTCTATCCTCGACATCGTCTTCGGATACCTGACACTCTTTCATGTCCTCAGGAGACTAAGAGATCATTTAAAATTAAAGTTGTTTTTAAAGTAAGTAGATATTATTTTCGCGGTTATCCTCCAAAGCAATATTTATCGGTTATTCATATGAAATGCTTCGAGTGGCCTCAGCGCCGGCTATTGATTTAATTTTTTTTGTAACTTTGATGTGAGCCCACGCTTCCGCCTACATTGGCTTGTAAATATTTCGTTTCATGATTTACAGATCTCCCGTTTTACGGTTGAAATATTTAAGTACTTTATGGATTGTCAAATTGATGTATTTGTTTGTTAAGTAATTCTATCTTGGTATAGTTTGATATAATTATCAGTAATGGCAGTATAAATTATGTGTGATTGACATTATAACTTCTCGTAAACTGTTTCATTTTATTACCTAGATTTATATCTTGATTTGGACCAGCCAGTATCTTTCTCATACACAAACATTTTACCTACATAATATTATGACGTGTCTGGTAAGATTTTGCAGATCGATTGCCCTGGATTCAGACCTAAGAATGCCTTGCAAGCAACTTAGAAAATCGATCCACCTTTCAGCCTGCGCTTAATATTTATGTTTGAAGTTGTATTTGAATTAGCTTACTTCTGTAGTCTTAGTTATCCATCTAATTAAAGACGTATACGCATTCAGTAACCGCGACCCCATCAAGATCAACGAATGTTTTTAATATTTCTAATCGCCCATAATCATAAACCGTTTACGCCCCCACAATGCCCCGTCACCTGTCCCTTTCCATCAGGCTAACAACAATCGTCTTGGCACTAACTTCTCCAGCTTCAGTGCTGATGCAATTACATAAGGGGTCTTCACAATGACACGGTTGGAGGCCGTCCAGAGTTCGTGCATTGCCCAAAGTGTAACTTTTTGACGTACGACCGTCTGGCCGGCGGCCATTATTGCCGCCATTTCTCTACGGGTTCGTTGACTATTTCTGGTTACGTGTGATTTTATTGTGTAATCATTTCTTTACCAAGTATTGGTCGTTGTGGTTTACATATTCGGGAAAGTGGGGTTGCGCGAACATATTCAGTCTATAGTCTGTTTTTAATTAGACGAAGCAAACTGACAGCTTAAAATGTCACTGTTCTATGAATTTGAACCTTATTTGTTCTATTTATATCGAAAAGTGACATTAGCACCTGTCAGTTTATTTCGTCTAATTAAAAATCAGACTATAGGTCCAGGACATGCATCATTGTTTGTAGGTGATATACGATGTAATAATCTTCCATCATCGCATCATTATAGATGTTATGGAACTTTATTGTTGTCTGTCGGAGTTGTTTTCGCTATATTGCTCATGTTATTCATAAACATCACCCATTGTCTAGTTTTCGGATACTAAAACATGATCTGCGCGTGACTCACATTACTAGCGCATTGGTGTTGTAAATTTTCCTGCTTTAATTTCCTTAGTTATTTATAACCTACGATTTTAATTTTTTTTTAATTACCTACTTCCTTGATCCAGTGCTTTTTCATTGGTCTTCGATTATTAGTTGTGTTACACATGGCAGATAGTTGCCCAGATAATAAATCAACAGCCACCAAACCGTGAACGCTCTGCAAATGGCACTTGTTTGTTTCAGCTGAGTCGGTCACTTCGTCTTTGAAACTCAGAGCTCGTGCCGTCCTGTCATTGCCGGTGTTGTTTCTTAACACTTTTTTCACCAGTCTTCCCTGTCACTGGCACTTGTCCAATATAATTTATCCGAAAGTTATGTCTTTCAAAATATTATAGCGTTGCAACGTGCAAGCGACGTCAAGGCTAATTCTATGTTATTTAGGTCTACTATTTATATAAATTAACAAAAGAAAAAAATATCCATTCTGTGAGATTAATGAGGCCTTTCAGACGTTATGGTGTTTTTTAATTTATTTATTTAATGATATGACGTAAATGCAGATTATATTATTTGGTATAACGACGGTCGCCGTTACGACAATTTCAAATATTATTTTAAATCGTTAAATTAGTCGTAAATTTTGTATAGGTATGATTGGCCATGTGAATAGGGATTTCATTATTTGTTATTAAAGTTTACGGGGAGGAAAACGACTCTTGGGTTTCTAAGAAGTTCCACCAGTTATTGCTGCATGCATGAAATTGTGATTCCACCGAGATTGTGAAACGAAACATGTTTAAAATGGCTCGCATAAGACTTAGTGTGAACAAGCGTATAAGGCTTAACGGTGTCTATCAGAACCTCATTTACCAATCGATTGTAATAAACTTCAGCACAATTCACATGCAGACAATTTTATTCTTTTCCTAAAATAAAAAATATAACGTCACGGTTTTTATCCCCATTCGGGGGTAGTCAGAGGCTTGAGTGGTCATACACCACCACATTGTGGGGGTATTAACCGACTCAAAGCCCACGTTTCACCAGATAGTCAGAACCCAACGTGACAGGTGGTGAACCTTGTCGCCGTGTATACAGGAACTGACTATTACCTAATCCCGAGGGATAGGTAGGTTTCCCCACGATGTTTTCCCTTACCGTAAGCGAACTGTAAATTATGCACATAGATGAAAATTCATCCAATGGTGCATGCCCAACCGGGGATTGAACCTGGGACCTTGTGATTGCTAGCCCAACGTGTTCGCCCCTAGGCCACAGTCGCTTCTTTTCCTCTTTTCATTTTATTTCCTCCTAAAGTGAATAAGCTATCATTTGCCGTCAAATTTTTGGCAGTAACACCAAAGGAACTGTACCGCATGCCCTAATATCAATATTGGGCAACACAAAACTCCAAAATGCCCTCGAAATGCACTCCACGCATTCCATCATTATCACAATGAACACACTTATGAAACGATTCGTACCTAATAAAAGAATTCGGGCATCTGTTTTGTGTGCGGTGTAAATGTGTGCCGTAACCCCTTGTGATCTCCCTAAAATAGATGCCGAAGTGGTCGCCATTTGGGATAACTTGATAGTGTTTGTAGATGTTGGGTGGTGCATTTTCCTACGAATTCTAACTCAAATCAGCTGTTAATATCATGTCTTTTCTAAGTCTTTTAGTCGGCTGTTTCAGTGAGGTCGGTTGATACCATGCATTGTCTAACACCAAGATACCAAACGAAAAAGTACTAAGCTTGTATTTTTATTGCTTTTTAAATTCGTTTTGGATTAAGGAAGACTGTATCATAAGTGATTATCAAGTGTCTGTGTATATCTTCCAAGTTACACACATATCGTGAATATTTACCTAATATTTATTTTCTATTGTTGCAGCGATGCACATGGTGGCGTGACACCGGGTTGACGTGTATCAATCCGCGATATGTCGCAGCCGCCACCGGGGCGCGGACGCGCGCGGCCCCCGGGCCCCTCCTCCCCGCTCAACTACCGCCCCCCCTCGCCATGGGCCCCCAGCCCCCCGCCCCTCATCTCCGGCCCGAGGCACTCCTCAGCTATAGTCACTCCACCGCCAGTCCATCCTTCACCCAAACCGTTCAGACCTCTGCACTCCCCACATACTCTGCGACAGCATTCGCCGTCACCGAGCTCCCATTTCTCTATATCCCCCTATGCTATGTCCCCGACATTGGGGCAGAGTCCTGAATATTACTACTCGTCGCCGTACGAGCCGGTTCGGGAGTTCGATTACGCGGGAGTGCCCCTGGAGCCTCCCCCGCCGCCGCGGCCGATGATATACGAAGAGGACGAGGAGGAGCGAGGCCCGTCGACGGCTGAGATCATCGCACAGCAGTCGCAAGAGGGCTACGTCGACGAGAAACTTGCGGAGTATCAGGCTACGATTCAGTTATTACAAGGTAAGTTGATGTAACACAACTTAAATTTAAATCCTCGTTGTCAGACTTTTGCGTTCGAAGCTGTTGAAGTCAATCTTGCACTCGAATATTCTAAAATGACTACACAAATGCATTAAGTAGGTACTAGCACTAGCTCGACACGTAGCGATAAATGAGGCTCACAGTGACTAATAATGAGACGGTCGTTTAGTTTAATTTCGGTACACCCCTTTCTAAAGTTCCTATTCCTGGTAATCGTCGTTGTTAGCTTTAATCACAGTGTAAAGAAGTCCTTTGTGCTCTTGTCTCAGAGTCCACACTAATGTGCATTTTGTCTGTCTGGATGTTTAAATCCGATTCACTAGCTGAATGTTTTCTTCTTTTAGTTTTTAGGTCATGAAAACATTATTTTATTGTTACTTATTTATTTATTGTTGAAAAATGTTACTGTTCAAACATAATAAGCAGAAAACATTTCTCAGTATCAAAGAACGGACGGTAATGCAGCTAGATGTATTCGCAAAAATATTGCAGCGCCACAAATAAGCGTTGCAACACAACAAACAGAAATAAGAATGATAATACAAACTGCTATTTAGAGAGGAAAACGTACGATAGCAACGGTGATTCCCACAGTTATGCAAGCGTCACTTTCCTGATTCACATTTTTGTTAATGTCATCACAGCGAAAAAATCTGCGACGCCTGCCAAGTTGCAAGTATTGCATATGCATGTAAACAAACAGACTGCACTAAATTTAATCGTTACACATTTCTGTTGCTCGTGTGCTCATTACCAGTTTGACTCATTGGGACAAGCTGTTTTTATGTCATCGTATTTTATAGGATTTATTTGAAGGAATATATTTGATTATGGCACTCAGAAGTCAAAGAGTTCTTAAATCTTGTTAAATCTCGTGTTAACCTCTTAAACCATATCGGAAACAAGTTGCAAGATAACATAGTTTTCGTAAAATTTGATAGCATATAAGGTGGTGTTTCAGAAACTGCTATAACTTGAATTTGATACATAGTGTAGTCTTTATTTCCACTTGATGTAGCTTGTATCTCATTAACCTCGTCAATTAAGTTACCGTTCATAACCTTTACACGTCAGTTATGTCCAGAATCTTGGATATTTTCGTCACAATATCGCTATTAATGTTTCGCCAACATGTCGCCTCTAGCGATCATGTGGAAAATTGAACACCCGCTGCTTACCTTTCATGTACGTCACTACGCCCACGGCGTTTGCCTTACTCGTTCTAGTACCGGCATATTGTGATGGTTTCATGAAAGCTTTTAACTTGTGGTACCTCATTGTCAGTCGATCACGAAAGCTTGAAAAAAACAAATTCTTGTTGTCATAATTCACTAAATAATCTTGCGATAACTACTTGCGTATCATCGTACTATCGATCGGCTCTCGTCAGTTGGGTTATGGTCTCAAGTCACGCGATCTTTACTCCAAAAACGATCGGGATACTTCCGCGTTCAGAAATTGTTTGATCAATGTTTGACTTGTTTGTTTGGTATGAACATCCATTATAGAGGATTAAGGATTTCGTGTCTTTTACACAATAAATCATTATTGTGTAAAAGACACGAAATCCTTAAAATGGCACTCAAAAAGTTAATGTTAATGTTATTCTATTGTTATATCTCAACCCCTAGTGATCTAAGCTGAAATTAATTTGCAGCGAACACAAAATAATAATTATATCTGCAGTTTGAAAAAGTTCTGTTAAAGAAAAATCTATAGTACCGAAAATCAATACACACATTCAGCTAACCAACCGAGTAGTATAGTCTTTGGTTAGAAGCCAAGAACTATAATTTCTGAGGCGGTTGCAGTGGATACCGCGTCAATCAGCATTGGCGACAGAACTGGAGCTGTGCGCGTGTCCACGTCAACTGCACCACTTATTATCTCTAAACGAATACTCTTTGACGATATCACGTGTGCTTGTTTCTTCATTAGCAACTGTTTTGATGGATAGAATGTGATTGTTTTTGCGTCTTCACATGTGATACAAGCAGAATAGATTTGGCTCTATTTCTGATTGCAGACAAATATGAAATTTCTTACTCATACTGAAAACAAGTTTTCAATATTTCATGATTTACTTTTATTTTATATGTACTAATGAAAATTGTATGTGTTAAGCAATCAGTAATATTTTAAATCGTTTCGACATTCATTTCAAATTATTCGCAGCAACTCAAGTATCTCTCTCTGCCCTTTCATCAACCTCCATACCACCACTTAATTTCGCATTAGATACATCAATGATGCTCCGCCGAAATAAACAATGGTCTAATATATCAGAATGCACGCATGCATACGCGAATTGTAACACTGAACCGGTTGAGATCATCTACCTTGTGCTAGATTTGACGCCGCCTATAATGACGAACGTTTCCTGTATTACGAAATTTCTATTCTATTCTTAATTTGCATATGAGAATACGTCATGTAGCGAAATGTTGTTGGCAAGGTCGGATTTAGGGCAGGATTTGAAGTGTTTTCTATGCTCTCGGCTCTCAGTTCTAAAACTATTTGAATTGTAACGAGCATATTCGCGTCAGCTTCCGTTAGATTTTTTAAAATATAATTTTGTAATTTAGTGTGAAAATGAATTGATAAATATGTGGTGACTGTTGTTAGCCTATAGGGCTGTCTCACTCCTGGGCAAAGGCCTCCCCTTTTTTCTTCCCCACCACTCTGTCCATGGCAATTTCCGGCCACGTCTTTTCCACAAATGATCTAAAAATTAGATGATTTAAATCAAGTTTCCAAGATTCTTATTTCGTTATGAGCTATTAGTAAATATCTTCTCACTAACGTAGTTTTGCAATAGTAATCAAGCGAATGTTAGTAAATATCTCTAAAACGCTTTAGTTAACCTATATACAAGAACATAAGCATACAAACAATATTTCCATCTGCGGTGCAGCGCCATATTGGATTTTAATGATATCATCATAAGAAAAAGATAGGTCTGATATAATAATGCGATTGCTTGGATCTTTCATCATGTTCGTGCGTTATTTTTAAACTGAAGTGTGCAGTCTGAAGGCTGCACATTAATCATCAATAGCTTGTTGTTTATACACAGCGTGTCTGAATCATAATCTTATGCATTTAATTAACGATTGCGTGCCAGCATTTTGATGAGCTTTTAATCATTGAAATTACTGAAAAAATATACCATAATGTAGCTATAGCCGATCTAGTGTATGCAGGAAAATATTTTAGTGACGTAAATGTAATGTGGCGTTTAGCTTAGACGCGAATATAAATGCGATTATGAGTTTAATCCTATACTAACATTTCGTAATTAGAAAGCTTTTAATTTTCAAAATGCAGAGCCAGCAAGACTCGTCATTAGTGGAAGTCAGGCGATCTTGATCCGATCATCGATCCGATCATCTGTCGATATAAATTGTCGTAAATCTTAGCACTCGGGCGTAGCGAAACATAAAAAGAATTGACGGTAACACCCCCAAAAGTTGAGCTGGAATCTGAACTTTTCTATACTGCTTTAATTCTATATTTCTTCAAATTATTATCCCACGTCTCGTAGTAAGGACTGTGTAGAGTTTTAATAGCCATGAAACATATACATAGATAATTTTAATCTCGAGGTAATGGGCCGTGCTCTGGCAGTGGAATTCCATTTGCAGCTTAAATCATCTTGCCCTATGTCGAAATGCTCTAAATTTTATTGCCAATTAAAATAATTCATAGCCGACTATGATGGGGAGCTTCCCTAGTCTAGCAGCAATGGCGCCGGCGCCCCTCAATTTTAAAGGCGCTCAACCCTCTGTCGCCTGGCTTGCGGCCAGGAAGGTGGCTTCGTGATGTCTGCAAACAGTGCTTTGAAAATTGTATTTAATATTACGGAAAATTAGATTCGTAGCTGAGAAAACTGTAATGACACATTACAGTTTTTCTAGGTAATAGGTAAAGTTAGGTAGGCTGTTAATAGTTAGGCAGGTGTGGTAGGTAGGTATAATATCCTGGAACATTATTTTTACTCACGGCTACCTGATCCCAAACTAAGCAGAGCTTGTACTATGGAAACCAGATAACTGATATTAATACATATACTACTTCTTGTTTGTACATACATACTTAATATACATAATTACACCAAGACTCGGGACATACAGACATGTTCATGCACACAAATGCATGTCCCGTGTAGGAATCGAACTTACGACCTGCAGCGTGATAGGCGGAATCTTACCAACCACGTCAACGGGCCCGTCAATGGAACATAATTTAACTGATGATTGTGAAAGTACGTGTCTATTTAACGTAAAAATTGTGGTTTTGATTACTTTATACAAATCTTGGCTTTGCTTTATTCCATAGTGTGTTTTGGACTGAGTGGTTACGCCTGTCCCTCAAAATAATTCAGTCGCGGCATTCTTTATTTGGTCTGCCTCAAGGCATTTAATCGCGTTTATTGCGATTCATACGATTCACGACGTCTAATATTACTGAATCTAGATTCTTTTAATTTTAATTCTAATAATTTGCAACAGTAGGTAGTTGTAAATTGCTTGTTTTGTTTTATTACGGTCATTAGGTGCAAACATGCACTGGAAAGCAACAGATTTATTTCATAATTTATATCCCTGAATTTTTCCATATATCATCCTGCTACATTCTGCCTACTCCAATATTTGTTATTCTGTAGATATCATCATAAATTACATGTATACGTAAATTGGTATCGAATATATCCGCCGCAGCATCTCGTACAGCTGATTCGAGTCTAGTCTTAACGTCATACGCCCCCGCGATTATATCGCTGACGTCATCACTTAATCGCTTACGAAATGTGCGGAAAATGTTGGAAAATTCGAGTTCGATGCACGCACGGATATTTTTCGCCGTGTCATTTATATTATTTGCATCCCGGATTGTTGTACCTACGTTTAAATTATTTCTGGATCCTACGATCGTCTGATTCTCTGGCTAATCGTCATCACAATGTGCGATGATGTAATTCAGAAAATGTAAATGTATCGGAAACTTTTGTCTAAATATTTATCGATTACTGTTTACTTTTGAAAGTTGTATGCTACTTGCAAAAACATTCTAAAAATACGAATGTAGAGGTACCTAAATAATTTTAAACTTGTTATCTACTCTCCTATTATCGTGTAACTTGTGAATAGGGTGGCAATCAAAATCTGGTTTATATTAGTGTAGTCTTAGTCCTTAGTATGTATAGAGAATTACCAAGTCGACGTGGTATCGTATTTGTGTCATCGAAGCTTGGTTTATAGATTTTGACTTATAACTATTTATAATTTTCTTGATTTCAGGTATTTATTTGCAATCTTACGGAAGCGTTTATTTACCATAAGGTATGTTGCCAAGTAGAGCGGATAAGTATTTTCCACGGTGTGACTCAGATGTGTCACCCAATTCCCATCTGCCCTAAAACCTTTGTTGCTAAACTAAAATCCCATAGCCCTATTTAAAGCATTACCGCATTCATAGTTAACAAGGAGGAAGTGTTAATTAGTGCCAAAATCCGACCCAAGCTGTGTCACATTGTGGCTGGTTAGTTCTATTTTAACAACTTCGTCATACTCCGCGAATACGGGTTGTCAAACTTTGGTTTACTTTTGTTTGGCTCCAAGTCGTTCAATAAACTCTGGGAGCGAGAATTGCTTTCTATGGCTAGAAAGGTAATAGACTCGAATGTATCTATCGTTCCGTAAATCTGGACTCGGGTAATTACAGCGGTCCAAACGAATCCGTCATGTTCCCCATATCTAATGCAAGGATCAAGCTCTTAGTTTCGATACTCTTAGCGCCTGGTTCATGAAAAGGTTCTTAGGTTAAAGATTGATTAGTAATGCAAGATAGTTCCAGTTTTACTTTTCTACTTTCCACAGCAGCAAGCTTGGAAGTATCGCTAGTTAGATTTCATAATTGCAATAAACTTGCTGCAACATTCCAAGACTTCAGCAATGTTATTACACGTTCACGAGTTGGTTCTTGCTATTTGTGTGGCATGACCCAAATGCAATATGTGACTGTGAATGAACGGCTTCCAAGAACCAGTGTCACAGTTTATTATGAGCGCAATAATCGGAATCTGCCAAAGGTCTATCGGCTGGGTGACAGACGTGCGTAAATATTTAAGAGTCATTCATTTGGGATGCTGAAAAGGTCGTCGATGGACGTCTTGACTCTTGGAATAGAACTCTTTCAAATGTTTATAGATGTGCTCTGTTTGTATTCCATGAGACGATCTTATGGTTCTGACACTCAGATCTTCATTATGTCTGTTAAAACAGATTTTTTTGTAAATGGTTTTATATGCTGAAATCTTATTTCATAGGTATAATATTTAGCAATATAAATGGCGTTACATTAGACGTGGCCACATTCAAATCCTTCAATTCAAAGGAATATGGGATACACCAACAAGTGTTGCATAACTTTTTGAATTCATGACTTATCATAGCTTCAGTCTTTCGGCCGTATACTCAAAGGCTACTCAAATGTTTCTGTCCCACTTATCTGTTTGAGAGTTGGGTAATAATATTCGGCGATTAATCTTTTAAAATCCAATAGTATTTAGTTCTCTTTCGCATCTACTTAATGAATAATTTCAACGGAATGTGATAGTTATAATAAATCACTTTACTTTCATCTCCTGTGAAAGACATGAAATATAAATCATAGTATACGGGTCCCGTAGGCGTTTATTACAACGGCCTCTCATTAGATTTCGTCATGCAGTATGTTCCAGTACTCGTAAAATATTTGTTTGTGCTCTGAAAGTTAGTTCAGGTACTAAAACATGCATGACCGTGGCAGCAATTTCAATCAGGGTTTATGATACACTAGGAATTTCTTTGGTTTACTATTGGTCCCGCATGCGTAGGGTCACACTGCTACAAAACAATTGATGGTCTCTATGTCTGAACTTTCAAGATGTCCTTATGGCCCTAATGACCGCCGGATCACCCACGGAAACAAAAACATGTTATTTTTGGGATGCAGTTTAACAGAGTAACTTGAAATATAGTAGCTACAGTCCGGGCTTAGTTAAACGTCTCCAGTGGAGGAGACCATTATTTCTATGAGTCCATAAATCACCAGTAATTATGTGTCAGTACTAATAAATCTGCGCTTAAACTGCTTTAACTTTCTAAGCTCGATTCTAATTCACAAGCTTGTTATACACATTCACCGCACTTTAATAGGGTATAATTTTCTTTAGATATCGTGTCTAATCCTATTGCACACGACGTCGGTTCGAAGTTGCTTTACTCAAATACGGGTGATTCCATAAATAAAATTATTTATATATAAACATATCGTGAGCAACTGCCGCCTACGTCGAGACGCCTATTTTTATACTTATTTTGGGATCATCCGCGATCAAATTGTCAAGAATTTCTTTGGTTTTGTCGATAGTGAGAAGCCCAAACTCACCCTTCTCCCTTCCCCTTCCTCTGCCCCCTTCAGGTCGGCAACGTGCGAGCGATGCCTTTGATTTGCAAGCATCTATAAGCTGCGGCGACTGCATGACATCACGCAGGCTGTACGCTTATCTTCACATAAAAAAATGGTTTCACAAAAATGACAACAAAGTTTCACTCTCCTCTGACTAAAATTACTGAGATTGCTTGATTGAAAATACAAAATGCTTCCCTTAGTTCTTATAGGTACCTATAGTCCGCGACAGGTCGAGATGACATTCGGGTTATGAGCTTTTTGCAGAATAAAATCCGAATCAAAATTAGCAGGACCCGATAAACAATTAAAATCGCCTACAAAATTATTAAGTTAAATTATTCTGTTGCGTTGCGGGTCCCGCTAATTTTGATTCGGATTTTATTCTGCAAAAAGCTCATAACCCGAATGTCATCTCCACCTGTCGCGGACTATACGTTACAAGCGTTGCCCATTTTTCATTCCCCGACTTCCACTAATTCAGTAGATCTAATTTTCTGGAGGACGTTGTTGTAGGAGTTAGTTAAATAATTTAACGCTATTTAATTTAAAATGCAACTCATGGTTCAATAATACTCGAATAGTATGACCAATGTCCTATCCCACTATAGACAGATAACTGTTGTTCTTGTACTGTAGATCAGTAAAAAGTTTCTACAGGATTAAAACAGGGTTACAAGGAGATTTACACGGTGACCACTTAAACTACCTTTAAAAAAGCGATCTTTGCAAGGTAACCCTTGAATGCAGAGGATCTAAAGAAATCATACGTACTGAAGTAATTCAGTGTGTGCGTGTGTGTGTGTAACGTCACGACTTTTATCCCCATTCGGGGGTAGACAGAGGCTTGAGTGGCCATACACCACCACATTGTGGAGGTATTAAGCCAACTCAAAGCCCACGTTTCACCAGATAGTCAGAACCCAACGTGACAGGTGGTGAACCTTGTCTCCGTGTATACAGGAACTGACTATTACCTAATCCCGAGGGATAGGTAGGTTTCCTCACGATGTTTTCCCTCACCGTCAATTCAAGTAATTCAGGGACTACTTTAGTTTATGTAATGGACAACTATTAATCCATTTTCAAAGATTACTAGAAATCAAAATCCTGACTTTTCATATGTATAATAAATGATCGTCTTACTAATTCGAGTCTACACTGCTCCGTCCGTCCGCGCGCCATGGTCGGCCTCAACCTTAGTCCACGAACAAAAATAAACCATCACATGTCCGCGGCTAATCTATCGCTAATTCTTTACTTTACACTTGCCAAATGTATTTTTAGAACTCTGATAACCTGTCCGAGTACTGGCTACCTGACTGTCCCTCGTTGACTGTGAAAATTTCTAGACAAGATTTAAGGTCAACTGAAGGTAGTAGACATAGTATGGTTTTTATGTGACTAAGGGCCGGGCTCCATTAGCGCGTTGCGTTGCGTCGTCGCAAGATTTTGTTCTGGCGCATCACCTTCCCCCGCTTCGTCTCTCTCCCGTCGACCCTTTGATCCGTTGCGACGACGCAGCGCTGCGCACTAGTGGAGCCGCGCTCTAAGGTGGCAAACAAGCGGACGGCCCGCCTGATGTTAAGCAGTTACCGTAGCATATATTATATGCATGCTGCTGCAATACCAAAGGCATCGCTCCCACGTTCCCGACCTGAAGGGGAGTGTGACAGAGAGAGAGAAGGAGGGAAGTTGGGCTTCCGGCTCTCTCACTCATCAGACGAAACGCAGTTGTAATGCCTACTTTACGCCGATCTTCTGTGAGTGGGTGGTCCTATCCCGGTCGAGCCACCCCATATATGAGCTGCAGTCAATTGGCTACAGCTTGGCTCTACCACCAACTTTTCGTTGTCAATGTCACCAATGTCGTTTGAAAATCCTAAAGGTCTGGACTAAAGTCCGACAGCACCCCGCTCGCCTCCCCCAGGTGCTGCCGGGTGTGTAGCCGTAACGTCATGGGTAGGGCGATGCGCCATCATCGATTAGCTTCAACTGTAGCTTAAACCAAGCGAGAGGGTTCAATCTCCCGTCTTCCATGTAGAATCGACGGTTTAAACACCCTATAATTCCAATTTCTTTAGTTTAAACTCTCCACGATCGATCTATACCAGGGTTTCTCAAAGTGGGGTACGTGAACCCCTAGGGGTTCGCCATTCGACGGCAGGGGGTTCGCGAAAAGATTTACGTATTGGTGGCTTGATGACTGGCAGGCACGTGAAAGTGGGTTTTCACACCTGGTCATGATAAAAACTAAATATAGAAATCGACTTGATACCGAGTCGGAATAAAGGTTAAAATTGTCCAAAATTACTCCTAAAATTGACTCCATTTGCGATAAGAAACAAGCACACCCATCACATTAATATTAAAAAGATATTTTTTTTGGCACTTTATTTGTTACCTTTTATTGAAATAAAAACCTTATTTTCTTCAACAGTCAATTTTATTATTTTCTTTGGGGGGAGGGGGAATTTAATTAGTTAGTTAAGGGGTTCGCTATCACCTGGAAACTTTAACAGGGGTTCGTGGAGCCGAAAGTTTGGGAAACCCTGATCTAAACCATTGATCTTAAGGCCCTATACTATAAGATGTTATAGTTTTACAGAAAATGTCAATAGTGGCACACGCCCATCGAGCCCTGAGGTCAATGTCCCTGTTCTCAGTTGTTCTAAAATAGCGCAACTCTATAGGAACTTCAATACGGGCGGCAGAATGCGGTCACAGCGATGAGTGATAGTCGACGGTCAAAACTCTTGCCGTTCTGTATAATGAACTAGATGTGAATGGCAGGTAAATGGGCCGTTTGCCCTGTGATTGACAGTTAGCGTTATGAATCTGAACGCTACAATCGCTGATCACACACCAATGGATGAATTTTCATCTATGTGCATAATTTACAGTTCGCTGACGGTGAGGGAAAACATCGTGAGGAAACCTACCTATCCCTCGGGATTAGGTAATAGTCAGTTCCTGTATACACGGCGACAAGGTTCACCACCTGTCACGTTGGGTTCTGACTATCTGGTGAAACGTGGGCTTTGAGTTGACTTAATACCTCCACAATGTGGTGTTGTATGGCCACTCAAGCCTCTGACTACCCCCGAATGGGGATAAAAGTCGTGACGTTACTATTATAATCTAATAATTTCCATACATACCTTCGAAAAGCCTAGTGACTAGGCCTTCGAAATAGACTAGAGGCTCTAGTACGTGATGGTTAGGTAGCCGTTTTCGTCACTCAAAGTAACGGCTAATCCACATCTATTAAACTATTAACTTGCTGGTAGAGCCAAGCTGGAGCCAATTGACTGAAGCTCATTGCAGGCTAACTACAGTACCACCCTCTCAGAGAATATCGGTGAAATTAGCTATTCCAGCTGCGTTTCGTATGAGTGAGAGAGCCGGAAGTCAAACTTCCCCATTACGAATTTTAAAGCGCACGTGCGGTTCAGAGGATTTTTGACCGTATTCCTCTTGTAGCGAAGGCAGAATTTGGATGAGCCGAAAAAGTCACGTATATCTAATTTAAAGGCCACAAGAATTAACTACAGAAATATCAAAATATGTGCAATTATATGTGTTTTATATGCTCTGCATTACCTTCAGCAAGGTCTAGGACTTAGGTCATCATGTTTACGTACAGTCTCACGATTAACCCTTTTATAGCCTGGTCAACCTTCATCGAGGCGTGCTTGATGTCATCGCCTTCGTCTCGGGAATAATTCTGCATAATGTACCTATGATACTCGTATTCTGAGAAAAAATATTCTTCGTTTTTATGTGTTGTTTTGACAACGTTGATAAATGGATTAAGTTAGTCGAGTCGAGTGGAGTTTAGGTCCAAATAGTCAAATTACTGTCCGTGGTGCGTTACAACTGGTCTTCCACTAGTTGTAACAGACTTATTTCTGTGGCTACCAGCCTATACTGTTATTATTGTCTCGCGCTTAGTTATGGAGGGAAGTGGATAATCTTCTTCTAACTCCTCCTATCCTTTATTCTGATTTAATTCGTGCGGGTTCCAAGACAACTTAGCTTTTCCCCGGGACTCGCCGAGGGTCAGACTTTGGCGTCATCGTTGGACACCATTGTCGATCCTGGCTTACAGGAGTAACAGTGGTGGGAATGCGTGGCCGCTTAGTCCCAAAAAAAAATGGATTAAATGAAAATCTGGTGAGTGATACAGGTGCCTTTTCAACTTATTGCTGCTGCTGGTCAAATGCAGTTGAGGCTTTAGTAACGGTAGTGTTAAAGATCACCACGAAAGAGAGCTTAGGGTATTAAAATAATAGCAATGTTTTATCAATCCTTTCTATAATAGCTTGGTTAACTTACGTCTGAATTCTATTCGTATTGAAACTGAATAAGTCTTAAAAAAATTGAGACAACATAATAAACCCCATATCCACTTCCATTTGTAGCACACTAGCCTCCTTGCTTACTATACGAAGTAAAACTATATACGAATATAATCAAGTTCTGCATAGCAATGTATGCCAGCATAACCTCGATTAAAGGCGTTGCTATTTTATATCTGCAGGCAAATAAGCTGAATGGTGAGTTTTAAAATGCGGTTACCAGCTAGGCTACATTGAAAATTAACGTGGTTGATCAATGTGAAGGTGCTATATTGTTAGACCCTATTCAGCTACCTACTTAGTTTGTGGTATGGAGAGAGCTAATTGAATTACATATTTGATGCTTGTTTGTACAATTATGCCTAGATGGTTTGTCTTAGAATTGTTAGTATTTTAGCATAACAGGAACATTACTTTTAGTCAAAATTTTTAGATATTATTTTAGCTAATATTTTTGAAATTTCAAATGTATCAATTCCGTCAGTCAAACGTGCCAGACTAAACGTCTAGACTTTACATAGAACATAACACTCTCCCGATTCGGAGCGGTCGGTTAAATATAGCTTTTAGTTTGAACCGTACGTGTAGCATTTGTAACGTGTTTATGTAGGTACCTTGTGAAATACAGGCTGATCTAAAAACATTGATGCAATCTACTTAGTTTTATGTTTCGTACTAACCGCCAAATTTATAGAGCTTTTTTGCCAGTTTACAATGATTTTAAGAAGCATTTCTAGAAACAAAAGTGCTCTGTAATGCCAATGTAAGTCCATCATAACTTTCTACAGGGAGAATTTGAAATAATGGGCATCCTTTTAAACTATGACTCTACACATGATTCAGAATATTTTGGGAAATAAATAAAAAATCTATTGATGAAAAATATTGCTCGAGTAAGCAAATAAGCAACCCGTTAACTGTCATTCCTTACCGACCATTTTTATCAATTGGTTTGTTCATAAATATTCCCTAAGTATTCTGAATTATGTGTAGAATCACCGTTTAAAGGGACGCCCATGATTTCAAATTCACCCTGTATATTGTTTTTTTTTTGTATATTAAAAATGGGCTTACTCTTGACCTCAATCTTGCCGCATGGGCATAGATGAGGTCGTCTATGGAGCGAGCGCACCCAGAAGATGCCTGTTCACCCTACTTTTGAAGAGATTTGGGTTGTACGCGCTACAAATACAGACGCAGGCAGGGAGTTCCACTCCTTGCCACTATCATTCATTATGTTCCATTAACTTACTGGCAAATCTCTGGCAAGTTGATATTGTGCAACAACGTATGTGTCCCAGAAAAGGTGCCTGGCTATTTTAGTAATGCACCAGTTGGTCCCACAGAACGTGACTACCGACCGCCACAGGATCACGCTCCCAGCTCTCGAAAGGAAATCCCTACGAACACCGAGCTAGTCTTCGTGCCATATTTGTATTGGGAACCGTTGTTTTGAAAGTCTCTCATTCGAAGCTAAACTTATACTGCTCCTGTTCTAGTTTAAGCTCGTGGAACCGTTTGGAAATAATAAGGATGTCGTTTAACACTAGTCACTGCGTGTTTTGTAAATGTGAATTTGTTTCCAACATAAGCTGTTTGAATTATACCTGTAGCACCACTGCAGGATTAGATCAGTTGTTTTAAAAGAACTAGCAACTTTATATCAGAAATGCGACTTATTTATTAAGTATAACATAGTTTTTAAGACTTACCTCCGTATGTATAGATGTACTTGTTCTAAAGTTAATTCTAAGCAAAACTGGTCACGTAATCTCGCTATGACAGATTATCTATAGAATATTGTCACATTCTGTGGAAAATAATATGCCGAAACGGGATTGTGAATTAGGGTATTTTGCTTAAAATGTTTTAAAAAATAAGTAAGGACTTGTCTATAGATAGGAGTATGAGATTGATTGGCTTAAATTAATCCAAGCTCCATTGCCTATAAAAAGTCAGTTATTTCTACTTATTTCCAGAAGTATGTTGGGTTGCACATAATTTCATGATCGTGTAACCATTCCTTATGCACCTATGCATTCAGATGACCTAGACAGTTCCTGCGCCACAATAGCTGCTCAGATTTCTAGCTAGCCCCGTTTGACCGGTTCTCGGCTATCTGTGTTTGTCTGCTCTTATTCTGGACGCACCGCTTATACGTAGGCGTTATACTCGTTGCGCGACCGACGACGCCGCGGAATTCCGAGCGAATTTTTTGGTTTATTTTGCAGCGCATCCTCAGTGTATAGGTATGTGGTTAGAAAACCATCATAACTCATAACCATGTTTTTATGAGTGGGAGTCTTGCCCCTAAATTTATATCAAATCAAAAGTTTTTTATTCATGTAAGCTAGATAAAGCATTAATAAATACATACATACATATAATCACGCCTGTTTCCCGTAGGGGTAGGCAGAGACCACTTCTTTCCACTTGCTACGATCCTAAAAAAAACAAAACGATCGAAAAAAAAAACAATAATAATAATATAATAATAATAATATATAATAATATTTTTTCGATTAATAAATCGTCAAAAATAATCAATATTTTAGCGTTACCACCGGTTCGTAATGTTGTTTCCATTGAGAAGAGCCGGCAAGAAACTCAATGGTTACTCTTTTCAAAAGCATAATTGTATACATTTTTAAACAGCAACGCTATGTGACCAGGCAGGCATAAAAAAATATAAAAAAACTAAAAAGTTATGATGCACTTACACTGGCATTGCAAATAACTTTTGTACCTAGAAATGCTTTGTAAAACCATTGTGAACAGACTCTCTATAATCTCTATATCGATCAAAGTCTCTATAATCTGGATCTCTATAAATTTGACGGTAAAATTGGTGGTCTTAGCATAATATGTCTTAAAAGGAAGTCTTTCTGGAAGCTATAGGTAGTTTTGTAGGTACTAAGTCCTGTTTTCTGCACATATTAACGACCCTGAGGTACTTGCATTGCATCTGCACTTTCAAGGTCTCAACTAGTATTAAAGTTGTGGCTATCCATGGCCAACAGCATCACCTCAGGACCGGTGACACTTTAAGAAATGTCAAAATTAAATAATGACATCTTCGTTATAACATTATCATTTCGTGATGTGTTTCATGTTTTTTCCAGTTTTTTCCAGTATTCACTGTCTGTGTAGGAAGATTTCAGCCTATTCTTATAAATTATAAGGCGCTTCTTATAATCTTGACGAGTTTTTTATAAATATTTCCAACTTCATGCCTCGATCTGCGGAACTAGATTTGTATTTCAATGTCAAAATGCAGTTCCTAGTGTATTACGTAACATTTTATGAATTCAACGGAATCTCGAATACGATAAGTTCACAATTTGCATACTTAGCTGTTATACTGGTTCTTGTTTAGTTGGTCTGTTATCTATTGCTTTTAGACATTGCATCGACTGCATTATTACGATAGGAATAATGCTGCAGAAATAGGAAAGTGCTGCAGAAAGTTGTAAGTTTGATGCCTGCATTAAAGCCTGCAATCCGTGTAGGTTTCGGAAATATTTTATCGGAAAAAAAAATGTTTTAATAGAATAGATAATTTTCTGCTCTTTTTGTATCATCTGAATTGATCTTCCCTAAAATAATGATTGGTTTGATCTTGACATCAGATTTATAAATAAAGCAGTTCTTACCATTCTTGATCTCAATCAGCTCACTCAGTAAACGTATTGAGATCATTCATACTTTCTTCTCACAAAGCAAATCCTGGGTCGGCCGTTGATCTCATCCTATACAAAAAAGCTTTCATCATTGTGTGCCAGATCATTGTTGTCCACAAAATAATTGTTGGTAGTGAACGTTGCGCAAATACACACAGATGCGCGTGCGCACTGCGCAGACAATGCGATGTCTTGAGACGTGTCGTATTGCAGACCGGACTGACCGGATCCACACTTGCGTGTGTGTGTGTGTGTTGTTCGTACGATGTTTATTTAGATTGGATATTAGGGATTAGCATAGCTTGAGCGCTTTGCTAAATTGCCAGATATTCTGCAAGGTATTGCTGATATTTATTTCCAAGATATTTCTGTCCATCTAGCCAAAACGAGGAACAGGATTTATCCTACAAAACGATGCATGCGATGAACTTTATGGGAATGACATAAGCCAAGTGATCTGCTTATGGTTGGCATATTTTAGCTTAAAATAAATATGTAGAGTCTTATTTTTTGTTTTTATAATAACCATTTCTAGGGCGATTTGTCTGTAAACGGTTACCAGAGGGTCTACTCTTTTACAAACGAAAACGAAATTTCGGATGAAATTTCACGTATTTCGAACGTTACTTACGAACGAAAATTGTTTGACGTTTAGATTCAACGAAGACGTCAAACAATTTTCGTTCGTAAGAAATGTCGGATTGAATGAGAAACGTAGTAGGAAATATGCGAAAATTCGCCCAAAATTTCGTTTTCGTTTGTAAAAGAGTAGGCCCTCTTGTATGGGCTAAAAATACTGCAATGAACTGTCTATGCGTAGCTTAGGTATATGAAGTTATAGCAAACTAGAAGTCAGAGGTACTTTGTGCTTACTATTTAATAAAATATAGCGTTACCAAGCTTATATAAAGACAAGCCATGTGTGAAACAGCTCCGTAGAATTATATGATGAACGTCACCCAATTATAAAGTGTTACAAAGGAAAACAAACTCTACTTTCATATACAAGTAGTGATATTAGGTAGCGGTAATGATATAAATAGTATGTGTTTCTGTTTGGTGTTCAGCTGATTTATGTAGTGGTGTGAATTACGTACTGCACATGTTAGGCCGCAGTTTACGCTGTAAGCACATGCTGTATAATAGCTGTCTGGAGAGTTCAACGGAGGAATCCGACTATTTTGTTTGCACGTAGCACAACTCACTATATATTTATGCAAGTATACAAATATATACAGGCTGTTAGATTAGACAAGGGACGAATTCAAGCTCATGATAATTCATGGTGACACGCAGCTAAAAAAACAAAAAAAACAAAAAAAAAAAACAATCATCATCGATAAACATCGTGAGGAAACCTACCTATCCCTCGGGATTAGGTAATAGTCAGTTCCTGTATACACGGCGACAAGGTTCACCACCTGTCACGTTGGGTTCTGACTATCTGGTGAAACGTGGGCTTTGAGTTGGTTAATACCTCCACAATGTGGTGGTGTATGGCCACTCAAGCCTCTGACTACCCCCGAATGGGGATAAAAGTCGTGTCGTTACATATATATATATATATATATATATAGACAAGGGACGAATTCAAGCTCATGATAATTCATGGTGACACGCAGCTAAAAAAACAAAAAAAACAAAAAAAAAAAACAATCATCATCGATAATCGATAAAAGTCGTGTCGTTACATATATATATATATATATATGTAACGACACGACTTTTATCCCCATTCGGGGGTAGTCAGAGGCTTGAGTGGCCATACACCACCACATTGTGGAGGTATTAACCAACTCAAAGCCCACGTTTCACCAGATAGTCAGAACCCAACGTGACAGGTGGTGAACCTTGTCGCCGTGTATACAGGAACTGACTATTACCTAATCCCGAGGGATAGGTAGGTTTCCTCACGATGTTTATCGATGATGATTGTTTTTTTTTTTGTTTTTTTTGTTTTTTTAGCTGCGTGTCACCATGAATTATCATGAGCTTGAATTCGTCCCTTGTCTATATATATATATATATATATATATATGCAACGACACGACTTTTATCCCCATTCGGGGGTAGTCAGAGGCTTGAGTGGCCATACACCACCACATTGTGGAGGTATTAACCAACTCAAAGCCCACGTTTCACCAGATAGTCAGAACCCAACGTGACAGGTGGTGAACCTTGTCGCCGTGTATACAGGAACTGACTATTACCTAATCCCGAGGGATAGGTAGGTTTCCTCACGATGTTTATCGATGATGATTGTTTTTTTTTTTTGTTTTTTTTGTTTTTTTAGCTGCGTGTCACCATGAATTATCATGAGCTTGAATTCGTCCCTTGTCTAATCTAACAGCCTGTATATATTTGTATACTTGCATAAATATATAGTGAGTTGTGCTACGTGCAAACAAAATAGTCGGATTCCTCCGTTGAACTCTCCAGACAGCTATTAATTAATGACAGAGAAATTATACTAATTAATGACAGAGAAAATATACAAAAATATTGCAGAGTTTCGCAGCGTGACTCTTGCGCTGGCGAGCGACTATGAGCTGTCTTATTATAAGGAATTTACTCGTGTAAATGACTTCAATCCGTTTGCCCTTCATACTTTATTTGTCGTTTATTCGTATTTTATTTGGTAATTAGGTAAAAAATTAAGTTACTAAGGTAAATATTGAATACCGTCCTTCAATTAGTCCCTCGTCTTACCCGACACCCAGTATTGTTATAATGTGTGGAACGATCTCCCACCTGAAGTCTTTCCTTTGCAATACAACATGGAGGCTCAACAAAGGGAATGTTACAGGTCCCTAAAAAGTCGGCGCCGTGTATGTCCTGAGCGGCAGTTTCGACTTATCATCAGGCGGACCGTGTCTTAGTGTGTCATCCTAGGCAATAAAAAATAGAATATAAATTCATGAATTAGACTTTTTCTTCGTATCCGCTGCTATTACATAGAAGTATCACACAAGAATTTTCACAATGGTTAGCAATTTCAATTTCACAAGGAAGTTCAGATAATACCGTGACGGGCAATGGACACGTATTTGCAATATTCTCATATCGCTCCAGACATTGCAGAACACTGTTGCAAAAACCAGTTACATTAAGCAAAAGAGGCTGATAGGCGCCTCATAGGGACCTCAATTAGTGCCACTTTATCGGACACATGCTTGAGTCTTGAGCTTAGCTAATTTGAAGGCGACAAGTGAAGCAAAAAATACCGCAAGATTACTTGATGCATCATGTTTAGTATTCGTACTAAATAGTGCTGTTCTTAGTTGTAAGTCATATCACTATTATTGATTGTCTGTGCATCACTCTTTACTCTATTACAATAAACGTCACAACGTGCAAAACCAAAAAAAAGTGTTTAAATTAAATCAACGATCATCCCCAGCGAAAACCTATAAACCAAACATTAATAAATAAAATACAATAAATATAAAACACATCAGTTTCTTCTTAAACGAAATATGACTACTGGCCTGTTTCAGAATGGTCTGATAACTTTTATCCATCAGATAAATAAAGCGTTTTGAAAGGTTTTTCTTAGAATATCTGTCAAAGCGCCACATTTATGGAGTTAAGAGTTATCTGGCGATTCTAGCCCAAAATCCAAAGGCCCAAAATCTCATATTTCTTCTGGGGTTGGTTTGGCTTTAGGTTTCTTTCTTCATTATTACAACTACAAACATTTCGATATATCTTCGTTGTCGTATAAATTACCAACACAATATAACACGGGTCTTGGGAATAGAGTCCTTACTTCTTGGCTGTTACATCCAGAAAATGCAAAAAGATATATTCGGTTAAATGAACTTAAATTCTCAAAGCGTATACTGGAAAATACACTGTGAAAATGCAAAGAAAAGTCCCTGTGCCAAAGGTTCAACGACCTTGCTTACGCCATGCTGGCGTGCCGGCTTCCTACGTCGAACTTTATGCAGTTTTTCAAAATTCGACCGCAACGCAAACGGGTCTCGCATTGCAATTGGGTAATTTTCGCTGAAGTCTTAAAACTTGGAATGTTTATTGCGAATAATGGAGAATGATTCCGTTAAGTATTTCTGATCCATAAACTTAATAGCCATTATTGGTAGGTAGTGTCACTGTTTTTATAAACGAGTGACGATAATACATTTTATTATTGTTTTCTTCTATCACGGTTAGCGCGCGTACATGTATACTACAGCAAATAAAATTTAAAATTTGTATTACTTACCTAATTCAATCCTAAATATATTTTGAGTTTATACTAATAACTTAGGGCTTATAACATAGAGCTCAGGCTTAGGATTTAGGACTGTCAAAACGTCACATTTATTTAGTGAATTAAAGTTATATGGAGATTTTTCAACAGTTCCTTTTTCCATAAAAGCTAACTTTGGTCCACAGAAAATACTTTATTATTAGACAATGCAGTGGTTATTTTTATTTTTCTTAACCTATAGCTACTGTCCCACTGCTGGGCAAAGGCCAGCAGTGTTTATACATTTTTTTATTGAATAGTGTAAGTAGTCTTAAATTTCGAAAATTCTACGCATTGAGACGGCATCTTACAAAATCTCAATTGCAAATACGCAAGTGTCCTTGCATGTGTAGTGTTCATTTGCATCAGATAACGCTAGCATCCTTGCATCAGCTATTAATAGACCCATGAATATTCTGTAGGCACTTAGATTAATTATATGTAGTTAGAGAGCGTTTAAGGAAAATCGGAACAGATCAGACGCATTTTATGGACGAGTATTTATCGTCTAATGACTAAATTAAATACAAAAAAACGGCCAAGGGCGTGCCGGCCCACGCACAACGTAGAGTTCCGTAGTTTATATTTTTGGAATTGAGATCTATTTGATGTATTTTTTATCGAATTTTATAAACTTCCGTCAAAAACTATAGAAGTTATGGGGCTGTGATAGACTGGGACGGACGGACTGGATGATCTTATAAGGGTTCCTCGTGGGTACTACGGAACCCTAAAAATACACATTGAAGACACCAGAAAGGTTTTTATGAAATATGTTTACTTAAATATAAATTAAATGCTGTTCGTTGAGGCACGCATGACTTCAGAACGGAGCAATTCGGCTATTTTGCCGATTTTTCTGAATGTTTGTACCTATTAAGGTATTGGAAATAAAAATTGGAAGAGTTGCCCGGGTTTTTTCGAAACCAACAAACAAAACAATCCCATGTATTGTTCGTTGTTGCTATTTTTTCTTCAAAAATAATTAATTTGTCAGCCGATAATTACAGCATCCTGTAAGTTTTTTCAGTAACTACACCAATAACGATAGCTTGAGACTTTGATGGATGGATTCAAGCGCTTATGCCGGGTCAAGGCGGGCCTGCTTTCTATTTATGTCTCAGAATCATCTGATAAACGTTTTTATGGACATAAGTCGTTATTATAATTATTTTTATTGGTGGTAGAGCCAAGCTGTAGCCAATTGAATGCAGCTCATATATGGGCTAGCTTGACCAGGGCATTATAACCCTCTCACAGAAGATCGGCGTAAAGTAACTATTACAGCTGCGTTTTGTACGACGAGTGAGAGTCCCCCTCCCTCTATGCCACACCTCTTCAGAAGGGCTTCACAAGTGGCTGACGTCTACAAATTCGCTACGCTTCATCTATGGAAATGACATAAGTGACGTGATCTCAAGCGTGATCTTCATAGCAACTTGTTGTTGATTTACATAGCGACGTTTGACATTTCCATACATTGTGAAGTTTGTTCTTTTCTATTCGATTAGCGTTCATGCCACTTGGCTAGCCCCTCTGGTCGGCAACGTGCGAGCGATACCTTTGGTATTGCAAGCATCTATAGGCTACGGTAACCGCTTAACATCAGGCGGGCTATACGCTTATTTGCCACCTTAGTAACATAAAAAAACCTAAGCGAACCGGTCGTGGTGCGGAACGAAATTTTCGTAAACGAAAATTCGGCGTACTACATATCTCCCTGTGTTTATCCACACAAATCAGCTGATACCGTCGACATCATTCATCTCTCTCCCACATAGACATCATCAATCATCCGTCTCTGTCGATCACAAAGGGCCGAAGCCCCACTGCCCTTGATTCGCGACCCAAAACGCAGCAGACGATGACCCATTTGTGAGATAATTGTTAAATTGGTTCATTGTGTCTCGTGAATTAGTTGGTTTAGCTGGCCGAGTCAGGTTTTGTGTTGCGAGTTCGTATGTTCTAATGGTTCTATTATAACTTGTTCATTGAAAACCTGTTACGTAAGTCCATGTTTTGACAATCCATTAATACTAATCTTCTTCCAACTCCTCCTATCCTTTCTTTTGATTAAATTCGTGCGGGTTCCAAGACAACTTTGCTTTTCCCCGGGACTCGGCGAGGGTCAAACCTTGGCGTCATCGTTGGACACCATTGTCGATCCTGGGTAACAGGAGTAACAGTGGTGGGAGTGTGTGGCGGGCTTAATCCCAAAGAAATAAGTCCACTAATTTGTATTCGAATGATTACTTATATGATGACGTTTCAATGGAATTTAAGATTTTTATTGAATGTTTTCTAATGTCCAAATATATCAAATACACATCGTTAAAAAGGTCTTTAGCATTATTTTGTTATAGGTTTCACATAGTATCTGTGAGCCGTTATGGAGAGAAATTACAATTTAAGTTGAATACAACATAATTATTTTAATTTGGTAACATATAGTACCAAATACATTTTATTTCTGGCGACGTGAAGTTTAATATGGTATAATTTATATAGCAGGGCCAACGGATTCATCAACAATTTTCCGCGAAGTCTCAGTGAGCCGCTGACATGTTGGGTACATTGCTGATGTTGCAATAAACAACGCTACTCCACAATAAAAGCATTTTGCTGTCTACATCATCATTTAGTTTGAACACATTTGTGCTACTTAAGCGCTTTTCTCAAAACTGTTTGACGGCACTTACAAAACAATACACAAGTCGTATAGCAAATGGTGAATGTAGGAGAAATTGTGCCAGTAATGTCTGTAATAAAATTATCGATAACTGGGTCTACGGCGATGCAATGTAGAAGAAATCTATGCCATACAAGCTTTCAACTCGCATCCGGTAAGAGTAAACCACGACAATGCTGTGCTGAAAGTCATAGGCTTGTTAACATGGACCTCTGTAAAAAGTTCTGTAATTTGTACTTCGACTTTTCGATTTGCTATAAAATTAAGGCAACTCTGAAGAATGATATAATTTTGGCACACACACCTACACCTTTAAAGGTCAACGCTCATCTAACGCCTCCGCACCCGACCAGCACCGCCTCGCCGCTCAGCGTCCACTAACTGAACCGGAAATAAGTGGACCACGCGCTGACCGCGCGGCGTTCACTCGTTGACCACGCGCGGTCCACTGGTTGATCACGTGACGTTTATGGTGTAAAAGCAGCGTCCGCCCGCGGACCACCTGTCGACAACGAGTGGACGTCGAGCGGCGAGGCGGTGCTGGTCGGGTGCGGAGGCGTTAGGTGAGCGTTGACCTTTAAAGTAATCCGTTTACAATAAAACAAACTGAATTTATAGAAAGTTATGTATGATGGACTTACAATGGCGTTACAAATCACTTTTGTTCCTAGAAATGATTGGTAAAACCATTGTAAGCTTGCTGAAAATCTCTATAAATTTAGCTGTTAGTCTTTTAAACCGACAGAATTGGTCAGCAAAAACTAGTAGGTGCATTTGAACTAATGAATGAATAAGCTTTGGCTATTATTAATGATCATTAAACTATACTACAATGGTGGGTGTGGTATATGTCACGCACCTCGTCTACAGTTACATGTTGTAACAAGTTCAACGGTATCTCATTGAGAACATGTCAGATTCCGTGACAGTACGATATAAGGCGGTACAGTTTATTGATTAAATGCCTATGTGGGTTTTCCCTTGGGGTGTTTAGGCAGTATAGGGTACTTTAAAGCGGTCCATACGATAAACTCACCGTTGATATACATACCAACGCGACTGCGACTGTAGCCTAGGGGTGAACAGGTTGGGCTAGCAATCAGAAAGTCCCAGGTTCGATCCCCGGTGGGGCATGCACCAATGGATGAATTTTCATCTATGTGCATAATTTACAGTTCGCTGACGGTGAGGGAAAACATCGTGAGGAAACCTACCTATCCCTCGGGATTAGGTAATAGTCAGTTCCTGTATACACGGCGACGGTTCACCACCTGTCACGTTGGGTTCTGATTATCTGGTGAAACGTGGGCTTTGAGTTGGTTAATACCTCCACAATGTGGTGGTGTATGGCCACTCAAGCCTCTGACTACCCCCGAATGGGGATAAAAGTCGTGACGATACATTACGTTTACATTACATTACATTATGATATACATAGCTTCGTTTATGTAGATGAAGATTGCAGCTAGACCTTCTTCTGGTGCCTATAGAAACAAGTTAAGCGTTCTCACACTGAAGAACCCTCGAGAAGCTTTTGGTTTGCGTGCGAAATAAAGCTCGGTTTAACGGTTCACTTACAGTTCGAATGCGTAATAGGAGCGAATTCTTATAACATAACATTTCATTATTCTGAGGACAGTACTATCGGTAAAGAATAACAATTAAAAAGGGATTAAATTATTCGGTACGACAACTTACTTTTGATATAAATATCCTTTAGATGATATTAACATTCTTTCTCAACAATCTTTTAATCCTTGATAGCTGAATTTAAGCTTGAAAAGTAAACATAGGCTAAAGAACGGGGTTGACTTGGGAGTTCGTGAGCCTGAACCATATCAATACTTCACTCTCAGTAGGTACATGACCTCATAAGTAAAGAAAGACCACCTACCTTGTGCGTAGGCGGTCTCGTGCCAATCTCATACATATTCTATAACGTCCTGTAAGTACATATCGATATACATATATATGTTATAACATTATATTTATTGGTGGTCGAGCCACAGCTATATCCAATTGACTGCAGCTCATATATGGGTACGACCGTGGTAGTACCAACCACTCACAGAAGATCGGCGTAAAGTAGCTATTACAGCTGCGATTCATATGATGAGTGAGAAAGCCGGAAGCCCAACCCCCTACCCCTCTCTCTGTCCCACTCCCCTTCGGGTCGTCGGCAACATGCGAGCGATGCCTTTGGTATTGCAACCATCTATAGGCTACGGTTACAGCTTAACATCAGGCAGGCTGTACGCTTGTTTGCCACCTTAGTAACATAAAGAAAAAACCTTTGTTAATCATTATTTACTTTGTTAGACAAACATACAAAGCATATACAATCTATTCGCAATCAAATGAGGCGCACAATTTAAGTTACGTTCATTTGCATAGTTACTTAGTTTTAAGAATTAAAATAAATGACGCGTCTCAATTGCGCGGCGTAAAGTAGCGTAATTTAAATTATAACCCTATAACATACATGGTACGCGCCAGCAGAAACTTTAACAAATTATGTAAACAGCACGACATTGATCCATATATTACCAGTGTTTCAACGGCTAGAAGATGCTTAAGCCGTAGCTTTTTTATTTAATAGGTTGTCATTTATTTAATTTATAATTCTTGCATTCATTCTACTCAACTTTGTACTTCTCACATTTCATAGTTCTACTCAGTTACTATAAGTGAAGACTTGTGATTGGCTTTCCAGTGTATATACTATTGTCCTATGTTACGTTACTAATTAGCTGTAAGTTTTCCATGTTACTAAATAAATAAATAAATAAATAACTGTGGTTCCTGGGTACATTAGGGAAGGGTCCTTCACTGCTTTCTTAACGTGTCATTCATTCACAAACGCGTCGTGTCAATTTATCGGCACATTACAGTAGCGATTGATAAAATCTATGAAATATCTTACATAATTGCTGATATCATCGGGTTACGTCATTTTCATTATCATCGCGATGATAACAAACACTCGCTCGTTACAACACGCCTTAAAATTACTTACTTTCATACAATGACCTATATTTATAATAGATTTATTTAAATTCTCTTAATTATCAACATCTTTATGTTAACTGCGGAATAAATTCTAAGTTAACTCGTTAATAAGGGACGTCAGGACTCAGGATACTCAATTAAATTTTTTTCTAAGACCCTTTAAAGTGGTCGTCTTTGCATGTGTAATAATGCTCTACATATCTCTAAGTTTGCTGGTTTGTTAGTTATGTCAAATGACATTGTAAACATTGAAATGTAACAAGCCGGCCGGCAGCTACCCCTTCAGCGAAAGCACCCCCAAAGCTTGCCGGTGTCGTCTAGGCGATGTCTACTACCACACGTGGAATCGCTCGCTTAGTGCATGCGCGCCGCGAATCCTCCAACTTGCCAAGCAGCCAGGCCAGTATCGAGCGAGCCTCCGTGCGAGGAGGTCATGTCGCAATGTCGGACGACGGCCGCGACTCCCCGTCGCAAAGTGGTCTACGGGACCGTGTCAACTTCTTCGAGAAAGTATGGAGCGGACAATCCAGCAATGACGCGGTGGACGCGACCACAAATGTAGACGATATAGAGCGTCGTATAGAGCAGCGCAAACGGCGTCCCGAATCGCCGAAAATTGAAGTTAAACTTAAACATACTCGTGATGCAGAATCACCTACGAAGACTTTCGAAACGACTTTTCCCAATTACAAGTTGAGGCATGTCGAGCCCGTTGAGGAGACGGAGCGGTTCGAGCGGCAGATCGAAGAGGGGGATCTTGCCGCTGGAGTCCGCTTCGTTAAGTTCGAACGGGTAGTGAAGAGGACCGTGACAGAAACCCGCACTGAGCGGGCGGAGTCACCACAGCATGAATGGTACTCGGAGTACAAGCAGCAGACGTTACAGACGGCTCCAAGGAAGGATTATCTGAGGAGCAAATCGGAATATGACTCCCACATCGCAGAAATACGCGGTAAGATGTTTTTGTTGTTGGTTTGTTTTAAGGAGAACAATATAAGTACTTATAATACACGCGAAATGGTGAAGTTTCTGCTAGCGTAGAAATTAGGCGAGTCTTGTAGATGGTTTAATCATCGACAGCCTATTTTGCCGTCAAATATTTCGTGTGAGGCAATGAAGATTGAAATCAAGAAATCTGTGGTAAACTTTTGAATCCTTCGATATTGCAAGTATGCAACGCTTGTATTTACCTGCATAAGGCAATGAACATTATTTGCTCTTGAACAACCGGCAAATGTCAAAAGTACACGGCCTTGACTTACAGCAGTCGTAAACAACGTAATTTGGTATTATAATTTTAGTTTAGTGAAGAACTTATTTGGATAAACAATAACTAGATTTATTTACTTACCTAGAATTGATTATTATGATCCATGACATCATCGATAACGTATATTATTTAGTAAGAGTGTATAATATTTAGTAACCGGTTGCGTAGAGACTGGTTGCGTGGTTCAATTCTAACTTTAGAACCTTATGTTTAAGATTCAAGGTTTCAGTTTTATAGTCGATTCATTTAATTTGCCGGGGGCTAAGATATTACAATTTTGTTCTCAAAACTGTTTTAGAATCTAGTCTTTTATCTCTCTTTATAGGTACCACTAATGTACGTGTATGATACCAAAGAATGGTTATTCAGGGGTTAATGAAAAAATAATTCAATCCAATTTAGATTTTTTTATTATCGATCTTTTTTTGGTTCAAGGACCTTAACATGTAATCCTTGCTTTTTTTTCATTATTTTTATCTATTTCCTAAGATTTTGGTTATCTCATCTTATTTAACAACCATTAGAATTATGTTTAGCAGATCAACACTTTGTATTTGTTCTCCGTGACCAGGTAGTTCAAATTTACACAAAAGTACAGTAGGCATGTTATAACGATGAACATCTCTTTATGAATATATTACGCGAGTGATAACTACGCAGTAATTAAAGAAGCAATTACCTGATACTACTATAGAAAAGGATAAAATCTGAAGGAAATTATATTGAACCCACGTCCTTTCATGGTGTTGGAATCTACTTCGTCTTTGAATTCTCCATCTCTTCATGGGAGCGGTGGGGATCCCCAAATTTCAAGGGATACACCGCCGCGCTATAATGCGACTATTTTTGCATGTAGTCTAATGTAAATAAAAATATTACTGCAATCATTTGCTTAACGACCTTCCTATCATAAACGGCTTCACTCGATTATGTATCAGTTCCAATTATTTGCCTCACATCAATGAAATTCTTACTATCACACGAATAGAGATTATTTTGCAATACATTGTTTGTGCTGAATATATATCTTATCTATAGTTTGTTCCCTGGGTATTAGCGAAATGATAAATTGTCTAATTGGTTCGAACTCGCCTACGACTTTTGCTTCTAGTCTTATTAACTACTTTAAAATATATTTGCGATACTTATAGCTTTTGGTGGGCTCTTGCGTCAGAACTGGATACTTAAATTTTTGATTCTTTAGCATCGAAATCATATAGCCAATATTCATGTGACTTTTTAGTAGCATCTAAGGTTGAGAATAGTTCTCTGGGTCGAGGCTGCACTTTGTTGTATTTTGTTAGATGTTTACCTTATTTTGTGGTTTGTGTTCATTTATTATCCTGGTGAGCCGGCACTAGGTATATGGTGGTGGTACAATTTTATCTGTTTGTCATATCATGTACTGTTTTTTTTTTATATCGAAGCTTGTACGTTGTGATTTGTAATTAGCAAGGAAGTGTTAAAAGGATTTGCAAATATTAAGCTACTGTATGTGTAGTAACTAAAAAGTGTACTCTGAAGTAATTTTAGTTCGGAGGCGTAGGTAGGCTGTGCTGTAAATATTTGGATACTACACGCTGTTGTGAAATGCGATAACCAAATTCAGTTGTGGATATTTTACGATACTACAGAATTCGTAACGACCACCAATAGCCACATTTTGAAGTCCGTTGGAAGGTATTATCAATATAATTGATGTGTGGTAGTGGACTTGAATTTTGCTTTTATATTCTAAAGATTTCAGAAACATAGTTGAACTAATAAGACTAACTAATAGGATCACTAGTCCTATCCTGTTGCTTATCGGTCTATCTGGCGTCACCTTCAAATACCAACTGTATTATGTCAAATGTGCTTTTAGCGTAGTAATAATCTTGATTCGCAGAATATGATACCATTTAAACCTCATGAATTATTACCCGACTACGGCGGAGGGTTATGATTTTGACCGGTATGTATGTATGTATGTATGTATGCATGTATGTATGTATGTGCATCTGTTCCCACCTAACTTCCGAACTACTTGTCGTAATTTGACAAATGAGGTATCGTTAGAAGCGGCTTAATGGCGCGCTGGTTATAGGCTATGTGACGTCACATAAAATTGCATATGGCGCCCTCTAGAGGACATAATGTAATGAACTTAAAAAAATACATTTTTTTATAAAACCGTGTGGGGTATCAAATGAAAGAGCTTGATGAGCACATTTCAAAAATATATATATTGTTACCTATAACTCCAAAATAATTAAATAAAAAGTAAGTTTAAAAACTAAAACCCGACTACTGAAAAATCGCGCTCTAAAAAGTATGAAACAAGAAAATATTCTTATATGGAGGATAGCCGTGGTCCGTGTAGGTCCTTCAGGGCAAATGGCATATGACCACGGACCACGGCTATCCTCCAGATAAGAATATTTTCTTGTTTCATACTTTTTAGAGCGCGATTTTTCAGTAGTCGGGTTTTAGTTTTTATTTATTAAGTAATATTTATTACGTCACGTCGTGCAATCTTCAGATCTCGAATCAAAATTTATTTTAGTAGGTAGGTACTACGTTAGTATAATCAATCTCATAATTTTATATTCCTGAGAACAAACGCCACCTACATAGATTAATTTTGGTTTCCGTAAGGGCGCTCCATCTAGATAGAGCATGCGCACTAGTAAAATACGACAACTGACGGCGTACTTCAGTACATCTGACATCAACCAGTCCAATGAATGAAAAAGCCGTGCCGCGACGATAATAAGTTGGCGAATTTTTTGGAATGTTTTTCTTAGAAGGGTGGTATCTAGTTAAAGCGCGCCCGCGATACTTTACAAATCTATGGTCTATAAAACCGTTGCAAACCGGCTGTAAATTGTCACGGGTTACGTCATTAGCCGTGTGTAATATATTATAATTGGTATGATGCCAGTGTCACCGTGAATTAGCATTGAGCGGAATTATAATTGAACAAAGTTACAAAATGTTAACCGCACACGACATGCTTCAGAGAATTTTAACTTTGTTTTCTCCGAGTTTATGTCTAAATTTAGCTTTGTAAACGGTGGTATTGTGTTCATTGATGATTTTGTTGCTGATTAAGTATGGAAATTGAAACTTGGAAGTAAACATGTTTATTCGTAAGTGACAAGAATTAATGCCGTTGCTGATGTTGTTGTAAATTGAGTAATGACGTCATTGCTATAGTTGACGTCATTCCTAATAAGCTCCCATAGGTCCAGTTGCAGCTCCTTATCGGATCCCGACAGGATCCTATTTTGTTTAGGTAATTGTATTGAAAGCATTCAAAATATGAACCCGTCTCCTAGCTATGCCATAGCACTTGCAGCTCTAGCTTTACTCTTGAATCCTTTGCAGTATTCGTTTCTCTGTCTCCGTCCTGTATCTTGTCATCACCTGTATCTTCTACAGCTTCTGCTTTTACATTATCTATTTCCACATTATTTGTCTAGCTATTTTTAACTCCCATAACAAATACCTCTTACGTTTTTAAAAGTGAGCGCGCAGACAATATAATTTATATTGCTGTGATAAAATTTAATTAGCCAATTCAAATATGACGTCATCGTGAGGGGTTTTATATGTGAATATCCGTTTGTTAGGTATGTACATGTTATGAACAAGAGCTTCAATTAACACGTGCTCGGCCGACTTCTGTGGAAGTCACATGTTATCATCCTGGATCTATTTCAGTCCACAAGTGTACAAAAACGAAATTTTTAAGTGTCTGAGAACATTGTTTGTAGTAAAATCAACTTAAGCTTTGTCATTACGAAGAATTTTAAGTTGTGACAGTAATAAAAAAAAATGAATCGAAATTGAATGTAGACAATATGGAAATAAAAAAATATATTTAAAATTCTTTGGGGCCAACCTTATTTGCTATTAAAAAGGTCTATCTATAATCTCAGTTTTAGCTCAAAAATGTTCTTAAAAATCAAGGACACGGAATATATCATTATACGAGATTATAAACAAACACATTGTTTTGCTAAAAGATAATGAGGCTATAAAAAGACGCCTGCCTTATAATTACAATGTGCTGATTACAGATCATATAACTCGTATAATAATAACTTGGAAAACTAACAAAATAAACATTTACACGAAAAAATTGCAAGTGATGCAAAAGCTAATGAACTGTAAAGAGGTTACAGAATTTATGTTAAATAAATCTTTATATCTAAAACAAAACAATATTATATATTGTATGGTACAGATGTATAAAAATACAGTGAATTTTCGTAATTTGAAGGGAGATTTTTATTGATAATCTTTGCGGAATTAATTTATAACACGGTACTAATTCCCAGTCTCAATTTATTGAAAGCTAAATTACCAATTGACTTAAATTAAATTAAGTAAACATTACGTGCGTTTCAATTAAGTTTATCTTTAGGCGAGCCCCTAAACTTGGGTAGATTTATTGTTGTTAATCAAGCCCCAATTCCCTCTAATGCTTATTTAAGGTTCAGGGTATATTTAGGGCACATTTGTCAGGCATCACACGAGCTGTGCTTAGGCTTGAATTTGTTTTTTAATTCGCTTTCCTTTTATATCTAGTCTCGGCTTCTTCAGTGTCATCTCGTTAGCTTATGAGATCACTGTACACCATGGTGTACTTATTAGGTTATGGTGACTTTGTAACTGGAAAAAACATCAAGACAACTAAAGTAAAACAATCTACAAGAATAGTGTTCTTTATCCTTGAATTTTACTTTTGTTCGTTTTAATATGAAGCTCTCAGAAATCCGGTATTCTCATCCCACGCCGCGCAATCTATAGACAATCTATGTATTTTATTACAGACGTGAATTTTGCAAACATGGTTGTATAAACCATTTAGATTAGTATTTGGAGTTGTATTGATTGTTTGAGATTTTCTAGTTTCCTTTATTTTGTTTAAACATCTGGGGGCTTACCACCACCTCTTATAGCAGTTTTGTTTTAACGTTTCAGCGACTTTTTGTGCAATGACGTTTCTTATTGTCATGAAAATAAGGTACGTCATTGCACAAAAAGTCGCTGAAACGTTAAAACGTTCCTGTAATTGAATCGCAATAAGAGTTCATGGTAAGCCCCCTGTGCATGTTGATATGCAATCAGTTCTGTATTCATCTATTTTTCTTTAAGTACAAACCTGTTGAACACAAATTCTCAAGTCTCAAACTCAGCCTTTTATAGGACATCCACACGACAACCACAAAACTGCACGTGATTCTCACAACATAGTCAAGTATTACGTGCTATTACTAAGACAACATCACATAGGTCTAGTAAACATGTTCGCTTGGGCATGTAATGCACGCAGTCTGGCGTATTTATGGTGTGGAGCTGAGGTAATTATAGTCGATAAGTGTTGCAATTATTGTAGATCAAGATGGAAAGTAATGGGTTTCAATAATATGAACAGGTCTATGAATAACATAGTGACTTATGCTTGAGCATATTCGTGCCCGTAATGGAAGTTCTGAACTATGTCTAGAAAATAAAAGTGAGGCAACTGGCTATAAATGGTCTTGAAATGAAAAACTTATCGTCGTTGAAACGCGTGAGAAGACTGTTATGTCAACGGCTAACGTTGTGTATAAAGGTATTATGGATCCAAGACATCCAAAAGCCACGATGTATATTCACAACTGTGCGGTATCGCGTAACCGATAACCGCAGGAGTGCATTTGCGAGGTTCACGGCTGCAATACACTAGGGCACGTGATCGCGAGTAATGTGACGTGTGCCGCTAGTAGTAATATTGTTCTGCGGTTCGATTAGATATTTAGTGAGTCAGAATGATGGAAGACGTCTTTACTTGAGAGACCTTATCCACCAGCCACCTGTAAAAAGTCAATGTCAGTAATGCATAGGATCTACTTAGGACAAAGGGAAGGATAGTCCATGCACGGTATTTTCTAGAGGTCCCTAAATTAATTCGGGTTACGTCCTTCATAATGTTTTGCCCTCACAATAAGCTATCTGGATATTGGAAGGTTTAAGTATTTTTTAGGCTGTCGTTTTGTATATTGTAGCAGCTTTTTCCACCTATCTTGATGTTGGGTAGCCATTACCTCCTAATCTTGAGTTTGCTGCACGACGAAAACTATTCGCGTCTTTAATTTTTGTACTATTCCGCTGTTTTTTCTGAAAGATCTCTTTGTAACCGATAAGAGCGTCCGAGTAGCGATTACTAAGTGCGATACCATCCTGTAAATTGGTTTGTGATGTTGGTATTGCGTTGATAGAGTGATGTCACCGCCGTCCGGTCGTGATTAACCAACTAGCAGTTATCGCGAGGTTCAAGAACAAGACCTCTGTATCGGGAGCGAAATAAAGGTGTTTATTAATATGGCATCGATTTCTTCTTTTAAAGAGATTTTTTAATGCACAATTTAATTCTATAATTTGAAGTTGCTTTTATCCAATACGTAAAAGAAAATGAAATACTATCTAAGGACTAAGGAGCTTGATAAAAGTACTAAAAAACTTGATATGAATGACGACCGTTTGGCGCAGTGGTTTGAGCCTTGGGCGCCCGGCTTACTGCATCGGTTGGTTGCTGGCTCGATTCCCGCCAGAGAAAAATTACCGAAACGACTTTTTCGTAATTTGTCCTGATCTGGGTGTCACTGGGATCACCCCCAGTCCATGGTACGGTAGCCATAGAACAAGCGTTGCTTAGTTACAGTTGGTGTAAGTCTGACGATATAAAAAAATCTGGCTACTGCACCTGTAGTAGTTTCGTTTTGGATGAAGGGTTTTAAAAGAGGGCGTTACACATGAGGAGTGATGACCTACATTTTGACCATTGCAAAGGCCTTAAAATGTCAACTTGTTAAAATTTCGCAACATTTGCTGCCACGGTTATTTATTTATTCAAATCCTGTTTATTTTCTTTTGATTCAAATTTAGCGTTTCAAGCCGCAACAGCAGTCTATCGCCATGGGCAACCGTGTCTTGTCGATTTCCCTTACATTGTACAACAGTTTCTCTAGCAATCTGTGTTTATTGGCGGTGTTTCGACCTGTCTATCTGTCTCTTCAGTAGGTGTTTGTTTCGTTTAGTCTGAATATGGAAAATCTATCTTGCTACTCTCTTCTGAGATGGATGCGAGATATCGCCCACTAAGAACTTAGGAAAAATTATTAAAATGTCATTATCACTGTACTATCTTTAATATTAAATTAAGCTACACCTAACATTTTTAGACCATGTATAAATTTAATGTTACATGTTCACAAGTTTAATAACATTAAATAAGCGCTATAAAATTAGAAAATTTGACGAGGATCTCCTACAGTTTGTTCACAACAGAATACATTTTAATAGTTCCCCAAATACATAATGTATGTGTGTAACCACGATCAAAATAACGGCGGTTACACCTGCGTTTTGTTAAATGTAAACGAATCGGAACGAATAGCTCATGTGAGCTTTGGTTACAAGGACGCATTATAATACCATTTTGTTTCTACTGAGTTTTATCTTTCATGCTTTTCATTATTTTCATGTTTTTCTATTAAATTTTCCGTTACTTATAATTCTTTACGATTATCATTTATATCTTCTATTGCTGGCTCGCTTTTAACTCTATATATCAAGTGCATAGTTGCAATTAGTTTTTTAGCTGATCAGTCTATTGCTGCATTTTTTTATAGGACTGAGGAGGCAAACAAGCGAACGGTCCGTCTGATGTTAAGCAGTTACCGTAGCTTATAGATGCATGCAATACCAAAGTAAAATCCAAACCTCTAATCAAAGTACGAAAGTAGTCATGGAAATTTAAAGCGAGATAGACTCATCACTCAGATTCTTTAACTGCAGTTTGATTGCTTCTTTACAGATGAGCTTTTCTTATCAGCGTGCCGACAAGGCAATGGTACTCTGCAGGGCGGTATTTTAAAGAACGCGTTCTTTGAAACTATTAACATTATCAGTCCCAGCCGCTCACAACTTAATGTGCATTCCGAAGTACAAAAGGTGTATATTATGTTATTCTCAATACACGTACATTCGTCTGAGACGGTGCGGGCGTAGGTGTAGGAAGAAAGTGGGTGAAGGAAAAATTAAATATTGTTGTTCGCTGATTTCCGATCGCCGATTCTGTGGAACTGTTTAATATTGAGCTTTTCGTAAGTTATTTTTAATACAAAGTAACAATATGTAGCATAATAAAATGAAGTATAGATCCAATAGTCCTGTTTCGGAATCATAAGATATTTTTTATTCATCAAGTAAATATGGCGTTTTGAGAGATATTCTATGAAAAACTATGAGTCACTAAACTTTATTGAACACGAGCATATGGCATATATAGCATATCGGCTGGCATAGGCTTCGGTAACTGCTTAACATTAAGCGGGTCGTACGCTTGTTTGCCACCTAAGTCACATATACATTTTGCTAAAGCATTGTTGTGCTTAGATGCTCGGCGTGGCTCGGCCGCAACCAAGTGTGCTATTTGACACGCTCAGGAAAACTGAAGTTTTTCTGCAATTATTTAAACAAAACCTTTGTTGAAGTGCTTACTTAGCAATCTAGACAGGCATTGAGGCATTTTAGTTCGTGCCTTATCACCACTCCTATTATGTGGAACGAGAAACAGTTCACTTACATGTAAGTAGCGTACAATGTAGGTAGGCTATGCTACTTATATTTATTCTAGAATTGATTGATGCAACAGATCTTTTATTTTTAGCCTTATTTTTTTGAGGCACAACCTTTTAACGGTAATGTCAAATTCAGATGCATGTAGATAGGATCTTATTGACTTTAGCTACTTAAATAATTCCGTAACCATCATCAAGTTTTACTCCGACCTTAATTCGTTCTTACTGCAATTTGTTTACAAACCACATTCGACGCATCGCTAGTGCAGAAAATATTCAGAACACGTTTATAAAAGCGGTACGCAGTAAATGCATCCTGGCCTTGACCTTGAGCATCGTACCCGCGCGGCGCTTGGTTTTTTAATGGTTTTTGTAACCATTATGCGTCGTATTGTCTGCGGTGCGTGGGAGTCGATTTGCGTTTTCGAATCTTTCATGTCTGTACCAGTCGCGCCACTAGCGAGAGATTGCATTTCTCTTGGCCATATGTGTTCTGTGCCTGCGGTGCTTCTGGTAAATGTATAGAAAGGTTTGAAAACGATCGGTTTCTCTCTACAGATATTTTTAAGAATTTCAGTTTGACCTAAAATCTACAAACAGGAAATATACTTTTTACTAAATTAGGAAAATATCCATAATGGAGTCAATTATTATTTCATGTCGTCCAAAATTTGTAATATCTCTCTCCATTTCAAGCGGTAACATTTTTGTCCCAATAAGGTACCTACTTGTTCAATATCCATTCAAAGAATTTAATTTTAAAAATCATACCATTTCTGCGAATTGGCATATCGGAAGTATTTTCAATAACATGCAAGTGCCTATTGGTTCGTGCATTCAGGTTATTATTTTTTAAAATTTCAGCTTGCTGGAGGCTATCAACGTAATTCCTCATGACGTCATCCCTAAACCCTCTCACAACATTCTCGACCGTAGACCATATACAGACATCGTTTCTTAATCTCACTGATAGTTTTTCTCAGTGCCTCTTGGGGTGACCTCAACGGCGCTTGCGCAACTAACTGGTCTAAGCTACGCGTTTTGATTCGGTGATCGAATGACTTGATATATTACCTCTTTACTTTAATCTTGCTGTTACATCTGACTCTGCTTGTGTAACGGTTGATGAAACTGTCTCTTTAAGAAAATTTGGATTTCCATTGAGGCTGCTCATATGAAATCGAAGCATAATCACATGTGCACCCAAACATAATTAACGAAAATCTAAATATGATAAGATCGATGGTCAGGCAAAAAGGACTCATGCATTAAATACGAGACATACATAAATATATATTTATTATGCCCAATTTGCTCTTTATCATTAATTTTATGGATCAATCTTTATGGCTTTGATTTGTATTCAGAGATAAACAAGTTCTTGAGTTTTTATAATCTGTGTTGCTTATTTTAAGCTTATCTTTACATCCCCAATCAATGAAAACTGTTAATAACCTAGGTTGGAATAATTACAAGTAGTTACAAATACAAATCATAATTTGGGATTGATATTATTACATGCAACTCCGGCCTTAAAGTGCACATCGTTCGCTTTAGTAAACTCCACTCTATTACGTTACGAAAAGATTCATTTTTCTTATGAAATGTAAAATTCGACCTTTTAGTGTCCAGACGCTTTGAAAGTGGAATTCCAAGTGGAAGATAAAACTGGAATGTGCGACTATCTGCGTCCGCGCAGCGCATAATGTCGCAGAAGGATAATGCGACTATTTATACAATCTGTTTAACTAATGAAAATTTAACGATGCATTGTATACGGGTATTCATGTTGATAGGTTGTTAGTGATAAAAGATTTTTGTGTAGGTAAAGGATTGCATAGAGCTGCCTATGTGGAGAACACACAGGGAAAGGAAACTAAGAAGACGGAGATATTAACCGAAGTTTTATAAACGGGACCGTAACGGCATAAAGTTTATAATGAAACTTAACTACCAAAATCTTAAAGCATGCGGCGAGCTTATTACAAACATATTCTAGGTACAAGATGTTAGGGAGTGTCAGAGTAATTTATGATAGAGATGCAAAATGTAGCAAAATCGTCAACATAAAATAAGATACAATGCTAGTCTCAATGCACGAAGAATCTAACCAAATGAAGATAATGTATTCATTCTTTATTGCCTATAGACAGGCGTACTTTCTCGTCGTCACGTAGACCACACGATGATTAAGGGCAAAAGAATGCTGGTAATACCTAGATTAGCTGGAATTTGCATCAAAATACCCGGATGCAAACATTTATTTATCTGACTTATGGACCTCATGATCAATTAATAATATTGGACTAATAATTAATGTCGTTCAAAGACATTCCCAAGAAAGAAGGAGACCACATGGTCTCCTTGCATGCATCTTGCAATTTTGGACAGTCACATGACTGTCCAAAATAGTACGTCCTAGTAAACGGAGTCCATGGACACAGAACGACTAAGTCCTTCGCGGAAAATAATGTTGGAAACATGTCGGTATTGCCGATACGGCGCCTCTTCTCATGAATAATACGAACCAGAATGCCTTGAAGTTGATTTTCGGATTGCGAGTGCGTTAATAGATGCGTGAATTTCGCTGCTTGACGCGGTGCGCTGAAGTTTTGTGAAAACAATATTAGGAGGTACCATATCTCCTAAAACAATACATCAATGAAGTCGTAACTAAAGCATGTAGGTTCTATTAAAATAAATGACTCCTTATTTGCAACTGTAAATAGAACGCGTCGTAGGGTTATACAATCCTCGATGCAGTTTGTAGCCGACAGCGGAATTGCTAATGTGATTGGTTTTCCTCGTACATTTATATTATTATCATTGAAAATAACTGTTTAATTATTACTGACATTCAAGTTATGTAAAATCTTATATATTTTTTGTTCGGTTAGTTCTTGAAAATATAAGGTCGTTTTCCAATTTGCAGTTTGTTTTTTAGCGTGTCAGGTACGCATTTCGTGAGCCCATCCATTCATGCGACATGCTTACGTAAATGTCCAGCGATCTACCTTGATGACCTCATGCTTGTCTGCCATACCGAACGAGAGCCAATTGAATTTTAACTTTGTCCAGGGCACGAGAAGGTGTTGTTTCGTGTACGCTACTGTACAATTTTGGATGCTGAGTTGAATATGAAGTATGCAATATCGAATTGATTCGGCTTGCTTGATAGAATATCTTGTTTGATGTCTTGTATGACTAATATCACTCTGAGCGAAGTCGTTACAAAGAAAGAGGGTGACATGTAACTGTCCAAAATAGTATGTCCTACTAAACGAAGTCTTTGGACACAGTATAACGGAGTCGTCCGAAAAGTCTGAAATAGTACTTTATTGCCGCAGTCTCTAAGCTTAGCTTGAGGCCAGTATAGCGTAGTCAGCAGTACACTCATTAGAGACTAAAGCTTGTATAGTGAGTGCTTTACAAAAAAAAATGCGACTATTAGTTTAAACAAAACTAACTAAGTAGGTATACAAATTAATACAATTATAGTTTTATTTTTACCCGACTACGGCGGAGGGTTATGATTTCGACCGGTATGTATGTATGTATGTATGTATGTATGTATGTATGTATGTATGTATGTATGTATGTATGTATGTATGTGCATCTGTTCCCACCTAACTTCCAAACGACTTGTCGTAATTTGACAAATGAGGTATCGTTAAAAGCGGCTTATTGGCGCGCTGGTTATAGGCTATGTGACCTCACATAAAATTGCATATGGCGCCCTCTAGAGGACTTAATGTCATGATTTAAAAAAAAAACATTTTTGAATGAAACCGTGTAGGATATCAAATGAAAGAGCTCGATGAGCACATTTCAAAAATATATATATTGTTACCTATAACTCCAAAATAATTAAATAAAAAGTAAGTTTAAAAACTAAAACCCGACTACTGAAAAATCGCGCTCTAAAAAGTATGAAACAAGAAAATATTCTCATCTAGAGGATAGCCGTGGTCCGTGTTCATATGCCATTTTGGCCCTAAAGGACCTACACGGACCACGGCTATCCTCTAGATGAGAATATTTTCTTGTTTCATACTTTTTAGAGCGCGATTTTTCAGTAGTCGGGTTTTAGTTTTTAAACTTACTTTTTATTTTTACGAACTATATCTATAGCTGTTTATTTTCTGTTTACGTTTCCATGGCAACGGCACGACCAACTCGTTTTAACCGTCAATCAGATTCTTTTACGAACCATAAACATACCTGTTTGTTACGTTTCCATGGCAACGGTCAGATAATAGCAATATAATGTTTGGTCATCCTCGATAATAATACATTATATGTCATGTGGCTCTCGCAATACGACAAATTCGATTTTGCTCGAAGAAGCTTTGCGAAATAATGACAACATTATAAACTTTTTTGAGTAAAGAATATTTAAAACATGTCGGTACGCCTCATCTTTTGGTGAATAATACTTTAAGATGATTGTGGAATTGATAGTGCGATAACAGATGTGTAAATTTCGCTGCATGCAGCTTTCCATGAGCTTTCCTAATGAACTAATGAAGGCTTTGGATCAACTTAGTAGTCTATACTATCTAGCAACGAACTCCTTACATTACTTACATTTTTTAACTGAATCAAATCGTTAATTCACGATTACGTATGTATGAGCAGTCTATTTGTATGCAAAACCTGATATAAATATGAGCCACTATGCATGAACTCACAGATAGCCATGAAGATTAGATTCGCGGATAGGAGCTTTTCGATGTCAATACTTAATTATGCATGGCTTAGTGTATAACTGGTATCAATATGGTAATGAGATTCTAACTGATTGCGAAAGTAGTGTACTTAAAGACACATCAAACAACGTATAGTCCGCGACAGGTCGAGATGATATTCGGGTTATGAGCTTTTTGCAGAACAAAATCTCATAAAAGCTCATAACCCGAATGTCATCTAGACCTGTCGCGTACTATAGGTAATCAAAGTAGGTATCGGTGGTAGAGCCGAGCTGTAGCCAATTGACTGCATCTCATAGGTATATGAGCTCGACCCTCTCACAGAAGATCGGCGTAAAGTAGCTATTACAGCTGCGTTCATACGACGAGTGAGAGAACCGGCAGACCAACCTCCCCACTTACCCTCCCGTTGTCCCACTCTTCTTCAGGTCGGCATCGTGCGAGTGATGTCTTTAGTATTGCAAGTACCTATGTGGTGGCGATCACATGCTATTGTGTGATTATAAACTTGTCATAAATGTCGTTTCTTTCCTAGTTTATTATAATTTGGCAAAGGTCATTGCATTACTTAAATATCTCTCTTATCAATAGACTTATAGATTAGGTAAACATGTATGCAAATTATCCTCTACACTGAAGTATAATATTGAATATTGGTTATCTAATCTTATAGTAGATTAAATAGTGTTGTTTGTATATATTTTTAGCATTTAATATTATTTATCAACTTTTCGTCGGTTAAGGTCATACAATTTCGGGTTTAGATATATTAACTTGCTGACCTACTTTTTAGATGTAGCACTATTATGTAATGAAGTTGTCTCAGGACGTTAGACAATATTAAATACATCATCAACTTTTATCAAGCCTACATGAAGTCTCAAACCAATTTCACCTTGTACCCTTTCCTTTACTTCAGAATCTCCCTCGTCCCTCTGTCCCACTTCTTCAGGTTGATAACTATATTTTACTTTACTCACTATTCTTTACTCAATCTCATTCGGCAATTTAAAATGTGTTTCTTGACATGCATGGTCTAGCACGTCCATCACTGATGCAAGGACTCGCCCATGCGCAGTGCCTCCGCAGACGCATCTTAATAGAAAATGATTGTATCTCCAACAAGATGAATCGTAACAAACCCTCGTACAATGGCGTGATTAATTTGCTCCAGACGGTGTTTTTTCTGTCCATATAGAGTTGTGGTTATCGAGGCCGAACAGTGAGAGTGATTTGATTCAAGCTTTGTAAGGGATATTATTGAATGCTTATAATGTATTTTGGTGTTTCTTCATGTTTTGAATCTTTGTTTATTAGTTTGAAGTTCTTAACCAGATTGATTGGCTTTCTTAGTACATCAGCAAAAGATTAAAAGGAACGTACAGCAAGTATAGTGCTGTATTCATTCATCGAAATTATTTTTTGACTAACACGCAATTTCAACGAATATCATAAACCATTACAATCAAGGTTGAGAAACCTCAAAAGAACGTGTCGAATATTAACCCAATTATATGGGTCAGTGGATTAATCTGTTTCAACAAGGCTAAACAAGTTGTTACAAACACCTAGAACATATTCCAGGTATATCTCTAATGAGTTTATTATGTCTAAAATTTTCAGTTTTAAACAAAACAAGTGTACTTACACTAGCTTGAATAAAAACACACAATATTTTGATTTTACTCAAAACATCTACAAGTAGTTAATAATCAATAGTTACTAAAAACAGTGTATCAGTCTTAAAATCTCAATAATAGATGCCAGATTAGATCTCAGAGATTGATCGTCTTCTAATCAGCATACCTAGCTATAATGATGATTCTGAATTAACAACTGATGTCATGTATAATAAATATCTACGCGAGTTATTTTAGGTGGTTCTGTATTCACATGACGATCTAAGAGAACTCGGGCCAGTCAGGATATTCTGTATCAACAAACTCATATCTAGGCGTGAATGCGAGGGTGCAATGTCAAATTTTGTATTGAAATTTCACATTTCCAGATTTCAGATTCGGCTTTTGAAGTTTAAAAAATGCTTACCTATTAACACGCCAAGTTACTAATAGGTACTCATAAATCCATTTCCTACTCAGTTCATTTTATTTTAATACCCGGTCTCAGAATATTCAAGAGCATAGTAAATTACTTAAATGGTTATTGGCGACGTAAACAAATTCGTGTTTGGTCAGTTGACGACAGGTCCAAGTCAATCATTATTATATGTTATGACACTTATGACCATGCTGCGACTACTGCATGTCCACCTTGACCTTATCGTTGCCAAAAACAAGATTCTAGAAGTCGGAGTTTCTATAGTCAAGACTTTTAGACTTGAGATGTCTTAAAAATCAATGGGATCAACGTCTTTCTTGTCCGTGCAAGACATGCCACAATAAGTTCAATTTGAATGTCTATTACAAAAGGAATTTTACTCAAAAAAGTTTATAATGTTGTCATTATTTCACAAACCTTCTTCGAGCAAAATCGGATTTGTCGTACTGCAAGAGCTACTAGACATACAATGTATTATTACCCGGTATTATCGTCATTATATTTGTTATTTGACCGTTGCCATGGAAACGTAACAAAAAGGTATGTTTATGGTTCGTTATTAAAAATCTGATTGACGGTTAAAACGAGTAGGTCGTGCCGTTGCCATGGAAACGTAAACAGAGAAAATACACGACTATAGGTATAGTTCGTAAAAATATAAATATAATTGTATTAATTTTTATACCTACTGAGCTAGTTTTGTTTAAACTAATAGTCGCATTTTTGAGTAAAGCACTATACAAGCCTTGGTCTCTAATGACTGTACTGCTGACCACGCTATAATGGGCTCAAGCTAAGCTTCGCTACGCTCTCGGCCTCCAAGCTTGGTCATCATCGCAACTCTTGCCGGCTGCGCTATAAAGGCCTCGACCTTTGGTCTCGGCCTTTATTTTATTTTAGCTTGTCCATCAAGAGTTGCAATGCTGACCGCGCTGTGGAGGACTGGAGCTGCGCTGCGCCGTACTTTCGGCCATCAACAACGCGGTCAACAACACACTCATTAGAGACCGCGGCAGTAATGTACTAATAAATAGCTTTTTGTATCTTATGTCGTTAGAAAATATTTGCGTAAGACATTTTTTGCCGTGACATTAATCTAATGATACAGCCTCGTCCGTTGTTTAGCAGTGCACCGTTAGATGAATTATCGCTCAACATGGTAGTGTTTATCTAGGCTATGCGATAGTCAAGCCTCTGGACATAACTCCATGTGTGGCAAATTGAATGATGTGAGTTTCCTTTTCATTCTAAATATGTTTCACAGTCTAACCGCCAAATTTATAGAGATTTTTAGCCAGTTTACAGTTTTACTAAGCATTTTTGGGAACAAAAGTGATTTTTAATGCCACTGTAAGTCTATAATACCCACAGAGTAAAGACTAAAGAAAGAGGTGCCCTTATTAGATATATGTATAAATAAAAACGTGGTCATTGGTTTTTCATTTTCATTGTTCTATCTACCGGTAAATAGTTGAACTACTCGCTTCGTTTTATGTCGATGTTAGTACTAGGCCGACCACTCGGCCGAGTTGCTTAGGGCCAGTCCCCTTAGTAACGGGTCCATGATAATACCTTTCTATAAAATTGGGAGTAAATATAAGTAGTTGTAATATCTGTAGTAGACAGAGCTTAATCTGTAGTAGAAAAAACGAAATCTAAAACAGTTCTACAGTTTATTTGTTCAACTGAAAGAGTCACTAAAAAAATACTTTTCTGAAAGATTTGTAACTACGACGCTGTCGCGGAAATAGATAATTTTGTCGCAATGGTGATTTACAATCATAAAAGTAGTTCACGCTGAAACAGAAAATATTTAATTAATGAAATTCAGCGAAATCTCGCCGACGGTTTTCCTTTCACCCAATTCGCTGGGGTATTTTTAACGGCCGACAGGATGGTTCAGACTACTCGTCTGCTTTTAGTGATGGCTGTGGGTTCAGCTGTCGATGCTATCAATCACCAAGTCACCTTCGAGGTATGTCGGTAATGGCACATTCGCGATGTGTGCCGTTTGCATGTCACGGTCGACTGCCGGCGATTTGAAAGTATTGAAACTAATTTCTGATGATTTGTATGATTAATAATGCTTTGATGTTTATTTAAATATAGTAGTGGTTAGAATCTAATACATTATATGATGTAATGAGAATAAAGTGTTGAACCTTTGAAATCGAAAGTGTCAAATTCCTTCTAATATGTTACATAGATGATATGATTCCTTAATTACTATCCAAGGGACAAAATATAAATAACTAAAAATGTAATAAATAACCATGTAGGTAGACAGGTAAGTAGGCACAAAAATGATTCTGGTAACTTTCCGAACACGCAGTTTAACGAAAACAATTTGGACCCCATATAAGGAGGCCCAACGTCTTTCATGGGCAACCGCATAAACTGCAATTAAAACTCGCAAAAACAAACCTGTCCAGACAACAGGTCAAACCTGTTAGAACCTCGGATCAGTTCCTGGTACTTGCACACATAGACCTATTAGTTCCGCTAGCGTTTCGCGATCAATGATGTAATCGACGTCATCGACCGACAAGGGCCCGAGTTCGAGCCAAGGTTTGACAAAAAATAAATTGGGCCACCGTGCCAACTCTGATTAAGAATAATTTCCAGACTATCGCTGCTCACAAAATTAATGTTCACTGTTTGCGTATCGTTTTGCGTCATAGCTTTAATTATAAGCTTGTTCCTTGAGAGGATCAATGTGATGATGAAACATTTTAAGATTGAAGTTTCTTCAACGTGGTATCCAGTCATAGATGGATTTTGAATTTATTTATTTAGTAAAATAAGATGATTTACTTTGAAGAATTTTAACAGCATCATGATCATCATGATCATCTATTCAAACTGCCATTATATGTCTTATTTCAGAACTAACTGTATGCATATTCTAAGCCTCCTGAAATTGACTAACCGTTTCTCAATTATAATGTAATCCCCGTAACTTTGGGGTTGTCGTTTACATGATTATTTTAAAGATTGTTTCTTATCTCAGATCTATTAAATTGATTGCTATCTACTTAGCCATACATAAAAAGAATATTATAAATGGACTGTCACAGAACCACCTATGCGTGCCAAGGCTGCCATTAGATCATCGCACCGTCTTGTGGTCGAGGTGGCTTGTTTACTTGTTTTTATTCAGTATTTATTTGCTGCACATTAAAAAGTAATAGTTTTGTCATTAAGATCATCAGTAACTTTATGTATTTACTACCCATGTTTTCCAGTTTCATCTTTACAAGGAAACCTAATGTTACCTTATGTTATGTTTGTCGTTCATTCATCATCATCCCTCGTATTATCTGTTTCGTTTTCTCATACGACGGGATTAGTTCTACAGTTCCTTGTGATACCAAATTATTTTCTACTTTTCCGAGTTTATGAGTATAACCTACCCATTCTCTCAGTTGCGTACAAGTGTCTTCTGATAAGCTATTTCAGACCAAAATCCTCGCTTGCATTAGTCTTTCTAATCTACTTTCAGTTCTAAATCTCTTATCTCTTTTCTGGATAAGTCTATTTTCTCGTTGACAGCTGCAAATAGACCATCGCTTTTTACTCTACATTAGAGGGAGACATAGAAACAGTATCTTCGGCCGTCGTGTTTACAACTGGCGACCTTGGCATCGATTCGTTTTCGTCTGTTAGTAAACGTATAGTCACACTGTGCGATTTTTCATGACACAATACGACGACCGACGTGTAAAAGTTTTTCTCGGACTATTTTAGATGTTGTTTCCATCGCCTCAAATTTATTTTAAAAAAGCAAATCCCATTGACGTCAAAAATATTTATAGACGAAAGGCCTTGATATTTAATGAATACATAACTGGAATGAAGGCAGTAAACCAGATAAATATACTGAAACAATTTAAGAAAATTGCTTTAGATGTTACGATTTTGCGGAATTTGAATCGCAGTAAGATCGAACAAGGTGTCAGGTCAGAAAACAATAGGATGATACTGACTACTTAACATCCCTGTTACCATCGATGTGTTATTTTAGCAGGAATGGTAGGTACCTCCTAACATTGCAATCACTAGACTTGTGCTCAGCACCACTAGATGCGGCGACATTCACTCATCTGTTATCGCACTCGCAATTCGACAATCAACTTTAAGGCATTTTGATGCGTATTATTCATCAAGCCCGCTCCACATTCACGCCGTGAACACCCGTGAAAGCCGCGAACTGAATGTGGATGGCTTTCGATTTACGGTCAAAACCATGTCAAACGCTGAAATCGTAAATGTCAAATAACTTTCAGAGTAGGATCCACGAAAGAAGAAACGTCAAATCACGATCATCGAATCCGTACTTCGGACGCTGGTTCGTATTATTCACGAGAAGAGGCGCCGTATCGGCAATACCGACATGTTTCCAACATTATTTTCCGCGAAGGACTTAGTCGTTCTGTGTCCATGGACTCCCTTTATTAGGACGTCCTATTTTGGACAGTCACGTGTCTCCTTCTTTCTTGGTGATTTTGCATAGTAATTACTTTCTTCTCGCTCCATCCCATGTAATCTCGTTCGACTTCAAAACAGTGTGAATGTACGCTAACACGTGTTAGTGTTCAATTACGGGGTTCACCTTGCCAGACCTATAGCTCAGAGTTCGCTCTTGATGTTATTAATTGCGATTTTTGCGCTCGAAAGGCAACCTTGCGAAGGGTTTGGAATTTCATATGGATTTAGGAAGACGTTTTTGAAATAGAAATAGACTAGTGAAAGCTTAGTGGTCGGACGCACGTTTTGGAAACAATCACAGTCTCAATCAAAGACATTAATAAGACAGAGACACGTGACTGACCAAAATAGTCTGTCCCACTTAACGGAGTCCATGGACACAATATCGCTAGCAGAAAATTATATTAAAAACATGTCGGTATTGCTAATACGGCTCATCTACCGTGAATATTTAATGACTACTTATATATTGTCGAATTTCGAGTGCGAGTCGAAATTAACACATCTATTGATGTGTGAATTTCGCTGCATGTAGTGGTGCGCTGAGCACAAGTTTGGTGATTGTAATGTTACCGTGCGTTTCCACTGCGCAATCACATGTTGCCACAACATATTGTTGTCTCTATTTAATGACAACAAAAAAATAGAGACAGCAATATGTTGTGTCAACATGTTTTTGTGCAGCGGAAAGCCACGGTTAGAAGGTAACATATTTGCTAAAGTAATACATCAATGATCTCAACGAAGATTATCATTTGATGAACTTGCTGAATGGTGAAAGAAAAGATGGCGAGGAAACCTGCACGTTTTAAAAAAATACTTGTGAAGTTCGATCATAGGGCCAGCATGGTCTATGGCCGAATGCTCCTGGTATTATATCGGCTTGTTAAGATGCGGATTTTATCTACCCGATAGAACAATTTAGAGGCCTTCGAGGTTAAAAATTTACGCAGTTTTCTAAGACTTAGATATATCACAAAAAAACCATCAAACAATAACCAGTATTTTGAAGTCGTATTTTAGATTGCTTACTATAAATCATACCGTGTGATTACAAAAAAAACTGAATAATAAAACTGGTTTGGTCACAAATTCATAAACGCGAAGGCAGAATAATTAATTCAGAATATTGAATCTTCAATATGATTCAAAAACAAGCTGTTCTTCTCTCATTTTATTTTTTATGTTGTCCTTTCTTTAGAGCTCTTTCAAGACTTCAGTAGGTGTACTAATACCTATTTTAGTATCGTAACTTTCCTGAAAACTCGTCGACGATCGCATAATATTATTTACTGTAATTGTAGTTCTAAAATATTTTGTTTGCTCACGTCCACCTAAAATATTTGTATAGCCAATTATGCAGCGCCTCTATTGCCCATTTCGAGCAAACTTGTGACTCAACTTGTTGACCAACTTATCGCTCAACCCCATAACCGCTCTAAGGTCACAATTACCTGCGCGGTATCATAATCGTACGTCCTGTAGATAGCATAACGACTACTAATTGCTGGTCGGCGTGCCGTAATGGTGGCTGACGTCATCGCCATGGCGCCAGCCAGACAATGTTGAATGCGAGGGGAACCGCTTGTATGTCACTGTACAATTTAATCCGGTATAACTTTAGGGGACACGCTTAAAATGTATGGAAATGACATACATGTCATTCTGTCATACCCATACTACAGCCCGTTCACAGTTATTTTACCTCTGAAATTTACGTTAATTTATTTATTTTTGAAAAACCTAGCCGATATTAGGTTTTTATAAGTCATGTAGCCTGTAGAATGAAGTCTAATCTACAATTCATAGTCTCAAAGGCTAAGTTTAAAGAATACTTTGCGTTTATCAAAAAAAAAATGAGGAACGTCAGAGGTAAAATAACTGTGAAAGGACAGTACTCCACCAAGCTAACTAGACACTCCGGTATAAATATCAAACACTAATAAGTCAATGATTCCGCGGTCCGTCCACAACGTAGTGAGCCTGGGCCAATGCCTGTGCACATTTGTAGCAGTAGCTCCCACTACGTGGTGGAAGGACCGCGGAATCATTGACTTATATCATTGATATTTATACCCGAGTGTCTAGTTGGCTTGGTGGAGTAGTATATTGAAGTGTAACGATTGGTAGAAACGCTTGAATCGAATCTACTTGTCTAGGTCCTAAGGTTGAAAACAAAATTATATACTCGTGGCTAGAAACTAGGGTTAGAATCCGGAAAACCAAAATTAATAAAGATATTGGACACTCTATAGGTAAGATACCTCCTTTCGATCCTCAAGATTTTATACTTCGATCAAATAACTTAAACGGTGTCAGACTTGATGATGTCATTGGTGGCTGATATTTATTCATAGGGTTTCTACTAAGTAACTATGTCATTGAATATAATACGCCTTTACTCAAAAAAGTTTATAATGTTGACATTATTTCACAAACCTTCTTCGAGCAAAATCGGATTTGTCGTACTGCAAGAGCTACTAGACATACAATGTATTATTAACCGGTATTATCGTCATTATATTTCTTATTTGACCGTTGCCATGGAAACGTAACAAACAGGTATGTTTATGGTTCGTAAAAAAACTGATTGAAGGTTAAAAACGAGTAGGTCGTGCCGTTGCCATGGAAATGTAAACAGAGAAAATACACAACTATAGATATAGTTCGTAAAAATATAAATATAATTGTATTAATTTGTATACCTACTTAGCTAGTTTTGTTTAAACTAATAGTCGCATTTTTGAGTAAAGCACTATACAAGCCTTGGTCTCTAATGAGTGTACTGCTGACCACGCTATAATGGCCTCAAGCTAAGCTTCGCTACGCTCTCGGTCTCCAAGCTTGGTCATCATTGCAACTCTTGCTGGCCGCGCTATAAAGGCCTCGACCTTTGGTCTCGGCCTTTATTTTAGCTTGTCCATCAAGAGTTGCAATGCTGATCGCGCTGTGGAGGACTGGAGCTGCGCTGCGCCGCGCTTTCGGCCATCAACAACGCGGTCAACAACACACTCATTAGAGACCGCGGCAGTAATGTACTATTAAGCATATACATAGGAAAGCTATGTATTTCATTTCTTCAGATAAGATTCTGATGTCAGTCTGTAGATAATTTATCTTTACAACGTTCGCGAAACCAGTAGGCTGATACACGGTGCAAATAGCAACACCACAGACATAGAGAGGCTAGGCAAGGCAAGTTCATTAGATAGTATGAAAACCGAGCGTACCATCTTTTTTATAGCTTACAAATGACCTCACCCCAGCCATTCAATCGCTAAGCGTCAGTGAGCTAACAGAATTACGACTAAATCGATTTTAAAATCAATTCGATGACAGAGGAATAAAGAATACAAAAGAAATAAGCGCGTCAAGTTTGCACTTCAGTGCAAACTTTCGGGCACGCTTGGTCGGACGGTTTGCGTTGTCTAGCCTCTGCATGTCTGTGAGCAACACAAATTGCATTAGTCTCGTGATCAGAACAGCTTTCCCCGGTTTAAATGTTCTAATAGGCCTCCATGTAAGGCGTGTATCGTACATACTACTTGTGGGCAGTCGACCATAGTTTATTTACGTCGTGTTTTCTCACCAATGGACTTTCACTGCATGATAAGAACATTCGTAAGTTAAATACATTACCTATCATGCAAGATGGAGACACGTGGCCGTCCAAATTAGTTTGTCCTTCTAAAGATAGTCCACGGACACAGTACAACTCAACGGTCGCGGATGTTAATGTTGAAATCATGTCGATATTGCAAATACGGCTCAACTTCCGGTAAATAACGCCGTATTATGTTTTTAATAAGTTAATTGTCGAATTTCGAGAGAGATGTCTGAATTTCGCTGCGCAGTGGTGCGCTGAGCACAAGTTAGGTACCATATCTGTTAAAATAATACATCAATGATATACGTGTGTTTTACTTATTTTGGTTACATATTGGTGATATTATACGGACATTATATGAACATTATAAGTAACTTTGTAGGTATAACGAAACTGAAAGAAAAGAAAGAAACAGTTTTATTTGAAGTAATCTCGCACGCGTTCTCTTTTTAAAGCAGGCTGTAAAAACCCGTAGGGGTTGGTTATGAAATATTCATAGGTTTACCATCAGTTATGAATATTCATTAATTATTTAACACGGTATTGATCGAAGACTATTTGGTGTGCCCTATACAGATATTGATTATTCCGTCTAGGAACACTTGTAACTATACCGGCTTGTCAGAGAGTTGGTGAATTAGACAAGTTTTGAAACTCTACAGCCTTCTGAAAGATCTGTCTCGAAAGTCTAACCATAGGCACATGATAGGAAAAGAAATAGAATGACGGTAGAGCAGCTGATAATAAAAAACACAAACAATATAAATAACGTCACACGATAGAAAACAAACCACTCAAGCCAATACCATCTTTCCAATACAATCATAAGAAAAGCAGTAAAAATGCCATAATGAACGAACAATATCCCATAAACGGCGAGGCACCCGGGGCTCCCGGTCCCGTCAATTATCAGTCACGCATACCCGTCTGTCACGTCGCGTAGCTACGAAAAGACGCACGCACGGCACTACCTGACACCGGGTCCATCGCTGATAAGTCGAAGACAAGGAACACGCTTTTGTTTATGGAGAACTTCCCTATTGGAGAAGTTATACCTAATCTACAAAATGAAATGTAGAGTTCCAATTTAAGTAACAATAGGTCATCAACTGCCTTACATTTTCCCATTATCTGGGGTGGGCGTAGTATGTTTTATTCTTCTTTTTATTGCGCTTATATAGTAGGTGACAGGTGCATTTACGCTGATCACGCTGTGTCATAAAATTTCGCGTACACACATTTCATATATCCACCGATGTTTATAAACCTCTAGAAATGTAATCCAGAGTTAAATCCTAAATAACTTATGGAACTCTTATAAAAATACTCTTCAACTATTCGGGCAACCAATAGAGTCTATAAACTTCCCCGATTGTGTAATCTTAATATTTGTACTACAGGGCCGGCGAGTCTATGAACTAATAAACTAGAAATAGAATTCCGATTACTGCTGCATGTTATGAATTGGGTTTATTTCCGTTGATTAGCGTTCGCTTTGTTTAGGCACATGTTGGCAGGTTTATTGAAAAGTGGAAGCTAATTGTTGAGCGTCGGTCTGTAAGTTCTGCAATACAAGATGGTTAATGATTGTTGAAGTGAAAACTTCTTTAGCGGCGTTGTGCACTTTTCTTGAGATGGGTAAAATATGTTAAACTCGCGACAGGGTCACGTGTCCTGATCGAAAAATTCGACAGATTGCGCAGGGCGCTTGCGCGAATGTTCGTGTGTGTTTGTGTTACAGCGTGCCACGCACATCCATGGATAGTGACTGCTGATGGCTCGACCGTCTATGTAGTGGCCAGATCGTGGGAAAAAGTTACCCCCACTTTACGTACCTTTTTATACTGAAGAGGGCCCTCCCCTCTCTCTACATAATAATGATCAACATAATGACACTTTCCTATTTATAAAAAAATTGTCACGTAAGCTTGTGCTGCAGAGATCTAAGTGTATTTATGATAAAGGCTTCTTATCGGAATCGTACCAAATGACGTACAGATCAGACGAAGTTAGTTTGCACAGTCTAAGATATTCTCGATGTATGTCTCAGTATTTAAACCATATACAACAGATTATTGGTACACTGAACTTGGCAGCATCGATGCGTTTAATAATGAAAGTGATTCATGCAGTTCAGAGCTCGTTAGGTCATAAAGACCGTGCCAAATCTGGCCCTTCGGAATATTGCCAAATGGGTATTATGGCATTGTCGGCTATTCCGGATTATTTTTAGATATAACAACATAGCGTTTAGAAGTCGTGTTCACAGCAAAAACATTACTAAGAAAGAGGGAGACGTGACTGACCAAAATAGTATACCCTACTAAACAGAGACATGTACGTAGTACGACTCAGTCTTTCGCGGAAAATCCTGTACCTACCTATTTTTTCTAAAACTGCTGCAAGTCACACAGATGAACTGAGTTGTATAGGGTTAACCTACATTTTATCTCCTATAAATTCTACCTACGTACCTATTCCTATTTTTTACAGTTCGCTGACGGTGAGGGAAAACATCGTGAGGAAACCTACCTATCCCTCGGGATTAGGTAATAGTCAGTTCCTGTATACACGGCGACAAGGTTCACCACCTGTCACGTTGGGTTCTGACTATCTGGTGAAACGTGGGCTTTGGATGGTTAACACCTCCACAATGTGGTGGTGTATGGCCACTCAAGCGTCTGATTACCCCCGAATGGGGATAAAAGTCGTGACGTTACATTTCAAATTCTACCTACCTTGAACATCTTGTTCCCTATGCTGTAATAGGAAAGGAAGCAGCCAATAGTCTTGGTCATAATACATAGATACTACCTAATACTTCTGCTTTCCTTGAAATGCAGTTAGCGAATTTGCTAAAAAATCAATCAAGGCTGGGCTTTTGGCGAGCTTCCATCATTCGCTTCATTCAAAACAATACAGTGTAGTAAGATTGACTTCTTACAATTACCATTACATAATTGGTGCGTCTGGATGCCTCGCATGCCTCGCCCAAGCATTCCTGTTATGTCTATGCGTTCCGACGTCAAAACTGAGTGCTCGGGCGCGGCATGCGCCTGATGCAGCCATTGCAAAAGCGTATTGCATAGAAATACCTTCAAATATCGTGAGTCTTGCTGAACCATATTTAAATCAATTATTTTGCTTGTTACAGATGAACAAGAGAGAGTGCAGAAGAAAACATTCGTCAATTGGATCAATTCACATTTATCGAAGGTAATTTTATTTAAGATATTTAAGAATTTTTAAAAGAATTTAGTGGGCATGGAAAGTACCTAATCGTACAAAACATATGAAGAAGGTACCTAATTAGTAAAAAGAACCAAGCTAAGTATTTACTACATACCTTCTTTGCTAGTTTTTGACTAAAAGAAAATGAATATAATATTTTAGTGGTTTATTCCAACTTGCCCTAAGCTCTACAAAAAGAGCTCCATCAACAAAAATATGCTTGTAAGCAGGGTATATTGATCTTGTTTTACTTCGCAGCGCATACCGCCATTGCGCATCGATGACCTGATCTACGACTTGCGGGATGGCACCAAGCTGCTGGCGCTGCTGGAAGTGCTGTCAGGGGAGAAGCTGGTGAGTTCATTCACGATATTACTAATCCACCAAGCCAACTAGGAACCTGGCAAATATGACGTCATCCGCACTAAAAGGCGGTGGCGGCGTGCGGGCGGGAAGCCGCAGGCGATGGTGGGTGTGTGGGCGGTATACGGGCGAGGAAGCCTCATTCGATCCGAGTTCCTAGTTGGCTTGGTGGAGTAGTATGTGTAGCTCTAGCAAGTTTACGAACGAATACGGAACGCTAGTGAAACGTTTAAGTACCTACCACTTAGGGCCGGGCCCCATTAGCGCGTTGCGTTGCGTTGTCGCAAGATTTTGTACTGGCGCATCACCCTCCCCAGCTTCGTCTCTCGCCCGTCTCCCTTTGAATCGTTGCGACGACGCAGCGCAACGCGCTAGTGGGGCCTCGCCCTTAGTTGTTTGAGACGTTGATGTCTCCAGTATGGCGGATGAAAACAAGAATCTTTGATGAGATGAAAAGTATACTTACCGAGTTTGCCTGCCTACACTTTAAGATACTATGTAGAGTTTGATTAAATTCTGTGCCGTTAGTGTGATGCGAGCACAGAATTTAAATTGAAGTTGCAGCAATGTGTTGCGCAGTAATAAAGAAGTGAAACTTAAAAGCGTTGATGACATGTCGCAAGAAAGGCTGAAAAGTATCAAATTGTATTTGTAGGATAAAAGCTGCATGTTATTTAATATCTTTATTGCCTTACCTTCACATTGGAGCTAATTCTGTTGTCGTCTAACTACGACTAAAACTAAAATAACTAAAATTGATACATATAAAAATACGTCTTTCTTATACTTTATGATGACTCCACCGTAAGTCAAGAGTTTGGTTGGTTTTGAGAACTATTTAAATACAAGATATTCCTAATCCGGAGTCCAAAGAGTAGTTACAACGATTTCAAGGGAGGTATAAAGTACAAATGTTTCATAAACTCTGTCATGTCTAGCCAATGGAGCGCGGCCGGGTCCTGAGACGCCCACACTTCCTGTCCAACGCGAACACCGCCCTCCGCTTCCTCGCCGGCAAGAGGATCAAGCTGGTGAACATCAACGCGGCCGATCTGGTGGACGGCAGGCCGGCGGTCGTCCTCGGCCTCATATGGACCATCATCCTGTACTTCCAGGTACGTTCTTATAGGTTAAACTGATAACTTATCGGTAGGCTACTGCGAGCTGCAATGGTGTCTCCAGTTTACTGATATCGTGATAGGCCTGTTGAGTGAATAGATTATTCTTTGTAGCCAGGTTCTTGACTTAAAAGTTTTAGTAAAGAAGTTGATACTATACATTTCTGAGTTGACGATAGAGTTGACTGGATGAGAGATTATCATTTTGATCGTATTGATAAAAATAATCAAAAAATGCGACAATCAAACAGCGACTGTAGCCTAGGGGTGAACAGGTTGGGCTAGCAATCAGAAGGTCCCAGGTTCGATCCCCGGTGGGGCATGCACCAATGGATGAATTTTCATCTATGTGCATAATTTACAGTTCGCTGATGGTGAGGGAAAACATCGTGAGGAAACCTACCTATCCCTCGGTATTAGGTAATAGTCAGTTCCTGTATACACGGCGACAAGGTTCACCACCTGTCACGTTGGGTTCTGACTATCAGGTGAAACGTGGGCTTTGAGTTGGTTAATACCTCCACAATGTGGTGGTGTATGGCCACTCAAACCTCTGACTACCCTCGAATGGGGATAAAAGTCGTGACGTTACATTTTTTTTTTTTAATCAAATATTGCTGTGCATCAACCAGTTCCTTTATAGGATTGATGTTATATTGAAGGCAAAATAAATGCGTAATACCGTAATACTTTTATACCGTAAAAATTGTAATGCAGTAAATGCTAGCGCAAATATACAAGTTGACTTTCGGCAAAGGCAAATCTTAACGTTCTTTAATAGGTTAATAATATGACTGTACAGTCATGATGGTAAATGGCGTGCGATCGGAAATGCTTTGGCAATCAGTCAAGATAGCACGGCCAATAGATGCCGGCAGTTATTAATCATAGATGAAAGAATGTAACGGTAATAATGACGACATTGGACTTATAACTAAAGATGGTCAGAACATGTGGGAGTTAGAAAAAATATTTGAGGATGCAAAAAAACATACGGTGTCACGAGATAAATCTTAGTTGTCGCTTAAAGAGATAAATCGTTAATGATCGGAAGGCCTAAAGTGCAAATTGCCAAGAATGAAAATTTTTATTTCTTATTTCCTTATTAAAATGTCTTCTTTAAATTGTATATCTACCAGTAACAAATAAATTTATCCTATCTAGTTCATTTACTTTCCAGTGGAGACAATAAATCGTAAATCTCACAGATTCACTTTCACTGTGATATTAAATTACTTAAAAAATATCTTTCTAATTGCGAGAATGTTGAAAGTCGTGATCCGTATCGAATTTCGTGCCTGTAGCATCTATTGCAGCTCGCTGTATATTTTCCACATTGGATTTAGCACCGTGTGGTAGGAATAATACATAAATTAGTGTAGACCTATATTTAGGATAACATTATCACCGTGTATTTTATCGGTAGCTGTAGTATACCTACACTTGTATTAGATAGCTCTTGTAAAACCTCAATAGAATTATTAACATCTATACTTAGTATTAATGTTGATAATGCCTTCAAGTTTAAAAGCATTTTTATCTAAGTATCTAATTCTTATTCATTATTATTTACAGTCTGCTCATTGCTCATACATATTTAGAGTATTCTCATCCATTTCTGACTTGTTGCATCTGTATTTTCTTCATTTACGGATGTCATATTGTATTTGATTTTTGTCGTAATATGGACAGCCAATAGCAGACGATTTTGTAACGTTTATTCAATTTTAAAATGAGTGTTTTCTATTACAATTTTTATTCATGTCTCTGATAAATATTCCCTTCATAATGACTTACTTTTGTAGTAAACCCCTTTCTAGTTGTCGTACTGCACGTTGTATTTTGAATTATTATTACCTATCTTTCCTATAAGTGAAATATACATTGGTGCACTAATTAACCGTTAAAATGAGGATAAACTTCAGTCCAATGCATGTGTAACTGATTTGATTCTATGATTTTAGAGATAAGTTTCAGAAACCTTTCTTAAACTATTTTTCGTTTTAAAACTCAGTCTATTCTCATTTTAATTGGCTTGAACTCATTTTGTTTGCGCAAGCTTCGCTCAATATATTGGACCCACAGGACAAAGGACCGAAGGTGGGTAATCACTGCTTAGAAACTCGGGTCTCTTGGCAAAAGTAATAAAGTATTAATGTAAGTAACTCTACTATGAGTTTCTTGATCGCTAGTCGTTAGCGTCTGCGTAAATTGTATGGCACACACAATGTATGCAGACGCTAACGCGCCTGTCGGCCACCAGAGGCACTAGCAAATTATATAGCGACTAGAGAGTTGCAAGCGAACGTAAAACTTAAAGTAGAGTTACGCTACAGATGCTTATATTTTTTTATTCGTAGACAGTGTATTATCCAAAGTTATTTCTTTATGAGGAGACTGATTTTGCATGTCAGTAGTGCCGGATGAAAGTATAACATAAATAAATTGCTTCAAGCAACACTTATTGCCCATAAAGTGTCGCCTAAAATTGGCCTTGGTCTTGCAATCTTGGCCTTAGTCCTGCGAAAATGCGAGAGCAAGACCCAGACTGCAAGACTAAAGGCCGATTTTGGGCGCCACTAACACTCAGTAAAATGTAGGATTTTACGATTAATTTTCACTCTCGAAGTTAGATGCATCGTTTTAATAGGAGCTTAATCCGGCACCGCATATAACAGTAGATCGTTCCTTGTAATTATTTTTAATCATAATTAAATAATTACTCCTTATTCCTTAGCTCTAATGTAGAGTTGCTAGTCGTTAGCTTCTACGTAGAATATTTTTATGGCATATTGTTTTTTCTTCAGGTAGCTGATAGAACCCTGTACAAATGAAAGCATCTAGGATTTTACTGTCTGGAAAGAGAGAAAATAATTACATAGACGATAGCGACTAGCGATTGAAAACGCATGATAGAGTGCATTGATATCATAGAGACAATAATGTTAAAGTACTGCTATTGGTTGACGACATTGATTACACGATTGGCACTTCTACTCACCTATCAAGAGATCTCGTGACATTTAGATCACTTTGAAATAAGTAAATAGCAGAGTTTTATTAACTATCGGCTTTGCTAACGCTATAATAACGAAACCTAGTGCAAAATATGGAAAGTATTTCAAAATGATACTGCTAGCGCCATCTAGTTTTAAAACTGGTAACTAAGTTCTTGCCCGTCATTTTACAACAACTACGTCATCGCCTGTTTGCCCCAATGGGGTAAGCAGTGCCACATTTTGCTGATGTCAGCCGAATACGTTCATGAAGCTCTTCTATGAATATTTACACAAACCTACAAAACTATACTGAGTGTTTCAAAAGTACGAAATATTAATTTTGGTTCATATACGGTAGCTGATATACAGATGCCTAGTGAAGACAAACTATAAGTTACTATCATACTTTTCGAGTTTTGGGCCTTTGAATATTTGTGGCAACTTTTGTGTTCAGCTTTAGAACTCATCAAAGGGCATAGTAGTGTTAACTGCATTTAGGAGTAATAATTATAGAAACAGTTCGTTAAAAAATATTCATATTTTTTTTAAAATACATCTTATACAAATTGGCGGGCAAATATTGATCGACTTTTAATAAAAATTCTACCCATGTAATTCTCTTCCCGATACTCATCTAAACCCCCAATTATTATTTCGCCCTTTTGAAACATCCTGTATTTCATAACAGGTTATGCAGGCACGGCCAAGTTATTATACAGCAACAACAGGCTATCAGGTCAGAGTTCAGAAATCTGCGGAACCCTGAGTTTTGTGTGGCTTGACAAATATGAACACACGTCCTATGAACCTTAAACTACAATGAACACGAAACCTTACCTCAGGAAATTGATTGCCACAAAACTGTATACGTCTATCGCAATATAAAACATGTTACTACATGTTAGTGGGCTTAGTATGGGTTTTGATAGTATTGAAAACTAAGGAGAATATAACACACATAAGGCCGACCATCTACCGCGGTGGCACGGGCTAGCTGGGTAAGGTGGCGCGCTCCCTTCGACTTATAGGATCGTTTCATTTGTCTCAGGTCATGAAGCGATCCTACAGATCGAAGCGAGCAGGCCAGCTGGCATAGCGAGCCCGCTCGGCCGAGGTTGACGTTCAGTCTTGTAGACTCGTGGACTTGCATGGGAACATGGAAATTTGCGTTTATGAAAAACTTAAACTAAGTACCCTGAAACTATTGGTCGTTGTATCCCCAATTCCTGACTTGATTTAAACCCAAAAAATGTAAAAACCAGTTATTTTTTGCATAAATTAAGATCCTTTGCGCATACCTGATAAAACAAATTAATTACTTTACATGAAGATTGATAAATGCTAGTTTCAAGCGAAGACACTCGAGCTAGTCCATTTACCAATCCGCTTATACCTTTACCAATTTGTTTTTGTCCTCGAACAGACGTATTCCAGAAAGCTCCAAGACACCCAAGAGCTTGCCTATAAAGGGATCTTCTTATTTTGGTTTCTAACGAGTGGGCTTGTCTTCAGATTGAGGAGAACAGTCGCGCGCTGGAGTACCTCGGAGGGTCTCGGTGCGCGTCCGCGATGTCGTATGAGTCGGGCGCCGCCACGCCCACTCAGCGAGCGGAAGACAAGTGGAAGCAGGGCGCCAAGAAGACATTACTGCAGTGGGTCGCCAACGCACTGCCCAAGTGAGTAACATACACAAAAACATACACATGCATACATTCTTGGTAAAGGCCTCCGTTTCCTTCCTCCACTCCACTGGTTGGAGCCTATAGGTACCTGGCACATTCCACCTCGATGCTAGGGGTATTCGGCCATAGTCCACTACGCTGGTCCAATTCGGGTTTGCAACTTTATACGTATTTTGAAAGACGTGCAGATTTCCTCACAATGTTCATATCAAGTATCTAGAACCGTTGGTGTCATCGACGGGCCGTGGCTTTCTTGATTGTTTTCTAACAAGTTTATTTTCCTCAGGGATTCAAACATCCAAGTGTCAGACTTCGGCCCATCGTGGCGCGACGGCATTGCGTTCCTGGCGATAATCGACGCGATCAAAGCGAACCTCATCAACCTGGCTGAGATGAAGCGCAAGACGAACCGGCAGCGGCTGGAGCACGCGTTCGACGTCGCCGAGACCGAGCTCGGCATCGCGCGGCTGCTTGACGCCGAGGATGTGGATGTGGACAAGCCGGACGAACGGTCCATCATGACATACGTCGCGCAGTTCCTGCACAAGTACCCTGAACCTAAGGTCAGTACCTCCTTCCCACTCCCCTTCAGGCCGGAAAAGTGCGAGCAATGCTTTTGGTATTGCAAGCATCTATAGGTAACTGCTTTACATCAAGCGGGCCGTACGATTGCGAGCCACCTGAGTCCTATAAAAAAAAACATCAAACTTTCGGCCGAATACCAACTAAAATTATAGAGCTGCTTAACTTTGACGCGCCATACAAAAAATGTCAGTTCGACGTCTCAAACTGCTAAGTGGGACTTAAATATTTAAGTAGCCTTTGAGTATTCGGCTAGTTTGTGTACCAAGGCTGTGGTTAAATTACGTAACTCCTCTTTCTACGGCAAAGCACCGGACATTTTCAGGAGTAAAATCTTACATAAATAATACCCGAAAGTGACTTTATGTGACTTATTTTCCTTCTTCTTTGTAGTCGAAGAAGTCTTTCTTTGCACTACAACACGAGGTTCTTCAAAGGGCATGTTTACAGGTCCCTAAAAGATCGGCGCCGCGTCTGCTCTCCGTAAGATGCAGATGTCCTGGACGGCGGTTTCCATTTACCATTAGCTGGACCGTCTATCCGAGTGCCTTTATAGGCGATAAAAAACATATCGATTAAAAATCGTGTATTTCTTTATACAGACAACAGGACCGGATGCAGTAGCGGCAGTACAAGAGGAGTACGAATCTCTCAGAATGTGGCTGACGGAGCGCGTCACCATCGTTCAGAGGCAATACGACACGCGAACACTATCGCGCAACTACGACGACTACGTGCGCGCCGAGAACGAGCGGCTCGCGCGCGAACCCATCTACCTGAAGCTCGAGAAGCTTATGTACACACAGAGTCTTGTGGCCATCGCGCCCAAGTCCTGGCGAGAACTCGTCGCCCTATGGATAGAACTCGAAAGGCTCCACAGAAGGTGGCTCTGGTTCCTGGACTCCGATCTGCCCGGAGAGTTCAGAACGGTCGGCGAGTGGCTCGCGAGAGCCGAATACCTCCTATACTTCGACGAAATACCCACGAGCTTAGACGAAAGAACCGCTGCGATCATCAGCGAGAAATTAGAAGAACACAGCGCGTTCTTCGCCGGTCTACCGGAGATTATTGACAGGTTCGAAGATGCGCTCAGGTCGCCGGACGCGGCCAGAATCCCCGGCGATAGGCTCCAAGACATGAAGCAACGCCTTGAGACCGTCAGTCGAAGGGCGCCACAGAGGAAAGCCAGGTTAAAGTACCTGGAACACAAATGCTGCATCGTAGCCTTCACAGAGTTGACTAAAGTTAAGCTGGCCGCGTGGACCGGCAAGTATGGTCGCATCGACCACGTCCGTGCCTTATTAGACGATTACGACAATTTCGTGACTAAGAATAAAATATTCCAGGAGTTCGATAGAGCTTACGTTGATATAAAGCAAGTGGCTGAAGAGTATAAGAGGGTTTGTGAAGTGGATAGAACGGAGGCGAGGGATATTGATTCCTTCTTGAAGGATGTATCGGAGACGTGGAGAAGAGTGGCTTCCGACGTCAGATGCGCGAGGAGTGTGCTCGAAGAAGTGATAGCTCACTGGGAGCGCTGGAACACATTGGCTGATGACTTCACTAACTGGCTAGACAAGGCTCAGCATATGCTGAGGGTATCGGAAGACGAGAGACTGGAGTTCTTCCAAGATCTGACGGTGTGGAAGGAGAGGCACCAGCTGTTAGGCAATGCGGCAGGGTTCCTGGCTGCAACGAGCACCGAGGAAATAAGTTCTGAGGTGAAGAGGAAATACGTGGAGATCACAGAACGTTGGGAGCGCGTGTGGGAGGAAGCTGAACGGTGAGCATATTTTGAACTCACATAACGTTATTAATATAGGCTTAGGACAGTAGGTTTTGAGGGTTCCGTACCCAAAAGGTTCCAACGGGACCAATCCCGTTGGTCTGTCCGTCTGTCTGTCTGTCCGTCGGTCAGTGGGCTGTATCTCACGAGCCGTAATAGGTAGAGAGTTGAAATTTTCACAGAATGTGTATTTCTGTTGCCCCTACAACAAAAAATACTAAAAATAAAATAAAATTTAAAAATAAAGTAGGTCCCCATATAAGAAACTTGATATTTTTGACGTTTTTATTCTACGGTGGTACGGAACCCTTTATGTGAGAGTCCGAGACGCACTTGGCCGGTTTTTTATATTTATAAAGAGTTTTGATAACTTTTAACTAATTCAATCAATTTATTTTCCAATGAGGATCAAGTTAGGTAATATCGGTACGCGAAACATTCCAAGTATTTATTGCATTTCTTCATTAAGGATTAGCTTCGGCTTCGGTCGCGTATCAACAATCGCACCGATAAGATATTTGCTCGCCCCAGATGTGTGAAAGAAAACAGATTATCGCTTTATAAATAACTGTCCGGGTTGAGTCATAAGTAAATAAAAATAAATATTGACAGGTAAACTAACCAATTGGGGCAAAACAAAACAGATATTGCTTGGCTGGGCTGAGTTTTGTCACTTCACTTTTGTGACTGTCATTACAAATACAAATTATCACGAGATCGGAGAGACTGTCAGATCTGTCTAGTGTCAATGTCATCCGAATCCTGGTGACAAAAAATCCTGGACTAACACACTCGTCAAGACTTTTTACACGACTGCCCAAAAAAAAAAGAGTGTATATGTGTTTAGGGTTCATGTATGTATGTATGTTTGTATGTTTGTATGTGAGATTCTTTATTCCACCATAACTTATAAATGCCTGAACGGATTTCGTATGTATGGGGTATCGTTAGAATCCTTACATCATTCCGGGTAACACTGGGTATATTATTTTTGAAAAAAATCAATATGGCGGCATTATGGCTCAACTTTAATATGTGAAAAAAGGCAATTTATAGGCATAATTTAACATAGGTAGGGTGTACATGCAAAACAAATATATCATTTTTGGCTGCTGTCACTAAAATGCATAAAATAAAAATAAATAATTTAAAAAAAACACGACTGCCCTGCCAAAAAACGAACTAAAAAGTATAAAACAAGTGCAGTGTCATTGCAGTCGGGGGACCGTTCTGTGGAACATATTTAATCTAAGAGGGCCCCCGACTGCAATGACACTGCACTTGTTTTATACTTTTTAGTTCGTTTTTTGGCAGGGCAGTCGTGTTTTTTTTCACGCGTTATGTGGCACCCAGTCGCTCTCTCTCTTTTTTAATGCATAGGAGAGTATGAGCCAAAATAAATTTATCTTGCGTTTTGTCTTGTCACGGTCAGCTGTGCTTCTAGTACTGGATCGCTACTACTCCACCAACTAGGAACCTATCAAATGTGCCGTGACCCGCACCTTGCGGCGATGGCGGTGTGCGGGCGGGAAAGCCGCAATCCATCCGAGCTCCTAGTTGGCTTGGTGGAGTAGTAATTAGACGTGTCGTTACATTATTTTCACGAAACGTAACGTAACCGGTTACGTCGAGGGCGTCACCGGTTATTTAATAGGTGATTTTTGTTACTCTATGGTTTTCGTCACTACTAGCTTCTTATACAAAAATACAAACATTGTTATTTGTTACTTTTAGATGTCTATGGGTGACCGGTGACATACCTATGATGTAGTTCGGGCTACAGCTAAATAACCTGTTACAAAAAGCACCAGTTACTCGTTCGTCGCGTAAACAGTGATTCGGTGAATTAGCTCGTAACTAGTTAAAGTAACCGGTGACGTGAAATAACGCTCACGCCTATAGTACGTTTTTTTATACTTGTCCTATTTGGCAAGCAAAGATGGCGTCCAGCGGGGCGATTGCGTAACTTTTTGTCAATGTTTCGATTGGTTTCGTATATAATTGACACAGGATGAACGAAACCAATTGAAACATTGACAAAAAAGTTACGCAATCGCCCCGCTAGACGCCATCTTTGCTTACCAAATAGGACAAGTATAAAAAAACGTACTATAGTAGTAAATTAATGCGTTGTGTAGGTACGTGCGCGGCGGCGACGCGCTCCGCAACCGGCGCGAGCTGGCGGCGGGCGTGCGCGCGCTGGACGCGTGGCTGGCCGCCGCCGACGCGCTGCTCGCGCGGCAGCCGCGCGCCACCACCGCAGACATACACGCCTACATCGAACAGCTGCTGCAGCTCAACTCCGAGATTGAACACCACGAGGAACTCTTCAAGACTATTAGCAGGTTCGTACGTTTTAATATTGTTTTTTTTAAACATCGTTCAATGTTAGTGGTGTCCTATATCTTATGTCATTATAGCATAATACTTTTATTATTTTAGCTGCTGGAATTATTGAATTTTTCTAACATTTTATCAGTACAGTTATAAGTGCCCGCAAGGGTGCTATAAGTTGCGAGATATTGTGCTAGATTACCCATGAATTTCAACAAAAATGTACTATGTTGTCTTTAAAAATATTAAATAGTTGTGTCCACAAGAGCCGAACGGAACGCCCGAGCATTCAGATTTGATATTAGACCACGTAGACATAACGTCAAAACTTTTGCTCGGACGCGACTAATGAATTGTTACTTACTATTTTTTGTGTTACCTATTGACAAAATTAGACAACTTTTTTAAGCACATAATACCATAATTCTATAGAAATAATTTTGATTCAAGTATGCCGAAACGCGATCGCGGAAAATTATCGCGAGTACAAGAAATGAACGTTCCATTTTTAAAAAATATTTCTAGACTGTTCCTAACATTACCCCCTAGGAATGTTCAAATTTTAAACTTTTCTGTTTTGAATTGTAGAACGTTTCAAAACTCGATCGCGGAAAATTTCCGGTAGGAGGAATGGATGCTCTATTTTCAAAATTTTATTCTTGAATATTCCAAACATCATCCCAGGGAATGTTCTTATTTTAAACCTTTTTATTTTTATATGTAGAACGTTCCAAAACGCGATAGCGGAGATGCCGCGCGAGGAGGTGGAGGCGAACATGGCGAAGCTGAAGCAGCAGAAGGAGGCGCTGGTGCGCGTGCGCGCGAGCGTGCCCGTGCGCCTGCACCAGCACCGCCAGCTGCTCGTGCAGCACGAGTCGCTGGAGGCCGGCCAGCGCGAGATCGGCGCCTGGCTCGACCGAGCACAGGACGCGCTCCAAACTACACACGAGACCACACGGTAATAATAACAAATAATAATAATATCCTGGGACATTGTTACACACGGCTACCTGATCCCAAACTAAGTAGAGCTTGTACTATGGAAACCAGATATACTACTTTTTTATTTGTAAATACATACTTAATATATATATACACCCAGACTCGGGACATACATACATGTTCATGCACACAAATGCATGTCCCGGGTAGGAATCGAACCTACGACCTGCAGCGTGAAAGGCGCCATCACGTCAACCACGCTAACGGGCCCGTCAGGTGAGACCACACACACGCATTATCAATATGTATCATAATGTTAATGATATCGCGATAATTTGGGGGGGAGCGGGGCGTTGTGTGTTTTATCACTCACTGAACTACACCTCATTCATTGGAGAGGATTTTTCAGTAGTGTATAGTGTGATGCCATGTTAGATTGGTTGCAATAGCAACAGTCTCTCCACTGGTGCCCCTCGTTTGCATCTTAACAATTACACAGATTAGTATTGTTGTCTCAATTTTGTACGGTCAAAAATGATGACAGCAATATAATAATAATAAGCTGGTTTTATGACCCACTTCTGGGCACGGGCCTCCCTTCAATGCGAGCGGGTTTCAGGTCATCCACCAAGCTGGCCCAGTGAGGGTTGGAGGATTTCAAATGTCTTGAAAATTGGTTCGATTTTCTAAGCCATGCAGACATCCCACTTAGCTGTTTGTTACGTCGATATGTAATGATTGTATTGCACGTTCCTATTTTGGGTTTGAGTATTTGGTCCACTATTAATACCGGCCTTATTGCTCCACTAGGGAAGTGATAGAGGAGCGCTATGAAGTACACCGGTCGTTCTTCTCTCGCACGACGTACTACCGCTCGATGCTGGAGAGCAAGAACAAAGTGTTCCAGAACATCGTGAAGGCAGCCGACGCGGACCGCAGCGCTGACGTCACGGACCAGGTCACGCTCATGCGCGACCTTAATGAAAGGTGAGCACTCAATAAAATACACGAAGCTTTGAGTTCTCAAAGCTCGTCCTTTTTTTAAAGTCCGTTCTTGTGGAAATAAACATTTGTTTATTAAACCCTCCAAAATCTGGTAAAAAATAGAGACAATATTCAATATTTTTTGTGGTCTTGGTCCCCTCTCAATCCCAAGGTTGTAGAGGAGAATAGTTATAATCTAAATTAACATTTTTTGAGTATTTTTTTGTGATTAAGGCTTTGAGAAAAAGGTTACATTGCATAGAACTTACTTCATTGTCCTCTAGTCTTTGGAACATTGTAGACCAAAGGATCTCTAAACTTTTTAGCTTAATCCACACTTCCACTAAGTCCCACGGGCTGAGATCTACCTAGCTTGTCATACCAATACCCTGTAGCTTTAAATTTAGCGTAAATATACCAATGTAAGGATTTGTGTCAACCAGGTTCGCCCAAGTGTCTTCCGAAGCCACGAGGCGTGAAGCCGAACTGCAGCGGCTAGTACGCGCTTGGGAGGAATTCGAAACCAAGAAGCGAGCGGTTGAAGAGTGGGCGGCGCGCGCCGACGCACTGCTGGCCGACTCCAAGGTGGAGTCCAAGCAGGCCGTGGACTTCCACAAGAGGTTCTTCCAGGGCGCCGACGAGCGCGCCGTCTCGGACCTGGTTCGCTCCGGACGGGAACTTATCGAGGTACATCGTCATTTATTTTGTGGGTTATGAAGTTAGCGTCTTGGTTTGGGTGGATGAACAATGTTGTAATGTTCTGTCTTCTCCTGCTGGACCCATTAAATTAGTTTTATTTTAATTATATTTCATTGTAATCCCAATATTTTGGAAAATTGATGGTAACGTCTCGTGATTTTTGTAGCGTTTTTTGGAAGAGTTTTTTCCGAGTTCATATCAGGACTTTTCTGAATAAACTATTGTGTCCGACTGCTGGACAAGAATCTCCCCTATCTTCTTCACATCACTGACTTATCAGGATTCATCAAAACAATATCGTTAGCATAATTTCATGGTAGGACACTTTGCTCTCACATGAAAGCCAAGATAGGTTAAGTCGCATCATACAAAAAGCCCACTGAGTTCGTTGCCAGACCTATGACGATATGCTGATCCAGTTTGTAAGTGCGTCAATTGGCCTATACTGATAAGACGTGTGTCTGGGTGGTTAGCTGGTGAGCCCGGAAGAGCGTGCGGGTGTAGTATCCACCGTGGAGCAGCTGCAGCAGCGCTGGCGGCAGCTGCTGGCGCGCGCGCCGCCGCACCTCATGCGGCTGGAGTTCCGCCTCGACGAGGCAGTCTTCCACCACTGCATCAAGGACATCGACAAGGAGATCGTCTATGAAGAACAGGTACAATACCAACACCCTTATCCTAGTTATTAGTAATGTTCAAAGTGTGTCTTTTGTTCGATAGTTTGCCTGAGAGTTAAGATCGCGTAAGAGTGGCCAACATTTTAATGGAGAATTCAAAAATAGGTTTAACTCCCTTCCTTTGAACACACGCGAGTAGAGCATGCTGTCATTACATTGATTTTTTGAAACATTTTGAAAATAGATTCACAGATTTTGTAAAATATGTATAGTCAGCAAGAATATGGACAATTTACGCAATCGTTTGTGATGTCAGTTGATACTGTTTCTTATAAGGATCAAAACACTTTTGGAACAACCGAGGTTAGGGCGCTAGGAATGTCAGAAATCGCAGAAACATTACCCAGCCCATCCCATCTCACACGGTATCACCATCCTTCAACATAACTCATCTCCCCAGGCTTACAACCAGAGCGACGACGCCGACGGCATCCTCATCAGGAACGAGGAGTACTTCCGCAACCAAGGCAAGATCATGCAAGTGGAACATTGTCTCCAAAACCTCAAGAAGATCTCCACTAGCTACACCCACCAGACCAACGACACATCCTTGGAAGAAGCCGTGAGGAAGTGCGAACAGGCCTGGGAGAGCACGGTGCAGAGGGTGGAGCACTTCAGGCAGCAGCTGCAGCGGATCCCGGCCAAGTGGGATGCGTACAGGGAGAAGTTCCGGGAGATGGAGCGCTGGATGGACCACGTGGACAAGACCATGGACAGCATCGTCCGGGAGGTGGACTCGGCTGAGGCGTTTGAGAAAGAGAAGACTATCTTCCAGGTGAGTCTTAGAGTCTAAGCTTTAAGTCTTATTGAAATATCCGAATACGATAAAAATCGTCGAAATACACGAGAAATCATCGTCTGTTCTGTGTATAACGCTGGTATTCTGCTACAATTCCAAAGTGAACTTTTATTGTTCTAATGTATTTTGGATTCTACTTGATTGATGTTTATACGTACATATTTTCTACTTTGAGTCTAGATCGTAAGCTAATTTCAAATTATTAATCATCTTTTCTTACGTTAACGCTCGCTTCGGAAATAGTTAAAGGAACTTATGGTAATGGTATTTTTTATTTATTTTAAGAATTTTATGACTTATCACAATGTTATCACTCAGGCAAGTAAGTATGTATTTAATAATCTTGTTTTAGAACATCTGCCGCGAAGCTGACAAAAAACGCGAGGACATGAAATGGCTTGTGCAAACACTAGATATGCTCACAAATCACTGCTCAGAGACAGAAGCGCAAGACGAGCAGGTCAAACTGGAGAACCTCATCGCGAGGTACAAGAACCTCATTCCAACCATCGAGATCACCATGATAAAGACAGAGACATACACTCGATGCTACACCTACCGCAGAGAAGTCCACGAAGTAATATGCATACTAGAGAGTGCCAAACAACAAGCCATGGCCGAACCAGAGCCTCAGTCGTTACAACACGTCGAACAGCTCGTGTTGGAACAGCAGGCCGCGGTCCAAAAACTCGATCGTCACCGTCCTTCGGTCATGTCGATGCTCCAAAGAGGCAAGGATCTCATCAAGGACGCTAACGCACCAGCGTTCGTCAGGGAAGACGTCAGGACCCTCGAGACCGGCTGGAACACGGCATACGAGACCTCCACAGACCGTCTCCACAAACTCCGTGACACACAGAAGGTGTGGTCCAACTATGAGTACCAGAAAGAGGAGCTGTTATCAGATCTGGACAAGATTGAAGGCTTCGTCGTTCACCCTGGCATAGAGATAGGAGCCACCAACATCGGTCGCGAATTGCAAGAGACGCAAATACTCAAGACTGACCTTGAAAAGGCCAAATCTGACAGGCTACCCCAGTTGCAACAGGCGTATTCAGAACTACGTTCGCTGACTGCTAACAAACCTAAACCCGTAATCGAGAAAGACTTGGAGGTTATTGAAAGTAAATTAGGAAAAGTACAAGATCAGGTTCAAACTAAAGTGGAACATTTGGAGAAGTTCAACCAGGAATGGGTTAAAATCGAACACAAGTTAGAGCATGTCAGAGAATGGATTAAAAAAGAGAGTCCCGTGTTAATCCAACAAATCCGATCAGAGAATATCACTCCGGAAGAGAGGGTAGAAAAGTCGCAAGCATTACAGAAAGTTATTGCTGAGAAACTTGAAACTGTTCGTAGTGTGGCCGATCAAGGCACTAAGTTGGCGGTAGAACACCGCGTCCAAGATGCCAACAGACTTAAAAGTGAAGTAGCTCTCCTGGAAAAAATGATGGCCGACCTTCAGAGGTCTACCGAACACCAAACTAAAGTGGTCGAACATGACTTGGCAAGCTGGCAAAAGTACCAGAAAGGCGTAGCAGAAATCAAACCTTGGATTGAAGAAGCCGAAATTAAACTAGGAAACGTGCCCAAACCGACGACATTACATGAAGCTCAACAATTGCAGCAGCAATCGAAAGCCCTTATTACTGACTGTGATAAACAACTGACGAATTTGCAAATCTTGTCTAGTGTCAGCCACCAGTTGTCAGGGAAGACCAGCGCACCTGACGAAGTTGACGCTATCCACTCGCGCTGGGCCGTGGTCCACGATCAGGCGGATCAGTGGAATAATAAACTAGACAAACTCGTCACTAATTGGGAGAACTTCGAGCGTGAAGCTGAAAAACTAGAAACGTGGATTGAAAACGGTGAAAAGTTGCTTAGCAGCAGAAACGTATCCATTGATTCACCGCAAGTAGAAAAGCTAGACAGAGAACTGAACAAACTTAAGTCTTTCGGAAATGAAATTTCGCAGCAACAAGCTAAGATCATCAGTTTATCGCAAACTTGCGACAATATCAGCCATAGTATTCAACCGGAAGGTGCCACGGTACTTAAGAACAAAGTATCAGACATCAAACAGCGCACGAACGATCTAGCGGAAACGGTGAGGTCAAGAGTCAACGAGCTGTCCGACAAGATTATTGTTAGGCAAGAGTTCATGACCAAGCTGCATAACTTTGACAACTGGATCACTGACTTCAGAAGAAAGACTGAGAGCTACGATCAGATCGGCGCAGACAGAGTGGAACCAACACTACAATCTATGCATGTGCTCCTACAAGAGCATGCAGCGAAAGCACCAGAGTTCACGGATATATACAATGAGATCAAGAACATGACGCTAGCCTCGCACCCGGAAGAATCGCGGTCGCTGAGCGATACATATTCAAACATCGCCGAACATTACCAGATCATCGAAAGCAACATTCAACAAAACAAAGGAGTTCTACAAAAGTGGTCTGACTTACTGAACTGGTATGATGAGACTAAACAGCAACTCGGGCATGTACAGTATCAAATCGAAGGTCCTAAATTAACCCCAGAAAGTTATGAAATCCTAAGACAGGAACTTGTAAACGTCATCACCAAAGTTCCGGAATGGAAGAGTAATGTAGCTTTGTTGGATGGACCTTCTAGAGTTAAGGTAACGGACCAAAACACTGGTCGCATTATGTCGCCCACAAGTCTTGTGAAAGAAATCGAAGTGAAGGCGGAAGCTCTTCTGAATCAAGTCACAAGTAAAAGAGACTTGGTACAGAAAGTTGGTGCCAGATGGGATAAATTCAACTTACAACACAACGCTTTGGCTGAAGTTTTACACAACGTGCAGAGTGTACTCAACGATATGGCACAGAAACCTGTACCGTTGACAGAAGCCACTATCCAGGATATGACGGAACAGTTAGATAAAGTCGACGGAGAATTGAAAGACAAGCAATCTATTAGGAAGGAATTAAGAGAAGAAGGATTACACTTGATGAGAGAAGACCAGCCTAACATGGGAACCATTCAAAACGCCTTGTCTGTCGCAGATCACAATTGGGATCAAATCGTTAACACAGTGCGCGATACCAAGAACAAGTACATTTTACTATCGTCTACGCTTCAAGAACTGAAGAACTTCACTGGAGCATTCGACAAAGAAATGAATAGAGCTGAACAACTGTACAACGATTGTAAGGACGCTCCCAACGATTATATCCAGACAACTCAATCCTTAGATAAAGCGAAGAAATCTTATGAAATATTGAAGAGATCCAAGGGACTGCTCGACCAAATGGATGTTATCAAGCAATCTGTTTTGAAACAAACTTCGACACTAGGTGGTTTTGATACTAGTCCGTTGGAAGAAGCATTCCTAAATTCACAGACACATTGGGAAAAGGTAAACGATGCTGTCATTAAGAGGATACAAGACTTGGAATCGCAACTTATTGTTTGGAGACAGATCGACGATACTAAGAACCAAGTGATCACTTGGCTGAGCGAAACCGGGCAAAACTTGGCAAATGCTTGTGATAATCTGGAAATTAGATTCGGACAAAGCCATCTTAACAAGTATAAAGAAGAATTGCCCTTGTATTTGGGTCTTAAAAATAGCATCAAAGCTAAATGCGAGCAGATAACCAACATGAACAAAAGTATACCTGTAGGACAGGTTTCCTCGATAAACGATTATTTAGATAACGAGTTCTCAGCTCTGCAGTCATTGGCTGACAATCTGGAGAGTGCAGTGTCTTCACTTGGATCTAAGGAAAACAAACTAAAAGACAAGATCAAGGTATTATCAGACAAGGTCAGCAAAGTCCGCGATGATATCATTAAATGCGATGACATGACTGGTGATAACGCCAAAATCTTGGACCGTTTAAAGAAATGTCAATTGTGCAAAGCGGAACTACAAAACTTAAATGATGAGATTGATAACTTGACAATGAATGTGTCTGAAATGAACGACAACTATCCTGGATTCTACGAATCACTTGTTCCTAAAGAACTTAGTACGTTGCAGAAGCGATTTGAAAGCGTTTTAGCACACGCAAACAAAACTGAAGTAACTCTGCTCACGTTCTTGCAGAAACTTTTCAGTAACAAATTGGCGACGTTCAACAGAAACCTCAAGATATTAGACGACAAAACGAGATGGTGCATGCCTGATGTCACCAGCGATAAATACAACTTAGAAGTCAAAAGTGCCGCTTTAGTTGATGTAGAAAATGGTATTACCGACTGTCAAAATAAAATTAAAGAACTGCAGGAAGCTCGTGATATTTTAAAAGTGGTCGCTGAGCCAGCGATTTCTCAAGAAGCCGCACAACAAACTGAAAAGGCGCAGAAGAATCTAGACGTCCTTTCATCGAATTATACCGAAATCAAGAACAGCTTGAAAGAAAACATTGACGCTTGGCAGGAATACGAAGTATTATTAGATAACGTCTCTGAGTGGTTAAAGGAGAAAGAAAACAGAGTTCGCCAAGAAGCCGCTAACTTACTGAATCTAAACGAAATAGATGCCAAAATTGCTGAGGTTCAAGACCTAAATCAAGAAATAAAGAATTATGGTAGCGAGCTGGATAAACTCTCAGAAACTGGTGAAAAAATTTTGGCTCGAAATCCAGACTCCCGTGTCCTACAGCACATCAATCACCTTGTGTCTAGATATCAAACAGTCACCAAGTTTATGGACAGTCATCTAAACCGGCTAAAAGACCTAAAAGATAACAAAGGTAAATACGATAAATCTATCGCTGAATTCAAGAACTGGCTGCAAGATGCCAATGCCAGGATCAAGGATTTGGCTGTTATGAGCAAGCATGCCAAACCTACAGCAGCTGATTTGGAACAAGTCAAGAAATTGAATGAAAACAAAGACAAGGGTCAACGACTACTGAACAATGCTATAGAATCTGGTGAAGCTCTATTCAGTGGTATTACTCCTGAAGAGCGAGAAGAAGTTAGGAATGAATTGAGAGCCTTGAGAGATTACTTTGAAGATTCCGTCGACTCTCTCAACAATGTAATCAAAGACATTGAAACTACGATCAATAAAAGATCTTCATTTGACGATACCTTCAACCAAGTTCAGAAATGGATTGGTGACAAAGAAAAGGAACTTTCTGAATTCAAGCTGTGTCCCACACTACCAGAAAAGAAAGCACAACTCCATGCTAACAAGATCCTACACCAAGAGGTCGAGTTGCATCAGTCAATTATAACACAATTAACTGAAAAGATCCAGTTAATGCCTGACGATGAAGCTGAAAAGAGTTTGTCTAAAACTATCGATAGGTATAAGGCTATGTCAAAGGAATTGGAAAAGAGAATCGGTACGTGTGAATCTCACGTAGCGGACCATGAGAAATATGTTCAAATGTTTGAAGATGTTCGCGACCGTTTGAACCACATCGTCGCTGAGAACAGTATGCTAAATTATGGAGTTGTCACTCAGAAAGACGATGTTGATGCTAAGATTGCTGCTATCGAAAAAGTGACATCTAAAACTAAAGACATTCAGAACGCTCTAGGCGGGTTAAAATCACAACTAGAGACCGTTGTTGAATCTACAAGTCCTAGTGGCCATCCGGTTCTCATCAGCGAGTTTGAACAACTCAAAACTACTTGGGACCAATTAGCTACACAATGCAAGGAACAAGACAAGAAACTAAAGGACACTCTTAAGCAATGGACTGAGAGTCAGAAGACATTGGATGAGCTTGAAGAATGGTTGAAAGTCAAAGAGAACCAAATTAGGGACCAAAGCCTTAAGAGTAATCTAGAAGCTAAGATTGCTCATCTACAGAAAGTTAAGGAAATTCAAAGTGAGTTGGCTTCTAGAAGTGCTGATTTTGCGGCATTGACTGATACCAAACAAAACGTAGCTAGTGAATCTGAGCTCACTAACAAGACATCGAAGTTGGCTACAAGATATCACACATTGAACAACCTTGTTAATGAAATCATTTCCAAGTATGAAGTATTTGTGTCCGAGCACCAATCATTTGAAAACGAATATAACAACATGGAGAATTGGCTCATGGGAATGCTCGGTGAACTGCAAGACCTGAACGAAATTGTTGGTGACTACGCAGTTTTACAAGAGAAACAGAATAAGGCTAAGGAACTCTACGAAACTAGGAACAAGAAGACTCCCGTATTCGAGGAGTTCTTGAGTTTGGGTGAAAAACTCTACACACACACCAGTCCGGATGGTAGAGAAGTTATACGCCAGAAGATTCGCAAAATCAGAACACTCTGGGACAGTTTTGGTGACAGCTTCCAAGAAACTGTTAATAAACTGGATCAATGTCTAATACAGTTCTCAGATTTCAGCCTGGCTCAGGAACAACTAACCAAATGGTTGAAAGACGTTGAGAGGGCAATGCAACGCCACACTGAACTTAAGGCTTCTTTGGAAGAGAAGAAAGCCCAGATGCAAAACCACAAAATCATGCACCAGGAAATTATGACCCATCAACAATTGGTCGAGTCTGTCTGTGACAAGGCCCAGCAACTGGTCGATCAAACACACGACGCTTCTTTGAATGTCTACTTGCAATCTATCAAACAGTTGTTCCAAAACATTGTCACGAAGTCACAAAATCTGCAGGACAATTTGGAAGACTGTGTTAAGAAACACGAAGATTTAGTTCGTCTGATTCAACAATACAAAGAATGGCTTGGATCGCAATCCGAGAAATTATTGGACATTGAAAATGCCACTGGAGAAAAGCCGGAAATTATCAGAAAACTGCAATCCGCTGTTGCTCTCAAGGACATAGAAAAGGTAGGTTCAAGCAAGTTGGATGAAATAAGAGCTGTTTTCGGCACCGTCAGCAAGAGCACTTCTGAATCCGGTAACGCAGCCATCAAAGCAGAAATTGATAACTTGCATGACCAACTTCGCAATGTAGTTGAGGGAATCAGCACTTCTGAGCAGAAACTCAAACACACATTAGAAATCTGGAACAAGTTCGATTCATCGATTGAGTCTATTACTGAATGGCTGAAAGACATGGAATCAAAATGCCGTGACCAGAGCTTGTGCTCTACTCTCAAAGAAAAGGAGGCACAACTTCAAAGATATGTAGATCTTCGTAACGATATCAACGCTAAGGAGAAGGGAATAGATGCATTTGTTGACGAATCTCATAGTCTTATTCAACTGAGTGGCGTTGAACGCCTCAAGCCACTTGTGACGCAAGTGAGCAGCCGGTACCAACAACTACATTTGATTTCTAAAGAAATTGTGAACCACTGGTCAGAATTAGTTGCAGACCACAGAAAGTATGCCCAACTGCGCACCGAGTTCGACGCTTGGCTGCGTCCGTTAGAAGAACAATTATCACAGATGGTAACTAAAGAAGACAAGCTAAGCATTGAAAGCAAAGGAAACAAACTTCAAGTGTTCTTAATGGAAAGAGAAAACGGTGAGCACAAAATTAGTATTCTAACTACTGCTGGCGACAAGGTATTGCCTGAGACTGCCGCTAATGGCAGGGAGACCATTCGTGCAGAAATAAGAGCATTGAGAGAAAGATGGGACAAACTCAACGACACAATATTACAGCAACAGAAGGAATACGAGTCTCAAACACTGCAGTGGTCTAGTTACCAAGACGTGCTTCAACAAACATTGTCATGGTTGGACGAGAAAGAGAAAATTGTAGAAACAGAAGAAAAAGCTGTATTGAACTCGGCACAAGAGATCAAGTCCAAGTTACTCAAGAACAAGACATTATTACAAGAGATCTACTCACATAAGAGGGTTATTGAAACAGTGACTGAGAAAGCTAAGAACGTAGCCGCTACTCTTCATTCCGGTAAAGTAGAAAGTGATGAGATGACAGCCATCATCCAATCAGTATGGGACCGATACAACGCCTTGACAAATAGGCTGACAGCTATTATCGACAAACACGAGAGTAACTTTGATATCTACCAGCAATTCGCTGACCAACAAAAGTCGTTGCAGGAATATCAAAAGCATCTTTGGGATCGCCTTCATCTTCTCTCAGACTTCACCGGTAACAAAGCTGCTTTACAAAGCAAATTAGCGAAGATTCAAGAGTTATTAGACGCTATACCTAATGGAAACAACAAACTGAAGATCCTGTCGGACATTATTGAACACAATGGTACAAAACTTTCACCTAGAGGTAAAGACGGTATGTCGAGGGAACTAGGCCTGCTCAGAGCTGACTTAGAAAAGTTCACGGCGACAGTACACGATGTGAAACGTGGAATTGAAGACAAGATTCAGCAATGGATTGAGTTCGATAGCGCGAACGATCGTCTACAGCATTGGCTGAGTGATACTGAGATGAGTTTGAAAACGTACACCCCGAAAGCAACCCTGGATGAGAAGGTGGATCAGCTGAACAAATATCAGGTAAGACTCTCTACTTTTATTGTCTAAGTTCTTCTTTTTCGTTTACATTTGGTTTTTAATGTAACATTTTAAAACAGGATTTATGTAAAGCGATTGATAATCACGAAAATGATTTGAGCGCAGTCATTGCTTTGGGCGAAGCTCTGGATCAAGTAAGAAATTATGAAGGAAACAATTTTACTGTCAGTCAGCACAGTAGGAAGTAGCCTAATTTTCAGTAGAGTTCTAATTTCACGAAGTAATTATTAGAAAATTCTAACAATAAATAAGTATACTTCTACTTCATTATAGTATATTTTGTGGTATGTATTTAGAATATTGCGAAATCAATTGTATTTATTTATATTGTTTCTACTAATTTAGCGGGTTTGGTTATTGGTATTCTAATGCTGACAATACATAATTGTAGGGCTAACTATCTAAATTATGATACTAATGGTAGTTGTCGTAGATCAGATTAAACGAACTTAATTATGCATTTTGATTTCTTTTGTCTAACACGGGTTCATTTTCAGGCTATCTTGGCTAATCTGAAGAAGACTGAGAATGATGTAGACAAACTAAATGACGAATTTAGTGATCTGATTGAAAATTGTAACGATACACGTATTACGATGAATCTACAACAGATGACGTCAAGGTTCCAATCGGTACAGTCGACAGCTAAGGAACTTGTTAAGAAATGCGAACAAGCTGTCAACGACCACAAAGCTTATCAAGATAAGTATAACCAATGTAATGACTGGTTGAAAGCGGCTCAGCACAAATTTGAAGAGTGCAATGAAAATTTGTCTAATACTCCCGAAGGAATCAGCGCTAAGAGAGAAAGCCTCAATGACTTGCTCAGCCAGAGACGAAACGCCACACTTCTCGTTAACAATACATTCGAATTAGGCGAGAAATTATATCCTTCAACGTCACCTGAAGGCAAAGAAATTATCGAACAACAGCTTCAAGATATTCAACAAGCAATCGACAACTTATATGATAATATCACCAAAGCTGAGAGAGACTTGGATTCTGAGCTTAACAAATGGTCATCTTTCGAGGATAACTTAAAGAGTGTACAGCAATGGCTGTCTATTGCCGAGAAGAATCTACCAAAGGAAATTGAATTGAAAGCTACATTAGATGAAAAACGCCATCAATTGAACGTATACAGGACTTATCTGCAAGATGCTATTGCTCATCAACAAGACATATTGGACTTGGAAACTCGTGCACAAAGTTTGCCAGACACAACAAAGAACATTTCGAAAGAAATCAACCAACTGAAGCAAAAGCATGAGACTATTTTGACGAGAGCCAAGTCCTTCGTTGAGCAGTACGAAGCGATAGTTAACAACCATCAGCAGTACACCAAAGCTGTTAAAGATTTGGAAGAATGGGTTGAAGCTACACACAATACAGCTCAATTGTGGGGCGACGTCAATTTGGAACGCGTAGCACTGAGCAGTAATTGCGAAAAACTTAAATCTCTACAAGTGAGCCTACCAGAAGAAAAGAACCGCATTGACAAAATACGTTCAATTGGTGAAAAGGTGCTGCCAGGCACCATAAGCAGTGGACAGGCGAATATTAGGAACCAGATTGACGCATCACACCAGGAATGGGAAGGTCTAGTTTCATTCATCAACAAGACTATTGAGTCCCTCGAGAACAAGATCCAGCAGTGGAATGAATACGAAAATATGAAAGACCAGTGTTTAGCGTGGATCAGAAGTACTGACACGCAAATCCACGCTGTTGACTTAAAAGCCACGCTCGCAGAAAAACAGGAACAGTTCAAAAAATTCCAGGAGCTTCAAGGTGAAGTGCGCGCTAAGGAACTCGAAATCGACAATATCACTGAGAAAGCACAACACTTGTACACTGGAATGTTAGGACCACGTGGATCGCAGATATCCGATCTTTCCGTGAAATATCAAACCCTATCGCAGAAAGTTAAGGATTTGACCAACAAATGGCAGCAGTACGTGAAGACCCACCAAGAATTCTCCAGCAACGTCACTGAGTGTTCGCAATGGATCGAGGAGTTGAGAGACAAGTTAGACTTCTGCGCTGACTTGAGCTCATGCTCGCAGGATGATCTAGAAACAAAGCTGGTCCTTATTCAAAACCTTTTACTAACAAAGGATGAAGGTTTTACCAAAGTACAATCACTGGTTGAACTAGCGCAAAATGTTATGGCTAACACTGCCCCTGCGGGCCACGAAGCGATCAATAACTCTTTGATAGCTTTACAAGAGCAATGGTCAGCTCTACTCTCTAGAATGATAGAAACCAAAAACATGCTAGACGACTCGGTGACCAAATGGGCTGGATTCTTGGAACAGATCCAGTTGATAGAAAAGAGCAACGCTTGGCTAGAAAACATGCTGGTTGAGTTGTCGCCGTACGAGACTACAATGACGGATAAGAGAAACCAACTGGAAAAACTTAAAGAAGTAGAAGAGAAAGCTCGCTGTGACCGTTTAGACGTTGATACGTTAAAAGCTAAAGCAGCCGAGATGATTGCCAGTGGACAACAAAACCAAGCGGCTTCTAAGGCTCAAGAAACTCTTAACAAGTTTGATAGTTTGTACGATAAGATCAAGAAGCTGCTCGCTGATCGCGAAGAACAATACAAAGATCACAGACTGTACAAAGAGGCTCACGATGACTTGATTCAGTGGTTGAGCAGAGCCAGAGAAAAGGTGCCGTCTTTGAAATCCAAGCCATTGAGTGACAAACTGGCTATCGAAAACTCTGTAGCACCTCTTGAAGCTTTAATTAACAAGCAAGCCCAAGGAGAACTATTACTTGAACACCTGCAGCATACAGGCGAGGTCCTCTTGGCCAGCACATCACCCGACGGCCAAACGATTATCAAAAATGAGATGAAAGCATTGAAAGAGAGCTTCGATCAGTTGTTCAATGAGATCAAACAGCAGAAGAGCCAGTTGGAAGAGACCGTTAGCCAATGGCGGGAGTACAAGGACGAGTACGAAAGACTTTCGGATTGGTTACAGCAAAAAGAGATACATATCAAGAACCAGAAACTGGCTCTGTTAGGCACAGCCAAAGAGAAGGGAGCCCAAGTCAACGAGGTTAAAGAAATCGTCGACCAGCTGAACAAAGGTAAAGCTGACATCGACAACTTCAATGCTTCAGCTGCTGGCCTTCTATCTTCACACTTGGACACGTACGTAACAAATCAGTTGCGTCATCTCAACTCTAGGTACGCAGTGCTAGTCAACATGGCTAACGACGTGCTCAAGAAGGTGGAAACAAATTACGAACAACATCAAGCGTACGATGACAACTACACTAAGACCAAGAAATGGATCGATGACGCGTGGGAGATCACTCGCAGCGGCAGTGACACTGGTAGCAACAGCAGCAAGGAATCCTTGCAGAAGCGTCTCGAACAGATCGAAGACTTACTGAAGCGTCGTGAGGAAGGTCAGAATCTTGTTCACGCTACCGTAAACAGTGGAGAGAAGGTACTTAGAAACACACGATCCGACGGTAAAGACAAGATCAACACCGAGCTCAAGGAACTTCAAAACGAATGGGATCGTCTCGTCAAGAAGATGACGACGGCTAAAGTGCACCTCGAGACGGCCATGTTGCAATGGGCCGACTACAGTTCAAGCTATTCACAACTCCAGCAATGGATTTCTGACAGAGAAGCAAAACTCCAAGAAGTATGCGAGCAAAAAGTCGCTAAATCAAAGAAAGGCCAGGACCGTCTCGCCGGACTCACGACGGGCCTCAGCCTGGGCGAAAGAAAAGCTACGCTCCGTCAAACAAACAATATTGTACAAGATATCGTTTCGTTTGAACCCATGATTCAGTCTGTAACTTCTAAGGCTTCGGAACTTATGCAACAAGCTCCGGCGTCTGAAATAACCAGTAAATACGAAACACTGTCCAAACAGGCCAAAGATTTGTATCAGAAACAGAGAGAAACTGTTGAACAGCATCAAGTATTTATCGATGCTGGTTCAGACTTCGTCCAATGGATTAGGGCTGCTAAAGAGAGGTTAGGAAAGTGCTCAGATGCGACCGGTGATAAGGAGTCGCTGAGCAGTAAGATTTCGCAGCTCAAAGTGCTGGAAAGCGAGCTGCCGGAAGGTCAGGCGAAGCTGCAGAAGGCTCTGGAACAGGGCGAGTTATCCTGCAGCATGGCTGACGATGATGACAGAGAGGAAATCGAAGAAGAAGTGGCTCTTATGCAAGAGGAGTACGATACCTATGTGTAAGTATAGATTTTTAATGCCTTTTACCAGTTTATTTATTTTTGAGTAGCATCCCTAAAAGGTTTTGATTTAAAAAAAAAATGACCTTTTTTGTCATCTTTATATTAACCTAACACATCTCAAACTCCCTATGTCATTCAGTCTATACCTAAGATCTTTCTTCGAGGCCTATACAGTTATTTTTCGTGCCCGTTTTGCAATGGAGACAAGTAAAGTTGCAATAAAGTTAGAAGTCTATTGTCCAATTTACTTCCAATATTTTTCTGTTTTATGGTTGAATTCGTGCGGGTTACACGACCATTTTGCTTAACTTATCGAGGATCAATCCTCCGCAATCCTAGCTTAGGAGTAACAGCGGTGGATAAACACAGATTCTTTTAATCTACATATTAAATTTTCTGGACCATTTAAAAATGAAGAATTACTTTGACAGTGAGCAGCTGAACAACACCAAAGCTCTGATCGAGGGCGGTATCGTCAAGTGGACGGAATACGAAGAGCAGTACAAGGAAGCCTTAGACTGGTTGTCCAAGACTGAGAAATTAGTGCAATCATTCAACAAGCTGCAGAACGACTTGGAACAGAAGAAGGTTGTTCTTGAGGAGTTCCAGGTGAGTTATTTTGACTAGTATTTATTTTCTGTTGTCTATGCATGATTTGGTGTTAATCAATCAATCTCAACCAATCGAACTTGAGTACGAAAATTACAAGTTTGCTCTTAGGTCATTTGTCTACGGCAGTGCTCAAAAGGAACGTCAGTAACTCCCCAAGCTCCATATAAAAAAGTACGCGGTGTTTATAAAAATTGTGTCCTGCAAGAAAATCTACCAAACCCAAGATTATGTCATTTATAAAATCTCCCATATTCCGGTTTCCAGATATCGTAAAAACTAATCACCCTAAACACACTATTTTAGAGTAATTTTTTCCAACAGGGACACTTACAAATGCTGTTCGACTGGCAAGCGGAGTTGGACAAGCTGAACGTGCGCGCGCAGATGCTGCTGGAGACGTGCTCTGATACGAGGGTGTCCAACGGCATCACGCAGCTCACCACCAAGTACAACGCGCTGCTGTCCCTGGCCAAGGAGGTCATGAAGAGGCTGGAACTCCATTATCAGGTATAAATATTAGGCATTGAGTACACGTTTAAAGGTCCCTAAAAGGTCGACACTGCATCTGCTCCTTTTAAGTTGCAGATGTCCTGGGTGACGGTTGCCTCTTATCATCGAGGTCAAGTTTGCAATTTTTTTACCGATTGGAATTCACTGATCCGTCATCGTAAATTCTTGGTTTCGACCTGTTGTCGGCCATCTGTTAGTAATGCTCTGATCGACAACATGTCGACTGCCAAGAATTTCTTGAAGTTTCTAATTTGCAGACTTGGGACAGTCACCCTGTGTCTGTTTTCGTAGGTAATTAAAAAATCATCAGCATTGAGGTTCATCTAGGAGCTCTTAATTTACTCCTTTCATGAGTACCAAGAAACCAGGGTTGTTACGAAAAATCACCTTGTTTTAAACACCGTGTTTAAAACATGTTTTAATCATTTAAAACATGTTTTAAACACGGTGATTTATTCCTTCGGATTTAAATCAATGTTTTAAACAATGATTTAAACACGTTTTAATCAGTTTTCATTTTAAATTTCCTGTTTTTTTGCATCTCTGCAAGAAACACAAGATCTAATAGTCTATTCATTATCACCTTTACCAGGAACACCAACAACACAACGCACTGTACGGCGAATGCCAGGACTGGCTCGACAGGACCCGCGAGAAGCTGAACCAGTGCGCCGAGATACCCAACACACTACCCGAAGTGAAGAGCAAACTGAACACAGTGAAACTGCTCCGCCAATCGCTGGAGCAGGGTCAGAACAAACTGAGGTACCTTCTGGAGCTGAAGGAGAAGGTCATCATGAACACGGAGCAGGCCGGAGCCGCCAAGATACAGGAGGACACGGACAACTTGAAGCAAGAGTTCGACAAGCTGATTGCTGATCTGCAGGATGTCAGGAACAAGTTGACGAGTAGGGCTGCCCAGTTTGATGATATTTCTAAGGTGAGGTTTATTTTAATGGTACTAAGCCCGCTACACACACCCACCACTGTTACTTTTGCAAGCCAACATCGGCAGTGTTTTCCGACGTTCAGGCTTGAATACTGCATAGTCTTGGAACCTGCACGAATTCACTCCATGATGCTACCTAACCGAACTGGGCTGAAATATTTAGACCTATTTATGTTTCGTCTCTATTTATTGACAGCACAAAGTAGAGACAGCAACATTGTGAGTGCTATAAGTGTTAAAACTCTTGTTCAACGGTAAAACTTTTCATAACACCTCTTATTCCTTGCGCCTTACTTGCAATTCCACTAGACTTCCTTGTTATCTAGAAATGTATTTTTTGGAATCTTGTAATTTTGTTAAGGCGTCGATAGCCTATGTTTAAAGTAGGTTCTAAAAAAATAATCTTACATCCCAGATCCACAAACTCTTGGTAGAGTGGTTAGACGACATCGACCAGAAAATCCAATCTGACGACTCCCTCCTGAACGACCTGTCGGAGAAGAAGGCTAAGCTGGAGAAGTTCAAGACCTTCAACAGAGACATCGACTCCCACAGCGACCTCGTCAAGAGGCTCAACGAGAAGCTGCAAGAAGACTCTTCTCTCAAGTCCAAGGGCATCGAGGACACGCTGAAGCGGTACGACGACATCAGGAAGACCGTCAATGAGATGATTGCTGTAAGTGTTTCTTTAGGGGATTTTAATTAGGTTCTGTAAATAAATACACCATAACGCCTGTAACAAGCAAGAGATAGGCAGAGGCGTACTACAATTTGTTCCCAATGTTATAGAAAGAGAGCCTATTCAGTGACTACACTCAATAGTTATAGGGGCTAAAGAAAAAAAATCCTGACATATTCTGCTGTGTAAAACTGTCCTGTGTTCAGGTCTCTAGCGGCAACTAGCTTGTAATATTTTTGTAAAATGTGTTTCAAAACAGCCGTTTCGATTGTCAGAACAGTATGGCTAACATGCTCTGAATAACGCTACGTGTGAACATTTCAAGTCATTCCCGTCGATAAATTAAATATGCGTCTAGCCTATAACGAACATCAAATTTCAGAAACTCGAAGACTACGTGAACTCTCATATCCAGTACAAAGAATCCTACGACAACTTCTATGACTGGATCCGCAACTGCAAGATCGAGATCCAACAGTGCTCCGACTCGCACGGCGAGAAGGACTCCGTGCAAAAGAAACTTAAAAAAGTCAACAAGATCATCGAATCATTACCCAAAGGCGAAGCGCTCTTAAAGAAAGCTATAAGCCTTAGCGAAGCTGTCTTAGAAACGACCGGCAATGAGGGTAAAGACAGCATCAATCAAGAGATCAAACAGCTCAAGATAGAGTGGGAGAACTTGCAGCAGATATGCAAGGACACGAAGAAACTCCTCGAGAAGTGTCTGTCAGCGTGGTCCGACTACATTGAGACGTCGGACAAGATGAGCAAGTGGGTGAAGGAGTTTGACAGCAAGCTGAAGACTGTGCAGAACGTCGACAAGATCACGCCGGAGCATCTTGAAAAGTGTCGGGTAAGTGATATTTAATACTCACATAAAGTTATCACTGCCTTCTATGGCTGAATATTTACTATTAAACTAAATTATGTTCTTTGAATCAAATAGGCTAGTGAGAATAGTAAGTAGGCTTTTCTAGATATCTCTGTGTCAAGTGGGCGTACGCTGTTTACTTTTTTTGAGAATTTGTGTATGGGAGACCGTACAGCAGCACCTCAAGCGGCGCGTTAGTGATACATTTTGTATGCATTTTAAAGTTCACTTCAAAACGCGGTTCACACACTAGGGGCTCTGAACTAGTTAGCCATCGTTATCGTAAGTCAGTGTGTAATAATTTATTCAATCTGCAGGAACTACTAGCTGAAGCCTTAGGTCACAAGCACGTCCTAGAGGAACTCAACGACAGGTGCGAAAACCTAATGGAACAAAGCGCCTGCGCATGGGTCCGCGACAAAACAGTGAACCTCCAAACCGAGTACACGACTTTACTCACAAAGATACAAGGTCTGGTTTCCAATGGAGAGAAGAACCTTTCGGACCATACCGAGTTTATCAAAGCTAAAGAGGAACTGCAGCAGTGGCTCGAGACAGCTCACGGAACTGTCCATGACTCTATCGGAGTGGGAGATATTGAGACCACTAAAGACAAACTTGAAACCGTCAAACTAGTCAACAACAGGATGACAGAAGGACATCACTTGCTTGTCGTCCTGCAAGAAGCCTTCAAGAAAGCTCTCAACAACACACCCCCAGATGAGCAAGACGGTCTCCGCAACGACGTCAAAGTCTTGCAAGAGAGCTGGGACCAGCTCAAGATCGACTTGAACTCTATCACCGCTCAACTCAAAGCCGCTATTGGCAAATGGGAAGACTTTGAAGACTCCAAGAACAAGATGAACCAATGGATCAAGGATACAGAGCAGAACCTCGACAAAGTACCTCCAACTGGCGGAGAATTGGGCGCAATGAAGACGTTACTAGAAAAATACAAGCATATCGAAGACGAGATTGATAACAAGAAGCCAGAACTCGAAAGGCTGAAGAGCGAAGCCGCTGAACTGAGCAGTTGGGCCAAAAAACCAGCCGTCAAAGAATCAGTAACTGAAATCGAGAAGAAATGCAAAGCGCTGCGAGCTAAATGCGCCGCTAAGAAAGCGGAGTTAGAGTCTGAAATCAAAGACTACAATCAGTATCACCAGTCGCTGCAAGACACTGAAAAATGGCTCCTGCAAATCTCCTTCCAGTTGATGGCGCATAATTCGCTATACATCGCTAATAGGGAGCAAACGGAAGAACAGTTAGCTCAACATGCGGTCTTGTTGGACGATATCCAGAAGTACCGTTCGACACTCGACGAGCTAGAAGGCAAAGGGCAAGCTCAAATCGATAGATACGAAGCTACGACTCCTAATATTCGTGATACAGTTGGCAAACAGCTAAAGAACGTGAACGATAGCCACAAGAGTTTGCTGGCAACTGCATTACAGATCGAAAGGCGTCTGAGAGAAGGTTTAGCGAAGTTCAAGGAGTATGAGGATACTCTGGAGAGTATACTGAATAATTTGGACGAGATGGAGCCAGCTATCACGGAGTTGGACGTACCGGTTGACGGGCTGTCGCACGGACGTGACTTGCTGGACAAGGCTAGGGTATGTACACTTTTTGTTTTTGTATTGAAGGCTAAAATCAAGTGACAACTTTGATGGAACACTATGATTTTCCAAATTGACTGGTTTGTTAATAGGTTTTATTAATATCTCTGACGACGTTATTCGTATGATGGTGTACAGTGGGAGCGCCTATCCTCTATCGTGAGGCGGTATTAGCACAATATAGTTGACTAAAGTATTGTGTCAGGCGTTTATCTAAAAGTTGCTTCACAAAAGCCTTGTATTGCCTGAATAGCAAAAATTCACTCGCGCCAGTCAAAAAGCGCATCAGTTCCATACAATTCCCGTTCGTCATTATTAAGACTAAGTTTGCAGGATGTTTCACTTTTTTTATTAAATTTAACTCCTCATTTTATTTTGTGCCTTTGACATATTCAGCAGTTTTCTTATCCATCCGTATCTCTATCTCCTTGTAAAATGTAAGCCTAAAAATATTAACCCCCAAATTGATAGAAAGTTATGATCGACTTGCACTGGCATTTCAAATCACGTTTGTTCCTATAAATACTTTGTAAAATCATTGTCAACTGGCTTAAAATCCCCATAAATGTGGCGGTGACTCCCTCAATTATCAGCAGTCTACAAAGTTTAACCTGTCCAGGGCCTGCACAACCGCCTGCAGACGGAGAAGAGCCGGCTATCAGCGGCGGTGGCGGCGTGTTCCGCAGCAGCAGCGTCGGTGTCGCGGCCGTCGTCGCCCGCGGACTCGGCGCCGCTGCCGGTGCCGCCGCGCGAGCTGCACGTGCGCGCGCGGCTCGAAGACCTCATCGACCAGGTATTCGCGGCTAGTTCCAACGTGCTCGCTTCCGATGTCTTGACTTCCTTCTGATTTATGAATTGATGTTATTTACCGATGTATTGGATGTATGTCGGCTGTGATTTGTTTTGTGTGGCTGGAGTGAGTGTTGTTGCATCCGAACGCGATAACTTTACAGTGATATTTTTGTTGGTGGTCACGTTACCTATGGTGTAGATATTTATTATTTGCAATATAAATAAGACACCGATGATAGGAAGAATATAATGAATGAAATGAATAAAATAATTATTATTAGAGGTAGAATTATATTAAGGTTAGTTTGGTAATATATTTGTGAAAGCTAAATCATAGAAAATTGGCTAAAGTTACTATTTTAGTATCAATACAAATCTTACTGATGATTAATGTATTCATAAATAATTACACAATTAAAGTTATTTTTGTTGTAGTCATAATTTAATTGATAACAAACTAAATGATCAGGATTATAGGACTAGGTACCTAATTTGTATAATTTAATTTTGTGCGGGATGCAACACGATTTCCGCCAACGCTTGCTATACACCGAATGATGTGCAAATAATAATTAATATTTTAACACAGACCAAAAATCCAAGACCCCACTTACAACCACTATCGTATGAGAATGCAATTGTCAAAAGTAGGCAGGAACCAGCGGAGACGGCGAATTTTGATGGGTCCGTTTAACCGTGGCGGTTCCGGCTCTCACACTCATTGTATGAAACGCAGCTGTAATAGCTACTTTGCCCCCCTGAAGGGAAGTGGGATAGAGGGAGGGTGTCTATGGCTTTTTGGTTTGTGCATTTTAATTAATCAACATGCTTCGAAAGTTCGCCAGGTCAACAAAACGAACAGAACCAACGTAATTTTGTAACGACGACGTAAGATCTCTTTTCTCTTTCTATCTAATACAGAATAACTTTGAGAGGAAATAGTTTAACATACTGTTGGTAGTTTAGTGTAGTTAGAACAATGATGTTGTGGAGGCTTTGTCGTTGGCTATGTAACTTTTGTGCACCTGGTTCTGACTATTGAATCAAGATTATTTTGAATGAGATAAAGATAATATTTTGAATATGAAAGAATTCTAAAATAATATTGTTAATGCGTCCGTCCATCGTAATGTGTCGAATTTTAAATATAATTTATTGGAAATAAATATTAATGGTGTAGTATTATGAGTACCTAAACATAGCAGTGATAGCCTATTGGTTAAGCGGGCGTGTTGCGGGCTTAAAATCCAGGGTTCAAACCCCCGGCTCGCACATCTAGATTTTTCGAAATCTATGTGGGTATTATAACCGAAATGATTATCGTGTGGAAACCTGCATGTCTTAAAATATATATTAAATGTTCTAAAGACATGTAAATACACCAACCCGCACTATGCCAGCGTAGTAACTTATGGACTATATCCCCCTCGCATTGAGGGGAGGTCCGTGCCCAGGATTGGGACACTAAAAGGGCTATTATATTGTTATGAGTCAATAAGTAGGTAATAATTATTAAGCGTCCTCTGAATCGCCTATTAGCCAAATATGTTTGCATATTTCCACCTGGCATTACAAGTCAGCGTTTCCTAGAATAAAAACACATCTCAGTTTCCAAATAATCTTGAGTCACGCGAGTCACCGTATCGTTAACTGTTTGAACAACACGTAGTCAATGAATCACCGATGTATTGCAGCCGATATGCACCTGTGTCGTAGACAGACACAATCGATAACAAAGTTTATGCAGCTGACTTACGTTTGTTATGGATAAGAGAGAAAGTGTTAACATAATATTTTGTTTCATTCTAATTAAAGATCATGAGGCCTTTGAATTCTCATGTCACGTTATATTTTATGCACGTGGTATCACGTAGTATCAAACTTGAATTAACTGATTCACAGCAATATTTTACAACAACAACAGAATTGGCGCCATTGTCACACCCATACCAAATTTATAAGGATTTTAGCCAGTTTACAATTTGTAATGCCAGTGTAAGGGTGCGTTTCCACTGACTCGGAGCTGGGCGGAGTGGACCGGAGCTTGGCCAATTCACGGTCCGCTCCGCTCCACTCCGCCCAGCTCCGCGTCAGTGGAAATGCACACTAAGTCCACAATTTTTTTTATAAAGGGTTTTGTAATGGTAAATGCTTTCTCTCTTATCCGACCACCACTAACACGCACTGTGTTCCTGTTTGTGTGATGCATGGTTTGTTCATAGAAACATGTGAGCCACGTAGAGGGCGCACCGCGCATTGAGGTTATACTAAAGAACCTAGAGGCGCCCGAGTTCGTTGAGAAAGTCACCAGTTTCGAAGTGAAGGTAAGGCTTTGCATGTCGGTTATGTTGAAAGAAATAATCACGCTATTAATCTACGTAATTTAGAATTGTTTTATGAAAAAAAAAAAATTGCCCATTAGTTTTTTACATGGTTAAATCTAAATCTAACTCCCGTATATATAAACAAGGCATTACTTGTTTCTAAGTAATATCTAAGCAAAAAGCCTGTCTCACAACCTTTTTTCGACAGATATTTTATGGAAAATCTCTCAAAACGTCAAATAGAGAATTGTGTGATAAGTATTTTGCTTAAGAATTACTCTCTTTGCCCTTTACCTGCATAAAATATACCGACTATTGAAAAGGCAAATCTATAAGGAAACATATTAAAGTTGTAAAATCATAATGTTTCATCAAGGCACTTAACAGAAACAATTTCTCACTAGGTCCAAAGCCACCTAGAAACCTTGGGCGACGCGGTCCACGGTATGGAGGAAGCTATGAAGCAAGTCCTGGAGATCCAAGAGTGGATCAGCGTCCACAACGCGCTGGCCCGCGACTGGCTCGCCAACCCATCCAAGCTGCGGCCTGAGGCGGCTAAGCAGGACATGGCCGCTATGAACGATGCACTAGCCTCGCTCAGTGAGAAGAGAAATAGGCTATTCACTGAGATACCAACTGAAGGTGAGTTATTCTTTGTTATATTGTAGCTTACAAACTATTATATGCATCACAAGTCAGCCAAGCAGATAATATGTGGATAGGTAGGATTTTTTTCGTCGTCTCTGTCGTGTATTTGTCCACAAGCTCCGATCTTCAGCTATATCCAGCAAGTACAACCCGCGAAGGTATCCAAGTCGTGTTTACATCTTCTGTTTTTTTTTTGCCCTGACGGATGTGCCGTAAGGCTAATGATTTTGGTATTGAAAACACATATATTGGCTACAGTATTTGCTTAAAAAATATTACATCAGGCGGGCCGCTTAGTCAAATAAAAAAAGAAATATTCCAAAATACAAATTCTACCGATGTGAAGAGAACCTGAATCATGCAGTCTTCAATACAAACAATACATCGTAGGAACACCCAGTGTAATGTATGCCACACTAACACAATACCCATCCCCAGGACTCGAGGACGAAATCAATCTAGAGGAAGAACTGGACAGCCTAGAACAGGCAATACTCAAGGCTATCGACCGAGAAAAGAACAACCAAGGCATCATCGACGATTTCCGCCACAAATGCCAGGAGATCCACGACTGGTTCGACTCTGTGCTGAAGAAGATGTGTCTCGCCGACAAGGGCTCCGGCCTGCCGTGTCCGCAGAAGCTGAGCGCGCTGCGGGAACTCACCGCGGAGTTCGGCCAAGCCGGCAAGGACAAGGTGGACAATATCAAGACGGTGGGATCCCAAGTTATCAATATCGTGAGCAATCTGGAGTCTCAGCAAGTCGAGGAACAGGTAAGTGAAAGTTGCCTACATTGCCGCCAAGAATAGCCGTAAGTGTTGTGAGATTGACAGTACTACGAAATTGAGAAATAGTAATAATGTAGTCTTTGTGTCAGAAAAATTAAGTTGCATTTAGTGTTGTAACATATTTGTTATAAAATTTTACTTTGAAACTCTCAACTCTAATGGTATATCACTTTCATAAAGAAGAAGAAATGATGACGGATCTCTAATACTTAATTATTTTTCAGATGAAATCCGTGGAACGCAGATACAACGACATCGCCAAACGCATTCAACGCAAACTGCAAATGCTAGAAATCACATACAAAGCCATCGATGGAACGAAGAGCGAAGTCAACGCACAAAACGAATGGATGCAGAAAGAGATAGACAACATCCTGCACCCTGAACCACTCGGATACGAAAGCAAGACAGTCAAAGAGAGGCAGAAGAAGATTGCCAACCTTCTCAAGGAAACGGACGGTAAGAAAACTGTCATCGATTCGTTGGAAAAGAAGGTAAGCAACATCCAATCCGAATTAGAACCTTCTGAACAGATGCAATTAGAATCAGAGCTGTCTGAACTGTCATCGAAACAAAAGCAGTTGGCTACTCTCATCAAACAAGAGATCGAACGACTAGGAACATCGGCTGAAGACAGAAAGAAACTGGAAAATGACATTGAAAAAGCAAAGAATTGGCTCAAAACTAAATTGGCTGAGATTAAAAAGTTAGGAGGACCAATACCCTTGGAGGCAGCTAAGGTGGAGAAGGAAATTGCTGTCCATAAGAAACATCAAACCGAGCTTTCAGACTTCCATAACGATACACTAACTGAGGTGATGCGGCGAGGCAATGCCGTGTCCAAGGACTGTTCTCCCGAAGAGAGGGCAAAATTACAAGCAATTCTAGACGATCTGAATAAATCGTACAATTCCGCCAAGGTTGATATCGATGATAAACTCGCAGCGCTCAACAAACGCCTCCAAGGCAGGAACGACTTCGAGTCCGAAGTCGCCAAATGCCAGAGCTGGCTGAACGAAGCCGAAGTCGCCGCCACTCCTGAACTGCGCACGACCAGCCTCCAACTTTTGGAAGAACAGCTCGCTAAATTCGAGAAACTTAGCAAGGAGGCTGAGGATGTTGAAAAGAACATCACTAAGATCAAAGACAAATCCAAAGACATCATGGAGTCTCTATCCGATTCCAACAAACTGCAATTGAAGGAACAAGTCAATGTGCTGTCCGATAAATTCGCTAGGATTAATGCTATCATCAACGATAAGAAGAGCGTTCTACTTAAACACATCAAGGAATACAAGGACGCAGCAGCAAAAATCGCCGCTGCATTGGAATTCTTGAACGACATTCAAAACAAACTCAAAGCTCTGAGCAAGCCAATAGGCAGCAAGGTGGAGGATGTACAGCCTATCATTCAAGCGTACGAGTCTATTCTAGCCGACTTGAAGAAGAACAAGGCAATGCTGAACGAACTCCAGGGAGGTAACTTACACGACCTCCAAGACATCCTCACGCAACAAGACGACCTTATGAGCACTATCGAAGACCAAATATCTAAACTGAAACAGCTCTTGCTGCTACGAGAACAATTCTTTGCGCTCGTGAAGGAGATAGAAGAGTTCATCTCCAAATACACGGACCTCACATCCGAAATTGAAAAGTCCAATGATTCCTTGGAGGACAAGATCAAGAGGTACGATGACATCATCGTTAAAATCCAAGGTTGTGAGGCTTTGTTGGCTGCGGCTACTGACAAGGGCCAGCAGATCGCCGCTGAGGGCACTGTCATCGATAGAAACAATATCACCGAACTTCTACAATCACTGAAGCAACAACTGCTCACATTGAGAAGAACTGTAGAATCTAAACGACAAGAACACGAGCGCGCGGCAGCTGAACACAAGAAACTCGCGTCGGATTTGTCCGAAATCCTCGAATGGCTGCACGAGAACGAAGCGGTCGTGCATTCGCGGCCATTCTTGAACAGAGATGTCGCCAGCGTCGACAAGAAGCTTATAGAACACGCTACATTAGCCAAAAACATTCAGTCGTACTTGGACAAACTTACGAAGATCACTGATATCATCAAGAACGATGACGGAGTGCCCGGATCGTTACTAGAAATGGTTTCAGACGGCAACTCCCTGAAGACATCACTGCCTGCGGAACTAGCCAACCGAGAGAAATATCTACAAGACCACAAGAAACATAGGCAACAGTACCTGCAATTGGTCGAGAAACTCAACATTTGGGTGAACGAAGCGACCATACGATTAGACATGGGCAAGAACGGCACCGACTTCGAGAACATTGAAGCCGATTTGGAAGAACACAAGTCATTCTTCAACACTTCGGAACCTTCGATGAAGGATCTAGTTGGCAAACGAATGCAGGACATTGTGGACAAGATATGGATATCATTGGCTGCGTCAGAACAAGAAGAGCTGTCGAAAGACCACCAGAAACATAATCAGCTTCTGAAGAACACTCTAAACTCCGCCAAATCTCGTCAAGCGCAATTGGAGCAAGACTTGGAGATCTGGAAGGACTTCTGTCAGCTAGTGGACAAGATCAAGGCGATCCTGGACAAGAACGACATCGGAGACGAGCCCGTGACGTCAGTGGATGCACTCCGACTGCACTTGGAGAAGCTGAAGCACGCCAAGAATGATTTGGAGGTGAGTGATCTGATTAAACCATGGACGTAGTTTTCCAAACTGGAACCAACCCTAAATGCGAGTGGATTTTGCAGGTTGGTTCCACTTTGCATAACTACGTCCCCTTGTCTTTTGACCTGCATAGATATCGCAACAGTGTTTTGTTTATTTGTGTCGTCTTATAAACTGTGCTCTATTTATAAGAAAATGAGTTTAAATTACTGCAACTGTGAAATAAGGAAACAATATTGCATCATTTCACGTATTTCAATTTGGCTGGCTGATTGCGATTTATGGTATTTATTTAATTATAATCTGAGGTAGGTACCTATTGATACAACTTATCCTCAAAGACACTTACCTATTTACAATAGACATTAAAATTCACTTACAATTGTTATACAAATAATTATTTAACACAGCATTACAAATCATTTTTGTTCCTAGAAATACACTGAACAAGCAACTTTCTTAACTAGCTAGAAATCTCTTTAAAATTATAACTTTTTATAAATTCATAAGCGACTGTAGCCTAGGGGTGAACAGGTTGGGCTAACAATCAGAAGGTCCCAGGTTCGATCCCCGGTGGGGCATGCACCAATGTATGAATTTTCATCTATGTGCATAATTTACAGTTCGCTGACGGTGAGGGAAAACATCGTGAGGAGACCTACCTATCCCTCGGGATAAGGTAATAGTCAGTTCCTGTATACACGGCGTCAAGATTCACCACCTGTCACGTTGGGTTCTGACTATCTGGTGAAACGTGGGCTTTGAGTTGGTTAATACCTCCACAATGTGGTGGTGTATAGCCACTCAAGCCTCTGACTACCCCCGCATGGGGATAAAAGTCGTGACGTTATATTTTTTTATATTTTATAAATTCATCTTGTTATAAAATTACTGATACTTAGTCGAAAAACGTTGAATACCTAAATAACATCATCACGTCAGCCAAGACGTCCACTGTTGGACATAGGCCTCCCCCAAGGTTTTCCACAACGACCGGTCCTGTACCGCTAATCAGTAAAAGAACGCAGTATTCGCAGTATTTATTGGTACACTGTTGTACGTGTTAACAAATCATTCAATTTAGATGATTTATTCCATGAGTCAACAGGTCATACATTCATTAACAAGGCCAGACTCGCTTGCCTTTGCATACAATGTACGTATACCTATCGTCGGACTGGCTATGCACGGGGAAGCCCCGAATTGTAATTTTTAAATACCAGCAGTACTTTGTTTTATTAGTTGAAATGAAGGTTAGAGGAGGTCGTAGCCTAGTTGTTAAAAACTCCCGATTGATCGTCGCGTTAAGCAGCTGTCGGCTCGGTCGGACTTTGGATGGGTGACCGAATTAAATGAAATGTCAAGAAAGTTATGATGGATTGGCACTGGCATTACAGATCACTTTTGTTACTGGAAGTGCTTTGTAAAACAATTGTATTTGGGCTAAAATCTCTATAAATTTAGCGGTTAGATTTTTCAGTTAAGTCAATTCAATAAATTACCGCTAGATGTCACTACATGTAGCACAATAACTGTTATTAAACGGTAACGCGCGCGCGCGGTGCAAGAACAATAGTTAGTAAATCAGAAGAAAATATCAATAGCGACTCACAGTAAGTGCGGGCGCATCGCGGACCGAACGAAATTAATATAAATGTAGATTATTATTATCAAGTTAATCTTGTGATAACTGTTATTGAAACTGATAGATGCAATTTCTTCTCCAAAGGAGTAAGCAGGTGTGCATTGCACTTCTTCTTATCGTATGGTTAGTGGCCAACCTGGTGTCAGAGTTGTTCAAGCCGCCCGAAGGCCTCTGACAAGGCTTACTGGCTTACAAGACTGCTGTCTTGATGACAGCAACCGGGACCGACTTTTAACTTGCCTTCCGAAGCACGGAGACGCTCAGTTCAAATACCACTAAATGGTCACCCATCTCTGACTGTCCTTGCCCAACGTTGCTTAACCTGCGATCGTTGACCGATCAGTGATTGCAGCTGGCTATGAGCGACTCACTATGTGGCTATATGGATGCATTACACTAAACACATATTCCCTAAAGAAAATTATTTGCTACCATCAAATTGTATAAGTATACATTATACTCCAAATTTTCCTGCAATAGCCAGGGTATAGTACGGACAATAGTGAATGGTTTAACCATCATAATTTGACAGAACCTTATCATAACACACGATTAATGACACTTAACTGTCCGTATCACATCATATCGCGTGTCCAGATAACACTTACACGGATGATAACATTCTACGAATTATGTAAAAACATTAAAAAAGCATAATGATGACTGTGAATACTGTGATGATGTCATACATAACTGGTTTGTTCTTTGAATGCTGTGTTTTATTAGTCACTAGTTGTGCCCGCGACTTCGTACGCGTAAATCTTAGAAAAAGATTACCCTGGTTTAAGCTGCGGTGAATGTAATGGGTTTTTATTTTTTCACGCAAATCCCTATATCTTTTTTGAAAATAAAAGTAGCTTACGTTACTGCTTATAAAATCAGCTATCTGCCAGTGAAAGTCCCGCCAAAATCGGTCCAGCCGTTTCGGAGGTTCTCCGGAACAAACATACAGAGAGACAAGCATATTTTTAATTACGTTTTTGTTATAAGTACTTTCATACTCGTATACTTTCATATGCATTTAGTGAAAAGCTATTGAATATTGACATGACTTACAAACAGACACTTCAATTTTATAGATTTTGTCCATTTCCACTTGGCCAGGGCCTCAAGTCAATGATATTATATCATGAATTGTTGTCTCATGTTGTCAGCCATCTGTTAGCAATCTGCTGGTGACCACCAAGAATTTACAATCATCAATTTACGAAGATAACAATAATGATCAGTGGATTTCCATCGATAAAAAATACCAGACTTGGGACCTGGCTGCTAGCTCAGATGACCCTAAACTAAGATGACCTATGCACAGCTCATGAAATGGTCCTACGGATGGACTATAGTACATTTAGTACCTACTGGTTGAAACCATGGACCAATTACTAAGGGGACTGGCCCTAAGCAACTCGGCCGAGTGGTCGGCCTAGTACTAACATCGACATAAAACGAAGCGAGTAGTTCAACTATTTACCGGTAGATAGAACAATGAAAATGAAAAAACAATGACCACGTTTTTTTTTTCATACATATATCTAATAAAGGCACCTGTTTCTTTAGTCTTTACTCTGTGGTTGAAACCTACCTGTGCTCCATTCAAAAAACTGACGCTTCACAAAGAGTTAAGCTATGGGTTCCTCCAATAGCGGCGCCGCCATATAACGGCTGTAACTAGAACGTTGGGTAAAGGCGCTGGGTTCCTCCGATAGCGGCGCCGTCATATAACAGCCGTAACTAGAACGTTGGCTATGTAAACAAAATGGCGCGGTTTCCTAAACCGCTACCTGTTTACGTAGCTAATGTTCTAGTGCGGCCGTTATATAATGGCGGCGCTATTGGAGGAACCCATAGCATAAGTAAACAAATAGGCGCGGTTTCCTAGAGAGCGGTATTGGACACCATTGTTGACGTAGTCAATGTTCTAGTTCGGCCGTTATATGACGGCGCCGCTATTGGAGAAACCCATAGCTTAAGAGAGCTATACACAGACACTATGGCGGCTGCCTGTTTTCTCATATAACTTTATCCTTCACTCTCCGTCGAAAATCGTTAAATATTGTATCGTAATGTAGTCCTATAAAAAAGTTAACTGCGAAAAATAAGTACTTACTGGTATAGTTCTAAGTATTTTCGCTTCACTTTTACAAGTAAGCAGACTCAGTTTGATAGGTCGATGACACAGTGAAAGTTGAGATTGGTACAGCACGGGTAGCACAACCGGCAGTAGCAAGAAACGTGAGATAAATCGGTTTTGTATCTTAGTCCTAGTCTTGAGTCTCTAATCTTGAGTCACAACCATGCCAGTACCCAATTTATTTAACTAGCTGTGCCCCGTGGCTTCGCTCGCGTGAAAATTGACGTGTAAGATTAGCCTATGTCTTATTCCATAGCTTACTCAAAGATTCAAAAGATTCAAAACGTTTATTTTGTTTAGGCCTACGGGGGCACTTACAAATTAACATTTTACATTTTTTCTTAAATTCTACTGCCGGATCGGAAACGCGACCTCGACTGAAAAGATCCGGCAAGAAACTCAGCGGGCTTGTCTTTTTTACATTGTTTTAATTTAATTTTATTTTTTTAATACTCTATCTACGTTTCAAATTTCATAAAAATCGGTTTAGTAGCTATGGAGATACGTGGTAACAAACATTCTCACACACTTACTTTCGCATTTATAATAGGTACCTATTAGTAGGAAGGATGGTGGATTTATCTAATTTAGCAATAAGTCCAAACCTGTCCGATAGTAAGTTTCGTAAAACAACCATGTCGACGTTTGTTTATAGTTTTGGTTTGTTTTCATTGGATTTGCAACCTGCACAGGCGAGCCGCGTGCGGTTACCTTCGTCTATTTTTAGCCGATATTCACCACTAGGTTAATGCACTTGGTTTCCAAGGCCCATTGTTGGTGTTAAGGCTACGAAGCCTTGGCGGATACTGTTCGAAGATTGTTCTTACTTTGGACTTTGCTTTCTGAAAAAGGATTTCTGAAACTACTTAGGTAGGTACTGTTAAAGGACATCGCCGAATAGTATGGAGCTGTGCTCTAACAATAAATATTTATGTACATTGTTGTACCTACAGTACGTCATATTTAAGGTTACAAATGTGTCTACAATAGTTTAATATGATCAGGGAAAAGTGAAAGACTCAGAGAGAGATATCAGAGATAAATATGCCACAAAAATGTGATGACAAAAATGATCAAAAATTTCGAGATTGGCCATTTCATTTAGTAACATACTAACGGCCGAATACTCAAAGGCCACTTAAATATTTAAGTCCCATTTAGCAGTTTAACGGCCGAATACTCAAATACTACTTAAATATTTAAGTCCCACTTAGCAGTTTGAGACGTCGTTAACTGTCATTTTTTGTATGGCGCGTCAAAGTTAAGCAGCTCTCAAATTTAAGTTGCGTACGAGTATTCGGCCGTGACGTCGTTATCTGTCATTTTTTGTATGGCGCGTCAAAGTTAAGCAGCTCTCAAATTTAAGTGGCGTACGAGTAGTCGGCCGTAAGCAGGGTTGGCATGATTAAAACAAGTTGTTTTAAAACACGTGTATAAAACAGTGTTTTAAACACGTGTTTTAAAACACGTGTTTAAAACAGTGTTTTAAACAATTTGAATTAAAAGCATGTTTTTTATTACGTGTTTAAAAACACAGATTAAAAATGTTTTAAGCAACATTTTATAAATAAAACAAGATTTAAATCTACTTTTCATTGCGAATGAATGGAAATATATGAACATAAATGTTTTTTTTAGGATTCTTCAGTGTAGTATTTTCTTGAGGAATCGGTGAATTGTTCGCAAATTGCCTGCTTTATTAATTATTAATGAAATAAATATTAAGAAGGTGCTACACTCGTATACTATTTATAGTAGAAGAATTCATACCTAGTTCATGGTCATTCCCCGCCGGCCGCCAGTAAAGTCTCGCTAAGAAAGTTCCTATGTGAGCCGTCGAAAGAAAGTAATTCTATGGACTAGAGGGTATTCCCCTTATATAAATATTAGGATTTCCCCCTATTAAAAATGAACATTATAACATAAAGGGTGAATGTAAAGCGTTCAGTGATGATTAGAGATACCTACGAGATACTCAGCATAAAATGTTTATCCATTGATCGATTTTTGTAAATATGTATTTACTAAGTATAGCGAATTTGAAAATAGTCTAGAAATGAAATATTATAGGTCTAATTGATCTGAAATGATTGGCCTTTTCTAAAAAGAAAAAAAAAACATAGAAAACAAAAAAAAAACACTTGTTTATAACAATTCGAACTGCTTGTTTTATAAAATTTAAAAAAATAACTGTTTTTTTTTCCAACCCTGGCCGTAAGTGTAACATACTGTATTTTTACTGTGTCCTGAGCAAAGGCAACTTTAGTTTTTCCACAAAATGCGTCTTGTGCTGTTTTCATTTCTACAAAGTCTACATTTGTTTTTTTGCAAGATTTTTTTACCAAGATTTTGTAATTCCTCATCTTCATCCTAGCAGCTAGCTAGTCCAGCGGAGTACGTCGATATTAAATTCTCTGACCGTGCAAATTGTTATTCAGGCTTTCAGTAGCAACATCTTTTATACTAAAATATTTTATAGCAAAGATATTAATATTCAGAACACGCTTTTAGCTCTTAAGGCAACCAAAGGCAATGGAAGTACAAGGACGGAATATTTTTTCTCTTTTAAAATGAAGCATGATATGGTTTTTAATGGTTCACTCCCGAGCTCTTCAATAGAATATACTTCTACGCTTTTTGATCATTTCTTTGAATGGGCATGAAGAACTGTGACTTATGTTTTGTTAAGTCAGTCATTTGACACATGTTTTGATAGCTACTTCACTATGAATCCCTGGCACTGATTACCATTCGTCCTAAAGAGACCTTTTTTCCAATAGAAATCTAAATAAAATAAAGGCCGTTCCGAACGCTGCTTTTAATCTCCTTTGTATTTTTTTTATTCCCAGTTGTCATGATAGGTACTTCATTATCTGCACTTCTCAACCTGTGATACTTATTGCACAACTTGGGCGTTTGGCATTCGCCTTAACTTCGATGACGTCACCGTCCGCGACGCCGACTCGTGCGCCGCTCGTCAGTCTGTGACTGCATACCCTCGCGATGAGATCTGTACAACGACACGCATCAAATCGCATTGCTTTCACAGTTTGTTATATCCACGTGCCTACTTAGTTTACACACAGATTATTAGAGTTATTTTTTATTAATTTTTAGTCGTAAGTAGGATTTAAAAATTCCGCGAAAAAGGAAGGTAAGTTGTGTTTGAAGCCGGCATTTGTGAAGGATTTCGTGCCGGTGTTTTTTTTTTTTTTTGTGGTTACCATTGATAGTCAAGGTCGTGTGGAAGTGAACTTGAAGTGTGTAGTGAGAAAAATATAATTGTCTACATACCTAATTTAATATTAAATTCTGAAGTCTAAAGATACCTTTTCCTCGTTGTACAGGCAAACCTTCAAGGCTGAATCGCTATTATTTTCAGTGCCTAGGTAGCAGATAACAATGCAATTTTTTGTCGATGTAATGAATTCTTTAAAATTTGACGGAAGAGGAAAATGTTACCCTTTATAAAAATTAAACAATCCGCTTAACAATTCGGAGTTAGTTTTGGTTACAAAGTGTAAAAAATGAATATCGGTCTATTGTTTGTGTTGTGAACTTGACCTTGAGGGTCAAGGATCTGTGTTATGGTAATCACGTCACGTGACATTTATAGGAAGCCTTGATAAGACAAACGGTTGCCAGTTCAGTTAAAACATGTTTATAGATAAAATTAACTGTTGGGGAAAATCGTCGTTGTGCTATTATAAAATTTAATTTTATGTTATTATGGTTTTTCCTAAATAGTTTCTCATCATGAAATTCCATGTCCTTATTACAGTATCCTGCTTTAATAAGTAGGTACTTATTTAAAAAATATAGGTATTTTCTTGATCTCAACCTTGATTTTTATGAGCCTACGTTTGAAGAACCCTAAATATATGTCCAGCACATGACAGACGGTCCCATAATTGGTAAGGTCGCCTGACTCACCTTATTAAGATACACGTCGAATGTCATGACGAGATACGTTTTAATAATTTTAACGTAGACTTACGTCACTGTATTTAAATTCAAGGGTGGTAACCAGTAACATATAGTGATGGGATGTTCTCGAGAACATTCTCACCCTCTGAAACATACTCGTGAGAATTTATGAGAATCTTATATTTTGGGTGACGTTATCCTAACTTTCAATCTTAAAAACAACTAAAATCACCATACTTGCATGTTTAATGAGGTTTATGCCAAGTTTAACATGCTTCAGAAGATAAATTCTCGAAAATTCTCACGAGTAAGTTTCCGAGGGTGAGAATGTTCTCGAGAACATCCCATCACTAACATATCAATAGTACCATTCTTTATTAATAGCTATACATAATTACTATGTGGTTATACTCATTATGGTTGTATTAGTATACTGCTGGCATTACCTACACATTCGAACCAACAGAGCATACCCTTTCTACATTTCAAACAAACAAGTTCATACTGGTAGCAACGAAAGTAGCTGAAATAATCTACCCAGATCTATTGTTCAACTACTATTTAAATAGGTAGGTATACTAGACTCATCTCGGTAAATTAATTTCTTATTTGGTATAATGCACTACTAATGGTTCAAAGGACATATTTTCAGGCCCCAAAAAGTCGGCACTGCGTCTGCTCCTTTAATGTCCTAGGCGACGGTTGTTACTTACTATCAGATGGACCGTTTGTCCGTGTGTCTGTCTAGGCAAAAACTTCGCACAGACTTGCCAATGTGTGCTATTCCTTACGCGAGTCCCTCTTTGCCTAGCATGTAGTCAGGACTTTTATAAAAGTACAAAACATATTTTTAACATAGGTTCTTAACTTATTTTTTGTGTCGGAGTAGATAGCGTGTAGGATGTATTGAGAGACGCGGAGCGTTGCAATCTCGCGGCTAATAAAGTTTTTCTCAAGCGCCGGCTATAAATAGCATAGCCACAATGAGGCGGGTGTCAAGGCTAGCCGAGGTATGCCTACGAAGCCTTTAAGTATTGAGGATTTTTATTTATATACAGAAAGTGCAATATTATTAACCGTTATACATTCTTCCTTCTGGGGTCACGTCAATCAATCAATAAGCCCTCTATATTGAACTTCAGTCTGTTTTGAAGCGTTTGTTTTCCTTATTTAGAGGATATCTCTTAAGTTCAGTGTGCCTTTGGGGTCACGTAATGGTATATAAATATTTTTATTTTTTCTTTTCTGGGAAGTTATTTAACTATGACATGCATCGCTTTAGCCAATCAGGTTTCAGCTGTTAATGTCGCCTTGGAAGGACTTAGCTTAGCCGTAGATTAAAGCTGACACCATCACCTACTTCTTGTATAGCGTCCCTTGCATTGAGACTACAACTCTCGACCCAGTCGCGACATTTCAGTGCATCAAGTAGGTATCTACTAAAGCAAAAACTGTTCGCACAAACATTGTCAAAGAAAACGCGAATGTGGAATTTGGCGCCCGTTATCAGAGCCGTTATCAGTCATCAGTATATGCCGCTGATAACATTGTAAACACTCATATGCAACGCGCTCTCTTTCACATTCAGCTCGTATTAAGATTATGCCAACAAACTAGTTTCTTATGCATACGATTATGGCCCGTAGATAAGCAATTGGTTGCAGTGTTTATAGAATGTTCGTTGGTTAGGTCAGTGTGCTCAGAGCTTAGTATTTTCATCCACTCGAATAGCAGTCATCTTGCTACAAGAATCAGACGCAAGAGTGATCTTATAAGGATTCCGTTGTATTCTTTTGAGGTGGAGTACCATTCAGTGGTGCCAGATTCTGGGATTCCTCACAAAATTTAGGGGGTTTTATTTTATGGCTATGGGGGGAAAATTGGAGGGACACAATTTTTGGGGGATTTATGGAGAGAATATGGGACTAGAGGAACGGTTAGTACAGGTATTTAGCTTAGTTGGAGGGGCTAACGGAATTAATCGTCACATGATAACAAATGTTAAAATTTTAACGAAAACGAGCTGAATGTTTCGTTCTAAACAAATGTATTGGAACTCATATCTATTGCACGAACTAAAAAGTAATGAAAAAGTCCGGTCTGTTCCGCCGTTCCGTGACGTCACGTCCGGTGTTTTGTCGCTGGCAACATGCACAATGAGCCCATTATTGTCGTCGGTCAGGTTGCGTTAAAAGGCCAAGGTTGAGGCGGACAGTATTGCATTTTATTCCGAAACAGAGTACTGTCGAGGAAAATTATATCAGACGAATCTAGTAACATCATTAAACTTTAACTTAGGTACCTACCTACCATCTTTAAATTTAAAGACGACATTAAATCATAATGTCGATAGATTATGGTAAATCTTTCACGATGGTTCTTTCATGATCATTTCAACTTTCATGATTTTGTTAGTATACAACCTAAATGAACTGTATTGCTATCCTTCACATGGTTATAACGGATGAGCAGGATATAAGTATTTTCGGTGTGTCAAGAGTCAAATTAGTTCAGTCCAATCACGTGAATGGAATTGACAGAATTGTGTGAGAACCAGAAGTGATAAGTCTTACAAACGCCTAAATAAATTGTAGGTAGGTATCTATATTTTGCTGTTTTGTCCGCATAATACATAGAGAATTATTAGATGTTCCGGTCCCCTCTGAAACTGCAAATAAGTAATTGCTTCATAAATACTTGGACCGTAAACATTTATAGTTGTGCAATCAGCCAGCCAATTTCACTACCTTTTAGTACTCGTTTCACCACTTTCGCTCATATAATTTGGAACAACATTATGCTTTTTTGGTAACGTGAAATATACCAAATTAAAGGAACTTTCTCGCCAAAATTAAATAATTAATTATATCTTGTTACCTAATAGATATAATTATATCTTATATCTTGTTGTAAAATAAGTTCCGCACTGTTATTTATTTAATTTACTTTATCGTCAATTTAATGCCTTTAAGATAGGGGTTTCGATTTTTCACCAGCCCCTTTAACCAATTGAATTTGTCTACAAACGTTTCTAAAAATCGTTACGCTTCAATACACGAGAATGACACAAGTCACGTGATCTACTTATCCGATAACGATTTGTAGAAACGCTTGTACCTCTATTTATTCCAATTTCTTTGCTTGTACCCAAGCCACTCGGCTAGGGTAGCTGGATATGTGGGCGATTTGTTTACCCAAAATATCGTCCAACTGGTCGCACAACAATATACAACGTTTGACATGTCCATGTGCTTTTCATCCGCAGAACCAGCAGCCGCTCCTGGACGTGGTCCGGGAGCGGGCGCGGGAGCTGTGCTCGGGCGCCGACGCCGCCAGCGGCGAGCGCGTCGAGCACAAGACCAGGGAGCTCGCCGACAGGTGGAATGTCGCCTGCGAAGGTTAGTAGCACTACTATAGTCTGACCGCAACCGCTGTACCGCGCCTTAGGTATGCGCGGGGAGGAGGGGAGTGTGAAATTAGGTATGCGCGGTGAGGACTCGGGCAGGTGGGGAGTGGAAAAACGCCCCCCGTCTCGCCGCTCGTGTACCTAAGGCGCGGTACAGCGGTTGCGGTCTAACTATACCGCTTTATTTGAGGACCCTTTCTTCAATCGACACTAATAAAAGGTACATTAACCGATCGCGTGTCACGGGCACCTACGCGTGCATCAAAACAAAAGATCTATTGAGTTTTTTTTGGGAAATTCCACGGTTTAATAAAGTTTGTAAGAAACCCCTGCTAGGAGTTTGTAACTTCTCCTTCTTTCCCCCTCTGTCTTTATCACCAACAAAAACTAATAGGTTATTGATAGAACTTCGTAAGAAAATGCAATAAACTGGAAACAGTTGCAATTGAAGAACAATTTAAAGATCGAAACGTCATCTCCTGAACAGTTACAGTCTCTCTCATCAGCAGCATGTAACCGTTTAATATACGTCTACCAATAATATTCTATAATTATCGTAAATTAGCTTGACATGTACAGCACTTGGCCAGTAAAGTCTCCCTCATCAGCATATAACCCTTTAATATAATCGTATATTGCATGTGCATCAGGTCTGGGCAACCGGTCGGGCGTGGCGGAGCAACAGCTGCACCGCTGGAGCCAGCTGGTGGAGGCGCAGCGCGGGCTGGCGGGCGCGGTCACGGCCGCGTCGGACCGCTTGCGCCAGCTCGACGCCAGCCCGGCCACGCGCCGCCGCGCGCTCGACGCCCGGCACGCGCTGCAGGTCAGAGCAACACAACAATTACTATCGCCATACCGCCGAAAACTCTACGCAACTCAAATTTGAGAGCTGCTTAATGCTTCATGACAGTTAACGACGTCTCAAACTGCTAAGTGGGACTTAAATATTTGAGTAGCCTTTGAGTATTCGGCCGAGGCTCGTCTCAAAAAATGCATCTCAGAGTTGAGATCGAACTTGAGATGCTGTTGTCGACAGATGTTCCATACATTAAACGTCAAAACTGCTTTTTAAGATCGATCTCAACTTTGAGATGCATTTATTCATACGAGCCTAAGCAAACTTTGTACTTTTTATAGTCTGCGTATTCGTCCGCTTTGTATGGAAAATTCAAAATTTTGGATACCGTCTGCTAAGGGCGGTGTTAAATTGCCATACATGACAAATAAAATCAGGCTATAAAGTATACAGATAGCTTACGACGAAAATTACACTCGGGGTCATAAGTCACAGGGGGATGGAGCCTTATGGCTGGCGCACATAGAGCACGGCATGGCATGGCATTTAATTTTTTATCAATCGAATTTAATACTTATCCAATCGAAATAAAGTATATATTTCAATGCTCGGTGGTCGACCTCGGAGCATCGCGGAGCATTTTCTCGGTGCACCCGCTGGAGCACTTTATTTCGATTGGATAAGTATTCAATTCGATTGATAAAAAATAATATGCCATGCCATGCCGTGCTCTATGTGCGCCGGCCATAAGTCAACTATCGAAATAGAAACTGGACAGATTTGGTTTCCACGCGGTATTTGTCTTAACACCAGATTTGAACATACGTTTCTAAAACACACCAGCTTGTCGGTGTCTTCTTTGAAAATTATATAGTTAGACTTGATTACCAGAGTGTGCGAACGATCTATCAATTCCATGAACAATAAAGCTAATAAAATCCCCACCCCCACAGGAACTGCAAAGCGAAGTATCGAGCTTGGAGGAAACCAAAGACGAGCTACTAGAGCACGCTGACTTCGTGGTGACGCTGCTCAAGCCGCACTCCAAGGACGCCGCCAACGAGACCGAGAAGAGTGTTAAGGAACTCGTCGAGGCCTATGACAAGTGAGTTGTGTGTGTGATTACTCAGGCCATTGGTGGTCAAAGGCCTCCTAAGTCCATGGACATAGGCTTGAGGCTCTCAGGCCATTTGGAAGTATGCAGTGATATTATGCCGTATAGCAAGGCATATGGCGTTAGACTAAATTATTGCATGACTTGATTTGGACTGATGATTTCGGAAATAGATGGAGCGATTTCATACATTAGAAAAATTATATAACCAACAGATAATGAGTATGCAACGATAAATCGAAATTCAGATAACAGGTATTTAAGCCTTTTATAGGACCTCCCCCAAAGGGGTTGACAGGTACCAGTACCTTGAACCCGATGACTAATTTGTTTACCGACAAAATCACTGTACCTATTTGCTCGATCTAAATCCGTTTTAATCCAATGATTTTTGCATGGCAGCTTGTGTGCGTGCGAAATCAATCCTTATTATTCATCATCCTTATTATTCCCAACGAATCCGGTAAGTATTGTGTGTTCCGATATTTGTACCGAAATCTAGCCACATGCAGGAAGCAAGTAAGTATTGTACGGTCATGGCTCGCAGCGCACGCGCAGGTAACGAACAGCGTCTCATAATTAAATATTAATTGCGTATTATTTTAATAAATTAATAAATAAAAATAAATATAACGTCACGACTTTTATCCCCATTCGGGGGGTAGTCAGAGGCTTGAGTGGCCATACACCACCACATTGTGGAGGTATTAAGCCAACTCAAAGCCCACGTTTCACCAGATAGTCAGAACCCAACGTGACAGGTGGTGAACCTTGTCGCCGTGTATACAGGAACTGACTATTACCTAATCCCGAGGGATAGGTAGGTTTCCTCACGATGTTTTCCCTCACCGTTAGCGAACTGTAAATTATGCACATAGATGAAAATTCATCCATTGGTGCATGCCCCACCGGGGATCGAACCTGGGACCTTCTGATTGAGCCCAACGTGTTCGCCCCTAGGCTACAGTCGCTATTTAATGTTTATTATTTTAATGTTTCGAGTATAATTTATTTAGCTTTTAAGCGTGGGCTTTGAGTTGGCTTAATACCTCCACAATGTGGTGGTGTATGGCCACTCAAGCCTCTGACTACCCCCGAATGGGGATAAAAGTCGTGACGTAATTTTTTTTTTACATACCAGAAGTCAGAAGAATACAGATGCTTGAGGACAAATATACATTATCTATACGAAGTAACGCACGCGTTAGCTTGTACACAATCATCCGGCGCACGCGCACCAGCGCTTACATTTAAGTATTATTACTATTCAATAGGTATCAGTTATATTCAATAAAGTTAATATTTAATAATGAGACCTGTTCTGCATAATTGCTTCGTCTGTATTTTTTTCCACGTATCAGGTGTTGTTATGACCACAATTGCGCTGAACTAATATTTGCTCGACCGAATTCGTATTTGCTCGCACTACACCGTTTCTCGCAGATTCGCAGGGAACCACTAAAACGTATAAAACGGCCTTGAGATCTAGATAAATAGAAGCTCACTTTTATAAAAGTATTGTAGTACTTCATAACTTTGAATAGATAATTCTTATTACTAAGCTGAAGTTGAAAATTGATGAAATTCAGCATTTACGTAAGCAGTTATTCTAGCCTACGTTAATAGTTGAAATAGAAGAGGAGTAGTGACGAGTTGTTAAGCCTAAGTGATGGCCACGACCACTCTGCCATGCCAATAGTGTAACGACAGAGATTTGCTAAGCAGTTTAGCAGATGATTAAAGTATGTAATGTGGATTTTGTATAAGTAAATAAATTAATTTAAAACAAAAATTAATTTTCTTGTATGGGAACCCCCTTTATTTTTAAATTTTATTTTATTTTAGTATTTGTTGTTGTAGCGGCAACAGAAATACACATTCTGTAAAAATGTCAACTATCTACCTATTACGGCTCGTGAGATACAGCCCGCTGACAGACGGACAGCGTAGGCTTAGTAATAGGGTCCCGTTGGCACCCTTTGGGTACGGAACCCTAAAAAAGAAGAAGAATATACAGTTGGAAGTCCAAAATAGTTCTCTAGTTATTTTACATAGAAAACAGAAAGCTACAATATATACGAATCGTGTACCAATTCCTTTGAATTCGAAAAATTCAATGTATTTGTGGATCGCATTAAATACGCTGCATTAGCTCAAGTCTGCGTCGTTACGTGTGCGCCCACGCACGGCTACGTCACCGGCGAATCCGCCATGTTTGAACTTGGGACGTGATTTGGAACTCCATTGGACCTTTTATTTGATTGAATTAAAATTCAAACGGTCGGTGACATCAGCAATGAAAAATAAACGAGTTATCTTCATATCGTAAATACGTAATTAGGTATTTACTATTCAGTTGTAGCTACATTGGTCATCTGTTAAAATTGCACTTCTAAATTATTTTTATAATCTCTTCTTTACAACTTGTCTCTTTGAATACATAGCATTGGTTGGCTCTTCCACACTTTTCCAATAATATCGTTTATGTCATCTCAGTCAATGATCTCACTGCCTAAATCTTTGACCTTCGCATCGAGGTCATTCAATCATCATCCTTACATCACCTCCCATTTCAGAATAACCACGTAGCCATCTATGTTTTATGAGGTTGTCAAATCCCCCTCGAAATCCACCGGTCCGTGACGCCCCGGCCTCAAAACTACTAGCCCGTGGACAACAACAAAATGGTTTATTGAAATCGAATCACATTCAAAGATAGCAAGTCCCTTTAGAGCCAATGACACGGTCAAGTGATTCACGTAACGAGATTAATGAGACCAATCATTCGGTTCGAGCTCGTGAAAGTGACAGCCATTTGGTGCTTAACTGGGAGCTTTTTTGGGCTTATTTAGCGTAAGAAAGCTTAATTGTAAGCTACTGAGTCACTCGTTTGGAGGTCATGTTGCTCGTCTTTCTCTGAAACGTCTATTCGTGTTTACGCACAAATGAAACCGTTAGACCAAAAAAATAAATAATTTAATCTGCAGCTGGTTCTACCTACGTTGCTTATGATGAAGCAGAGCTATGCTATGAGCTAAGCTATGAGCAGAAATCAAGTATTTAGAAGACAAATAAAAACAGTCAAAATTAATAATTAACAAATCCGTGTTAAAATTTCAACAATATTATGGCGCTCGGTAGGCTCACAGCGGTGGTCGTTTAAATAAAAACATCTCAGAAACTGGGGCACTCGGTCCTCGCCTCTGCCAATTTGTTCCGGAAGAAAAAACGCTCCTCGCTGGCGTAGAATCAACTAGTTGACAGGTCGGCGCTAACGGAAAAGCTCGAAAACAATATTTATTTCGAACGAAACATTAATCTCAATTATGGGCTTTGTTACATCATCCCATGGTTCGTTTTCGTCTGTTTTCGTATCGCCATCGGTAGAATTAGAGATGTTTTAAAATCTGTTGGCGTCGAGCGTTCTGGGCGTTCTTTGTAATGTGTTTGGAATATTAGTTACTTAGAGGCTGTGAATAGAAATTATGTAAAGTTCCTTAGTTATCATCATTAGTACCTAATGTACTTCACTTTCCTTAATTACGTCACTATCTTCGCTATTTTACTTATCTAATTAAAAAACGAATTCGATGCCAAATATTTGCTTACCCTCGCCAGGGTTACTTATTTTAATAGGCTAGCGAGCCCTTATTTTTACCTGCAACCACGCACATTCAATATTTTTTTCAAAAATATAAGAATGTATGTAACTCTGTTTTCCAAACATTAAAATTCCTCACCAAACATCGTCGGGCATGCGCCCGCCAGACAGAATTCAAAATAACGATGCCAATCCAGAATGAACTTAGAATCAGTTGAAATAAAAGCCCTATTAATACTACAAGAAGAAGTACAATTACCAAAATAAATTATGCTGCCGCCAAAAGCAATTTTGAAGAAATTTGATCTTTAAATCTGTGACGACAAGGATCTTGGTAATATCCATGAATGTTTAAGTCTGGTCGGTAATTGGCAATGTCAGTATATGGGCCAGTCAAGGGCGGGCAGTGCTTGTAATTGGCGACTCGTTGCATTTGCAGCGGTATAAGGCTTTACACAACTTTATCGTGAGAAAATAAACGCCTGCGAGACAACTTTGGCGTAAACTGGTTCATAGTGATTGATATCCATTGATTAAAATGGTAACACGCGATCACAGCAATGTTAACTCTATTAATAAAAGCTGATTAATGAAGGTCTAGAGGACGTTTAGAGTAAGATATGGCGCCTTCATAGAGGGAAAATTAGGCAGAAATCATGGAAGAGGAATACCGAGAATAAGTAAACCAGATAAAAAACATGATACCATGCCGTAACGAAGTGAAAGAGACTGCCTCAGATTGAGTCAAAAGAGAGCATCAACAACTACACCGATGAGAATCTTATCACTTAGAAGAATGAGATGGTTGAAAGAAAAGTTGTCTCAAAATAAAGTCATAAAAACGGTACATTAACTGGTGACGACAAGAGTAGTAAAGTTTGTAAATTTTTAATAAAACGTGTACCTACTTACTTGGTTACATACGAATTTGGTTAGTTAATATAATAACAGCATTCAATACTTCAAGTATTTTAATTGCGTACGTATAAATACCTCATCAACATTTTTATATTATTTAGAAATACCGGCGCTTTAACTACTAGCCCCAGACATATTAAACACTATTTACATCGGAAAAGTATCCCATTCCCACGGGCAAATGTCAACTGGGGGTGTAGTAACCTCATCACTTCACATCTTGCTACATACTACACATTCACGACGCCACTAACAGATGGCGCTCCAGTATAACATGGGATTCTTTACAATTATCCTGAATCACGATATCAAGATTCACGAGGCACATCGCTATATATAGAAAACCGACAACAATGTCTGGTAATATACAAAGATTACCAAATAAACGACACTGATATAGTATCGTATCCAAAGACCCTCCCATAGATATGGGAGGCGTGGAGATTTCCACTGAGAAAGGGCATAGCCCTGAAGCAGTATCCCCGCTTACCCCCTGAAGGGGGCGCGCGCGAAGAACCATTGATTGTCTGGTAATAATTCGCTTCCGCTGTTCGTGTTTCCGGAGAGTTAGAACTTGGATCTCTTCAAATCAAGAGTAAACAGGCTGTTACTAAGTCAACGAGCCACATCTTCAGCCTCCGACACTTTTCATCCGGTGAGATAGGGGTCAATCGCAGACTAGTGCATAAACAAATAAAAAATCTCATTAAAAATAAAAGGTTAAAAATTAAAACGCCCCTGTTGTTCCGACCTGTGTTAATAAATTATAGTTTAGACCATGCGAAAGAAGTCGCGGGCGCAGCTTGTTAAAAATAAGAGCAACTTTATTATCATCAACATAATAAAATCGTGTCGCTGTCGCTATGACCACATGCTCTAGGACGGTGCCGGTGGCGCGGACACCAATAATAACCATGTGATTTAGCTCGCAGCCATCCGTACAGGAATAAATATTCTTAAAATCATTGGAAATCATGGCGTCGTTGGAATTCGGTCAAGTGCAAAGCGCATTTAGGTTGAAACTGGTTCTGTATGTACGAATATGACACACATTTAGGAATACTTTTTCGCTTTTCATTTCGAGTCAAATTATTTTAAACTAAAGCGAAATAATCAATTGGCATATTGGCAGAATTTATAAGCTAATATGGATTTTCGTTTATAAAGTTACCAATCGAATTTTCTTACATTCTGGTATTGGAAACTACAATAGAAAGTTATGATGGACTTACACCGGCATTACAAATACTTTGCAAAACCTTTGTAAGCTGGCTGGAAATCTTTATACATTTGGCGGTAAGACTACTCTGGGCTTTTTTATAAAATGGGCCTCTAACGTCTATACTTAACAAACATTTTCGTTACGCAATCTATGACACACAGGATCTTAAATATGCTAAAATGCAAACGAATTTCAACTTTACCTTCTAGTGAATAAAGATCCTACGACACAGGACACTAAAATGCTGTTGTAAAAATAATACTAACACGATTTTGCGCTCTATCGTCTATTGAATAAAGATCACTGTATAAAATCTGAAGCTGCATAGATACAATGAGATCATCGAGCTAAATCCCTCGCAGCTTATTAAAATAACACCCTGAGCCTTTTCTAAGTCTCGTGACGTCATTCGGCGTAGGTATGCAACGTACTTGGTAACTGGGGCTATTAGTGCCGACCCATTGTTCTTATTAGATTGATGATAAAGATTTCGGAGAAGTATTAACAGTTGAGAATTCAAAGAAATTGATTGCATATTGAATTGTTTTAATTAAACAAATGAATTCGAAAGCTATACTTTTGCTTGCGGCTTCACGCGTGTGGATTTCGGTTGGTCGCCATATTGTCATGATGAGGAAAGCCTTACACCTATATTCATAGACATTTCCTCGACTCCACGCAACCCAAATCAACCTCAATAGAGGAAATGGATATTCCACTTGACACCAATCCACAGGCCAGGAAAGAAAGCATTTATTAAATCGCATGTCCCAATTTTAGAATTGTGGATTTAAAAATGTTCTACAACGAACAGATTCACCAAACACATTTTCTAATTAAGGTCTCAATTAGAAATCGTTGTAAATATCTAACAATCCGACCGCTTCCATTATCTCGCTGGCGGTATTATCGATCGCTCACGTGACAACATCCACCTGTTGGTTACCAGCTGTTCGCTTTTCACATCTGTCCTATCGAGCTTTCGTTTTGTTCTTTGAAATGAGATCACGTCACGTCATGATGCTTTACTTTACTTTGGATACAGCCGACGATATCATCATGTTATGTTCGTGTGAACTACTCGTTACTACTACTACTTCTACACGTTAACCGCCAAATTTATAGAGATTTTAGCCAGTTTACGATAGTTTTACCTAGCATTTCTAGGAACAAAAGTGAGTTGTAATGCCAGTGTAAGTCTATATAATACATTCTATTACTATGGGGGTTAGTTTATACCTAATTTACAAATACTCATCAGTCTTATCATTCTTCTGGTAGACTCTCTTAACATCCCTTTTTGTATCTGAATCATATTTTTTGGTGATGAATTGTCATCAGGTTTCAGCCCACAAGTAAACGCGATAGACCTTTCTCCAACCTCATCTCTGGTATTTTCATTTAGAAACTTTCAGACAGCTCTTATCTGTATATCAATTTCCGCCCTATCATCCGAAACCAACTGCGTTTTTCAATTAATCATTTAATGTTGGTAAGATATCTTACGATCGGTTAAATCGGCCTCATATGCGTCGTCCTCCATAACTGGAACCAGTTCAATGAGTAACTGCTATGAGATATAACCGTCTTTACGCCGGAGCGGTTGCATAACTGTACCCTTTGGTTATGGACCATGATTTCCAACCGGCATCTTTGGTTTCGAGACTTACTGGCTGTTTATGAGGTCCTTGTTATATGTTTGTTACGTGGTATCTTTTGATAAATCTTTCTCTATTAAAACTATGATGTCTGTTAAATGCGATCTCTTGGGGTAAAAACTACATCGGGATCTACAGGACAATCATGTTTCTTTGTTTCTGTTTTAACTTACAAAGCATTGTCCCGACATTTGTAGCCCTTATCCGACGCACCAACAGTTTTATAACCTTGTACTGAGACGAATTGCAAATAAACCGAGATTTACTGAGCATAACATAGTGATGGATGGCGAGCCGGGTTTCCGCGGAGTAACCTTGCTCCGCGCCTCGAGCTCGGATTTTGTACACAAAATGTGACTAGTGTAAGCAGCTTGATGAGGTCATGATTTAATTGCGTAACTGCTTATATTATAATATGGATAAGTGCTTGAATTTTTTAAGCAAAAACAAACGCTAGATAAATTGACATCACTTGTAGTCGTCGCTGTTTTCAAACATGTTAGAAAGAAAAAAGATACAAAGCTTTTATTACGGCAAGCAAAATCAGTACAACATAACTATATTTTTATTCATTTAAAATTAGCATTTGTGGTTTGAAAGGAAAATAATATCGCAAGAAAACCGTGTTCGAGAACACCAATTTGGTTTATTACATCATCATGGTTTAATTACTTGCTTTTTAAATTTGTAGACGGATTAAAATACGTCGCTAAAATTAGACCCCAAAACTGATTCCCATTACACAAACAGACACACTACACATGGCCCGGGCCTCGAGTCTTTTAACAATTGTCCATTACGAAACCATTGGTCTCTAATATTATCATCGTGAATTCTTGGCGGTCGGCATGTTGTTAGCCAGAGGTATCACTTGTTGGGGGGGCTGATCAGAGAAGATGAAAAGAAACAACAGCAAACCGTCAGCTAACTGTATTTTCCTATAGCTTCATCTCTTATTACTATTATTAATGGTATGACACACTAGCAGCTTTGAGTACCTGATGCGTGTGTGTGATCATTAAGACTCTTGGAGATTTTGCTTTCTAGTCTGTTCCTAAATGCGTTTAGTGGTGGTGCTTCTATCACAGCCTTAGAAGCTTGTTTCATTCTGAAACAAATCGATATGGCAGAAAATACGTCAGCCATCAAATAATCCCGTTTATACATAGTTTATGTTCTCTTTCGAACTATCTTTATTATTCTGATGGACTATAGTCTCGCGTCTCTGACGTCCGTTTAATAACTATTCGTCGTCAAACTGCTGGCACCAAGAGTGGTAATTACAGAGATAGTTTGGCAACTGCCTGCATACGCAGTTGTATCTCGTCAGAGGCGAAGGGTTATTGACTCGTTATCGTGTAGGATGTGTTTTGTCGCCGTTTTAAATATAGGTTACTGGTGTTTATGATATTGTTATTATGGTAACAATACGAACAAGTTAACGAATATACAGAGTTCTTCAAGAAACTAATTCTCTGCGGGGCTAGATCTTTTGTGGTTTCACGATTTGGCTACGCTTATTAGATTATTTGTTTTTAGTTTACAGGAAATTTTGTCTTGATCTTTCAGTCTCTTTTAAATTTTAGTAGAAAGTGGGTGTTCCGAGTTACCTTCTGTTTTGTAATTTATCTGACTCGTCGCGGCTTGCTTGTATAAAAGTTATCAAAAATAAATCAGTAGTTCATTATAGCGAGTATTTTCGAGCAAAACAACCTTTAAATAAACTTGAAAACTTTCCCAAACAGTAATTGAATTTCATCATGAACATCCAAAAATGAAAGCGTAATAATCTCGGCGGAATCAAACGAATAACTTTGAAATATATGTAGGTACAGGTAAAGGCTATTGTTGGAATACAATGTAATCTCGGAGTTGGTTTCCTGTTCGACAAATAACGATTACATAATAGTGTCTGAAGCGGTTAAATATACACATAATATTGATGGTTCCGCCGCGTTCAGATGTGTAGATTTGACTGTGAAATGTGACAAACTGAATTGTGTGACAAAAAAAACTACTTACATACATAAGTTAGTGAGTCTGTCTTGAAAGAGTGTGTTTTGTATCCAGTCTTTGTTATTGATTGTTTAAGACGTCTATATGAAACTGAATTCTTCGCAGATCGGAAAACATGTTATGAAAACATAGGTTAAATTTCAGGTGGGATTTCATTATTTCAGGATGTCATTATTTGGCACAAAATTATGATTTTGAAGGTGGTAGAGCCAAGCTGTAGCCAATTGACTGCAGCTCATAAACGGGCTGGCTCGACCGGGGTAGTACCACCCTCTCACAGAAGATCGGCGTAAAGCAGCTATTACAGCTGCGTTTCGTACGATGAGTGAGAGAGCCGTAAGCCCACCCCCCCTCCCCTCCCTCCATCCCACTCCCCTTCAGGTCGGCAATGTGCGAGCAATACCTTTGGTATTGTAAGCATCTATAGGCTACGGTAACTGCTTAACATCAGGCGGGCCGTACGCTTTTTTGCCACCGCTGTCCTATAAAAAAAAAAAAAAAAAAAAAAAATGATAGGACGAGAGAAATATCATAAGTACATACGTTACTTTTATAACAGTAGATATCAACGCACATAGGTACGCGTGAATATCTAGTAAGTAGGATTTTCCTAGAAATTAGAACACAATAAGACGTCTAGACAGCTTTCAATGTAATCGCAAGTCAAAGCCATGAGCGTAAGCTACTAGAATGAACATTAATTAATTTGGTACTGTGAGGTGAATGAAAACGACTTAAAGTTAAAAGAAGTAGATTAGGTACAGCGTAGTGTTCCACTACTTTGGGGAATACCGAGATTAACTATTCACCGCTCTGTATTCACACTAGTTTCATAAATACGAGGGATGTTAATTTTTACGAATAAAAGAACAGCTGTAATATGACATGCAAAGATTTACCCCCTTATTCATAGAGATTTTAGCCAGTTTACAATGGTTTTGAAAAGCATTTTTAGGAACAAATGTGATTTGTAATTCCACTGCAAGTCGATCATAACTTTCTATGAATAAGGGGGTTAAAGTTACAATTGGCTATCAGAGAAAGTATCATATCATGTTAATTAATTACTTCACTCATCCTAAGCTTCGCCATAGTCGGATGACGAAACAGAAATTGCAGCAATAAAACATCTGCGATGACTAAACATTATACGCACTTGGCTAAAGAATCAAGCAAAGCGATTGGTCCAATAGAATTACTGCATTCTCTATACCCAATAAAACATGCATTTAAGTTCAAATCAAGCTTTAACTGGAAATATCACGAAAGTTTCTCCGCATTTGCAGACTAGAATGGAATCAATCAGGAATCGCATCGACACGACTGACGCCCTACGATGTAAGACTTCGCACACAAATGTAAAACTTGTCACTTAAATATAAGGTTCGTTCTCGAGCCGCGTAAAAGCCAGACAGACGGTAGGGCTGGGGGAGACGTGTAATCGTTATTGAAACCGGCGGACTGCTAGTACAGAGCCCAGTGCGCATGCGAGCGATCGCAGCGCTTAATGGGTCACGGTATCTCAGTCTGCACTGGAACCCGGCTCCGGGGATATACTTAGAACGAAACGCCATTTTAGCAACAAGAAAAATACATTTACTTCACAAAAAGCGTTGAATCGACGCGATGAAAGTGTCCGTGAAGTTTGTTACGAAACGAGTGAAGAGAATCCCCTTTCGCGAAGCCGAAACCGCCCGACCGGTCCAAAAATAAGCTGTGCGGAGAAACATAACGGTATCGGAACGATTTTTTTTTGCTATAACGAGACTGGGATGCGACTCCGACGACGGGGTGTCGCGACCATAGTCCGCACGTGTGTTGCTCGGATCAGGAAAATGTGACTGTGCGTGCCTACGTGCAGCGACACGGTGACTCACTCGCCCAGTCGTATTTCTGTGGACCAGCAACGCTGACCTACGGGAATTTGTTCGCATAATTGTGTATGTATTTCCGTCCAATGCAATCCTCTCAGTATTTACTTCATCGATCCAATAACATGGCAGAACGCCGGCCGACCACGCCGCTGCACGAAGCCGACTAAGTGTTCTTTCTACGTTACAACTTCGCTACCGTTCCGTGAATAATTGAAAATGATCGTTCAACTTAACGTTTTAGCGGTCACTTTTGTACTTTACTTAACATATAGGAGCTAACGTATTGAAGGTCACGCGTGTCACGTCATCCTATCATAAGCCAAACCGGCCGCACCGGGCGTGTGCGTGCAAAACGTAAACACACCGGCGAATGCACCGAAAAAACTCGCGCGCTATGATGTCACCGTGCAAACATTAGAGCGTGGAATTTAAAATTAGACGCATCCAGCGAATTTGTCGAGAACGGTTCATTGAGCGACGGGCGGGCGACGCGAGCGGAGCGCCGCAGGCGAACGATCACGAACGACGAGGTACGGCGGCGGCGCGACCTTGCACCGTCACGGGCGCAGCGTCACGGCGCGCCGCCGGATTATTTTCGTCGCGTTTTGGCAGCTTCGCCTCTCGCGCGCTCCTCTATAACACAAACCCTCGCCGCTTCGTGCGAACCGTACGCTCAATTCACATTTTCTTTTGCAGATTGCGACAGACACTCGCGGCGCGACTCGCGGAAATCGACGACATAGTGTCCGAATTCGATCGCGTGTCGGAGAGAATCGACGAGCTCCGGCAGCAGATCGAAGTGTTGACCGCGAAAGTGAGGACTTTCTACGCTTTCGGAGAGGACGAAGCGGACGGCGTTCGCGAACTGACCAAGGAAGTGTCGGATCTAGTCGAGCGCACGAAGAGCTTCACCGACGAGAGCAGGAAGCGCTACGGAGGATCGGCGCCGGCGGACGTGGCACAGGAGCTGTCGTCGTTAGAATTATCCTCTGAGGCCCTGGCGGCGGCGATGGAGGAGAAAGAGAGGGAGTGGAAGCGCGCGCGCACGGCGCGCTCGGAGTACGCGACCGACGTGGAGGAGGTGCAAACATGGGTGCGCGCGGCGGAGCTGCGGGCTCGCGAGCGCACGCTGCCGCCCGAGCCGTACCGCGAGCGGCTCGTGGCCACGCGCGCCGAGGTGCCGGCCGTCGCCGACCGCGTGGAGCGGCTGACCCGCAACGCCCGCGCGATAGTCGAGGGCAGCCGCGACGCCGGCGAGCGCCAGCTGGTGCAGTCCACGGTGGCGGCTCTCACGGACCAGTTCGCGGCCGTGTGCGGCGAGCTGGAGGCGCGCCAGGCGGCCGTGGAGGACGCGTGCGACGCCGTGGCCCGCTTCCTGGCGCTGCTCGAGAAGGTCCTGCTGTGGGTGGAGACGCAGCGCGCGTTCCTCGCGCGCCCGCTGCCGCTCGCCGACTTGCAGGAGGCGCAACAGAAACAGACTGAATACGGGGTGCGTTTCCGTGAAACGAGTGTGTTCGGGGGTGTGTTCGGTGAAGACGTGTACTAATACCGTTCGGTGCTTTCAGAACGCGCTCAAGAGCTGTAAGCAGCAAGCGAAGAACTTGGCCGACATGGCCAAGGAGATCGAGGCGATCGAACGCGTGACGAGTCCGGGAGACTTGCCCGCGAGACTGGAGGCCGCGGAGAACGCCACGGTCGACGTCGAGAAGAAATTGGCGAAAACAGTCAGTACACCGGTCGAGCGCGAGGGGTGCGCTGCCGTGACGCGTCGCTAATGTTTTAATCTTTTCACAGAACGGACTACTGCAAGAACTCGCCGAGGAGTGGGAACGGTGCGAGAGGAAGCTGAAGGACGCGGGCCACTGGCTCGAGGCGACCTCGAGAACGCTCGAGGCACCCCAGAACGCCAAGAAACCGCTCAGGGACCGACTCGCCCTGAGGGAGAAACTGATCAACGACATCTCAACGCAGCAGACGAAAATCTCCTACGCGGTGGAGAAACTCAACGTGAGGGCCGACTCCTCTGTTCTCTTTCAGATTTCTCACTGTCGTGTTCGTTTTTGACGCTAGATGATTTAATAGGGTGGTGGTGGTTTCGTCGTTAAAATGGAGCGGTGCAAGTCTGACGGGTGTGGTCGCACAGGTACACTTCGGTCCGGACGGCGTGGCGGCGCAGTCCCGCGGGCCCGAGGTGGTGGAGAGCAACGCGCGCGCGCTGACCGCGGCGCTGGAGGCGCTGGCGCAGGCCACGGGCGCGCAGGCCGCGGCGCTGGCGGCGGCGCTGGCGCAGGTGGAGGCCTACTGCGCGGACGTGGCGCGGCTGCGCGCGCAGCTGCTGCAGGCCGAGCAGCGCCTGCGCGCCGCCGCGCAGCCGCACTACAGCCCGCGCGATCCCGAGCGCGCGCAGCGACATCAACAGGTGAGCCTCGTGGAGTAGGTGGCTAGCGAGCGTTCTAGTTTTGTTTATGTGTTGCGACCGCGCCGCGCGTAGCTCGCTCGTATACTCACGTTTGGTTTTCTTTCTGTCGCCCCTCCCCCCGCCTCCCCCCACTAACACGCCGGCCCGATCCTCCGGTCAGGAATGTCGCGAGCGCGTCAAGTCGCTGCAGAGCAAGATCCAGGCGCGCAACGAGCGCGTCAAGCTGGTGGTGCAGCGCGGCGCGCCCGACGCCGAGCCGCCGCGCGACTCGTAGGCGCGGACCGTCCGCGCGTTAGCTTTAAGTCGATTCCTCCGTCTCGCTCTGTAATTTTTTTATCGCGATAAAGCCCGAATACACGATATTCATCGCAGCCACCGTCGTTTCCTTTCGCTCCCGCCGCGTCCGCCCGAGAGACACCCTTGTAACAAATATGTTTGTCCGTACTTGCGTATCAGGAGGTCGTCCGGCGTATCGAAGAGCTGACCGCGACGATCTACGCGCTGGACCCGTACTTCGTGATGGGCGGCGCGGACGAGCCGGCCGCGCTGGCCGCGCTCGCGAGCAGCGGCGAGTGCGCGCTCGCCCGCCGCGCGCGCTCCCCCGCGCGCCGGCTCGCGCCGCCCCGCGCCGCCCGCGCCGAGCGGCCCGCCAGCCCCGCGTGGGCGCCGGGCGGCACCACCTACGCCGAGATAGTCAAGGGCCTCGCCGAGCGCGACGCCGCGCGCCGCACGCCCAGCCCGCCCCCGGCCCCGCGTCGCCGCGACACGCACGCGCCGCAAGCCCCGCACAGGGACGAGGACGAGGTTGAACGCCTCGAGATCCCTCGGGAATACGCACAGATTCGCGATGAGCCGGTCGAAATAGAGGAGACCCGCGGAGGCAACGTCAACTTGTACTATGAAGAGCGCGTGCCGAGCGACGAGCCCGAGCCGGAGCCTGAGCCCGAGCCCGAGCCCGAACGATACGAGGAGGCCCCGCTAGAATATAGAGAGCCGGCCGTGCAGGCGCCGGCCCGGACGCCGGACGCCGGCGCGGCGCCGGAGCGGGCGGCCGCGGAGTTGCTGCCGGCCGAAGTAGAGAGGGCCCCGAGCCCGATGAGCGGCCGTCGCTCGCAGGAGCTCTCCTACGCGGAGATCCTAGCGCTCGGCCTCCGGAGACAGACGCATTTGCACAGTGTCACCACACTACCGACACCGCAGGTGGCGCGCGTCGAGCTCGTCAAAGAGATAGTGGTGGAGTGCGATCAGAGAACACCACAGGTGCAGCGGTACGAACAGAGAGTGGAAAGATCTGAACAGGCGCGCTTCAGACCGGAGAGGCTGGACGCACCTGAGAGTTCCGAGAGACCCGAGAGACCCGAGAGACCTCAGAGACCCGAGAGACCCGAGAGACTCGAGAGACCGGAGAGACCCGAGAGGCCGGAGCGCCCGCCTGTAAGGAGTCGATCCCGGGAGATGCCTCGGCAAAGGCGCGCGTCCGAGAAACGTACCACGAAAGCTCATGACGTTCAGGCTATGAAAAAGAAAAAGACCATGAAAAAAGTTATCGAAGTCCAAGATTTTGATGAACCCGAACAACAGGTTCTGGTGCAATTTACTCCGATCATAGATTCCCCGGCCAAAACCGTCCCTGTACAGCCATCGGTTGATACGGCTACTAAGGAAGTTACGAAAAAATTACAACACAGTCCTACTGTTGTTGAGACCGTGACTGAAATAATCGCAGAGGACTCGCAACCGGAAATGTCGAGCGAGGAAGTTGAACACAAGAAGTCTAAAAAGAAACACAAGTCTAAGAAACCTAAGTCTACTGAGGATGAGATACAAAAAGCTTTGAAAGAAATAGAAGAACTAGAAAGACACAAAAAGAAAAAGGTAAAAGAACCACGTGATAAAAGTAAAGAGAGTGTCATTGAGGTTGTGACGCACGCTCATGACGAGCCTGATGTATCGGAGACGACTACCAAACCTAGGAAAAAGAAGAGCCATAAGGACTCGGACAAATCCAAAGACATAAATACAGAACTGATAAATGCTGAGGCAACGGCTCACGCACTTAGCAGTCTTGAAAGAGTGACAAAAGAGACAAAACATAAAAAGAAAAGAGATCATAAAGAACCTTCAGGTAAAACTGAAAGTGTGGAACGATCGGATAAAGTAGAAAGCATAGTAGAAATTAATGTTGATACTCGTGAGAAACAATCTTTTAACATTATCGCTAGTAGTACTTTTGAAGATAATAAAGATATCGAATCAGACAATATTGTACCAACAAAAAAATCTATAGATATTAAAGAAGACAGAATGGTCAACGAAGAAATTTTAGATAGTTGTATCGAGGAAACATCTGTAGAGACCGTAAATTTATCACAGAATGTACAACTCTCAGAAGACCAATATAAACAAGACGTGACAGTGCTCGATATTGGTGAAATTAAAGAAGAAGATCTTGATAGTAGTGTAAGTGCTGATACGGTGGCTTCAGTGGAAAAAGACACACAAATCAAACCGCAACAAATATCAGTAGTCGAAAAAGTTGAACCCGAAAGTGATCAACTTGACACTCATAATATCATAGATATTGTGCAACCTGTGGAAACGAAAGAAATTGAATTACTCAGTGACGAATTGCAGACACCTAAAGTAGTGGAACATGTAGAAAAATTAATGGAACATGAAGAAGAAATTAAGTTAAGTGACGTAGGTGCCACATTAGAATTTATTGTTAAAGAATCAGAAGTTCTTAAGCCAGTTTCTGAAATTTCTGAAAGTGACAAAACACATGAAGCGGCATCTAAACACAAGAAAAAGAAGAAACATAAAAAACATGAAAAAACACCTGAGAGTGTTCATGAAACCAGTGAAATCGTAGAACCAGTAGCTGAAATAACTAAAACTGTTGAATACACCACTAAGGAATCTGACGTTCCAGAACGAATAGATGATCACAAATCTGCGAAAAAGAAGAAATCCAAGAAAAGCAAATCTATTGATCAAAGAGAACATAGTTTGGAACAAACAGTTATTGTTACAGAACAAAAGGAAACAGGGGAATTTGTACACCAAGAGTCTGTAGACATTAAAGTCGAGGAGGATTCTAGGCGCTCTAAGAAAAAATCTAAATCTAAAACAGATGAAGTCACTGACAAAGTTGTGCTTTTACAACAATCTGCGCCAGAGTCATTAATTGATATAAAATCTGAAGAAACTCTAACTGAGGAAACCAAGAGTCACAAGAAGAAAAAATCTAAGAAACAGAAGATTGAAGATGATGATATTGAAAGGGCGTTGAAGGAAATTGAAAAATCTGAAGTTTCTAAAAAGAAACCCAAAGAAAAGCAGCCTAAATCTAAAGGCAAACATGAGGTGCCAAAACCAGAAAAAAAATCAGAGACCTGTAAGGCAGTAGAAGATAAGCCAGAAGAAAAAATCAATATTGCAGTTAATCAACACAAAGCAGTATCACCGGATAGTGCAGTTGACTCTATAAAACCAGTGGAACATATTGACTGGAATGCTCTGTTGGCTGAAGAAGAGGGAATAACAGAGACTACAGTAGAACCAATCTCTCAAGCTGAATCTGATTTGACTACTACAACAACTGAACAAGTCGCAAACCAAGTGACTATACTTCAAGACGTTAGCAGCTTAATAATAGAAAAAGAAATGGTAACACACGAGCAATCTACGTCAGACGAAGTTGTGCTACCGGGAAAATCTACGCAAATGGTTTCTAAACAAGTAACAGACAATGAAGCAGCCAATATATTAGATAAGAGACAGGATTTGACGCCTGTTGCAAGTCCTTCTAATGAACAAAATAATAATGACAAGTTCTTCTCTGCGGACGTGTTGAAAGAAGGTTCTTACAACATTGTTGAAGAGATAACTCACTATGAGCCCATCACCCGCGATGTTGAAACCCATACAATATACTTGATAACTCACGAAGAGAAGAAATTGCCTCCTATTAGAACGGTTAAGGTGTTTAGTAGTAAGAGTAATTCTTTAGAAGAATCTCAGCCTAGTGAGGATAGTTTTAGTGTTAATGAAGAAATAAATAACAAAATCACTGATGAAAAGTCTTCCATTAATGTTAGTGATTACGAGCCCAATGAGACAAATACCACAATTCTGACTACTGAAGAGGATACTCGGGATGTTACGGATGCATTCATAGGACAAGAAAGGATTGACTCCATTCAAGATCTTGCTGGAATAAAATCTTCACAAAATACAGTGTCTGACGAAAAAGAGGGAACTCAATCAGTAACGATACATTCTTCGGCTAACACTACTGTAGAAACAACTACTATACAAACAGTTGCCGTTATTCAGTCAGAAATAAATGAGAAAAATGACTTAGTAGAACAACCAAAGTCCAAAACAACTTTGTTAAAAGAACTTCCTGTTCAAGAAGATACACAATTAAAGCAAATCATGCTTGAAAGTCCTGAACTGATTGCTTTAGAGACAGTGACACAGACAACTCGTGATGCTGTTGATCAAGATACTAATAATATTATTGCAACTGAACAAAAAGAAACTACGGTTGAACCTACGCCTTTAATTATATCGCAAGAAAAGCCTATCACAGAAGCTGACTTCACTGATATAATGCTTGAAGAAGCCATTTTCGGGTCAGTCCAAGATCGAAATAAAGGCGCATCTGACAAACGACTTAAAGAGAAATCTACTAAAATTCCATATCAAGAACTTGTTAATGAGTACAAAACATATTCAATGGACTTAGACACGTACCAACTGGATTATGACTATTATCAATTAATGCAAAGTAAAAAGGAAAACCTAATTTATAACGAGGACCTTATAACTGAACAGATAAAGGAGACAAAACAGGAAGAGATTACTGAATCGAATGGTGCTGAGAAATCCGAACAATTCATACGAAAATCTGAACCAGAGAGAACATCTCCTTTAAGAGCTGAAGTACCTAATACAAGTCATCAAGAAATAGTCGACGCTAATTCTGGGTTGTCATCTAAAACCATTGAGCAATTTGCTCCAGAAGAAGTAGTACAAGAATATCATCCTGAAGATATATTACTTCAAGCTCTTACGAAAGTCTCTGAAGTGCCAAGAAAAGTTGATACTGAACATACTATCGACTTTATTAGCCGTGAAATACAACCAGAAAAACAAGTTGACTCATCAAAAGCGTCTGTTGAAGTAATGTCAGTAATAAACACACAGATAGATACGGTAACGAAGGCAAATGTACAAGACATGACACAACCAATTGAACAAGTTTTTACACCTGGCCAATCAGGAACTGATCATAAACCTGAAAAAACTCCTGGAGATGATAAACTTGACGTCATTCCAACTAAAGTTGAAACCTCCAAAGACGTGTCCAGAACCTCGCCTATCAAAGAAGAAGCTCCTCGAATTAGCTATCAGGAAATCAGAGAAGCTGAAATGATCTTAGCATCACAATTATCTCGTAAGCTTACCGAAGAAGTTATTGAAACTGCGAAAGATGTTTTATCCTCAGTCATTCAAACAGAAGTTGACTTTACATCTAATACGGGTGAAATACCCACATATAGTGAGGACAAGACCCATGTGAAAGAGATAACTACTCCTCTAATTAAAAACATTACCAGAGTGTCACCTCCAAGAGAAGAATCACCGAGAATTAATTATCATGAAATCAAAGACGCTGAAGTTATATTAGCTACTACAATAACAAAATCGGTTGAAACAGAAAATAAGCCTCTTGAAGAAAGCAGCCGCCCTAAAGAAATAGTTTCTTTTGAAATAAACAAAGAAGCAAAGTCTAAAGTACCGGAGGAAGCTGTGTCTGAAAAAGTTGAACCAGCAGAAAAACCTCTGCCTATTGAAAAACCATTAGATTCGAACATTAAGGAGAAAGCTCTGCTTTCTCAAAATACGCCTGAGGAATTAACGAAGACTAATATCCAGCATACCATCGATTTAATTACTGCTGAAAGCTCTGTTGCGAAACTATATGAGGATAAACAAATTTCACTCGTGGTTGAAGCTCCAATAAATATTGTCCCTGTTAAACCAGATAGCGTGGAGCAAGTGGCAGTTAAACAAGACGAAATTAAGCCTAGCGAGATCCCACGTGAAGAAACTCCACGTCATAGCTATCACGATATCGTCGATGCTGAGAAGCGATTGGCTTTAACAAAGCTTTACAAATCAGATACAATTGAATCTCAAGTTACTGCCGTGGAAGAAACAGTTCTGAAAACTACTGAGCAAATTAACAAAAACACTCCTGATGTTGAAAGGTTACCTACTAAACAAGAACCTAACGAAACTGATGTATTGCCTAAAGCTACGGTTCAAGAAGTAGATGCTGAAAAATTGATATACAAACAACCATCAGTCAGCTATCATGAAATTTCTGATGCGGAATGCATATTGGCAGCTATTAAGTCTAAGGAATCCATCAAGGAAGCTTCTCCGGTTAAAGATGTTATAGACTGCCAAGTTACTATCAAAGACGAGGTCACAAAAGAAATCATTTCTGTATGCGATACTTCTCAAACCACAAATATTCTTAAAATGACTGAACAAAAAATACAAACTGCCTTTACACATAATAACACCCCGACTTCAAACCTTGAAGCAGAAGCGGTAACTCTTGGTGACGTCCGTGAAGCAGTTGCAAATGTAACAGAACCTGAAGAACCCACGGAACCAATCTATGAAGTACCTAGATTTAACTATCATGAATTGAATGATGCTGAAAATAGGTTTGCAGCAACACGTGTATCTGTTCAGGAATCTAAGGAAACAATTCAAGAACCTAAAACACCTGAAGCATTAGCTGAAGATTTGGTAACTGGAGAAATAGTAGCAGTTGTTAATGAAACAACTAATCTGTCTGAAGAATTTAATTATGTTAAAGAAACGGTCGAACGCATCAAGGCTACGTCTAATGCGGAAAATACTGAATACTCACTAAGTTCAGATATTAAGCCTGTGGTGACGGAAGATAACATTGTTCCTTTAGAATTGCAGACTGATGTCAAATTCTCAACAGACGTGGTAAAAGATAGTATCCCAGACAATATTCAGTCTTTGCCAGAGACAGTAACAAAAAAACACGAAAAGAAACCACCTGTTAAAGAAATTATTTTCGAACCATTACGTCACAGTTACCAAGAAATTCGGGATGCTGAATGTTTACTTGCGTCTACCAAAAAAGAATCCACTATTATTAGTAAAATAGACACAGCAGCGTCTATTGATGAGACTAGGGAGATCATCAACATCAAGGAAGACGTTGAACTGTCTGGTGTAATAATTGACGAAAAGGTACTCGAACCAATACCCATCACAGATTCCTCACCTGTCAAATCAGCCGCAGAACATAGTAAAGATTTTATCAATAATGAAAATATCATACTTAAATCCGTCGAAAAAGATAAGAAACAAGTTGAACCTGTCTCGTCTGTTTCAAAACAACCTGGAGAAATCGCTCTTTCATTCGAAGTTGATGATCTCAGTAACACTCCTGTCTCTGTAGTATATGGCAACCCTGAAGATGCAACACCTGGCGTGGAATCAAATGTTTCCAGCTTTGATCTACCTAGTAATGACTTTGTCGAAGTTGATGCAATCAGCGTAGCAGATGATACTAAGTATAGTACAAACATCCATGAAGAAGTAAGGACTTCTCCAATTGAAATTCAAGAAAAACCAGTATCTACTGAATTTGAAGATTCATTCGAGATCATTGATCATAGTGAAGTTGCAGATTCTATCGCTAAGGAATATCAAATTGAGCCAGAAATTACCTCTCAAGAGACTGAAAGTCAAACTAAAGTTATCGAAGTTAGCAAAACATCTGTCGCTGAAAAAGTTATAGAAGTTATTACTTTAACTGATAATACCGATCCTGAAATTAGAGCCCACGATGAACAGATAACTAAAGATGATCACAAGGTCGTCAAAGATCTCATAGAAGAAGCTCTTGAAGAGCCTGTACCAGCAAAATCTATGCCTGATAAACCTGAACCAGATACATCTAAACTTGCAACATTTGAAATTGATGATCTTGATAGTCTTGTGCCTGTGGTGTTTAGTGATATCAAGGAACTCGAAAAATCTATGAATGCCACTCAAGATGAACTCGCAAAATTAGAAGATAATCTTCAAACTATTGATGTTCCTGAAACTGTTGGGGTGACGACTTCTCCTATTGAAGATATTGGCGAAGAAGATATCGTGATAGTCGCTAAAAGTGAAGATTTCTCTGAAATCCCTTCACAAACTGAGGTGGTCGATATAAACTTAGAATATGCGGCTGGCTTCACGCCCGGTGCTAAGCCTGACACTATCTCGGCGGAGTTCATTAAAACTGAAATATCACAATCGGTTTCAAATCTTCCGGAATCAATTACTGACAAACAATCTATCGATACGCACGACACTTCGGGCAGTACGGATAACGTAGCTATAAGCGATGTTACGGAAACGGAACTAACCAAAACCGAATGTCTTAGTCGAGTTGAGAAATCTCCTATACATAGCCTGCATGACCTCCTTCCCGAAATTGATTCTATCCCTGAATTTAAGCCCTCTTATTCGAACACTGTATTGTATTCAAAATTATCAGCTGATGCACCTGAGTTCACACCTTCTTATATGTATCAGACTGTAACAACTACTGTGTCTGAGAGTAGACCTAGTTTAGCTGAAGATGCACCTCTTACTGCACCTATAGAAGACGAAGTCATTGAAATACTGACTGAAGAAAAGTCTAATGCCTCACAAATATCCTACTCTTCTGTATTACAAACAAAGAAGGAGAAAGTAGAGTTTACACAAACACAGCCTATAGAAAAACCAGCCCCTCCTGCACCAGAACAAGAGCTAGTAACTGAAGATGTTCAAGAGGAACATGTTGAAACAAAATCTAAGAAAAACAAAAAGAAGAAAAAGAAGGATGAAAAGAAAGAAGTTCCAGCTAAAGTGCCAGAACCTACATCGGCTCCTCAATCAGTTTTTCCTGCGCCTGAAGCGACTGTTCCAGAGCCAATTAACGTATGGGCTAAAGCTGCAGAAGAAGGCAAATCCTACGCTGAAGTTGTGGTTGAAGGTCTGATCCATGAACATTCAGAAATTGTGCATCAACTTATAGAAAAACCAAAAGAAAAGGAATTCTTTGAATCTGTACCAGAAAAATCACAAGAAATTAAATCAATATCTGCACTTACTGAAGAGGTACATGAAGTGGTGGAAACTGTGCAAGATAATGAAAGTGCAGCAGGTTCATGGGCTAAGATCGTAGCTGCTAATCGTTCATCTCCTGAGAAGATAAAGAGGATTGAAACTGTTCACACAGAAACCAGCCACGTTCCAAGCAAACCTCCTATGATTTTAGTAGACGAATTGGATGCTGATCACAAACCTGAAGTGGCAGTTGATTCTGAAGGTTTTATCACCGTTGATAGGAGCAGAAGATCAAGATCCAGGTCTAGAGATAATCGTTCTTTGTCTAATGTGTCACAAAAGCGTGATACGCGTGAAAAATCAGAAAATAGATTCGAAGCTCTGACTAGTACTCTTAAACCTGACGACGTAGTGCCAACCCAGAGTCCTTCAGAGGATGAAAAACCTGTTAAGAGGGGTAGAAAAAGTAGGTCTTCAAAATCTAGAGAAAAAGAGATAAAACCTAAATTGCCAGAAGTTGCTCCCAGCACGTCCGATGAAGACAAACAACCCCCTAAGAAAGAAAAAAAGAAACGAGCTTCAAAAACAAGAGATACGTCAACCAAACCTACAGAAGACAAGGTTGAACTGGATGTCCAGGAAACACCAAAAGAAGAACCAAAGGTTGAAGAAAAGATTGAAAACGTTCAACCAGAACCTAAAAAGAAAAATAAGAAAAAGAAGAAAGATAAGAAATCCGTAGAAATTGTAGAACCTGAGAAGGCTTCTCCCGTTGAAATTGCATCTTCCGAACATGAATCAGCTGTTAAATCTAAGCCTCAATCTCTAAAAGGCCTACAAAAGAAGGTTGACAGTCCAGCGTCTACTCCAGAATCCCTACAAACACCGGTCAAAGACAGATTGTACAATGAAGCCCAGTATTGGAAAGTTGATCCTAGTGGTCTAGATTCCTTAAGCAATCTATCTGAAATAATTTCGGTGGAAGTAACACACACGCCTAAGGAAATTATAAAGGTTGAAATGAAGGAAGCTCCTATAGAAATTTCGCCAGCTGATATACCTAAAAGTACCGACAGTCAGATTAAGTCAGCTACACAATTCATAACAGAAGAAATGTCAGCTATCGAAAGTCAAAGACAAGAAATTGAAGGTAAAATTAATGAAGATCAATCGCTCGAGAGTAAAATGGCAGATCTACAGCGAGAGATTGAAGAAATGCTCCTGCCTGAAAATGACTCTTCCACGCTTAGTGACGATACACCGAAGGAATTGACGGATACTCAAACATCTATAGAATATCAATACGATGAGTTGTTGGATAATATGACACCATCCCTAGCTACCCCTGAGCCAGTAGAAGGATTGGACAATAAGACAGTCAAAATAGAGTATACGGCTCCAATAGCAGAACATGATAGTTCACGTAAAGACGAAGAGGAACTCGATGATAAGCACATCAGTATGAGTATTATCGATTCCCTGCTTGATGACACTGAACCTATTTCTATAACTGAAACTCATTCTCTAGAACACAGTGAAGATTTTCTGGTTACCCAGGAAGAAGAGACGCCAAGAGATTTAAACAAAGAGACCGATGAAATAACATCAATAGGTACCATTGCCACAGAAGTAATTCAAGTAAAAGAAGTCCCTGTAGCAAAGGACCTAGCACAAAAAGAAGAAGTTAAGGCGATCTCTAAACAGATAGCATCACAGGAGATTGCAACAAAAACTACAGAACCTATTGTAGTAACTGAAGTGACAACGTCACTGCCTCAACTGAAAGAAGACCTTGCTGCTATCGACGTTAATAAAATAACTACCAAACTGCCTCAGCCTTCACAGGTTGCTTCAGAAAAGGTACCTGAAGGAACTCAAGTAGTAACTGAATTACTTGAAACAACTCCAAAAGAGGATATTACCACCAAAGAGTCAATTGCCAGAGACATCAACGCGTTTATTGAATCAGAAAGGATACAAGACAAACCTATATATACTGAGAAAAATCAAATACCAACTGCAGAAGAAACGTTTGTTAGCACATCTAAAGACACAAGTACAGTCATAGAACAATCCATTACAAAAATTGCAACTGAAATAGGAAGTCCTGAACTAACACCAGTGTCTGATACATTACCTTCTAACATTGATACCGCTACTAACATTCTCAACCTAAAAACGGATACGTTTTGGACGGACAAACATACAATAGATGACGCGGAATTACGTTTAATCGAACGTAAATCAGTCGAAAAAACTGTCATTATACCTGACGAACCTCATATTGATGAAGGCATCAGCGTCGAAGAAAACATTATTAACGATCATACATTCTGGCCCGAAAAACATTTGTATCACGACGCTGAGTGCCAATACTTCCTTCTCATGGCTAGAAAAACTAAATCTATACCTGTTGAGACAACCGACATTGAATTTAATGATCAAAACGATAAGGACAAAGACCCTAGCGGTAGCTCGGGTCATTCTTCCGAAGGCGAAGAGCCAAAAGAGTCACCATCCGACTCGCCTTACAACTCCAGCTACATATCCATGGATCTACCCGGTGGTATATGTAGCTGGAGGGACAAGTCTTCGTATCTGAGCGTCGAGACGCCCGCTGATCGGAACGAGCCTGGACCTAGGGAGGATGTACTAACAACCCCACCTCTAGCACCAGCCCCATCCTCACCCAAACAGGAGCCGGAGGCCGCGCCCGCGAGGACAGCAAAGGTGACTGACACACAGTCGTACTGTACGATTTTTAAATATATAATTTATGTTTGGCATGATATTATAACTACATTCTTAATTTCACTTATTACGAAGCTCTGTATTGTGAGATGTCTAGCCACGCCACAGCCCGTCTTGTAGAGCCACATTTTGGCGTGCACTGTATTTCAACGTAGCATAGCGTCGCATTTCGTAGTTACGAGTAATTTTGTATTGTGTGAATTCTAGTCAAGTCTAGTCAAATCTGATTTTTTTTCTAGTCCTCAGTGATCTGATCTAATATTTTATTGTAATAAATTAATTATTATTAAGTATATTGTTTTATTTATGTATATGCCGATATTACTAAATAATTATTTTCTTCCCCTCCGTCAAAATTTGGCTTCTACGAGACGAGCGAGACTATTGTCGCTTTTAAACAGCAGGTTGTTAGAGTCTGTATTTGGGCTTGAAAGCTGGTGGGACTGACACCCAGGGATATAATTCAAGCCGAAGTAGCGATAACTTGAGTTATTATTGAAGCCTGCCATATAATTTTTCAAATGTTTGCTAAGGTCAGTCTTATGTTTTGCTATATTGTAGTTTGTTTGCAACTCTGCAAGACCCCTTTTAAAACTGTTTCATATTAAAATACTTTGCAACTTTGGATGCCTGAGTTAAATGATTGCAGCATCCTGTTGCTCTAGTTGAGATAATGTTATTTGTATATCGAGTGTTGCGTACCGACGTCAAATAATTGGCTTTTCGGTGTTTATTATGATCAAACGCTTGAACACGCTATTAATGACAAAATAACTAACTTATTGGGGGATCTTAGTTTTGAAACACATTACATTATTTTAACCTTGATATCATCATTTTTAAAATTGAAGTCAAAATATTTATTGCAGATCTAATGCTAATGTTCCTTGTAGTTTTAATCAAAATTTAGAACCCCCTTTCAAAATGATTAATCAAAATTTCAAAATTCTCAAACAACACTTTCATCACCTCGGAATGTTGAATTGATCAATCGCGTTGCAACCGGTACGGGACACTCGTTCTCCAGACTCACCAGTTCTTGTGTTCAGCCCAACAGACTCCCAATACCGCATGTCATGCCAACATTGATGTTATGAACTAATTGGTTGATTTTATCGTTATTGTATTGTGTTCCTAACATGGTCCATGCATTTGGAATGATTCCGTGGACTGAGTTTGCCCCTTATCACTTTAGGACGAGGAATCAAAAGTATATAAATAGAATTCACCTTTGTATCCAAATGATTTATTTACATGTTATTCATTTGAAAGCTTTTTACTTGCAACTCAAATACCAATTGAACATTTAATTTTCGAGGTTGCGACCCAAAATCATTCTTATTCCCTACAACTATGTCTCAAGTTTCTGTGCCAGTTCTCTGAAATACCTTCGCAACATAAATCTACACTCTTTATTCATAATGAATGCCCACATACGTTTCTTCGTTCTTCTTCATAATTTACGTTTTGGACGCGATCCAAAACTATTTGTACCAGTGATGTGTTTAATCATGATTTATCTTCCTGAAAGGAAATATAATGCATTATGACCGTTGTGTCTGCAAAAACCGATACGTTTTTAGTTATAAATGTATACTTACGCTAGTGTTTGTTAGTTTCTCAATGTGTTGGGCCTGTTAAACGCGCATGTGGTATGGTTTTATAGTACTTTGATGATGTCATGTTTTATTTTGGAATAATTGAAAAAGTATAAAAATATCGGTTTTTGTATTTTAACGCTAATTCTACCCCTAAATCCCTCCCCCCTTCTCTCGTTCTTATATTGTGCATACAACACACTCATTAACAGTTCTTCAAATCTCAGTAAAAATATTTCAAATTCTCAATAATTTTTTTGCGCAATTCAACGTTTGATTCCTCGTCGAAATAGTAAAAAATGAGTGCAATCCTAATAAAAGTGTGTGTTCTCAGGATGAATTCTCTAACGATATAGAAACTCTGCTAGAAGAGATAAGAGATGTACAGACTCGCCTCTCGGACCTGCCCGACGAGAGTCTCGACGCCATGGAGGAAGGTCTACGGGTAAGTGCTCACTGTACATACGCCATTTATCAGAAATAACAGCCCCAAATTCCTAGTGACGTAGATGCAGTCGCGGTAAATATAGACGCGCCGCGTTCTACGTGAGACGATGTAATTGGTTCAGATGGTACGAAAATTTCTAGAGAAATTAATTCAAACATTGCACATTTTTATAAACAAAACTAGAATATTCTATTTGTAAGTAAAGTTGTAGATTTAACTCAAACTGTAAATACTGTTCCAAATAAATTAATACTACATGCTGAAAATGTTTCAAACAAAATCAGTCCGGTGTCAGCAGAAACTTGGCAAGGCTTTCAGATGCAAGCGGAAACTATCCAAAGATAAGAAACGTAAACAGTGAATTACATCATCACTGGCGTCTAGTGATGACCCCCAGAATAAATAATGAGCATGTGACTGAGTTTGATGGTAGATTCGGAAATACACAATCCGTATGGATTTTTGTTGGTTGCGGTTAAACACGTCATGTCTGTTTTACTCTTGTCATTACCGGAATTAGCCAGCAATTATTGGTCGTCTACGATCTCGCCAAAGGTTTGACCCTGAAAATGAGTTAGCCCATATACTGTGATGTTTCACCCAATGATGTCATTTGGACACATGCGTTACGACACACGGTCGAGAATAATATAAGTGTTTGGCATCACCCAGCACTAGTAAACGAACACGAATGCGGTGCAGTCGATACGAATAAAACTAACGAGAATCGTGACGATAATAATTATGTTAAGTTTATTGTGGATGTTCAAGTGTCTCTATGTGAATTGATTTTCGAAAGGTAATGATTATATTTTAATTATTTATCACTATTTCTTCTCTTCACATTAATCGCGATGAAATGAAATTGGGAGTTGTCTCTACAATTCAACAATATTTTTTTGATTTTGATAACTTGAACGTGGGCCGATAATTTAAGTGCTTTCGTTTGTTTTCCTATCAATCGGTTATATTAGTTATTATTTTTCATATTGTCATTTGTTTTTGAAATAGAATTTTAGACCTATGTATTGCCCCTTGCATTTAATGAGACAAAACCCGCTACACACTGTGACTACTGTAAGCCAGGATCGGCACTGTTGACCCTCTACGAGTCCCGGGGAAAAGCTAAGTTGTCTTGGAACCTGTATGAATTTAAATAAAAAGACGCCCATTGCATGCTAAAGTTATTCTTTAAAGATAATAAAGCATTGTGATTCGTTTCAAATGGGTTGCGATACAATCGAGAATAGACAGGTAGGGTATTGTGAGTCAACCAGACAGAACGGATCGATGTCAGCGTTATTGTTGGGTTCAAAGCGATGTTTATTCGCCGCGGATCACAAAGCTGGATGAAACCGATGCCAAGCTTGTAACCTGTGCAATCGTTATTCGAGTTCCAACGTTTCTATGCTGGAAGGTTTAATTTTATAGTATTTGGGTAAATAGATAAAAACCTATGACCTTGTTGATTGCCGCTTAGCTTGTTCTAAAACGTTTTAATTTGAATAAACAAGTATTTATCAGTCTGGTTTAGCTATGATACAGCTTGTTCTATTAGAAAACCAATTACTTTTCTCTACAAATAATTATATTTGACGGTATTTCAATAACTTGTATGAAATCAAGAAGTTTCATAATCTAAAATAGTAAAAAAAACTTTGGTTCATGCGTGATACAATAAGTCAAAAACCCGTACATCATAAAAAAGCCGTAAGATCTAGTGTCCATAATTGAAATTAATCATCTAGTCACAACAACTCATAACATCGTCAAGATAATTTTAACAAGGCCATAAAATCTGAACTAAAGAACCTATTAAACTACGGTTTACGAGGGCTGAGCTCCGAAATACGCAGGGAAATAGGTCGAGCACGTACGTGAGTTATATCATCTCTTCTTGCAACTGCAACTTAGTCATTGATGACCATTCTAACCTTCAGGTGTCCTAAGCCATCGAACAAATGAATCATGATACCTTCTTTGAATTTGAAATGTATCGCTATTTTATTGACTATTAGCATTATAATCAGTTTTGTATCAAGCTATTGATGACGAATAAATATTTTATGAATGCGGTAGTATTTATTTTGGCGTAATTTAGGTCCGTCTTTTAAATTTAAAAGTAATCGTTTACTTTGAACTATTCACACCAAAATCTCAGTATGTATTCATTAGGACATCTAAAAAAATCGCATAGTCTAGTCACATTCGCGTCCCATTGTGCAAATATTAGAACAATACTTTTATTCAAACAATTCTTATTACCTGCTTGTTATGATATAAGGAGAATGAGCAATGCAGCATATTTTCCGGATCATATCACGTTTATATATAGACTTTACCACGAAACGGCGTCGCCATGTTTATTTTTAGTTTATCACCATCAATTACATTGTCGTCGGTGCATTAACGCGACAATAACAAGCTCTCGTCCTTATGTAAAACAAATGTTTTATTCAAATAGGTGTAAATTTTTTATCGTTTGCAATTTAAACTATGTAAATTAAAATAAGTTTTTGCTCATCTCTGTTTATAATCATTACGTCAGATACTTTGTTTGTGAGGCTAACAACTAGATATCAAGGGCCCGGTCGTATCTTAACCATAATTGTGTTATTTTCTCTGTCGTTATGTTAGCTGCCTACTCTTCTTCTTATTTACTTTTTTTTTTAACAGTTTCTGATATACTAATTTCTTAAATCCATTGGGAAATCTTCCAGGAGGGAATCTCAGTTCTCGTAAAGTGCGAGGAGGCTGCGGATCTCCTCGAAACGAAGATCATGGAGTACCGGCAGGAGCTGGAGATCCAAACCCTTCTCAAGGAGCTGGTGATGATGAAGGGCAGGATTACCAAACTGCTGACACAGGCGCGCGATGGCCTGCACATCATCCAGGTAAGAAAGGTAATTTCTGTTTATGTAGATTTTATTTTTTTATATCTCAAGTTATTTTATCAGTTATTGTTCATCAAGTTTTACTAAAACAGTGAGAAGCTTTTATTTTTTATTTATCGCTCATCTTAATGATAATATAACGTTCCAGGACGCCAAGGTGGAGGTGGCCCGACAAGCGAAGGAAGTTGAAGAACAAAAGGAGCAACTCGCCAAATTGGACCTTTGGCTCGAGACCATCAACAATGGCCTCAAAGAAACCACAATCCAGACAGACGTTCTCACTGAGGAGGATATTATTAGATATATCGAAATCTACGAGCGGTACATTAGGGAATACGAGGAGTATGAAATTATTTTGAAGTCAATAACTGTGATAAGTCGTGATGAATCTAGTCAGTCGTTGAGGGTGAAGTTGATCGCAATGCAGAAGGCGTTGGAGGATACCAAGCATCTAGTCATTATAGAGATAGAGAGGTTAAGGCAAGTGCTGCTGCACATAAGGACAGCACCGGAGGTTGTGGAGGACGACATCTCACAGACGGACAGGACAATCGATTCCACGTCGATGCCCGAAGAAGTTGTCACTCCGAGGGAGAGCGAAGTTCCAGAAAAGTTACCATCCAAGCGAGAAGTTGAAAAAGTAGTTCCTACTGAAAAGGCAACGTCCGAAGATAGTGCTGAAAAGGTGACCACAATACAAGAGAGCAAGCCTAGTCATGAGAAACCACAACCTGTACCAGTCGAGGTTCAAGTGGTAAAAGAAACAGCTGCTATTGAAACTCAAACCGGGAAGAGTCTAATATCGGATCCTCCATCCGTTACCGATAAATCGGTTATATGCCGACCTGACGTGATTGCTACTCATGACGTATCAATCACCTGCGCACCGCCCCAAGAGGTAGAAGTACAGACTAGTGAACCACATTCCGATGAGAAAGAAATACTCGAGAACATTCAGGTTAGACAAACTATTTCCGATGGCCACGAAACTATCGAGATTGCGAGTCGACCTGTATACAGAGAGCAGAGATTCGATGACCAATCACTGTTCGTGGACGCTAACTACAGAGACGACAACTTAAGAAAAGATTCACAACTTAATATAACTCACAGCCTCCCGCAGGCATTCGAGACGGTTATGGTTGAGCCCGATGAGACCACCACAGAAGTCGTCGTAGACGCTGACGGCACAAAGAGGATCATTGTGAAGAAGATTAGGAAGACGTTGGTGACAAGACAGCAAACGTTGCAAACTCAACAGCACAGAACTCAAATTCTGTCCGCTGATATGCCACAGGAGTCATTCTCACAAATAACATTGCAAGAAGACAAGGGTTCGACTTCTACTACTATGGATGACGGTGGAATTCAACGCGTCCAATACCAGACTTACGGTGGCCAAGTTATATCTAGCCTCCCTGGTGGAGAAGTCACTATACAGGAAATAACATCCAAACCTGATATAGTTTTCACCATGGAACAAGGCATGAGGCCTGAAGATATCCTGCAACTAGCTGAAGGCGAAGTTCCTCAAATACAGACATCATCATCGAGTGTCACGGCTGTTGTCCAACAAGTCACGAAGCGAATCGTTAAAACACGCAGGCGTATCATACGTCGCATTGTGATAATTGATGGCAAAGAACACGTGACAGAGGAAGTGATCGACGAACCTGACAACGTTGAAGTTTTCGAAGAACAGATACCACGGGTGTCTATAAGTGTGAAAGACCGAGGTGATGTTCTCCCTGGAACTGAGGAAGATGATGATTCAGATAAGAAAGATGATCACCCTGCGATACCTCCTCGCAAAGAAAAGCCTTCAGACAAGAAGCCCGATGATAGTGAGCCGAAGGACGACAAGCCTGACGACAAAGACATAAAAGTCACGGAAAAGATCGTCACCATCCCAGGCGACATAACTCAAGCTCAATTAGATCAACTAATGCAGGAATTTATTCAAAAAGAAGGCGGTGATTTTTCACAAGTCACTAAATCTGAAACTGTACGTACTTCTCAATCGAGAGAAACAACTCCGGTGACAACTGTGACTTTCTCTGAAACATACCAGACTTTGCCGGAAGATAGTCAAAGTCTACCACAAGAAACAATGTACCTTGTGCAAGAACCTCTTGAAGGACAAACTACTTTCACCACTGAAGGTGTGCAACACTCGACTTTAGAAACGTCATCGACAAATGTTGCTACAGTAGTACAAAAAGTGACTAGAAAGATAACGAGAACGCGTAGACGTATCATCAAACACATACAGATAATAGACGGCAAAGAACACGTCACCGAAGAAGTGATCGATGAGCCTGATGACGTAGAAGTGATCGAAGAAGAACCTCGAGTATCACACAGCATCCAAACCGAAGGTGTTAAAAATAAACGTGTAAAAATTATTAAACAAGTACAAATCATAGACGGTAAAGAACATGTAACTGAACAAATCGTCGAAGAACCAGATGATGAGTACATTCCCGAAAGCACTATGACTGCTGATATAGAGGTCAAGTTAAGCAAACCAGATATGGAAGTGATCAAGGAAGAAAGTGTTCAACTTCCTACAACTTCAACTAAAACAGTCACAATTTCAACCAAAGATTCTTCAGTTGTAGACGTTACTAATAAGTTAATTGGCAGTGAGATGGATCAGTCTACCGTTACTCTGCCAAAAACCAAAAAGCCTGAGCATAAAGATTATACAATCACTGAAGAAAATATTACCTCTGAAATTCAAGAACCAGCCGATGCAACTATCCACATCATAAAACAGACAGTAGTTACAGAACCTTACGAAATATTAACCACGACTGTAACTAAAGAAGAAACACCTATTGAAGATCAAAATATTACAGAAACTGTAACTACCTTGATACCTTCAGTCGGCCAACCTGAGAACTCTTTAATTGATATCACAAAGAGTTTGATTGGGAGCGAAATCAATCATTCAACTGCTTCCAAATTACCAGTTACAGAAACTACTAAAGAAGTAAAAGAAACGCTTACAAAAGATGGTATTCCAATCAAGGAAACGATTGAAACAATTCAGACTCAGCCTGACCTAACAGTTGTCAAGAAAAAGGTGATTGTAACTGAGCCAGCAGGTGAAGAGACAAAGACCGTTACTATAACAACCTCTGAAATATTGATTCCTGACACACTAACTAAAGATGTTACGGATGTTCCTCTGACAACTGAACAAGAAATTCTTAAAACATCGGTACAAGAAATAGTTGAGGGTTCAAAGGATGAAATGCCCAAAGCTATAAAAGATGCGGACATTGTCATGCAAAAAATTCAGGAAACAATTCAAACCACAGAGCCAGATGTAATTGTGTCAATGGCTCCTACTGTAATAGAAACAACTAAATACACCAAAGTCAATGACCAACCAACTATCACTGAGACTATTACAAAGACCCAAGTAGTTTCAGTTACCGAACCTGAGGCGCCTAAGGATACCAGTCTTATTGATGTAACCAAGAGTTTACTGAGCAGTGAGATTGACCATTCGGCAGTCTCAAAAGTTCCAACTAAACCAGTGCAACCTAAACCTGAGGGCATCAAGGATAAAAAAGTTTCCTTTAAAGATGTCAATGTTCCTAAAAAAACAGAAGATAAATCAAACAAGTTCGAAGAAGCTTTGGAACAACCAATAAGTGATAAACCTGCGATTTGTCAAGAACTGCCTAAGCCAACTGAAACAACAACAGAAGAGTTAGTCAAGTCTGAGAACACTACAGTATTCCTAAGCGACAGCGTAGTTGAAAACCGAAAGGACACGACTGCCATAGATTTCACAAAAAATCTGATTGGTAGTGAAATTGACCACTCGACTGCTCTAAGAACACCTGAGAAAGGTACGGAGAAACCTAAACAGACAGATGAGGATAAAGTTAAGAAACCTAAGGATGACAAGAAAATCACAATTTCAAAGGAAGCTACTGAACCAGGTACGGTCACTGCGGAATCAGTTGCTGCGGAATCAGTTCCTGTCGATTCTAAACCACAACAAATTGAATCAATTTCAAGAGACGTGACCACGCAAATTCACGTGATTTCGAAGCCCACAGAAAAGACTGTCATCATCGAGAAGCCTGATGTCACTGTCTATGAAGAAACACCATCAAAGGTAACAGAGATCATTGTCGAGGAACCAACGAAGGTTAAAGAAACAACTGTAATTACAGAAAATACTGTAACTGAAGTTACAAGAGACGTTACTGAACTGACAACTGATAAACCGAAAGATACAAGTGTTATTGACATTACTAAGAGTCTAATAGATAGTGAGATCGATCATTCAGCTACTTCAAAAATACCGATACAACCAATAGTAAAGACAGGCGTAACAAAATCATTAGATGACATCACTAAACAAGAAAAGCCTGAAGACAAACTGATGACAATAACTTCACCAGAAAAACCTGTAACTTCCGTTGAAACCGTAGTCCAGAAGGGACCAGAATCACAAATAACAGTTGTTAGAGAAACTGTTGAATTAAGACCGGATTCTGTTGACCCGAAATCACCAGTTGTTTTAGAGCCGATGGAACTCAAACCTGAGTCAGTTGTTGAAAGACCCACTATATCGTCAGAGATTCCTGTTGAGTTGAAACCTGCATTAGAAACTTCAAAGAGTGTCATTAGTCAAATTACTGATAATACTATCACAGAAGTAGAGAAAGATGAGTCAATAAGTAACAAGTCAGTAAGAGATACGACTCTTATTGACATAACAAAGAGTCTTATCGGTAGTGAGACTGACCATTCGGTCATCTCTAAAAAACCTGCTAAACCTGTGACTGTAGAAGAGTTACCTAAAGAGGTGACTGATGTGCCGACAATAGAAACATCAGAAATTACTGAAAAAGAGCAGACAACTGTATTTACTGCTCCAGATATTACAACTACTACGACTGTCACCAAGGTAGTGAAAGAAATTGAGCCTGAAGCCATCATAAAAGGCACGATGGTAACTGAAGATGTTGAGGAAACAACTGAAATTACGGCAGACAAACCTGAACAGCCTGAAGTCCTCAAACCTAAATCAGAGCCCCACGAAACTACTAAATCTGACAAACCCAGTCTTCCTGGCTCTGAAAAAGAAACTGTTCGCCAAGAAACAATTACTTTCGAAGATGTTACACCAACAGCCCCGAAACTGGAAGAAATAATTGGAGATTTCCCCACGGAAGATAACTTCATGCAACAGTACGAAAAACCACATACCAACATCTTAGAACTGACCAAACAACTTTTGGATAGTGAAAGCATTCATACCGGTACAGTTCCTGCAGTAGTAAAGATTGAAGAAACACCAATTAAGTTTGAAGAAAGTAAACCTACTGATATTTCAGTGGTTCCATCAACTATTATAAAACCAGTCGCTGAAGTGGCAGATAAATTATCTGAACCACAAGACCCAATTGACCATCTTGAGAAACCGAAAGAAATTGACGTCACTTCTTCCACTGAACTTCCAATTGTGCCTGTACCACCGAAAAATACAGATCAAGACGCAGTGAAACAAGATTTCGTAAAACCGGTGGTACCTAAAGACCAAGACCAAGTTAAGGAATTTACTACGGAGACCAGAGACATGGGTAAAATACCTGATGTTCCAGAGTTTGTAGATGATTCTAAACCACCTAAATCAGTTCCTGTAAGTTTAGAGCTGGTTAAAGATGTCCAAGCTCCAACGCCAACTGTTCAGCCTAGTGAACCTGAATATCATCCTGAAGATGTTCTACTTGATACCACTAAACAACCTCAGGTTGGAGTTGTTCACTTGACCAAAGAACTGATAATACACGAAGGACTTAATAAATATGAGCAAGAGCCTGTGCAGGTCGCTCCAGAAACGATTTTCACTGAAACAACAAATGTAAGTAGAATCACTACTGAAAAAGCACCAACACAATCCACAATTGAAGTTGAGCCTCTTAAAGTTGGAAATATTATTACTGAAACTGATACTACTAAGGAGCCTGAAGCGCCTGAGATTTCCTACATAAGGCAGTTTGAACCACAAGTACAAGGCTCTTCTGAAAGTGTTAACAAGCTCCTAGCTACCTTTGAAGAACCTGAGCAGAAGTCAGTACCATCACAAACAGCAGAATTTGTTGGAACTGAGACGACGTCACGCAAACCTGACGAAAAATTCGACGTCAATATCCTTCTTAATTCAGAACGTCAAGATACTGATTTAAGAGGTTTTAAACCTGTTACTTCCATCACACAAGATAAACCGCAACAGAGCGTGGACATTTCAATGTCATTGACAAAAACTGACGAAACTTTGAAGACCCAACCTAAAGTTAAATTCGACCTTAAAGTAGAAGAATTTGAAACATCTGCACCCACAGTTGTGATAAAAGATATCGATGTAGTGTTACCCAGTGATGTTAAAATTACAAAAGAACAGAAGGTATTAGCGACTGAAGTTGTAGAAAAAGATCAACCAATCACAGAAGCAACACCAGAAGAATCAATAAAAGATCATAAGCGAAGTAAAAAGAGAAAGAAACGTAAGCCTGATTCGGCTAGCAGTCAGTCCATTGAAATTGACACGCATACGGAAACGGACAAGAGTGTTGCTGATACTGATAGTTCTTCTCTCAGTCACTACGTAGAACTTCCTTCGTCACCACCGGTTGAATCTCCTAAGCCGACTGAAGAAGTCTTAGAGCCTGTTGAGGCTATACCTGAAAAATCGCCTGTCATTGATGTCGAAAAAATTCAGCCATCTCCTGAGGTAGTACAGCTAGAGCCTGAAGATTCTTCTCTTGCTGAATCGGAACCTATTACAGAAGAAAAGGGATACGAGCCTGAAGATTTATCTTTAGGACCGATCCCAACACCAGACAAGAAGAAGAAGCACAAGAAACGAAAGACACATGGCGTGAGTGAGGATACAACTTATCCCAAACTAAGCACGACGGAAACTGAGGACATTTCAGTATCCGCGCCGGTTGAAGCCCCGGAACCTGTTAAGAAAGGTAAAGATAAGAAGCGCAAGAAGAAGACGCCTGTCGTGACTGAAGAAGAAAAAGAACCTTCACCTGTACATACTGTAAAAGATGAGCCGGAACCTGAAGTGGAACCCGAGCCTATGGTTGAGCCGGAAATTAAACCAGAAAGTCCGAAGATTGGGACTGAGACAGTTGCAACGTCACCGAAAGACGAATCTTACCATACAATCAGCGAGACTTCAGACATCAGCACTGTTAAAATCGTTGAAGAATGTATCCAGAGTAGTCCAGAAGTCGCAGAGAAAGAGGTTCCAACCACTGTCACATTCCCTGTGCCCGTGGTAGAAGAAATTGCAACACAAGAGTATTCAATCCAGACATCGCCAGAAGAAACTGAGCCTGTAGAAGAGCTGCCTAGACCGGAAACCTCGGATATTGAACTACAAACAACACCTACGTCAGTCAGTGAAGTCGTAACTCAAACGACTCCGGTTGAAGATAAAGAGGCTGACACGCAAACTATCGAAGAGGTCACTACAGTTGTGGAGAAGATAATGTCTGATTCTGAAATGCAGACTAGCAGGACAGAAACACCTGAGCAGGTCATCCAAACCGAAGCCACAACTCAAGTGATACCTCACGATATTATCACTCCTGATGATAAATTCTCGCAAACGTCCCCAGTTGTTGAAGAACCGCCTGCCCAAGAACAACAACCACAGAAAATTGAGATTGATACTGAATCTAGGGAAATGCAAACATCGCCATTACCTGAAATAAAGAAAGATGAAAAGAGTACTGAAGTGCTCATTGAAACGACTGAAACTGACATTCAGACAGTTAAACAAGAGATTACAGATCAGGAAACTTCGACAACTCCTGTACAAGAGAAGGAAACGATAGAAATGAGTATGCAGACTCCTGAAGTTCCTCTAGTCAGTACTTTCACTCAATCTGATGAACCAGAACCGGCGCCAGAGATCGCAGAACCTGTAGAGAAACTCGAAGTGCCTACGCTACCCCAACTTGAAATTGTTAAAAAAGATCTTATCACTGTTGATAGTACCCAACAGACTTCGCCAAGAGGCGAATTCGAGGAAGCACCACCGAAACTCGAACTTAAAGAGGTTATTACCCTTGAAAGTTCTCAGCAAACGACGCCTCGAGAGCCAGAAGTACCAGCCCCAATTCCTGAACCAAAAGTAACTCCCAAACATGAAGTTGAGGCTCCTAAGAGGGAAGTCATAACAGTTGACAGTACACAGCAAACGTCACCAAGAGAACCATCTGAACGTGCTACGCCTGTACCAATTCTTAACTTGGAAAGGAGAGACGTTATCACTACTGATACCACTCAACAAACATCGCCTAGGTTCTACTCAGAAGATTCCATTTCAACATCCACTGATGAGCCTTATGAAGTCCACTTACGTGCTCAAATTTCCATACCTCAAGCGACGACTGGCTTCATTGAGAGTGAACGCTCTTTCGAGGAACCATCCCAGTCTATTTTGGGTGACAAGTACAAGCAGAAGAAGCGTAAATCTAAGAAGAAGACAGAGTCACCTCTATTGCAATCACCTGAAAGTTTATCAGACCCGATCAATGCTGAGTTGTCGATGTCTGTCACGCCGACCAGTGATGACATTTCAAGCAAGGAAACCTCGTCAATAGATGAGGGTATTTCTCAACTGGCTAGTCCAATGATGCCCAGACCTATGCAACCGAAATTGACCTACTCTGATGTGGTACAGAGATCAAAATCTAAGTCACCATCTCCGAGCAAGACCGTAGTGCCTTATAAAACTAAAGAAGCGAGGTTACTGGATGCTCTAGAAAAACGCACACACTCGGCCACCGACCCACAGAACACGATTCCTGATGATTCCATGACTGTTGCTTTATTAGATCCGTCAGTTGAAAGATCTTACGAATTGGTTGTCGACAAAGAATTGGAAGAAGTGAAGAATGCCATTGAAACCCACGACCCAACTAGGACAGAGAGAAGTGTCATAATAGTAATAGAGACCATTTCTATTTGGCTCGAAGAGATTCAATATAAGATCCAGCGAGAGACTATTAGTGGTATTAAGTCTACCGTAGAAACTGAACGTCTCAAATCACTGAAGAAGCAAATTCTATATCTAAAACAAATAATTGAAATCACAGAAGTCAATGAAGAGATTATCACTCTAATCGAAACATTAACGCGTCAAGTAGACGCAGTTAATACTTTGAGCAATCAAAGCTCGGTGAAAGTGAAAGAAGTGGAGAAAGAATGGATCAAATTCCTGGATGACACTGACAAACTGAGTGAATCTGTCGAAAGGGTTAAAAACACACTCGACGATATAATTCTCTCAGATATGCCTACACAACAGAAGTTAGATAAGCTTGACAAAATTGAAGTGGATAACTTTGACAATTTCGAAACAGTCAGAAAAATGTTTAAGAGGTGTCGCAGTCTCATCGAAGCGAACCCGAAACGGGAGTGTCCAATTAAACTGTACGACTGTGATGACGACACAAAGCAAGCAGATAACACTATAAACACTGAAAGAGATCGTCTCCTGCAACTGACATCTCTAGCGGAAGAGTACGAACAAACGCTGCAAGACTTCGGTCAGATTACTGATGTAGCCGAGGCTCTGTTGGACGGAAAGATCATTGTATCAGACTTGGATCATTTGTACGAAGAAATTCAAAAGCATCGTAAATTCTTCGTCAACTTGAGCCATTGTCGAGCTATACTCGAATCTCTTGAGGATAACTTAGACAATGAAACTAGGTCTAAGTATGCGTCTCTACATAATTCGCTACACGATAGAGCCACTGTGATCATTGATAGAGCAGCGAGTCGCGCTCAGCAAATGACGCTAGCGGCATCGAGATGGACGCTGCTGCAACGTGGTATGAAGGAGGAACAGCAGTGGCTGATAGTCGCCCAGCAGAGAGTACCCGATCTAACCAACGTGACATCCATGGATCACGAACAGTACATCAATCTGTATCAATCAATAAGTCTCGATATATCGCACCACTACGCGAAGATGTTACGTCTACTTTCAATAACTGATGGCCTGCAAAATCTAATCGTTTGTTCTGGACTAGAAACAGAATGTTCCGTAGCACTCGATACGTTACTGAAGCTACAAGAAGACGTAGACTCAAGACTGACGCGGCTGACGGCGTTCAAAGAAAACTGGGTGACCTTTGACCATCTGATTGACAGAATCGAAGGATGGATGAAGATCGCCAACAGGGAATTGGAGTTTATCACACCAGAAAACATTACAACTACTGGAAATCTAAGAAGATTCTGGGAGTTAAAAGCGCAACACGAAGTGCACAACAATCTGAAGACCGAAGCGGGTATCCAATTCGAAAAGGCGCTTGAAATCCTTCCGGTATCCGACGAAATGGTGCAACGTGAGTTCTTCTCCAAAATCGAGGACAAATGGCGCGATCTAGCATCAAGAATCGGAAATATCCACGCCACCGCCATACAGAACATCTCAGACCGCGACGTATCTTCAGGAGAGAAGCTGAACATTTTAGAAGAAGAACTAAGAGAGCTCCGATCGGCCGTGGAAGGCCTGAAAGGCGTTATCAGGAGCGAAGACGAGCTCAGCTTGTACATAGAAAGACTGCAAGTGATGACCGGCCGTATCGACCGGATACAGAACGAGTTAGGCAGACTGAGTTTACTACCAACGGCTGAATCCGAACGCCTCGGGGCTCTATTGAGCCAATCGGGGATATTAGAAGACCTGATTTCGGAAGAGCTCGAACGTAGCATGCTGCTTAAAGAGAAGATAGTTCAAGTCCAGGCGGGTATCGCTAGGTGCCAGAAGAGTCAGCGGCGGGCTCGTCTGACTCTGGAAGAGTGTGAATCGGCGGAGAGGCTCGGTAGTGACGTGGTGGAGCGGGCGTCGCAGACGTGCGACCGGCTGGTGGAGGAGCTGGCGTCGCAGTGGCGCGACATCCTGGCGCTGCGGCAGGCGCTGCACACGCTGCCCACCAGCCTGCGCGTCGTCGTGTCGCCCACGGGCGTCGAGCGAGACATCTCCGCTCTACAGGTCAGTTCTTGCCATCATATTTTACTGTAACTCTCATATTTATCTCTTTTATGTCATAACCTGGGTACTTACACAAGGAGGCGTACGAGCTTCGTCCATTCAATAAGTTGTAGTAAATGATTAATCGTCAGACTATCACACTATAGTAGCGGCATTCTACGATGGTCGGTTTGGGGGTGGGGAAAGGATGAACCTTATTATAACGGAATAAGAATGGCAGTTTTAAAAAAAAAAACCGACTTCAAAAAAACCTGGATCACTAAAAAGCCTGAATATTATTTCAGGCTTTTTAGTGATCCAGGTTTTTTTGAAGTCGGTTTTTTTTTTTTTATAAAAATAATTTTATTTCACGATTTTTAGTGGCGCCATACCAATGAACATTTTGGCATATTGAACTGTATGAAGTAAGCCCAACAAATGGTAACTGCTGTAAATCTTTGAGGAATTCCCTCGACTGTCTATGGTCTCCATCATTAGACCTGTAATGGCACTTATAACCCATATGGGTGCAAAGTTCTCTCCAATAAAAATTAATCAAGCCCAAACACCAGGTAATTGCTGTAAATCGTTGAGGAGTTCTCTCGAATGTCTTTTGACTCCATCATCAGACCCCTAATGACAGTCACAACCCATCTAGGCGTAAAGTTCTCATCAATACTAATTAATCAAGCCCAAACACAAGGTAGCTACTGTAAAACGTTGAGGAGTTCCCTTGACTGTCCCTCGTCTTCATCATCAGTCCCATAATGACAGTCACAACCCATCTAGGTGTAAAGTTCTCATCAATACTAATTAATCAAGCCCAAACACAAGGTAGCTACTGTAAAACGTTGAGGAGTTCCCTTGACTGTCCTTCGTCTTCATCATCAGATCCCTAATGCCAGTCACAACCCATCTAGGTGTAAAGCTCTCATCAATAGAAATGAATTAAGTCCAAACACAAGGTAGCTACTGTAAAACGTTGAGGAGTTCCCTTGACTGTCCTTCGTCTTCATCATCAGATCCCTAATGACAGTCACAACCCATCTAGGTGTTAAGCTCTCATCAATAGAAATTAATTAAGTCCAAACACCAGGTAATTGCTGTAAATCGTTGAGGAGTTCCCTCGACTGTCTTTCGGCTCCATCATCAGATCGACTCCAGACCTTCATAAAATAGTAGTGCTTTAAAATACTTAATGAAAAAAATTACAAACGCACTAGTCGCCCCTACGATTTTTGAAGATTCCCCTCGATTTCTCTGGGATGCCATCATCAGATCCTGGTTTCCTTATCATGGTACCACCCCCGGAAAATCTCCTTTCCAACAAAAAAAGAATCATCAAAATCGGTTCATAAACGACGGAGTTATCCGCGAACACACATAAAAAAAAAAAAAAAAAAAAAAAAAAAAAAAAAAAATATACGGTCGAATTGAGAAACCTCCTCCTTTTTTGAAGTCGGTTTAAAAAATAAGAATGTCCAAAAAGAAATGCGATAATTAATTTTATTCCATTATAATAAGGTTCATCCTTTCCCCCTCCCACATGTCAAACCGGCTATCATAGCGTGCCGCTACTGTAACTCTAACCATGCATGTAATTAAGCAAACTTTGTGCCACCATACCGGGAGTAGTCTCATTCACATTAAAACCCGGGATTAGGAAGAAATAGCTTCTACAGTAAATAAGTTATATTAAAGCTCGTTGCAGAGAGCCGAGCGATCCACGATAAAATCACTATCATTCGTCTTATTTGTAACAGGAAACTCACGCAGAGCTGGAAGCGGCGTGCAGTGAACTCAGCAGCCGCTTGCGAGCGAAGCTGCAGCTGTGGCGGCGCTTCGAGCGGCAGCTGGAGCTGGTGCAGGGCGCCGTGCGCGAGGCCGACTACATGGTGGAGCTGCTCACCGTGCAGGGCCAGGTCGACTACGACCGCCTGCTGAAGGCCACCGAGCAACTGGAGGTGAGTGGGAACACTGGCTTGGGAAATGTGTAATTTGAAGTCGATGGAAATCTAGGTTGTCAGTAGGCTTACCAGCAAGGTTTTTGGAGGGTAGTCACCCGTCGCTTCACTACTTTAGGCTGGTTCTATAATGACGCTGACGACCCGGTGATTTATTTTCACAGTCCACCACCAACGTGGGGTGTCTGGTAGAAATCGTCTATTTATATTACGTTATCATCTATTAGAAAACGATTCACTTCGCTACATACTACAGCTGTAGGGTTTCAGCAAGTTTTCATAACTAAATAGTCCTATACTTTTTGAGACCGCGAGCGTGGATAAGTGGCGTCATGTACATCTCGATTGCCGTACCAACCCGTGCTATACGCAGCTAACAAGGGTGGCCACGCGCCTCCGAGGACAAATGGCGTCACTTACCTCCAAACACAACTCCAACCCAACAGACTAGTCATAAAAACAGTTGCTGACTGTTGGTTGATCCTTGTCTATATTGTTATATTTTCCGTGTATAGTCACAACTGTAACTGATGTGTGCGTAATTCCTGGTAGACCCTGAGCGAGTCGCTGTCCCGGCGCAGCGGCGAGCTGGTGGGCGAGCTGCGCGAGGCGGCGGCGCCGCTGGAGGCCAGCATCGAGCCCAGCGTGGCCGCCGGCCTGCGCCGCGACCTCGACGACGCAGCCGCCGCCTACCACCACACATGCACCAACCTCACGCAGCTCTGCGACAAGTCAGTATCCCATCACAACACTTTAAACGTTTAAACATCAAACGTTCTATTTCAATACTAAGGACCACAGATATATTACACGACCCTCCAGGGGCGTCAGGATACACTGAAAAAATATCCAACTTTGACTGTTTGTAAAATGCCAACCTACTTATGCTGCTCAAATCTATTTAAAGAGATGTTTGGACAGTTAGTGAATGAGGACCGAGTTCACCAAATCATTAACGGACCATTAATTGATGTACTGGACTACTGGCTGTCCTAACGGTTCGTTAGTTTGTACCAACAGAGTCGAGATGAAAAACGGATGTCTGAGGAGTCTTGGAAGATTCCCGTCACGTCGTCGTCACAATACGTTTTATTGAGTGTGCTACCCGTCCGTGCAGGTACCACAAGGCAGTGGAGCTGTGGAAGCGGTACCGCGACGCGGCGGCGGCCGTGCGCGCCTTCGCGGACGCGCAGGAGGCCACGCTGCACGCGCTGCGGCCCGACGACGCGCCCGTCACCGCGCAGGTCAGTCACTCTTTCGCTACACACCACTTGCCCGCCGTTGTAGGCATAGTAGAAGGAGTGGGAAGTAGGTTGGCTTCATACAAACGCGCCGCGCGCGAGTTGTATGGTCCCGCCATAGTGTCTATGCGTCGCCGTGCGCACACTCAAACAAAATCTCATTGTTTCGCCTGCTTAAGCGGGTCGAGATTTTGTTTGAGTGTGCGTGCGGCGGCGTATGGATGCTATGGCGCAAACATGCGGGTTACGCGCGGTGCGTTGTATGAAGATGGCCTACTTCCCACTCCTACTACTATGTTGTAGGTGTACTCTGCGATTACATTTCTGGGAGAGTAAAGCCGGTGCCTCGAGTCCCTTAAAATTGTCCATTGCGAAACCACTGGTCTGAAATATTACTTTCGTGAATACACGCACACTTACAGCGTACGCTTGTTTACCACCTCAGTCCCATAAAAAAAATTGTCATTAGTAATCGTAAATTCTTGGCGGTCGGCTATCTGTTAGCAGTCCTCTGGCCGACAATTGTTAGGGGACTCAAGGGCAAGGTCTCCTGCGCGCGTTAAGCCCAAAAAAAAACTACACAATTTCCCCCGCGCGGGTAAAGAGAGCCAGCGTAATAGAATAAAATTGTTTTTGTGTAGTGCGTAGATACAAACACGCGCGGAAGACCCGGCTTAAAAGAAACACCAAAGGCAAACAACCACTTCTCTGGAAAGTTCGCTATTTAATTTGATAACTTGACTAATACAATTATTAATTGTGTAAAATTGTTAGATTACTTTGGCCGTTTTGAGAAATATCGATTTATACAACAACCCTAGAAAATAAAAGAAAATATGATGGTGATTGGATATATGAAGAATCTTCTTTATAGCAGTTACTCCTTTGGTAGGCTGGTCGTTTGAAGAACGTAAAAAACCCGTTAAATACTTCAACAAATAAACCATAATACTACAAACACGACATTCGTGGCTCGTTATAACTGTACCTTCGCGTCACGGCATATTCGCAGGTTGCCGTTTAATAATAACAACCCAAAGACATTACTAAGAATGATGGAGACGTGTGACTGTCCAAAATAGTATGTCCTAATAGTGTGTCCAAAATAGTTGAAAGCATGTCGGTATTCACGGTATTGCCAATACGAATCTTCTGGTGAATAAAACGCATCAAAATATCTTTCAAGTTGATTGTCGAATTGCGAGTGCAATAACAGATGTGTGTATTTCGCTGCATGTAGGGGTGCGCCGAGCACAAGTCTGGTGATTGCTATGTTAGGAGGTAGCATATCTGCTAAATTAATACAGCAATGTCTCAACCGCGAAGATTAGTATGATGTAAATTAGACTTAATTACCTTAACTTTAGAATACGAATTCAAATTGATAACCTTCTCTGTGTATACAGTTCAACCGGAGTCATCATGGATTTAATTACGCATACCTAAACTGCATCAGATTTTATTATACAGAGTGTGAGACTTTTACTTGCAGTTCGGAAAGCGATTCGAATTCGGTATTTGAATTTTTAAACGTTCGAATTCGGAATTCGATTTTTTAAACGTTCGAGTTCGTTAGGATACGGACGCCATAACATTTAGTTCAGTTAAGTTTAATTTGCGTACCCCAGAATAGGCACCATTTAATGAAACCCCATAATTTGTCACATCCACGGTCCAAACACCACCAACACCATCAAAATGGGAGCGGAGGCAAGAAATTGAGACTGTCCAAAATAGTGTGTCCTACTAAACAAAGTCCATGGACACAGTCGCTCGCGGATTTTGAATTATTGTTGAAAACATGTCGAAAGCAGCTGTAATGGCTACTTTACGCCGACCTTCTGTGAAAGGGTACTACCCCGGTCGAGGCACCCGTATATGAGCTGCAGTCAATTGGCTACAGCTGGGCTGAACCACCAAAAATACTGCCCAATCAATAGTTTGTATGTAAGCAGCGGCCGCCCGAGTCACGCGACGCTGACCGCACCTTACACGCCTTAATGAAATGAGGGCGACGCTCCTATTGCTATTTCAAGGAACACACTTTCATAATGGACTTTCAGTAAATCTACCATCAGGTCCTATAATAATAATAACCCTTTTAGCCCGGCCGCATTTTATCAGAAACTTTCCGACAGAAACCGTCCGGCAAATTTCTGATAGTACCATAATGTGGACTGTATAAAGTCGTCCATAAAATTTCGGTCAGATAGTTTCTGATGATGTGCGGCCGGGCTTAACGTCCCATTTCTGGGCACGGGTCTACCCTCTATGCGATGGGGATTCAGGCTATAATCCATCACGCTCGCAACACGCACGCTCGCTCGCACGCGGTAGATCAACAGACCAGCTCCCTTTTAGGGGGCGTCCATAAATTACGTGAGGCATTTAGGGGGGGGAGGGGTCGAGAAAAATCTCACCAAATCTCACGTGGGGGAGAGGGGGGGGGGGTCTCGGCGAATCTCACGTAATTTTTTTTTACCGCAAGAAACAGTATAAAATTGCAAGAAAACTGGGGTAAATTAAGTAAAACATGTTACTTTTGAAAAATCTCACGTGAGATTAGAGGGGGAGGGAGGGGGTCGAGCAAAATCTCACGAAATCTTACCAAGGGAGGAGGGGGGGTCGAAAAATCTCAAAAATCACCTCACGTAATTTATGGACGCCCCCTTACCTAGATTAGGAGTTTGAGACCTTATTATAGGAGTCAGTGAAAATGTGTACAACAGTACCTACATTTCTGCTTACCCCAGCGAAGGATGCAGGCGTAATGACGATATAAAGTAATATTAAGGCAGATCAATCGTGGTCAATCAGTGAAACATTGAACGCTATTGCAACGATTTAGCGAAATGTCACTACGTTACGTCCCAGTGCAATGAACTCGTGTTTTTAAGTAGCCCCGAGGTGATTACTCCCGTACCTACTGTTACGCGCACACACAAGAATACACTTAAAAAAACTTAGATGGTTATTGTACATTACGCTTTTAGTGTAAATGGTTTGATTCTCTCAGACAGATGTTTGACTCGTCAAAGGTGTGTTTAAATCATATAATAATTATAATATCCTGGGATGGGACATTCTTTTTACACACGGCTACCTGATCCCAAACTAAGCAGAGCTTGTACTATGGAAACCAGATATTACTACTATTACTACATATACTACATTCTGTTTGTAAATACATACTTATACTTAAACACATAATTACACACAGACTCGGGACATACAGATATGTTCAAGCACTCAAATGCATGTCCCGGGTAGGAATCGAACCTACGACCTGCAGCGTGATAGGCGGAATCTTACCAACCACGCGAACGGCCCGTCGAATATTTAAGTTATGATTCGCACATACCTAGATTTTGTAAAATCCAGAGCCGATAGCCGAGCCGGGGTTTGAATCCTGGAGCTTAAGCCCGCAAGACGCGTGCTTCACCAATCGGCTATCACTGCTATTAATTACAAATTATGTATAGGTAACAATGGAATAGCAATAATTTATCAGTTTCTCAGAATATGAACTCTGTTTATCAGAAATATAGCTAATTATCGTACGGACAGTGTAATGACCCTCGCACGGTCCACAATTATTGTATACAATATATTAATAATTAAATCTTAGATTGGACTTTGGAGTAACATTCGACGTGACACTTATCGATCTCAAAGAATTCTTAACTTGTTTTATTTCTTATACTTAAGTAACTATCATTTACCAGTATATTAAAGATCAAAAGTATCTAACCTGTAGGATATTCCACAACTTACCTCAAACTATAGACCTGAATGATGTTAGTATGAGATGTTAGTATACCTCAAACTGTTGTTGGCAAAATCATCGGCTAAAGACGATGGACGCCATTATTTTTAGAGTTCCGTAGTTCCTACGAGGAACCCTTAAAAGATCATCCAGTCCATTTGCGAGGTTTTAACCTCTAAAAATTAAATCAACTTGTAAGTAAATTTTAGCTAGCCAAAAACAAGTTTTCGTTATTGAAATGGGTACGGAACTTTTGCGCGAATACGCACTTGGGCGGATTTTTAAAGTGAAGTGAATATTCGAGTGTAAATTGCACTGTTCAATTTACATGTTACGTAAATGTTTCACACGCCCGCCGCTGTTTATATTTATAAGCAAAATGTTCTTGTGGCAACACAGTATACTGGTATACTGGATGTTTGTCGTCCGCGGTCCAAACAATGACGGAAACCCGGAATTCGTGAGACAGTTTTGGTTGTGTGTTGAATGAAACTGCAAGTAAAATACAATATTTAATATTGATCACTCACGGTTGAATACAGAGATGCTACTCAAATTTGAGAGCTACTTTGACGGGCTTTGACGGGCCCGTTAGCGTGGTTGGCGCGGAGGCGCCTTTCACGCTGCAGGTCGTAGGTTCGATTCCTACCCGGGACATGCATTTGTGTGCATGAACATGTCTGTATGTCCGGAGTCTGGGTGTATATGTATATTAAGTATGTATTTACAAATAAAAAAGTAGTATATGTAGTAATATCAGTTATCTGGTTTCCATTGTACAAGCTCTGCTTAGTTTGGGATCAGGTAACCGTGTGTACAAAAATGTCCCAGGATATTATTATTATTATTACTTAACTTTGACGCGCCATACAAAAAATGACAGATAACGACAAACTGTTAAGTGGCACTTAAACATTTGAGTCGTCTTATGGTTTTCTGTCGTAAATTTGTCAAAATTAAGCAGCAGTGCTATTCTGATCGACAAACTTTGTTGTCGCTTGTGAAACCGCGCGTGAGACTTGACTTTGTCACTTCAGAATAGGACGCGTTCGAATGTGCGTCGATCATTGACAATTGTGCTGAATTTGTTGGTACAGTCAACATCAAAAGAAGCTTAGTATATCAAATGTCCAAATTAATCTCATGGTACTTTGGTTCTTTTGGACTTTTGATGTATAAAACTACTCATGTTGACTGTACACAAACTGTTGCCATCTTTCCAATTGTCATAACTAATGAGCAAGACAGAAACATTTTCCTCTTCTCTTAGCCTGTGTCCATCCACTGTTGGGTATAGACATCTCTTCTTTGATCCCATTCGTTCCGGTCCCGTGCTAGTCTTGTTCTGCAAGTGCCGGCCACCTTTCTGACGTCATCGGATCTTTTTGCTGGAGGCCAGCTGGCCTACTCCGAAATACGAACCTAACGTTTCGGCTGACGGATTGTCGTGGATTTGACATTTCTTCTTTCGTTTTTCTCTACGATTTGACATTGTTTTGATCGTAAATCGAATCCGTACTTCGGACGATCCGTCAGCGACGTATTTCGGAGTAACCCCCCTGCTTCTCTCCCTACGTCCCCTTCTAGGCTGTATTTGACTTGTGTTATAATAAGTTTAGTGTTGATTTCACGACAGTACAATTGCCATCAATGTTTTCTGGAGCGTACCGCCTCTCCCTTCGAGGAACAAGCGCGAGGATATCAATAGAGAATGGTCGACCTTAAGGTGACCTAATGCGCATGACGTAAGAAACAGTTGTGTATTGTATGCCCTACATTACATACAGTATTGTAGTACCTACTGTTCATGTCATAATTTAAATCAATAGTTTAAACTTTTCACGGGCAATCAAATTGATCTTACGGCCTTAGAGCTCATCCTAGCCAAACAAAAACATACACCAGACCAAAAAATCGTGTTAATACATACATACATATAATCACGCCTGTAGGGGTCACGGGGTCACGTTTCCCGTAGGGGTAGGCAGAGACCACTTCTTTCCACTTGCTACGATCCTTACATACTTGTTTCGCTTCGTCCACTTTCATTATTCCCTTTCATTATTCCCTTCATACATGCTCTTCGGTTTAGGGTACTCTTGACCTGGCCTTTTTTCAAGACGTCCCTGATTAGGTCTCTAAACGTCCGCCTAGGTCTACCCCTTCCAACACTTTCATTCACACTCGCCTTATACACTCTTTTCGTCAATCGTTCTAAAAAATAGTGTTAATTAAAATAGAAAGTCTTAAAACGGACGTTAAATCAAAATAGTCGTGTATGTAATAGGTACGCATAGTTCACACGCTCCTGATGTTATGGCATCGCAATAATAGAGTCGGTAGAGTTCGGTGTGCAGTGCATGCGATGCCAACAACGGTCCGTAGACCGCTACAATTGCTTGATTGAAACAGTTAACTTAAACTTGAACGTTTTAGGAAATATGAGGCCTTTAGACTATCGTTTTAACTCGAGTAACGTCCTCTGTAAAATACGTTTATATTCGCCCCCAATAGAATCCGGTTATTATAATTACACCTACCTACAAACGTGTCGCAAAACACATGATAAGACGCTTAATGAAGTGAAACTGTGAATAAGCACAATCGTTCGTCGTAAACGCTGATAACGTTTTGATAATAACAGCCAACCGCGAGCAGTTGTCCCGCGGACGTCCGCTACGAAGGACGTCTGCCGGCGAACAAACGCGAAAACAAACGAACAAACTCGAAACAATAACTCGAATAAACAATCGATAAAAATATACAAAATAAGAAGTGACAAAAATAACGATACCTATTTATTTTTACAATTTCCAAGGATTTTAATAACTCTTTTTGTTATCTGCTGTATGCTTAATTTTGATCATTACGATAAAAGCGGTAAACTGCATACAATGCCGACCTTGGAACGCGACCGTGAATCCATTGTGAACGATGTTCCAAATTTGAAAATTTGAATTTCGCATTCAATTTTTATTTAAGGAGACGGTAGTGCTTCGAATTCTAAAGTGGTGGATTTAAATAACTACCCTCGAAAATTTGAAGAGAAATAAAATTAATGAGGTGACAACATTGACCTTATTAGTGCACGTTCGAAGTTTAATTATTTAATTTTAAATAGTTTAATCGGTATTCGAACAATATTCATATTAATGGATTGATTATTTTAATTAGTGAAGTGTAGTGTTGCGATGTTAACGTCGATAATGATGTATGGTTTTGTTTTGAAAAGTGATGTGATAAAGAATATGTGTCAACGGAGCGAGTGATTTATCTCACAAACATGTCGCTTCAGGAGGTAAGATTATATCAATCTGTTTATGTAGGGTAGTCGGGTGATTTTTTATCTTGAAAATTTAAATCACGTAATAGATATAATTATCTAAGTACATAAAATGATTCAAGACACACTATCTTTTGATTTTTAAATACTTTCCAGAAATAATATTCACTTAAGTACCTACGTAAGCTACATATACTTACGTAAATTATTCTGCTAATCTGGGATTACCTCAATTTTTATTATTATTATTTTTTATGAAGTAATCGGTACAATTACAGGGAAAAATAGGTAAACAAGAATGGCGCGCGTTTTGCCGCGAATTTCCTCTGACTCGGTCCAACGACGGATTCTGATGATCTCACCGCGTTCAACTATTTGCACAGATTACAATGAACTTTGCATTGAGACGTCTATGAACTGACGGCCGATTGTATTCATTTATTATTCGCAAACATGAAAAAAATATATAAAAAAACATTTGTGAAATCCTTCCATTCATTGCGGATTAGTTAGGCGGTATAAAATTTCATTGTATATTCTAATTTATAAAAATAATTTAGGTTTAAACAATAATCGACCAATACTTGAGGTTGTTGGTAAAAATAGGTTAAAAATAAAAATAAAAAAAGAAAAGATAAAAAAGAAAAAAATAATAAAGAAGAAAATAATAAAGATATAAATAAATAAAATATAAATATAACGTCACGACTTTTATCCCCATTCGGGGGTAGTCAGAGGCTTGAGCGGCCATACACCACCACATTGTGGAGGTATTAATATTAACCAACTCAAAGCCCACGTTTCACCAGATAGTCAGAACCCAACGTGACAGGTGGTGAACCTTGTCGCCGTGTATATAGGAACTGACTATTACCTAATCCTGAGGGATACCTATCCCTCAGGATTAGGTTCTAAAACCGTTATCGTGAGGTAACCTAGGTAGGTTACCTAGGTAACCTACCTAGGTAACCTACGAAGATATGATACCTTATAACATCGAAATCACACCACTACATGCAACGGAATTCACACATTTGTTATTGCACGCGCAATTCGACAATCAACTTATTGAATACATAAGAGGGCATTATTCGCCAGAAGATAAGTCGTATTGGTAATACCGACATTATTTCCCACTAGCGACTGTGTTGTACCTAGTGTGTCCATGGGCTCCATTTAGCAAGACAAACTGGTAATGTCAATAATGTTCTTCTTCGTCTTTGATAAGATTACAAATAAGTTATTATATTTTATTCGAGTATTTCATGCTAGACTGCTTTTAATTTTCCCTAATTTATCCTCACATTTAAAGGTTCAAATCGTAGGTTAGAATCGTAGGTAGATAGATCTACAGCAAAGCATAATGACAAGCTCGCGTTATTCGCACAGTTCTCAAAGTCAGGCGATTAAGTATAATTGGAAACAACAAACGGAGCTTGTGCTAAGGAACGGTAATTATCGCACTCGCCAAGGGCACTCTCTCCTACTTTTGCCCAATGTATGCAAACCTATGCAATGTCTAGAGGCGGCTGAAGCAAAACCAATATGTATTTTTTTGGTCGCAAAACCCTGTCAAAACTAAAGACACGACCAAGAGGGAGACATGTGATTGTCCAAAATAATATGTCCTACTAAATGGAGTCAATGGACACAGTACGACTCAGTCGTTCGCGGTAAATAATGTTGAAAACATGTCGGTATTACCAATACCTTGTGCCTTTATGTTGATTGTTGAATTGAGAGTGGGATAACTGATGTGTGAATTTTGCTGCATGTAGTGGTGCGCTGAGCACAAGTCTGGTGATTGCAATGTAAAGAGGTACCATATCTGCTAAAATCAATGGTCAAGACAGTTATTTTTTAGGTAGGAGATTTTTATAAAACAAAGCAACTAATCGTCAGTTGTTATTATTACATTTACGAAGATCTAATTGGTTTTCGAGCACACACAATTCAGGCCGATATTACGCAATTAGCACAATTAGTCGCTTACGCATTAAATTGATTACCCGAACGTCTTGCGAAAGTGCTGAATTTCGTTTTTGTATCTCAACGTGGTAAAGAAAACCTACTTACCTATTTAATATTTGAGTACCTACCTATGCAAATTTAACAAAAGGCTGCGTTAGATTATGTCTAGACGATTCTCATGAAACACAAGTTCATGCAATTAGGAATTCAAATGAGAATATTTATCTGTCTAGGAAACTTCATCAATCTACGAATACTACGCATCAGTTGTTCAAAGCGTCTTGCCAGTGATGATGACCACATACCTTAACCATATTCAGCTTAAAGATGACTGGCCCATCGCTAAAAACAGAAAAACCATGCGCCTACGCATCCTGCATTTTATTCAGCTAAATCCGTTCGAATGCTGGTGAATCGGCTGCGCGATGACGCAAGTGGCGCGAAAAATAACGCTTCGCGATTGGTGCGCAATGATGCGTTCTAATTTTGAAATTTTATATAACATCCGACGGCATTCTCTGAAGGCCAGTTCTAAAATCTTGAAGTATTAAGAAAATTGTAGTTTCGTTTAAAATAGCACGTGTTAGTTTATTTAGGAAAGCGGGAACTGATTGCTGCTTAATTTTAAGCATCTATGCATGTTAAAATCTTTCAACGGATCTTCTCATTCGAGGACGTGTTCCGATTGCATATCCAGGAACTTAAACTTGCACAGACAGACAGACGAGTCCATTAAGGGCCACCACAGACATGCTACTTTTAGCATCGGCGATCAGCGATTTTGATGCTGCGTCTCGCTCATTCTCGCTCGAAGAAACGCGACGCTGCATCGATACAGTCGCAAAATCGCCGATTGCCGATGCTAAAAGTAGCATGTCTGCGGTGGCCCTAAACGTTGATGTCTAGGTATAATTTGCAGTGAACAGTATTTGACGCAAAAAAACGGGATCAGTCGCAACGACACCGCATTAAAAATCGTATTTATCATTATCCTAAAATCAACGTTATTTTTTCACTTCATAATAATAATATTCCACCAAACAGCCATCGATCACAGATAATGATCTCTTACATTCACGAAATTAAAAATACCGGTCACCTTTCACGAGGCGTGCATAAATGACAGCCATTTAATTTGATTAAAATTCTGCTTACATACTAACTAAATTCACAGTGAGTCACACGCTACTTGACTGCTGCAGTAACAATGCAACGACCCCAGACATTTGCCTCAAAGACGTGCACTGTAAAGCTAAACCACAATTTATAGCGAGATATTTATTATCACTTACTGTTGCGTCCTTGCTAGTAGTCAAAGGTGAAAATGGTGATATTTTTATCTCTAATTTCACAGCTACTTTTTCGGTGTTTAAAATAGCAGCTATATTTAGCAATGACATTTGCTACTCGTGATTTTTATTCATATTTAATTTCACGTCTTATCATGCGTTTCTATAAATCGTTACGCTTCATGTATGGAAGTGACTTAAGTCACGTGACTTGTAATGTCATTTCCATACTTTTAAGTAGAAGCCACTTTTCTATGGGGTCTATACTTACTGTGTTCTTAACATTTGCGAATGGAACGCCTCAAATTGTCTTATCACATGCATTTCTAACGCTGCAATAATTAGCATTCAAATAGTTAAGTCCTTGGTGGCTGAAACCGGTTGATGCGATCATCACCTAATAAAGCAAGTTGTTTTTAAAATACAGTGAGTAATTGACTCTACCGTTCATAGTTTATCAGCAATTGTTTATATTGAAGAAATTAATTAATTACTGCGTCTGTGATTTCTTGGATTCAATTAATTAATGAAGTAATTATTATAATGTAGGTAGGTATTACTACCAGCTATTACTTCTAGCGTGCTCAACTTTCATTTTCATTTCACTGACATTATCTAAGCATCCTAAAGTATAAACTATCGTTTTTTCTATATGACTAAGGTAGCAAACAAGCGTACGTAACGCTGCTGTAATAGCTACTTTACGCCGATTTTCTGTGAGAGGGTGGGTGCTACCACGGTCGAGCCAGCCCGTATATGAGCTGCAGCCAATCGGGTTGGAGTGTAGCCTTAGGGGCGCAGTTAGGTTTAGGTTTAGGTTTAGGTTTAGGTCTAGGTTTAGGTTTGAGTATAAGGGTGGGGAAAAGAACACGGGTCGACTTTGACCTTGAATGACCTTTGACCTTTAACTCCGAATATCCTTCGACCTCAAGTAACCTTTGATATCAAATGTCATTTGACCTCGAATGAACTTGATATTTGACTTTGACTTTGACCTTGACTTTGACCTTGACCTTCTTACCTTGCTAAATGCTTGGATACGTTCGGTTAGGTTAGGTTAGAACAGTGACCACAACGCGCGAGCCGAACGAGCGAAGCGAGCGTGCCGCGGCAGCGGCCGGCGAAGCGCCAGAGCCAAATAGTACCCATTACAGTTATTTTTAAAAACCTCATGGTCTTGGCCCATGACCTTGGGATCAAAGGTCATTCAAGGTCAAGGTCAAATGTCAAGTTCATGCGAGGTCAATTGACATTCGATGTCAGAGTTTACTTGAGGTCAAAGGTCATTCGTGGTTAAAGGTCAAAGGTCATTTGAGGTCAACGTAGACTCGTTTCCTTTTCCCCACCTGCATACTCAAACCTAAACCTAGACCTAAACCTAAACCTAATAGCGCCCCTAAGGATACACATTGACCGCCAATCGGCTGCAGCTTGGCTGTACCACCAATAATATTAGTTGATATTCAGTCGAGTCTATCTGTTCATTAGTCTATGGCCAAACAGCAAGGAAAACTCGAAGCTCGACGGGTGCGCCCTTGCGTCCGTACAAGCGAATATTTACGATTCCACTAACCTTCCTCGGTTCTAATCAATAGAACAGTTCACACCCAAACTTTAAACAAACTTTCAGTGTTACTGATGAAGACCGATACCGTTTGATTTAGATACCTACCTAGTACCTACTATGTTGTGTCATAAACTTTAGTAGAGTGAAACTATTTAATGGCTATAAATAAAGGTAATACCGACGTATATTCCGGATACTTTTTGCGTAGGCTAAGGAGGATGATCAAGACCCCCCTTTTATTGGTACGGCAGTAGGTATTACGTTTGTGTTCCTCCTCAAAATTTCCATCTGTAGATTAATATGACGACTGTTTAGCTCAGTGGTTCGAGCGTAGACCGCTCGGTACACTGCATCTGGGGGTTGAGTCATCACATTTCTGTTCTAAAAGGTCTGAGTGTCACTACTGGGATCGCCCTCAGTCCAAGCATAGTACAAGCGTTGCTTAGTTTGTGACCAGTCAGTTGGTGTGTTAGTCTGGCGATATTTATTTAAAAAAATACATATTTTTTTGATGGACGTGTAAGTATAGTTTACCGCGTATGACTTTTGGTACTGTGTCCATGGACTACGTTTAGTAGGACATACTATTTTGGACAGTCACTTGTCTCCCTTTTAGGTAATGTCGTTGACCAACGCAGGGGCGGATTTGATACGTTGGCTGCATACCTATGGATACTGATGCATACCGTTTTTATTAGTGAGTTTTGTGGATTTTGTAAAGTTCTGCCGCCCCCGAATTTTTCCGCCCTAGGCCCGGGCCTACTCTGCGCGGCGTATACAGCAGTGCGCCCCTGGACCACTACCCATTTGTATTATTAAAATAATCTCTATCGTCCATTCCTCAGCACACTAAAAGCGTTCATGCTCGGAGCTGTGACCCTTGCTCCTCACCTCCGTATACCAACATGTGGCATGTGTCTGGATTATTTCGAAACCGCTCCATTAGCCAAATTGAATGCATTCGCGAAGCTTGGGCACGGCGCGATAATAAAATGATAACTAATAGGTAGGATCACAATATTCACAATTTAGTTAATGGAATACTTGTGTTATAAAAAAGGTATGTTAGCTGAATGAGTGTAGGTAGGTACCTACCTCGAATAATGAGTCTAAACTAAGATGTTAGTTTTTTTATTTTTTTTATAAGACTGCGGTGGCAAAAAAGCGTACGGCCCGCCTGATGTTAAGCAGTTACCGTAGCCTATAGATGCTTACAATACCAAAGGTATTGCTCGCACATTGCCGACCTGAAGGGGAGTGGGATGGAGGGAGGGGGAGGGGGGGTGGGCTTACGGCTCTCTCACTCATCGTACGAAACGCAGCTGTAATAGCTGCTTTACGCCGATCTTCTGTGAGAGGGTGGTACTACCCCGGTCGAGCCAGCCCGTTTATGAGCGTTAGTGTAGAAGTGAAGAGAGAGTAACAGTCGAGTTTCTTTACCAGGTAACTAACATCCCGAATTAAATTATAAATAATAATGAAAATAATATTAGCCCTTTTAATGTCCCACTGCTGGGCACGGGCCTCCCCTCAATGCGAGGGGGATTTAGGCCATAATCCACCACGCTGGCCCAATGCGGGTTGGTGGATTTCACATGTCTAAGACATGCAGGTTTTCTCACGATGTTTTTCCTGCACCGTAAGCAAGTGATAATCATATTAAAGTTATGATTCACACATAGATTTCGAAAAATCCAGATGTGTGAGCCCGGGTTTGAACCCAGGACCTAAAGCCCGCAAGACGCGTGCTTAACCAATTTGCTACCACTGCTTAAATTAAATTAGTAATAGAATAAATATCACCAAACTTCCACACCAACTAAATGGTCCCAAACTAAGTACAAGACTGGCTACCATACAATGGACTGGGGTCACGAGTGAAATCGCATGACACAGCTAGTATGTGTTATATAATTGAATAATTTAAATTACTGCCCTTTCACAACTCCATTATTGATATAACACACCATAATAGCAACACCGAAAAACAATTTCGACCGTCAGCGTCATTACAATAGATCGCACGGAGCGGCCAAATATCACGGTGAAAGCACATTATTATCTGCTGGTATGTTGTAGTGTTAAAATTAGTCTGTTCTCTCACGCCCAAATTCATAGATATTTTTAGCCAGTTTACAATGACGTTTTAAATATTCCTAGGTACACAAGTAATTTGTAATGCCAGAGTAAGTCCACCATAACTTTCTACATGGTGAATTTTAAATCATGAGCATCCTTATAAACGGTGATTCTACACATGATTTAGAATATTTAGTAGATATAAATCAATTGATAAAAATGTATTGCCCAGGTAAAGTGTAACAGTTAACTGGTTTGCTTATTTGCTTACTCGAGCAATATTTTTGTCAATAGATTTTTTATTTATTTTCCCAAATATTCTAAATCATGTGTAGAATCACCGTTTAAAAGGATGCTCATGATTTCAAATTCACCCTGTATAATACCTAAAGAGAATCAGAATCAATGATTTTACAAACGTATATTATCCAGAGTAGGTAAGTACATATAATTATAGGTACTTAGCTACTTATTTATCTACAGAATAGGTACTAGCGAATGGTTCTTATCAAAGCTTTTTTTACAGCAAAATGTTTTGTAATTCCACTGTAAATAAGTGCATTATAAATGCCTTGCAATGTCACCGTAAATGATCTTTAAACGTGGGGGTCAAAGTTTGAAATTCAGATCAAATTTGTATCATGGCGTAACCAAGCAATTTCGACAGCGGAATTTCTAAGTTCACACGAGAACAAGAAGTAATGAAATGAGATACCGCGAGCGAGATCGGAGCATCCTAATGGACTAATAGTTCTATCTATAGTTAGGTACCTATCTGTTTTCTGTAGGTACGTCCGGTTGCAAGCGAAAGTCAAACAATACTCGTGATGTAACCAGTAAATGCTATGATTGCTTCACTATATGTAGCCCGCGGTTTTGTTCGGATCCGTACTCAATTATAAGAATAAAATTGAGTAAATTGAGCCTTACATCTCTTCTATTACCTATTTTCCGCTTCGTTATGTAACAACGACACTAAAAAGAAAACAAAATAGAAATTGATGGGTTCTAGTGATTGCACGGAACGTTACGCTAGTGGCAAAATGCTAATCGATAAAAAATAAATTTGGTACAAAAAAAAATATCGCAGATTGCTCGCACTGACGGCCTAAGATGACATTAGTCATTATGTCAGTAGTACACAGAGTAGAAAAATACTTTCTTTGTATTTTTTTGTTTCCCACACTTGATTTTGGATAAAATAATTAAGTACAGGGGGCTTACCACCACCTCTTATAGCAGTTTTGTTTTAACGTTTCAGCGGCCTTTTGTGCAATGACGTTTCTTATTGTCATGACAATAAGGTACGTCATTGCACAAAAAGACGCTGAATCGTTAAAACGTTCCTGTAATTGAATCGCAATAAGAGTTCGTGGTAAGCCCCCAGGACACTATACTTACCTACTATTCTATTTAAAATAATTTTGATTTACGTCGGTCACCGGGTCGAACTTCGCCTTGAGACCTTTATATACGATGCTAACCGGCATAACATTTAGTTAACGATATAAATTAACTACCATTTAGGTACCTATCTACAAGAATTGACTGGTATTAATTAGTCGTATGTTCCCAGTATTTCCCGCAAGTCAGTATGAATTCGAGTTCGGCCTGTATCGAGTAGGTACTCTCCGTTTCCTCATCGTTCATTGGGTGTCGTTATCCTTGTCGACTAGTAATCAATTATAGATAGGATAGCCAGCTTCCTAGCTAGCTAGCATGATAGCTAGTATGTTAACTAGATGACTACCTAACTCTAGCTCTCATAATTTCGTATGATAACCATCGCTGTAGTTAATTTGCTTGAACATAGCACTAACAGAATTAGATAGAGGGAAGAAAAGTGTTGTAATTTTCGTTTTCTTTCATGATTATGTTACCTATATAATATTTATGTTCAAGAGCATATTTTTACATTTTAGTTCCTTAGGCCTGAAGGTACAATATGTTGGGGACAAAAATACAAAATAATTTGCAGTTGCAGGAAAAAGCAATGTTTTAATAATACAAGTTCTACAACATAGTATCAAGGTTGACAAATGTTTACGCTACAACACCGAGAACCAGGAGAGGAGGATTTTTTAATTATAAGTTGGCAACATTATTAAAAATATAATTGAAGCTACATGTTTTTTATTTGAATTTTTATTTAAAATAAAGGGTTTTAAATACATATAAACCATAAAATTTAATGTCCAGGCACAGCCTGGACATTTGGCGACCTTAAAGAATACTTACCTGCATAAATTCGCCATACTCCGTGTTTTTTGGATCGGGGGCCGGTTCCGACATGTCAATGGCGCCGGCGCGGCAATAAACATCAACAATTTACGCAAGATTCGATGCATCCTGGTGCTGTACCGTGGATGATCACGAATACTTCAACGGAAGAGCGGAGCTTGCTGTTCCTGGGGCCTGCAGGAGACTACGTCATCGCACATATGAGCTATATTGAGAGTACGTCATCTGGAGGTCTAGCCCGAGGGGAGTAAGCCTAATCCACTCATTTTCCTATTTATTTAAGTATCTTATTTATGTCCTAAGCTCTGATCTTACGACCTATTTCCTTGGTGGTCTGTGGGCTGGTTATTCGAGCGTCAGGTTTACTTACGAGTAATTTCTAATTTGTATCTGTGAAGGTACTCAGTTTACCATAGTAATTTGGTTGGGTAACTACCTATTATCTACAGATTTAGCCTGTCTGTTTTGAAACTTCCCAAATACCCCAGAATAATATTAAATATAAACATACCTACACGGTTTAAGACATACCGACATATTATTTGATTAATTTATCAAAAGGTTCTCATTAGTATATACTGTGAGAGTACTTGCCTTAGGTCTACTAATAATATCTACATATCATTGCTATCCTTTCTGAAACCCATTTGCTGACTATTTCAGTATACCGGACACCGTTGCAAGACAGCAAGTAGTTTGTTTTGGCTGGCTTGCTCTGTGCTGCGGGGAGTGGCTGTTGACTGTATAAACTTGTGCTGCAGTCATCGCAACCCCGTGCAGTGGTCAGGTAGAGCAGCGACTGGATCTGAAGTTACTTATTTGTTGGTTTGAGGTTACAATTTATTATTACCTAATTCATTGAGTGTCTCCATTGAAGTGTTTCTATTATAAACATAATCATGAGTGAGTCAAAGTCAGACACTGAAGAGTTGTCCAAATTCACTAAACGCCGTGGTGTACTTAAGGGTTCTTTAACTAAGTTTTCTGATTATATAAATGGAATACAGAAGCTGGCCTCTTCTGAATTCACTTCTATCAAGCGTAGAGAATTGGATTTGAAACTTACAAAGTTGCAATCAACATTTAAAGAATTTGATGATGTTCAAGGTCAAATTGAGTTTTTACATACAGATCCAGAAATGCAAGTTGAAGAGAGAGAAACTATTGAAAATAATTTCTTTACTTGCATTGCCAAGGGCCAAGAACTTTTGGATACCTGTTTTGCTAATGATAGGCAAAAAAGTGTATCACCGCAAGATGATCAAGTTTCATGTCATACTGCTTGTAGTAATGATAATTCATTTAATTCAATCAAGTTACCCACCATAACACTGCCTTCATTTGATGGAAATTATTTGCAGTGGTTGGAATATAGGGACACTTTTGAATCAATGATAAATAACAATGACAGCATACCCGCTATAAATAAGTTTCATTATCTTCGTTCCTCTTTAGAAGGAAGTGCATCGGTGGTTATAAAATCTATAGAGTTCAGTTCCCAAAATTACAAGACAGCCTGGGATCTGTTATGTAAGCGTTTTAATAATAAAAACATTTTAATTAACAACCATTTAAAAACATTATTTAATTTGGAGCCGTTGGTCAGAGAATCATATAAGGCATTACGGTTTGTCATTGATCATGTATCTAAACATCTACGTGCCCTAGATAACCTAGGTCAACCTACTGATCAATGGGATGCTTTAATTATTTTTATGGTATCGGCCAAGTTGGACATTAACACGAGTAAAAAGTGGGAGGAATATAAATGTAATCTTAAGGAACTACCTACTCTAGAGGAGTTTTATTCGTTCTTGCGTGGTCGAGCTGATGTGCTGGAGACTGCTTACATCAATCACGCCGACCAGGTTAATTTTAAATTTAATAATAAGCCCAAACAAACAAAACCTACTAACCAGAGCCTTGTGATTTCGGTTGACAAGAAACCATATGAGTGTTTAATTTGTAATGAGGCTCATCAATTACACACATGCCCTAAATTTCAAGCTTTGAGTATTGATGATAGACAGACAGAGGCATCCAACCTACAAGTGTGTAAGAACTGTTTGCGCAAGGGTCATAAAACATTTAAATGTCAACTAAAAGCTTGTTGTCGTGTGTGCAAGAAGAAACATAATACACTTTTACACAAAGATACTAACACTGATAACACTCAACTCACTAATACATTGTCTTTGTCCTTGGCAGCCATGTCTGCGGGCCAAGTATTGTTGTCTACAGCCTTAATAGAAGTGGTGAATAATAACATTACTTACACTGCTCGAGCACTGCTGGACACAGGTAGTCAGTCTTCGTTGATGACTGAAAAATTCAAACTGAAGATAGGGTTGTCAAGTGGTCGTTCTGAGAAAATTAATATTTGTGGAGTGAATAATGTGGCATGTAATATATCTGAAGCATGTAGTCTTACTATAAAATCACGTTTAAATTCATTTAAAATTAATGTTAAATTTTTAATTCTTCCCAAGATTTCTGGCATATTACCTAACTCAGATGTCGACATCCATAACCTGGATCTGCCTGGTAATATTAAATTGGCTGACCCTACCTTCCACCGCCCGTCAGAGATAGATATACTCTTAGGAGCGGATGTTTATTATGATTTAATTTCATCCAATATAATTAGATTGGGTGCTAATAAACCAGTTTTGCAGGACTCTAAATTAGGATGGCTCATTGCTGGGCCTATTGTTAACTGTCAGTCTGCTCATATTCCAAAGGTGTATTGTAATTTTACCCAAGAAATAAAAGATTCTCTTGAAAGGTTCTGGGCAATTGATGAGTTACCCCGGCCCAACAATTATTCATTGGAAGAGCAACAGTGTGAATCTCATTTTAAAGAAAATGTTACTCGTTTACCTAATGGGCGATTCTCTGTCCAAATCCCTTTTAAGGCTAGTCCTGAGAAATCATTGAATAACAATTTTTATGCGGCTAAGAAATGTCTTGAAAATTTAGAAAAGAAGTTTGATAAATCACCTGATTTGAAACAGAGATATAAAGAATTTTTGAACGAATATGCAGATTTAGGGCATCTCACTAAAATTGATCGACCATGTTTTGGATATTACATGCCACATCATGCTGTGATAAAGGAGAAAAGTGAAACCACTAAGCTCCGCGTAGTTTTTAATGCCTCTTTTAAAACGTCTTCTGGACAGTCACTAAACGACATTCAGATGGTCGGTCCTGTTGTGCAGAGTGATTTAATGGCAATTATGCTCCGTTTCCGTCAACATGCTTACGTTTTATTTGCAGACATCGAGAAAATGTATCGGCAAATTGAAGTAGCTCAGCAGCAGCGCCATCTGCAGTTGATATTATGGCGTGAATCTAAAAATCAGTCTATAGAAGTTTTTCAACTTAACACAGTAACATATGGCACTGCCTCTGCGCCGTTTCTAAGCACACGGTGCTTGCTTCAGCTAGCTCTAGAGTGTCCGGATAAGTTGATAGCCGATGTTATACAAAATGATTTCTACGTGGATGACGTCACTACGGGTTGTGACAGCGTAGAGGGCCTCAAACATATTTTAAACGGTTTGGTTGAAGTTTTAGATTCTGCTTGCTTGCCATTACGGAAGTTCAGAACAAATTGTCCGCAATTATTTGAAAATTGTACTGATGCTCAAAAATCTTTTGATGTATCTAAAGAGTCAGCTGTACTTGGCCTCAACTATTCACCAAAATCGGATACATTGCAATTTTCTGCAGATCTACAACTTGTGTCTAATATTACAAAAAGAACAGTGATATCTACGGCATGTAAAATTTTTGATCCGTTGGGGTTATTATCCCCGTGTGTAATTGTTGCTAAAATTTTGCTTCAACAACTATGGAGCAGTAAATTGGATTGGGATGATCCCGTCCCAGAGAATTTCAGCAAGGAATGGTCTAAACTCCTTAAGGAATTTTCAGTGTTATTTGAAATTCGGATACCAAGACTTGTGCTCTGTGAGGCTCCTGCCAATGTTGAATTGCATTGTTTCGTTGACGCGTCACAACAGGCATACGCTGCCTGTGTCTATTTGCGTTCGGAAGGTGTAGATAATATACGGGTTAATTTGTTATGCGCTAAGGCACGTGTGGCGCCCATTAAACCAATCACTATACCACGACTTGAGCTGTGTGGGACTCTGTTGGGTGCCCGTTTGTCCACCAAGGTTCTGCAGTCTTTGCGCTGCAAAATTAACCGTAAGTTTCTGTGGACAGACTCGACAGTAGTTCTTGGTTGGTTAAAAACACTGCCCAAGGATCTTAAAGCCTTCGTTTGTAATAGGGTGAATGAAATAAATGAACTCACGCCTGGTTTTATATTTAATCATATACCTACCAATCAGAATCCCGCAGATATGGCTTCCAGGGGTGTAAATCCTAAGCAGCTTCAGTCTTCTCTTCTGTGGTGGGAGGGACCTGCATTTCTGAAATCAAATCCTGATGATTGGCCTAAACAAACATGCACACAAACACACATAAAACTACCTGAAATTAAAAACCCGAATACAGTCAAATGTTGTGTTACAAATTATGAAAGCAAGTTTGAGTTTAATAGATACTCTAGTCTTGATAAATTTATTAGGGTGTATGCATATGTTTTACGATTTATCAACAACTGCAAAATTAATTCAGTTAAATTGTCTGGACCTTTACGTATCAGTGAATTAGATAAGTCTCATACGCTTTTGGTTAAATTTAGTCAGACTGAATCATTTTCAAATGAAATTCAGGCAATTACGAATGGCCAGAAATTGCATCGTAGTTCTAAATTGTTATCTCTCTCTCCCTTTTTGGATGCAGATGGTGTTTTGAGAGTTGGAGGTCGGCTTCAAAACTCCATGTTTGATTATAATAAAAAGCACCCAAAGATACTTGATGCTAAACACCAACTGACAAAATTAATAATGAGAAAGGAACATATACGGTTGTTTCACGCAGGACCTCAGCTGCTTCTAGCGTCCATTCGAGACAGGTATTGGCCGATCGGCGGCAGGTGTCTTGCACGTAGCACGACTAAGCAATGTGTGGTTTGCACCCGTCTACGAGGGGAGTCCATACAGCCCGTGATGGGTAACTTACCTGCTGAAAGGAATAATCCAACTTTCGCTTTCTACTCGTGTGGGGTCGATATGGCCGGTCCTTTTATGATCTCTAGCCGTAAGGGTAAAGGTAATCGGATCTCTAAATCCTATTTATGTCTGTTCGTATGTCTTACGTCTAAGGCATTACATTTAGAATTAGTAAGTGACTTAAGCACTGAATCGTTTATCTTAGCACTGCGCAGATTTGTGTCCAGAAGAGGCAAGCCAGCTGTTATTTATTGTGATAACGGTACTAATTTTAAGGGAGCAAACAATGAATTGAGTAAACTTATCAGGTCCAGTCGTCAGTCCGTGTCAGAATTTGCGAATCAGGAAGGCATCGATTTTAAATTTAGTCCTGCGTATTCTCCGCATTTCGGGGGTATTTGGGAGGCGGGAGTTAAATCCGCAAAATACCATTTGAAGCGTATCGCGGGTAATGCATCCCTGACGTTTGAAGAACTGGCCACTTTGTTCGCACAGATCGAAGCCATTCTCAACTCTCGCCCACTCTCTCCTCTGTCCTCTGATCCTGCTGATCCCTCTCCTTTAACGCCAGGGCACTTCCTGATCGGGCGGCCATTGACATCCGTACCGTCTCGAATGATTGACTGTAAGCGCCCAAACAGATACCAGCACCTAGAAAAATTGAGGCAGCATTTCTGGGAGAGGTGGCGTCAAGAATATCTGGCAGAACTCCAGCAACGCACAAAATGGCAAACACCTGCGCAACGGGAGCTGCACGTCGGAGACCTGGTCATCTTAAAAGAAGACAATCTTGCACCGCTCCAATGGCGATTAGCGCGCATCAGTCGCGTCTACCCTGGACTTGATGGCATCATACGTGTGGTTGACGTCACAACTACCAAAGGGACACTGCGAAGAGCCATAAACAAACTGTGCCCGCTACCTAAACAGGATGACAGCACTGAAGATCCAACATATAAATTTTAATGAAGATTGGTTGAAAGCGATGCTTTCAACGTGGCGGAGAATGTTTACGCTACAACACCGAGAACCAGGAGAGGAGGATTTTTTAATTATAAGTTGGCAACATTATTAAAAATATAATTGAAGCTACATGTTTTTTATTTGAATTTTTATTTAAAATAAAGGGTTTTAAATACATATAAACCATAAAATTTAATGTCCAGGCACAGCCTGGACAACAAACACGTAAAGTTTATTAATATTGAATAGAGTATCATAGTTATGGGTAACGGAAACGATAATAGCCGCGGTATGCGAGCAGATGTCGCGTGCGCGTGCGCATGTGGCAGCGGGAAAACAACCATACAGAGGGTGCTGCGAAATCATAGGAATGTGGATAAACGAGTGACTATTTTAGTTCATTTCATTTTCATTTGTACCCTGTACTGTCTATTTTAGTTATTGCAATAAATTAATAACTGATTTGGGAATGCTGGTTTTTATAAGTACCGCATATAAAAAGACGGTCCCGCTTGTTGTCATTTACACAGCAGTCGTTAAGCCATGTTAGAGGCCTTCAGGCGATTTAAAAAAATGAGTCCTTGTTGGCCACTAACCATACGTTAAGAAGAAGAAAACAGTGGGTTTTTTTTTTTGTTCAAATATATGTACCTAAAATAATTATTGTTTGCAGGTACTAAACAGGTATAATTATTTGTTTTGTGAAATCTGTTTATCAATAAGGAAGTGATAATGGGTGATGTAAGCGGACCTTGTACTAATTTGTCGTCGTAAAGATAAAAATGTTGTGTCGCCTTACATAAAAAACTATATTAGTAACATAATTAAAATTTATATAGGTAAAATGAGTTTAACTGTTATCTGTCTATATTGTATAATATAATGTTTTGATATGCATAGTATGTAGACTAGCCCCCTTATTCATAGAAAGTTATAATCGACCTGCAGTGGAGTTACAAATCACATTTGTTCCTAAAAATGCCTTTCATAACCATTGCAAACTGGGCAAAATCTCTATGAATAAGGGGGTAAGTATTTGCAATAGCGGGAAAGGTTATATTTAGCTGCCTAACATACCTATCTAAGTAGGTACTAATTGTAATCGCCAGGATGACATACTGACAGACGATCCACCTGATGGTATGTGGAAACCGCCGCCCAGGTCATCTGCTACTAAGGGGAGCAGACGCGCGACCTTTTAGGGACCTGTAAACATGCCTTTTGAAGAACCCCATGTTGTAGTGCAAAGGAAAGACTTCGGGAGGGAGATCATTCCACGACATGCATGTGTGCATGCCATTTTCTCAGTTGCATAAATGTGACGATAATACCGCCAACGATCTCAGAATGGATTGCACGCGTCATTAGATAGCTCTCTAAACTGTAAGCAATAAATTCCGCTTACAGCTACCACTGTATGGTCCAATACAGGGGAGATACGAATAGGTATGGCACTTAATTAAAAAGGTACCTCTTTTATCTGAGATTAGCCCTAAGTGCTATCAGTAAATACGTGCATCCACAAGCCTAGAGCCGCCGCGCTCGAGCAATCACAATGACGTTATGTCTACGTAGTCAGACGTCAAAACTGCCTACTCGGGTGCACCCTCGTGCGCTCCTCGGCGCTTGTGGTCGCCGCCATTTGTAGCAAATAGTTATGGCGACATTTCTGGCTACAAAATATTTAGGTACTAAACTTATTATTTGACACATCACATTTTTAAAATTATTTACTTAGTCCAAAACAAATATGGTAGGATATATTATAATAAAATCGAAAGAGATTGAGCACGCCTGAAGATTACTGATAAAATTATCACGTTTTATCAATTGCAATCAGAACCTAGATTTTGAATACCTGATTTAAGATAACGTTTGCATATAGGCAGAATTTACTGAATAATTCTGTGTTATTTGTCACGTTCTTCTCCAGATAGATTCTGCTAAACTTAGCATAGAATCAAATGTTAAAACCAATAATCATACTACTATACTGATTAAGGAACCCAATAGAAATACTACACCAAGCCAACTAGACACTCGGTTATAAATATAAAATGATAAGTCAATGATTCCGCGATCCTTCCACCACGTAGTGAGCCTGGGCCAATACCTGGGCACTCCTGTGGCAGTAGCTCCTACTACGTGGTGGAAGGACCGCGGAATCATTGACTTATTATCATTTGATATTTATACCCGAGTGTCTTATTGGCTTGGTGATTTAGTAATTACGCAACCAGGTCACGGCGTCCGTATAATATTGCTCCCGCGAAATGACACATACAAATGTTGTAATTATGCATATCGATCGCTCGACCATCACAACCGTCATGGGATATTTTTGTACCTACTGTTTACTGTGCTACTTGATACTTAAGTAGAATTAAGAAATCGATTTAATTCTCGTAATCCTTTATTTAAATGACGTCCTATTAAGTTGGAAGGTGACCATAAATCATAATCCCAATATTAAGTTGAGATGGAGTATATTATTGAAGAAAAATATTTAATAATGCAGATAGTATTAGGCAAATTCGAAAAAAAAATACCATAATATTTAATGAATAAGTTAACCTTTAAGAATTGTATCAACTGCCCGAGACCCGATCAGTAGTGGAATACTCTACTACCTCCTAAAGAATCTCGTTATTGAACTGTTATGAAAGTAAACTAATTTAAATAGAACTACAAACCATCGAACGATTCAAAATCTAACTGAAGACGAGAAAATAGAAGCATGCATACTTACCTATAGTCTGATTTTTAATTAGACGAAGCCAACTGACAGCTGAAAATGTCACTGCTCTATGAATTTGAACCTTATTTGTTCTATTTATATTGAAAAGTGACATAAGAACCTGTCAGCCCACTTCATCTAATTAAAAATCAGACTATACCTATTGAAACACCTCAAAATCTAATCCAAAATATTGTCACCAGGCATGCCTCGAGCAAGAAGCACGAGTGGCCGAGCTCCGGTCGCTGGCCGCGAGAGTGGCCGCCGAGACCGGGTCCCGGGCGCTGCAGGCGGACGCGGACGCGCTGGCCAGGCGGCTACAGCTGGTGGCCGGCGCGGTGCAGGCGCTCGCCGACCTAGGCGAGGCCAGGCAGGTGGCCAGGGCGAAGGCACACCACGCCAAAGAACAGCTTTGTGATATGAGACAGGTTGGTGTTTTATTTATATTTTCCTCGGGACTCGTAGGTCTAACCTCGATGTCGTCGTTGGACCCCATTGTCGATCATCGGCTGCTATTACGAACCCGATCCGAAAGTACCTAATATTTAGTTTCGTTCGGACTTAGTGTCAAAATCACGAACGAACGAAACAGGTGGTTTGTAACAGATCCAGAGAAAAATAATGGTTTTGGATCATGATTATTTTATTTCATACGAGTATAATGATATATAATATGCTGTATATGTCCCTTTGGCTTCGTAGTTAAAGAACCACTTGCTAGATTTCTTTAGGGACCATTGTAGATTCTCTATTATAGTCATTACTTTAGGACTTTCCCTGCTGCTTTAAATTCTCTCACTCCTGGACATAAACCTTTAGTGGCTACCTACCATTATTAGTAACGCTATCTAGTACTTCTTTATAATGAGCATCTTTTAATTACTTTACTACATAATCCTACTGCGTTAAGTTGACATTGCTTTGTCGCATTCTCAGTAATAACGGATACAATAACCGATGGTTTAACTACTGAATTAACAATGAGCATAACGGCAGTATCGATTGTTCCGCACTTGGCTCTCATATGGCTCTGTTCACATATAAGTCCCTCTATTTGAAACAGGTTAGACTAGTCCTTATTTGTAGTCTTGATATGTTAAGATAAGACTGATGATAGAGCAAGGTAACCATGCTTAGAGCCTAATAAGGGTATTGGGACTGCCTAGTTTAGGAGATAGAAGCATTAATGATCATAAGGAACTTTTATGCCTAAGGAATGAATCCAAGGCATTGACTGCCATATTATCGTTTACTGACTACAATCTAATAAATAAATCACAGCCACTTAAGACCACAAAAGTCTATTGACTAGATTTTAAATCTATCGATCACGAGACTCAACATCTGTTTGAAATAAATATCTACTTAGAATTTATATTTTGCAGGACTTGACGCCGCTGCACGAAGACGGCGAAATTGTTGAAGACAAATTAATCGCACTGCGAGACAATTTGATAGCATTAGGCAAGAGCGAGGCGGACATCGCCCCGGCCAAGGCCGAGCTCCCGGACATAGACCGAGACGTTTCCGATGAACATTCCATAGTTAGGATTTTAGAGTTATGGCAAGCCATGTTTAGAGATACATTCCTTCATTACCATCGGCTGTCCACGGCGCTAGTAAGGTCCGGGGACGCGGCGACGGCGCTGCGGCTCTGGCACGAATACTTGCTGGATCTCCAGTCGTTCTTGTCCGGCTCGGTGCCGGCTGATTACGAGAACCTCACGGAGCACCGACGCTTGTGCAGGGTGCACAGGAACCTGCTGACGTCACAGCGATCCGTGCTGATGAACGAGAACAGGGAGACAAAGAACAGAGATTTGGCTGACAAGTTCGATACCATGACGAACCTCCACAATGAGACGCTGGCGAGAATCGTTGAAAGACACGACGAAGTATGTACTAGGATATCAGCGTGGGACGACTATAGAGAAGTACACACGGAGCTGCTGAGGTGGCTCAAGGAAATGGAACGAGAAAAGGAGAAGCTACAACTCAGATACGTACATATAAAGAGGGTGAACAAAATATTGTCTAAAATACAGAATCTCTCGGACAAGGTGCCTGAAGGCAGGCGACAGACTGAAAAACTTCTAGTTGACCTGAAGAAAGTTTTAGAATTTACCGAAGAGGCTTATGGAGCGTCCGTGCGTATGGAGTACGCGGGTACTGTGAAGAGAGTGGACAACTTGCAAGCCAGCCTCGACACTTGGCGAGACTTCCTCTCCAGGATATTGGGCCTGATCGGCGAATACGAGAAGCTATCAAATGACCTACACAGGTTATACTCTAAAACCCAAGACGATATCATTTCGTACTCCGACGAAGAAAGACAATCGAGGCCACAGCTCAAGAAAGCGATCGACAGGTACACAGACTTGAGGACTAAGATTGAAAAGACTGAAATCCAAATCGAAGCCCTCAGCGTCATACAGGAGCAACTGAAGGAATGCCTCAGTCCTCAGGACATACGACTAGTCAACCAGAGGGTGTGGCAACTGAGACAGCAGAGAGCCGACTTGGAACACCAACTGTCCATCATCATCCATCGACTGCAGGAGCGACTGGAAGTCTACACGATATTCGACTCCCGGTTAACTCGCTTCATTCAATGGATAACCACGCTCGAAACACGTCTCGAAACCTCAAGCCAAAGCAGTGAAATCGGTGCCATTGATCCTCATGACCTAATCAGAAGGATAAACTCCGAAGTTCAAGCGGAAACCGCGATGAAAGAACGCGAGTTTGAATGGCTCACCGAAACTGGTGCGTCTCTAGTCGAACTGGCAAAGAAAGATGAGAAGTCTTACTGTAAGAATACATCTAAGCACCTCAAGGATGTGCAGGAACGGTGGCATAAAATGCAAGAGACCAGCAGATCGAGGATAGCTAAGATCAACGAGCTCCTGGAGACGATAACTCAACTCGAACAACGATTGACTGAAATCAGGCTGAAGCTACATTCCATAGAATCGAACATCTCCGCTCCGGTGGTCCTGGAACACCTGACGGCCAAAGCCGTCGACGAGAAGTTCAGAGACCGCGATGATATCCACAAGAGCATAGAGGACGAGAGCGGCCAAGTCGGCGAGACCCTCAACCTCTGCGAGCTGGTGTTCAACGACCCCGACACCTCCAAGGGCAACTTCGACCTCCGCAACCTCCGCACCGGCGTCGACATCGTCGAGAAGAAATGGAGGAACATCTGCGACATGTCCGAGCAGCGGAAGAACGCTCTCAAGGAGATCCGCAAGTCGGCCGAGCTCGCCAATTCCCTCCTGCCCAAGATCGAGAGGAGACTCGACGCCGTGGAGAAGAGAGTGGAGAAGATCGAGACGAGGAAACAGCGCGGGGAGCCCGAGGACGAGAGCGTGTCGCGAGTCGTCGCGGAGGAGCTCGACGGTCTCGAGCCCGACGTGAACAAGCTGGAGGAGGCGTACGGGCGCATCGCTGCCGCGCGCGGCGTGGAGCTGCGCGGCGCGGGCGCGGACGGCGCGGCGCGGCTGCGCGCGGCCGTGCGGCGCTGGCAGCGGCTGCGCGCGCGCCTGCACGCCGCCGCCGAGGACGCGCACCGCCAGTTCGTGGCGGCGCACGGCAGCGCCGTCGTCGCGCTCGCCGAGGTCGACGTGCGGCTCACGCGCGCGCTGCACCTGGCGCCCGCGCCCATGGACAAGCCCGCCACGCTCAGGGAACTCGATGTGAGTATTCATCTTTAGACTGATGCGCAACGCAGTACTTCTAGGGTTCGACGCGTAGTAGCCCACTAAAGTATATTTATCGCGTGCCTTCCTTCCGTGCACATTCAAGTTGTGGGATGATCTCCTAAAGTCTTTCATTGGCATAAAAAAATTGGGTTCTTTAAAGGGCATGTCTACAGGTTCCTAAAAGGCCGGCGCCGCGCCTGCTTCCCTAAAGTTGCAGATCCTGGGCGATGGTTACCACCTACCATCAGGTGGCCCTCCGTTCCGTGTGCCCTCTTAAGCAATAAATAAAAATTCAACGACGTTCACTTGACCCCCATATTTGGTCCAGGGTGTGGAGCGAGAGCTCCGAGACTGCGAGTCCCTGGTGGAGGAGGCGGACCGGCTGGCGGCGGCCGTGGCCACGCTGGCCGGGGTGGCCGACATGGTGGCCGAGTACCGCGCGCTGTTCGCCGACGTCAGGACGCGGCTCGACCTGGCGAGGGCCGAGGTTGTCGGCGACGTGGACTCTGCTGTGCAGGTGAGGGTAGTTTGCAGATAATTATAATAATATCCTGGGACATTCTCTTTTACACACGGCTACCTGATCCCAAACTAAGCAGAGCTTGTTCTATGGAAACCGGATAACTGATTTTACTACATATACTACTTTTTGTTTGTAAATACATACTTAATATAGGTGCATAATTACACCCAGACTCGGGACATACAGACATGTTCATGCACACAAATGCATGTCCCGGGTAGGAATCGAACCTACGACCACATGATGATGATGATGAGGAATAGTGTTGTATTTAGAGTGTAGACCGTAGGCAATAGAAAAATCTTGTCTCTGGTGTAGCTGTAGACTATGCTCAGTTAACTAATAAACAGAATGAAAATGACAATACTTCAAAAGCTTAAAAACTAATAGGTAACAAAGATACCTGATTGATGGGGTTAAAGGAGTAAAAGATAGTTAGATTTGCGTTTAAATTAACAATTCCTTTTTCTCTAGGTGGACACATTAATATGGGAGACAGACGCCTCATTCCAAGTAGACACGTTGACGTCTAAAGAGACATACCGTGCGGAGCTGACGACCGCTGTTAAAGAAACATCAGACGCACTGGAAGCGCTGAGAACCGCGCTTTTGAACCAGCCGCAAGAAAACGCTGGTGGCGACGAGCTAGCCACGGCCGCTAAGGAAATAGCCAAGGCCGGCGCCAAGCCCGCACAAACTCTAGAACTGGCTAAACACTTATCAGAACTCCTCTTGACTGAATGCGACGCGACAGAAGACGAAGCGATGATGAAAGAAGTAGAATCTCTATCACTAAGATACGAAGATCTGTTGACGCAAGCGAAGAAACGGGAGCTACAGATCAACAATCTGAGGTGAGTTGGCAGCCGCGCACAGGATATAGACTCCGTGCTAAGTACGGCTAGGTCAATAATGGTGTGCGATTTTTGGACTTTATTTATGGTGTAATTTTGAATATTCGTATAGTTCGAGCTAACGAAGTCTTTTCTTCTCGGACGTTCCATGTAAATGATTAAAATAAAATTTCCAATTTATCTATTTCGGGAATATTACTTTAACATCAAATAATGTTTTTCATATTATTTTACTGGAGTTTGGAATTATTTTCATTACAATTCTTAATTATCCTTTCTCCATATTACATTATTTTCATTTGTTTTCTATTATTGCGTTTTATCATTACATGATCTGTCACTGTTTATATTTTAAATGTGTTTGATGTTTATTCTATTGTTTTTATGGTAGCACATTTAGCACTGATTGGTATACGGTGATGGGGCTTCAATTTTATACAACAGCTGATAGTATAGACAATATTAGCCATATCATCAGTTGGCTACACTCTAAAAGATATAAACATTTCTTACTTTACAAAAGCCTCTGATAATGTCTTTATTGATTCAGGAAGTTCCTAAAATCTTCTAGTGACTTTTGTAAATACTCAATTGAAGAATTTTATGTTGCCAAAGATACAAAGAACTTGTGAGCGAAGGCTAAATAATAAAATGTAGATACGCCATACCAAATTCAAATCAAATTGAAGTTACTGATTAAGTCTACTACTAGTCAGATTAATATAAGTGTTATTTCATGTGGTCTCGAGTTTTTGAAGTTATTCTATCACACAGTGCACATATCACTGCAAAGCACTTTTATTCTCAACAACACTTCCCAATGGCGTATTGAAACGTTATTATTGGTCTCTCGGAGTGTGTAACAGCTTCCTAACCCGGCATGCTCTAAACACATGCGTTTTCTGGTCCCCTAGGTTGCCCCACTCCGCGTCATACGCGCTCACGTGCGAACAGTGAGTACCGCTTACCTAATATTTTGTACTTTTACTCGTTTGGTTTCTGCTACATAGAAATTGGTTACATTGTTCAAATGTCAGCTTAAATTAGTATCGTATTTACTAAAACTCCGGCTGTAATTGTTGAAAGTAAATTTAGCATCACCTAGACGTCAATGTGTTCAATCAATGTTTTGGTTTTGCTTAGATTTAACAGTATTGATAATAACTGGTTTTTGTTTATATGTTATTTATTTATTTTATTATTGAAGATTAACTCAGTATTTGAATGTCAATAACAATATTATTTATATGTAGCAGAAAAACAATCGACTTTGCATGGCACCATAATATTTAAACAGTAGTTAGTGCATTTATTTTGTTAAACTTGTATACCGCACAGCACTTATTACACTTTTAATTTAAAAGCTTTTTATTTTCGGGAAATTTTCAACGTATTGTCTGTGCTCGTTGGATTTGAGTTGTTGTGTTAACACATATATTTAATTATGATTTTGTAGTTACAATTTCATGACCATCGACAAGAATGACAGTATTAAGATTGAATTATTCATGAAATTTTAGTTTTTAATTCAATTCTTATTTCATCATTTCTCTATCATCATCGATCTCAACCGAGGCTAGGTACGCTTGACCGACCGATATTTAATCGGAGCGTTCACGCGTGCCTAACCAAAGTTCCATGAGCTTGTACACGACTGAGTGGTCGGTCCCGGTCGCAGTGAGTCGGGGCGGCTGACGTGCCCGCTGTGCTCGGAGCGCAACTGGAAGCAGCTGGACAACGACCTGTGGCGGCTGGAGCAGTGGCTGCAGTTCGCGGAGGCCACCGAGGCCGCTCGCACCGACCCGCCGGAGCAGTACGACCTGCTCGAGGACGCTATACAGGTACGGGGACTATGCTGATGAGAGTGACACATTTTCGGTTGACATGTCCCCATGTCCATGTTGAGATTGGACTGGGTCACTTTACTTCTATCAACAACATCTTATCTTCTACAACATGGGGTTCTTCAAAGGGCATTTACAGGTACCTAAAAGGTCGGCGTCGCGTCTGCTCCCCTTAAGTAAGTTGCAGATGTCCTGGGCGGCGGCTTTCACTTACCATCAGCTGGAGCGTCTGACAGTGTGCCATCCTTAGCTAAAAAAAGACAGTGCTACAAATACAAATAATAACGAGGTTAGAGAGAAAGAGAGACTGTCAGAACTCTCAAGAGCAACGTGATGCCTTCCTGATGGCAAAAAAATCTAGACCACATTGAAAGGAAATCTTAAACCACAGGTCATCTTTATCTTAAGGCTCTAATCAATAAAGTTAGCTAGAAATGTTTTCCCTTATGATGGAACAGAACAATTACCATATGAATAACAACAGCAAAAAAAATACAAGAGACAGTTTCGTCAGCGCAGGTGAGATGAATGGAGAGTATAATCTGTGTGTAATATGTCAGGACCACCGCGAGTTCCTGCTGGACCTGGACTCGCACAAGTCGATCGTGGTGTCGCTGAACGTGGTCGGCGCGCACGTGGCGCAGCACGCGGCCAGCGCGGCGGCGGGCGAGCGCGTGCGCGCGCGCCTCGCGGCCGCCAACTCGCGCTGGAACTGCGCCTGCGCACGCGCCGCCGCCTGGCAGGCGCGCCTGCAGCACGCGCTCGTGCACAACCAGGAGTTCCACGACAACGGTACACATACCATTCATTACACTATTCATTGTGTTTATATCTGTTTCTATAACTGAAAAACGAGTTAAATGATTGGTTAAAAGCAATAGCAAGCTTAGGGCTGTTTTAGAATCGTCCGATAACGTTTAGGGTACGTTTCCGCTGACGCGGTGCTAAATGTGACGTTTTGTCAGTTTTGAAACGTTTTGGAGAAAAAGTTATCTGACGAGTCTGCAACAAGCCCACAGAAAAGCTGTTCATACTCAACGCAATTTTATCACATTTTGGATTTAACTAAAGCTTTTGATATCGTCGACCACTTATTTCATTAGTTCAAAAGTCTGAATTTGAAATAACAAATGTTTACTGTACCCTTATCAGGGTGTTATTAGTTATTTTTAGTATGTTTATCTTTGCTGAAACTATTAATTGTAATAATCAGGGTATTTTAAAAAGGGCGTTCCACAAGGTGACCTCCTTGGATATATTTATTCTGCCCCCAAATTTATAGAAAGTTATGATCTGGCTTTACAAATCACTTTTGTTCCTAGAAATGCTTTCTAAAACCATTGTAAACTGGCATTGTATCTATAAATTTGGTTGTTAATGTTGTTTTGTTGTGCGTAGTGGTGGAGCTGGTGTCGCAGCTGGGCGCGGCGGAGCGCACGGTGCGCGCGCGCGAGCCGCTGCGGCTGGCTCGCGCGGCGGCCGAGCTGCAGCGCGACTTCCGGCTCTACTCCGAGCTGCGCGACGAGCTGCAGCGCAACGAGCCGCGCGTGCTGGCGCTGCACGACGCCGCGCAGCTGCTGCGCACCGGCGACGCGCCGCAAGACGCCGACGACATCTGTAGAAGGTAAACTCATCATTATACACACATTAATCATTATACGGTGCAACTCACACATTGAGTAGGTACCAGAGTGTATGCTCTGGCGACAGGACTTACCATAGGTGGTCCCTGACGCCTCGTAAGGGGTTACCAGGTATAGTGTGCCTCTTTTTGTGACCCTCCGGGTTGGTAGAAGAGGCCACTCTAATAAATCTAATAGCAAGAAGATAAGGGTCCTGGCTCCTGATCATTACACACCTACTAGGTCGACTTACTTCCCTTGTGGACTCCAAATGTAAAAATGAATATGTGTAATTAGATCTACAAAATTGATGGCTCTTATTTCTTGAATATTTTTGAACAGTGTTGCTTTGCCAATTGAAATTGATTGATTTCAATCGGCAAAGCAACACGGGATGAATAAAACCAATTGAAACATTGACGCAAAAGTTATGCAATACGCCCCCTGGTGTCAGTGTAAGTCGCCCGAAAGCCTCTGAGATGGGTTGCCGAATACTGACCGACGTGTGTGTTCCGTGTAGACTGGGCGAGCTGCGGCTGCGGCTGCAGTCGCTGCGCAAGCTGTCGGGCGTGTATGCGCTCAAGCTGGGCGCGGCGCTGGCCCGCCAGCCGGCGCCGCTCGCCTCCGCCGTGCTCGCCGCCGCCGCCGCCGCGGCGCCCGCGCAGGTACATACACTCCCACAATCACACACACCCCATACTCACACACACCCCACACTCACACCCCATACTCGCACACACACCCCACGCTCAAACACACCCCACACTTACACACACACACACACCCCCACACACACACACACACCCACCCTACACACACACACACCCCCACACACACACCCCCACACACACACACCCCCACACACACACCCCCACACACACACCCCCACACACACACCCCCACACACACACCCCCACACACACACACACACACCCCACACTCACACACACCCCACACTCACACACACCCCACACATACAACCCCCCCACACACACACACACTGACACACATGCCTACCACTACACTTTGATTTGATAATCTAAACAATATTTTCGGTAATTGGTCCACGACTCGAATTCATTTTTTTTTGCAAATAGTGGCAATTCTGTTTGTTAACTAAAAACGTGATGAATTTAGGGAAGAGAATTTTGAAGTTTCTATTGTCGCATTGAACTAATTGTAGCTTATATTTATAATAATTTAAATTTAGTAGTTTCATGAACAGTAAATATAATTTGATAGGTATACTTAGGTACAATTTACCACATTTAAGACACGTCCGATTTAAAAAAGTTTCAACAAAAAACAATCCAATATTTCGTATATTTTAGTTGCCTTTTGTACTACCCACCGCTTCACCCGACCACAGAGCACAGTACGAGAACAGAACAAACACGCAGCTTTGAGTTTTATTAGCAGTTGTATACCGAACATACCTACTGACTGTGTGTATTTAGGCATAACAATTTATAGAGTATTATTATGAAAAGAGTTGAATATCCCTGATTTTGTGTTAAAATGCAAACATTTTATGTAACATTGAACATTTTTACAAGGTGTTATTTTAGTAACTAAAAACCTCAGACAACCCAACATTTTTTTTTAAATAATTAATATGGCAAGTTATTACATATTTCTATCCATAAATTATTGCGAAATTATTTGTAATTTTCGGTATTAAACCACGAACATTTTAGACTCGTCATTATACAAATATTGCAGTTTTTAAGAAAAAAAAACCTTAAATAGAAGTAGTGTTATTGATTCTGAACAAACCATTTTCAGGTTTTTTGTTATTTCAATAACACGTTTTATAATAATTGTGCAAAATCACAAAATAATGATTACTTATGTCGAGTCTACTCTCGATTCTGAAGTAACTATTTTCGGGTTTTTTGTTATTTCAATAACACATTTTATAATAACTGTCAAAAATCACAAAATAATGATTACTTATGTCGAGTCTACTCTCGATTCTGAAGTAACTATTTTCAGGTTTTTTGTTATTTCAATAACACATTTTATAATAATTGTGCACAATCACAAAATAATGATTACTTATAGGGTTAAATGTAAAGTGTTTGCAATATAATACGGTATCCCAACACAATAGTAGTCGCTTCGCACCGTATGTTGACGTATCTCTGTCCTCCGTAGCTTGTGGACGACGAAGACGAATCCATGTCGGGCATGCTGCCGCCACTCGACGACGAAGAGTAAGTACACCATAGTAGAACATAAGAGTATCATTGACAGCAAATATACTAGTATGAAGTATACTAGGCAGGCGATAAACATAAATCGTATAATAGTACGAGATACGCTTAAGGTCGACCTTCACCCATCGACTTACCAGAGCAACCCTAGATTCACAACATTGAACCATTGAACCATATTATTTATGGCAACCCTATTGGTATATGTTCAGACACATATTTTATTTGATAAAATCCTGGGTTGATCCAAGTTGATCGGTGAAGGTTGCTCTTCAGTGTATCTTAGACCATAAAGCCTATTTGATATTCGCCATTTTGGCACTGATAGCAGCAGTGAGCAGCGGTATTGGTAGAGCCAAGCTGTAGCCAATTGACTGCAGCTCATATGCAAGCTGGCTCAACCGGGGTAGTACCCTCTCACAGATGATCGGCGTGAAGTAGCTATTACAGCTGCGTTTCGTACGATGAGAGCAGGAGGAAACGTCTAGGAGGCGCTTCGAAAATAAAATAAAAAAGAGGCGCTTCAAATAGCACAAAAATAGTCATGTCGTTCTCTAAAGCCTGTCCAACGTACTAGTATATTTGATGTCAATGGAGTAAACATTGCATAGATGTGACATTGGCGCTCCACTCAAATGTATCCCGCCCCCACTCGCCCTCTGGATTTCGCCCCATACTCACTGTAAATTGTATGGACTAACCCCAAACGGGACGACTTGTCTTTTTGCGGAGCCCACTCTGGGACCGGACTTTGAAATTATATGCGGGATGATGGAGCCAGATTTTGAGGGACTAGTTGATCTAAAACTCTGAAATTGAAGGCGCTTAGCATACTTTAGGGTATAAATGCACGAGCAAGAGTGTCACATCTACTCATTTTGTTTAATCTTGTGGTTAGATACTACTCTGCTACCATATCATACTGTCATGTACTTTGTTCATTTTGTTTTACTATAACGATTATTATACTGTTCATGATCATACAATCGTAATTGATATTGCGACTTGACTTCGACTTTTAAAAATAATAGTAGAATTATCAAGCCGATTGTTTAAAATTGTATTGCTGTCTCATGGTCGTATGTAGTGTACGAGAAAGACAGAAATATGTCTGGTCGCGTCAACTATATAATCTTAAAATTGTCACAGTTAAAATCATATGTATGGTAACAGGGTATTCTATTGATGTAGTTTGAACGGCTAACACGTCTTTATTTGCGTAACTTTTCAATTGTAGCTTAGTGTTTTCATCATTATTTCCATTAACGATTTCATAATAACGAATCTATTTCCTCTAATATTTTAGTACATATTTTTTCTTACATCTGTGTTCTTTAATTTTCTTAAATATTACTAGATTTTATCAATTACTTTATAACGGTGCAGAATAACTAATTTCTATTCTATCTTCTTCGGTTATGTCAACTGGGGTTTGGTACAAGTTTTGACCGCTTCAAATACCCAATGAGCGATTCAATGTTTCCATTCAATTCCCGGCAGCGTCTCTAATAAAGAACCCTCACCACTGGTCACTAATATTATCTTCGTGAATTCTTCATCGTCAACATCCTGACTGTCGACATGTGGTCGCCAGAGAACTGCCAGCAGATAGCCGATAATATGTCGACCGCCAAGAATTTTCGATTAAGGATTCACGAAGACAATATTGAGTAACTAGTGGCTTTCATTCAGTCATTCGATCGGTATCTGACTATTTCAAAACTCATACCACCCCTGTATTCCGAGTATGAGAGGCAGTACAGTAACAGTGTGTGTGTCGTGTTACAGCGCGGCAGCAAGCTCGGAGGCTGAGCGGCTGCGGCTGACGCGCGTGCAGCGCGGGCTGCGCTTCGTGTGCCGCGTGGCGCGCGCCTCGCTGCCCTTCCAGGCGCTGCTGCTGCTGCTGCTCGGTGCTGCCGCGCTCGCGCCGCACGCCAACTCCGACTGCCAGCACTCCGCCGCAGGCCTCGCGCTCGACCCCGTGCTGCGCTTCCCCGACGGACCGCCCCCCCTCTAACTACACACACCCCCTCCACACACCCCGCCGCCCGCGCCCGCCCGCCCGCCGCTTGTACATACGACGAGCATTTTTGTATATTTGTTACTCGCGAGCGAGCGCGCGGCGGCGGCGGTCGCCCGCCGCGAGTATTTATTCCCGTATTCTTGTAACGCGCGACGAGACGAAACGAAGACGGCTTAACGATACGCATCCACGCATTGTTACTTAATTATTATAGAATCTAAGGACTGTTTATAAAAGTCGAAAATAAAGCCTTTGCATTGATTCAGTCGAGTTGTTTTATTTGCGGCCTAATTATTTACATGCTGATCTACTATCTACACGCTACATTAGGTATTTCATATTTTACAATAAATAAATCGCTGTTTAGTAACACTTTATATGTAACACAAACACTAATGTCCAGTGAGTTACCTGAAATGACAATAGTTAAATTATAAATAGGTTTTAGGGGCATGCAAAAGTTTGCAATCCAAATTAAAAGGTATTTATTATGTAAGCCTTGGTTAAAACTCACTGTCAAGATAAGTAGGGGCAGGTGGAGTCGCGCGCGTGGCGACGCCGCCGGCGCGCGCGGCGCTGCGTCCACATGCACACGCACGCGCCGCGCCCACACCCGCCGCGCCCGCCGCCCTCCGCACCCGCGCCGCCGCTGTACGCAGCCTCCGCGACACTCGAACTGGGCCACTGAGAACATGGTTCAATAAGTATAGCCAGACACCAACTGTATGGTCACAAGCCCAGCCACACTTGTACTATGGGTATCTGACTGAGGAAGATCATAGTAACAACGGACGGGCAAATTACAAAATGACTAAAACCTACATTTTGTCCAACTGGAATCAACAACTCACCGTTTAAATGGCTGTGTCTACACCAGGCGCATGCCGCGCCCGAGCACTCAGTTTTGACGGCAGAACACAGACGTAATGTCATAACATGAGTGCTCAAGCGAATCAAGCGAGGTACCTATGTGAACACTTCAATTCGTTTAGGTCTACGGGGCAGGTACAAATTTATTGTCACTTATACTTTTTTTTTTCAATGAAGAAAACCAAAACGCGGCATCGACTGAGATATTAATTTACAACTACAAAATCTAAGTGGATTTCACATGTCTAAAGACATGCAGGTTTCCTCACGATGTTTTCCTACACCGCAAGCAAGCACTGCCACACTGCCACTGCCGCACTGGGCCAGCGTGGTGGATTATGGCCTGAATCCCCCTCGCATTGAGGGGAGGCCGGTGCCCAGCAGTGGGACGTTACAAGGGCTAAATTATTATTGTTATTAAAATCTAAGTAAATAGGAACTACTGATAAAACTAATTAAAAAACTGGTTCCAATTCTCCCCTTTCTCCTAAATATGGTATATTTTAATAAATTTAGTAGATAGGTAGGCAACGTTGTCAGTAGCAATAATACATAAACCTGACCTTCATTCAAGGACATATTCTTTAATTGTGTTGAATAACACCAAACAATAGTAACAAAATGATACATCTGTGTAAATGACGTTGGAAAGTGCGTACCTATCTCATTACGTCATTATCATTGCAGAATTATAGAGGCCTAAGAAACACACGTGTCTTTGTAATGGTACTTTGTAGGCGTACGTCCCGCCTGATGTTAAGCAGTTACCGTAGCATATGGATGCTGGCAATACGAGGCATCGCTCGCATGTTGTCAACCTTAAGAGTGCGATAGAGGGAAGTGATTTCGGCTCTCACAACGTACGAAACGCAGCTACCGACCGACTTTTTAGGTGCCCTCCGAAGCACGGAGACGCTCTGTTCAAATGCCACTAAAAGGTCACCCATCTCTGTCTAACCTTGTCAAGCGTTGCTTAACCTACGATGTTTACTGATCTGTGATTGCAGCTGGCTATGAGCGCATCATGCTGGCGGTCTATTGGTCTTTTATTGGCCTATATTATTTAATGCTATGGGCAAAAGCAACCACGCAGTGGATCCCAAACAGCTGGAAACGGCAACGCGGCAGGCCCAGGAAAAGATGGTGGGATGAGCTGGACTCCTACTTGACGGATTGGTCCCGGGTAGCCATAGACCAGAGCAAGTGGAAAAAGGGAGGGGAGGCCTATGCAGTAGGACAGTCCAGGCTAGAAATTAAATGAATGAAAAGTATTTTTTTATTTTGACTTGTTTTTTTTTATAGGACTGCGGTGGCAAAAAAGCGTACGGCCCGCCTGATGTTAAGCAGTTACCGTAGCCTATAGATGCTTACAATACCAAAGGCATTGCTCTCACATTGCCGATCTGAAGGGGAGTGGGATGGAGGGAGGGGGAGGGGGGGGTGGGCTTTCGGCTCTCTCACTCATCGTACGAAACACAGCTGTGATAGCTGCTTAACGTCGATCTTCTGCGAGAGGGTGGTACTACCCCGGTCGAGCCAGCCCGTTTATGAGCTGCAGTCAATTGGCTACAGCGTAGCTCTACTGCCTTGTGTTGAGTGGTTCGTAAGGAATTGTGAGGTAGTGCTGACCGTGGTGAGGCGCGCAGGTGCCGCAGTGCCGAGCAGCAGCGCGCGGCCGGGCCCGTCGCAGTCGCCGCTCAGCACGGCGGCGCGCGCGCTCGTGCGCAGCAGCTGCGTCAGCACCACTATAAGGATCTGGGGACGATATAGCTGATGTCAAAACACAAATATTATCAATAGACTCTTCTACTTCTCCTTCTTTAGGCCCCCACAAGCTGGACCGACGACCTATGGATGCAAGTGGCACAGGACCGGTCATCGTGGAAAACCTTGGGGGAGGCCTATGTCCAACAGTGGACGTCTTTTGGCTGAGTTGATGATGATGAGACACTTCTGTGGTGTAGAGTAATGATTTTTATAATAACTATGACGGTAAGCAAGTGTCAAACTTAATTTGTAAATCATCCCCTTCCGCTCCCTTCCCCTCCCTTCAATCCACTCCCCTTCAGATCGGCAAAATGCGAGCAATGCCTTTCGTATTCCAAGCATCTTTAGGCTGGTGGCAAAAAATCGTATGATCCGCCTGATTTTAAGCCTATAGATTTTTGCAATACCAAATTACAAGGTAGGTATAGTCCGCGACAGGTCGAGATGACATTCGGGTTATGAGCTTTTTGCAGAATAAAATCCGAATCAAAATTAGCAGGATCCGCAACGCAACAGAATAATTTAATTTAATAATTTTGTGGGCGATTTTAATTGTTTATCGGGTCCTGTTAATTTTGATTCGGATTTTATTCTGCAAAAAGATCATAACCCGAATGTCATCTCGACCTGTCGCGAACTATAGGTACGTCGCATGTTGGCGACATGACGGGGAGTGGGAGTGAGGGAGGGGGAGTAGGGGTGGGGGGTGTGTGTGCGGTACCTGCAGCAGCAGCACGAGCATGTTGAAGCAGTGCAGCGCGAGCAGCGCGCGCGTGAGCGGCGCGCGCACCGCCTCCACGCAGGCGCGCGCGTGCAGCGACGCCGACGGCAGCGGCGACCGCCCGCACCACTCCGAGCGCCACTCCGCCTGCCCCCACACCCACAACACACAACACTACACACACACCAGCTACTCCTGTAAGCCAGGCGCAACAGTAGTTAATCAAGACGACGAGATTTGAGCCTAAAGCTATGGTTTCCTCCGATAGCGGTTCCATCATATAGCCGCCGTAATTGACGTCACTAGAACATTGGCTATGTAAACAACGATATCCAATACCGCTCTCTAGGAAACCGCGCCATTTTGTTTACATAGCCAACGTTCTAGTGACGGCCGCTAGGTATATGACGGTACTGCTTTCCGAGGAAACCGTCAAATCGTCAAAAAACTTTTACGTCAAAATTAGACGTAAAAGTTACTTGACGATTCCGAAATAGACCCTTAGAAAGTCCCAGGAAAAATGTTAAATTGTCCTTAAGCCCACATCGAATATAGACACGATCGGCAACAATTCCTATTAACGCGGCTTGCGATATTCTCAACCATTCGTAAGAAATCTATATAAAAAACGCCTTATGCCTTATGCTTTATGCTGCTTTATGCTTAAGTTTAAAATGGTATGCAATTTCTCAGTTATCACTGACGGTCACTGCACTACCATCAAGGTAGGAAGAGATCAAAGAACATGTAGGGACACATGTAAGTATGTGAGGCGATGTATAAGGTAAACAAACAAAGTATAAATAGCGCGAGTGTATGAAAGACGGGAGAGTTAATACGCGCTGTCCCGACTGAAAGGTTGTCGCCCGGGGGTTTACATAGTGGAAATAAATTTACGTTTTTTAATTGGATTTTGGGACTATTTATTTAACTACCATATAATTATTTGAGAACGGACAATAGCCATTGGTGTGAGTGAGTTTTGTGATAAATAAAATAACGACATACTAAGGACGTTAAAAACACACGTATGTTATAGTTATGGAAACAAAGTTGTATATTCGTACCTGTTGCAGCGGGTCGTGGTAGCAGGGCGCCAGCACGCGCGGCGTGCAGCACGAGTAGGGCGACACGGGCGGCAGGACCTTGCCGTCCGCGCCCGCCAACCTACCACACCATATCTAATGCACTCCAATCTTTTTCCTAGCCTTATCCCATTACGTGAGGCGGCTTTCAGTCTACCCCGTCCCCGATTTGCACTGAGCGATTGCCATCTGCGATTGCGATTGCCGGGGTAGTAAACACTCACGGAAGATCGGCGTAGAGTAGCTATTACAGCTGCGTAATGCGTTGTGTGTGTTCTGTCTTCGTGTGTCGATAAATATTTTTTTTCTTTCTTTTTTCGTACGATGAGAGAGCAGCGAAAGCCCAAACCCTCCCCCTTGGAATGCTTTTGGTATTACGTCTATAGGCTACGGTAACTGCTTAACATCAGGCGGGCCGTACGCTTGTTTGCCACCTGTCCCATAAAAAAAATCTGCCCTCCGAGACCTAAACTAGTGGGACTATCGGCAACCTAAGGGTAAGACCATTTCTGTCAGATTTTTCAGGTTCCTGGCTATCTGTAACGACTATGACAGATGCTTGAAGGACACCCAGGACCTGACTGGGTTCACCCCTAGTCTATTGTACGATAGTTAGTTTGGGACCCAGATGATCTGTTTCTCTTGTTAAATAAATAAAAATAAATATAACGTCACGACTTTTATCCCCATTCGGCGATAGTCAGAGGCTTGAGTGGCCATACACCACCACAATTCCTCTCACAATTTCTCTTGTTGTTAGAGTGATATGGTAGACTGACTGCATGACGACGTCCGACTTCTCGTTGAGGAAGTCCATGTTGATCCAGGGGATCTCGTGCCAGTCGCTCGGCGAGTCCGCGCCGCAGCAGCTCAGCTCCACCTAGCACGGGACACAACAGCTATCACAATGCCTACAGCCGTTATCGCAACCAAGTTTCGCAACTATTAACGACGGAGGAAATAATATTCTTAATCCACCACTAGTTCTTAACTAGTTACGAACAAAGAAAAAAATCTGTATACCTGCGGCACGTTATAATGGCCGGTTTACATGTGGTAGGGGGAAAGGATGAACCTTATTATAACGGAATAAAATTCATTTTCGCATTCATTTTTTGAACTTATTTTTTAAAACGGTCAGTCTTATTCCGTTATAATAAGGTTAATTTTCTTCCCCCCTCCCACATGTCAAACCGGCCATCGTAAAATGCCTCTACTGTAGTCATTTATTTACTATAGAAACAGGCACAACTCAAAAATGCATAATTTACATTATACTTACACGATGTAAGTGGCATGGTACCTAATAATGATTATGGATGAGGTTGGAGTGGATATAAGTATGACAGCAAAGCGCGATGAATGAAAGAATAAGACATACTGCGACCCCAGATAATGGGATAAGGTAAGGCAGATGATGAAGTGGCATGATAACGAAAACTTTGGGTAAAGGTCGACATAAATGCGGGCGCTTAAGGTGCGATATTGCGGGATGCGGCAGACAGCAGACGTCAGTCGGTCTCATAACAAAAGTAAAGTAGTGGCGTCTGCCGCCGCGGCACATTTCATCGCCCGTCTGACACTGCCGTCTGCTGCGTCCCGCGAAATCGCACCTTCAGAGGACGCGGACGACGCGAAGGACTCTGAATGGAGCGTAGAATTGCATTAAGTTCATAATAATTGTTTGAACCTGCATCGTATCCATGAGCGCTTTCCACGTCGGCTCAATCAGGTATTGCGAGATTCCGATGCGCAGTGACGAAGACAGTTCCTTTATCAGAGCCTGCGACATCCAAAATAAATCAAAGGAAGTCTCTTCAAGCAAAAGAAAATAAATCAAATTCTTACCAATCATATGAAATTACCTAAGTATTGTAACGCGGTTCACCTAATCCGTCCAATATCGAATTATCGGCAACTTTTTTTTTAATTTTTTTTATAGGACTGCGGTGGCAAAAAAGCGTACGGCCCGCCTGATGTTAAGCAATTACCGTAGCCTATAGATGCTTACAATACCAAAGGCATTGCTCGCACATTGCCGACCTGAAGGGGACTGGGGTGGAGGGAGGGGTTACGGCTCTCGCACTCATCGAACGAAACGCAGCTGTAATAGCTGCTTTACGCCGATCTTCTGTGAAAGGGTGATACTACCCCGGTGGAGCCAGCCCGTTTATGAGCTGCAGTCAATTGGCTACAGCTTGGCTCTACCACCTTGAAAACAACTCTATCCAAACGCTACAATTTGATCGTCAATTTAATCAAATTGGCAATCAAATTGTGTCATGTGGAAGTTCTCATTTGCCGTCATAGGCCTGGATACGCCGCCAGTACCTTTAAAGTGACCCTGCAAGCAGCATACACGAGGATCCCGTTGAGCGAGACCATGGTCCCGCCGAGCATCCAGACGGAGCTGGCGAGCGGCGCGCGCGCCCAGTGCGGGCACTTGACCAGCAGGCTCACCAGCCGCAGCCCGCCCGTATAGTTGAGCTTCATCGCGTACGCTTGGAACAGTATTAGCCCGTAGAGGAGCAGCACGGTCACCTGCCAAGCGACAACGTATGGTCAGAACCAGCCAGCTCCCGTCAATACCGGCTTTCCTCCAAATCATGCTAATATTTTAAATGCGAAATTAAGTGAGTGTGTCTGTGAATGTTTGTAACCACGTATCTCTAACACTACTAAACCGATTTCAATGAAACGTAAATAGTGTAGGCTCTGGAATAAGACATAGTAACCAATACTTAATTCATTTTGACGACCGCTAGGCGCAGTGGTTCGAGCGTAGCCCGCTCGGCTCACATAATCGGTTATTTGTCTGTAGTGTTTAAAAAACCGAGAATGCGCTAGCTGAGATATACCCCTCTCACAGAAGATCGGCGTAAAGCAGCTATTACAGCTGCGTTTCGTACGATGAGTGAGAGAGCCGGAAGCCCAACCCCCCTCCCCCTCCCTCCATCCCTCCTCCATCCCTCTCCCCTTCAGGTCGGCAATCTATAGGCTACAGTAACTGCTTAACATCAGGCAGGTCGTACGCTTTTTTGCCACCGCAGTCCTATATAAAAAAAGACTATACCACGATAGACGGAGACATGCAACTGTCCAAAATAGTTAGACGACTTAGTGAAGGTCGCGGGAAACCGCTGGATGCAAGTATCACAGGACCTGTCGTTGTAGAAAACCATGGGGGAGGCCTATGTCCAACAGTGGACGTTTTTTGGCTGACATGATGATGATGAAGGTAATGCGAGCATTACATTATCCAATTTGCATATCGCTAGGTGACCTAGTGTGCTAAATTGGATGGTTTAAAGGCATCTCGTGATCCAAATCTAGAACAATCTCGCACTGCAGCGTTTTAGCGCTCTGCAAATTGGATAATGTAATGCCCGCTTTAGGAACCTTATGTATATGCTTGAGCAGCAACATGACCCTGATCGAGGCGTTGTAGCAGTATATGACCATGCAGAGGGACACCACTAGCTGCGCGATGAGCAGCGCGCGCAGCACGCCCGCCAGCCGCTCGCGCCCATCTCTAGTGAACGTGAACACGCACCACGCCATCCATCGTGTCGGTGTGGGTACATGTTAGCCAACTGCGACGGTGACAATATTTTTGGAGGATCTATTTAACGCATTTATTAAGACAGGTCATGTCATGTCCAAAGAGAATGCAAAGTATTGTCATGCCGAAATATCTGTCATAGACGATTTTATGTTGTAAATGAGTTTTTATTTTAAACGTGGATTAAAAATAAAATGAAGGAATTGAAATTATGCCGCCTTTAAAGAGTTTTGTAGCCTGTTACAATAGTTTTACAAAGCATTTCTAGGAACAAAAGTGATTTTTAATGCCAGTGTACTTTATATAAATTTGGGAAATAGTCTCGCAAGACCAAACCAAACATACTAAGTATAGGTGCCCATTCGTGAGGAAAAATATTGCAAGAATTTAATGAAAACCATTTGAGCCGTAACAATAACAGCATTTTACCGATCCTTCCCTTTTCTTCCCGCGCTGGCTGCTATGTGATGTTTAATCAATACTTTATGAAAAGTTATTACAGATAGTTTATTTTTTAGTCCTGGCCGTTATTGGAAACACCGCAGGAATTTAAATTTCGAAAAATAATCTTTGGAGGTCTATCAAAAATATTTCCTGTCAGTCAAAATTAATTATTGACAAAAGTAATAAATTCGTTTTCGTTAACTATTAACGTAATTGAGAGTTAGCTTAATTAACGAGTGTTTACGTTAATTAACGCCAATATGGAGGGGCATGTGAGGAAAAGGCCTAAAGTCGCGTGGAGCGATGATCTGAGCCACGACTCCGAGGAAGACAGAGGTACCTAAAGCGGGCATTACATTATCCAATTTTCAGAGTGCTAAACTAGTGCTGCAATGCGAGATTGTACTAGATTTGGATCACTTTTGGATTTCATCAATCATCATTTGGATTTGGAGCCTTTAAACCATCCAAATTTAGCACACTAAAGCTCTGCACCTATGATAGAGCTCTGCAAATTGGATAATGTAATGATCGCTCGCTTAAGTACTAACACTCACCTATGGATCTAACCTATGTACCTACCTAAAATCAATTACCTAAAATAGGATACATCAAAGTCATTGGATATTAATATTAGGCTGTGCTAGTTTTTTTAATACCACTGGCGACAAACAGGCGTATGGACGGCCTGATGTTAAGCTGTTACCGTAGCCTATAGATGCTTGCAATACCAATTTAAAATAACAAATTTCTCGTAGTGGTTTTTCATAATTTATATTATTATTATGTTTCTCTGTTTTGTCCACTCGGGCTAAACCCGGACCTTTGGAAGGCTTGCATTATAAGTTGCCTCTTTAGTAGGTATATCCCAGTGTGGAGTAGAAGTCAACTCTATGGAACTGGGATTACTGGGTCAACGGATTCGGTTTTGAGCCAAACAGCTGAATACTCAAAGGGTACTCATTATGTTTGAGTCCCACTAAGAGCCGGGCTCCATCTACGCGCTGCTCTGCGCTGCGCTGCGTCGTCGCAGGTGTCAGCGGGCGAGAGACGAAGCGGGGAGGGTGACGTGCCAGTACAAAATCTTCTGGCGACGCAGCGCAACGCAGCGTAGCGCGTAGATGGAGCCTCGCCCTTAGCAGTTTGAGACGTCGTTATCTGTATTTTTTTGTAGGGCGCGTCAAAGTTAAGCAGCTCTCAAATTCCAGTTGCGTACGAGTATTCGGCGGTTAGTACCTTAAAACATGTTCTTTCTCCAGAACGCGAACGCATCGCCCAACTGGAAAGGGAACTCGCCGAAGCCCCAGTGAAGCCCGTCTACGAGCCCGAAGAACTGGAGAAACTGGTCACTTACATCATGAAGATCACGACACTTTACGATCTTCGCGATGAAGACTGGGCTGAAGACACCAAGCACGGCATCATTGAATGGATCCTAGAGCCCAAGGCCCTGATCCTCTGCATATACTTCCGAGGAACGAGGCTAAAGGCCACTAGCGACATACCCATATGTCCTGTATACGATTTGACCTACTTCCTAAGAACGCCAGATTTCGTCTTCAAAGCTGAAACGTTCCATGATGATATAATTTTCGGAACTTTCGTTGATTCGATTGAGTCCAATTTGATTCAGATGTTGGAGTTCGTTTATGCGCCGTTTTTCTTTGCTATAACTACGTGGCCCGATAGTAAGTTAATCTTTTAAAATATAATTTAGGTACAAAACTTGTTTACTTCTATGTCTAGATCAGTTTTTGCATTGTCTAAAGGGTTAAAGAACAGTTGAAAGTTATTGAGAATAACTCCTAATTTTCCTGGCAAGAAATTCTGTAAAAATCTATGGCGTGGTCAGTAGGTACCTAACTTATGTTTTTCCCAGGCGTAAAAAGCGAATTCTGCTCCCACATCCACACGTTCCTAGCGAAACTCACTGACATGTACTACAAAATGCTGGGGTTGACCGTCCTCTACATACCCCGCGAGGGTCAGCAGCTGTCCTTCGAGCAAGCCAGCGCTGACCGCGAGCTGGTGAAGCGGCTGGAGGGTGTGGTGGTCTACTGGACCCATCAGATCAAGTCGTGTATCGAGGACCAGGCATCCGTGGCGTCACAGGAGGAATTACTGTGTCCTAGCGATGAGTACGACTTCTGGATATACAGGCGTGAGTAATCAATAAAACTATAGAGTTTCTTTCACGTGTAGGTAAGAATATTGGAGAATTTTGATGGTGTCTTCGATTTTAAAATAACAAATACCTCAGCATATCGAAGCAGCAAAATGGATGGCAGTCTTTAAAGTACCTTAAAACAATTCATTTCCAGATGAGAACCTCAACGCACTTTTATACCAACTAAAAAACCCAGCAGTTAAGCACATTACCAAGATCCTCGTCACCACCCACTCCACCTTCATCCACCAGTTCCAGTCCCTATGCGAGGAAATCGTCGAGAAGATCAGGGAAGCTGTCTCCAACATCGAATTCCTGCAAGTCATTATACAACCCTGCGCCGTTCTCGAGTGCGTCGTAGACCCCGACGAGATCTCTAAGCATATTCCACAAATCATTAACCTATTCCGGTTTATATGGATGGAATCCCCTTACTATAACTCCGAGGCTCGCATCACGAACCTGTTCAAAGCTCTGAGCAACCAGATCATCATTCTGTGCCGTAATTACACCAAGCTGGAAGAGCTGTTCGATGGCGATACAAAGAAGGCGTTTGGAGAGTTCAGCAAGTGCATCGATTGCTGTAAGAAGTACAGGGAGATATACGATGTGATGGCTGAAGCGCATAATGACGTGACCCGCGGCAGTTGGGAGCTGGACACCGGGTCCATTTTCAACTATATTGACTCATTTGTGCAGAGGTGTTTTGATATGCTGGACGTGTGCAACTGCATGATTATTTTTGGCAGGTAAGTCCTGTTTAATATTTCCTTGCTTGCTAGCTAGACAAGGTGTTGCCAACATACTCTTAAGGGTCGATGTATCTGAAGAACAGTGCCCGTAATATATTGTTTCTCGTAAGCAAACTGTATATTACTTTGTAGTCTGATGTTAAATTTGCCATACAAAATGACAAATACTCAGAATATAACATAACGTAAAAAAATTACACTCAGTGATAGAAGATGGCCTTATGAACATAATACAATTTTGAATGATCTTACCAGGATTGATGAGCTAGAAAATATAAACAAGCCGATGTTCGGCGGCGCTCGTGGAGACCAGTTCGAGGCAAAGTGCGATAAAATCGAAAAGATATTCTTCGACGCGCTGCTGGATGTGAAGGGGGTAGCCCACACCATCCTGGATGTCCAGGCGCCCTCCTGGTACGATGACATCCTGCAATTCAGGACCGTAATTAAGGATATTGAGGTATTCTACTTACTTGGCTTATATAATCATCGTTACCTGATTCAATTTTCGGTTTTCCTGCCTGCTCCAGATTTTCAAGGTGGTGGCTCGGGGTTGTACCACCCTCTCACAAAAGATCGATGTAGTAGCTATTACAGCTGCGTTTCGTACGATGAATGAGCGAGCCGGAAGCTCAACCCCAACTCTTCCCCTCCTAGTAGTGGGATAGAAATCCCACTCCCCTTCAAGGCGGTAACGTGCGAGCAATCCCATTGGTATTCCAAACATCTATAGGCTACAATAACTGATTAACATCAGGCCGGCCGTCCGTACGATTGTGTGCCACTTTACTAACAAAGATTTTTGAATATTGTGCCGCCTTACTTTCCGTAGTCATGTCAGTATTCTTCTTTTTTTAGACAATTATCGAGAACTTAGTGGAGACTGTATTTGAAAGCGTGAACCACGTGGAGGAGGCGGTGGTGGCTCTGTACTCGTTGAACAACTACTCCAAGCGGAACAGCCTGAAACGCATCTTCAAGAGGAAGACGGCAGAGGTCAGTGTTGCCAGCCTGAAGTAACATGTAAAGAACAAAAGCTTTGGCTGACCCCATGTTAAATGTATGATTGCAAACAAATAACACAATTTTACAAAAAATACTAATTGAATACCTCCTTTTAAAAGAGTCACGGCCGAATACTCAAAGGCTACTTAAATATTTAAGTCCCACTTACCAGTTTGAGACGTCGTTAACTGTAATTTTTTAGTATGGCGCGTCAAAATTAAGCTGCTCTCAAATTTAAGTTGCGTAAAGTAGGTAAGAATCAAACCGAGTAACGCATCGGATGCACGGTCATATTTTCCTAGGTTTTAGTATCTTGGAATACCTACGCACGGATCCGCGCGTATCTATACCAAGACGTTACGTTTCATGGAAATACGAACAATAATAAGCTAATTACTGAAAAGACACTTCTAACCAAATACTTAATATAGGTTTGGGCAATGTTCAGCGAAGAAGTCCAAGAGTCTAAGAAGGACATGGTGGAGAGCCGCAGTCAGTACCCGGCCGACCTGCCCTCCTTCGCGGGGAGGGCTGCCGTACTCAAGATGAGGAAGAATAGGCTCGTGTACTTGAAGAAAGTAAGTTCGGACGTGACTTCAGTAGGCATTACAACCAATTTGCAGAGCGCTAAACTAGAGTAACAGTGCGAGATGCCCATACGATCGCACTAAGATTGGATCACTAACTGCCTTTAAATCGTCCAATTTTAGCACACTAGCTCACCTAGCGCTCTGCAAATTGGATGATGTAATGCTCGCTTTAGGCAAACCGATTTAGCACCTTTCTCATATCGCCATCATTTCGCCAGGTGATGACTGACGCGTCAGTGTGGCTGATGCCGTGCAGCAACTCTGAGGACGTGATCATGCACGTCAACCGACTGATGGGAGCCATCGATGTCGCCATCAGGGAACTTTGGATCTCTTGGACGGTAAGAAACCGGTATCTTCTCGTAATGTCCTGTATGTCCTTTTCACAAAATAGTTCTATCTGATCAAACCTAAGCATCTTAGGAACTCTGTATAACAGGCACCTTGGTATAATTCGTGACATGAAATTCCTACTTAACACTCGATTTTATCTTGCAGCATAATCTTGACGAGAAATGTGGTGCCGGTCTAAACAAAACGCTGATGCGGAGAAGTGCTGATAACCCTGGCCTGTTGGAGTGCAATATTGACGTGTAAGCTTTTTAGGACCATGAAATCTCTGGAGTAAACAATTAAGTTAAGGCTCCATCCTCGTAAGAGTTATTACATTTGTATTTCAGGAATATTCTTGAGTTATGCAAAGAAGCTGCACATTGGGAGAATTTGGGCCTAGACATACCGCTTCATGCCTTTCAGGTAACACTATAGTAGAAGTAAATTAATGCGTAACATATAGCATGGAAGCTAAAAACCGCAGATTATCTTTCCTTGCTATAGGTGTATGCGAAAAGCAAAACAGTATTCTATGTGTACGAGAGCGTGTTGGCAGTGGTGAAGGGATACAACAAGATCTTGGATTCACTGTCCGATGAGGAGAGACTGCTGTTCAAGCCTCTGACAACGGTAAGTGATATTACATAATAACCAATACGAGTATCGTACGGATATCATCACCACTCATAAACAAAGGATTCCCCAAATTTACTGAAGTCAAAAGGACATCAGCCGGAAAGAAATCCCTTTATACCAAGAAGCTCTTGTCTGATGTCTCGCGTCGTTTAATGCGCGCGGCTTGAGTACTAATTGTCGCGCACTTCGCGTGTGTATATGTGGAAACTCCCTAAAAACCTTGCGTCTCTACTTAGATGGTTATTGAAGGCAGCGTATATGTATTTAATAAAAAGATTGAAATATTAATCTAATATCACATTTATTTCATTATTTTTATCATCATTTAACAACATGTATTTGGCAAACCAAGGACTGACGAATTTACCTTGGCAACAAATCACAACATCAAAAAAATCTAACCATAATTACAATCACATTCAACAATATTATTTAAAATTAAAATAATCAACAACGTTTACGACTGCAAGCAAACATCCAAATGGTCATTCATAGCAGTCTGTTCAACCATCTGCATACAGCATGGACAAGGGTACTTGGATCCCGTGTCATTCAACACAAACGACTCGTCACAATCATCGTCATCTATAACTATCGTTTCAGAACTAGTCGACGCTCTCTCTTCGGGCAGTGTACTGTCATTATCAAAGAATATTAAACACTCGTCCAAGTGTTCTTGTATAGGTTTATCGTACTTCTTGCCACAGCACGGACAGATTTGGCCAAACTCATCTGAACTAATTTTGGATTCAGTAATTAAAGTTCCACCTCTCGATGTTGTTACGAAATTATCAGATTTTCTCGTGATCTCAGATTTATTAGGGTTTTTAATCAGTACTATGCTGTCGTCTATAGAATTGCATATGTTTCGATTTTTATTTTCAAAATTGATTTCTTTTATTTTGTCTTCATCTGCTTCTGTCTTGATTATTGTTAAATCTACGAGTTCGTCTTTATCTTTGAATGTAGGTATTTGTGGTATATTTCCAACTAAATCTATTAATTTAACTCTATCTAAATCAGTCTTGCTATCATCAGTATCACTTTCATTAAGTTTCTCTATTATATCTTTGTTCAAACACTCGTCTACATGTCTGTTTATTTCATCAGTATTAATTTTAGCATTGCAAATTGGACAATCCACTAATTTATTTTTACTAGTAACAGCTCTTAATTTCTTAGTATCATTAGCTTGTGTTAATTCAATATCGTCTCCATACAAGTCTTTTAATACCGAAGTAGCTGTAGTTCTAAAATAATCATCTATTTTCTTAATTTTCGCTGGTGGCGATGTGACGTTATCAAACGATTTATGTTTATTTGCATTTGAAGCACCAACTTTATTATTATTTGTACCTATTTGTTTTTTAGACCATACATTTCTTACGGTTTCAACCACATCAATGGTGTTTGATCTAGTTATTCCAATAGTGTGACCATTTCCCGTAAAAACGGGAGTCGGTTTTGGCTTAGGTACTGTAGGGTTAAATACTACGCCTTTCTTAGTAACCACTAAAGTACCAGAACCATTTGCTTTGTTATTTCCTTTGATTGAAATGTTATTGTTATTATTAACTTTGGGCACTGGTGTTTTGGTGGTATTCTTTTCTGTACTATTATTCATATAATTAGTGATATTATTTGTAACGCCTGTAGTTGATTTCTTATTCTTTTTCTCCGGCTCTTTGATTTTGACGAATGTGCCGCCGCATTGTCGTCGATGGCTTTCGTACCAGTAGTCGGATGGACCAGGAGCTCTGTTTGTGGTCCGACGGACGATACCAAAGTGTGGCCTCATAGACTGACAGGGTCCGTTGCATCGCCACCAATGGGTTCGGTATAATTTCACCTAAAAATTAATAGAAGATAGATTGAATAGGATAAACAGTATTTATCTACAATTCAATTGACTTTTGGGATACTGTCTGATTGTGCTAAAGCTATATTCCAAGATGGTTAATCTTTTTGGGCCCACCCAAGACGCCTATGCCCTAGAAGCTTCTGAGCTCAAGTAATGATGCCCTCCGAATACAAATTAAAAACAAAAGAATTTAATGTATTTAACAACATGTATAAACAGCTTAAAATTGGAGCCTTGAAAATAATATAAAGAATAAACAGGATTCTTACCTCATCATGGAAATCATGATAAATACTAATATTGAGACCGGCTGCTTTATTGATCCTGTGCATAAACTTCTGGAAGTTGGGTCCATGGCCGTCTCGGTCGCTGTCTTGGTTGGTGATAAAGAGATATGCGTGTATCATCTCATGGAGTAGAGTCTCGACTAGGTCCTTGCGGGGGCGCAGTTTCAATAGAGGCTCACTCAGGGCAACGTCACAAAAACCATCTTTATAGCTGGAAAAATATATTCTATACCTCCCAAGTAATTATTCCCAAATTTAAGACCACTGCATGAGATGAGATACCAATTATTATTATTTTCTAGACCGGGCACTTTTTGGCCCAGCCCGTGATCTCCCTCTGACATGGGAGTCAAGTCTTTATTTGCATACAGTGTTTGCTTTTTATAATAAAATAACAAATTACTAAAGCTTTTAATGAGTTTCTGCAAAATCAGGACAAGAACAGGGAATGGACAGATAAATATGAATAAACACAATTTTCATTTCAAATAGGCAAATCAACAATGTTTAAGGAACTGTTGCTGCATGGGAGACACCAACAATTCTTCCTCTCAATCTATTGTGGTGTGCGATGTGATTAAACAGCAATGTTTAGTGTCATGCGCTTGTTTAATTACCTTGTGATACCTACAGTCAAGCTATTTTAGACCCACAACCCGACAGCGACTAAGATACAACAGTCCCCCGAAAATTTGTTTAATACCATGGGTTCAGTGGTAATCTTTATCATGAAATAGCACTCTGGTCTCTAAAAAGTGTTTATAAAGAAATGATACTCACTAGCATATCCCAGCACAAGAGTACATCCTTTTACTCCACCTAACGACGGCCCTACTGGCCAGGGCTGACCAGAAAAACGTACCATCGAAATGTAGGAACAACGCATGCACGTTTGGCGTTGGATCGACTAGTTCTAGCTCCGGGTCGCCTAGGTTCATTGTAATAACTTGTTTTTTTCATAAGGCACTCGATTTAATCACCAACAATGAAATTAAATCAAATTTAATTTGTTTATTTTCAACGTTCAGTCAGCCGGTAGGTAGTGAGACATCTATCTGTCATCTGTCAACTTACAAATGGTGCGTTCCATTCACTGTTAATTTTGTTAATTTCGTTATTTTCGATCACAAATCTCGTTCCACTCGCACCAACTTGTACTGAATGAAAGTGATCATTATTATCGTTTTTAACAGTTTTTGTGGACGAAAATAGTTAAATTTACGGTGAATGGAACGCAGCAAAAACAAACATGCAAGCTCAAAAAAGTCAGTCTGTCATCAAGACAGTTGTAGGCTAAGATTACTGGTTGTAGGTATTCCTTTACAAGACATTTTTTATGTTTATACTTCCCACGAAAGCAATGAAAACAATGTTGTAGAAATACATCTTACTGGAAAGCATTAAATATCGTAAAACACTGAAACCGCAATCTATCGAAATTACGAGCTAATATGGACATGAAAACTTTGAAATGGACAGGCAGCTCCTTATCCCATGTCGTTTCCAAGATTGATTGATTTACTAGGTACATTACAAAAAATATGTCGTGGAACGAAACGGTATTTCGCGCGTATTCCGAAATACAATTGCCATGTCATAGAAAACTACTAAATTGGTATAACATGGAACTTTACAGGCTTGTGAGAAAAAAGTACAACCGGGTATTACAAAGTTAACTTGGACTTCGACAATGTCTGATGCATATATTGCAGACTGCGTAATCCAGATTGGAGAAGTAAGAATATTTATGTAATAAAATTGAACGTCTTAACTTTGTTAAATTATCCAAACCTACTATTAATAAATCATTCGTCTTTTTACAGCTTCAAGATTTTTTGACCACCTACAAAACGTGTAACGTGAACTTAGTTAAAATAATGGAGAAAATATGCGACACACCTTTTGTCGAGTTCGATATATATAATGTGTTTGAAATAAAGACTCTAAGACATGACATCCGAGAAATGGAAGCTATTGCCGCAGAGAAAATTCTTGATATGTATCGGGAAGTAATAATTTATCTAGTTATAGTTTATGAAGGTTTTGAAGCTAATATTACACAGGTACCTAAAATTTAAGCCACATTACACATAATTTTCGATTGCATGTTTATGATTTGATGTAATAATTTGTATGTCAATATGGTAATCATTTCCCTGACACTGTTTTGTGAAACTTCCTGAAATTGTTCCAAGTTTGTTGGCAAATAAACTTTCGTATAAAAATTAAAAAAATACTTCAAGATGGCGGAACACTGGATCAAGTACGTGAGAAGGTTTGATCAACTTATAGAAGATGCGATGAGATTATCCATTAAGTCGACTATGCAAAATATGTACAAGTGCGTACATGGAGACGGTGAGTTTTTGCATAGGTATCTACAATTTATTGGGTTTAAAAATTATACCTACTTCATTTACAAGTCAATACTTTTAATTTAATTTACTCAGGAACAATGGCCCCATCTCCTCTCATCAAGATGGATCTATACCTCCTTGAAAAGGATATTATTTACATACCAACAAGACAAGAGCTGATGGAAACGTTCACCACTGTCTTGGAGGAAATTGTTCACATTTTGAGTACCGTGCCTCGCTTGTTCGAAAAGTTTGCGTTGCCGTCGGGGGGCTTAAAGAAGTTTTGGGAGGCCCTACAGGTTGACCAGGATTGTAATAAACTTCAATCCTTGATTGATGAAGGTAAACAATCATGTAGCTAAATTAAATAAGCACTTGTTATAAGTTGCTACAATATTTCCATATTTTTTAAAACAAGCCCTGAGTATTTTAGTACACCTTATTAATTGCAGAAATTGAATACAATTTACTCCTAATAAAGGACCACATTAGGATGTGGGATCCATACGTGCATATATGGCGAATTGATAAAGATGAGTTCATGGTAACGTATCGGGAGGAGAAGCATGTCGCCGCTGACTTCGAGAACTTGATCATTAATTATAGTGAATTAGCGAACGCTGTTCAAATACAAGAGACTGTTAACCAGGTGAGAGATAGGGAAAATACTATGTAAGCAAAGATAATAACTAATGGTTGATGATGATGATGTTAATTATTATAATAATAGTATAGAATTATAGATTTTATAGATGCTTATACTTTTTTTAGATTCACTTTGTAACTCTAAATTCTAGTCATCTAAAAAAGTCGATTATCAATCACTGCCTTGTTTGGCAAACGAAATTAGGTGAGTTGTTGCGAAATATTACCGAAGCAGATATTGATGTTGTATATGCTTACGTTGAAAAAAGCAGCGAGGATGCCATGAAGGTATGATAACTCCGTATGTATGTATGTGTAATACTATATTCATAGTTGTCGTGAATCCATAACTTATAATTCCTTTGTTCGTATTTGAATACAGATGCCAGCGGATTTAAAAGAACTTGCATCATCTATTGCGACATACGAACGACTGATATCAGATTTGGGCACAATTGAAAAAACATTTCCTCCTATTACTGATCAAATGGTGACATTAGGTAAGAAATCCTATTTTTAGGACTTTGAGCTGGTCATAAATGTAAGTAATATAAATGTATTTATGTGCGTCTCTTGTTCATTTGTTAATAGCAAAATTCGACGTGGAACTCAGTTCAGATATGGTGACTCGTCATGAGAATATACCAGTTCTATGGTCGGACTACCTTGCACTGTTAGAAGAAGCAAAAAAAGCACTTGAAATAAATAAGGACAAATTCAAAACTGAGTTGTTGGAGCAGGCTGAGGTGATTTAAACCTTATTTCTCATTTAGATATGGCTGGTTACCTAACCACCTTCCACCCCGTTCCTATTCCTGTGCAATCATAACCGTCTTCTATTTCCAATTTAAGACAGTTGTTAGTGTACCTGATTAAGCTTAATCTACCTATCAAGATAGATAGGTTAGATCAAGATCTAATGCAGGCTCTTTCAGAGCCTTATAACACGGATTGTTCATTAATCAGGCTCAAATAGTTTATGCTTTTCCTTTCTCTTCTATACTTTCCTTCTACCAAAACTTCTAAACTGATCTTTATTAGAGATAGTTTAGTATATTCCCCTTGGTCCATGATTTTCCGTCCTTTCATATATTATTTCTAGAAGAAGTCGTTATGTATGTCATATATCCGAATATTTTAGAAATATTTTATCCAAATTCCTAAACTTTTCTTTATCCTTAAATCCTAACCCCCGTTCCTCCTAGGTGTTCAAAGAGGCTGCTAAAGAGTTTTGTGAAGATTTCTATAAGACTGCACCTTGCAGCTCTGATGTGTCTGGCAAGGATGCCATGGCGCAGTTGAAAGCTTTCAGAGAGCAATTAAATGCCCTTCGAGCCCAAGAGCAGCAGATACGGGATGGGCTTGCTGTGTTTAATTTGACGTAAATAATTTGTTTTGTAATTCAAGACATCATTTGTAATCTGCTATCTTATTTCAATTCCTACTTCTGGTTGCAGGACTCCAGTGAATCTGGATCTACAGAAAATGGAAAAAGAGCTGGAGAAGCTAGAGGAAGTCTGGGGCTTGGTCTTCCAATGGGAGGAATCTTGGGAGAAATACAAAACTCAATCTTTCTGGGAAATGGAAACAGATGAAATGGAAGAAAATGTTATGTTTTTGTTCAGAAATTTTAACCGTCTATCACGTCAATTAAAAGATAAGGGTTGGGATATCATTGATACAACCAGAATAAAAGTCGATGCGTTTAGACGTACTCTACCCCTGATCGGTGATTTAAAGAACCCTTGTATGAGGGAACGGCATTGGGATAGGATTAAAACCCTTATGGCAGTGTGAGTTTTAGTTTGCAGTTAGAAAATATTGTAGCATTTGTTAGTAGCTAAGTATTTAAATAAAAAAGTATTATTAAATTTAATTAAATCTTTCCTTTTTTCCCTATTGGTTACGCCACTTTTAATTGCAATATTATTTTACAAAATGCACAGAGAATTTGACCAAAACTCTGAAGATTTCAAACTGGAGCTGATCATGCGATTAAACTTCCAAGCATACGCAGAAGAAATAGCCGAGATTTCTAATGCTGCTACTATGGAGTTGAATATAGAGAATGGACTGAAGGCCATTAGAGAGATTTGGAAGAATACTAAGTATGAAATGCAGCATCATAGGGGACAGATGTATAGGATTAAGAACGTGGAAGATACTATGCAGGTTTGCGGTTAAGCCTTTATTAAATCACCAAAAGGGTATTGGGATTAGCTTTCATAATTATAAAATTTAAATATTTCTTTGTTATTAGTTCTTAGAAGATCATCAAGTGCAACTTTCGTCAATGAAATCGACGAAATATGTTGAGCCATTCATAAAAGAAGTAGACTATTGGGAGAAATCCCTGGGTTATGTTGCAGAATGTATTGAAGTAAGATATTATTTACCTGATCAAATGACGTATTTATACATAAGTGTTTTAAATGATATTTATAGCTAACCCATTTTGGTATTAGATTTCACTGCAAGTGCAACGCCGTTACTTGTACCTAGAAAATATATTTAGCGGTGAAGATATTAGAAAGCAACTGCCAGACGAAGTGAAAATATTTGATACACTTACTGCTGATTGGACAGAAATAACTAACAAGTGAGCTTAAATTTATATTAACTTTGGAATTATATCTACTTTAAAAGTTCTTATTCAAGCAATATTTTAGAAGCATTTGTTATCCATACAAATTACAAACTTAAAATATAACTATCTATCCAGCATGTATGCAGGCGTCAATGCCATAGAAGCTTGTCTATATAAGCCAGCGCCCTATGTGTACAACAAACTGAATCAAATGGTGGATAATTTGGATGGTATCCTTCGAGCGCTCGAAAAGTACCTCGAAACGAAGCGTCAGCTATTCCCGAGGTTCTATTTCATATCAAACGATGACATGTTGGAGATACTGGGAAATTCGAAAAAACCGCAGTTGATTCAAGTCCATTTAAAGAAACTCTTCGATAATGTGAATAAAATAAGGATTGACAAGGTAATTTGGACGTATATACAAGTAACATAATAAATCTATTTTTTATTAAGTATTTCTGCCCAACGACAGAAACATAGTCGGTAAAAATCACCTACGCATTCGCGGTAGAAACTGTAATTATATTATGGTAATCTAATTTTTGAATTTACCGCCTTGCACGGATGCCGCCTTGCACGGATGCCGCCTTGCTACCGTCCGTCCGTGTCAACTATAAAGTGTCATGGGCGCTCCAGACTACTCCGTGAATCACGCCGTGAATTCACGCCGTAATTTTGCCGCGAAGTATCGCAGGGCGCTCTCATTCACGCCGTGAATATCCGCGAACTGCGAATGTGGATGGCGTTCGCGGCCGTTCACGGGCTTCGCGCCTATTCACGCCTCGTTCCCCGTTCGGTGTCGGTATTTGTGCCCGCGTCAAAGGGTACTATGCGAGGCGCGAACCTCCCGTGCACACACACGCGTCCACACTCACACGCGTGAAGACACTGTGAAATATAGTAGGGGAAATCCATAAATTACGTCACACATAAAGGGGGGAGGATTGTGTGACAAGGGGGTGGGCGTGGTAGGCTTGTTGAAAAAATATCGATACATCGATATATTGATATTTTATCATTCGATATATAGATATTATTAGCCGATATATTTTGATTCGATACATCGATATTAAAATATTCAATATTGGAAATAGTATCAAAAACTATTTGTTTTTCTCAAATTTAATTTAAATAGGTATTAATTTAAATAAATAATAGAATTCGAAGCCGTAAAAGATTTCAACGAACGGAAAAATAGCTGTGTTGTCTATGATAATTACTATTACCTATTGATATTGAGCCAGACTGAAATAAATATATTATTATTTTAAAACCGCAAAATCTCTGTAAATTTGGTCGATATATCGATATTTTTAATTCCATATATCGAGGTCGATATTGACATTTTAATAAATATCGATATATGTTTTTTTTTTCACTTTCGACATACCTAGGGCGAGGTCCTATAAGTTTCGTGACGTCACATTAAAAATCTGATAGGTATATTATCTAAGTATTCAAATCTAAATTTGAACTGATAAAAATTAAGAAATTTTCTGAAAATTGTTAAAAATATGTGACGACACATAGGGAGGGGGCGAATCTCGCAAATTTGACCAGCTGTGACAAGGGGGGAGGGGTCTACAAATCACGAAATTCGTGTCACGTAATTTATGGATGGCCCCTAGTGAGCCAAAGCGCATAGCGTCACAGCGAACGGCGATAGCAGTGCATAATATTTCGACGTCCATTTTCGACGAGCGCGGGAACCAAACTGTGCGTGAACGGGAAACAAGGCGTGAATAGGCGTGAAGCCCGTGAACGGCCGCGAAAGCATCCACATTCGCGGTTTGCGGCTTTCACGGCTGTTCACGGCGTGAATGTGGAGAGCCCTTCAAATGAAATGTGTCAATGTCTATCAGTCGGTCAGAATTATACTCCTTATCTATTTTGTGATTATACTACTACCACAATCTAAGTACATACTACAGTCAGCCGACGATGGGGTATTGACAGGGCACTCGTGCGGAGTACAAGGGGCAAGGGGCGGGTACTGTCCGCCCGGGAGATCATATAGCGATTTGTATGCAAACCGGGCAGAAACTATCAAGGGCTGTTACGCGTCTGGTTTGTTGGTGCACAATTATTATTTTTATTCTTGGAATGTTAGATTGTAAAATTCGTGTAGGCTGTTTTTAAGGGTGCTAAACATGAATTTGAGGTTATTTTTGGTTACGTGAGTTTTCGTGTTTTCCGTGAGTTCTCTATAGAACTCGTGATTTCTTGTTAGTACTCGTGAGTTCTCGTTAGTGCAAGAAATCACAAATGTCAAAATGACAAAATAGCAAAATTGACAAAAATTACAAGAAATGGAAAAAATGACAAAATTGGCAAAATTGGCAAAAATTGCAAATATGACAATGTCAAAAATGACAAAATTGGCAAAATTGGCAAAAATGGCAAATTGACTGAATGACAAAATGACATGACATATGACAAAACTGATAAAAATGACATGACAAATATGCCAAAAATGACAAATGACAAATATGACAAAAATGACAAAAATGACATAAATGTCAAAAATTACATGACAAAAATTACTAAAATGACATATTACATATGACAAAAATGACAAATGACAAAAATGACATATTACATATGACAAAAATGACAAATATGGCAAATATGACAAAAAAGGACAAAAATGACAAATTACATATGACAAAAAGACAAATGACAAAAATGACATATTACATGACAAAAATGACAAATGACAAAAATTACAAAAATGACAAATTACATATGACAAAAATGACAAAAAAGACAAATGACAAAAATGACATGACAAAAATGACATATGATATATGACAAAAATTACAAAAATGACAAAAATGACATATTACATATGACAAATATGACAAAAATGACAATAATGACAAAAATGACATGACAAATATGACAACAATGACATATGACATGAGAAAAATGACAAAAATTACAAAAATGACAAAAATGACATATGACAAAAATGACATAAATGTCAAAAATTACATGACAAAAATGACTAAAATGACATATTACATATGACAAAAATGACAAAAATGACAAAAATGACAAAAATTACAAAAATTACAAAAATTACAAAAATTACAAAAACGACAAAAATGACAAAAATGACAATAATGACCAATATGACAAAAATGACAATAATGACAACATGAAATTACACGAAATGACACGTAATCACAGAATAGATAAGGCGTAACGTAATACAAAGAATGACAGGGCATTACAGGAAATGACAAGAAAAGACACAAGAAATAAAAAAAGACATAAAAAGACATAAAAATTTTATTTATCATAAAAGGACACACATATAAAAACATTTCTGGTGGTCCTCAAACTAGGCGTGAACCTGTATCATGAGGCCAAGGAGTTGTGGTAACAGTTGTTGTGTCTGTTGTGTGAGGGGTGTGTATGAGTGAGTGTGGCGGAGATGTTTTGAAAGATGTGTAAGGAAGGGAGAGAGAGAGTGTGTGTAGTGTGAGTGGGAAGGGCGAGTGTTAAGTGTGTGAGTGTGTATAATAGGTACATCCATAGGGACGTCGTAATACTACCGGAGAGGTTTCAAAATGTCCTCCGTGTCGTCGTAATTAAGTGTAAGAAGCCATTCTTTTACAATTTGTTTGCATGCAAACATAGACTTAGATTTGATGTTGCAGAATTTACAAATTATGTTATATACGAAAGGGTGTGAGTGCTCAGGTGATCGTCTGGCAACTAATGATTTTACTGAAGGGACTGGAATTCTATATACTCTTTTGGATAGAAGCAATTCGTATTCGGGACTATTAATTGTGGTGCGATGGGATTTCAGGGTAGAATTAAGAATAAATAATTGACGAGCGGTGAGAACTGGAAATTCTTTAAATAATGTTACAGTTGGAAAACGGTAGGGTTTATTTAGCATCACTTTTATGACTGCGCGCTGAGCTCTTTCTATTGTTATCATATGACTTTTCCCAGCGCCGCCCCAAACTGAGATGCAGTATTGCATAACTGATTGGCATAAAGCTTTGTATACTAGTTGAAGAATTTGGGGTGGGGCACAACTTTTAAGGGTTTTCATTACAAATATTAACTTTCTTACACGCCCGGAGAGGTGGGATAGATGTTGTTTAAAATTTAAGTGTTCGTCTAGGGTTAAGCCTAGGTATTTTAGGGTCTTAGTGTGTGTAATGTTTTCGCAGTTACAAGGATAATTATTATTATTAATGCTATGAGAGTGTGGACAGGTATGAATTTTGATTGTGGGTGTGAAAGTGGGTTTCGATGCAGCTGTTTTACAAAAGGTGATAAATTGCGTTTTGTTGATGTTTAGTGTTAAAAGATTGTGGTCTAACCATTTTGCTACTTTTGCTATCCCTGTCTCAGCAAGTTTAGTTGCTTCTTCCCAAGATCGCCCGTGAAAGATAATTGCAGTGTCATCCGCGTAGGATATTATTTTAGCGTTGTGTAGTTGGGTATTTAGAAGGTCATTTATGTAAAGTAAGAAAAGTGCTGGCCCAAGAATGCTTCCTTGGGGTACTCCAAAGTTAATTGGAAGTGAGTTACTGCGATATTGTCCGATTTTTATGAATTGCTTGCGCTCAGAAAGATAGTTTGAAATAATTAGGTGTTCCTTTAAATATTATTATAATGCGTGACAACCCTTATACAAGTAGTCATCGCGCGACGCTGTCGGCTTTTTCGACAAAGCTTTCGGCCCTTTTTTGAATTATGTGCTCGCAACACTGGCGCGGATTTCGGCGTTTATTGAACTGTGTTGTGGTGGTTTACTGTTCTTGTTTGTTCATTGATGTATTGATGATTGCTAAAAAGTAATCCAAATACCTATTAATAACTTTTTGTGTGACTTATTGTGCAATTCTCGCCATGGACATCTCAATGGAAAATATCCTAAAGAAATGCCACTATATTCCAATGGACACAATGGTAAATAATTTCCTTTTTCTTTTATTATTTCATTAAACATTGTTTTTATTGTGTTATATTATATAATTGCATATTACTTTAATAAATAACAAAGTTAGTTTATTCATGTTTTTGTAAAAATAACCTCAATTTTTAAGATAACCTGCCAATATAAAGTAGAAAATGTATTTTTATGTTTTGATTGTATTGAGATATGACTAAAGTCTGATTAATAATTCAGTTGAGTAAAATGACAGCTATAAATGTGAATTTATATTTAAATGGAATCTATTTTTTATGAGTGATCATGTTTTTCTTATTCTTGTAATGTAATGTAACGTCACGACTTTTATCCCCGTTCGGGGGTAGTCAGAGGCTTGACTGGCCATACACCACCACATTGTGGAGGTATTAACCAACTCAAAGCCCACGTTTCACCAGATAGTCAGAACCCAACGTGACAGGTGGTGAACCGTATCGCCGTGTATACAGGAACTGACTATTACCTAATTCCGAGGGATAGGTAGGTTTCCTCACAATGTTTTCCCTCACCGTCAGCGAACTGTAAATTATGCACATAGATGAAAATTCATCCATTGGTGCATGCCCCACCGGGGATCGAACCTGGGACCTTCTGATTGTTAGCCCAACCTGTTCACCCCTAGGCTACAGTCGCTGACTGACTTTCTTATTCTTCAGTAACTAAAATTGAATTAATTTGAACCAGAATCATGAAAACAACATTATTCATGATGAACGGATCAAATTAATTGTACGTTTGACATAAAAAGCTGTCATTTTACTCCACTGAATTATGAATCAGACTTTAGATTTATTGAATTCACTCTTAAAAAAAATTAAATCCTGTATTTCACACTAATTTATACCTATTTTTTTTATCAAGTCAGACATGCCAACCCCCATATTAATTGATTATCATTGATTTTTTCAGAAAAAAGTAATACAGCTAATGGAAACACAAGAACGCTCCGATCACATCGACATACTCTGCAAACGGAACCTCCTCAAGCTGCAACAGCACCGGACCCACAGGAAGTTCCATGAACGGGACCTCAAGAACTACCGGTACTACGACAAGGAGTGGAAGACCGTGCACCGGGCGGCCTGCTGCCGGGCCATATACTCACACGACTGGGACAAACTCCTGTACTTGCTGAAGAAGTGCCCCCCATGGGAATATAGCTTTAAGGATATGGGCGAAGCTAGTTTGTATACTAGAGTGAGTATACTATTTGGTGGTAGAGCCAAGCAGTAGCCAATATAGGCTGGCTCGATTGTTGTAGTACCACCCCCTCACAGAAGATTGGCAGGATTGGTAAAGTAGCTATTACAACTGCGATTCGTACAATGAGAGAGAGACAGAAGCCGAAACCCCCTCCGCTTCCCCCCCTACCACTCCTCTTCATGTTGTCAACGTGTGAGCGATGCCTTTGGTATTGGAAGCATCTATAGGCTATGGTAATTGCTTAACATCAGGCGGGCCTTATGCTCACTCCGTTTTACTTAGAATAGCAATGAAACAGCACATTCGGGCCTCTTTTTGCCTACAGGGTGCCTCTTTAGATAAATTGACCATAAACACAAAAGTGTGTACTAAGACATCTTATTTCTTTCAGGCTTTAGTAATCCTACTCATGTACCACAAGGGCTCGCAAGCGCAGGCCCTGCTCAACGACTATCTGCATCTGGTGTGGTCCTGCCGTACCGTAGAGGACAAGAAAGCAGTGCTCAAGATACTGCTGTCACTGCCGGAGAAGATACACCATCTCGGATACACACAACACTATAATAACATGGATAATGATGACTAACGGCCGAATACTCAAAGGTTACTCAAATGTGTTAGTTGCACTTAGCGGGTTGAGACGTCGTTATCTGCCGCTACTCGTATGGCTCGTCAGAGTTAAGCAGCTCTCAAGTTTGAGTTGCGTATGAGTATTCGGTAGTAAGTTGAAATTGTTTGGAGAGAGTTGAATAAGTTTTATGAGGATGCATTATATGTAAATAATGTGAAATGATTAATATGATTAAGCGTTGATATGAATTTAATTAAATGTAAGTGACTCTTTTAGTTGTATTTTTTATCAAATTGAAAACATTTTCAATAAAATTAGTGAAATATTTTATCGTGTTTCAAAATAAAAGTAGACTGAATTCTTGTTATCAACTTGATGACTGTTCCTGCGTAGGCCGCCGCTTGCAAGCGGCGCTTGGATCACACTTGGATAGTGGATGGCTGCGGGCTCCATTCCCATCGAGGCGTTTTTTAACTTCAAAAAGGAGGAGGTTCTCAATTCAACTGTTTTTTTTTTTTTGTTTTTTTTTTTTTTTTTTTTTGGTGTTTTTAGCAACGAAGACTGGCTTTATATTTGAACACACACACAGACGGTCAGCGCGATTGTAAAACCCGCCTTATCTCAAGCACTGCTTAGTTTGGGATCAGGTAGCCGCGTGTAAAAGAATGTCCCAGGATGTCTCAGGATATTTATTTATCTTGAAACTTTTGGAGCATGGCGGGCCCGTTAGCGTGGTTGGTAAGATTCCGCCTATCACGCTGGAGGTCGTAGGTTCGATTCCTACCCGGGACATGCATTTGTGTTCATGAACATGTCTGTATGCCCCGAGTCTGGGTGTAATTATGTATATTAAGTATGTATTTACACATGTTATCTGGTTTCCATAGTACAAGCTCTGCTTAGTTTGGGATCAGGTAGCCGTGTGTTATAAAAAAAAGAATGTCCCAGGATATTATTATTATGGCGTGACATGTGGTAAGTGACTGACGGTTCCAGAACGCGCTAGGGCTGCCCGTGGCGAAGGCAATGATGTCTGAGGACGGGGAGTGCATCGAGTGGAAGTACAACCTGGTGCTGGACGGGCCCGCTGAGGTGTGGCTGCTCGGCCTCGAGCACACCATGCGCGTCGTGCTCAGAGACGTGAGAACGAACACTTATAGTACTACCGCAACCGCTGTGCCGCGCCTTAGGTATGCGCGGGGAGGTGGGCGGGTGGGACGGCGAGAGCGATGACGGGAGGGGTAGTGGGACGGCGAGAGCGATGAGCCCCCCGTCTCGCCGCTCGCGTACCTAAGGCGCGGTACAGCGCTTGCGGTATACCTACCTATAATACGAGAGTCACAGAATAAGGATAAATACAGAGTATTAAGCCATCTAGACAGGTCCTCGAGTCTGCTAACTAAAATGTTAGAGACCAGTGGTTTCGCAATGGTTAATTGTTAACACTTAAGACTTGACACTCGGCAGTAACTTGGTGGGTGCGGGGCGGGGTAGGCGACTCATACTGGCTTTAGTAGTAATAGGACCCTCCCATACTACTGAGGCACTTACCGCGCGATTGCTCTGCCTAGACGGCCGCGTAGTACCTCTGTATTTATCCTTTCTCTTGTGATAGTCGTTAGTAGAAATTAGTTGGATCCTAATCATGTAGAAAGTAGTTTTAATACCAAGCATATTAAAAGATGAATAGGTATACCTATTGTAGCAGTAAGTCCCATGTAATAGGTACATATTTTGGGAGTCTAGGGCCCACTATATAACGTTAATCGGGTGTAGCGAGAGTTGATTAGTAACTAGCAAATATTTGCTAGTTAATAATAAGCTATCGTTATCCTCGCTGACGATAGTGAAGGTACGTTCCTTACAAACCTGTTTGTCCAGCAACTGATATTGACGCGCGCCGCGCTGCGCAAATGCCGCTACCAGCGGGAACAGTGGATCAACGACTACCCGGGCCAGTTGGGCATCACCTGCAGCAAGGTTAGCAGGTCTTGTAGGCAGCTGTAGTACAAACTGTAGTAGCTGTAGTACAAACTGTAGTAGCTGTAGTACAAACTGTAGTAGCTGTAGTACAAACTGTAGTAGCTGTAGTACAAACTGTAGTAGCTGTAGTACAAACTGTAGTAGCTGTAGTAAAAACTGAGGTACAAACTGTAGTAGCTATAGTACAAACTGTAGTAGCTGTAGTAAAAACTGTAGTACAAACTGTAGTAGCTGTAGTACAAACTGTAGTAGCTGTAGTACAAACTGTAGTAGCTGTAGTACAAACTGTAGTAGCTGTAGTACAAACTGTAGTACAAACTGTAGTAGCTATTACAGATGTGTTTCGTTCGATGAGTGACAGAGCCGGAATCCGTAACCTCTCCGTAACTCTCCCCTCTGTCCCACTCCGCTTTAAGTCGGTAACGTGCGATACCTTTGGTATTGGCTTATATATCATCTGTAGGCTACGGTATCTGCTTAACATCAGGCGGGCCGTACGCTTATTTGCCACCGTAGTAACTGAAAAAAAAAAAAACTTGCCTATTACCACCCCTTTAAAGACGACACACACGATGACAAAACGACGACACAAAATGGGTAAAGACAAGCCCGCTGAGTCTCTTGCCGGATCTTCTCAGTCGATGTCGCGTTTCCGATCCGGCGGTAGGATCAATAAAAAAAAGAAAAATAAAATGACAAATAAGTGCCCCGTAGACGCCCTAAACTAAATAAACGCTTTCCCTCAAATTCATAGAGATTTTAGCCAGTTTACAATGGGTTTGAAAACCATTTTTAGGAACAAATGTGATTTGTAATTCCACAGCTGCAAGTTGATCATAATTTTCTATGAATTTGGGGCTTTGACTTTTCCTCGTCCCAGATCCAATGGACGTCTGACTGCACGCGCACGCTGTGCCGCTGCGAGATAATGAAGGAGAAGAAGCCCATGAAGAAGCTGCGCAAGAAGCAGAACCAGATCCTGAGCACGCTGCAGATGATGTCCCGCAAGGAGATCGGCAAGATCCTGCGCTGCAAGGTGAACGCGCTCTGCGTCATCGAGATACACTCCAGGGACACCGTCGACAGGATGTACAAGATGGGTAAGAACCAGATCCTGAGCACGCTGCAGATGATGTCCCGCAAGGAGATCGGCAAGATCCTGCGCTGCAAGGTGAACGCGCTCTGCGTCATCGAGATACACTCCAGGGACACCGTCGACAGGATGTACAAGATGGGTAAGAACCAGATCCTGAGCACGCTGCAGATGATGTCCCGCAAGGAGATCGGCAAGATCCTGCGCTGCAAGGTGAACGCGCTCTGCGTCATCGAGATACACTCCAGGGACACCGTCGACAGGATGTACAAGATGGGTAAGAACCAGATCCTGAGCACGCTGCAGATGATGTCCCGCAAGGAGATCGGCAAGATCCTGCGCTGCAAGGTGAACGCGCTCTGCGTCATCGAGATACACTCCAGGGACACCGTCGACAGGATGTACAAGATGGGTAAGAACCAGATCCTGAGCACGCTGCAGATGATGTCCCGCAAGGAGATCGGCAAGATCCTGCGCTGCAAGGTGAACGCGCTCTGCGTCATCGAGATACACTCCAGGGACACCGTCGACAGGATGTACAAGATGGGTAAGAACCAGATCCTGAGCACGCTGCAGATGATGTCCCGCAAGGAGATCGGCAAGATCCTGCGCTGCAAGGTGAACGCGCTCTGCGTCATCGAGATACACTCCAGGGACACCGTCGACAGGATGTACAAGATGGGTAAGAACCAGATCCTGACCACGCTGCAGATGATGTCCCGCAAGGAGATCGGCAAGATCCTGCGCTGCAAGGTGAACGCGCTCTGCGTCATCGAGATACACTCCAGGGACACCGTCGACAGGATGTACAAGATGGGTAAGAACCAGATCCTGACCACGCTGCAGATGATGTCCCGCAAGGAGATCGGCAAGATCCTGCGCTGCAAGGTGAACGCGCTCTGCGTCATCGAGATACACTCCAGGGACACCGTCGACAGGATGTACAAGATGGGTAAGAACCAGATCCTGACCACGCTGCAGATGATGTCCCGCAAGGAGATCGGCAAGATCCTGCGCTGCAAGGTGAACGCGCTCTGCGTCATCGAGATACACTCCAGGGACACCGTCGACAGGATGTACAAGATGGGTAAATCATCACGGTCAAACAACCACTGGACAACCAAATTTTTGGGCAAACTTTTCGGAAACTCCTTATAATTAAAATATTTACAATAGATCAATAAATAAATGTGGTGTGGATGTGGTGTATGGCCAATCAAGCCTCTGACTACCTCCAAATGGGGATAGAAGTCGTGACGTATATTTCATATATTTTTTTCAAATAAATATCGTCAGACTTATACACCATTTTTATGGTCCCAAACATAGCAATGGCTAACTAGGTATGACTACCGTACAATGGAGTGGGGGCGATCTCAATGACACCCAGACCAGGGCAAATTACGAAAAGGCTGTTTCCGAAATTTGCCTCTGGGGAAATCGAACCTGCTATCACCCGATGCAGTAAGCCGAGCGACCTACGCTCAAACCACTGCGCCAAGCGGTCGTCAAAACAATTCCAATCCATTATTATTTTCGCTAGAATCACAATGCATTTTCCGTCCCGCATTTTTTTTTCGGAATGAGTTTGCGGTACAGGTTGTTGGTTGGTCCGGATCATAATCTATGAATATTTTTATGTCTATACCTATGTATGTATGAACAAATCTATAGAAAAGGTGGCCAAGATCAATACATCGAACACGCATCCACCTGATTCAACGAGCATCAGCATACGCTGATACCACTAGAAGCCGTGTCGTTTCGGGCCAAAGAAATTATAAATCAGTTTTGGATGTACTTATTATATGAAAAAATTAATAATAATAATAATATCCTGGGACATTTTTGTACACACGGTGACCTGATCCCAAACTAAGCAGAGCTTGTACTATGGAAACCAGATAACTGATATTACTAGGTACATATACTACTTTTGTATTTGTAAATTCATACTTAATATACATATACACCCAGACTCCGGACATACAGACATGTTCATGCACACAAATGCATGTCTCGGGTAGGAATCGAACCTACGATCTGCAGCGTGATAGGCGCCTCCGCTAACGGGCCCGTCAATTATTTAAATGTTTATTTGTTTTGACAGAATTATCGCGAATTTATTTATGCATTGAAGCACAGATAGGGTAGACCGCATATATTCTTGAAGCAAACGCGTCAATGGTGATCGTTCCGCAGGCTGCATGACGGTCACCGCGTTCGAGTGGTTCTCGCAGCTCAAGTTCTACTGGGACCGCGAGCGCGAGGACTGCTACATCCGGCAGACGAACACCAACTCTGTCTACACCTACGAGTACATCGGCAACTCGGGCCGGCTCGTCATCACGCCGCTCACTGACAGGTCAGCTCATTAACAGAATACGATAGACTACTCCAAGCCAACTAGGAGCCTGGCAAATGTGACGTCACCCGCACATAAGGTGGTAGAGCCAAGCTGTAGCCAATTGACTGCAGCTCATAAACGGGCTGGCTCGACCGGGGTAGTACCACCCTCTCACAGAAGATCCGGCGTAAAGCAGCTATTACAGATGCGTTTCGTACGATGAGTGAGAGAGCCGAAAGACCACCCCCCCTCTCCCTCCCTCCATCCCACTCCCCTTCAGGTCGGCAATGTGCGAGCAATGCCTTTGGTATTGTAAGCATCTATAGGGTACGGTAACTGCTTAACATCAGGCGGGCCGTACGCGTTTTTGCCACCGCAGTACTATAAAAAAAAAAAAAAAGCGGTGGCGGCGTGCGTACGGGAAGTCGCAGGTGATGGCGGGTATGCGGCCGGAGATGCATTCCATCCGAGCGTCTAGTTGGCTTGGTGGAGTGGTAAGGGTCAAGACAAGCTGTATCTGGACTATAGCTCGCTTTAATAGACCCTAGAAAGAAAATAAGCTCAATGAACCATTGATGTGGAAAGTAGGAGATCCAAGACCCATAGAAAATAGGGATCTTTGCCTGAGGTTACTACAGAATTATCGTAAATTTGGTGGCTTTGTATTTTTTGCTCAGAGATTTTGTTTAGGCGTTCAAGTGAAATTGACATTTTAGTAAAAATACTTCGTACTCTGGCGATATTTATGAATTAACTAGCTTTTGCCCGCTACTGAGTCCGCACATAATTAAAAAGTAGCCTATGTGTTATTCCAGACTATAATCTATCTTTGTACCAAATTTCATCCAGATCCTAACCCTACCTATCCCTCGGGATTAGGTAATAGTCAGATCCTGTATACACGGCGACAAGGTTCACCACCTGTCACGTTGGGTTCTGACTATCTGGTGAAACGTGGGCTTTGAGTTGGCTTAATACCTCCACAATGTGGTGGTGTATGGTCACTCAAGCCTCTGACTACCCCCGAATGGGGATAAAAGTCGTGACGTTGTATTATTATTATTATTATTCATCCAGATCTGTTCAGCCGTTCTGGCGTGATTGTGTAACAAACATCCATCCAACCATCCATCCATCCATTTATACTTTCACATTTATAATATTAGTGGGATTTCCACAGAAAAAAAACATGCCTTGTTCAATAAAGCTTAACACCCAGTTGTAGACACGTTAATTAAAGTAGACATTAATAGAAATTTTAAAATTTTTTCTGCGTCTGAATCGCCTATCCTGGGGCTTACCACAAGCTCTTATTGCGATTCAATTACAGGAACGTATTAACGTTTCAGCGACTTTTTGTGCAATGACGTACCTTATTGTCATGACAATAAGAAACGTCATTAAAACGTCGTTAAAACGTTCCTATAATTGAATCGCAATAAGAGCTTGTGGTAAGCCCCCAGGTATGTATTTACGTTCGTGAGCTCGCCTTAATAGACCCTAGAAAGAAAACAAGTTTAATGAACCATTTATGTGGAAAGTAGGAGATTCAAGACCCATAGAAAAAAGGGATCTTTGCCTGAGGTAACTATGGTATTATGGTAAATTGTATTTTTTTGCTCAGAGATTTTTTCAGGCGTTGAAGCGAAAATGACATTTTCGTAAAAATACTTCGTACTATGGCGATATTAATGAATTAATTTCCACAGAAAAAGCATGCCTTGTACAATAAAGCTTAACACCCAGTTGTTGACATGTTAATTTCTGCCTCTGAATCGCCTAGGTATTCCGATGGCCCCATTTTGTGGTCGTAAAGTTCATCGTCCGTGCAGATGCTACATAACGCTGACGACGGCGCTGCACCTGTTCCGCGGCGGCAGCCCGCAAGGCCCGGCCGGCACGGGCAAGACGGAGACCACGAAGGACCTGGGCCGCGCGCTGGCGCGCTGGGTCGTCGTCACCAACTGCTCCGACGGACTCGACTACAAGTCCATGGCCAAGTGCTTCTCTGGTACGTTTATTCTTCTATATTTTGTGGTAGAGTCAAGCTGTAGTCAAACGACTGCTGCTCATATACGGGCAGTGTTGCCAACTTAGGGCTTTTAGCCCTAAATTTAGGGCCAAAACATGCATGTTGGGCTTTTTTTAGGGCCAAGAAACTGCCAAACATCCACCACTAATTTGATTGACCAAATCAAGTAAAAAAGGCAAAACGTCTATGTGAGGTGTCCTCCTTGTACAGTGTATTATTAAAATGTTGCAGTTGTATGAGTATTCCGAAAGCTCAAATGCAACGCCAAGTCGGGACTTAAACGATTTACTAACGATTATCGATAATTTAAATCTTTATAATAAGTTATAATGAAAAGTCATTAAAACTAAGTTATATTTTATTTAGCTTAATAAAACAAGAAACTCATTTAAACAATACGCTTAAATAGGTACAGAATTTAGGGCTTTTTTTGGGGCTTTTGATTATTGTATTAGGGCTATTTTATCTTGATTTTAGGGCTCTTTTATTTTAGGAGTTGGCCACACTCTATACGGGCTGGCTCGACCGGGGTAGTACCACCCACTCACAGAAGATGAGCGTAAAGTAGCTAATACAGCTACGTTTCGTACGGTGAGTGAGAGCCGTAAGCCCAACCCCCCCTCTTCTTCCTCTCCCTTCGTTCCACTCCCCTTCAGGTCGGCAACGTGCGAGGGATCTATAAGCTACGGTAACTGCTTAGCATCAAGCGGGCCGTACGCTTATTTGCTACCTCAGTCCCGTAAAAAAATGTGTGCGGCAGGTATAGCGCAGAGCGGGTGCTGGGGGTGCTTCGACGAGTTCAACCGCATCAACATCGAGGTGCTGTCGGTGGTGGCGCAGCAGATCCTGGCCGTGCTGCTGGCGCTGTCGCTGTTCCAGAAGCGGTTCATGTTCGAGGGGTTCGAGATCAAGCTCGACCCCAACTGCGGCATCTTCATCACCATGAACCCCGGGTAAGGATATACACTCCACTACACCCCACTACACTCCACATCGAGGTGCTGTCGGTGGTCTGCGGGATATTCATCACCATGAACCCCGGGTAAAGCTATGGTGTCCTCCGATAGCGGTGCCGTCATATAGCGGCCGTCACTAGAACGTTGGCTATGTAAACTAAATGGCGCGGTTTCCTAGAGAGCGGTATTGGATACCGTTGTTTACATAGCCAATGTTCTAGTGACGGCCGCTATATGACTGCACCGCTATCGGAGGAAACCATAGCTTAAGGGAGGGTCTCTGTTCTCTAGGCACACCGGTCCATTTAGGGTCAGTCCTGGCTGAGCGGAGAAATGTGCGAGCAATTTACTGGCTCCATTGAAAATAGGACCGCATCGCCTAAAGTCGGCTCGCGCATGCTCGCGACCGCACGCTCGTTCTGAACTGACCCTTATAAGTACAGTAGCATTGTACTTATAAGTACAGTAGCACTGTACTTATACAGGGGTGGCGCAAAATGAATCATCCTATCGGAAGATGTTATAGTTTTTGCAAATGGCGTCGTACGTCAATCATATTTGACATTTGTGAACTAGACAGATGCAGAATACAAACGGACAAGCAATGGAGCGCTATACTCCTGGGGGGTTACTCCGAAATACGTCGCTGACGGATCGTCCGAAGTACGGATTCGATTTACGATCAAAACAATGTCAAATCGTAGAGAAAAACGAAAGAAGAAATGTCAAATCACGACAATCCGTCAGCCGAAACGTTAGGTTCGTATTTCGGAGTAGGCCAGCAGGTCGCGTAATCTCCCGATTAAATGATTGTGCATGGCCAGCGAGATCACCCGATTTAACCATCCCAGACTTCTTTTGTAGTGGTGTAGTATGTAGTGTAGTGTGTAAGTATATAATGTAAGTTAGGACGTAAGTAAATTAGTAATATACTGAACCTGAACCAAGCTAGACGTGTGTTATTGGTACCCCGAACCTCACACATTGCACTTTCTTTGGGGCTACTTGAAGTCGCGGTTTATGCGAACAAGCCGCAGACAATCGCAGCCCTTAAGGAGAATATTCGATAGGAAAGAAAGCCATGGAAAATGCGATAAACGGGAACAAATGTTATCAACACTGGCGGCAGCCACTTGACGGATATCATCTTTTCCATCTAACAGAAAAAAATGTGAAGGTCCAAATAAAGATTTCCATTACTCAATTTTTTTTTTATTTAGTCAAAAAGTTATTCAAAAGCAAAATTGGATGATTAATTTTGAGCCACCTTGTATGAGTGAAGTTAGCCGAGAGCCCGTGTTATTCTTATTTTAATCGCATTGTACTTATACCTGTGGTTTGTGATACGCAGGTACGCGGGCCGGACGGAGCTGCCGGACAACCTGAAGTCCATGTTCCGGCCCATCGCCATGTGCGTGCCGGACTCCCTCACCATCGCCGAGAACACGCTCTTCTCCGACGGCTTCACCGCTTACAAGCTCAACGCGAAGAAGGTGAGCCTATAATGGGGGCTTTTTAGGGTTCCGTAGCCAAAGGGTGCCAACGGAACCCTATTACTGAGATTTGCTGTCCGTCCGTTTGTCAGCGGGCTGTTTCTCAAGAACCGTAATAGGTAGAGAGTTGAAATTTTCACAGAATATGTATTTCTGTTGCCGCTACAGCAAAAAATACTAAAAATAAAATAAAATTTAAAAATTAAGTGGTCCCCATACAAAAAACTTGATATTTTTGACGTTTTTATTCTTTTTTTGTCTTCATAGATCCTTCCTTCGCTTTTCCCCGGGTCTCGTCGATGGTCAATCCTTGGCGTCATCGTTGGACACCATTGCCGATCCAAGCTTACAGGAGTAACATTGCTGGGAGTGTGTGGAAGTCCCAGTCCCATCCTTCATTGTTCACTGCATGTGTGTTGTGTTATGTGGTGGCAGGTGTTCACGCTGTACCAGCTGGCGATGCAGCAGCTGTCCAAGCAGGACCACTACGACTTCGGGCTGCGGTCCATGGTGGCGCTGCTGCGGTACGCCGGCGTCAAGCGCAGGGCCTACCCGCACCTGCCCGAGCAGGAGGCAAGTACTACTGCTACCTATTTACACTGCCTGTAATTTGTGTACATTTATAGGGTTCTATAGGCCAGAAGTTTCTAACCTTTTCTGGATGATCCCTCTTTTATGACAATTATACTAAAATGTGCATTAAAGTAGCGGCACGTTATGAAGGCCGGTTTGACATGTGTGAGGGGGAAAGGATGAACCTTATTATAATGGAATAAGATTAATTTTCGCATTCATTTTTTTACATTCTTATTTTTTTCATTCATATTTCGTTATAATAAGGTTCATTTTCTTCCCCCCCTCACATGTCAAAACGGCCTTCGTAACGTGCCGCTAATATTATCTTTATCTTGCATATTATCGATGTTTGTGCTTGCAACGGCCTTGATGGAGGGCTACACCTCCCACTGGGGGGCAGAGAGGCTTATAAATAATCAGAATCTAGGGAAACCACCAGTTCGGAATGCCGTTCGAATGAGAAGAGCCGGAAAGAAACTCAGTGGGGTAAAAAATTTCGCTATTGATTGGTCTGAGCTCACGTTATCTGTCAGTGTCGCTACAAAAACTAATTATCACGAGGTCGGAGAGAGAGAATCAGAACTGTCAAGGGTCAATATCAGCCTCTCAAGTGGCGCTGACCTAGTGGTAAAAACATACCCCCTTATTCATAGAAAGTTATAATCGACCTGCAGTGGAATTACAAATCACATTTGTTCCTAAAAATGCTTTTCAAAACCATTGTAAATTGGCTAAAATCTCTATGAATAAGGGGGATAGTGTTTGGGCTCATTATGATGGCGCGTGTTGGTAATGTCGGTACTCGGCACGAGAATTCCTCTCGCGCACGTGCAAATTGTGGAATGATCTTCCACCCGAAGTCTTTCCTTTCCCTACAACATGGGGTTCTTCAAAGGTCATGCTCACAGGTCTCTAAAACGTCGTCGCCGCATCTGCTCCTCTCAATTTGCAGATGTCCTGAGCGACGGTTTCAATTTACCATCAGGTGGACCGTCTGCCAGTTCCATCCTAGGCTATAAAAATAAAAAGCCGGGTGTCCAGATGGTGATCCTGGCGATGCGCGACATGAACGTGGCGCGACTGACGGCGAAGGACGTGCCGCTGTTCGACGGCATCCTGCAGGACATCTTCCCCGACGTGGACATCCCCACGCTGGACTACGACCTGCTGGAGACCGCCATCGCCGCGGAGATGCGCGCCAGCGGGCTGCAGCCCGTGCGCGCCGCGCTGCACAAGGTCATACAGACCTACGAGACCAAGGTAAGTCCTAGAGACCCACGAGACCAAGGTAAGTCCTACAGACCCACGAGACCAAGGTAAGTCCTACAGACCCACGAGACCAAGGTAAGTCCTACAGACCTACGAGACCAAGGTACCTGCCTCCTACAGACCTACGAGACCAAGGTAAGTCCTACAGACCCACGAGACCAAGGTAAGTCCTACAGACCCACGAGACCAAGGTAAGTCCTACAGACCCACGAGACCAAGGTAAGTTCTACAGACCCACGAGACCAAGGTGAGTCCTACAGACCCACGAGACCAAGGTAAGTTCTACAGACCCACGAGACCAAGGTAAGTCCTACAGACCCACGAGACCAAGGTAAGTCCTACAGACCCACGAGACCAAGGTAAGTTCTACAGACCCACGAGACCAAGGTAAGTCCTACAGACCCACGAGACCAAGGTAAGTCCTACAGACCCACGAGACCAAGGTAAGTTCTACAGACCCACGAGACCAAGGTAAGTCCTACAGACCCACGAGACCAAGGTAAGTCCTACAGACCCACGAGACCAAGGTAAGTCCTACAGACCCACGAGACCAAGGTAAGTCCTACAGACCCACGAGACCAAGGTAAGTCCTACAGACCCACGAGACCAAGGTAAGTCCTACAGACCTACGAGACCAAGGTACGTCGTAGGTACAGACCTACGAGACCAAGGTAAGTCCTACAGACCTACGAGACCAAGGTACGTCGTAGGTACAGACCTACGAGACCAAGGTACCTGTCTCCTACAGACCTTCCAGACCAACGTACCTACCTCCTACAGACCGACGAGACCAAGGTATCTACGTCCTAGACCAAGGTACCTATGTTCTACAGACCCACGAGATCAAGGTACGTCATACAGACCTTAGATGCTAAGGTATGTTGTACACACCCACGAGACTAAGGTGCGTCGTCCAGACCGACGGGACTAGGGCACGTCGTAGGTACAGGCCTTCGAGACTAAGGTGGTGGTGGGTGGGTGTGTAACGATCGGAGGTTAAGCAACACTTGGCAGTCAGAGATGGGTGACCATTTAGTGGCATTTAACCTGAGCATCTCTGTGCTTCGGAGCGCACGTAAAAAGTCGGTCCCTGCTGTTGATATCTGGGCAGCAGTTGTTAAACCTTGTCAAGAGGCCTTCGAGTGGCGTGAACAACTCTGACACCAGGGTGGCTACTAACCATACGATAAGAATATGAAGAAGAAGTAGGGTTATGAATATGGATGTTCGATGTTAAGGTAGGGACCGATGAGCGGCTGCGACTCTGGATGAATTCATTCTCAAACACGAGAACTAACCAGAAACGTATAAAAAAATTGTGACATTGAACGAAAAAACTTTAAATAATCATTAAAAAACATGTTATTTATAATAAACTTTATTTAATTAATTTTACTCTTATTTTGTTATGATGCAAAAAATAATCGATATAAACTACCTGGTAGTGATGCCACAGCACTAGAAAAATGTCATCCGCACCTGGTGTCCTACTCGCATACAAACTAAAACGAAATTTCGGACGAATATCGCGTATTTCCTACTACGTTTCTCATTGATTCCGACATTTCTTACGAACGAAAATTGTTTAACGTTTAGATTCGACGACGACGAAGACGTCAAACAATTTTCGTTCGTAAGAAATGTCGAAATCAATGAGAAACGTAGTAGGAAATACGCGAATTTCGTCCGCAATATCGTTTTCGTTTGTAAGCGAGTAGGCGCCCTGTCGCCTACTATAGCTGTCCCCCCCGTAGAACTCGCGCCACTCGTGCATCCTGCTGGGCGACACGAACACGGCCAAGTCGGTGTCGTGGCGCATGCTCGCCGCCACGCTGTCGCGGCTGCACCGCGAGCGCGTGGCCGGCTTCGAGCACGTGCAAGTGCACGCCATGAACCCCAAGGCACTGACCCTGGGGGAACTGTACGGAGAATACAACCTCGCTACCGGCGAGTGGAAGGACGGCGTGCTCTCCTCCATCATGCGCAACACTTGCCAGGGTACAGTACAGGGTACAGGGTACAGGGTACAGGGTACAGGGTACAGGGTACAGGGTACAGGTTACAGGGTACAGGGTACAGGGTACAGGGTACTTGCCAATACAGTACTGCATCATTGGGACATTGACGAGCCCGACACGTGGTTGGCGTGATGGCGCCTTTCACGCTGCAGGTCGTAGGTTCGATTCCTACCCGGGACATACATTTGTGTGCAACATGTCTGTATGTCCCGAGTCTGGGTGTATATGTATATTAAGTATGTATTTACAAATAAAAAGTAGTATATGTAGCAATATCAGTTATCTGGTTTCCATAGTACAAGCTCTGCTTAGTTAGGGATCAGGTAACCGTGTGTAAAAAATGTCCCAGGATATTATTATTGTCCCAGGATATTACTTCACGAACGGAACATATCGCGAAAATGGGACATTTCACGAACAAGAAAATTGTTTAGGAGCGAGACATTTTGCAGAAGCGATACCGGATGACTCGGATGGCTTGGGCTTCCGGGTCTCTCTCATCGTACGAATCGCAGCTGTAATAGCCGATCTTCTGTGAGGTATTACCCTGGTCGAGCCAGCTACCGCTCTACCACCAGTAAACGATTACCTATCAGTACCTTGTATTGTCCAGACGAGTCTCCGGACTTGAAGTGGATCATCTTCGACGGCCCCGTGGACGCGATCTGGATAGAGAACCTGAACTCGGTGATGGACGACAACAAGCTGCTCACCCTCGTCAACAGCGAGAGGATATCCATGCCGGCGCAGGTATTTGTTAGCCGATGCTAAGCAGAATTATTGTAGACAGACATTTTCAGGCAAAATGATGACACCGGACAAAGACTTTAGGTACAGTCAGCAACGTCGCTGAACATTCTGAATTTTTCAAATCGGTTATACTCTTTATTCTACAAACGATGGTAAACCTTTATAAAACCAAACATTAGCAACATGTCTACATTTTGTTTCGATAAAGTAAAATTATGGATTTGATGGAAAACAAAAGTGTGCAAGCTATTTGAAAAACTGAGAATGTTCAGCGACTTTCGTTGCTGACCGTACCAAGATAGAGGGAGTGTCATGTGTCCGTCCAAAATGGTATGTCCTACTTTAGCATACGTTTGTGGAGTCCATGGGTCCGTCTTTCGCGGAAAATAATGTTGGAAACACGTGATAGAGAAAATTTTTCAAAAAAAAAAGTTTGGGAACGCTGGCCATCCTTACACTAGCGAGTGACTGTGAGTTGTTTTATCAAAGGGAATTTACTCGTGTAAATGACTTTAATCCGTTTTTCCTTTATACCTCATTTCATTTATTAATATTTTATTGGATAATTTCGTAAAAAAAAGGTTTTTTTTTCATATTCGGTATGAGAATCGTATACTGAGTAGCCTCCTTGAATACGTCTCCCGTGTTAGCTAACAGCCTACCCTGTATATCTGCGGTAGTAGTAGCAAGGTCCCCCCGGCAGGTGACTCTGCTGATCGAGACGCTGGACCTAGCGGTGGCGTCGCCCGCGACAGTGTCGCGCAACGGCATGGTCTACAACGACTACAAGGACTGGGGCTGGTGGCCCTTCGTCAACTCCTGGCTCGACACGATCGACGAGCCCGAGTACAGGGAGATGGTGAGCACCACAGAGTAGACTATAGAAAGAGGTGCCCTTATTAGATATTTGTATGAAACAAAACGTGGTCATTGTTTTTTCATTTTCATTTTACTATTTACCGGTAAATAGTTTAACTACTCGCTTCGTTTTATGTCGATGTTAGTACTAGGCCGACCACTTGGCCTACTTGCTTAGGGCCAGTCCCCTTAGTAACTGGTCCATGGTGAGCACTCACCACATAACCCTACCACCCTCTCACAGAAGATCGGCACTTCCACAGTTTCCACTTTCTGTGTAAATTATGTAATAATTTATAAATGTTTGTTTTCTAGTGGTGGGTTAATAAAGAGTTATCTATCTATCTATCTATCGGCGTAAAGCAGCTGCGTTTCGTACGATGAGTGAGAGAGCCTTAGGCCCACCCCCCTCCTCTTCCCTCCATCCCACTCCCCTTCAGGTCGGCAATGTGCGAGCAATACCTTTGGTATTGTAAGCGTCTATAGGCTACGGTAACTGCTTAACATCAGGCGGGCTGTAGGCTGTTTTGCGACCGCAGTCCTATAAAAAAATAGTTTTTTTATAGCCTAGGATGGCACTGGCAGAGGTCCACCTGATGGTAAGTAGAAATCGCCGCCCAGGACATCTGCAACTTAGGGGAGCAGACGCGGCGTTGAACTTTTGAAGACCTGTAAACATGCCCTTTGAAGGACCCCATGTTGTAGTGTAAAGGAAAGACTTCGGATGGGAGATCATTCTACAAAACGTTACTCAAAAGTGTAACTCAAAAGAAACTTGTTAGCTTGCACAGTTCTTGCCAATGTTCGCATCCCAAATATAATTCTATTTGACACTAGATAGCGCAACTTTGTACGTCTCTTTTACCATCCTACACTTAGTGACATCTAGTTTGAAAAAGTCAAACTACGTAGTACCATCGACATAGAACGAAGTCACTACTTAACCGGCAGATAGAGAAGTGGGCGGAGTCTAACACCCCTTCACCCGTGCAAATTGTAACGCGTTGTTTCATAGAGAAATCTAATAAGAACATCTCTTTTGTCTATGTTCTCTATGGTGTAACGTTTGCGAGCGGGCCGGTGTCACGTGAGGCCATACGTGCACTATAATATCCTAGGACAATAATATCCTAGGACATTTTTGTACACACGGTTACCTGATCCCAAACTAGCAGAGCTTGTACTATGGAAACCAGATAACTGATATTACTACATATACTACTTTTTTATTTGTTAATACATACTTAATATACATATACACCCAGACTCCGGACATACAGACATGTTCATGCACACAAATGCATGTCTCGGGTAGGAATCGAACCTACGACCTGCAGCGTGAAAGGCGCCTCCGCGCCAACCACGCTAACGGCCTGCCTAACACACACTGCCTAACAGTACGCCTGCTGTTGGCGTACTGTTGAGCCCGGATGGTGTGCAGTTGCGTCGTCACTTCCTGAACATCCTGACGCCGGTGCTGGAGCTGAAGCGGCTGCAGCTGGCGGAGGGCGGCAGCGTGCGCGGGCAGGAGCTGACGGGCGTGCGGGCGCTGTGCCGCCTGCTGGGCGCGCTGCCTGCGCCCGCGCCGCCGCTGCCCGACGAGGAGGACAACGAGGGCTTCGCCAAGATGCGCTTCCTGTTCGCGTGAGTCTACTACACTGCCACTACCCTCCCGCACACATTATCATAGCAAAATCATTGACATACGCACTTATAACGGGTGTAATGGACAGCCCTCCACATACTGATGGGATGACTTCAGTATGTCATACTAAGATGATCGGTACATGAAATTAGTTCAGGAACTTTATGGTACCCCAATAAACTCGGTTTGTTTTATTAGCTTATACGCAATGTATCGTTACCGTGGCAAAACGCACGTAGCCAACGACCGCCCTCCCCGCCATAGGGTCAATGCTTGCCGTCAAACGCGCTCGTACCACTTCATTCACGCGTTGTTCTTAAGAGGAGTTCAACATCCATTGCTGGTTTTTTTTATTTTAGCTGTTTTATTTACAGAAATGGAATGCTGCGTACCAATAATGTAATTGTACATTGAAATAAAGAATTGTAACTGAAAAAAAAACATAAAAAAAAACAATTTTCGGAAGAAAATTTCTAATGGAATATGATTCAAAATAAGGTCCTGAATTCACCCTGTCAGTATGTGGAGGGCTGTCACTTACACCCTGTATAACTTTTTATATTATGAAACAAACTCAAATCAATTCTTAGGAGATGACAAAAAGTCGTGAAAGTCAGCGTGAGTAGTTTCATGGGTATCACAAGATGCATCACAGAAGAAATAAAAATATTTAGCTCTTAATAAAAAAAGAGATGATTTCATTGTTGGTGGCGATGATAGTAGAATCTGTAAGAGCTCGTTCCTACTTGGCGGGTGTCGGGCGCCGCATTTTAATTGGGTGTCGGCGCATTTGTTCATACTAGTTAGTTGTCGGATCCGATCGAAGCTGGAGCCATTTTTTGGCAGTCTGCGATCTGCGGCAGAGGGCAGCTAGCGGCGGGCGGAAGAAGGGGGAGCGGGGAGAGGGTTGCCGGCTCGTCATCCGACATATATGAAAGTGTACATATGTGAAAGTGGCCTGGCAAAATACCCGACATTTCTTGTCGGCGCTGACAAGAAATCGGTGTCGGATAAGTGTAAACAGCTCCATATAAAATTGTTCTGTCACTAAAGCAGTCGATTTTCTCCCGACACTCTACAAGTGGGAACGGGCTGTTAAGCTTGGGTTTCCTCCGATAGCGGTGCCGTCATATTATAGCGGTGAATGACGACACTAGAACGTTGGCTATGTAAACTAAATTGAGCGGTTTCCTAGAGAGCGGTGTTTGACACCGTTGTTCACATAGCCAACGTTCTAGTGACGTCATACACCGCTATATGGTGGCACCGCTATCGTAGGCAACCAGATCTTTAGGGTTAGTATGTAGACAGTAATGTGTGTTGGTGTGACGGGTCAGCATGATCTGGTCGGTGTGCGCGACGCTGGAGGAGGAGGCGCGGCGGCGCCTGGACAACTGGGTCCGCGAGCACGAGGGCGTGTTCCCGCTCAAGGACACCGTGTACGACTACTACGTCGACGAGCGGCTGCGCCAGTTCAAGCCCTGGGACGACAAGCTGCCCGACAACTGGCGGTTCAACTCCAAGTCAGTACAACTACCACACACACACATTTTTTCATGTTACTAAGTTGGCAAACCGCACGGCCAGCGTTGAGCAGCCAAAGGCATCGCTCACGCGTTGCCGACCTGATGGGGAGTGGGACAGAAGGAAGGGAAGAGGGGGGGGGGGGAGGGGGGGGGGGTGAGCCTTCCGCCTCTTTCCCTCATAGTACAAAATGCAGCTGTAATAAGCTACCTTACGGCCATCTTCTATGATAGGCTGGTAGTACCCCGGTCGAGCCAGCCCATATATGAGCTGCAGTCAATTGACTACAGCTTGGTGCCACCAATAAAAACTCTATACCAAGCTTAGAGCGTTGGCACTCGAAACGGTGACTCAGGATCAGTCCTGGTTAACCTGATTGTTATTGGAAACCGCCGCCCAGAACTATCACCAAGGAAACCCAAAGAACTGATGGAGCAGAGAGATTCTCGAATGGCAACCGCGTACCGGAAGCCACGCAGCTTGCAGCTCTTTTACTAGGACCGACAACCTGGTGAAGGTCGCAGGAAACCGCTGGACGAGTAGCACAGGACCGGTCGTTGTGGAAAACTTTGGGAGGAGCCTATGTCTTGCCTATGTCTTGCTACTGCTGGCAGTAAACATCTGAAATAATGATGATGATGTTGACGCTGTGAACGTATGTTATAAGTATTGTACTAATATAATACCTTTTATAATTATAATTAAGTGAATGTTTTGTATTGTTCTGTTTACGTTCCAAATAAATAAATAAATGATGAATGACTTATTTTAATACAATGTATGTTTACCAAAATACATTGTTTTAAAATAAGTAAATGGCGATAAAAAAAAACAATGTAAAAAAAGTCAAGCCAGCTGATTTTCTTGCCGGATCGTCTCAGTCGAGGTCGCGTTTCCGATCCGGCAGTAGAATTTAAGGAAAAAATTTAAAATGACAATTTGTAAGTGCCCCCGTAGGCCTAAACAAAATAAACGCTTTGATTTTGATTTTGAGTCATAGTGTAAGTCTTCTCGCAGCTTGGGCTTCCACACGATCCTGGTGCCGACGGTGGAGTTCATCCGCGTGCAGATCATAGCGCTGGACATGTTGAAGGCAGGCTACGGAGTGCTGGTCGGCGGCCCGACCGGCACCGGCAAGACTTTCCTTATTCAGGGGACCTTGGCAAGTTTGGACGGGTTCAGGTGAGTTGGGGGTTCTGTAAGTACTTATTGGGATATTTCACGTATCTAGTACACCATTATTATAACCGTTTTACACCAGTTAGCCGTCGACTCGTCGACGGCTGCAGTTGGCTCTGTCGACGACAAGTGCTTGTGTTTGCGGCCTTAAGGCCCCGCTTCCTGGCCGAGCGTTTTGGCCGTCTTTTTTAGGTATTATCTTTCTCCATATTTTGGTGAAAAAAATAATTAAAAATTCCAAGCCGTTTAGAAGGAGATAGAAATTACAAGACGAAAACAGCTTCACTTTGATATATTTTTTTCACATAGTAAAAGAGCATGGAGCACTTTTTTCCTGCTTATTTTTTAAAGATGAGGCTTCAATAAATACGGTGATATTTAAAAAAAAAAATACTCCACTCGTCTAAGAGGAGATAGCATTCAAACATGCCTCGTTAAGTGCCGATCCAGTCTTAAAGTAGGAGTTAATTGCAAGCGGCAGACAGCAGACGTCAGTCGGTCTCATAGAAATTGAATGCCGTCTGCCGTCGCGGCACATGTCATCGCCATAATTTTTATGGACCGACTGACGTCTGCTTTCTTGCCGCGTTGAGCGAACTCCTACCTTAACTGACGTCTGCTGTCTGACGCTTGCAACGAACTCCAACCTTTACACCGATTTATGTTGTGGTCTCAATTTCTTGACAACACCGAATGGTAACAAAAAAATAAGTTTAACGCCTCTCTTAAAGCCGTCTTAAAGTCTCTGCAACGCTCGGTCAGTCAAAGATGGGTGATCATTTAGAGGCATTTCGAACTGAATGTCTCCGTGGAGGGTACGAAAAAGTCGGTCCGGGCTGATATCTAGAGTCTAGAGCAGTCGTTAAGCCTTTGGGCGTTTTGAATAGCTCTGACCACAGAGTAAAGACTAAAGAAAGAGGTGCCCTTATTAGATCTATGTATGAAAAAAAACGTGGTCATTGTTTTTTCATTTTCATTGTTCTATTTACCGGTAAATAGTTGAACTACTCGCTTCGTTTTAAGTCGATGTTAGTACTAGGCCGACCACTCGGCCGACTTGCTTAGGGCCAGTCCCCTTAGTAACTGGTCCATGGCTCTGACAGTGGGCCACTAACCATACGATAATAAGAATTTTGCGGTAGTGCAAATAAAGGGCAACTTAACAACATCATTTTTCATATTGATATTGCAGGGGCCCAACCACCACTTCTTATAGCATTATTATTTTAACCTTACAGCGACTTTTTTAAATGTCATGATGACACTTAGGCCCGTATTAATAAATGCATCTCAAAGTTGAAATTAATCTTGAGATCGAATTATTAATACGGCCCTTATTGTCATGACAATAAGGGACGTCAAATTATAAAAAGTCGCTGTGATGTTAAAATAATACTGCTATAAGAGGTGGTGGTATAGGTAGTCAAATTCTGGGAGCAGCGAGGATGGTTTTAAAAAGACAATTAATTGATTTAGAATTAACTTTTATTTGTCTGATCGTTATGACGGCTAATTACTGACTGACAGGTCTAGGGCTTAAAACTATGGTGGTCCTCTGACCGACAATGCATCATCATCAAATCGCCAGGCGGGCCATGCGTGGGCGCAAGCCCAGCGCGAGATAACTTCTCAGAATGAATAACAATTAATGCCTATGGCGTGAGAAATATCTGACGATTGGACGAAGCTGGATTCATAACTAGGTACAGGAATTCTAAGAATATTTTGTTTCGCCAATGACGTTTGTCTAGCTAGGTGTACCTATTGCCCTGCGATATTTGAGGGTATATGCCTCTCACACCCTGAATCCACTCTCTCACAGGCAATACTAAGGCCCGTATCAATAAATGCATCCCAACTGAGCTCGATCTTAAGACGCTGTTTTTGACAGATGTTCCATACATTTAACATCAAAACTGCATCTTAAGATCGACCTCAACTTTGAGATGCATCTACTATACGAGCCTAAGGGTGCGTTTCCACTGACGCGGAGCTGGGCGGAGTGGAGCGGAGCGGACCGTAAATTGGCCAATCACAGTGCTCGAAATCTCCACTCCGCTCTTGGCCCATCACATTTGGCCAATCACAGTCCGCCGCTTCGCTTCACTCCGCCCAGCTCCGCGTCAGTGGAAACACACCCTAAGTCTACTTGCTCAATATACAGGTACAGCACCCAAGTGATCAACATGTCTGCGCAGACGACGGCCGCTAATGTGCAGGATATTATTGAGGCTCGGCTCGAGAAGAGGACCAAAGGCAACTACGTACCGGCTGGCGGTGGGTATCGTGATGATGATGATAGTGATGATGATGATGATAGTGGTGATGATGATAATGATGATGATGATGGTGATTGTGATGATGATGATGATGACGTGGCGTGTCCCCAGGCAAGCACATGATCGCGTTTATGGACGACATCAACATGCCGGTGCGCGACGCTTACGGCTCGCAGCCGCCGTTGGAGCTGGTGCGGCTGTGGCACGACTACGGCTACTGGTTCGACCGGCAGAAGCAGTGGCGGAAGAACGTCAAAGTACACCCCCCCCCACTTCCCCCTCCCCCCCATCCACCCAAAGAACTCTGACCTCACATCAGAGGTTGTTCGCGAGGCCTAATAGCGTCCGGACTTTAAAATGCATTCCGGGAGTGCCGGCAGAAGTGAAAACTTGAACATTATCATTGTGAATTTTTAATTATTTTGTAATGGTTTGGGAATAATTTCGCACGAATTGCTTTATTTATCAGTATAAAAGTACTACTAGAACGCCGCTAAAGAAGTTTTCACTTCAAAAAATTCTTACACCCGCCTCCCCTCTTATACCGCCCTAACAAGCCCCCAAGTTGCTTAGCTATCACCATTGAGCTGCTGTAGTGATCGACCCTCTGATTGGTGGACTGACTGGCTTATCGGCCTCTGATTGGTCGGTTGATCCTGACCGACCAATCAGAGGCCAACCGACCAATCAGAGGGTCGATCATTATAGCAAATGCCCGCCCGCTACACCTCCCACACTGCCACCGCCGCGGTGCGGGTGACGTCACGTTTGACAGTTTCCTAGTTGGCTTGGTGGAGTAGTACCAAGTGTACGTGTCCTTTAGATGATAATGGGTTTCCCTAACGAATTTAGTTGAGAACGCAGATTTATAGAGCTAAGAAATCCATAACATACAGTGCATAAATTTTTGGTTTACGACAGAAATTGACGAAGCTGTGACCAAATTACTAGAGAAGTTGCGCCACGTTGCGTTTGAGCCACGCGCGCTTTGTAATGAACGGCGGCGCGGGCCGGTGCGGGTACAGCGCCGTCGTGACGTTACACGCACATGCCGCACATTATATAAAATGTGTTAAAAAATCGCATCGGATGGACCGATTTAGATGATTTCAAAACTATATTGATAAGAAAGCTTAGTTTTAACTATAGTGTTGGTTATGAGTTGATTTGTTGACCTAGTATTGATTCCCATTAGCAAGCTCACAGGTGGGTCAGAGGAAGTGACGTGAATATAACCCGCCCCCCTCCCCTCCTCAGAACATGGTGCTGTGCGGCGCGGCGGGCCCGCCGGGAGGTGCGCGCTCGCCGCTGCCGGCGCGGCTGCTGTCGTGCTTCCACGCGTTCTTCCTGACGCCGCCCACGCACTCGCAGCTCGTCAAGATCTTCGGCACCATGATCAGCCAGCATCTGCAGGACTTCGACGAGGAGACCAAGTCCGTCGGTCAGATTGCACGCCATACATCTTTACCACCGCACACTTAAAGTTTACCGTATGTCATTACTTCCCAGAATTCGTTCCTTATCAGCGACACTATCGAATGTAATAATACAGCGTGTGGAATTTTTTTTTAATCAATTTGTTTGATTCCTGGTTACGAATTTAGTTTTTTCAAAAATCCAATGATGCAGTTTTAGTTTTCATCAAAATCGGCCCCGAGACTCCTTTGAGCACTTTTCGCTATTCCTCATAGTTTCGGATTTAGCCATCCACGCACACTTGAAAAATTCACCCTGTATAAAAAACTAGCTGTACCCCGTGGCTTCGCTCGCTCGATATGATTAGCCTACCTATATCTTATTCCAGAGCCTACACTATCTACGTTTCAAATTTCATAAAAATCGGTTGAGTAGTTATGGAGATAAGTGGTAACAAACATTCACACACACACTTTCGCATTTATAATATTATAGTAGGGTAGGAAGTAGGATAGAACATAAGTAAGTGGTCGATTTGAGAACCTCCTGGGCCCCAAGACCAAGCCTACCGACAATTTCCCGTTGGAAACTCACATACTGTCGGCCAGAGGACTGCTAACAGATGGCCGACAACCCAGACAAACCCAGATCTGGGTTCTATTTTGAAGATGTCCAAAACAGTAATGTCCATAATATTTTATGGTGCTGTAGTAATTTTTGACTTACGGTGTTTTCCTTCAAATAATAACAGCTAGAATAGTAGAAAAATCAATTTAACAGTCAATTTAAGATTAAGGAACATAAATATGAAGAAACTCCATTATCACTCGTAGTACAAAGACTTGCCAAATGTTCTAAAAATTAAAAAGCAATCTCAATTTTAAAAACTCGTGGTGTATCACAGAGTAAAGACTAAAGAAAGAGGTGCCCTTATTAGATATATGTATGAAAAGAAACGTGATCATTGTTTTTTCATTTTCATTGTTCTATCTACCGGTAAATAGTTGAACTACTCGCGTCGTTTTATGTCGATGTTAGTACTAGGCCGACCACTCGGCCGAGTTGCTTAGGGCCAGTCCCCTTAGTAATTGGTCTATGTGGTATATTTACAGGCAAGACAGTTCTAGTGGCGACCATTGACATGTTCAACAATATAGTCGCCAAACTGCTACCGACGCCGAGCAAGATGCACTACCTGTTCAATCTGAGGGATATATCCAAGATATTCCAGGTACCTAATACTGCTACATCCTAACAATAATATGGCCGATATTAGTTGGTCTTGACTCCGAGAACGAATTTGAAAATGTTATCCTAATATATGGGGAGGCGAGCGTGCAATTCGTGGATTTGCACAAGCGTCGTCCAAACCTAGTAGATTCGTTAGATGAGATGATAGGAAGAATACATTGTTCTAGATGTTTCCACTTTCAGCGGTGGAGGAAGCGTATACATGAAAAAAAATTTTTTTTTATATAATCAAAGACATAAAAATACTCAAGCGTGTCAGATATTGATACTTTTCATGCTCCAACATGATAAATTGAAAAAAAAAATTACTCGAGCGCGTCAGAATTTGTAAGCATCTATAGGCTAAGGTAACTGCTTAAAATCAGGCGGGCCGTACGTTTTTATGACACCGCAGTCCTATATTAAAAATTAAAAAAAAAACGAGGTGAAAAAGTGAAACTTCCAGATGCTCCCATTTCTTAGACTGACGATCGAATTAGCAAAATTTACACTTTTGACACTTCTTAGCTAGTAATGAATCCCCCTTATCTTAATCTGACGCGCTCGTGCAAATCCAGAAACCCCTTCTACGGCTCCCCATCTATAATGTCAGTACAAAATGACGTCTCAAAACCATACCCAAGATCACTCAAGTATCTGGAGTTTTGTGTATCTGTCATTTTACGTTTCTGCTGGTTTACGTATCTGGTTTCTGCGGTTTCTGTCATTTTGCGTCTCTAACGTTTGCGTATCTGGCATTTTGCGTTATGTAAATGCCCGCTCAAAGGTCTGCCGAGGAAGCAGACTAGAGGTGATTAGTTGGTGATGTATTGTCCTTGTCGTAGGGTCTCCTGCGCAGCAACAAGGACTACACGAACACGAAGGCTCGCTTCCTGCGGCTCTGGGTGTGTGAGTGCTTCCGCGTGTTCAGCGACCGACTTACTGAGGAGAAGTTACTGGATTTTTATTATTCTTGTAGGCAATGGAGAATAGAATCATGTGGGCCAATAAAGCATAACATTGGGCGACTTAAAAACCGTAGGCTTGTTTATCACATTCGTTGTATTAAAAAAATACGAAAAGTCACATGAGAATACACCATCGGTGCGGAATATTGCTTCTACTGAGAAGAGTTTGTAACAAAGTCAATGGTTAGATATTTCGCGGCGGAACTTTTCTTTGCGATGGGATATTTTGCAAATGGGACTTTTCGTCGCGAACGGGATATTGTGGGAACAGGGTAGTAGTTTTTTTAGAGCGAAAGAGTCAATACGAAATAGTCAAGTCAGTCAATAATACATAATCAATACGTCAAGTATTGTAAGCGTCACTATAAAATGATCCTCATAAACTGTTTACTAGCACCAGTTGGAGAGTATGTTTTGATCCTACAGATTCAAATCTTTTTGTCAGGGACCGCGACTGGTTCATGAACCAAATGTCGGACATGCTGGGCAAGCACTTCGAGCTGACCTTCCACGCGCTCTGCCCCACCAAGACATCGCCCATATTCGGCCACTTCCTCAACCCCTTCGAGGTGTACGACGACATGAACGACCCTGCTGCGCTTAGAAAGTGAGTTGACACTAGCATTGAAAATTTGCACGGGATGGCGCGGGTGGTGGGGGGTTAAGAAATGGGAGGCAATTTACAAGATACCGCCCCTTCAGATTTTTTCTATCTACCGGTAAATAGCAGAACTACACGCTTCGTTTTATGTCGATGTTAGTACGTAGTTTAACTTTTTGCACCAGATGTCACTAAGTATATGATTTTGAAAATGACGTGCAAAGGGACGCCATCTAGTGTCGATATAGAAATATATTTTTGATGCGAACGTTTGCAAGAGGTCTGCACAGGACGAACGCCAACAGCACACTGACGCCCACTGTGATGACGTCAACGGCCGACCGGCAACCACGCGGCCGGGTTGCATAGACCCAGTCCCCTTAGTAATTGGTCCATGGGCGTTATAAAGGATGTGTTTGTCGTGGTGGTGGGCGCAGGTACATATTGAACCAGATGGAGGAGTACAACAGCTGCCCCGGCGTGGTGAAGATGGACCTGGTGCTGTTCAAGGACGCCATCGAGCACATCTGCCGCATCGTGCGCGTCATCTCGCAGCCGCGCGGGAACATGCTCTGCGTCGGCATCGGTATCGCATGCAACACTCGCTCAAATACCTGGGCCTCGAGCCTCTTGACAATTGTCCATTGCGAAACCACAGAGGGCCTACTCTTTTACGAACGAAAACTAAATTTCGGACGAAATTTCGCGTATTTCCTACTACGTTTCTCATTCATTCCGATATTTCTTACGAACGGAGATTGTTTGACGTTTCGTCGTCGAATCTAAACGTCAAACAATTTTCGTTCGTAAGAAATGTCGGAATGAATGAGAAACGTAGTAGGAAATACGGGAAATTTCATCCGAAATTTCGTTTTCGTTTGTAAAAGAGTAGTGGTTTCCAATATTTCTTCGTGACTTTTTTGTAAATTCTCGGCGGTTGGCATTTTATCGGCCGTCTGTTAGCAGTTCTTTGGCCGGCAATTGTTAAGTGAGAGACCCAGTACCACCATAAATATCATCGCTGCTTTAACTCAAATCTTCAGTGCGACGCACACTCACGGCTCAAAGTCAAAGCCAAAGGTCTTATTTAGCAGGGATGCGAGCTCGTTGCTTTATGCAACAACCCGCAAAATTATTACCTTTAGAATACATATAATTAAAAAAAAACTGTATGGGATATTGTAAAGTGTTATTGTTGTTCGCAGGCGGGTCCGGGCGGCAGAGCTTGACGCGTGTGGCGTCGTACATTTGCGAGTACAACTCGTTCCAAGTGGTCGTCACCAAGACATACGGCGTTAAGGACTTCAGAGAGGACCTGAAGGTGTGAATTCAAATCAGTTGCTTTTTTTTAATGGGACGGTATGGGGATATCTAAAGCACCGAACATAAAAAGAAACTGTTTTGGGTCTTTTTTGCGAAAACAATTTTGGCAGAGTAAATTTTGTTGGTCAAGGGTGAGTTGTCCTTTATAAAATGAATAACATTTACTTTATGTTTTCATGCTGATCGGCTCAGTTTCATGTAAGGATCATTTTATTGTATCGAAAGATAAAATCGGGATGGCAGAAGTTGGTTAAATTTCATAAAATGTTTGTCACACTTTATATTTTTACAGTAGATTTTGTGTCGTGTATAGTTGCTGTACACGTCGTGCGGCGTGGACTCGAAGAGTACGACGTTCATATTCTGCGACACGCAGATAGTGGAGGAGACCTTCACTGAGATCATCAACAACCTGCTCAGCAGCGGCGAGGTCACCAACCTCTACAAGCCCGACGAGTTCGAGGACGTCAGTTGCTCATGTTTCATTGCTCAAATCTCATTGCTCATTGCTCGTGACTTATTTTGTCATGGCCAATGGTTGGTAACTCATAACTCATTTAGGCCCGTATTAATAAATCGATCTCAAGATTGAGATCGAACTTAAGATGCTGTTTTTGACAGATGTTCCATACATTACGGGCCTTGGTATTCATTCTGCATGTTCCCTGTTACTTATAAATCATCTTATTGCTTATGGTTCATTGCTCATTAGTTCTGGCTTCATTGGACTTGTTTCTTATGGTTGCTCTATAAAGATTTATTGCTTGTAACTTATTGTTTGTTGCTAATAGTGGCATAGTACCGGTCGTTGTGGAAAACCTTGGGAGAGGCTTATGTCTAACAGTGGACGTCTTTTGGCTGAAATGATGATGATGAATGGTTTATTATTCAACGCTCGGCTATTTACTTAACAATGTTGCCTATCGCTTATGGCTTGTTGCTCACAGCTCGTTGCTAACAGCTCATTGCTCATAGCCCATTGCTTACAGCTCATTGCTCACAGCTCATTGCTCACTGGTAATTTTTGACATCAGATAAAAACAGCGCTGGAGAAGCCGATGAAGGCGGCCAACATCCTGCAGACGGCCGAGGCGGTGTACCTGTTCCTAGTGGACCGCGTGCGCGCGCACATGCACATCGTGCTGGCCTTCAGCCCCATCGGAGACGAGTTCAGGTATACCCCACATAACACTTGCTGAGTGGTAAGCAATATAACGTTATGACTTTTTTATCCCCATTCGGGGGTAGTCAGAGGCTTGAGTGGCCATACACCACCACATTGTGGAGGTATAAGTCAATACAAAGCCCACGGTTCACCGGATAGTCGCCGTGTATACAGGAACTGATTATTACCTAATCCCGAGGGATAGGTAGGTTTCCTCACGATGTTTTCCCTCACCGTCAGCGAACTGTAAATTATGTACATAGATGAAAATTCATCCATTGGTGCATGCCCCACCGGGGATCGAACCTGGGTCCTTCTAATTGCTAGCCCATCCTGTTCACCCCTAGGCTACAGTCGCTATATGTTGTTGGTGTCCCAGGATATTAATAATATTATTTATTCTGGTCTAGTATACGTAGAATAGTGAACTATGAGGAAGTAAAAGGTGGTGTAATATAGGAACCGCATCCGCCAATACCCGGCGCTAATCAACTCGACCACCACCAACTGGTTCCTGGAGTGGCCGCGCGAGGCGCTGCTGGAGGTGGCCTACAAGTTCCTGGACGGGGTGGAGCTGCTGGCCTCCATCACCGGGCCCAGGGTAAGGCCTTGGACAATATGTTTTATATGGGACTAGGCCTTCCACACACTCCCACCACTGTTACTCCTGTAAGCTAGGATCGACAATGGTGTCCAACGAAGACGCCAAGTTTTGACCCTCGACGAGTCCCGAGTCCCGGGGAAAAGTTAAGTATAAATATTTTTTGGGTACTAGCCGTATGCTCAATTGGATTTCCCATTCAAACCTTCATCCGCTATTAACCCCCTGCCCCCCATGGGTAAACTTCCCGTTACGTTACATAAGGAACTTAAGTGCAAATCATGTTTCTAGTCTCCCCTTTATGTTGTGTGTTGTCTGTCAGTGAGTTCATAGAAGAATATTTTCATATTTTAGTCTTCTCTTGAACAGTATTCAGATAAGATATAATTATATCTGTCTAGCTTTATACGAGTCAAAAATCCAAAGAACGTAGTTTCGCTCTCAATGTTATTTGCTATTGGGTACCTTTTGTGTTTGGAATCATGTGATATGAGGGTTGAGTTTATCTGGAAATCAGAATTAAATAGTCCATTGGTTACGGAACTGGTAGAACTCGCGAACTAGCTTTGATTATACAACTCCACCAAGCCAACTAGGAGCTCGGATGGAATGCAGCTTTCCCGCCCGCCACACCTCCTGCAAACCGCCACCGCCTTTTTGTGCGGATGACGTCACATTTGATAGGTTAGGTTCCTAGTCAGCTTGGTGGAGTAGTATCTAGTAAATATCATCCGAAAATGACTCCATTCTTGGACTCGGATTGCGCGACCAGGTCCGCCGGAAGGAGTCTCTGGTGGAGTCCCGCGAGGACCTGCTGCGCGCGTCGGTGGCCTCCATCATGTCGCTGATCCACTCCTCCGTCGGCAAGTACTCCGTGAGGATGTGGCAGGAGATGAGGAGGACCAACTACGTCACGCCCACTAACTACCTAGAGCTCGTCTCCGGGTATAAGGAGTGAGTGGACCTTTGTAGTTCCCTTGTATTTCCTATATTTGAAAAGGCCTAGTGGTAAGAAGGGCCTCACGGACTGTCTTGGGTCCAGCTTGTAAGCAGGGCTGCATATAACAATTTATTCACAGAGTTGTTGTTGTTGTATAAGGAATAGTGTGATAAGAGAGAGATGCAAGTTGAAGGATGATGTGGTGACTAAGATTGAAAGGAGTATGCTAAGATGGTTTGGCCATGTAGAGAGGATGAGTGAAAGTCGATTGACGAAAGAGATATACGGAGCGAAAGTAAGTGGATGCGTCGGAAGAGGGCGCCCAAGGAGAACTTTTCACGGCCAAATCAATGGTCTCTTCCAGAAAGGTCAAGTCCGTAGCACCCTCAACCGACGGCAGTGCATGAGAAGATGTATGAATGTGGATGAAGCAAAAGAGGTGTGTCAGAATCGTAGCACGTGGCAATCAATAGTCTCTGCCTACCCCCTTGGGATACAGGCGTGAGTATATGTATGTATGTATGTGTAGTTGCTGCTAGGGGTTCTATTTGGGGTCAATTCATTTCAAATCATTTATTTTGTTTAGGCCTACGGGGGCACTTACAAATTGTCATTTTACATTTTTTCCTTAACTTCTACTGCCGGATCGGAAACGCGACCTCGACTGAGAAGATCCGGCAAGAAACTCAGCGGGCTTGTCATTTTTAAATTGTTTTTTTTTTAAATCGCCATTTACTTATTTTAATACAATGTATTTTGTTAAACAATAGCTCCAGTGTGCTGCCTTCCGAAATAAGCGAGGCAAGACACGCTACACTTTAACATGACACTGTTATAACGAAGTGTATTTGAGCGATCAGGTCACTCAAACTCAAAAACGCGATTGTGGTAGAATTCATGAATTCATGAATTCGCACTAAACACAGACTGCGGAGTATCAACGAAAACTGACGTTTCGTTATCGCTACCATACTTCAAAACGACTGATTTTGGTGCAAAATATTTAAGTAACGCCATGATTCCAATCACTTTCATAAACGGCAGGTATTCAAGGTATATTCACAAGTTCTATTTACCTATTGAAGTTGCTTAGAGTCCGTTCTATGTCAGGATGCTGAAGGCGAAGCGGTTTGAGATAGCTCTGCAGGCGAACAAGCTGCGCAATGGACTGGGGAAAGTGGAGGAAACCACTAGACTGGTCGGCCAGATGTCCGAGGAGCTGGCGCTCGCCAAGGTATACACTACTATACTAAACGATGTAAAAATGTAACGTCACTACTTTTATCCCCATTCGGGGGTAGTCAGAGGCTTGCGTGGCCATACACCACCACATTGTGGAGGTATTAACCAACTCAAAGCCCATGTTTCACCAGATAGTCAGAACTCAACGTGACAGGTGGTGAACCTTGTCGCCGTGTATACAGGAACTGACTATTACATAATCCCGAGATATAGGTAGGTTTCCTCACGATGTTTTCCCTCACCGTCAGCGAATTGTAAATTATGCACATAGATGAAAATTCATCCATTGGTGCATGCCCCACCGGGGACCGAACCTGGGACCTTCTGATTGCTAGCCCAACCTGTTCACCCCTAGGCTACAGTCGCTTTTTTACTAAACAAATTTATTTTATACCCACTCGAGCCCGTTGATTATTTTCCAGAATTTCCTCACTTCAGATCGCATTGTGAATGTATAATCGTGGTAAAATCGGCAATTTAGAGCCGCCATAGGCTGCTTTGCGACTGTAAACGAACTGCTTGAGTGGTCCGTGTATTGCGAATGTCAATTTTGTATTGAAACTGCAGATCGCCGAACACCGACCGCTTGAAGCTGTCGGCACTGACTGCTCCAAGAAGTCCGTCTATGGTGGCATAAGCCTCTCTAACAAAATTGACTTTGTAATTTCATATACAGCGTACATAGCGTTGCTTTTTGAAAATGTATACAATTATTCTTTTTCTTTTGAAAAGAGTAACCATTGAGTTTCTTGCCGGCTCTTCTCAATGGAAGCAACATTACGAACCGGTAGTAACGATAAAATATTTGTGCTAATTTGACGATTTATTAATGCAACTTACCTATAGCTCACATGAATAAAAATAAATGAGTTTGAGTGGGTAACTCCCTGTAACGCATGGTCTGCCGCGTGACATGATAAATAAAACTGGAATCTCTCCTGTATTTCCCGATTGCGTTCCATTTGAGTAGAGGGAGATGACTCACGCGCGACCAGTTATTAGTTGGTAACTTTGATTATTTACCGCTTGCGTTCCTTTTGAGTCGCGCTGTGAAGGAATGGACTTATAGGTATTCAAATCTTTGACAGGTTCAAGTAGCGGAATACACGGAGCAATGTATCGAGTACATGGGCGTGATCAACGCGCAGCAACGCAATGCAGACGAGCAGCAGCGCAGTGTAGCAGCGCGCAGCAAGAAGACCATGGAGGAGGAAGTGCAGTGCAAGCGCCTGGCCGACGCCGCCATGCGCGACCTGGCCAGCGCCATGCCCGCGCTCGAGGAGGCCGTCAAGGTAAGGAGACACCAGCACCACCAGCACCAACAACACCACGGAGCAGGAGGTGCCATACTCAAAAGTCAATTATTCAACACTCACAAAGAATAAGCAGTCTAACCCACAACCTCCCGCGTAGGCCGCTTGAACCACTGCACCAAGCAGTCCTCAATCAAATGAAGTGATGATATGATGCTCTATATGAAAAGCCTCCATATGAGAGATATTCCAAAAGGTCCCATTATTTCATGAATTTAACTTTTAAACATAGGCTTTGGACGCACTAAACAAGAAAGACATCACAGAAGTCAAGTCCTACGCCAAACCTCCGCAGAAAGTCGAAATGGTGTTGGAGGCCGTGCTCATATTACTGCAGGTAAACATTTTCATTTCATTTCAGTGTAAGTCCATTATAAAGTTTTATGAATTTTGGGGACTAATGTTTCTTTTTTAATTCGCTTGACGACGGTCCCAACTTTGTCGAGATGATGCGCAATGTTTTCGCGACCACAGAAAGAACCGACGTGGGCGGAGGCGAAGCGTCAGCTCGGCGACCAGTACTTCCTGGACCGGCTGCGGGACTTCGACAAGGACAACATCTCGGACAAGACGCTCAAGAAGATCGGCACCTACACCTCCAAGCCGGACTTTGATCCTGAGATCGTGGGCACAGTCTCCTCCGCTGCTAAGTCGCTCTGCCTCTGGGTGCGCGCCATCGAGAAGTACGGCAAGGTCTACAAGTGAGTCCGCCCTTCTTCTGTTCATATTTTTGCTCCTTCCTTCACCTCCACCTTCCACCTCCTTCTGCTCATACCTTTGTTAGGGTTCCTTACGGTAAAAAGAACAAACCTGATAGGATCACTATGTTGTTCGTCTGTGAAGACAGTGAACAGCCCAAACCGCTGTTGTTATACAGCGTAGACATGCACTAAGGAAGGATTTTGTAAAATTCCACCCCTGAGGGGAGAAAATAGGGGTGAAAGTTTGTATAGAGTCCCAATTTTGCTAGAGCTAGAGATATGAAAATTACTATTTAGGCAACTCATTACAAATATTTTTTTTGAAGTTTTTGAACAAGCCTAGTGACCACATGTTGTCAAGCACCAATGGACGCTTGCATTACCTACCAGAGGCATCACTGAACCCCATGCTGTAACCTGGGAATACCTCGGCAGAGAATTCGTTCCACAGCCTAATCGTACGAACGGAAGTTCCTCTAGAACCGTACAGTATTGAATTGCGATGAAAATTGAGGGAGATATCGGGATCGTATCGTGAGGACCGTCTGTCACTTGATACCTTATTTCTCGAATTATATCTTAACCAGGATCGTGAAACCGAAGAAGGAGCGCCTAGAAGAAGCATTAGAGTCGCTGCGCATGAAACAGCAGATATTAGCTGAAGCGCGAGCGAAGCTGCGCGAGCTGAGCGAGATGATCGCTCGCTTGCAGAAGGAGTACGACGAGAAGGTGGCGCAGAAGGAGGAGTTGGAGAGGAAGTCTAGGATGCTGCAGCTCAAGTTGGAGAGAGCTGAGGCTCTGATCACTGGACTTTCAGGTAATTCATCTTTGTTACCGATATTTACAGGGAACTATTGCTGCCCTCAGAGACCCATCTAATACCAGTGACCCAGGCTGTTTATAATCGGCTCTATGCTCGACTATGGACCGCATCTTAGGCTCGTATTAATAAATGCATCTTAAAGTTGAGATCGTTCTTTAGATGTAGTTGTGACGTTTAATGTATGGAACATCTGTCAAAAACAGCTTCTTAAGATCGATCTCAACTTTGAGATGCATTTATTAATACGAGCCCTAGTATGTTTATCGGCTCTATGCCCCGCTATGGATCGCATCACAGAGTAAAGACTAAAGAAAGAGGTGCCCTTATTAGATATATGTATGAAAAAAAACGTGGTCATTGTTTTTTCATTTTCATTGTTCTATCTACCGGTAAATAGTTGAGCTACTCGCTTCGTTTTATGTCGATGTTAGTACTAGGCCGACCACTCGGCCGAGTTGCTTAGGGCCAGTCCCCTTAGTAATTGGTCCATGGATCGCATCTAAGGCCCGTATTAATAAATCTATCTCAAGATTGAGATCGAACTTGAGATGCTGATTTTAACAGATGTTCCATATATTAAACGTCAAAACTGCATCTTAAGATCGGTCTCAACTTTGAGATCGATTTATTATTATGGGCCTTAGTGTCGTAGCTTGTGAATAAGGGAGCTGTTAAAGTATGAAACCAAGAATTAAGGTCAAGGTCGTCATGTAATGTGGGGGGGTTCGGGGCCAATAAAACACGTGTTACGGTTATCGTGTTCACGTCTCGTATAATGCTACTTAATAATTACACAAAGTGAACCTATATGTAGTCCGCGACAGGTCGAGATGACATTCGGGTTATGAGCTTTTTGCAGAATAAAATCCGAATCAAAATTAGCAGGACCCGTAACGCAACAGAATAATTTAATTTAATAATTTTGTGTGCGATTTATAAGTTTATCGGGTCCTGCTAATTTTGATTCGGATTTTATTCTGCAAAAAGCTCATAACCCGAATGTCATCTCGACCTGTCGCGGACTGTACTTACACACTACACTTGCGGTTGGTTGTCGGTACCAGGCGAGAAGGAGCGCTGGGAGCTGACGGTGGAGCGGCTGGACAAGGAGTTCGGCAACCTGCCCGGCGACTGCCTCATCGCCACCGGCTTCGTGGCCTACCTCGGGCCCTTCGTCTCCGAGTACCGCGAGTCGCTCATGGACGACTGGTTCCTGGAGGTATTCTCCCATTGTACTATGCGATTAAAATAAGAATATGACCGGCCTAGCGCCATATTGTGACGTCACAGCTGGAATTGGTACGGCTTTCGGCTAACTTCACTCATAAGTACTACTTTATATTTTATTTATAGCTAGGAAAAACAACAGCTTTTAAGTTCAGTGGTGGTAACAGTTATACAAATTACATAATAAGCCTTCTGTTTTCGCAGAAAGAGAGTAAGAATATGATTCAAAAGTTAAGGCTGGAACCATTGCAACTGACAGCTCGAGGTTGACCGCTTTTTGCTCAAACAATGTCGTAGGACCGCGAGTTGAATTTTTTGAATTTAGAATTTTCGATACGCCACGATACATCAAAAAGACGACATGATAAATCAAAAACAGAAGTGACTCATATACTAAATTCGTATCTTGCCTACTTTTATTTAGTCGTATAAGGGTAACTTCGTAAAGGAAAATTTTCACTAAATCTTAAGTACAATTTAAGTACTACATTTTTATTAATAGGTAGGTGGGTTGGTTATTTTTTCATTGTAATCTTTTTTATTGTTATTTTGTTGATATAGTAAATAAAAGCTCACTAACTGTTAATTTTTAATTGTTCTGAAATTTAATTTTGCCCAACACTGGGTAATAGGTAGTACTACTTAAAAAAAGACTAGTACATAATTTAAATGTTTAATATTATAGGACAAAATAAGTAAAATTAAAACAACTTAAAATTCTAAATAACTGAAAACAAGAAAAATTGTTGACAACATCGGGTAATAACTGAAATAAAAGTAGTACTAATCCTTATTAGTTACTAGCTGTGCCTGCGACCTAGTACGCGCACATTTATGGAAAAGGTTACCCCTTATTTGACTGATGGATTGATGGAGGATGACGGACGGATGGAGTGGCAATGCAACGCATGCCGGGCATGCATGCAACCCTCATAGGATCACTGTTTTGCCCGTCAGTCTATCTGTCCGTCTGTCAAAACGTGCACAGCCTAAACCGCTTGGGTTAGAAACATGAAATTTTAACTTTTTATAGCGTAGAAGAAGACCACAGGAAGGATTTTTGAGAATTCAACAATTAAGGGGAGAAAGTATCTATGGATAGTCCCAGTTTTTCTGAAGCTAGAGACGTGAATATTTGTATTTGTAGGCTGAGTAGCCGAAATACTAATTTTCATGTAAGGTCAAGATTTTCAAGCCAGAGCCATGGGTCTGGAGCAGCTCCATGATAATAATAATATATGGTATAATTAAAAATAAAATACTTGCTCCACAAAACGACTCGTTTTGTGAGTTTTTTGGGTTCCGTACCTCAGAAGGAAAAAACGGAACCCTTACAGAATCACTTTTTGTCCGTCTGTCTATCTGTCCGTCCGTCAAAACGTGCACAGCTCAAACCGCTGGTGATACAAACATGAAATTTGGACAGTAGGTACCTTTCATAGCGTAAAAGAAGAGCAAAGGAAGGATTTTGGAAAATTCTTACCCTAAGGGGGTAAAATAAGGGGTGGAAGTTTGTATGGAATTCCCTCATTTCTGAAGTTAGAAACATGGAAAATTTCTATTTAGGCTACTAATACAAATACAAAATAGTAATTTCAGCGCTTTTGAAAATTCTACCCCCAAGAGGGTAAAATAAGGGGTGGAAGTTTATATGGGGGTTCAAATTTTTCTAAAGCTAGGCACAATAAAATTTTTATTTAGGCTTCTTATTAACTAAGAATAGTAATTTCAGCCTTTTTGATCATTTCACCTCTAACGGTGTAAAATAGGGGGAGCAAGTTTGTATAGGCGTCCCAATTTTTCTGAAGCTAGAGACATGAAAATTTGTATTTGGGCTACTCATTACAAATTAAAACCGGACAAGTGCAAGTAGGACTCGTGCTCTGAGGGTTCCGTACAAATTTTATTATGTTTGTGTGTGCATCATATCTTTGGCGTGCAAATACAGGGCAATGAAGCAAGATGTGGTCCACTGTCTCGCTGGGGTTCTTTGAGCTTCCACTTTGCTAGTTTTCGGAACAATACATAATAATTACAACACCTAAGTGTGTATTGTTCCGAAAACAGGGAAAATCATGAAGACTCGAATCTCGGGATTACAACTGCACTGCAAGCGACTGTGGTGAACAGGTTGGGCTAACAATCAAAAGGTCCCAGGCTCGATCCCCGTTGGGGCATGCACTAACGGATGAATTTTCATCTATGTGCATAATTTACAGTTCGCTGACGGCGAGAGAAAACATCGTGAGGAAACCTACCTATCCCTCGGGATTAGGTAATAGTCAGTTCCTGTATACACGGCGACAAGATTCACCACCTGTCACGTTGGGTTCTGACTATACAGGGTGAATTTTTCAAGTGTGCGTGGATGGCCAAATCCGAAACTATGAGTGATATCATTTTTCTTTATAATTATGTAGTGTACTTACCACGATTGATATCCTATGGGCTTAGATAGGTATTGTTTAACTTTGTGCCGTCCAATATCAATTTCTTCATTTTCTATGCCACAATGACATGATTGTGTAGGTACTTTGCCAATATCGGGTTGTTGCCACGTCATATAGTTAGATTTATGATTTGTGTTGTTGTAGTTGTTTTATTTTGATGCTTGGCGAGATTCTTTTAGGCCTGTGATGTTTCACTTCACTTCTTAGGAATAATTTTAATTTTAGTTACCAAATGCCTCTAATTTTTTTTGCAGGTTAGAAATTCCATGCTGTTGTCTTGTCGCACCATAGATTAATAATTTAATGTGTCGTACGTACGGCACAGACAACAGTTTTTTTTAACTTTATTGTTTTGGATACGAGTGTTTTTAGTTTTGGTTTTAGTTTTTTTATTTTTTTTATTTGTTTGTGGTTTGCGCCCGTCGGGTCGCCAAACGGGCCAAATGGAAGACCAGCGCTGGTCCTTGTCGATCAGCACATGCTGAATTGGGTCCGTTTGCGGCGAGCAGAAGTTGTGTGTGTTTTTGTTACCTACCTTTTAATTTAATTTTAATTTATATTAATTTTTATTTTTTTACTTTTTACTTTGCAACTTTTCTGCTTATCGCAATAAAGTTTTTTCTTTCTTTCAATATCGAAAAGTACTCAAAAGAATCTCGGGGCTGATTTTGATGAAAATTGTAATTACTTCACAAAATTCGTTTCTATTCAGTGACACTATCGAATGGTGTAATAATACAGTATTTGGTTTTTTATTCTAAATCAACTAGTTTGATTCCTGGCTACGAATATTGTTTTTACGGTTAACTTAAGGAAAGAGCTAATTTTAAACAAAATAGTATTTTATTTCTCTTAAGTTACCTAACTATTAAACCTAAGCTGATTAATTGTTCAAAAATGATTGAAAATTTGTAATTAGAACATAATGTTATGAAGATGACTGCGCTGCGAAAGTAAATAAATAAAAATATTGAGCATAATTTCGAACAAGGTAAAGGTAATGTACGTATGACTTATTACAGTCAACTTGAAAATATGCAGCAGTTTATTAAAAAACACAGTTTTTTTAAGTTTGCCGTATGTCATTACTTCCCAAAATTCGTTCCTTATCAGCGACACTATCGAATGGTGTAATAATACAGTAAGTGGTTTTTTTCAACTAGTTCGAAATCAAGTAGCTCGATTCCTGGCTACGAATTTAGTTTTTTTCAAAAATCCAATGATGCAGTTTTAGTTTTCACCAAAATCGGCCCCGAGACTTCTTTGAGTACCTTTCGATATTCCTTATAGTTTCGGATTTGGCCATCCACGCACACTTGAAAAATTTACCCTGTATAAACGTGGGCTTTGAGTTGGTTAATACCTCTACAATGGGGTGGTGTATATCCACTCAAGCCTCTGACAACCCCCGAATGGGGATAAAAGTGGTGACGTTACATTTCTAAAAAAATATTTAACAGGTGATGACACTAAATAAATTTAGCACTGCAAATTTTGCGACTTATTAAATTTGGACCCATCCCTAAGAAGCTGTGATGTTTATTTGATGTATGGTTTAGTAATGTAGAGCATTGAACTCCAGTCTCCCAACTTAATCCTGATGCTCAATAAAACTAAACCTATAGTAAACATTGCCGACCTGAAGGGAAGGGGTAGGGGAGAAGGGGGGGGGGGGGGGTTTGGGCTTACGGCTCTCTTACTCATTGTACGAAACGTAGCTGTAATAGCTGCTTTACGCCGATCTTCTATGAGAGGGTGGTACTACCCCACCAAACGGTGGTTAGTCCAACTTATAAATAAGCAAACAAAAATAATTTCGTATTATTAATATTAAGTAGTATGAATAACATCAACTGAAACACGCTTAACATCAGGCGGGCCGTACGCATGTTTTTTTGTCTTGGCTTTTCTTGTCGCATATAGCCAGTGTCAAGTACCTACCTATAATAATATAGATTTTCAATGTTGCACTTCGCCACTTCCCGCCAAAAAAAAACAAGTTTGTCTAGCAACTCAGTGGTATAAAAAGATATCATAAGCAAGACAAAAAATATGAAAAAATGAAATGTAACGTCACGACTTTTATCCCCATTCGGGGGTAGTCAGAGGCGTGAGTGGCCATACACCACCACATTGTGGAGGGATTAACCAACTCAAAGCCCACGTTTCACCAGATAGTCAGAACCCAACGTGACAGGTGGTGAACCTTGTCGCCGTGTATACATGAAGTGACTATTACCTAATCCCGAGGGATAGAGGTAGGTTGCCTCACGATGTTTTCCCTCACCGTCAGCGAACTGTAAATTATGCACATAGATGAAAATTCATCCATTGGTGCATGCCCCACCGGGGATCGAACCTGGGACCTTCTGATTGTTAGCCCAACCTGTTGTTGTTGTTAGGCAAGACAATAAGATTAGAAAGTAGGTAAGCGGTTTTTAGAGGACGATTATGCTTTTTAATCATATACCTATTCATCATTCTATATTATTCATAATCTATGATGACAACAAAACGCGTCACTGACATAAATATTAATTTAAAAATATTTGTAATCATATAATATCCTAAAAATTATGTTCAATATTATATTTAAACTATTTAAAACGTGATTTAATTCATAAAAAGATAGGTAGACGTAACATTTTTACGTATTTCACGCAAAAATTTGCGCGCACGTCCAGCTTTCAACGGCGCCATTGCGCTACTGCCAGGAACATTTTGCTGGCCAAGCCATGATGACCCATGACGTTTGTAGCATATTTAAGGTTATTAATGATTATTTTTTAAATAAAATGATTAATATTAAATCTTGGATCCACGGATTCTTAGACAAGTCTTGACAATTTTTCTGGTATAGGTTTCACGTAAATCTGTTCAGTTGCTATGGAGAACATTTACGATTAAGGTTGACAATTTCATATTTTGAAATCGATTTCTACAAAATTTGGTAACATTTAAAGTAAATCGGCTAAGCCATTTTATTCCCGACCATATGAGGTTTAATGTTGTATACTTTATATTGCACATAAGCCAGCTGCTTCATCAAACCATTTACTTAGACCCACCCAGTTGAACATTTGTATCACCTTAACAAGAAAAGTTAAAAAAAAATTCACAAGATAAAATATAGAGTATATAAACAACACAATAACATACAAAAAAAGTTAATTAGATATCTATGTAGGCAAAGTCAATGGAATGGAATGGGTTGAGAAGAAAAGAACTGTTTGTTTAATAATGTTCTCAAATGCGGGTTCGTCAACTGAAAGAGATCTAAGTTGAATTCTTTATTCAGTTTATTCATATGAGTGAAGTTAGCCGAGAGCCCGTCCTATTCTTTTTTTAATCGCATTATATAATAGGTACATGACACCATGAAGTTCTATCATACATTTTTGGGTCGGCCAAAGCGTGATTTATTAAGAGATTCCAAGTGGCATAGTCAACAGTCGTGTTTACGTCGTTACTGCCTAGGGCTACTACTATGAATTTTCAATTTTTTATCCAAATCTACAATTAATTTTGGCTATGCATTATGTAGTATTCATACAATTCCAATTTGGTTCAATGAACTCGTAAGTCTTAGTTCATCATAGATAGATAGATAGATAGATAACTCTTTATTAATCCACCACTAGAAAATTAAATATGCGGCCCCTGGTAAAAATATTGCAAAACCGGAAAGTATGAAAGTAGGTTAGCGAACGAAAATAGGTTGATATTAAAGTATCTGCTCAGGTGTTTAACGAAGCCGTCCCCGTCACCATGGACCTCAGCATGAAGTACTTCTTGCTCGATGACGCTACACTCCGGGACTGGAACTATATGGGACTGCCGGGTTAGTTCTAACTCAGTTTCCAATCTATTACCATCTTTTTCCTATTTGATAGCACGGCTCTCCATTTTCTTTATCCAGAGTCCGCCGTTGGACATAGACCTTCCCCAATAATGTTTTGCATAAATAATTTAACCGCAGAAAAGTTTATCGAAACGAATACGAAACGACAGTACACGAGTATTGTCTATACTTGAATTGCTGCCACCTTAAGCTTTCATCCACGATGCTACTCAGAGAGTTACTACTTAAATAACATTCCTAACGAGTTGCTGGAATGTCATAGCACAAGCATTCACGTTAGTTGAAGGGGCTACACATTGCTAGTCATCATCATGATTTCAGCTAAAAGACGTCCACTGTTGGACATAGGCCTCCCTAAGGTTTTCCACAACGACCGGTCCTGGGCCACTTGCATCAAACAACTTGCATACATTACAGTTACATTACTGTAGTTCGTCCGGCATGTTTGCTGAGGCTCGCACTGATGATTTTCACGCGATCACGCGAAAACGTATATCGTCGCTATTAAACAGAATACGGGGAGGCACTAACAGCCTCCTGGACACAGTTTCCCGAAAATTAGAAGCAGACTGTACTTTCATGAAGCATTGGACGCGAGCTCATATAATTTACACAGCTCAGAGCCGTTCCTAAATCTGTTTTTTAAGTAATTTAATTTCCTAATTACTATTGTTCTAGTTCTTTAATTTAACACCTATGGATTTTATCCGAAATAAATGACTTATTATTAATACTGTAGATGACAACTTCAGCGCAGAGAACGGCATCATAGTGGTCCGCGCGACGCGCTGGCCGCTGGCCGTGGATCCGCAGGGACAGGCGTTGATATGGATCTCGCGCCTCGAGGAGCACAACGACATACAGGTACACACAACTAATGGAAACTTTTGGCTAGTATTAAAAGACCCATCGTATGAGATATGAATTACATTTACAAGTTCGAAGATCGAGATACAGACCCTAGAAGTTTTAATTCTGTCGGCAACGTAATTACGAATTAATCAATTAAAAGTATTTCCGTTGCTAAGTATAACTAAAATTCATTTCCGTAGGGCTATTAGGTAACTGTTTCAGCCAGCAATGTGTCAATTTCAATTATAAGAAAAAAAATACCGCTAGATTAACACCGACTGTATGGTCCCAAACTAACTTTGTGAATAGGTGAATGCCGTAAAATGTACTGGTTGCAATCTCAGTAAGATATAGAGCAGGAAAAATTACGGAATGGTCATTGACATTGTCACCCCGGCTGCACACACTCATCTCGTCGCCTTGCGTGCCTCTCGTCACCATGTACACATCCATTATATTGCGATGGACCTAGAAGAAACCCTTTAACTCGAGCGAAAAACCGACACGCTTCCGAGAGCCAACGAGGGCCACAAGACTCGACGCGACGTGCCGAGGGCACCATGTACACACTTGTACTCGGTCTGTCTCGTGGTGTTTCAACGAGCATGTACAGCCGGGGTAACATCGTGCACGCAAGATCAGGCCAAGGTGAAGGTCTGCCTGTTCAGTTTTACTATGGTAAGTTTAACAGGTATCAAAATCACTAGATCGTAGACTTCGGCCAGCCCAACTACCTGAAGATCATGGAGGGTTGTTTGACGGACGGCAAGCCCATCATCATCCAGAACGTGGGCGAGGTGCTGGACCCGTCCATCGCGCCCATCCTCGACAAGGCCATCGTCAAGATAGGGGACTCGCTCGTCATCAAGTTCAACGAGAAGATGGTGTCCTACAACACCGCCTTCAAGATGTATCTCACCACTAAACTGGGTAAGTGATGGTAGTGTTTCTTCTGTGGAGGGTGGTGTTTCCCCGGTTGAGACAACACGTTTATGAGCTGCAATGTCGTGGTCGACCCAGAAAAACATGGCGTGATGACCTCGACTGTTATCTGGAGGGATGGATGGAAGCGGCCTCAAATAGAGTCATGTGGAGTGTAATGGGGGAGACCTTTGCCCAGCAGTGGGATAATATATCAGGTAAACAAACTTGGCCTGCCTGATGTTAAGCAGATACCGTAGCCTAAAGATGATTGCAATACCAAGTAATTTCTTGCACCTTGCCGACCTGAAGGGGTTTGGCTTGGCACTCACTCATCGTACGAAACGCAGCTGTAATAGCTGTTTTATTCATAGTCACTGCTGCTGCTGCAATCACTGATCGGTAAACGATCGGAGGTTAAGCAATGCTTGGCAAGGTCAGTCGGAGATGGGTGACCATTTAGTGGCATTTGAACTGAGCGTCTCCGTGCTTCGGAGGGCATGTAAAAAGTCGGTCCTGGTTGTTATCTAGGCAGCAGTCGATAAGCCTTGTCAGAGGCCTTCGGGCGGCTTGAACAACTCTGACACCAGGTTAGCCACTAACCATACGATAAGAAGAAGAAGCTGCTAAATGGCTACAACTTGCCACAACCATATAAATGTGCCAGGCAAACTGTGAGCTGCAGTCAATTGGCTACAGCTTGGCTTTACCATGGTAACCATGTGTCAGGCAACCCGTGAGCTGCAGTCAATTGGCTACAGCTTGGCTCAACCATGGCAACCATGTGTCAGGCAACCCGTGAGCTGCAGTCAATTGGCTACAGCTTGGCTCAACCATAGTAACCATGTGTCAGGCAACCCGTGAGCTGCAGTCAACTGGCTAAAGGTTGGCTCAACCATGGTAACAATGTGTCAGGCAACCCGGTGTACACGCCGGAGACGCTGACCAAGACGACGATGGTGAACTTCGCGGTGAAGGAGCAGGGGCTGACGTCGCAGCTGCTGGGCATCGTGGTGCGCAAGGAGCGGCCGCAGCTCGAGCAGATGAAGGACACGCTCGTGCTCACCATCGCCAACAACAAGAAAGTGCTCGTGAGTGCTCCCATCGCAAAAAAATAATAATGTTAGCTCTTTTACGGGCCCGTTGGCGTGGTTGGCGTGGAGGCGCCTTTCACGCTGCAGGTCGTAGGTTCGATTCCTACCCGGGAAATGCATTTGTGTGCATGAACATGTCTGTATGTCCCGAGTCTGGGTGTATATGTATATTAAGTATGTATTTACAAACAAAAAAGTAGTGTATGTAGTGATATCAGTTTTCTGGTTTCCATGGTACAAGCTCTGCTTAGTTTGGGATCAGGTAGCCGTATGTAAAAAATGTCCCAGGATATTATTATTATTTTAACGTCAACGAGACGTCTGGACCTGGGTACGAGCCTTCCCTCAATTCGAAGGGGATTCGGGCCATAATCCACCACGTGGGCCAGCGTGGTGGATTATGGCGGGCGGGTGCGGGTTGGTGGATTTCTCATGTCTTTCGGAAATTTGCTAGAATTTCTAAGACATGCAGGTTCAGGTGCAGGCATTTCAGAGATTATTATTTTATTATATCTTTGAAACCATCGTTTGGCGCAGTGGCTCAAGCGTAGGCCGTTGAGCTCACTGCATCGGGTGGTTGCAGGCTCGATTCCCCACAGAGGCAGATTACAGAAACAGCCTCTTCGTAATTTGCCCTGGTCTGAGTGCAATGATCACCCTCTCGGTCCATTATTAAGTAGTTATAGTAAAAGCGTTGCGTCAATATCTGGCGATGTTTTATTTTATATTTTCACAAGAAAAACTATCCCTTGTGGATTGATTAGTTGTGCCCCGCAGCTTCGCCCGCGTGGAAATTGGATGAGCCTATATCTTATTCCAGATTTTACATTAACTAGAACTACGTTTCAAATATCATTAAAATCGGTCTAGTAGTTTGTGGAGATACGTGGTAACAAACATTCACACACACTTTGGCATTTATAATTTAATAGAAGGACAGGATAGGATTAATGTTCTGTATTGTTTCCACGAGGCAGGTGGATTTGGAGAACGACCTGCTGCGTATAATGTACGAGTCGCAGGTGCCGCTGCTGGAGAACGAAGAGCTGTTCATAACGCTGCAGACGTCGCAGCGTACCTCGCTCGAGGTGAAGGAGGCGCTCATCACCTCGCAGGTCACCGAGAAGGAGATCGACGCTGCACGCCAGGTGCGTCACGCCACGCCACGCCACGTACCATACCTTTGAGACGGATTCTAAGTTTGGGAAGTTGGCCATTTTGGAAAAAAATAGGGTATATTTCAAGGTGCAGCTTCCCTATAGACCATCCACACTATACAGCGTGTAACGGAAAGGGTATATCTATCCGAAAGGGGTGAAAAGTGTATCTGCTATAGAAACGATATGCAAGATTACAGCTCAAAATAATTTTTCAAAAAATTCATACCAAAATATTAAATTTGGTAAGTTTATTGAATTCCCATAATAATAAACGTGTAACCGCACTACGAGTGTCTTTATCCTTTTCACGTCACTTGGTGCTAGTGATGTCGAAATGTAAATTTGACATGTTTGGTATTTTGTTTTCATGTATTGGAATGTCTCATATCTCTGTAACGTGTAGATATAGGATTTTAAAACCGTTGCCGTCTTGTTCGTTATCATCCAAAGAAGCCGTGCACTTCGTATGTACCTATATACTCTTTCCGTTACACCCTGTATACCACTGTGTCTTTTTCGGGAGGTGATCATTTTGAGCGAGTGGCCTGGTCCTTCCACCACGTAGTGGGAGTTACTGCCACAGGAGTGCCCAGGCATTGGCCCAGACTCACTACATGGTAGACGGACCGCGGAATCATTGACTTATTATCATTTGATATTTATACCGGAGTGTCTAGTTGGCTTGGTGGTAGTAATTGTTATACCGTGGTGATGGTGTTTAGGGCTACGTGCCGGTGGCGGTGCGCGCGTCGGTGCTGTTCTTCGCGCTGAACGACCTGTCGCGCATCGACCCCATGTACCAGTTCTCGCTGGACGCGTACAACGACCTCTTCAACTACTCCATCGACCGCAGCCCCAAGGGCGGCGAGCTCGACGACAGGATCGCCAACCTCAACGAGTTCCACACATACTCCGTCTACAAGTCAGTACATACCTTTATGCCACGAAGCGTTAGGCAAAGGTGCTCTGTAGCACCCACATTTCATTGAGATTTTGGTAACTTATTGCCATTGTACTGGACACTTTACCCAGCAATAAGAAGGTAAATCAGAGCATCCGACACGTCCCAATGCGGGTAGGTGAAATTCACACGTCGTTATTGTAGGCGTGCAGCAGTGGTAGCACAGCCGGTCATAAGACAAAAGGCGAGATAAATTTCGCATTCTCCTGTGGATTAAGCAAGATAGAGAGCGACTGGGTGTGACATAAGTGACAAAAGTCTTGTCTTGGCGCCTGTGCTAGCCATGCAAGATTCCTCATGTTTTCATTCACTCTTCAGCTAGGGATATTCGCACGAGTATTATAGTACTACCGCAACCGCTGTACCGCGCCTTAGGTATGCGCGGGAAGGTGGGAGGGTGGGACGGCGAGAGCGATGAGCCCCCAGTCTCGCCGCTCGCGTACCTAAGGCGCGGTACAGCGTTTGCGGTATACCTATAGTAGGTATACTAGTGAGTATGGTGGTGCAGGAACACGTGTCGGGCGCTGTTCGAGCGTCACAAGCTGCTGCTGTCGTTCCACATCGTGTCGCGCATCCTGTTCCAAATGGGCAAGATGAGCACGAACGAGTACCTGTTCCTGCTCAAGGGCGGCGTCGTGCTCGACCGCTCCGAGCAGCCCGACAACCCCACCAGTGAGCTGAATACTGCTCCCTACTCAATATACCCCACTGTGCATTCAATACTGTGGGGCTCATGAACCTAATACTAAAGAAGGACTGGGTCTAAGCAACTCGGCCGCGTTGCTTAGACATCGCATAACTCGGCCGCTGACGTCATCACAGTAGGCGTGGCTTAAGTCAGTGTGCTGTTGGCGTTCGTCTTGTGCAGACGTCTTGCCAATGTTCGCATCCCAAATATAATTCTATTCGACACTAGATGGCGTCCCTTTGTACGCCATGTTTATCATTCTACACTTAGTGACATCTAGTGGAAAAACTTAAACTACGTACTAGCATCGACATAAAACAAAGCGAGTAGTTCTGCTATTTACCGGTAGATAGATGCCACGCATTTCTTAACCCCCACCACCAGCGCCATCCCGCGCAAATTTCCACGCGTTGTTTCATAGAGATATCTACTAAGAACGTCTCTTCTGTCTAAAATCTTTATGGTGGGGCTACTCTGAAATACGAATCGAAACGTTTCGGCTGATGCATGGTACGTTTTCCTACACTCGGAAAGTGTTTCGGATCCGAAGTTCGGATTCGATAGTCGTGATTTGATGTTTCTTCTTTCGTGGACCCACGCTGAAAGAATCCGTAACACTTTTGGAAATGTGAAGTGGTGATGGTACTGGTGGTAGAGTCAAGCTGTAGCCGATTGACCGCAGCTCATATACGGGCTGGCTCAACCGGGGTACCACCCTCTCACAGAAGATCAGCGCAAAGTAGATGAGAGAGCCGGAAGCCCAACTTCCCCTTCCCCTCCCTCTGTTCCAATCCCCTTAGGTTGACAACGTGCGAGCGATGCCTTTGGTAAAACAAGCATCTATAGGCTACGGTAGCTGCTTAACATCAGGCGGGCCATACGCTTGTTTATCACCTTAGTAACATAAACCACCCCAATCTACCTGTCCCGCCTCCAATACACCATGAAGGCGGGGACATTGCTGAGTACATCCGTATGAAGAGCAATGTCTCATTGAGAGTACAGCTGTTGGGCTCGAGTCACAACGCCACTTTCAAGGCGTTTGTGGTCTTGGTCCCCACTGAAAAGCTGGCCACTTTCATGCAGGAGTAATACTGGCCGAAAGGTGTGGTGTTCAGGCGCTTTCGGGGGAGGCTGCCGTCACCAACACCATCAAATTAGTTTTATGTTTAATCATCTGTATGTTAGTCTGTAAGGTATGTATCCATGGGCCTAGTCGCCTGAAATAAATGATTATTATAAAGAAAAATGCAATCGTCTGAAGTTGGCGGGGTATCGCTTATGATGGTGAATTTCGATTGATCCGTTAAACATAACGGTAGTGGTGTATGTCTGAATGGTCTGTGTGGTGCAGACTGGATGCCAGACGAGTGCTGGGACAACATCACCGAGCTGGACAAGCTGCCCGGCTTCCACGGCGTCATCGACGGCTTCGAGACCTTCAGCAAGGAGTGGAAGGATTGGTACCTCAACCCTGAACCCGAGACGCAACCGCTCATCGGTACCTACCCTAACATTATACATAAATAAATAAATATCCTGGGACATTCTTTTACACCCGGCTACCTGATCCCAAACTAAGCAAAGCTTGTACTATGGAAACCAGATAACTGATATTAATACATATACTCCTTTTTTGTTTGTAAATACATACTTAATATGCATAATTACACCCAGAATCGGGACAGACAGACATGTCCCGGGTAGGAATCGAACCTACGACTTGCAGCGTGATAGCGGAATCTTACCAACCATGCCAGGGGGCCCGTTAATCCATATCCATATGCCTTCTTCTTCTTATCGTATGGTTAGCGGCCTAGTGTCACAGTTATTCAAGCCGCCCGCAGGCCTCTAACAAGGCTAAGCTGCTGCCTAGATAACAACCGGGATCGACTTTACGTGCCTTTCGAAGCACGGAGTCGCTTAGTTCAATTGCATGAAGGTCGAACTCCCTGATAAATGACTTACGGATTTGATATTTGGCATGCGTGCTTCTTTCGTCCTCTAACTTTTGTGTAACTGTGCGCGCGCGCAGATTAACTGTGTTTCTTTACGCAGGCGAGTGGAACGACATCTGCAACGACTTCCAAAAGATCCTGTTCATTCGGTCGCTGCGAGCGGACCGCGTGTCCGCCTGCATCACCACCTTCATCATCAACGTGCTCGGGCCGCGCTACGTGGAGCCGCCCGTGCTCGACATCAGGGTACTGCACCATCACCATCTTCATCATCAACGTGCTCGGGCCGCGCTACGTGGAGCCGCCCGTGCTCGACATCAGGGTACTGCACCATCACCACCTTCATCATCAACGTGCTCGGGCCGCGCTACGTGGAGCCGCCCGTGCTCGACATCAGGGTACTGCACCATCACCATCTTCATCATCAACGTGCTCGGGCCGCGCTACGTGGAGCCGCCCGTGCTCGACATCAGGGTACTGCACCATCACCACCTTCATCATCAACGTGCTCGGGCCGCGCTACGTGGAGCCGCCCGTGCTCGACATCAGGGTACTGCACCATCACCATCTTCATCATCAACGTGCTCGGGCCGCGCTACGTGGAGCCGCCCGTGCTCGACATCAGGGTACTGCACCATCACCACCTTCATCATCAACGTGCTCGGGTGGAGCCACCCGTGCTCGACATCACTACCTTCATCACCTACTTCATCAACGATGGGAACTTTCCGTCAAACTTGAATACCTCCCTAGTTCCATAAAGCTCCGATCTGCCCTCGTAGCCAGCTATTTTGTACACTACTCAGACATACCTGATAGTCCCAGCTTGTTATATGTAGCGACCGGCACCGGTAAGTGCCGGTTCTTGAGTACTCCTCTAGTTTCCTCAAATCAAATAAAAAATAAAATGTTCATGTAAGCTCAATAAAGCATTTATAAATAGTCAAAATTAAATAATATTTTAGCGTTACCACCGGTTCGTAATGCTTCCATTGAGAAGACCGGGCAAGAAACTCAATGGTTACTCTTTGCAAAAGAATAATTGTATACATTTTCAAACAGCAACGCTATGTGAGCAGGCAGGCATTGCAACTTTGTGAATAGCAAAATACAGAAATTAGGTATTGAAACAAAATATAGCCTAGAAAGCTGTGCATGCCTACTCCCACTTTACACATACTTAAATAATTAAATAATGCTTGTGAATGGCTACATGATTTCCACAATTTAAGAAAGGTGGTATAGATGGGGAGGCGAGCGTGCAATTCGTGGATTTGCACGAGCGTCGTCCAAACCTAGTAGATTCGGTAGATGACATGATAGGAAGAATACATTGTTCTAGGTGTTTCCACTTTCAGCGGTGGGGGAAGCGTATACATGACAATTTTTTTTTTTTATATAAATTGCAATGACTAAAAAATATTCAAGCGTGTCAGACACTGATTTTCATGCTCCAACATGATAAATAAATTACTCGAGCGCGCCAGATTTTGTAAGCACCTATAGGCTACGGTAACTGCTTAAAATCAGGCGGGCCGTACGTTTTTTTGCCACCGCAGACCTATATTTAAAAAAAAACTGAGGGGGTGAAAAAGTGAAACTTCCAGATGCTCCCATTTCTTAGACTGACGATCAAATTAACAAAATTGACACTTTTGACACTTCTTGGCTAGTAATGAATCCCCCTTATCTTAATCTGACGAGGTCGAGTATTTTAAAATGGTCTATTTTTTTTTTGTTCCCCTGAGCAAACCCACCAATATTAAGGGCTCATAATTTTTTGAGGTTCTTATCAATATGTAAGCTTTCTCCCTTATCTTAATCTGACGCGCTCGTGTAAATCCAGAAACCCCTTCTACGTCGCCCCATCTATAATTGTGACAAATATATCGTGAATACGGCGTCAGGTATGAGTGTATGAGTATGTTGTCAGATGGCGTGGGAGGAGTCGACGTGGAAGACGTCGCTGCTGTTCGTGCTGTCGCCGGGCGTGGACCCGACGGCGGCGCTGATCCAGCTCGCCGTGGACGTCAAGCTGTTCGACAAGTTCCAGTCGCTCAGCCTCGGCCAGGGCCAGGCGCCCACTGCCTCCAGGCACGTGACCCCCTACCATTGTTACTACTATACCATTACCCTATTCTACTGGTGGTAGAGCCAAGCTGCAGCCAATTAACTGTTGAAAAACCGTTAAAATGTGAAGGACTCGCGCCCTAAGGGTTCCGTACACACTTATAAGGAGTTATATTTTCAAAAAAGCTTGAACTTAATACGTTTTGTTTGAAATGAGTAGCAAAATTGGTATTCTTATGTCTCTAGCTTCAGAAAAAATGGGGAAAGAAGGGTTTTAAAAAATTTCACCCCTCTAGGGGTGACATTTTTTAAAATCCTTCCCATGCTCTTCTTCTACGCTTAGAAAGGTAAAACTTTACAAACATGTTACCAAATTTTGGAAAAACCTAGATAAAAGTTAGGGTTTTCAACATAAATTGGAAATTCTCTATACAACGGCTCACAGATACTATGTGAAAATCTATACCAAAATAATGCTGACCCATTAACAATATGCATTTGACAGATTTGGACATTCGTTATTCAATAAAATCGTAAATTCGCTACAAACGTCATCACTTTTGCCTAGTGATGGGATGTTCTCGAGAACATTCTCACCCTCGGAAACTTACGGAAACCTACTCGTGAGAATTTTCGAGAATTTATCTTCTGAAGCATGTTAAACTTGGCATAAACCTCATTAAACATGCAAGTATGGTGGTTTTAATTGTTTTTAAGATTGAAAGTTAGGATAGCGTCACCCAAAATAAAAAAATCTCACGAGTAAGTTTCCGAGGGTGAGAATGTTCTCGAGAACATCCCATTACTACTTTTGCCGTACCGTAATAGCTGTCATATTAGGGCCTTCACGGACGGACTGCTTAGAGCAACTCAAAAGAGTGTAGTCGTGTTGTGGTTGAAGTCGATTCAACCCGACTGCTTTAAGCAGTCCGTCTATGAACGCACTTAAGAAGATGTAATGTCGCTTGTAATGTCGAAGATGTAATGTGCTTGACGGGCTCGTTAGCGTGGTTGGCGCGGAGGCGACATTCACGCTGCAGGTCGTAGGTTCGATTCCTACCCGTGACATGCATTTGTGTGCATGAACATGTCTGTATGTCCGGAGTCTGGGTGTATATGTATATTAAGTATGTATTTACAAATAAAAAAGTAGTATATGTAGTAATATCAGTTATCTGGTTTCCATAGTACAAGCACTGCTTAGTTTGGGATCAGGTAGCCATGTGTAAAAAAATGTCCCAGGATATTATTATTTATTTAATGTGTATGTGTGTAGGATGCTATCGACCGGCATGAAGGAGGGCGGGTGGGTGTTCCTGGCCAACTGCCACCTCGCGTGCGAGTGGCTGGGCTCGCTGCGCGGCCTCGACAACCCCAAGATCCACCCGCGCTTCCGGCTCTGGCTCTCCTCCATGCCCGACGACAAGTTCCCGCTCAACATCCTGCAGCGGAGCATCAAGATGACCACCGAACCGCCCCAGGTGACTAACTGCTTCCTTCCCTACGCCCTTCGTCTCCTACTCGCTTTCCCCCCCTAGACAAGTGGCATGAACGCTAATCGAATAGAATAGATCACGAGACTTATGTCATTTCCATACACGAAGCGTAGCGATTTGAAGGAACGCTTGTAGACGTCAGCCACTTGTCTAGCCCTTCTCGTCGGCAACGTGCGAGCGATGCCTTCGGTATTGCAAGCATCTATAGGCTACGGTGGTTGCGCGACGACTTTGTTATTATAAGCATCTATAGGCTACGGTAGTAGGCGGGCCGTGGATAGGTACGCTTGTTGGCCGCCTTAGTTTATATAAAAATTATGAGCTACAAATTAGTTTGGGGTTTTTGTCCAATAAGTCCTTGATTAGACCGGGAAAATGATTGGTATGTGTTATGGCAATATTTTTTTATGTGCTAAATCCACCACTCATTTCCAACACTGTTACTCCTGTAAGCCAGGATCGACAATGGTGTCCAACGATTACGCCAAGGTTTGACCCTCGACGAGTCCCGGGAAAAAGCTAAGTTGTCTTGGAACCCGCACGAATTTAATCAAAAGAAAGGATAGGATAGGTAGCCGACTGTATCCTAGGGGCGAACACGTTGGGTTAGAAATTAGAAGGTCCCAGGTTCGATCCCCGGTGGGGCATGCACCAATGGATGAATTTCATCTATGTGCATAATTTACAGTTCGCTGACGGTGAGGGAAAACATCGTGAGGAAACCTACCTATCCCTCGGGATTAGGTAATAGTCAGTTCCTGTATTCACGGCGACAAGGTTCACCACCTGTCACGTTGGGTTCTGACTAGCTGGTGAAACGTGGGCTTTGAGTTGACTTAATACCTCCACATTGTGGTAGTGTATGGCCACTCAAGCCTCTGACTACCCCCGAATGGGGATAAAAGTCGTGGTTATATTTATTTATTTATAAAGGATAGGAGGAGTTGGAAGATTTTATGGCTAGGGTTGATCCGTGTCGCAGGGTCTGAAAGGCAACCTGGTGCGTCTGTTCGCGAACATCAACGAGGACAAGTTCGACGAGGCGTCGCCCAAGTACCGGCGGCTGCTGTACTGCGTGTCCTTCTTCCACTGCACGCTCATCGCGCGCAAGCGGTTCCGCCAGCTCGGATACAACGCCGTCTACAGCTTCAATGACGCCGACTTTGATGTGACAATTATTATATTAATACCATAGAGTAAATACTAAAGAAAGATGTGTTCTTAGTAGATACAAGTTCTATGAAACAACGCGTGGAAATTTACGTGGGATGGCGCGGGTGGTGGGGGTTAAGAAATGCGTGGCATCTATCTACCGGTAAATAGCAGAACTACTCGCTTCGTTTTATGTCGATGTTAGTACGTAGTTTAACTTTTTGTAATAGATGTCAATAAGTGTAGAATGATAAAAAATTACGTACAAAGGGACGCCATCTAGTTTCGAATATAATTATATTTGTAATGCGAATGTTGGCAAGACGTCTGCACAGGACGAACGCCAACAGCACACTGACTTAAGCCACGCCTACTGTGATGACGTCCGGCCGGCCGAGTTGTACGATGTCTAAGCAACGCGGCCGAGTTGCTTAGACCCAGTCCTTCTTTAGTATTAGGTTCATGATCAATACACACATAACATTTCATATACGTCACGACTTTTATCCCCATTCGGGGGTAGTCCTCTGACTAGTGGCCATACACCAACACATTGTGGAGGTATTAAGCCAACTCAAAGCCCACGTCTCACCAATTAGTCAGAAGCCAACGTGACGTGTTATATTAATACGTGAAGCAATTTCTTTCGTACCCTTTTTTCGAAGATTGCGTGGACGGAGTATGAAAATTGGCACGGTTAAAGTTTACATGGAGAAGATGTCCACAAACCTAATATTTTAATGGGAAATGTATTAGAAATGCAGTAAATTAATAAATAAAACATTAAACACACTACATTCCTTTCACATACACACATATAAATTACGATTTTTTTTCACGGGATCGGAACCCAAAAATCTCTATTTAGCTTACGCTCAGACAATACGGCAGTCAAATCTAGGTTTTCCTCTAAATAACCTTCTCTTATCTATTTCGACTGGGCAGGTATCGGACAACCTGCTTGCCAACTACCTGGAAGAGTACGAGGAAGTGCCGTGGGACGCGCTGCGGTACCTGTTCGCGATCATCAACTACGGCGGCCACATCACGGACGACTGGGACAAGCGCGTGCTCATCGCGTACATCAACCAGTTCTTCTGCGAGGACGCGCTCGAGACTCCCTTCTACAGGTGATCACCATCTACTCATCACCTGTCGTCAACTACGGCGAGCTCATCACTGACGACTGGGTTGCGTGCTCATTGCATAGGTACATCAATCAGTTCTTCTCCGACAACGCGCTCGAGACGCACTTCTACAGGTGATCACCATCTACTAATCACCTGTCATCAACTGCAGCGGCCTAATCACCTATATGCTGCTCCTGCGTTTTAATGGATGAACGATATATTTGCACTTTTTTGTTCTTTAATTCCATGTGTCTTTGTTGCTTAATGTCTTATTTCAATAGTTTCATTGGTTTCATTCATTTAACTACTGTGTAAATTGAAGAGTGATGTCGTACGTATGCACGTCGTCGTTCGTATGCACGTATGTTTTCTACTATTTTATTCAGTGAGTTGATATATTTTATTATTTCTTTTCTCTTGGGTAGCCTTGACCATGACCTATGGAAGAGGGTTTAGCCGAATATTAGCGCTGGGGGAGTGTCGTTCCCCTCCAGCACATTCAGGGCCAAATACCTTTTCGGCACAGTTCGCGCTGACCCCTTTTTTCTGTTTCCTCTGTCTATGTCTTGCAAATTGCGAGTGTCGAATGAATGTTTTTCTTTCTTTTGATTGGTGTGTGTCCGGGGCAGATTGTCGTCGATCCCGGCGTACCACATCCCGCGCGACGGCAGCCTGGAGTCGTACCGCGACTTCCTGGACCTGCTGCCCGCCAGCGAGCGCGCCGAGTCCGTCGGCCAGCACGCCTCCGCCGACGTCGCCACGCTCGCGCAGGTACCCCCACACCACGCCTACTCCACCAACCCAACTAGGAGTTCGGATGGAATGCGGCTTCCCCGCCCGCACACCCGCCACCGCCGCAAGGTGCGGGTCACGTCACATTTGACAGGCGAGTAGTTGGTGGAGTAGTAACTGCCATGCATATACATATCATCCGATATATTCAAACAGTACGTTTTATTCCTCAAAAAGTGCGGGAAATGTAGAACTTTTCTCCTGCACCAGACTTCACAAGTGCCAGTAAAGTAGAACTTTTTTCGTTAGACTTCAAAATTGCGAGTAAAGTAGAAATTTTCAGCTCTAGACTTCAGAAGTGCGAGCAGAGTAGGTATTTTCTCCACAGAGCCGTCAGGAGTGGTGTGCCTCGCGCGCACTACGTTTTAAAAGGCGTATTCACAAAAATCGTTAAACAACTATTCTCAGGCATAGCTTAATGAAGTAATTAAAGCTTAAGGTGATACAAATGTTCAACTGGGTGGGTCTAAGTAAATGGTTTGATGAAGCAGCTGGCTTATGTGCAATATAAAGTATACAACATTAAACCTCATATGGTCGGGAATAAAATGGCTTAGCCGATTTACTTTAAATGTTACCAAATTTTGTAGAAATTGATTTCAAAATATGAAATTGTCAACCTTAATCGTAAATGTTCTCCATAGCAACTGAACAGATTTACGTGAAACCTATACCAGAAAAATTGTCAAGACTTGTCTAAGAATCCGTGGATCCAAGATTTAATATTAGTCATTTTATTTAAAAAATAATCAATAATAACCTTAAATATGCGACAAACGTCATGGGTCATCATGACTTGGACTGCAAAATGTTCGTCGCAGATCCGCGATGGCGGCCTCCAAAGCTGGACGTGCGCACAAATTTTTGCGTGAAATTCGTAAAAAAATTACGTCTTCTTAGCATTTTATGAATTAAATCACGTTTTAAATAGTTTAAATATAATATTGAACATAATTTTTAGGATATTATATGATTACAAATATTTTTAAATTAATATTTATGTCAGTGACGCGTTTTGTTGTCATCATAGATTATGAATAATATAGAATGATGAATAGGTATATGATTAAAAAGCATAATCGTCCTCTAAAAACCGCTTACCTACTTTCTAATCTTATTGTCTTGCCTAACAACAACAACAGGTTGGGCTAACAATCAGAAGGTCCCAGGTTCGATCCCCGGTGGGGCATGCACCAATAGCAGTGTCTACAACATGCACATGCCGCGCGAGGCTGCTCACCCACATGCCTCGCGAAGCACGACGTTTGCCTGAGTCGCATGCCGCGCGAGGCAAATGGCGAGGCAACTGACACACTAGACAGGGAAAGGTATACCCGATCAATCAGTTTGACACGTTTGACATCGTTCTGTCTCACGACTGCCAAACTAGGCGAGGCAAATGTGAGTGCTCAGGTGAGGCAGGGCGCGCATTTGCCTCACGTGAGGCAAGTCAAACTTCGCGAGGAAAATATTCCTCTCGCGGCATGTGACACTTCTGGACGTAGCTATTGGATGAATTTTCATCTATGTGCATAATTTACAGTTCGCTGACGGTGAGGGAAAACATCGTGAGGAAATCTACCTATCCATCAGGATTAGGTAATAGTCAGTTCCTGTATACACGGCGACAAGGTTCACCACCTGTCACGTTGGGTTCTGACTATCTGGTGAAACGTGGGCTTTGAGTTGGTTAATCCCTCCACAATGTGGTGGTGTATGGCCACTCACGCCTCTGACTACCCCCGAATGGGGATAAAAGTCGTGACGTTACATTTCATTTTTTCATATTTTTAACCGACTTCAAAAAAGGAGGAGGTTCTATGTTCGGCTTTATGTATTTTTTTTTATGTATGTTCACCGATTTCTCCGGCATTTATGAACCGATTTGAAAAATTCTTTTGCTGTTCGGTAGATCGTAGCTCCAAGTTGGTCCCATAAAAAAATAATTCCTAGAATCATCCCCTAAGGGGGTAATTTTGGGGGTGAAGGTCGTCTGAAAAAAAATTTTTTGTCCGATTGACTTGAAACTTAATATGTATATTTTGCATAAGAAATAATGAAACTCATGTTTCAGGATTTTAGAAAAATCCCCCCCTAAGGGGTAAAACGAGATGTTGAAGTTTGTATGGAGAGTTACCGTTTATCTCTAACGTTTATGAACCAATTTTTCTTTTTAAACTGTTATTTGGTAGGTGACTAAGTTGTTTTGGTCCCATAAACATATCATTTCGGAAATCAACCCCCAAAGGGGGAAACAAGGGGTAGAAGTACGGTAGAAAAATATATTTGTGTCCGATTGACTTGAAACTTAGTATGTATACTCCATATAATAAACTAAGAAACTTTTGTTTTGGAATCTTGGAAAAGTCACCCCCAAAGGGGTAATTTGGGGTGATAAAGTTTGTATGGCGCCACTAAAAATCATGAAATAAAATTATTTTTATAAAAAAATAAAAACCGACTTCAAAAAAACCTGGAGCACTAAAAAGCCTGAAATAATATTTCTATTACCACCACTGCCTACCCCTTCGGGAAAATCAGGCGTGATGATGTGTTATAGAGTATTTGGAGTCGGTGCCAATCTTGGTATGCCGAGTCTACCTACTATAAAAGTAAGAAGATAGGTAGATTGGCACCGACCCCAAATACTCGATAACACATCATCACGCCTGATTTTCCCGAAGGGGTAGGCAGTGGTGGTAATAGAAATATTATTTCAGGCTTTTTAGTGCTCCAGGTTTTTTTTGTCTTGCCTATGATATCTTTTTATACCACTGAGTTGCTAGACAAACTTGTTTTTTTTTGGCGGGAAGTGGCGAAGTGCAACATTGAAAATCTATATTATTATAGGTAGGTACTTGACACTGGCTATATGCGACAAGAAAAGCCAAGACAAAAAAACATGCGTACGGCCCGCCTGATGTTAAGCGTGTTTCAGTTGATGTTATTCATACTACTTAATATTAGTAATACGAAATTATTTTTGTTTGCTTATTTTTAAGTTGGACTAACCACCGTTTGGTGGGGTAGTACCACCCTCTCATAGAAGATCGGCGTAAAGCAGCTATTACAGCTGCGTTTCGTACGATGAGTGAGAGAGCCGTAAGCCCAAACCCCCCCCCCCTTCTCCCCTACCCCTTCTCTTCAGGTCGGCAATGTTTACTATATGTTTAGTTTTATTGAGCATCAGGATTAAGTTGGGAGATCGGAGTTCAATGCTCTACATTACTAAACCATACATCAAATAAACATCACAGCTTCTTAGGGATGGGTCCAAATTTAATAAGTCGCTAAATTTGCAGTGCTAAATTTATTTAGTGTCATCACCCGTTAAATATTTTTTTAGAAATGTAACGTCACCACTTTTATCCCCATTCGGGGGTAGTCAGAGGCTTGAGTGGATATACACCACCCCATTGTAGAGGTATTAACCAACTCAAAGCCCACGTGTATACAGGTGAATTTTTCAAGTGTGCGTGGATGGCCAAATCCGAAACTATAAGGAATATCGAAAGGTACTCAAAGAAGTCTCGGGGCCGATTTTGGTGAAAACTAAAACTGCATCATTGGATTTTTGAAAAAAACTAAATCCGTAGCCAGGAATCGAACTAGTTGATTTCGAACTAGTTGAAAAAAACCACTTACTATATTATTACACCATTCGATAGTGTCGCTGATAAGGAACGAATTCTGGGAAGTAATGACATACGGCAAACTTAAAAAAACTGTGTTTTTTAATAAACTGCTGCATATTTTCAAGTTGACTGTAATAAGTCATACGTACATTACCTTTACCTTGTTCGAAATTATGCTCAATATTTTTATTTATTTACCTTTGCAGCGCAGTCATCTTCACAACATTATGTTCTAATTAAAATTTTCAATCATTTTTGAACAATTAATCAGTTTAGGTTTAATAGTTAGGTAACTTAAGAGAAATAAAATAGTATTTTGTTTAAAATTAGCTCTTTCCTTAAGTTTACCGTAAAAACAATATTCGTAGCCAGGAATCAAACTAGTTGATTTAGAATAAAAAACCAAATACTGTATTATTACAGCATGCGATAGTGTCGCTGATAAGAAACGAATTTTGAGAAGTAATTACAATTTTCATCAAAATCAGCCCCGAGATTCTTTTGAGTACTTTTTGATATCACTCATAGTTTCGGATTTGGCCATCCACGCACACTTGAAAAATTCACCCTGTATAGTCAGAACCCAACGTGACAGGTGGTGAATCTTGTCGCCGTGTATACAGGAACTGACTATTACCTAATCCCGAGGGATAGGTAGGTTTCCTCACGATGTTTTCTCTCGCCGTCAGCGAACTGTAAATTATGCACATAGATGAAAATTCATCCATTAGTGCATGCCCCAACAGGGATCGAGCCTGGGACCTTTTGATTGTTAGCCCAACCAGTTCACCACAGTCGCTTGCAGTGCAATTGTTATCCCGAGATTAGAGTCTTCATGATTTTCCCTGTTTTCGGAACAATACACACTTAGGTGTTGTAATTATTATGTATTGTTCCGAAAACTAGCAAAGTGGAAGCTCGAAGAACCCCAGCGAGACAGTGGAGCACATCTTGCTTCATTGCCCTGTATTTGCACGCCAAAGATATGATGCACACACAAACATAATAAAATTTGTACGGAACCCTCAGAGCACGAGTCCTACTTGCACTTGTCCGGTTTTAATTTGTAATGAGTAGCCCAAATACAAATTTTCATATCTCTAGCTTCAGAAAAATTGGGACGCCTATACAAACTTCCACCCCCTATTTTACACCGTTAGAGGTGAAATGATCAAAAACGCTGAAATTACTATTCTTAGTTAATAAGAAGCCTAAATACAAATTTTCTTGTGCCTAGCTTTAGAAAAATTTGAACCCCCATATAAACTTCCACCCCTTATTTTACCCTCTTGGGGGTAGAATTTTCAAAAGCGCTGAAATTACTATTTTGTATTTGTATTAGTAGCCTAAATAGAAATTTTCATGTTTCTAACTTCAGAAATGAGGGAATTCCATACAAACTTCCACCCCTTATTTTACCCCCTTAGGGTAAGAATTTTCCAAAATCCTTCCTTTGCTCTTCTTTTACGCTATGAAGGTACTTACTGTCCAAATTTCTTGTATTGAATTTGTATCACCAGCGGTTTGAGCTGTGCACGTTTTGACGGACGGACAGATAGACAGACGGACAAAAAGTGATTCTATAAGGGTTCCGTTTTTTCCTTCTGAGGTACGGAACCCTAAAAACTCACAAAACGAGGCGTTTTGTGGAGCAAGTATTTTATTTTTAATTATACCATATATTATTATTATCATGGAGCTGCTCCAGACCCATGGCTCTGGTTTGAAAACCTTACATGAAAATTAGTATTTCGGCTACTCAGCCTACAAATACAAATATTCATGTCTCTAGCTTCAGAAAAACTGGGACTATCCATAGATACTTTCTCCCCTTAATTGTTGAATTCTCAAAAATCCTTCCTGTGGTCTTCTTCTACGCTATAAAAAGTTACAATTTCATGTTTCTAACCCAAGCGGTTTAGGCTGTGCACGTTTTGACAGACGGACAGATAGACTGACGGGCAAAACAGTGATCCTATGAGGGTTGCATGCATGCCCGGCATGCGTTGCATTGCCACTCCATCCGTCCGTCATCCTCCATCAATCCATCAGTCAAATAAGGGGTAACCTTTTCCAAAAATGTGCGCGTACTAGGTCGCAGGCACAGCTAATAACTAATAAGGATTAGTACTACTTTTTTATTTCAGTTATTACCCGATGTTGTCAACAATTTTTCTTGTTTGCAGTTATTTAGAATTTTAAGTTGTTTTAATTTTACTTATTTTGTCCTATAATATTAAACATTTAAATTATGTACTAGTCTTTTTTTAAGTAGTACTACCTATTACCCAGTGTTGGGCAAAATTAAATTTCAGAACAATTAAAAATTAACAGTTAGTGAGCTTTTATTTACTATATCAACAAAATAACAATAAAAAAGATTACAAAGAAAAAATAACCTACCCACCTACCTATTAATAAAAATGTAGTACTTAAATTGTACTTAAGATTTAGTGAAAATTTTCCTTTACGAAGTTACCCTTATACGACTAAATAAAAGTAGGCAAGATACGAATTTAGTATATGAGTCACTTCTGTTTTTGATTTATCATGTCGTCTTTTTGATGTATCGTGGCGTATCGAAAATTCTAAATTCAAAAAATTCAACTCGCGGTCCTACGACAGTGTTTGAGCAAAAAGCGGTCAACCTCGAGCTGTCAGTTGCAATGGTTCCAGCCTTAATAAATAGTACCTAATCAAAAAATTCTCATTGTGAAACGGGAAGGTTTGCGGTAGATAATCGTTGTTGGTGCAAAAGATCGAATAAAAAACCTGTTGGTCCTTTTACGCACATATTTTGTTGCATGTTGTAAGTATTACCTGTATACTAATTACTCTTTGATGTACAGGACGCGTTGATCATGTGCTCGACGCTGTTCGCGCTCGCGTCCACCGGCGGCGGGGGCGGTGGCGGCGGCGAAGACCAGAAGGTTTGATATTCTTCACTTATTTTTAACAATCTCTTACAACACCTTTTACCCATTATTATCACCCAGTAACCAAACAGTACGCGGTGATAGTATGTTTCAAGTTTCCATAAAATTAATTTTATTTAGAACCTTATTCCCTAATTTACCATACGCGTATTAAATACATTAGTGTCCCTACATGTCGACATTAACACAAGCATTAAACTCCTATGATTATACGAGCTACGAGGTCTTGAAGAAAAATCTGCCTTCTTCAGTACTGTGTCCCTAAGTAGCCGACCATAGTACAAGCTTTTGGGTTCAAGTAGCCGTGTATAAAATAATGTCCCAGGATATTTATTAAATAATTTATTCATTTTAGTTTCGCTTCTCGTTGGATATGGTATAGAAATATTGTGTGAGTTGTGCATGTACCTAGTATGGGTTCATCTTGTCAGGTGGACGAGCTGGCGATGGAGATGATATCGAAGCTGCCGAACAAGATCGACATGGAGACGACGGAGCGCATGATGGGGCCGGAGTTCGTGATGCCGATGTGCGTGTCGCTGCTGCAGGAGATCGGCTACTTCAACGTGCTCATCACACGGATCCTCGCCGGACTGCGGGTGAGCCGCTACTAGACCACGGCCTCTATAGCTATGTCTTCACCAGTGCGCTTTCATGTTCATCTTGCGTCTTCAACTTTAATTCATCTCGCGTCAAGCGCGTGCAATATTGATTGCCTTAAGAGGCATGCAGCTTAGTGTCTACAACTGTGCGTCCTGGTCGGTCGTCAAGATGTACAAGTGTAGCTATTTGTGCAGAATATTTAGTATTAACTACAAGGAAAAAAACGTAAGATAAAAGAGTATCTGGATAAACGATGTTTAGAAGACACGAAACAAAAATTACGAAAGAAAACATTCATAATTTCAATGTTTTAACTTTATCTGCCGCCATTTTGTATGTAAAGCGCACGGAATGTTGCACGCGAACCCACCGGTGGCGGATCAGCGTGCGCTACGGGCGTGCGCTGTTTTTGAGCTAGAAAGCGCACGCGTTATTGCGTGCGCTATGGTGCTTCATGCATGCGTCAGACGAAAGCGCAAGATGAACGTGAAAGCGCACTGGTGAAGACATAGCTTATGATCACCACATACTACTCCGCCAAGCCAACTAGGCACTCGTTCCCGGATGGAGTGCAGCTTCCCCGCCCGCGTACCCCTCGCACACCCGCCACCGCCTGTGGCTTCCTGCCCGCACACCGCCACCGCCTTGTTGTGCGGGTGACGTCACATTTGATAGGCGCCTATAATGGTGCACACTACGATGACTGGTTTGACATGTGGGGGGGAGAGGATGAACCTTATTATAACGGAATAAGATTAATTCTCGAATTCATTTTTTGACATTCTTAAATTTTAAAAGTCATTCTTATTCCGTTATAATAAGGTTCATTTCCCCCCCCCCCCCCCCACATGTCAAGGGCCATCGTAGCGTACCGCTACTTTAGTTGGCTCGGTGGAGCAGTAGCAATTCTGCAAACGTAATTCAGTTTTCAGATTTTCTAACAGAATTCGGCTGTTGCAGCGAACGAATGCGGGTTCGATTCCCGCCTGCGACAAATTTCCTAAACGGCCTTTTCGTAATTTGTCCTGGTCTGGATGTTACTAGGATTGTCCCCAGTCCATTGTACGGTACCCGTAGTACAAGCTTTGCTTAGTTTCGGACCATACAGTTGGTGTGTAAGTCTATGTAAAAATATGTATATTTTATTTATTAATAGTCTTATTTCATTGTCAGGAGTTGCGTCGCGCGATCGAGGGTCTAGTGGTGATGTCCGAGATGCTCGAAATCATGTACATTTGCATATTCGAAGGCAAAGTACCCACGTTCTGGCAGAAAGGTATGACTACAACAGCTTTGTAACTTAGTGTTTATCCTAGTGCTTCTCTTTACAGCGTTCTGGTACTTTTCCCTGAAGGATTCCATAGACAAGGAACTTTTTAGATTGGATATCCTGCAGTGCTAAATTCGATCGCGTACGGAAACTGAAGATCGGCGTAAAGTAGCAAATACAGCCGCGTTTGAAAAATCTGACAGTGAAAATTAAAACGTCTAGTATGATAGCACGGCAGGCAGCCTGGACCACAGAGTAAAGACTAAAGAAAGAGGTGCCCTTATTAGATACCACGTTTTGTATGAAACAAAACGTGGTCATTGTTTTTTCATTTTCATTTTACTATTTATCGGTAAACAGTTGAACTACTCGCTTCGTTTTATGTCGATGTTAGTACTAGGCCGACCACTCGGCCGACTTGCTTAGGGCCAGTCCCCTTAGTAACTGGTCCATGGTCTGGACCGGCCAAGGTGGACCAACGGTAATTTTGACAGGAAACTAGTGAATACGAGCGGTGGAAGGCTCAGGGCTCGGGGGCTCGGGGTGGTAAGCTGTGAAAGACGGCTCAGCCGCCCGTTTTACCATTATATTTCAATCCGTTAAATCCAAAAATAATTTAAAAAATTAAAAAACACGACTGCCCTGCCAAAAACCGAACTAACAAGTATAAGGGTCATTCCTGCGAACCAGATTCTCGCCGTGATTTTCGTGGTAATTTTTGTTTTTGTGAATTTTAGATAATTTATATTAATAACATAATATAGCCTTTTATACAAGTTCAAAGCTCTATCGCTTTTGTAAATCTGATGATAACTTTGGACAGAATTCAAGGTTGAAGAAAATGGTGCCACGTAACTCATGCAGTACCACACGAAACTCACGCAGTAAATTCCGGGGTATTTTTTACGCATTATTTATGTACTTTACTATAGATTTTGCTCTCTTTATGGTTGTTGGGACTTGTGTTTAATAACAAGAGAATATAAAAGCACAATTTCTGCTTCTGTATGAATATAAAAGACAAAATATGGGAAAAAATCTAACATAAACATATACTTGATTCCAATGATATTTTCCTTGATATCTACAAGGTCTGTGTGATATACTACTCCTGATGTCACTTGCAAGCTATTTAACATAGAGTTCCGTTCGTTTTACCAGAGACCACACTCCCAAAAGATGTGATATGCAAATTGTTTGTGATCGTTATGCGGCGTCGAACATTGTTATAGAGGTGAAGAAACTAATTTGAAATAGAATAATTTAGGTACTCCAAAAGATGTAACGTCTTGTGAAAATTTGAGCCACACTGTGGTCCACCTCTAGCCATGTCCTCTCCAGATGCTCACAAACGCATGGAAATAATTTCACGGAGGTGGCGGCCCTAGTTGTTATATCCCATCTGGACTGCCATTTGTTCAGACATCTTCGTAAACTACAGAATTCTAAAGCAATCTCGCATTTTAAGGAACTCTGTATTCATGTTTTATCGAGGAGAAAAGTACATGACCGTGCGTCTCTGACATTTCACCTGAGAGCATTCTCGCAAATACAAGCAGGACCTAATCAATACAGCTTTAGGACCAACTAGAGTTGGAAACCGATCCAACTGCCAAAGATGTCAGACAGGGAGACTTTCCATCTTCGAAATTATAATGATGAATGATATATTTTACCTTCCCCACTGGAAAAGGTAAAGCATCGATGCTAATGGCGAGTATAGGTGTACTTGTTAGCACTTTCAATTTGCTGACGATATCCTGGTCTGGACTGGAGGATCTCAGCTCTATGTTCTCAATAGAGGTTCCCGTCAGGTGTATCTTAAAATTATATAGACAAGAGGAATGTTCTTGCGGCTCTTCTCAATGAAAGCAATACGCTAAAATGTTTATGTTAACGATTCATAAGTACTACCTAGGTATGAGTTTTGTCCAGAATAAAATCCGAATCAAAAGCAGGACCTGGGGGCTTACCACAAGCTCTTATTGCGATTCAATTACATGAACGTATTAACGTTTCAGCGACTTTTTGTGCAATGACGTACCTTATTGTCATGACAATAAGAAACGTCATTAAAACGTCGTTAAAACGTTCCTATAATTGAATCGCAATAAGAGCTTGTGGTAAGCCCCCAGATAAACAAATAAAATCGCCCACAAAATTATTAAATTAAATTATTTTGTTACGTTGCGGGTTTAGTTTATCCTCTCTCTCTTCCTGACTATGTATCCCACATGGTGATGGGGTCAGCCTTCCTAGGCTTTCCCTTCCATTTCGCTCTATTCTCGACATCGTCTTCGTATACCTGACACTCTTTCATGTCCTTTAGCATTACAGCTTTCCATCTTGTTTTGGGTCTGCCTTGGGGTCTTGGGCTGGGAATGGAAAGTTGTAGTGCTAAGTTCCCTACGTATTCAGGCAGCCTCCTGTTCACGTGACCATACCATCGCAGCCTACTCTTTTGCATCTTGTCGGCGATATCGCGCACGCCCAGGCTTCCTCGCACGTACTCGTTACGGATTTTATCAAGCCTGATAACGCCACACATCCACCTCAACATTTTCATTTCAGCAACTTGAATGGTATGCACGTTCTTTTGGGTTATGGCCCACGTTTCGCTGCCATACATGGGGACTGGTCTTATGATGGTCTCATATACCATGCCCTTTAGTTTAACAGGCATTCTTTTATCGCATGTAACACCATTTACTTCTAGCCATTTTAGCCACGCTGCAGCTATTCGGTGCTGAATTTTGCATTCTATTCCCGGAATTGTACATCATTCCACAGGTACTTATATTGATCGCACAAAGTGACCAATTGCCCATCGATGGGAATCGAACTGCTGTCGCTTGGACCTGGTTCGTTAAAGCACATAAATTGGGTCTTTGCATCACTCAGCACAAGGCCACGGCTTGCAACTTATGTTTCCAAGATAAAAGTGCCTGTTGTAACTATCTATCTTGCACTCTTATACATATCGGCAACGATGTTGATGTATTGTTTGGGGACATTATTCTTACGAACGCTCCACCAGATTGTGTCTCTTGGGACCTTATCATCAAATGCCTTTTCCATGTCCAAGAATGCAACATACAATGGTCGGTTTTTGGAGTGATATTCATCAGCAATCGTTTTCAGAGCAAACATTGGATCGGTGGTCGATAGGCCAGTTACGACGTACGGGTTTAGTTTATATTAATAAAAAAAATGATATTTTTGAATTTTGTTCTCGAGTTTCCTGGTCAAATCACTAGGAAAGACGGACACAACCATAAGCAATTAATAATGCAATGAGATGGCAGTATGGAGCAAATGCGATCAACGCTGAACTATACGATACCATGGACATAAACAAATAGCGAAGCATCGTGAGACAAAACAATCATTCCGCGACGGGCAAATCATGAGCGTCAGCAATGATGATCGCTGCGTGAGGGATACAACCAGTGTTACTGGCACGGAGACGTGTTCATCACATGAAAAGTCCTACGGAAAATGAGATTCATGGTAATTTCATGAGATTCGTGGAGAAATTGCCACGAATCTCATGCCACGAAACTCGTCAAATTAAACATATTTCACTTTTATTCTTACACTTCAAAATGTAGTATAAATTAAAGAACACTAAATCATACTTCGACAGCTAAGTAATACGTATTAAAAACCCCAGTATCTAAAGTGACTGAAAACAACAATAAATTTTGTCCACAAAACTCCGGTACATCGGCAAAAAAACATGTTTTTTGGTCTTTGATACCCTATATCTCATCGCGGAGGGATAAACCCTCGTTCATCTCTCTGCTGGACTGCCTCGACATGACTGCCTGTCCGTAGTGACATGAAACAAGACCATAAATCGTTCCATCGTAGACTTATACATCATTTAGTCATGCGCCGTAAAAATGTGCACAAACGTGTGACCAACACAAATAGCTGTTTAATATTTAAACTAAACAATAAAATATATTAAATTTGTAATCAATAAAAAGAGTATATTTTTAAAAAAAAATTGATATCTATAATACGATCCTAACACCATTTACCGAAAAGTTAAACGCTATTGTTTCATGAAAGTGAAGCGTGTGACACAGCGAGAACGGCTAATTTGACCCCGATTTTGGTTTTCAAATGAAGTTTGGGTGTATAATTTATTTATTTATGAAATAAAAATTATATTTTCCAAATAGACAAATGTAGTAAGAAACTAAAAAAATATACTTTTAATCGGTATGTCTGATAAGACCAGAGATAAGACTGTGTGACCGCTAAAATCGAGCTTCGCAGGAACCACCCATAAAACAAGTGCTGTGTCATTGCAGTCGGGGGACCGTTCTGTGGAACATATTTAATTTAAAAGGGCCCCCGACTGCAATGACACTGCGCTTGTTTTATACTTTTTAGTTCGTTTTTTGGCAGGGCAGTCGTGTTATTTAATTTTTAAATTTTTTATTTTATTTTATGCATTTTAGTGACAACAGCCAAAAATGAAATCTTTGTTTTGCATGTACACCTTACCTATGTTAAATTATGCCTATAAATTCTACAGTTTTGGAATGTGCTCATCAAGGCCTTCCATTTGATACCCATATTGTAATAACGGAAGAAAATTTTTTTTTCCACATTTCAAAATTGAGCCATAATGCCGCCATACTATTTTTTTTTTCAATAATAATATACCCAGTGTTACCCGGAACGATGTAAGGATTCTAACGATACCCCATACATCTAAATCCATTCAGGCATTTATAAGTTATGGTGGAATAAAGAATCTCACATACATACATACATACATGAACCCTAAACACATATACACTCCTTTTTTTGGGCAGTCGTGTAAAAAATAATACTCGCTGTGCTCACGTTTACTTTATTAGTTATCGTTCTTCGACCAGTGCTGACATTTGAATTTATGCTTTATATACACCCACTGTCCTGACACCTAGGCCTCGAGTCTGCTAACAATTAACCATTGCGAAACCACTGGTCTCTAACATCTACTTCGTGAATTCTTCTTTGGAATTCCTAAAATCTTAGTCGTCGGCATGTTGTGCCGACCACATTTCGACCGCCAAGAATATACAATTTATACAGGGTTATTGGTAAAACACTAACAACCTTGCAGGGGCGTATTACTGACATCAAAAACAACAACTTTTGTTCTATGACTTTTTAGAAAAAAAAAAAAACATAAAGTCACTTTCTAAAAGTTATGAAATTATTTTTTTCTTATCTCAAGGAAAGCCATGGTACGTGGTTGTATTCCACTTTGCCCTTAACTACCTAAACAGACCACGGTTATCCTCTAGATGAGCTTATTTTCTTATTACATACATTTGTGTGATTTTTGTTATTTTTTTCTGTTTTGTAAAAAGTCATAGAACAAAAGTTGTTGTTTTTGATGTCAGTAATACGCCTCTGCAAGATCGTTAGTGTTTTACCAATAACCCTGTATATAATTAAGAATTCACTAGCTAATATTAGAGACTAGCCCCCTTATTCATAGAGATTTTGGCCAGTTTGCAATGGTTTTGAAAAGCATTTTTAGGAACAAATGTGATTTGTAATTCCACTGCAAGACGATCATAACTTTCTATGAATAAGGGGGTAGAGGTTTTCCAGTGGTTAATTGCTAGCAGCCTCGGGGTCCTGACTCCTGGGTGGGTTGATATCGTGGGGAGCTGACAGAGTGTGTGTGTGGGTAGGTCGTCCGTCGATGAAGCCTCTGGGGTCTTGGTGCCGCGAGCTGTTCCTGCGCGGCGGGCACCTGCAGGGCTGGGCCAACGCGCCGCGCGCGCCGCCCACGCTGTGCTGGCTGCCCGCCTTCGTCGCGCCCACCGGCTTCCTCACCGCCGTCATGCAGGTACATGCACACACAACGCGCCGCGCGCGCCGCCCACGCTGTGCTGGCTGCCCGCCTTCGTCGCGCCCACCGGCTTCCTCACCGCCGTCATGCAGGTACATGCACACACAACGCGCCGCGCGCGCCGCCCACGCTGTGCTGGCTGCCCGCCTTCGTCGCGCCCACCGGCTTCCTCACCGCCGTCATGCAGGTACATGCACACACAACGCGCCGCGCGCGCCGCCCACGCTGTGCTGGCTGCCCGCCTTCGTCGCGCCCACCGGCTTCCTCACCGCCGTCATGCAGGTACACGACTCATTACTCGCTCAACATGCTCGGTATTGTTACGAACACACACGTTCAAATGGAATTTTAACTTTTTTGTAATAGTATCTGTTTTTCTAATCGCTTGCACACTTTTCTTTTGCTTAAAATACGGTGACGGTGAGGGAAAACATCGTGAGGAAACCTACCTATCCCTCGGGATTAGGTAATAGTCAGTTCCTGTATACACGGCGACAAGGTTCACCACCTGTCACGTTGGGTTCTGACTATCTGGTGAAACGCTTTGAGTTGGTTAATACCTCCACAATGTGGTGATGTATGGCTACTCAAGCCTCTGACTACCCCCGAATGGGGATAAAAGTCGTGACGTATATTTCATTTATTTATTTCATTTTCAAATCCATTTTTTTAGAGCATGTTTTAAATCGTCAGATAACTTAAGAGTTGATTTATTTGACGGATAAGTCCGTCAAATAAATTACCTATTGGTTAAGCACACGTCTTGCGAGCTTAAGGTCCAGGGTTCAAACCCCAGCTCGCACCTCTGTTATAACTTCAAAGGTTATCACTTACGATGACGGAAAAACCTCGTGAGGAAACCAGCATGACACACCACTAACCCGCACTGGGCCAGCGTGGACGATTATGGCCTGAATCCCCCTCACATTGAGGGGAGGCCCGTGCCCAGGAGTGGTACGTTAAAAGGCCTAACATAATTATTTAAAAACAATAGGAGCTATGGTAAAACATGACTGAATATAACCCCAGACGACTGCTCGCGGTGAGGGCTGGCCCATCGACACACTGTGCTGGGAGTTCAATGTGATCCCTATGGAAGAGGCTGCGTTCGTGCGGCCGCCGCGCGATGGAGGCGTCTACATCAGGTCAGTAGCTTACCCCACAGAGAAAATAGAGAGTAGAGATGTTCTTATTACATTTCCCTATGAAACGACGCTAGACAATTTGCGCGGGTGAAGGCACGGGTGAAGGGGTGTAGTTAACGCCTACTTATAGTCTGATTTTTAATAAGACGAAGTGGGCTGACAGGTGCTTATGTCACTTTTCAATATAAATAAAACAAATAAGGTTCAAATTCATAGAGCAGTGACATTTACAGCTGTCAGTTGGCTTCGTCTAATTAAAATTCATACTATAGTGCAATTTCAATCTACCGGTCAATAGCAAAACTACCCGCTTCGTTCTATGTCAATGTTAGTACGTAGTTTATCTTTTTCACACTAGATGTCACTAAGTGTAGGATGATAAAAAAACGTACAGAGAGTCGCCATCTAGTGTCGAATAGAATTTTATTTGGGATGCGAACGTTGGCAAGACGTCTGCACAGGACGAACGCCAACAGCACACTGACATAAGCCACGCCCACTATGATGACGTCAACGGCCTAGTTGAGCCATGCGGCCGAGTTGCTTAGACCCAGTTCCCTTAGTAATTGGTCCATAGCTTACCCCTACCCAGCAGACATGCAGAGTCCTCTACTTTAAAAAACTTCTCAGAAATCACTACTCGCTTCATAATTTTCTTTTGGTTAGGCATTATTGTATTATTATTGTTTTTGATTTTCCTTAAATATGTATACAAGTATTTTTATTAAGTGTTTAGGGCCACCGCAAATACGCTACTTTTAGCATCGGCAATCGACGATTTAGTCGCTTTTTTAGATGCTAAATGCAGTGACCAGTCGCAAAATTGCGCGATTTTGATACTGCGATCGAACGCAGAGAGTCGCCAAGACGCGGTGCAGTCGCAAAATCGCCGATCACCGATCCAAAAAGTACCATGACTGCGTTGGCCCTTAGGTATAAGTAGTATCTAGTAGGTACACCGCTGACTACTACCTGGTTTAAAACACGAAATCCTCTCCAGCCTTTTATGCACATTTTGTCACGCTCGGTACATACACTTGCCGTATCTATTTAGATGTATAGTCCGCGACAAGTCGAGATGACATTTTTCTAGTGCTGTGGCATCACTACCAGGTAGTTTATATCGATAATTTTGGTTTTTCTATTTCAACACGTGACGAGGAAGCGACCAAAGTCATTTTAATACACAACAACAAAGAACAATGTGAGCGAGATCGAAATCGAAAACTATCTATAGCGATAATGCGGACTCGTGTAGCGCTAAGGCTAGGGTGGCGCGGGCGATGCGCGGGTATGCGGGGTATCACCTCCCCCGCGCCTCAGCTCATACCCCGATTGCCGTCTCGACCTATCGCGGACTATACGTGTGTGGTACCAGCATTGTGATGTGTGCAGGGGCCAGTACCTGGAGGGCGCGAGCTGGTTCAAGAAGGATGCGATCCTGCAGGAGCCGCTGCCGATGCAGCTCGTGTTCCCCATGTCGCCCATACACTTCAAGCCGGTGCGGGCCACCGGCAAGCGCCTGCGCAGTGAGTACACGCCCTATCCTCCTGGACAAGTGGCTTCGTCTACTGCTCCACCAAGCCAACTAGGAGCTCGGATGGAATGCGGCTCCCCCGCCCGCACACCCGCCGCCGCAAGGTGCGTGTGACGTCACATTTGACAGGCGAGTAGTTGGGGCGGTGGAATAGTACAAGCATTTCTACAAATCGCTACGCTTCATGTATGGAAATGACATAAGTCACGTGATCTACTTATCGACTTGTAACGTCAATTCCGTACATTTAAGCGTAGCGATTTGGAGAAACGCTACTTTAATATTCAACGGCTGAATACTAGGACTTGAAGTCACACTTAGAAAAGTCAATTGTAGTTAAACCGCGGAGAGAGTTTAATCTTCCGTTTTCCGTTTACGTAACGTTTTACGTTTACCGTTACGTTTTTGAAAATGGCACTAGCTACCAACTGATGTATCATTATTGTGTTGGTGAACTCTGCTCTAAATATTGGCGGTTGTTCCCAGACCGCTATATCTGCCCATGTTACTACTACCCGTTGCGTAAGGGCGCGTTCGTAGTGGCGGTGGACCTGCCCTCCGGCAAGGAGGCCTCGGACTTCTGGGTCAAACGGGGCACGGCCATGCTCTGCACCTTAGCCACTTAAATACGGACCCTTAATGTTACCTATGGTATTAGTAATAGTACTGCGTTTATGGAATATAATTAAGTGTTTAAGTTGAAAGTGTTTTTATTCATGCCAAGTACTAAAAGGATTTAGGCCCAAAAAATACCCGTGGATCAAACCGGCCAAGGTAAGTACTAGCTCTCTAGTACTCAAATACAATTGAGAGTGTCGCTACCATGGACCAATTACTAAGGGGACTGGCCCTAAGCAACTCGGCCGAGTGGTCGGCCTAGTACTAACATCGACTTAAAACGAAGCGAGTAGTTCAACTATTTACCGGTAGATAGAACAATGAAAATGAAAAAACAATGACCACGTTTTTTTTCATACATATATCTAATAAGGGCACCTCTTTCTTTAGTCTTTACTCTGTGGTAGCTACTGACGATAGAAGACTCAAATAAATGCATTGCATTGTAAATAGATAATAACTGAATCTTATATCGAATGCAGGAGTTTTAGCGCTTGTTTCAGAATCGTCAGATTACTTTTATCCGCCTAATAAATATGACATTTTGATAGTTATTCCACCATAATATTTTATGGATAAAAGTTATCTGACGATTCTAAAAGAGGTCATTATAATGTAAAATAAATGCACTTACATATCCAAGACAAAGGAAGAAAATTCATAAGGTTTTTTAAAAATTCATTGCGTTCATTTATTGTTTGCCAGAAAAAAATTTAATAATGATCCCACTGTCACAAAAGCTCACTTCTAATTAACTCTTAACACTAGAGATGTTCAGTACATAGTATATAGGTAAACAGTGAGGATGCAAAAATAAATATTCACTAATTATAACAAATTTAGAAGAGGCTTTAACTCGTTTGTTGTTTGACGATCCAGCGTTGCGTGTCCTACTCTAATTCTTGGATCCATAGCGATACGATTATCGTATCGTTATTATCGCCAAAGAAACTTCTCATGAAACTTGAGTTTTTATAACACCTCTGAGAAAGAATTAGAATTTTCCTGGTAATATGTCCCAAGAGACCGCTATCATTATGATAGCCTCTCTTTCTGTATATCAGATGTCTTTATAGGTGTCAAGTTATAAATTAGAGCAGGTAGGTTCCCTGGTTGTTTAGTAGTTTTGAAGCTGTGACGAGTATGAGCTGGGCAGGTCGTTGGGGTCTATGCTGAGGAAGACGGGCTGACTGTTGGTGCCGCAAGTGCAGAAGCAGCGACCGTTATCTGTTTCGTCTTCCACCATCATCACCTTGAGGTTGAGATCTGCACCCATTGCCTGTTGCATATCTGTAACCGAAATTATGGAATTAAACAATTACACTCCAGAAATCTTGATGAATATACAGTATTGTGTAGTGTGTAGTAAAAAACTGGACGAACAGACAGTCAGCACAAACGTACGGAATGCGGGCGAGGCGACTCAATGGCTTCGCGTCTATAGTTCGCGACAGGTCGAGATGACATTCGAGTTATGAGCTTTTTGCAGAATAAAATCCGAATCAAAATTACCAGGACCCGCAACGCAACAAAATAATTTAATTTAATAAATTTGTTGGCGATTTTAATTGTTTATCGGGTCCTGCTAATTTTGATTCGGATTTTATTCTGCAAAAAGCTCATAACCCGAATGTCATCTCGACCTGTCGCGAACTATACATCAGACGCATACCTCGTCGGAGCACTTACCCCCTTCGCACACGGCGTCGTAACGTAAACGTACCGTAATACGCGCGTGGAACGAGAGCATACAATGTACGAGCACGTACATTTTCTAACAATTCCGCAGACGAAGCGAAATCTCATACGATTCGCTGCAACACCGCTTCGTCTGCGGACTTGTTTGAACCTTCATGGACGTGTTCGTATTGCTCTCATTCTACGCGCGTATAACGATACGCTTACGTTACGACGCTGTGGGCGAAGGGCCTTACTTTTTAGCCTAAGTTGTGTTAAACGTTGTTGATGCTCTTATTAGTAAAGATGTGTGAATAGGTATTGATAAACACTTATAGAGAGGGACCTACTACTCACCCTTGGAATTGTCAACCTCCAAAATTATAAACCAAATGAATTGATCGATAATAGAAGAGGCCAACAAGACCTAACTCCCTGTCCGTCGAGAGTATGTCTGTCATGAGTCATGGACCCAAAAAATTTGCAATTTTCCGCAGACTAAGCGAATCCAAAATAAACTCGACACGTGTTTCGCCTCTAAACGAGGCATCCTCAGGATAGCTGGGCTGCGACTGAGCTGAATATTGATGTTCTGTTGCTAAAGTGTGGTTGCTGGTGTTTTGCGCTGAACATTGTTGGTCACGGTCACGATGTTTGAAAGTATGTACCTAGTTATTTAGTACCCCGCAAATTAATAGAAAGTCTAATGGATTTACACTGGCATAACAAATCACTTGTTCCTAGAAATGCTTTGTAAAACTATTGTAAACTGACTAAGAATCTCTATAAATTTGGCGGAACATTATATTATATTTCTTGCTTTGTTTGATGTTGAGTCCTAACTGTAATGGAAGTGTTACGTGATATTCTAACGCTTGTCTTGAGGCCAACTCTGGTGTCAAGTGTTTTCAGGGCGCCCGTAAGCCTCCCACATGACTTTACGACTGCGATAGCCGGGATCGATAGCTTATCGTGCCCTCGACGTAGGAAGGTAAGCGCTGAGTTGTTTGTCACTAGCGGTCACCCATACAGGTGTTAACATCTTACCACGAACGCAATGTGTTTGTGTATAACTGGTAAGTTTGTTATTGGAAACAATTTTAATATTCGCTAGACAACATACCGTTTCCGTTATTCGTTTTAGAAAGATCATAGCGGCCTCTCCGGTCTGCATTTGAGGAGCTTGCATCAGCAGCGTTCATGTTGTATTCTGAAGAACTGCTGGAGCTGCTAGAGGAAGAGCTGGAATCAGACACGGAGGAGCTCGCCTCATGGGACGACTGACTTGATTCGCTGTTTTCCATGTTGGATTTTCCTGAGTTGCTTGATTGTTCCATATTGGATCCGGAGCCCGAGGTGCCGTATTCTGAGCTACCGTATCCTGAGCTGCCGTATCCTGAGCTGCCGTATCCAGAGCTGCCATATCCTTGTGTGCCACCATTGTTTTGAACGTGGCCGCTCTCACTTTCATAATTTTGTGCGTCATTGTAGGAGCTGGCATCAGCAGCGTTCATGTTGTATTCTGAAGAACTGCTGGAGCTGCTAGAGGAAGAGCTTGAATCAGACACGGAGGAGCTCGCCTCATGGGACGACTGACTTGATTCGCTGTTTTCCATGTTGGATTTTCCTGAGTTGCTTGATTGTTCCATATTGGATCCGGAGCCCGAGGTGCCGTATTCTGAGCTACCGTATCCTGAGCTGCCGTATCCTGAGCTGCCATATCCTTGTGTGCCACCATTGTTTTGAACGTGGCCGCTCTCACTTTCGTAATTTTGTGCGTCATTGTAGGAGCTGGCATCAGCAGCGTTCATGTTGTATTCTGAAGAACTGCTGGAGCTGCTAGAGGAAGAGCTTGAATCAGACACGGAGGAGCTCGCCTCATGGGACGACTGACTTGATTCGCTGTTTTCCATGTTGGATTTTCCTGAGTTGCTTGATTGTTCCATATTGGATCCGGAGCCCGAGGTGCCGTATTCTGAGCTACCGTATCCTGAGCTGCCGTATCCTGAGCTGCCATATCCTTGTGTGCCACCATTGTTTTGAACGTGGCCGCTCTCACTTTCGTAATTTTGTGCGTCATTGTAGGAGCTGGCATCAGCAGCGTTCATGTTGTATTCTGAAGAACTGCTGGAGCTGCTAGAGGAAGAGCTTGAATCAGACACGGAGGAGCTCGCCTCATGGGACGACTGACTTGATTCGCTGTTTTCCATGTTGGATTTTCCTGAGTTGCTTGATTGTTCCATATTGGATCCGGAGCCCGAGGTGCCGTATTCTGAGCTACCGTATCCTGAGCTGCCGTATCCTGAGCTGCCATATCCTTGTGTGCCACCATTGTTTTGAACGTGGCCGCTCTCACTGTCGTAATTTTGTGCGTCATTGTAGGAGCTGGCATCAGCAGCGTTCATGTTGTATTCTGAAGAACTGCTGGAGCTGCTAGAGGAAGAGCTTGAATCAGACACGGAGGAGCTCGCCTCATGCGACGACTGACTTGATTCGCTGTTTTCCATGTTGGATTTTCCTGAGTTGCTTGATTGTTCCATATTGGATCCGGAGCCCGAGGTGCCGTATTCTGAGCTACCGTATCCTGAGCTGCCGTATCCTGAGCTGCCATATCCTTGTGTGCCACCATTGTTTTGAACGTGGCCGCTCTCACTTTCGTAATTTTGTGCGTCATTGTAGGAGCTGGCATCAGCAGCGTTCATGTTGTATTCTGAAGAACTGCTGGAGCTGCTAGAGGAAGAGCTTGAATCAGACACGGAGGAGCTCGCCTCATGGGACGACTGACTTGATTCGCTGTTTTCCATGTTGGATTTTCCTGAGTTGCTTGATTGTTCCATATTGGATCCGGAGCCCGAGGTGCCGTATTCTGAGCTACCGTATCCTGAGCTGCCGTATCCTGAGCTGCCATATCCTTGTGTGCCACCATTGTTTTGAACGTGGCCGCTCTCACTTTCGTAATTTTGTGCGTCATTGTAGGAGCTGGCATCAGCAGCGTTCATGTTGTATTCTGAAGAACTGCTGGAGCTGCTAGAGGAAGAGCTTGAATCAGACACGGAGGAGCTCGCCTCATGCGACGACTGACTTGATTCGCTGTTTTCCATGTTGGATTTTCCTGAGTTGCTTGATTGTTCCATATTGGATCCGGAGCCCGAGGTGCCGTATTCTGAGCTACCGTATCCTGAGCTGCCGTATCCTGAGCTGCCGTATCCTGAGCTGCCGTATCCTGAGCTGCCATATCCTTGTGTGCCACCATTGTTTTGAACGTGGCCGCTCTCACTTTCGTAATTTTGTGCGTCATTGTAGGAGCTGGCATCAGCAGCGTTCATGTTGTATTCTGAAGAACTGCTGGAGCTGCTAGAGGAAGAGCTTGAATCAGACTCGTAGGAGCTCGCCTCATGGGACGACTGACTTGATTCGCTGTTTTCCATGTTGGATTTTCCTGAGTTGCTTGATTGTTCCATATTGGATCCGGAGCCCGAGGTACCGTATTCTGAGCTATCGTATCCTGAGCTGCCGTATCCTGAGCTGCCGTATCCTGAGCTGCCATATCCTTGTGTGCCACCATTGTTTTGAACGTGGCCGCTCTCACTTTCGTAATTTTGTGCGTCATTGTAGGAGCTGGCATCAGCAGCGTTCATGTTGTATTCTGAAGAACTGCTGGAGCTGCTAGAGGAAGAGCTTGAATCAGACTCGTAGGAGCTCGCCTCATGGGACGACTGACTTGATTCGCTGTTTTCCATGTTGGATTTTCCTGAGTTGCTTGATTGTTCCATATTGGATCCGGAGCCCGAGGTACCGTATTCTGAGCTATCGTATCCTGAGCTGCCGTATCCTGAGCTGCCGTATCCTGAGCTGCCATATCCTTGTGTGCCACCATTGTTTTGAACGTGGCCGCTCTCACTTTCGTAATTTTGTGCGTCATTGTAGGAGCTGGCATCAGCAGCGTTCATGTTGTATTCTGAAGAACTGCTGGAGCTGCTAGAGGAAGAGCTTGAATCAGACACGGAGGAGCTCGCCTCATGGGACGACTGACTTGATGCGCTGTTTTCCATGTTGGATTTTCCTGAGTTACTTGATTGTTCCATATTGGATCCGGAGCCCGAGGTTCCGTATTCTGAGCTACCGTATCCTGAGCTGCCGTATCCTGAGCTGCCATATCCTTGTGTGCCACCATTGTTTTGAACGTGGCCGCTCTCACTTTCGTAATTTTGTGCGTCATTGTAGGAGCTGGCATCAGCAGCGTTCATGTTGTATTCTGAAGAACTGCTGGAGCTGCTAGAGGAAGAGCTTGAATCAGACACGGAGGAGCTCGCCTCATGCGACGACTGACTTGATTCGCTGTTTTCCATGTTGGATTTTCCTGAGTTGCTTGATTGTTCCATATTGGATCCGGAGCCCGAGGTGCCGTATTCTGAGCTACCGTATCCTGAGCTGCCGTATCCTGAGCTGCCGTATCCTGAGCTGCCGTATCCTGAGCTGCCATATCCTTGTGTGCCACCATTGTTTTGAACGTGGCCGCTCTCACTTTCGTAATTTTGTGCGTCATTGTAGGAGCTGGCATCAGCAGCGTTCATGTTGTATTCTGAAGAACTGCTGGAGCTGCTAGAGGAAGAGCTTGAATCAGACTCGTAGGAGCTCGCCTCATGGGACGACGCACTTGATTCGCTGTTTTCCATGTTGGATTTTCCTGAGTTGCTTGATTGTTCCATATTGGATCCGGAGCCCGAGGTGCCGTATTCTGAGCTACCGTATCCTGAGCTGCCATATCCTGAGCTGCCGTATCCTGAGCTGCCATATCCTTGTGTGCCACCATTGTTTTGAACGTGGCCGCTCTCACTTTCGTAATTTTGTGCGTCATTGTAGGAGCTGGCATCAGCAGCGTTCATGTTGTATTCTGAAGAACTGCTGGAGCTGCTAGAGGAAGAGCTTGAATCAGACACGGAGGAGCTCGCCTCATGGGACGACTGACTTGATGCGCTGTTTTCCATGTTGGATTTTCCTGAGTTACTTGATTGTTCCATATTGGATCCGGAGCCCGAGGTTCCGTATTCTGAGCTACCGTATCCTGAGCTGCCGTATCCTGAGCTGCCGTATCCTGAGCTGCCATATCCTTGTGTGCCACCATTGTTTTGAACGTGGCCGCTCTCACTTTCGTAATTTTGTGCGTCATTGTAGGAGCTGGCATCAGCAGCGTTCATGTTGTATTCTGAAGAACTGCTGGAGCTGCTAGAGGAAGAGCTTGAATCAGACTCGTAGGAGCTCGCCTCATGGGACGACGCACTTGATTCGCTGTTTTCCATGTTGGATTTTCCTGAGTTGTTTGATTGTTCCATATTGGATCCGGAGCCCGAGGTGCCGTATTCTGAGCTACCGTATCCTGAGCTGCCATATCCTGAGCTGCCGTATCCTGAGCTGCCATATCCTTGTGTGCCAACATTGTTTTGAACGTGGCCGCTCTCACTTTCGTAATTTTGTGCGTCATTGTAGGAGCTGGCATCAGCAGCGTTCATGTTGTATTCTGAAGAACTGCTGGAGCTGCTAGAGGAAGAGCTTGAATCAGACACGGAGGAGCTGGCCTCATGGGACGACTGACTTGATTCGCTGTTTTCCATGTTGGATTTTCCTGAGTTGCTTGATTGTTCCATATTGGATCCGGAGCCCGAGGTACCGTATTCTGAGCTATCGTATCCTGAGCTGCCGTATCCTGAGCTGCCGTATCCTGAGCTGCCATATCCTTGTGTGCCACCATTGTTTTGAACGTGGCCGCTCTCACTTTCGTAATTTTGTGCGTCATTGTAGGAGCTGGCATCAGCAGCGTTCATGTTGTATTCTGAAGAACTGCTGGAGCTGCTAGAGGAAGAGCTTGAATCAGACTCGTAGGAGCTCGCCTCATGGGACGACTGACTTGATGCGCTGTTTTCCATGTTGGATTTTCCTGAGTTACTTGATTGTTCCATATTGGATCCGGAGCCCGAGGTTCCGTATTCTGAGCTACCGTATCCTGAGCTGCCGTATCCTGAGCTGCCATATCCTTGTGTGCCACCATTGTTTTGAACGTGGCCGCTCTCACTTTCGTAATTTTGTGCGTCATTGTAGGAGCTGGCATCAGCAGCGTTCATGTTGTATTCTGAAGAACTGCTGGAGCTGCTAGAGGAAGAGCTTGAATCAGACTCGTAGGAGCTCGCCTCATGGGACGACGCACTTGATTCGCTGTTTTCCATGTTGGATTTTCCTGAGTTGCTTGATTGTTCCATATTGGATCCGGAGCCCGAGGTGCCGTATTCTGAGCTACCGTATCCTGAGCTGCCATATCCTGAGCTGCCGTATCCTGAGCTGCCATATCCTTGTGTGCCACCATTGTTTTGAACGTGGCCGCTCTCACTTTCGTAATTTTGTGCGTCATTGTAGGAGCTGGCATCAGCAGCGTTCATGTTGTATTCTGAAGAACTGCTGGAGCTGCTAGAGGAAGAGCTTGAATCAGACACGGAGGAGCTCGCCTCATGGGACGACTGACTTGATGCGCTGTTTTCCATGTTGGATTTTCCTGAGTTACTTGATTGTTCCATATTGGATCCGGAGCCCGAGGTTCCGTATTCTGAGCTACCGTATCCTGAGCTGCCGTATCCTGAGCTGCCATATCCTTGTGTGCCACCATTGTTTTGAACGTGGCCGCTCTCACTTTCGTAATTTTGTGCGTCATTGTAGGAGCTGGCATCAGCAGCGTTCATGTTGTATTCTGAAGAACTGCTGGAGCTGCTAGAGGAAGAGCTTGAATCAGACTCGTAGGAGCTCGCCTCATGGGACGACGCACTTGATTCGCTGTTTTCCATGTTGGATTTTCCTGAGTTGCTTGATTGTTCCATATTGGATCCGGAGCCCGAGGTGCCGTATTCTGAGCTACCGTATCCTGAGCTGCCATATCCTGAGCTGCCGTATCCTGAGCTGCCATATCCTTGTGTGCCACCATTGTTTTGAACGTGGCCGCTCTCACTTTCGTAATTTTGTGCGTCATTGTAGGAGCTGGCATCAGCAGCGTTCATGTTGTATTCTGAAGAACTGCTGGAGCTGCTAGAGGAAGAGCTTGAATCAGACACGGAGGAGCTCGCCTCATGGGACGACTGACTTGATTCGCTGTTTTCCATGTTGGATTTTCCTGAGTTGCTTGATTGTTCCATATTGGATCCGGAGCCCGAGGTGCCGTATTCTGAGCTACCGTATCCTGAGCTGCCGTATCCTGAGCTGCCGTATCCTGAGCTGCCGTATCCTGAGCTGCCATATCCTTGTATGCCACCATTGTTTTGAACGTGGCCGCTCTCACTTTCGTAATTTTGTGCGTCATTGTAGGAGCTGGCATCAGCAGCGTTCATGTTGTATTCTGAAGAACTGCTGGAGCTGCTAGAGGAAGAGCTGGAATCAGACACGGAGGAGCTCTCCTCATAGTTCGACGCACTTGATTCGCTTGTGGCCATGTCGGATTTTGCTGACTTGTTTGATTGGTCCATATTGGATCCGGATACCGAGCTGTCGTATCCTGAGCTACTGTGTCCTTGTGTGCCACCATAGTTATCAACGTAGCCGCTCTCACTTCCGTAATTTTGTGCGTTATTTTGGGAGCTGGCATCAGCAGCGTTCATGTTGGATTCTGAAGAACTGCTGGAACTTTTAGAGGAAGAGGCTGATGCAGCCTTGTGGGAGCTCGCCTCATGGTTCGACGCACTTGATTCGCTGTTTGCCATGTTGGATTTTCCTGAGGAGCTTGATTTGCCCATACTGGATCCGGATACCGAGCTGCCGTATCCTGAGCTAGCGTGTCCTGAGCTACCGTGTCCTTGTATGCCAGCATTGTTTCCAACGCGGTCACTCTCACTTTCGTAATATTGTTCGTCATTGTCGAAGTAGCTGGCATCAGCAGCGTCGATGTTGAATTCTGAAGAACTGCTGGAGCTGCTAGAGGAAGAGCTGGAATCAGACTCGTAGGAGCTCTCCTCACAGTTCGACTCACTTGATTCGCTGGTGGCCATCTTGGATTTTGCTGAGTTGCTTGATTGGTCCATACTGGATCCGGAGTCCGAGATGCCGTATTCTGAGCTGCCGTATCCTGAGCTGCCGTGTCCTTGTGTGCCACCATAGTTTTCAACGTGGCCGCTCTCACTTCCGTAATTTTGTGCGTTATTGTGGGAGCTGGCATCAGCAGCGTTCATGTTGGATTCTGAAGAACTGCTGGAGCTTTTAGAGGAAGAGGCTGATGCAGCCTTGTGGGAGCTCGCCTCATGTTTCGACTCACTTGATTCGCTGTTTGCCATGTTGGATTTTCCTGAGGAGCTTGATTTGCCCATACTGGATCCGGATACCGAGCTGCCGTATCCTGAGCTACTGTGTCCTTGTTCGCCACCATTGTTACCAACGCGGCCACTCTCAATATCATAATATTGTTCGTCATTGTCGAAGAAGCTGGCATCATCAGCGTTCATGTTGTATTCTGAAGAACTGCTGGAGCTGCTAGAGGAAGAGCTGGAATCAGACACGGAGGAACTCTCTTCATAGTTCGACGCACTTGATTCGCTGGTGGCCATGTCGGATTTTGCTGACTTGTTTGATTGGTCCATACTGGATCCGGAGCCTGAGATGCCGTATCCTGAGCTACTGTATCCTGAGTTACCGTATCCTTGTGTGCCACCATTGTTTTCAACGCGGCCAGCGTTACTAGAAGCGCTTGCGTCGTAGGAATTGGCATCAGCAGCATTCTGATTGGATTTTGAAGAACTACTAGAGCTGCTAGAGGAAGATTTTTTTGATGAGGATGATGATTTGGAAGCTGATGATTGGGAAGCTGACGATTGACTGGCTGTTTGTGCAATCTTAGCTTTGGCAGCGCTTTTGACGGCGGTGCTTATTTTACCGGCTGAACTTATTTTACCGGCTGTACCTATTTTACTGATTGATTTGAATGGGACAATGCTTATAAGTTTGGACGACGCTGCACCTAGGTAGTCGTCTTGATCGTCGTCTTCGAATTGCCATGTATCCCTTGGTTTCGTTAATCCGGATTTATCGTCCTGTTTGTCTTGCGGCGATTCAACATTAGTAGTAAGTCCATCATGTAAATGGTTATTTTCGCTTTCCCATTCGTCTTGAACGCTAACTTCTGTGAAAAAATAATCTACATCATAGTATGGAGAGTACGATTTAAATAGTTCTTATTATATCCGATCTAAGTTCACCTTCTGGCAACCCCAATAGGTTTATTGTGTTGCCCGTATGAATGCCCATGTTGTTCTTTCGTGCCGTTTCTTATAAGGTAATACACTTAGCTATTAACAATTATTTTATGTTACATTTATTAATTATGCAGATGTTTTTTCTAAAGCCTTAATACAACAAATACTTTTGGTAGGTACATAAACAATATTTGCCGATATCCCTTAAATGTTATATCAGAGTTTATTTAAAGGGCTCGTTTAGCAAAAACATTACCCTCCCTGTGGGACAGTCGGATAAAATAAATCCGGACTTACTTATACTTATAAAAGTGGGAGTGGGCATGCACAGCCTACTAGGCTAGCGTTATATTTAAATATCTGCACAATACTGCTGCCTGCTATTGAAAGAGCAGAGTTTCATGCTGATTCATCTCAATGGAAGCAGCATCACGAACCGGTGCACTTACATTACTTACAACTTACTTACAACTTCATAAGTGCTACTTTTATCCTACATTAATAAAAAATAATAAAAAATAATATTGACATTGACTTTACTATAGGCTTGGCTTGCCTGCCCCCTAGCTAAGTGGCGTTGTCTGCAAGCGTTTCTACAAATCGCTACGCCTCATGTATGAAATGACATAAGTCACGTGATCTACTTATCGACTTGTAATGTCATTTCCATACATTTAAGCGTAGCGATTTGTGGCGTTTCTACAAATCGCTACGCTACGACCTGACGACCAGATGAAGCCACTTGGCTAGGGAAGCAGTTTAGATACTTCTCGTACTAGATCCTAATCTTTTCGGAACACGAAGATGGTTGTCCCCTACTCTAGAGAATCCACATAGGTTAGGTCATTTTGTTAGTAAACTCTAGTAGTAAATCAAAGACTCAATGAATTTATTGAAATATACATGCTGTCTTAACAGCAATAAATAATACTTGGGGGTTTGGATGAGTAACCGGAACACAATTGCATGGTATACAAATGTAATTGCAAATCGAACACTTTTTTTCAAACATTTTTTTCCCGCTAATTTCAAAATACTGTAATTTCTCTAAAACTATGCATTTTTTTTTCAAACTATTATTTGAATATTAGTGGCTGCTACTCCTAAATGCAGTTTACGCTTGTTTCTACGCCATTTGATGTGTTCTAAGGCCGAAAAACAATAGGTAGTTATCACAAATATTCAAAGGCTCATAACTCAGAAACTATTATAGTTACGTATAGTCGGTCTTCACTAAACATTTACATATCAGCTACTGTATACGTGGTTTAATTAATATTTCGTACTTTTGAGACACTTGGTATAGATAGATAGATAACTCTTTATTATTCCACCACTAGAAAAAACAAACATTTATAGAAAATTACATAATTTACACAGAAAGTGGAAAATGGGCGGAAATATAATAATATGCTTATTAATATTACTTACGGCTGTCATCAGGGACGTACGGCTCTGCCCGTGCTAGTGCCGCCTGTATAGACAATAGTATATTAGTATGATAAATCAGCACAAAGTCAAGTATCAATCAAATACAAGTCAGTACGGTGAGGGAAAACATCGTGAGGAAACCTACCTATCCCTCGGGATTGGGTAATAGTCAGTTCCTGTATACACGGCGACAAGGTTCACCACCTGTCACGTTGGGTTCTGACTATCTGGTGAAACGTGGGTTTTGAGTTGACTTAATACCTCCACAATGTGGTGGTGTATGGCCACTCAAGCCTCTGACTACCCCCGAATGGGGATAAAAAGTCGTGACGTTATATTATTATTATTTTTACAAGTCAGTACAAGTTTTTTTTTTTTTTTTTTGGCAAAATTATCCTCTACTTACCCTCAGCTGTTAGGATGCGTTTCCACTGACGCGGAGCTGGGCCGAGTGGAGAGGAGCGGACCGTGTATTGGCCAATCCTCTTCACTCCGCCTAGCTCCGCGTCATTGGAAACGCACCCTTAAACTTGAGAATTATAAACCCAATAAGTTGATCGATAATAGTGGAAGTCAACAAGACCGTTCCTTCCACTCGACACCACCAAAACGACACCACCGGTGGTGTCGTATGGAATCTCTAGTCCATACGACTAATACGTTATAATAATTACGTTATAATAATCTTCCAACTCCTCCTATCCATAATTAATCAAATAATTCAATCCTAAGACAAGCCCGCTGAGTTTCTTGCCGGATCTTCTCAGTCGAGGTCGCATTTCTGATCCGGCGGTAGACTTAAGAAAAAATGTAAAATGAATTTGTAAGTGCCCCCGTAGGCCTAAACGTTCTGACTTTGACTTATCCTTTCCCAAGGGTTCCAAGACCACTAAGTTTTCCCCGGGACTGGTCGAGGGTCAAACCTTGGTGTCATCGATGGCCCTACCTCCCCCACCCCACCCCATCCCTAGCGGAGTGCTCCCGAAAATCATGTAGGTAATGTAAACCCTTCCACAAAATTATATTTTTCCAGTAAAAAATAGCTCGTTAAAACAAAAAAGAAAAAAGTTTATGTACAGATAAAATATTTCCAATTCTAAAGGCCGTAAGATCAATTGTATTTTAAACCACGGGAGAGAGTATAATCTGCCGTCTTACATATAGAATCGATAGTTTAAACCATGGACCAGTTACTAAGGGGACTGGCCCTAAGCAAGTCGGCCGAGTGGTCGGCCTAGTACTAACATCGACATAAAACGAAGCGAGTAGTTCAACTATTTACCGGTAAATAGTAAAATATATAAATAAATATAACTTCACGACTTTTATCCCCATTCGGGGGTAGTCAGAGGCTTGAATCGCCATACACCACCACATTGTGGAGGTATTAAGCCAACTCAAAGCCCACGTTTCACCAGATAGTCAGAACTCAACGTGACAGGTGGTGAACCATGTCGCCGTGTATACAGGAACTGACTATTACCTAATCCCGAGGGAAAGGTAGGTTTCCTCACGATGTTTTCCCTCACCGTAAGCGAACTGTAAATTATGCACATAGATGGAAATTCATCTATTGGTGCATGCCCCACCGGGGATCGAACCTGGGACTTTCTGATTGCTAGCTCAACGTGTTCGTCCCTAGGCAACAGCCACTTAAAATGAAAAAACTTAAAATGAAAATGAAAAAACAATGACCACGTTTTTTTTCATACAAATATCTAATAAGGGCACCTCTTTCTTTAGTCTTTACTCTGTGGTTTAAACACACCACAAACGTTCAACTACCATTGATCTTATGGCCATAAGTAGATACAATGCAAAACACTAAATTAAATCACTGAACTTTATGGAACGAACATGAACCCCCAACTTTATAGAAAGGTTCACAATGGCAACTGGTTAAAGATCTACATAAATTTGGCGGTTATTATATTACTACTTATCCGTTCAGTATGGACTTTAAGTTGTTTTTGGAACGACTTTCTTTAACGCAGCTTGTGGTAGGATATGCCTGGCAGAAATCGTCACGTAAGGAAAAAGCGTTACGCATCTCGAGACATTCGGTTCCGTCTAGCGTAGTTCGGATATTATAGGATAATGAATATCAAGTGAATTATTTTTAATAAGAAAAAAAAAAAGAAAAAAAAGAAAAGACATGAGGAACTTTGCTCCCCTTCGATCGTCCGACCGCACACGTTTTTATTTTTACCCGACTACGGCGGAGGGTTATGATTTTGACCGGTATGTATGTATGTGCGTCTGTTCCCACCTAACTTCCAAACTACTTGTCGTAATTTGACAAATGAGGTATCGATAGAAGCGGCTTAATGGCGCGCTGGTTATAGGCTATGTGACGTCACATAAAATTGTATATGGCGCCCTCTAGAGGACATAATGTCATGAACTAAAAAAAAAAACATTTTTTAATAAAACCGTGTGGGGTATCAAATGAAAGATCTTGAGGAGCACATTTCAAAAATATATATATTGTTACCTATAACTCCAAAATAATTAAATAAAAAGTAAGTTTAAAAACTAAAACCCGACTACTGAAAAATCGCGCTCTAAAAAGTATGAAACAAGAAAATATTCTCATCTAGAGGATAGCCGTGGTCCGTGTTCATATGCTATTTGGCCCTAAAGGACCTACACGGACCACGGCTATTCTCTAGATGAGAATATTTTCTTGTTTCATACTTTTTAGAGCGCGATTTTTCAGTAGTCGGGTTTTAGTTTTTAAACTTACTTTTTTTATTCTTATTTAGTTAGGTACTGTGGGGCAGATTTAAAAGCTTATCACTAACTTACATGGAACTTAAAAAAGAAAAATGATACTCACAAAGGCGACGAAACAAGCTATGATCGCAACGGTCTTCATGATGATAGGGCCCAAGACAGTGTCTCTATAGCCCGTTGATCATCAAACTTTAGCCTTGTTCGGGAGTGCCAGCTATTTATATGAAACGGAACATTTGTACACACACGCCGAGGCACTGCGTCAGATCACAACTGAACAAATATAATGCTAATGAGCGAAAAAAATAATTTTCGACACTCGAGTCGAAACAATTCGGTTATTGGTGATCAAGATTGAAGCGAGGTCTTGCAGCGCAGGCAAGGTAGAACGTTTGTCGTATGAGGGTTATCCTATGTTTGATAAGTACCAAATTAGTTTTTTTGAATATTTTTATTGCTAAAATTATACTTATAATTTATGTTTTACGATTAGTAAAGATCACATTATTTTTAAATGGCCTAACTCATAAAATGACTAATATACCTACTCATGTTTCAAGTTTTCGATCAGAAAATACTAAAATAATTATGCTACAGTCTGATCTTACTAATTCGAGAAATTAATGCATATTAGTAATACATACATACATACATACATATACTCACGCCTGTATCCCAAGGGGGTAGGCAGAGACTATTGATTGCCACGTGCTACGATTCTGACACACCTCTTTTGCTTCATCCACATTCATACATCTTCTCATGCACTGCCGTCGGTTGAGGGTGCTACGGACTTGACCTTTCTGGAAGAGACCATTATTAGTAATAATAAAAGTATTGTAGATAGTTACTTTACTAAGTATATAAATTCGTAGGTACATAATGTTAACCTAAACGTTATTGTGATGGCGTATTAATTTTATTAATTTCATTATCTTGGGGCAAGCACTTGGGTAAACAAGCCTGTAATTATACATACCTAAATGCGTAGAAGAAATAATATTTATATTTTTTATACCTATTTCAATTGCGAAGGGTGATGAAACCCGTTCATGCATAATCTAGGCAGGTAAATAGGTAATCAAGGGAACTCATAAGTAAATACCTCTGATATTTTCAGGCCGTCCGAAGGCCTTGGACATGGTTTACGAATGAATAACCAATAAATAAAGCAGTGATAGCCAATTCGTGTTAACAATTCTTCGCTAGATGTTTTGGCTGTGTATATGGCGGGTGCTTAGCAAAAACTGACCCCTGATTACTCATACAACACTTTTGAACCATGAACCGTCTAACTCTGTAATTTGGCGACCCATTTCGACTGACTAACTCTACGCAATCAGAATTAAAACCCAGCCAGAAAAATTCTCACCATACATTTCACGGTTAACTGCTGCATTTTACTGATAATTTATCGATCTTCAACTCAACCGCTGGATTGGTTTTAATACGTGCATAATACAAAGCCCCCAAGTATACTGCTATTCGTAACAGTTTACTAGTACTCTATAATAATAATAATATCCTGGGACATTTTTGTACACACGGTTACCTGATCCCAAACTAAGCAGAACTTGTACTATGGAAACCAGATAACTGATATTACTACATATACTACTTTTTTATTTGTAAATACATACTTAATATACATATACACTCAGACTCGGGACATACAGACATGTTCATATCCACCACCACCACCACTATCCACCTTTTTACACGACTGCCCAAAAAAAGGAGTGTATATGTGTTTAGGGTTCATGTATGTTTGTTTGTTTGTATGTATGTATGTATGTGAGATTATTTATTCCACCATAATTTATAAATGCCTGAACGGATTTGGATGTATGGGGTATTGTTAGAATCCTTACATCATTCCGGGTAACACTGGGTATATTATTTTTGAAAAAAATCAATATGGCGGCATTATGGCTCAATTATGAAATGTGAAAAAAAATTTTTTTTCTTCCATTATTACAATATGGGTATGAAATTGAAGGCCTTGATGAGCACATTCCAAAACTGTAGAATTTATAGGCATAATTTAATATAGGTAGGATGTGCATGCAAAACAAACATTTCATTTTGGCTGTTGTCACTAAAATGCATGAAATAAAAATAAAAAAATAAAAAACACGACTGCCCTGCCAAAAAACAAACTAAAAACCATCAAATAAGTTCAGTGTCATTGCAGTCGGGGGCCCTCTTAGGTTAAATATGTTCCACAGAACGGTCCCCCGACTGCAATGACACTGAACTTATTTGATAGTTTTTAGTTCGTTTTTTGGCAGGGCAGTCGTGTTTTTTATTTTTTTTAATTATTTATTTTTTCCTCCATCTTTTTAGTAGAGTAGAGCTTTTCCCTCAAATTTATAGAAAGTTATGGACTAACTGGCTTTACAAATCACTTTTGTTCCTAGAAATGCTTGTTAAAACCATTGTAAACTGGCTAACATCGCTATAAATTGGCGGTTTGTTTGTAAACCTTTGTCACGCCTCGAGGATCCTGAAAAAGGAAATTGTTGTGGCATTTCATGCCTATTCTGCTAAATATAAAACTCATGAAACACTAAACAATATATTTATTTACAACTTATAAAAATATCTTACAAAATAATCTATACTCCTTAGTGCTAACGGTCACAAAACGTATAAAATATTATGCGGTTCACATGTGTAATGTTGTAATACAGTAATAACTAACACCCGTATCTATAGACAAGTCATTACTTGTTCTTAAGTAAATTCTAAGCAAAAACCTATCTCACAATTCCGTTTTGACAGATCTTCTGTATAAATATGACAATATTCTATAGAAAATCTGTCAAGACGGGATTGTCAGACAGGTTTTTGTAATGACTTGTCTGTACATGCGGGGGGTTAGACAATAATTAGATACATAAGTATACAATAAGTTAACTAGTAACGAATCACATCACACTTAACTTGATAAGTGATAATATTAAACAGGCCAAAGGAACACTTTTTCATAGCATTTTTCTTTTTTTTTTGTATTTGGGGTCTGCTTCCAGTCTACACAAATATTTGCCTTGCCCGTGCAATAACTAATGTTAAAGGTTAGAATGACCGCATCGATGTCGTAAATGGCCTTTTCGCAATTTTCTATAGTTTGGGCACCGTCTAAGTAAATCGTACAGTCGGTGATCGGGTCCCGGATTACTATACGATGTGGATTATGTTCGTTAGTACTTCGGGCTTTATAAAGCACATGGGCCATCGGATTCATCAACAATATTTCGTAGGAACAACCTTTTGGTGTATTCTTTCATTGCATCATGCCAGTCTATGCATAAACAATCTATGGTAATTTTAGGCACAGCCGATAGCTTTTGGAAACCGGTAACGAGCCAAAACACAAGGTGCAGGTCTGCCACCTGGTTGTAAGGTGGGCCGATGACATGAGACGCGTCGCAGGATGGATACGAGTGGCGTAGGACCGGCGTGTGTGGAAGTCATCTAGGAGGGCCTATGTCCAGCAGTGGACGTGATTTGTTTTTTACTTCATCACCAAGCATAATAATGCATGCAATTGATGTTCCAAAAAAAGCGATGAAGCAACAGTCAAATGTAATGAAATAGTAATTAAATGACGTCGAAATAAACAATGGCTGCATTCGTCCACGTGTCCCGTCTGCAGCGCGCCCAATGCTGAGCAAACAATTAATATTGACACCATCGAGAAAATGGCACGAAAACGTATTTGTTTTAAAACTTCATATTTGAATAGCGTGTGCAACTGCAGTTCTGTCAACATTCATCGCACAAACAGACAAAATAAATTATATTTAAATGTAAGTTTTATATAACACAATACTTTTGCGTATTATAGTTTTAATGTCACCTTGATAAAACGTAGGTAACCTAGTATTATTTTGTTTATACAGGGTATATCAGGAGTCCGAAATAATATTTTAGGTAATTACATAAAGCTAGCTGTAGTCGTTCGATGAAGTCAGACCCTAACTACTTATCTTATAAAATAAACGTTTGTCACAAGGTTTATGCGCGGATAGTGTCTTTGTTTTCATACTATTTAGATATAACAATATCGGTCTCACATTTAAAGATCACTACATAAGCGTAACTTCGGAATCGGTATATGAAGATAATTCTTGATCTTGTAGGTAGTTTAATATACTTGACTTCGTGTGATGGATAGCAAATCTTAAAAATCAATACTTGTTTGAGAATCTACCTGTCTTCGCTTTCTTTCATCTATAAAATAAAAAGTAGGACCTTACACGAACAACCAATACTTTTGATTCCACTGAATCTCTTAAAGCTTCAAACGACTACAGATTTCTCCGGCTGGTACCTCCCATGTCCACGGAACCGCATCCTGCGATACCTTCGCAGCGGGTATTTGCCAATCTGTACCGGACATTTGCCGTTCTGCACGTCGTAGGCGCCGAACTCGCAGGACGGCTGCGTGCAGTTGCCCGTGGTCACGCACACTCGGTCCCTGAGACCAAAGTTCTCCTTCCCCCGCGCCAAGGACTGACAGTCGCGTCTGCGCATGATGTCCGGCCAGTTGCACACGCACGAGCACGGCTCGTTCGCGGACATGTTCGCGAGGAACAGAGCTGGGCAGGTGCATCTGGAATTGGTATTGCTTTTTGAGAGTTTAAGGAAAGTTTTTAATAAGAAATGGATATATTCCTCATACACAGTGTCCTATGGGATAAAGTTATAACTCTCAAATCTATAGTAGGGACTCATTTGCCTACCTAGCTGCCTTTTATACCTTTAATACCAGTTTGTGCACCTGGATATCACCTGGGTGCACAAAGTGGAATAAACCCTAAAAATAATACTAGTGTGACGGTGAGGGAAAACATCGTGAGGAAACCTACCTATCCCTCGGGATTAGGTAATAGTCAGTTCCTGTATACACGGCGACAAGGTTCACACCTGTCACGTTGGGTTCTGACTATCTGGTGAAACGTGGGCTTTGAGTTGGTTAATACCTCCACAATGTGGTGGTGTATGGCCACTCAAGCCTCTGACTACACCCGAATGGGGATAAAAGTCGTGACGTTACATTTCATTTTTCATTTTCATAATAATTTTTGATTTGTGCAATCTAGAAACTATTACTATGGGTATATTTGCTTGCAATCATTGCCTGCATACTCGTACAAATAGCTTTAACCTCTAATCAAGCTTATCAATTGCTACTTTTGGGTCTGGCGCTATCATTAAACCATTTACAGAATCCCTTTAAGTGTATTATGGGGATGCCTAAAAGAAGGATTTCTCTAAAAGGATAATATCAAAATGGAGAGTTTGCAAACTTACCTCCGCAACTGCGGTGGTGCAGTCACTTCCTCATCTTTCTCCACGACAGGTCCCTCCGTCGGTGCCCTCCAATCGTTCTGCCTCTCGCTCGCGACCTCCCTTCTGGCGGACCTTTGCTCTGGCACCGGCAGTCTCTCAGGTCTCTCTGGTCTGGTTGGTTCCTCTTCATCTTGCGCCTCGTTGTAACTCGCCTTGCCGACTCTGGCAATACTGTGCCGCAGCTTCGCCCGAGAGACGCACGCGCATTTCGTGTGATTGAAGAATTGCATCTTAAACGCTCTGAAGGTGCCGTCGGCTTTGCGGAGCTGTGAACGAATTGTATTTAGAATTCAAATATGATGAACAATAATATCCTTGTAGCATATCGATTAGTTCATTGTGATCGAGTAAATCTTCTACCTCCATCATCCTTTGCTTGATCCTTGCCACCTATTTCCACTTTATGAGTTTAATCATCCAGTGAATTTTAATTCAACACTGTTCCTGTGTTTACAAGATCCAATGTCTTTTTTTCTCAAATATTATCAAATTGACGGTGAGGGAAAACATCGTGAGGAAACCTACCTATCCCTCGGGATTAGGTAATAGTCAGTTCCTGTATACACGGCGACAAGGTTCACCACCTGTCACGTTGGTTTCTGACTATCTGGTGAAACGTGGGCTTTGAGTTGGTTAATACCTCCACAATGTGGTGGTGTATGGCCACTCAAGCCTCTGACTACCCGCGAATGGGGATAATAGTCGTGACGTATGTGTGTGTGTGTGTATTATCAAATTGGTCAGTGGTAAATACTCACTGCGATTGGGAAGGAGACGGTCTTCCCCTCGATGGGTGCGCAGGCCTCGCTGTCATTGATGCAGCATCCGGCGTCGGGAGCGCAGCGGTGCAGCTGCACACACGGTGGCAGGTACCTGGCACATATCGCATACCATGTACGATCCACATGATATGTCACATGACATACGACTCGTGGTGCATTCATGTACACGATTCTACGTGTCCGAGGCGTCAGGAGAAATTGCCGGCGATTCCCAATAGTCTTACCTAAGTCTTAACAGTAGACTTACCGGGGATTTTCTCCCCAAATGCCATACTAGTAAGACTATATTCGGGTTCCCAGTAATAGTGTACCGAATAGTGTCACCAGTAGGAGTACCGGGAATTTCCTTCGCAATAGTCTGACTGATAGTAAGATAACGCTGGTCTTATTTTCCCCAATAGTCTTACTCCCTCAAAATCAGACCTAGATACCTAGGTCACACACGTCACACACGTCCTTACACTAATTCCATTGGGATGAAAATTTCCAGCGGCCCTACTGGGAAGACTATTCGATAACTCTTTGGGAAAAGGTGGAAATAAACAGCTGAACTCACTGTGTGTCAGCGGCCGGTGCCAGCTGCTTGATGGTCAGCCAGCGCGACTGCGGCTCATTGCACTTCCCGTTCTGCCACAACTTGAGGTAGCTCTGCATCGCCACGTGCCGCTGACTCCCCTCCTCCTCGGCTGACATGATTGCTGAAGACAAGAGTTAAATATTAGGATCATAAATAACTCTAGGCTCGATATAACACCAGGCATGTAATTAACCCGACTTCTTTTTAATAGCATTTTTGGTCTCTAAAAAAATACATTGCCCTCTGATTTACTAACTCAGCCACTATTCATATGCGATTGTGCATCAAAAAATTACTATTTTAGCCACCACAACTCAGCCACGTAGTTATTTTTTAGCATCTATATTTGTAACTAGGATTCAAGAAGTAAACCTCTAATCATTTATTTATGGAACCACATAAGTAGAATAACACACTCTATGACAAAGTCGACGGAGCCCCGCTTTGCGGGGCTCCTATTTCTGAGTTCAGGGACACCAGTAACCTAACACGAAGGGAACGACGGGGGTTTAGCTCGCTCGCTCCGCCCACTCGCTAACCCCCGTCGTTCCCTTCGAACCTAACCCAGCCAAGTCGAATACCCCGAAGTCCCGAGCTCGCATGAATTGAATGGAGCTCTCTGATTGGTGCAAATACCGGTAGCGCCCGTCTAATTTGATATTTCCTAGTTTGACTTGAACGACATTTTTTGAGGAACATGTTGAAGCTTCAAAATGTAAAACTGTTGATGAGTTGTAAAATCAGTGGTTGAGTTAGTAAATTTGATGGCGACTTATAAATCAGGAGGACAAGTAAGAATTATTTGGTGTGCTTTATTTGATGTTCTTATTTAGGTGCTGTTGTAAAGAAGACGAATTATTTTATTAGAAGCTTTCTTATTTTTCTGCGGTTTAGTTATAAAATTAGAAGTCAAATTCCGTGGCCAAATAAAAAATCTGCGGCTCGATTTATAATTCCCCATAACACCACGGGTAACATATTTCAAAGGTCCCATACCTTTAGCGATGGGATGGTTTTTCTAATTTGCTCCCAATTGGAACAATACCACTAACGCTGGGATAATTTGGACAAAACTAGGTATACTAGGTATACCTATACAGAAATTGGCGATGCTGACGGACGATACATGGGACTAAATGTTACGCTAAACATTTAATCATTTTTGGCTCAACACAGTTACGTACGAATATTTCACAGAAGTAAAAGTGCACGAGTCAAGTGACAACATCATACAAAATGTCTCCTTCTAAAAAAAAAAAAATTAAAATAAATAAATATCCTGGGACATTCTTTTTACACACGGTTACCTGATCCCAAACTAAGCAGAGCTTGTACTATGGAAACCAGATAACTGATATTACTACACATACTACTTTTTGTTTGTAAATACCACGAACGTAAATACATACTGGACTGTTCACTACTGCACAAAAAACGAGCCGAGCGAGAGGCCCTAGTTGGGACCGTGTCCCTCTCATTTCAAGTTTTATCATATTAACATTAGTCGCGATAAATACTAAATTAATTTATTTGCTTGATTTAAAAACTAACAATCACTACCCAACGATAATATTATTTTGGCATGGCAACTCGAAATGAGAGGGACATGGTCCCAACTAGGCCCTCTCGCTCGGCTCGTTTTTCTGTCTAAGAATTGTCAAGGTATAATAGACCTTAAGGCAGCAGAATAAAGTTCAATTTCTTCTTAACCAAAAACTCAACTTGTCTATCCTCTATTAAAAGGTCCTTGGTAAATACATACTTAATATACATAATTACACCCAGACTCGGAACATGCAGCCATGAACTTGGAACATGTTCATGCACACAAATGCATTTCCCGGGTAGGAATCGAACCTACGACCTGCAGCGTGAAAGGCGGAATCTTTACCAACCACGCTGCCAACGGGCCCGTCAAGTTCTCAAGTATTATTTCGGACTTTTGAAACATCTTGACAACAACCACTGGGGCGTAGCGACCGACACTGTTAGGCATACAGCGCCTGGCCTGAAGACCTTTTCAACCAATATTAACCGTTTCCTAGACCTCCTAGGTTGCTGTACCTACCAGATATCTTCGGCCTAGTGTTAGTAGCGGCGATAGCTTCAGCAGCGGCGAGAGCATTCTCCTCAGCACGCTTGGTTGCCGAGCTGGACGCTGATGTCCTGGTGATGGCCGACGGAGAAATCCCGAGCATCACGGGTTTGGAGGTGGCGCTGACGTCAGCGGAGTCCTCCGGCTCCCAGTCCTCGTTCCCGTCCATGGGGTAGTCGCCTTCGGAGTCACTATCCTGGAATGGTGAGCAGTTCAGATATTATTAGTGTGGTCAAGCTGGTTTTATAGCGACCCCACATCGCGCTACATACGTTTACGACGCCACCAACAGATGGCACTGAGTGCACGCACCAAGACAAAATAGAAGTCCTGAATCACGATATCAAGATTCGCGAGGCACATCGCTATATATAGAAGACCTCGACAACAACCATCGGGGCTAAGCGGCCGGCCCTGCCAGGCATACCACCCGCCTGGCTGGAAGAACTTCCCTTTTCCGTTAAACTGGTTAAGCAGATACCGTTGCCTATAGATGCTTGCAATGCCATAGACATCGCTCGCACGTCGCCAACCTGAAGGGGGGTGGATCAGAGTGAGGGAAAGGGGGGAGGGCTGGGCTGCCGGCTCTCACTCATTGTACGAAACGCAGCTGTAATAGCTGCTTGAAGCTTATCTTCTGTGAAAGGGTGGTACTACTACGCACTCAATTGGCAGCAGCTTGTACGCTAAAGTTTAGAGTTATTTTTTTTAATTGCATCGCTTTAACATAGCCTAAAGTGTTGTGTGTAAACTTCACTTGCGCGTTTCAGATCAGTATGGTTGTTTTACCATTTTAAATATTGGTTGAGCGCCATCTATTGAGGCGAGAACGAATCGCCGCGCAAATACTAATTTATAAAATGATGACAGTTATTAAATGAGTTAATGTAGATATTAAATATCCCATACATGCACCTTGTTCTCTCGCTGTCCGCGTAAAATATCGGCCAATCATCATCAATAACACAGTAGGTACCTGTAGTTTCAAGTCAACTCGATAGCACTACATTTTATTGGTCACCCTATAAAAGGCAATGCTTCTGTAACAGTCCTCAATTTTGTTGTCAATTCCAAACTGTTTAGTTGTCACATTCAATAGCTACGTCTATAACACGCACATGCCGCGCTAGGCTGCTCACCCACATGCCTCGCGAAGCACGCGCGGTTGCCTCAGTCGCATCCCGCGCGAGGCAAATGGCGAGGCAACCTGCACTCTAGACCAGTCTAGACAGAGAAGGGTATACCCGAGCAATCAAATGTTAAAGGTGGTAGAGCCAAGCTGTAGCCAATTGACTGCAGCTCATAAACGGGCTGGCTCGACCGGGGTAGTACCACCCTCTCACAGAAGATCGGCGTAAAGCAGCTATTACAGCTGCGTTTCGTACGATGAGTCAGAGAGCCGTAAGCCCACCCCCCTGCCCCTCCCTCCATCCCACTCCCCTTCAGGTCGGCAATGTGCGAGCAATGCCTTTGGTATTGTAAGCATCTATAGGCTACGGTAACTGCTTAACATCAGGCGGGCCATACGCGTATTTTCCACCGCAGTCCAAAAAAAAAAAACTGTTTGTCATTGTTCTATCTCATGAGTAGGCTAAACTAGGCGAGGCAAATGACAGCGCTTGGGTGACGCAGGGCTAGCATTTACCTTGCGAGCGGCATGCCAAACTTTGCGAGGCAAAGCTGGTTCGCGCAACATGCGCGTGTTATGGACACGACTAATGACCTACTTTGCAGGACGATAAATTCATGTTATAGAGTCATTTCACAGAATATTTGATTGAGAGTAGTAACTACCTCGATGGCATGATATAGCTTTAACGTTTTATATAATAAAACCCGACATACACGAACATTAGTGCTATGATAAACAACACATTATACCTACATGTTAATGAAAATAAGTAGACTTGCAACGAATATTCGGTTACTATTCGGTATTCGGCCCATTCGACTACTTTTATTATATTCGGCCGAATACCGAATATCTTCATACTATTCGGCCGAATACCGAATACTTAAGTATATGTCTGTATATTGTTTTCGTGAGATAAATGGTACAATGAAAGAAAATATTGATTTATTTTAAAGTATAATATATTTCTCTGGAGGGATGGATGGAAGCTGCGTCTAGAGATATGTGAAGTATTGTGGTGTGTATTGGGGAGACCTTTGCCCAGCAGTGGGGTAATGTAGGTTAAAATATTAAAAATAAAAATCTCTTATAATCATTAAATTGCCATGGACAGAGTGGTGTGGAAGGAAAAAGGGGAGGCCTTTGCCCAGGAGTGGGACGGCCCTATAGGCTAACAAAAAAAAAACATTAAAGTAGTCAATAGGTTTATAATCAACTTCTTTATAACAAAAAACCAATGAAAATAATGTCATCGTCTATGCATTTGAATTATCGTAATTAAAATTTAGAAGCGATAGATTATGATGCAGAAAGACCATTTTTTTTGCATTTTCGCGAAGAAGTTTACTCCTTTTTTCTCGTAGACCATCCTAGCTTTAGAGAAAAGACGCTCTGAATAAACACTACCTTCCTTCCCTTCCTTCTACACACCGGCCGAATACTTTTGCCAAATATTCGGCTATTCGGCCAGGAAGCTCGCCGAATATTCGGTATTCGGCGTATGGCCGAATTTACTATTCGTTGCAAGTCTAAAAATAAGCCATAACCTTCGCCAGACTTGTTCACTGTTGTAAAACTGTTGACCTGTTCACTTCACTGTTGTAAGAAAGAGATGATAACCGTTGATAAGCCGGGACGCTAGTTGGTGGGTGTGTGAATTGTCGGACAGTTACCTTGCATGCATGTTGTCAAAATAAACGCGGTATGTCGCATCTAAGGGCCTCCGCAGACTTGCTACTTTTAGCATCGGCGACCGGCGATTTTGTGACGTATCGATGCTGCGTCGCGTTTCTTCGAGCGCGAGCGAGCGAGACGCAGCATCAAAATCGCCGATCGCCGATGCTAAAAGTAGCAAGTCTGCGGTGGCCCTAACAGCCCGGCCACGACTTCGCGCGACGGCGACGGGCGGCAGCGTTTTTTGCTAAAATGTTGCATCGCGCGCGTTGCCGCCGAGAGCGGCAGCTCGTGCCGTCATGCAACATTTTAGCAAAAAACGCCGTCGCCGTTGCGCGATGCCGTGGCCGGGCCGTAAGGTTTAATTAATCTTTGCTTAATATGACCTTTTTCTATTTCAAAATGAATAAGTTTTATCGGTCATGGATGGCCTTAACAACTTCAACGGACAAAATAACATGCATGCACCCTATGCAAGCTAATTGCAATTTCAGCTGGTTTGATATATAATTATCTGCTGCTGTTCACATGAAGTTAATGTTTAAATATCGGTATAAGAAACTAGACCTTGAAACTTCCAAGTTATAATCGAGAAAGCAAGCATGAAATGTCCGTTATTCATGAATATTTCCCCTCGTTAGTGATGTGCCGAGTACGCTATTTTTGGTACTCGAGTATTCTGGTACTCGTTAAAAAAAGAATCGAGTAAGTACTCGAGTCAGAGGACTCGGACAGGTACTCGAATACTTGTAATGAGTACTCGAGTACTTAATAGGACTCGAGTACTTTTGTATTATGTATTTTTAACCACTCAAACATCCGAGCTTCACATTTAATTACTGAGTTGTACTTGCACTCGTGAAATTTGGAGAAAATGGCGAAAATTTTGGCGAGAGCCCCGAAATATAACGTATTTTCTAAAAAACTACAACTGTTACAGCAAGTACTCGGTACACGTATTCGAGTACCGGGTACTCGAGTTCTATAATCTGAGTACTCGAGTACCCGAGTACTTACTAAGTACTCGAGTAAGTACTCGAGTCAGGCTGTACTCGGCACATCTCTACCCCTCGTATTTATGTACAATCACCATACCTACATATTACTCCACCAAGCCAACTAGACACTCAGGTATAAAATATCAAATGCTAATAAGTCAATGAATCCGCGGTCCGTCCATAACGTAGTGAGGCTGGGTCAATGCCTGGGCACTCTTGTAGAAATAGCTCCCACTACGTGGTGGACGGACCGCGGAATCATTGCCTTAATATTATCATTTCGTCAGTGGAAAGGAAAAAACGATATGAAAAACGATTTGATATTTATACCCGAGTGTCTAGTTGGCTTGGTGGACTAGAAGTCATCATTATGGAGTTTTGTACCATAATATACTACCAGTCATAGAAAAGGAATGCGCCGGGATCGAACCTGCTCCCGAAAATAGCAAGTGCGGTTAGCGACGAAAGCGTCTGCTTCTTTTCTAGATCGCAATCGATTAACTTCAAAGAAATAATCGATTTATGTCGATTCGGTCTTTGATCTTCTAAAATATTGATCGAGACGTTTTTATGGTTTGTTTAGACTGTAGTTTAAATATAGATAATTACCTAGTTAGAATAGGGATCTGTTTTAGCAATACAAAAGCTACCATTCCGTGAATATTAACTGTTTTAAAGTACTTTCTACTAAGCAGTGATAGCCGATTGGTTAAGCACGCGTCTTGCGGGCTTAAGGTCCTGGGTTCAAGCCCTGGCTCCACCTATGGATTTTTCGAAATCTATGTGTGAATCATAACTTTAGTATGATTATCACTTGCTTACGGCGAAGGATAACATCGTGAGGAAACCTGCATGTCTCAGACATGTGAAATCCACCAACCCGCACTGGGCCAGCGTGGTGGATTATGGCCTGAATCCCCCTCGCATTGAGGGGCGGCCCGTGCCCAGCAGTGGGACGTTAAAAGGGCTAATATTATTTAAGAACTTTTCCTGTTCCTGGACTTTCCGTTTTATAATAATAATAATATCCTGGGACATTTTTGGACACACGGTTACCTGATCCCAAACTAACCAGAGCTTGTACTATGGAAACCAGATAACTGATATTACTACATATACCTACTACTTTTTTATTTGTAAATACATACTTAATATATATATACATCCAGACTCCGGACATACAGACATGTTCATGCACACAAATGCATGTCTCGGGTAGGAATCGAACCTACGACCTGCAGCGTGAAAGGCGCCTCCGCGCCAACCACGCTAACGGGCCCGTTATCAATGCCAAATGCCAATATTTTCCAACCATTATCCCCAGTATGCAGTCATAGAACACCCAAAATAGCAAGAAAATAAAGCAATAAACCTTAACAACGAGACGTTAATGTGCAAAGCTCTACCCCAGCTAAATTACACGCTTAACAATACCTTCTCAAATGTAACTCTACTAAAACGAGTTAAAGTTTAAAATCACCCGTCGCTCGTTTCGCGGTAGAAGCGGCTAATTTCACACTGATTACTGCGTAATCGCGAGCTTCCGTTGGGTGTAGAGGAACCATGTTTATAACGAGAAAACAGGGAAGATATTGCAATAAATATATAGAGTTCTCGATGGCTAAATTAAGCCGCGACCCCACCGCGGTGCACCGAGAGGCCACGCACACGGCCACGGCTACGTTTTGCAAGAAAATGTATGGATGACGTCTTTCGTGCGTAGCCTCTCAGTGCGCCACGGTGGACACGGTGACATACATTTTCGTGCAAAGCGATGCTTGACCCAAGTGCGTAGCGTGTGCGTGGCCTCTCCGTGCACCGCGGTGGTGTCGCGGCTTTAAGTTGAAATTAAAAAAATAATGAGATCTACACAATAAACCAATTTGAGGGCTACCCCCAACCCTGAGTAATCGTGCCCGAACAATCCGATATGACTTTATACGGTCAGGCGTCAAAACTGATTGATCGGGCGCGCCGCTCGGCTCATGTAGACGCACATGAGGTACTTGTCTACCATCTTCCACCACTTTTGTATTCCCGAAGTGTTTGGAGTCGGTGCCAATCTTAGTAAGTATGCCAAGTCTGCCTTCTACTTAGGAAGATAGATTCGCACCAACCCCAAAAAGTTAACAACACACCTTCATACTTGAATTTTCCGAAGGTGGAGGCAGAGGTGGTAATGAAATGAATTATTTCTGAAGTGCTCTAGGGTTTTTTGGAGTTGGTTTTAGTTTTTGACACTCATCGTTAAGAATTGTTAAATTAACAGGAGCGGACTATGAAATCCAAAATTATCTTTGAAATCGAGAAGTGTCAATAAAACCACGGCTCCTGGCCACACCAGTCGCCCCCGGTTGGTCAGTTTCAGCGAATGACGCACATGATGAACCTCGTCCAATGAACCGCCCGCAAAAAGATGCTTTCGCCTCAACTTTTACATCGCATTCCATATGAATGACTTTGACATTGAATACCCATCGAATGATTAATAAAACTTGATGCTGGGTCCCGTTGATCGGCATATCTCCTTGATTACAGACTAAATTTGATTATACTTACCCAAATATATATTATATTTATTATTAAGTAAAATGTAACGTCACGACTTTTATCCCCATTCGGGGGTAGTCAGAGGTTTGAGTGGCCATACACCACCACATTGTGGAGGTATTAACCAACTCCAAGCCCACGTTTCACCTGATAGTCAGAACCCAACGTGACAGGTGGTGAACCTTGTCGCCGTGTATACAGGAACTGACTATTACCTAATCCCGAGGGATAGGTAGGTTTCCTCACGATGTTTTCCCTCACCGTCAGCGAACTGTAAATTATTATTATGAAGTGTAAGTACTTATTTTGTTGTAATAGCTAAGTGCGTCGTGCGTCGTACTGTATGTTTTATTTACATTTGGGTAGCCAAGGTTGTATATAAGATAGGGTAGGGTTCTTAAACTTTATGTCCATCTATTTTACTTCTTTTATACGTGCTGTTCTTTTCCTATAATGTGTGTACTGCTGTGCTGAACAAAAAAAAAATGGTGAGGAATTTCCACAACTTGATATCATTTCGTAAGGACTCTTGAGCATTTGTCCCACATTTTTATTGGGGTTGGCTTACCGTATTCCCTTGTAGAGTATCTGTGGTAGAATAAAAGAATAGCTTCATGCGGATGTTCCACATTTGTGGAGGCTGAAGCGAGGTTCCGTTACAATGCTGGTACCTTCTCTCTGTATTCATCCAAGATCAGAACAGTGTTGCATTAATAATTAAGATGAGAGAGAGCTGGAAGCACAACCCCACCCTTCCCCTTTTTTTTTTTTTTTTTTTTTATAGGACTGCGGTGGCAAAAAAGTGTACGGCCCGCCTGATGTTAAGCAGTTACCGTAGCCTATAGATGCTTGCAATACCAAAGGCATTGCTCGCACATTGCCGACCTGAAGGGGAATGGGATGGAGGGAGGGGGAGGGGAGGTAGGCTTTCGGCTCTCTCACTCATCGTACGAAACGCAGCTGTAATAGCTGCTTTACGCCGATCTTCTGTGAGAGGGTGGTACTACCCCGGTCGAGCCAGCCCGTTTATGAGCTGCAGTCAATTGGCTACAGCTTGGCTCTACCACCTTAAAACCTTTGGCTCCCCTCCCTCTGTGCCACTCCCCTTCTGGTCGGCAACATGCGATGCCTTTGGTATTACAAGCGTTTATAGGCTACGGTAACTGCTTAACATGTGGCGAGCGGTATGTTAATATAATGTTGATAAAGCCATATGTGTAGGAAGCGTCTACTGAACTCGTTTTATCGTCGTATTAAGCTTCCATGGCTTGTAAATTGCGCAATGTCTCTGGCATTGTAAAGGAAGCCGGTAATGACGTTGGTCGAGCGCTATGCAACCGCACTATTACCTGTCATGCCTGTCGCCAACCTCTCATTACAGGGGTAGGTGGAGAAATTGTTATCACTGAGAAAATTACCTGGATTTGAGTATCGGTTTCGTCAAGGGGGTATTGCATTTTCAGTAATAAAACAATTTATTGGTAAAGCCAAATTGTAGCCAATTGACTGCAGCTCATAGTACCACCCTCATACAGAATGATTGAGAGAGCCAGAATCCCAACGAATTATTCTGATTCAGATCTAAGTTTTTCTCATTATTTTGCAGAATCCTTATCAATTTTCGTAAAATAGGCACAAACAGCGTAAAATGTATGACCCTTTTACGGAAAATTTGCGAAATTGCTAATGATTATGTTAGAAAATAAAATGCATTTGCAGCATTGCTATGTGGCCTTTTTAGCCTAACTAACCATTTACCTATCGACTTCTACAGAGTTATTGATAAAACACTAACAACCTTGCAGAGTTGCAGGGGCGTATACTGACATCAAAAACAACAACTTTTGTTCTATGACTTTTTACAAAAAAAAAATAATAACAAAAAATCACACTCTAAAATGTATGAAACAAGAAAATATGCTTATCTAGATAGAGAATAGCCGTGGTACGTTTAGGTACTTTAAGGCAAAGTGGAATACAACCACGCACCTACCATGGCTTTCCTCTAGATGAGAAAAATGTTTGTTAATATTTTTTTTGTTTTGTAAAAAGTCATAGAACAAAAGTTGTTGTTTTTTGATGTCAGTAATACGCCCCTGCAAGGTTGTTAGTGTTTTACCAATAACCCTGTATACAATATGTTAAAAAACCCTGTCCGACCCGAAAACGTATTGTTGGGTATCGTGATTAGATTCCATTTTTGTAAAAAAAAAAACTTTTTTTAAAAACTTTTTTTTTAATTTTTCAAAAATTTTTTTTTTCATTTTTTTAGCATAGTATGTGTCCCACTACTGGGCAAAGGCCTCCCATATTTTTTTGTAATACAAATACACCGTTTACTTATTTTTTTTTTTCATAAAATGACTTCATCACATACTTTGTGGTCTGAGGTGACGCCACACGATCTAACATAATTACTTCCGGTAACGGTGTTGTCATATTTTTAAAATTAGCTACATTTTGTGGGAAAAAGGCAAAAAAAATTGGCACTTTAAATGTTCATTAATATGTTTACTATCATGAATATTTTTTTTTTATTATTTTATTTGGTCATGTGATTGGGGAACCTAATTACCGGTTTCGGCTCGGACAGGGTTTTCTTAACATGTTGTATATCGCTACAAAGCTCATCGTAGGGATGCATTAACGTATAGTACAGTCCCTACAGCCATGTCAGAGGCTTTCGGGCGGCTTGAACAGGTCTGTCACCAGGTTGGCCATTAACCATACGATAACAAGAAGAATAGGTACTTAGTCAAAAGGTAGTCGACAATATCTAGGTAATACTCCATAATTATTATTTATTTTTATTTATTTATAACGTCACGACTTTTATCCCCATTCGGGGGTAGTCAGAGGCTTGAGTGGCCATACACCACCACATTGTGGAGATATTAACCAACTCAAAGCCCACGTTTCACAAGATAGTCAGAACCCAACGTGACAGGTGGTGAACCTTGTCGCCGTGTATACAGGAACTGACTATTACCTAATCCCGAGGGATAGGTAGGTTTCCTCACGATGTTTTCCCTCACCGTCAGCGAACTGTAAATTATGCACATAGATGAAAATTCATCCATTGGTGCAAGCCCCACCGGGGATCGAACCTGGGACCTTCCATAATTATTATTTTTTATTATTATTATTCTGCTGTAAATATTCATAAGAATAGAAAAGACGCTCTGGGAGCCACATGGCGATTTACTTCCATAAAAAAAAAACATGGAAAGGCCGCGTTCAATGCATTTTGATTGAAATTATTAACATACTTGATGTAAGGCGCGCTACACATTGGATGTTTTAATGTTGGGGCTGAGACACACTACTGATTGTCTATTATTAATTTTAATGGACGACATCATCTTGTCATAAAGTGGACGATTATTATTTTATATTTCAGTAAAATAAAATTTCTTCATTAATATTATAATAATAATAACTTATTTATTTCGGAAGAATTCCATAGCGTGTTAGTAACAAGTTTATCTTAAACTATTGTTAGTAGGTAATTCTTAATTTACTCATTAAAGCTCAGTGTGAAGTCTCATCCATCTCTGCAGCATGGGAGACTCCCACCGGTCTGCGAAAACACTCAGGATAGTGTTGGTGCCCCCGCGGGTGCGGGTAAGTAGGGAGGCGCACCTTTTCCTAATGATAGCAGCAAAGCGCGATTATAAATTATACGCGCCAAATACCAAGCCGCGTTTTAAACATGAAGGAGACTCGATATAAAAATACAAAATTAAAGTTAGTTTACATCGACATTTTCTTTTGTAAAGTTCAGATAAGTGATAAAGTCACGTGATCCTTTTATAGATCAATGCCTTGCTACAATTTACGCCAAAAAATTAAGCGTTCGAAGAGTAATTTTAACAACAAATGTTTTATCCATTTATGTAAGGATATAAAGTATGTGTCGTTATTCATAAAATGTTCTACTTTAGGCTATGGTAATACGGTCCTATTTTCAATGGAGCCCGTTGCTCGCGCATTTTTCCTTTCTATCTGGACTGGCCCTAACAGTTAAGTGAGTGCGATCCTTTACTAAGGCATTCCCATAAGTTATTCTTCATTGGTTCAATTGAGTTTCATTTTAGGTGCGTATGCGCAGGCTCGCCCGACCACACTGGCGATTTCCACATACGCATTGATGGTATGTCGCTCTGTTTTATACGTAATTCGCAACTTGTTTAAGAATGGAAATTATTTTGTTTTTTAAATTGAAGCATCCAAATGCTTATTTTCTTAGGCGAAGGCTAGACGTAAAGTATATACTGTGGTCCGTCAGTATGGTATATAATGATGGATGTCATGTTCAGTATTTCTTCCGCCAATATCGCGACGTAGTTCGTACAGTGCAGACGTCAAATGAAACACGAAAGATTGTATGGATATTACCTTAGCGCTTGGTTTAATCTGCAATCTCAGAAGACGATGTCCACTCTATTGCTTTCGCGGTGTATTTACCACAAACTGTCATTTTGGAATTGAAATTCGTGGTAAATACTGTCATCCATCAGTACACTAGACTACACGATCAGTTTGGACCACGGTTTTTGATAAATAATGACGGACCACAATATTTACTTTACGTCTAGCCTTCGCCTTAGAATCGACATCTAAAACTTCATGCTAATTCTATTATCACCAAATCACGACTAAACCAGACATTTCTATAAATATTTGTCTTGGCTCTTGCAAATCTAGCTTGTGTAAAATGGCCTAACTGACATTTACATGTTTGTGGTGCAATTTAGTAAACATATTTTATTGTGGTGATGTCACTCAGCCCGTGCTGTGCGTGTGCGTATGCGCACAGGTTATCGCTGTGCACACAATTACGAAAGCGTGCACTGATTTATGATATAAGAGTGTGTCATAGTTGCATAGAAAGATGGACTCAATCTAGGTAAAGAAAACTTTGTCATTAAAACTTGTTTTAAATTAGTTTTCGACAGAAATATGTTATGCGGCTACTTGAAACTTATAACAATAAGGAAAACGGTAACGATCGAACATATTTATTTCCCCAATCAACCTGTAATTGATTACTCTACGTTGAATACTTATATTTATACAAATAAAATGCTCGTTTAGTAGTAAAACCTACAATCATTACAAGTAATAAATATATAATGTCACGACTTTTATCCCCATTCCGGGGTAGTCAGAAGCTTGAGTGGCCATACACCACCACATTGTGGAAGTATTAAGTCAACTCAAAGCCCACGTTTCACCAGATAGTCAGAACCCAACGTGAAAGGTGGTGAACCTTGTCGCCGTGTATACAGGAACTGACTATTACCTAATCCCGAGGGATAAGTAGGTTTCCTCACGATGTTTTCCCTCACCGTAAGCGAACTGTAAATTATGCACATAGATGAAAATTCATCCATTGGTGCATGCCCCACCGGGGATCGAACCTGGGACCTTCTGATTGCTAGCCCAACGTGTTCGCCCCTATACAGTCGCCGCAAGTAATAAATCTATTTAATTAAATTGTACTTAGCGCATAGAACACGTCTCTATAACATTAACGACTAGATATACCGCCGTTTGACCTTACATCCTGCCGTTATAGAGTCGCAGTGATCTATACCTTCTCTACATATTGCAGTGTTTACTACAAACCGATTTGACCGGTTGTAACCAACTTGACCCTTGACACTTAAGTCCTCTCTTATTAATCCACCAAGCCAACTTGGCGCACGGGTATAAATATCAAATGATAATAAGTCAATGATGCCCCGGTCCGTCCACAACGTAGTGAGCCTGAGCCAATGCCTGGGCACTCCTGTGGCAGTAGCTCCCACTACTTGGTGGACGGACCGCGGAATCATTGACTTATTATCATTTGATATTTATACCCGTGAGCCTAGTTGGCTTGGTGATGTAGTACAGAGAAGTTATAGCAAAGTCTCTATAGTATGTTTCTACGCTCTGTAGAGTTTTCGAATCATATCACACAAGCATTGCATCAATTGTATATGAAACAACATTTAAATCGTATCAACTGCATCGTGTAGAATACGAACAAGCTATAGTGCACTATATTTACAGATTATGTCACGTTTCTCGTGACATTTCTCGAGAATTGTGTTGCTAGTAGTAAACTATTTTAGATAGCGCGCGCCGTGCGGACTGTTAGCTGAACTGGGACGAAAATCGCGCTAAATTGTTAGCTGATTAGTTTTTAGGTTGGATATATTGCATATGTTGATTTACTTGTTTGCACGATGAAACACAGGTGGGTAGGTACAACGATTTGTGGAATTTACTTGACGATTTTTTTTTTGCACTCTCCTTTCAATATTACTGTCTATCACACTTTCTGTCCCTAATACGACAAGGGACAAATGAACATACAGGGTGAATTTGAAATTAAGGGCATCCTTTTAAACTATGACTACACATAATTCAGAATATTTTGAGAAAATAAATAAAAAAATCTACTGATGAAAAAATATTGCTTGGGTAAGCAAATAAGCAAACCCCACTGTTATTTCTTACCAGTGCAATAAATTTTTATCAATTCATTTGTTGATTAATATTCCCTAAGTATTCTGAATCATGTGTAGAATCACCGTTTAAATGGATGCCCATGATTTCAAATTCACCCTGTATATGGGCAAAATGTTAACATCAAGGTATCTTTTGCATTTATTTTCGGCTATATTTTCTTGAAAGTAATCACATAAAAACAAACTACTAACGCACATAAAAGCAACGCAGGAAGCGAACCCGGAACCGGGAGACCAGATGTACAGTGCACGAGCCAAATAGGTCGACATTTAATCGCCGTGATCCCATCAGTTGCTTATAGACAGCGGATAAGGTATATCTAATGCACCCATTTATTTTATTACCTCCATATTAATGAACTTTCAAGTCGCCCTTATGTTAAAGATACATACGATCAAAATAGGTTGCTTAACTTACCCTTTCAAATAAGAAATAAAAACCTACTTGTAGGCCTACCTACCATGAACTTACTTACTCATTAGACGTGTCTACAACATGCACATGCCGCGCGAGGCTGCCCACCCACATGCCTCGCGAAGCACGACGTTTGCCTCAGTCGCATGCCGCGCGAGGCAAATGGCGAGGCAACTGACACTCTAGACAGGGAAAGGTATACCCGATCAATCAGTTTGACACGTTTGACATCGTTCTGTCTCACGACTGCCAAACTAGGCGAGGCAAATGTGAGTGCTCAGGTGAGGCAGGGCGCGCATTTGCCTCACGTGAGGCAAGTCAAACTTGGCGAGGAAAATTTTCCTCGCGCGGCATGTGACACTTCTGGACGTAGCTATTCTCATTCTAAATAAGACTTATTTTTTATGAAGATGTAGATTAATATCAAAACCCAGATAGAGACAAAAGCCATGTCCAGCCAGCTATACCATCAAGGGATTTAAGTAGGTCCCATGTCAAATACTGCAACAAAAATAAGGCGCTGATGTTTCCACAAGCCCGAGCTACCTCGCCCAAGCAATCAGATATCTACGCGGACATAAATCAGACTGCTCGGGCGCGCCGCTCGGAGCTTGTGAACACGATCAGTTAGGGCTGGCGACGGGTTTGGCGACCGTCGCCAAGTAGTCCTGTCATATTTTGACATAATTCAATACAAATTATTGGCGACATTTTCTTTTGTAAAGTTCAGATAAGTGATAAAGTCACGTGATCCTTTTATAGATCAATGCCTTGCTACAATTTACGCCAAAAAATTAAGCGTTCGAAGAGTAATTTTAACAACAAATGTTTTATCCATTTATGTAAGGATATAAAGTATGTGTCGTTATTCATAAAATGTTCTACTTTAGGCTATGGTAATACGGTCCTATTTTCAATGGAGCCCGTTGCTCGCGCATTTTTCCTTTCTATCTGGACTGGCCCTAACAGTTAAGTGAGTGCGATCCTTTACTAAGGCATTCCCATAAGTTATTCTTCATTGGTTCAATTGAGTTTCATTTTAGGTGCGTATGCGCAGGCTCGCCCGACCACACTGGCGATTTCCACATACGCATTGATGGTATGTCGCTCTGTTTTATACGTAATTCGCAACTTGTTTAAGAATGGAAATTATTTTGTTTTTTAAATTGAAGCATCCAAATGCTTATTTTCTTAGGCGAAGGCTAGACGTAAAGTATATACTGTGGTCCGTCAGTATGGTATATAATGATGGATGTCATGTTCAGTATTTCTTCCGCCAATATCGCGACGTAGTTCGTACAGTGCAGACGTCAAATGAAACACGAAAGATTGTATGGATATTACCTTAGCGCTTGGTTTAATCTGCAATCTCAGAAGACGATGTCCACTCTATTGCTTTCGCGGTGTATTTACCACAAACTGTCATTTTGGAATTGAAATTCGTGGTAAATACTGTCATCCATCAGTACACTAGACTACACGATCAGTTTGGACCACGGTTTTTGATAAATAATGACGGACCACAATATTTACTTTACGTCTAGCCTTCGCCTTAGAATCGACATCTAAAACTTCATGCTAATTCTATTATCACCAAATCACGACTAAACCAGACATTTCTATAAATATTTGTCTTGGCTCTTGCAAATCTAGCTTGTGTAAAATGGCCTAACTGACATTTACATGTTTGTGGTGCAATTTAGTAAACATATTTTATTGTGGTGATGTCACTCAGCCCGTGCTGTGCGTGTGCGTATGCGCACAGGTTATCGCTGTGCACACAATTACGAAAGCGTGCACTGATTTATGATATAAGAGTGTGTCATAGTTGCATAGAAAGATGGACTCAATCTAGGTAAAGAAAACTTTGTCATTAAAACTTGTTTTAAATTAGTTTTCGACAGAAATATGTTATGCGGCTACTTGAAACTTATAACAATAAGGAAAACGGTAACGATCGAACATATTTATTTCCCCAATCAACCTGTAATTGATTACTCTACGTTGAATACTTATATTTATACAAATAAAATGCTCGTTTAGTAGTAAAACCTACAATCATTACAAGTAATAAATATATAATGTCACGACTTTTATCCCCATTCCGGGGTAGTCAGAAGCTTGAGTGGCCATACACCACCACTACAAACCGATTTGACCGGTTGTAACCAACTTGACCCTTGACACTTAAGTCCTCTCTTATTAATCCACCAAGCCAACTTGGCGCACGGGTATAAATATCAAATGATAATAAGTCAATGATGCCCCGGTCCGTCCACAACGTAGTGAGCCTGAGCCAATGCCTGGGCACTCCTGTGGCAGTAGCTCCCACTACTTGGTGGACGGACCGCGGAATCATTGACTTATTATCATTTGATATTTATACCCGTGAGCCTAGTTGGCTTGGTGATGTAGTACAGAGAAGTTATAGCAAAGTCTCTATAGTATGTTTCTACGCTCTGTAGAGTTTTCGAATCATATCACACAAGCATTGCATCAATTGTATATGAAACAACATTTAAATCGTATCAACTGCATCGTGTAGAATACGAACAAGCTATAGTGCACTATATTTACAGATTATGTCACGTTTCTCGTGACATTTCTCGAGAATTGTGTTGCTAGTAGTAAACTATTTTAGATAGCGCGCGCCGTGCGGACTGTTAGCTGAACTGGGACGAAAATCGCGCTAAATTGTTAGCTGATTAGTTTTTAGGTTGGATATATTGCATATGTTGATTTACTTGTTTGCACGATGAAACACAGGTGGGTAGGTACAACGATTTGTGGAATTTACTTGACGATTTTTTTTTTGCACTCTCCTTTCAATATTACTGTCTATCACACTTTCTGTCCCTAATACGACAAGGGACAAATGAACATACAGGGTGAATTTGAAATTAAGGGCATCCTTTTAAACTATGACTACACATAATTCAGAATATTTTGAGAAAATAAATAAAAAAATCTACTGATGAAAAAATATTGCTTGGGTAAGCAAATAAGCAAACCCCACTGTTATTTCTTACCAGTGCAATAAATTTTTATCAATTCATTTGTTGATTAATATTCCCTAAGTATTCTGAATCATGTGTAGAATCACCGTTTAAATGGATGCCCATGATTTCAAATTCACCCTGTATATGGGCAAAATGTTAACATCAAGGTATCTTTTGCATTTATTTTCGGCTATATTTTCTTGAAAGTAATCACATAAAAACAAACTACTAACGCACATAAAAGCAACGCAGGAAGCGAACCCGGAACCGGGAGACCAGATGTACAGTGCACGAGCCAAATAGGTCGACATTTAATCGCCGTGATCCCATCAGTTGCTTATAGACAGCGGATAAGGTATATCTAATGCACCCATTTATTTTATTACCTCCATATTAATGAACTTTCAAGTCGCCCTTATGTTAAAGATACATACGATCAAAATAGGTTGCTTAACTTACCCTTTCAAATAAGAAATAAAAACCTACTTGTAGGCCTACCTACCATGAACTTACTTACTCATTAGACGTGTCTACAACATGCACATGCCGCGCGAGGCTGCCCACCCACATGCCTCGCGAAGCACGACGTTTGCCTCAGTCGCATGCCGCGCGAGGCAAATGGCGAGGCAACTGACACTCTAGACAGGGAAAGGTATACCCGATCAATCAGTTTGACACGTTTGACATCGTTCTGTCTCACGACTGCCAAACTAGGCGAGGCAAATGTGAGTGCTCAGGTGAGGCAGGGCGCGCATTTGCCTCACGTGAGGCAAGTCAAACTTGGCGAGGAAAATTTTCCTCGCGCGGCATGTGACACTTCTGGACGTAGCTATTCTCATTCTAAATAAGACTTATTTTTTATGAAGATGTAGATTAATATCAAAACCCAGATAGAGACAAAAGCCATGTCCAGCCAGCTATACCATCAAGGGATTTAAGTAGGTCCCATGTCAAATACTGCAACAAAAATAAGGCGCTGATGTTTCCACAAGCCCGAGCTACCTCGCCCAAGCAATCAGATATCTACGCGGACATAAATCAGACTGCTCGGGCGCGCCGCTCGGAGCTTGTGAACACGATCAGTTAGGGCTGGCGACGGGTTTGGCGACCGTCGCCAAGTAGTCCTGTCATATTTTGACATAATTCAATACAAATTATTGGCGACGGTAGCCAGCGACGTCGCCGGCCACGTATCCAAACAATTGGTATACCTGTCAAATTCAATACGAATTCGATGGCGACGGCGGCTGGCGACGCGCTTGGCGTCCCGGAGAGATGTAAAAACAAAATTAACGTCACGACTTTTATCCCCATTCGGGGGTAGTCAGAGGCTTGAGTGGCCATACACCACCACATTGTGGAAGTATTAACAATTCAAAGCCCACATTTCACCAGATAGTCAGAACCCAACGTGACAGGTGGTGAACCTTGTCGAACCCGGTGAGATAGAGCCCTTAATCACCTAAAACTTTCCGACTTAAGTTCCTAATATGGGCTGTATTATGAACTTTAAAACTCGAATAGGCAGTGATGACTGTATACGGTCAGAATGATAACAAGATTAACGTATAATTTCACCGCCATCTGTTGCTAACCATTTCTAAAAAGTCTATCTCCTGACTTGGTAACGCACTCGGAGTCGAGGCACGAGCAGTCCGACGAGGCAGCTGTACGAGGCATTAGTTATGGGTCTTTGCCTCGCCAAGTATGGGCACAGCGGGCTAATCCGATATTGATACACGGTTTCATTATGTCTGAGGTCGGTAAACCGGCTTTCTAAAAGCTGCTTTTATTCAGCTCCTTTTAACGTTTATTGGTTAAGTGATACAGCGTATTTTTAGGTTGAGATTCTTTATACACCATTGCGCCTGTATTCCCCAGAGGGGTAGATAGGTCCGTTCTGCGATATTGCCTCAATGCAAGGGAGATTCGGGATTCGATTTTGGCCCAGTTAGTTGGCGAACTTATCACGTCTTTTGGATAACGAGCGTTTCCGCACGTTTTAGGACTCCTTCATTGTTAGGCAAGGGTTAGTTGGAATTCGCACATGGAACTCGAAAATCTCAGCCCCGCTAAACAACTGGCTTCGTCTACAAGCGTTTCTACAAAACGCTACGCTTGACGCTTCATGTATAGAAATGACATTAGCCACGTGATCTACTTATCGACTTGTAATGTCATTTTCATACATTTAAGCGTAGCGTTTTGTGGAATCGCGTGTAGACGAAGGTGCCAGCCATGATTAGAACCTAGTGTTCCAAAGGGCGCGTTCAACTACTGAGCCATCACTGCTTCCTTTTACTCGGCTCACTAGGCGGGTGGTTTCGGATTTCGGAAACGGCCTTTTCGTTTTTTGCCTGGGTGACACTGGGATCGGCCCCAGTCCATTGTACAGTATCCATAGTACAAGCGTTGTTTCGTTTCGGACCATACAGCTGGTGAGTAAGTCTAGCGATTTTTTTTTCTTAAAAATATCTACTTTATCAACAATTTTTTCGTGAAATTCTCTCCAGTTTACCGGGAATTGTCAAAATATTTGACATAAATTAAACGCGCTGTCTGGCTATCTAAACAAACGCCGCGTGCGCAGACGCCGCTCAGTCAGCTAGCCAAGCGGTTTATTGTCTTTGGAATAGTTTCTTGGAAAGAGCTTAAAATTAACCGACAGATCAAACGAGAGCTCATCGTTTGCAATATTGCGCGATCTTATGATCGTTGTGATTTATATTTTAATCTGTGACTATTATTATACGGAGACTACGGGTTTCACAACTTTTTAAATACTTTTTAATCTGTGGGTCAAGATATTTCTTCAAAGATTTTATTTAATTCGGGTATTTGGGTGATACCAATTTTACTCTATGAAGTGGTGACTAGAGTTGAGGACGCGCCGACTACGCGTTTGATATCAGTGCATAGTATGGTAACTTAGCACATTCAGTTATGATGGCAGTAGTACCTACGTGACTCATGCAGCTATACAGCTCATGCAGCTATATAGTAGCACATTTTCGATGTTCTTATTTACTCTTTCATATAACTCGGTGATCAAAGCGACGGGTATTTTCGTTAAGTCAACTGGGGTTAGAATCCTCACAGATAGAGACATTTTGTAACATTCTTATTTCCTGAATTGATGCGTTTACATAACACCAGGGTACGCTTGCATGCTTGAGTGATACCTCTATCTCAGTTCATAAAATGTACTCTGTGCGTAAGTCGCATATACGTATTCCTGACTTAAAAGAGGAGCGTCAAAGTCGTGATCGCATCATCGTTGCATTTCAGTCCTGTAGCTTACAAATACCTCTGTGGTAGTTAGGTCGAAAGCAACTCATGTTTGAGGGATGCTTAATTTGAAGCACCATATATAAAATAATATAGATAACAGCATAGCTAAGTGGGACTTAAAATTTTCAGTAGCGTTCTGAATCGTCGGATAACTTCTATCCACCAAATAAATTTGACATAAGACAGTTGTCCCATAGACTATCTGAATCAGGCACTAAGTAATTTGTAATGTGAGTTATTGGATAACTAGTTATAATTTATAACCGCTCAATAACTATGATTTCTATTTAACTCAATAATTATGAGACATAATTAGGTTGTTATAACTTATGACCATTGATTATATTACCTACTGAGATAACTGGCCTTTCTAAGTGCCTACTTTGTTTTGACTGGTAGGTGCTATGTTTAAGAATATTTATCATTTGGCTGAAGTATGATTCATAGTCAAGATTCTTTGATCAGGATGAGTAACCTTATGTAGAAGCTACAAATCAATTTCTAAACAAAGATGTGTAGGTATAATTGATAAGGAACTTGTATACCTACCAAATCTAGAAGTTCTATACCTATAAAAAGTATCTACTACTGGTTTTCCAACTTCCAATGTTAACAAACTTAACATGAAACATCTCAATTCAAAATAACCGACGTTCATAAACAAATTCAATGTTAACCCGAGTAAACAAACTGTCGGCACTCCAAATTAATGGCCTCTGAATCACGTGACCTACCTCCTCATTCCAATCCGAGTCACCGTACTCCTCGAGCTCCTTGGAGCCGCCCCTCTCCTCCTTCATCCGCTGCAGATCCTTCACGACCCCCGCCATGCGCTCCGCACTGATCCACGTCTGCATCGCCGACAGCAAGTCCTCATCCTCCTCGAACAGCTCCAGCCGGTCCGGCGCGAGAGAGTTCAGCTCGTCCAATTTCTCGTACAACTTCTCCTCGGGCGTGGGCTCCCGGCCGGGGGCGTTCGACAATTTCTCGAGCTTTTCGTACAATTTCTCGAATCGATTGATGTGGGGCGGTCGGTCGGTGACGAGAGCCGTGTGTATGCGGTCCGTGAGCACGAACACGAGGAGGGATAGGCGCAGCATCGTGCGAGCGCGGCGGAGCGACGACTGCCGGCCACATGGCACGCACGCTGGGATTCATTTGGGTGGGAGCACCAATTGCGGGTACAGGGATAAACTTGTGATTTAATTAGCGTTATCGGTTTGCGTGAGCTCACATTCTTGACCCACCAAATGTTATGTATAATAATAATAATTGCGGGGATTTCCAGATAATTGAACGCTGGGTACTTAACTACATACGATAAATGTCTATTAGTCATAAGATAGTCTTAAACAATCGTTGTAAACAATACTTTTGGGATAAAATATAATATTATTATTGTTGGGTGTTTATGTTATTAAACACAGGTTATCTTAATTTTGTAAAGTGAATTCAATACTTGTTAGGTGTAAATAGCGTCAAGTAGTTAAATATCAATTTTAAACCGTATTGCACGTTCATAAGATTTTATTACGTTCGATAATTTATGTCGCTTAATTTGACTGCTTAATTTAGTTCTTGATTATCGTTTTAAACAAGGACGTTTAAAGTTTTGCATTATTATTGTGCTTAAATATTGTTTATACCGTGATAATTAACATTTAGAAATCAATGACGTTGTGTATTATAGACGTGACATATACGAACATTAGTGCAGTGACTGGAAGAACACGTTTTTACCAGATGTCCACGTTCTCCTAATTTCAGAATATTATGGTCGCTCTTGTTGGAAAGGGACACAACGGTCCTTTTGGTATCTCTCTGACGGCTTCACTTTTCCTGGCAAAAGCGTAGTCCAGGATGTGTAAACTAATTAATTCCTTGTGCAGTTCACACTCATGCACCCTATGACGCCTCATTTCATATTATTTCTAATATACCTAATTTATACTCCTTACTCATCCTTAGCCAAAAGTAATAAGTAGATTAATAACTTATCCGTAGTAGTACCTATTAAAAAATTACAGCACCCCATTTATAAACAGAAGGAAAAACCTGATAGGCACGGAATGCTCTACCGATAACATGAAATAATTCAAGTGGCCTATTAAATTTACCTATACAACACATCGAAAGGAAAATATTAGGTAGCTACTACCTACTATACCTGTACCTACCTGTAGTTACCTACTATATAAGCATTGTATCCTGATTAACTAAAGTCAAATCATTTATTTTGAGGCCTACAGGAGCCCTTTTTTAAACTACGCACTTAATTATGTAATAATCTGAAGCTCTATATTTCAAGCTAACACGTTCGGTAGAGTTTCTAGTTGCAAGCGTCTCTAGTAAATAATTAAATAATCTACACATAGGTATAATAAAAACCAATTGCAAATACAAAGACAAACGAGAAAACTTAAACAAGTAAAAAATATACATTCTCTTCATCAATTGTGTTTATTTAAAATCGAGCACAGAATATCCCTAAAAACGTTGCAACTCAGTAGTCGCCAACCGCATCGTTCACCCTACGTTCCTTGCGATACCACCCTATATTTATGTAAGTATTAGTTATAAATATACCCCGTCTGCGCCGCTCATTCATACCGGCACGTCTGCGCCCGCGCAGTGATCCTAAGGCTTGGGTAATCCTAGCCATAGTATTATCTATTTAATAAAATTTCTCATTCACTGACTGACTGACTGACAACGCATAGCCTAACGCCCTGTATAAACATGGAATTTAGCATATGAGTTCCTTATGTAGCGTTAGAAATCGAGCACTAAGATGGGATTTTTGAAAATTCACCTTAGCGAGTTAAATAGAGGATGAAACAAAAGTCGGTTGTATAGGCATTTATTTTATTTCCTCGGGAAACCCACTGGTCCACTTGATGGTAAGGTTGAAAACACACGAGCGGCACTTCGCCGTCGACATGTCGACAGCTACTGCCGAACAACGTCAGCTGCAACCGCCGACGAGCCGACATCTGGCGCCGACCAGTGTCGACGGCAACGTGCCGTCTGTTTGCTGTATAAGTGGTCAGGGCAGCAGACGCAGTGCCGATCATTTAGGGACCTTTGGGTATACTGAAGAACCCCGTGTTGTAGTGCAAAGGAAAAACTATTTTTGGAACGTCATTCCTTAAAGGGGACAGGTTTTTTTGCGGGAAACTAATCAGGTCTGGATGTCACTGGGATCACTCCAATCCTGTGTGTGGTAGTAGTCATTAGCTAGCTTTGTTTGGTATATAGGATATTTATTTTTAAATAACTTTTGAAAACTCGAACGCTCTCAAACTTGAGGACTGTTTAATTTGACGCGCTGCTTAAAATGACTGATAACAACGTGTCCAGTCTGTCGCAGTTAACAAGAACACTTGTGACCTTCTGACGGATTACAAACATAGACTTTTTAACTAACTGTAAGTAACGTACGGTTCATATTTAATGTAACTGACCAAACATACATAAGTACACATCAGTGGAGTCATATTTGCACGTTTCATACGGCGAAATTATACCGGAAGATACCTACTTATTAACAGTTTTCGCTACAACCGATGTTTTAATGTCTTGCAAATCGTAATAGCGTAGTGGTTCGATGTAGCCTTTATAGCTGTGAGGTTCGAAATTCGATCCCGATCCTGGCCTTCTTCTGGCTCTCTCACTCATCGTAGGTAAGAAACGCAGCTGTAATAGCAACTTTACGCCGATCTTCTGTGAGAGGGTGTGGTAGTACCCCAGTCGCGCCAACCCATGTGCAGGGTTATTGAATAAACACTAACAACCTTGCAGGACTGTATTACTGACATCATCAACAACAACTTTTGTTCTATGACTTTTTACAAAACATAATACATTTAACAAAAAAACACTTTCTAAAATGTATGAAACAAGAACATATTCTCATCTAGAGGAAAGCCATGGTACGTGGTTGTATTCCACTTTGCCCTAAAGTACCTAAACGGACCACGGTTATCCCCGAGATGAATTTTCTTGTTCCATACATTTTAGAGTGCGATTTTTTGTTAAATTTATTATTGTTTTATAAAAAGTCATAGATCAAAATTTGCTATTTTTGATGTCAGTACAGTCCTGCAAGGTTGTTAATGTTTTTCCAATAACCCTGTATAAGCTGCAGTCAGTTGGCTACAGCTAGGCTCTACCACCAATGAAATGATATTGTCGAGTCATAGCAACAATGATTTCTAAGTTACCCGTAGAAATAGGTCTAAGTGAATTTGTGTAAGTGACTAGATTCGTATCTCGTTTATTCACCTATTAGTAAGCGAGATATTTACCAGTCTTATCTAATCTGTTTATGATCGGCATTCAGGCCACTCGGCTCTACATTTACTTGTTAGTTTAGATCCTTGGCTTGTAACCCAGTAACGAAAAGTAAAAGTCATTGTTCCTTGGTAGAAAATGCTATGCAATAGTCTCTTTCATATTGCGCAATATCGGCGTTCGTTACCTCATACAGAATGTTTTAAAACTATCAAATAATACTTGAGGGTTAGGATGAGTATCGAACATACATTTTACTGAAACTTGAACATTTCAATTCAATATCTTTTTCTCCCACATTTTAAAAAGTATCTCAAGTAGGTGCTATGCAAATTATTACAAAATATTTTTTTTATTATAAAATACTTGAAACAAATTAAGTGGTAGATAAGTATCACTAAGTTTGGCCTGGGCAGGCTTAACTAAATATACACGGTTAAGTTATCTAGGTACTATTTACCTATTAGCTTTACTACTATAAAATATAAGAAAGGTACACAACTTTTTAAAAAAATCATCGCATCGAAACAAAATCATCATATACTATTTTATACTGTGTTTTCAAATATGTGGTAGTTAGTCTCGTTTGCCGACGAGCGTTCTCCAACATTAATATGACACAAATGTCAATTTAACTGTTGAAACTAAAAATAAACTTGAAACAGTGCTGTGGTTATTTTTAACTGTCGTCTGACACGACGGTCGGTAGGCATTAATAATGTTACAGGGTGATGTAATGTAGGTTCAATTGATTCAATAGCTGGGACATCATGTTTACGCCATTATCCTTGTATGCAAGTGATATATTGGCCACTTTAGTATTATCTGCTAGTATCTCTATCTCACGCACGATTCTGTCAGGCAGAATACCTATAGTAGGCGACAGGTCCAGATGACATTCGGGTTATGAGCTTCTTGCAGAATGAAATCCGAATCAAAATTACCAGGACTAATCTCGTCTGCTGTCTGTCAGTCTGCTAATTTTGATTCGGATTTTATTCTGCAAAAAGCTCATAACCCGAATGTCATCTCGACCTGTCGCGAACTATAGGATGTAATGGAATCTTAGTAGGTAGCTCCTGGTGTTACTATCTTTGAAATATCGTAACAAAACTTTACAAAGAAGGAGGATGACATATAAATTTCCAAAATATGCAGTTTCTCCTAAGTCCCTGTGATTGTCGCTTTAATTGTTTTGAAGACTGCGTGACAGAAGCTTTAATTATTTTACGACAATGAGCTCTAGCTTGGGTAGTCGTAGTAGATTCTCATTTTAGGCACTTTCGAGTGTGATATTTTTCTAACGTTGCTTGTTCCTGGCCTGCTCTGCGCCTGGGCATAACTGGAGCCGCCCTTAGAACGTTTATGGGACAGAACCAACAGATGAGTGTGGTATATCAATATTAAAATTATGGACGACTTATCTGATTGGAGCATGTTATATCGAGTTAGATGTCAGAGATCACAAACCTTCGCGTTCTCGGTATAATTATAATGTGATTTGATTTACGAGCAGCAAGATAACGAGCAACTTACAAGCTATTACGCCGATAATTTGTTGGTAATTATTATGTATTTAATACCTACTTTGTAAATGAACTTTGTAAGTGACAAGTTGAAAGCGTAGTAAATTGTAATCTATGAGAATTGTGATTAATGTTAACGGGAGGCAGTTAAATTAACGTTAGTTTAATCGCTTAGTCTATTGTGTTTTGAATTGAAAATCCAATATAGGTAGGTACATCAGTGTAAAAAAATCATATCTTTTCACATACGTTCATGTACTAATCCTCCAAGCCAACTAGGCACTCTGATATAAATATCAAATGAAAATAAGTCAATTCCGCGGTCCGTCCACAACGTAGTGAGCCTGGGCCAATGCCTGGGCACTCCTGTGGCAGTAGCTCCCACTACGTGGTGGAAGGACCGCGGAATCATTGACTTATTATCATTTGATATTTATACACGAGTGTCTAGTTGGCTTGGTGAAGTAGTATCGTTTAAGGGTCGTAAGATCAATGTTAGTTGATCGATCGTGGAGAGTTTAAACTATCATTTCTTTATTAATCTCCCGTTTAAACTCTGGGTTAAACTACAATTGTTCTTACGTCGCATTGGGAGAAAATAAAAGTTTATGGTTCTATGGAATGGTAATTTCCGTTTATTTTAAATCTTAATAATCATGTTGAGCATCATATCTACGGTATAAGTGGTATAATACAGCTATAAGCGGTATAAGGAGTTTGGATAGAATCCAAATGGCTGACCGCTGACCTCGGCCAGTAAACAGGACACCAGTCAAGGTGAATCGCTATTTTCAGTCGCTTCATTGTGAATACACACAAACTAGGTATTTTCCGCTATTTATTACAGTCAACAATGCATACTAATCCACCAAGCCAACTAGGCACTCGGGTATAAAAATCAAATGATACGAAGTCAATGATTCCGCGGTCCTTCCACCACCTAGTGGGAGCTACTGCCAGGCAGCCCAGGCTTAATGGTTGTGGAGGGACCGCGGAATTATTTCTACGTACCTTTACCCTAGCCTAGGTTACCTTACCTTTTAACTGCTCAAAGACCTCATTACTTGTCTGGTTTCACAATTCTGTTATCTACCTAAATATATATTTTTTGTCAATTGCTTTAAATGTCGTATTCGTGAATTGCGTCCTACACGATATTTGCACAGCAAAGTAAACATGCTCGCGACGGAGCGAGACCTCTGCCATGCGCATGCCGTTGCACGTGACAACCGTTCGTTTACCAATATGCTGTTTTGCAACGAAACAGAGGGAGCTACTATGGATCTACTCATCTTTTAATTTACTTTTAAGTAATATTGAAAACAGGAGGATTGGTATTCACCCCTATAACTATGTCCCCACCAGTGCGTTAGTGGCATTTGAACTGAGCGTCTCCGTGCTTCGGAGGGCACGTTAAAAGTCGATCCCGGTTGTTGTCATCTAAGCAGTCGTTAAGCCTTGTCAGAGGCCTCCGGGTGGCTTGTACAACTCTGACACCAGGTTGGCCACTGACTATACGATAAGAAGAAGCAGACCAGTGCGTTGTCATGTTCATCTTGCATCTTCAACTTTCAATTCGTTTCGCGTCAAGCGTATGCAATATTGATTGCCTTAAGACGCATGCAGCTTATCGTCTACACCTGTGCGCTTTGGTCAGTCGTCATTAAAAGTAACTTGTAGGCAAACCACGATGATGCATCTTCAGGCATCTGCATGCGTCTTAAGGCAATCAATATTGCGTTACGCTTGACACGAGACGAATTATTCAAAGTTGAAGCCGCAAGATGAACATGAAAGCGCATTGGTGGCTAGCTTATGGGATTAAAGAGGGGATGAAAGTTTTGTATGCAAAATCCCATCGGGCACACGGCTAGTAGGTAAAGATTTTCAATAAAAGAAATAAACTAGCTATACATAATGAGTGTTATCCTTTCTTTCCTCCTATCGTTTCTTTTGATAAAATTCTTGTGGGTTCCATGACAACTCAGCTTTTCCCCGGGACTCGTCAAGGGTCAAACCTTGGCGATCGATCCTGGCTTACAGGAGTAACAGTGATGGGAGTGTGTGGCGGGCTAAGAATCATCAAAATCGGTGCATAAACGACGAAGTTATCCGCGAACACACATAAAAAAAAATATATACATATATATATATATATATATATATATATATACGGTCGAATTGAGAAACCTCCTCCTTTTTTGAAGTCGGTTTAAAAATAAATAAATGAGTGTTACCCATGACCACAGAATATACAACACGCGCGCGACTGCTCGTGCGCACAGTAAAGTCCTTTCTTAGCCATCATCTAGAGGCTGAAGGAACACGCTTGCGGCATGGCATATTATATTTCATCTGGGCCCCGACTTTTCTAACAACCATTGGGGGTTACAACCACAGGTCTCTAATATTATCTTCGTGAATTTCTCATTATAAATCGTAAATTATTGGTGTTTGACATGTTTTCGGCCATGTGTTGGCAGTCCTCTGGCCAACAACATGCCGACCGCCAAGAAGAATTCACGACCAATGGAGATAGACCAATAGTTGCGCAATGGACAATTGTTAACTTACTCAGGGCCCAGTTGGTGATGTGACTTGTATTACCTATTCGTTTTTTTTTTCTGAAACAGCGATAAAGCGCACCAAAGATACGGAACTGAGTTTAACTTACCCACCGACCCACTTCTCTGTTACTATGTAAACATTTCCGAAGAAATGGTAGCCGAACAGTCTTGTATTGTGTTATTATTAATTCCGAGTATATGCATAAAATTGATGCTTTTGACAACAATGTTAACTTTACTACCGAGAACATAATTTCTCTGAACGCATTTAAAACCGACTCAAACTCGGAACCCTACCCTACTTATTAACTTAATATAATATAATTTGAGTATGTTCCCTTCTGATGTACTTACGGTATCCTGCACGTCTAAGGTAGCATTCCAACATAAGTCGAGCTCTCTTTATTATTATTATTATTATTTTTAATATCCTGGGACATTTTTTACACACGGCTACCTGATCCCAAACTAAGCAGAGCTTGTACTATGGAAACCAGATAACTGTTATTACTACATATACTACTTTTTTATTTGTAAAATATTGACACCCGTATTAAGATTAGCTTTTGTTGGATGTATTACCATACTTACCGACTGTACCTAACCTGTATATAATAGAGAAACAACTGTTGGTGGTGTCTGTTTGTTCCGGTCACTCGCGAACCTACAACCTACCTATAAAGCTGCGTCTCCTACCCGTGTTTTGCTCTACATACCACGACAAACATTGTTCCTTCCATCGGGCATGGAAATCGAAATATAGAGCAAACAAATGTAACGAAATGTATGTAGCAAATAAATGTAATGTAATGTGTAAATGTGTGTATGTAGCGAAATATAGAGCAAACATTTGTGTAGACCTTCTTGTGTATGTAGAGCAAAACACACACAGGAGACAGGCTCTATGGACCGGGAGCCCAGCGTGCTAACTGTGGATATACTCCAGCGTCGCCCAAACCTATTAGATTCGGTAGATGAGGTGATAGGAAGAATACATTGTTCTAGATGTTTCCACTTTCAGCGGTGGGGGAAGCGTCTACATGATAATTTCAAATAAAAAAAAGGAATGACATGGAAATAGTCAAGCATGTCAGATATTACTTTTCATGCTCCAACATGAAAAATTGAAAAAAAAAAAAAATACTCGAGCGCGTCAGATTTTGTAAGCATCTATAGGCTAAAGTAACTGGTTAACATCAGGCGGGCCGTACGCATTATTGCCACCGCAGTCCTATAAAAAAATCCTATTTCAGAGGTGGTGTTCAGTGAAACTTCCAGATGCTCCCATTTCTTAGACTGACGATCAAATTAGCAAAATTTTCACACTTGTTAGCTAGTAATTATCCCCTTATCTTAATCTGACGGGTTCGAGTATTTTAAGATGGTCTATTATTTTTTTTTGGTTCCCCTGAGTTACACACCAATATTAAGGGCTCATACTGGTTGGAGGTTCTTATCAATATGTAAGCTATCTCCCTTATCTTAATCTGATGCGCTCGAGTAAATCCAGAAAATCCTTCTACGGCTCCCCGTCTACTACAGTAACAGGAAATTCCGTAAAACACGAGTCCTTTCTAAAAGCCGTCGACCTCGGGCCCCTGGAACCGACATGACACATGACATGACCCTACCAACGATATGCAAATGAACGTAAACCAATAGGCCGTGATCTCAGCATACCTTAAATACCATTTTGAACTTATAACAATAAGGCTTGTTTTAATAAATGCATCTCAAAGTTGAGATCGATCTTAAGATGCAGTTTTGAGGTTTAATATATGGAACATCTGTCAAATTCGATCTCAATCTTGAGATCGATTTATTAATTCGGGACTAAGTGACTCTACATAACATAAAAATAATTTGATCAGATCTAGTACGAATAATAAATTAGTATTTGGTTAGGACCAAATGACCACCAAATCTTACTACCCACCAGTGGTCAATTGGAACAAAACCTGGGCCCCGAGTCCGATAGCGTTGAACCACTGGAAAACCACTACTGGGGGCTTACCACGAACTCTTATTGCGATTCAATTACAGGAATGTTTTAACGTTTCAGCGACTTTTTGTGCAATGACGTACCTTATTGTCATGACAATAAGAAACGTCATTGCACAAAAACATTGAAACGTTAAAACAAAACTGCTATAAGAGGTGGTGGTAAGCCCCCTGGTCTCTAATATTATTTTCGTTTATATGTCGACATGTTGTCGGCCATCTGTAAGCAGTCCTCTGACCGACATGTCGACCGCCAAGCATGTACGAATCATAATGAAGAATTGACAGGGAAAATATTAAAGACCAGTGGTTTTGCAATGGGTAATCGTTAAGAGACTCGAGGCCCTGCCTGCACGGACGCGGCTGCTCGGGACTTGTGGACGAGGACAATAATGTAAAGCTCAGAGCTTGCTTGTACTATGTAGCACGACAAATGAATGAACTAAAGACATAACCAAGAAGAGGGAGACATGTCAATGTCCAAAATATTTACACTGTTAAACCGAGCCCATGGACACAGTACGACCCAGTCGCTCGCGGAACATAACGTTGAAAACATGTCGGATTTGCCAGTACGGCTCATCTTCTGGTGAATTATGTCTCGAATTGCGAGTGCGATAACACATGTGTGAATTTTGCTGCATGTACCTACTTAGTGCACTGTGCGCTAGTTTTGTGATGGCAGTGTTTGAAGGTACCATATCTGCTAAAATAAAACATCAATGGAATGAACCAGTTTCACTTTCATTACCATTAAATGAACATAATCAGATACCTCGACTATGAATGACAATGCCTCATGGGTCGACCCTGCGACCACGTGATCACCACATGGGTGAGGTCGACACCCTTTCTACAATCCATCTAACAACCAACCCCATCTTTAAACCAATAGCATAGAGTCTAAAGTTATCTATTATGAAGCTAGTTGATGATTCCTGGTAGGGTGTCCCATATCATTTGCAGTCATCAACTTTATTAAGTAGTGTTAAAGTTGAGAATTGAGATGTTTGAACAGTCTAGAGACAGAGACGCTAGGACAATGGGAATTTATAATGAAGTATTAATTACTATGGATGGTCGGAGTGGGCGCGGCGCATTCTTGACATCAACATTGAGTTTGAGGGTCTCGCGACCTCAAGGGTCGTTACTGGGAACTGATTGGGAGTCCCAAGAACTAGAAATAAAATAAGCCTGCGCTTTGTTCAAGCTGAGTTGAGCTTCCGGCTCTCTCACTTATTTAAGGTGGTAGAGCCAAGCTGTAGCCAATTGACTGCATCTGATATACGGGCTGGCTCGACCGGGGTGGTACCACCCTCTCGCAGAAGATCGGCGTAAAGCAGCTAATACTGCTTCGTTTCGTACGATCAGTGAGAGAGCCGGAAGCCCAACCCCCCCTCCCCTCTTCCTCTCCTCCCGCCCCACTCCCCTCCAGGTCAATAAGGCGTGAGCAAGGCGTTTGGTATTGCAAGCATCTATAGGCTACGTACTGGTGTACGTAAGCGGGCTACGGCTAAGCTTGTTTCAGTGCTAGTGCTAGTGCTAGTGCTGTGCTATAAAAAAAACTTATCGTAGGTACTAACCTCAGCTGCAATAGGTACTTTACGATTGTATATTTGATGTATTTTCTCAAATAAAACCCACAATCACCAAGAATAAATCGTTTATTTAATGCTTAACATTAGCATCGGGCGGCGGCAGGTGCAACTTCGCCGCCAGCTCTTCGGGCACGTCCAGGTACGTGCGCTCCAGGCCCACGGTCAGGATCAGGGCGCGGAGACGGTCCACCTCCACGTGGTCTCCCACGCTGGACCACACCGTCATCGAGGAGTTGAGGGACGAGGTCTCCCGGAGTAGGTCGAGCAGGACTGGCTGGCTGTTCGCTGCGAGGCCAGCGCGAACCTGGAAAACAGATGGGAGAAACTTTGGATGTGTGTTGTAGAACGTATAACTTTTCAAATCGACGTTGGTGATCATTGTGACCAGTCTATGATCAAAACCGAATAGCAACACATTTAATTATTGTTTAGTTTAGATCAAGATTAATAATGGGTTCGATTTTAAAACTAGTATTTTAAAAGCTATGAATTTTCTTGTCAGATCATTCATAAAAAAACAGACACAACAACAGAATAAGACAATGTGATGGGTAGGGGTACTACTAATGCGTTTCACCTTCTCAAAGTCCGGGATTTCGACACAGATCCTGTCTGAGCCTCATTGACAGGCAGGTTCTAGCCAAGGCTACTAAGGGCCTCCGCAGACTTGCTACTTCTAGCATCGGCGACCGGCGATTTTGATGCTGCGTCTCGCTCGTTCGCGCTCGAAGAAACGCGACGCAGCATCGATACGTCACATAATCGCCGGTCGCCGATGCTAAAAGTAGCAAGTCTGCGGAGGCCCTAAGCAAAAACTTGCCCAAACTTGGTCAACGACCACGTGCAATCCATCGTATCGTCGACTGTAGTACCTAAAATCTCGTAATGTTTAGTTCTGAAAACGTCTCACACACCCAAAACGTATCAATCAATCAATCCCAAAAACTTTCCGTTCTCAAAACGTCTCTAGCGACCGCACCGTGAGATTGCGCTTAGTGCAACGCTCTATTATAAGATACGATCCTGAATCACGATACCTCTTCTCAGACACGCTTGCATAAGCTTAATGTACCTATAACACGGATGTATAATGAAGGATTTATCACTTGAGTTTTTGGTTAAGAAGAAATTCAACTTTATTCTGCTGCCTTAATGTCTATTATACCTTGACCATTCTTAGACAGAAAAAACGAGCCGAGCGAGAGGCCCCAGTTGGGACCGTGTCCCTCTCATTTCGAGTTGCCATGCCAAAATAATATTATCGTTGGGTAGTGATTGTTAGTTTTAAAACAAGCAAATAAATTAATTTAGTATTTATCGTGACTATTGTTAATATGATAAAACAATAGTCACGATAAGTAATAAATTAATTTATTTGCTTGATTTAAAACTAACAATCACTACCCAACGATAATATTATTTTGGCATGGCAACTCGAAATGAGAGGGACACAGTCCCAACTAGGGCCTCTCGCTCGGCTAGTTTTTCTTTCTAAGAATTGTCTAGATATAATAGACCTTAAGGCAGCAGAATAAAGTTGAATTTCTTCTAAACCAAAAACTCAACTTGTCTATCCTCTATTAAAAGATCCTAGCATAAAGTATAATGAATCACTGTTGACATGTAGATATGTAGGCAAAAAGTTGACAAGTAGACAAAACATGACATAGGTTGTTATGTAGACAAAAATAAATAATTTAAAAAATTAAAAACACGACTGCCCTGCCAAAAAACGAACTAAAAAGTATAAAACAAGTGCAGTGTCATTGCAGTCGGGGGACCGTTCTGTGGAACATATTTAATCTAAGAGGGCCCCCGACTGCAATGACACTGCACTTGTTTTATACTTTTTAGTTCGTTTTTTGGCAGGGCAGTCGTGTTTTTAATTTTTTAAATTATTTATTTTTATTTTATGCATTTTAGTGACAGCAGCCAAAAATGATATATTTGTTTTGCACGTACACCCTACCTATGTTAAATTATGCCTATAAATTCTACAGTTTTGGACTGTGCTCATCAAGGCCTTCAATTTGATACCCATATTGTAATAATGGAAGAAAAAAATTTTTTTTTCGCATATTAAAGTTGAGCCATAATGCCGCCATATTGTTTTTTTCAAAAATAATATACCCAGTGTTACCCGGAATGATGTAAGGATTCTAACGATACCCCATACATCGAAATCCGTTCAGGCATTTATAAGTTATGGTGGAATAAAGAATCTCACATACAAACATACAAACATACATACATACATGAACCCTAAACACATATACACTCTTTTTTTTTGGGCAGTCGTGTAAAAAAGTTAAACGACTAACTCACAGGGAAAGTGACAGTCTGGTTGATATGATGCTCATTGACCATCCGCAGCATGGTCCCGATCTGCTCGGAACTGTACTCGCCCTCCGTGACGTTGCCGCCGTAGTTGGTGGTCCAGCCGACCGACAGCACGGCGCGGGGGTGCTTCGCCCCCAGCTCCAGGAACTTGGCGGGGTCCACGGGCGCCGTGGTCGCTGCTACTGGACCCGGCAAGATGTCCGCGTTCAACCACAGGGGGAATGTCACCTGCGGACAAACAATAAATATCGGCTCGTATCGTATGGTATTGCTTGGTTTTTTTTTATTGGACTGCGGTGGCAAAAAAGCGTACGGCCCGCCTGATGTTAAGCAGTTAACGTAGCCTATAGATGCTTACAATACCAAAGGCATTGCTCGCACATTGCCGACCTGAAGGGGAGTGGGATGGAGGGAGGGGATGGGGGGTGGGCTTACGGCTCTCTCACTGATCGTACGAAACGCAGCTGTAATAGCTGCTTTACGCCGATCTTCAGTGAGAGGGTGGTACTACCCCGGTCGAGCCAGCCCGTTTAAAAGCTGCAGTCAATTGACTACAGCTTGGCTACAGCAGAATTGCTTGCAGACTAACTTGGTGGTAGAGCCTAGCTGAAGCCTGACTGCAACTCATGTACGGGCAAGCTCGACCGGGGTAGTACCGCCCTCTCACAGAAGAACGGCGTAAAGCAGCTATTGCAGCTGCGTTTCGAGCCTTCAGTCCAGTCCCGTTAGACGGAGTCTCATGGTGTGTGCCTCGCATAAGAGTATGCACAACAGTGACGTCATGTGTGACGTCACTCTCGACGAAATTTCGGCCTGTATTCAAAAGTATCTTTACATTTTTAATTCCTAAGAGGCTCGGCCTTGAACGTAGAGACTGAGAGCTGTCGTTGTAGTTGTGACGTCATTTCCATTTCCGTTAAATAATTCCACAAAAAACAGCAATGGAATGGCAAGTTCAAGACCGCCGGCATCAAATAGCGCGTGGACAGCAGAACAGTGGAGCGCACACGCAGCGGGGAGAGTGCACTTCGCTAATGATACGCGGAAGATGCGTCTGAGCACATGTGGTGCGACGTAGGGTGCGATGCTGCCCTCCCAGCTGCAGCGACGCGATAGCTAGATAGAAGAAAGAACAGAGGCGAAACATTATTACACCGATCGCACGTCGATCAACGATCTATATTTTTTATGACACATGCAATATTCTACTCTTGATCGCAAGCCGTCCCGGATATTTTATACATTCATCTATTTTTAACTCCATGGGGGGGGGGGGGGGGCATACATTATTATACATTAGCAATCCGTAACACGAATGGTATCGCGATTTGAAGGTTTATCCGGATGACGTCATAGTCCCCTGCCACTTAGGTCCTTGACCAGATTACTGTGACACGTGAATGGCATCATTAGGTATACTTTCAATGGAGCTCTCCTACACTACGTCTTCTGGCTCTTAGTCGACATTCTATATTATTATATTCCCTGCCATGGATTCTGCGAGCTATGATAATGATTATGCAACTTCAACTTGCTAATTTCAACCATATAAGTCTAAGAGAGAGAGACTCAAAGACACAACCTCAGACTTACATAGAATACTTTCTGTCGGTTAAATTAAGTTTTCGATCATCGCTTTAGCCTCTCCTTCCATGTAAGACGTACTTAACCGAAGGGCCTCATCGGCCGTGAATCAGTCGTTATGATACACATTTCTCCTGATTGGCTCCAATTGTCGTTAATTACAGCTCTCATATCCCGACGGTAAGATCATCTCTCAAACAATCAAGCTTTTAACTTGAATGTCAGTTAAGTCGCTTAACATCGTGCTCATTTTTAGTAGTAAGTAAATAACATGACGTAAGCGACAAATTAATTGGCTTGACGACCACATGGTCTAGTGCAACGGTCGGTAACAGGCGGACCGCGGTCCGTTTGCGGACCGCGAAAAGTCGAACCTCGAACCGCCAAATATTGTAATGTATTGTATACCAAGTATAAATTAATACGTAAATCGAAATTAACGGACGCCCACCTAGAAGACACACTTCGAATTTGCTGTTCTTCTCGAGAACCAAACTATAAAAAACTGGCTCAAGACCGTCGGTGCAGTTTCTCACATTAATTTTAGGTCTTGAGTTTTATAATTCGGATTTTTTTCTGGACCTCGTTAAAATTTTCCCACAGTATCCGGACCCCACCTAAAACTACTTGCCGACCGCTGGTCTAGTGGTTTAGGGTGATAAAAAAATACATAGATGACCCTCAAGCAGCTTTAAGAAATATTTGAGTTGCGTTAAGTATTCAACCGTAAGCCAGGTATAATCACGTGACAAGTATTACATAAAAATTTCTTCAAAGCACCGCATCCCGATTCCCACTGGCGTTTAACATCTGGCGAGCATCTCGTGATCACAGTGGCGCCGCCGCCGCTAACCGCCATCAAATCACAATGCGCGGGTTTTTACACAAACGTCGGGAACGACTAATTGTCTGCGACATGTGTTTTCTAACTCCGTTGCAAGTGTGGCTACGAAACCAGCGAGCACATATCAATCAATTAAGCTATCATAAGCCATTGAGACATCAAGCCTATGGACATTATACCGGGCACACCCCCCTCAATGTAAGGAGTATTCGGACCTGGCTCATTGCTGGTTGGCGAACTTCACATGTGTTCCGAAAGCTTCATCGGAAATGAGATTTGCACACGAGCCGAAAACCGAGAGGTGCGAGCCATGGGTTCAACCTGCACACCTAGCTTTAGCTATCCAAAAGAAACTGGTTAGTCCTACTATAATAATATTATAAATGCGAAAGTGTGTGTGCGTGTGTGAATGTTTCTAACCACGAAACTCCATAACTACTTAACCGATTTTAATGAAATTTGAAACGTAGATAGTGTAAGCTCTGGAATTAGACATATGCTAAGGGGCCATCCATTAATTACGTCACACGAATTTCATGATTTTTAGACCCACCCCTTGTCAAAGCTGGTCACATTTGCGAGACTCCCCCCCTCCCTGTGTGACGTCACATATTTTTTACAATTTTCAGAAATTTTCAAAAATTTTTCGTTAACAATTCAAATTTCGGTTTCAATACTTACCTAGATATATTCGATTTTTAAATGTGACGTCACAAAACATAGGAGCCCTCCCACCCCGTTGTCACACAATGTCACATTTCGTCGACCCTCTCCCCCCCTTTACGTGTGACGTAATTAATGGATGGCCCTTAATCTTACACGTCAATTTCCACGCCGGCGAAGCCGCAGGGTACAGCTAGTAGGTAATAAATTAGTAGCGCGTGACTCGATTATGTTGGTCGCGCGCGACTGGTTTCGAGAAACTTTTCTGCACTGCGTACTGGCTGTGGTACTGGAGTGATTGTGTTTTGTTTTTTTTTTTTTTTCTTGTATGTAGCTCAAGGAGTAAGTTACTAACCGGTTGCGTTCTTTTTGAGTAGCAACGTGGACGAGCCACGCGCGACTAGCGTTACTAATTAGTAATTACTGGTTAGTACTTAAGATTACTAACTAGTTATCTTAATTACTAGTATCTTAATAGTTATTAATAGTAGTAATAGTAGTAGTAATGGTATTTATAGTAGCACTAACCAGTTCGGTTTCTTTTGTTTAGCGCTATGGACGAATGGCGTTACTGAATTTATCGCGTTTTTCGTGGCCCCAACATTACACAAGCCGACCACACACGATGCTCCGTACAATTCCCAATTATTCACACGCTATGTCATAATCCTAATTAAGACGTCTGCTTGCCACAGTCCACTGCAAAATAGCCTTTAAATATCCATACATAAACTCCATATTGCGTTTACGAAACTCCTAATTGACACTTAAACATAAACATAGAGATATGGACCTTATACTATTGACATTAAAGTGTAATTTTCATTAGACAAAATTAGGACTGTCATAGGATATGTTAGTTTTAATAGTTAAATGATGACCGGAATTGTTGTGTGTAACCGAATCTAATTCTAGTTAAGTAATGTCATTTATCTTTGTTTCGATCAATTAATATTGTGTCACTGGATGTCACAACTGATGTGACAGCATAACTTACGCTTAGTATTTTATGACACATTATGTAGAAAGTACATAAAGTACAACAGTGCACGTAGTGTATGTTTAAATATACTTACTATAGTCAGATTTTTAATTAGAGATAGCCAACTGACAGCTTAAAATGTCACTGCTCTATGAATTTGAACCTTATTTGTTCTATTTATATTGAAAAGTGACACAAGCACCTGTCAACCCACTTCGTCTAATTAAAAATCAGACTATAGGTATTTATTCTACATCGGTAATAGAACAGATTTTCATTTTTTCTGTACTAAAAAAAAAACATGTTTCTGATATAAAGCAATCATGAAAACTACAAATTACGAAAAGGCCGTTTTTTAAATATGCCTCTGGCGGGAATCGAACCCGCAACCACCCGATGCAGTGAGCCGAACGGCCTACGCTCGAACCACTGAACCAAGCTGTCGTCGTAACCTATCAAAACATGCGCACTGCTTGATATTTTCGTCCTGTATTTTATTACTAGCTGTGCCCCGCGGCTTCGCCCGCGTGGAAATTGATGTGTAAGATTAGCCTATATCTTATTCCAGAGCCTACACTATCTAAGTTTCAAATTTCATCAAAATCGGTTCAGTAGTTATGATCATACGTGGTAACAAACATTCACACACACTTTCGCATTTATAATACTAGCTTCTGCCCGCGACTTCGTCCGCGCATAATTAATCCCACGGGAACCATACATTTTACCGGGATGAAAAGTAGTCTATGTGCTATTCCAGACTATAATCTATCTCTGTGCCAAATTTCATCCAAATCCGTTCAGTAGTTTTTGCGTGAAAGGGTTACAAACATCCATCCATCCATCCATCCATCCAAACTTTCACATTTATAATATTAGTGGGATGGGATAAGTGGGATTAGTAGGATATAGGATTATTAGTAGCAAAGGAAGTGGGATTAGTAAGAAGTTTTTTTTTTTATAGGACTGCGGTGGCAAAAAAGCGTACAGCCCGTCTGATGTTAAGCAGTTACCGTAGCCTATAGATGTTTACAATACCAGAGGCATTGCTCGCACATTGCCGACCTGAAGGGGAGTGGGATGGAGGGAGGGGGAGGGGAGGCGGGCTTTCGGCTCTCTCACTCATCGTACGAAATGCAGCTGTAATAGCTGCTTTACGCCGATCTTCTGTAAGAGGATGGTAGTATCCCGGTCGAGCCAGCCCGTTTATGAGCTGCAGTCAATTGGCTACAGCTTGGCTCTACCACCTTGAAAACCAGTATAACCCACCTGTGGCTTGCTGTACAGAGCAATCTGGTCCTGACTCTTCTCAAACGCGTCAATGCTCTTGAAATCCAGTTTCACCCCCTTCTGCTTCGCGTTCACGCTGTTGTACTGCGCCACCGAGGTCAGGAACTGGCCGAGCGAGAGGTCCGAGGTGGTGGCGGGGGGGTGCGCCATGATCGGGATGACGTCAGACGTGCCCACCAACTGCCCGAGGACTATGTCCGCCTCCAGCATTGACACCTCGCCTGAAAGAGATGGAAGGTCATATAATTTTGGGACTAGCCCGCCAGACACTCCCAACACTGTTACTCCTGTAAGCTAGGATCGACAGTGTCCAACGATGACGCCAAGGTTTGACCCTCGACGAGTCCCGGGGAAAAGCTAAGTTGTCTTGGAACCCGCACGAATTTAATCAAGAGAAAGGATAGGAGGAGTTGGAAGAAGATTATCCACTTCACTCCGCAAAAATAATGAGATATTTCTAATTGTACCTAATCAGTTTACAAACTAATCCCCAAATTTATAGAACATCGTGATGGACTTACTCTGGCATTACAAAATACTTTTGGTCCCAGAGATGCTTTGTAAACCCATTTTAAGCTGGCTAAAAATCTCTACAAATTTTGGCGGTAAGTTGTAACGTTGTAACGTCACTGTTTTTGACAGACCCGTATTGAGGGTATGTCATAAAACTTTCGTTAAAAAATAAACAAGTTGTCGCATCGAACCTTGATAAGTTCTTTTAGTATTTCTAATTAGCAGTCATTTATTTTCTTATTGTTATAAATAGCTTAGTAATAAATAAAACATCATTACTTTCAAACGAGCATAAAACAATTACTTCAGCAATATTTTCGTTTACGTTTTAGTCAACTCATTATCGAACGAACCTTATTTTATCATTTTGTGAACGCATCGACAGAATGATCTCGGTCCTTCGCGAGCGGCTTAGAGTGAGTTGCGAGCATATATAAACGCTGATTCACTCACCTGCGACCTTTTTTCGCTTCGTCATTTTCTACGTGCAAGTTTTTCAACGCGACACTGTTCGCTATTTATTTAATTTTTTTTCACCAAATAAGTGGTGATAATTTAATTCCAATGTAACGAATAAATACTTTCTTTAAGTTATTTATCTAAGATCTGTGTAGTGATAAACCCCGATATTGGGTAAGTGTTTAATTGTTTTGCCAGCAAATATAGCTAACCGCCGGTTACCGTTTTTTTTCATCCATTTGAAATTGTAATACGTAGCCGTTACATATCGTATTGTGATTTCCATGTAGCTGTTTTTTCCATCAACAATTAGCTAGCATCTACTCCTGTGCTGCATTGTATTTTCATTGGCGTTAGCATTTTCATGTTGTAATTGTGTTTTTTTCTTACTGCCACTTGCTGTAAACTCCGATCTGATTGTGACACACACCTTCAACAAGCGCACTAGGTACTTCTCGCTTTGCTTACGCCGTTCACGTCACAATCAGAGGAGTACGGCTGTGGACAGCTAGTCACACGCTGGAAATCGCTGATTCCAGGGTTCTACGTTACGGATTCTACGCTCCGGCTACGCTTCTACGTGCCGGCTTCAACTTCTACGTTCCGGCTGAAGACGCCGGACCTTGCTGCCTCATTCCTGGTTCCTGGTCGGCCTGCAGGCCGTTTTCTACCCGTGGTCACCTTCGCCACGTCTCTGGCGGTGAACCTACGCTCGACGGCGATCGCTGGGCGCGCATACTCTTCTGCAACAGCGAGCTCCACGTCGCGTCATTCGGCTAGGCCAGGGAAGTGCCTGTCTCGCCCCCAGAATCTAAGTGTTTGCAATTTTGACCGGCTTAAGAACCACGCCCTGAGAACCTTTTATTTTGTTAGTTCGGTGTTACCAACACAATCTAGAATTATAATTTAGGTTAGTTCGGAATTACCCGTAGTCGAGTTTTTTCATTAGATCGGTATTTCCAACATTGTTGATTTTACTAAGCATCCATTTTGTACTTCTTTTAATAAAATTTTATGTTGACTTGATAGGTGTTTAATTTATTTTTACGGGCCACCTATACACGTCACAAAGTGTTGTATTGTATTTCCTGAAATATGCGCCCGCGCATGTGTAAAGCCTAAATCTGTCATACACGCCAATAGCTATAATTGTTGTTCTACGAACCAATGGGTTGGCGACGACAGTTTGTGGTACAAGTGACATGATGAACGCGGTTACAACAATAGGCAAATATAATTTTCAAGAACAATCATTAAATCGCGAAATTAATGAAATTAATAGTCTACAATCTACATAGACAACAAATTAAAAATGTGTTTTGTGATAATAATATATTTTTTTTTTTACTTAGTTACTTAATTAGAAAGATAGCTTTATTAGTACGGAAACGCCTAAACATTTACGACCATGGGAAATAATATCAATACTTACTAACAATTTTTAAATGTGTGTTATGTTTAGTTACCATTACCTACCTCAAAAATCTACTTTGAACAAAAATAAATGAAGTCATTGTAGCCATTTGTAAAAAAGACTTTTTAGATTACCTTGTCTATAGGGAGCCTATAGGGGGGGCTAGCAGATAGTTAATTGTTTCAGTTACGTTGGAGTAGCGTTGTCTAAGAAAAAAAAAATACTTAGGCCGTAATAAAATTTCTAATTTTCCGTACCTAGTGGTTTCCGTAAATATTGACCTTCTATTGATTTGTGAGTTTCATATTTATTTTTCATAACTACTATAACAAGTATACGTGAGACATCTGGTTTTTAGATATGGGGGTTAAGGTAAGAGCGAGAAGCGATTAACTATACTCGAAATAGATTTTGAAATAAATAGGTAGCTAAGTTTTACACGTCACGCCTCTACCTAAAGGTGTTACCAGGTTGAAATTAGAATATAAACAATAGCATGTAAGTACCTATAATTTTTTAGAGTTCCGTACCCAAAGGGTGCCAACGGGACCCTATTACTAAGCCTACGCTGTCCGTCTGTCGGCGGGCTGTATCTCACGAACCGTAAAAGGTAGTGTTGAAATTTTCACAGAATGTGTATTTCTGTTGCCGCTACGACAAAAAATACTAAAAATAAAACGAAATGTAAAAATAAAGGTCACCATACAAATAACTTGATATTTTTGACATTTTATTCTAAAGTGGTACGGAACCCTTTATGTGTGAGTCCGAAACGCACTTGGCTGGTTTTTATATGTGACGAGTGACGAGCCTTCTACCATTAATTAATTATTTAATTAAGAAGGATAAAATTTGAAGACTATCCGCTTAGTGCGATTTGCCAGTTGAAAACTAGACATAAGAACATATTTTACTGCAAACATTAATAGTTTAAAACGATACGTGTGAAATGTTTCCCATCAGACATTCAGTTTAAATCTGTTTTATGCTACGCTTAAATTGTTATGAATTGCAGCGAGTTCTACGAACTGCAATGTGCCCCCAACGCGCTACGCGTGAAATAAGAGACGTCTATTTTTGTATATGCGCGGTTTAAATTGTAAACGCAAGATTTGAGCAAAAATTTTACAATTAATAATATTAAGTACCTTCCTATACTTTCTGAGTAAATATTTAAAACTATTTTGTAGTAGAAAAATAATAATTATGTATCTACTTATATGCGTTTATGTAGATTGCACAATATTAGGTAGAGTACTTCATGTAAACAACATATAAATCTAATGTCGTTAAAAAAAATCTCTTGAAATTATTTCTTTATATATATATGTAACGACACGACTTTTATCCCCATTCGGGGGTAGTCAGAGGCTTGAGTGGCCATACACCACCACATTGTGGAGGTATTAACCAACTCAAAGCCCACGTTTCACCGGATAGTCAGAACCCAACGTGACAGGTAGTGAACCTTGTCGCCGTGTATACAGGAACCGACTATTACCTAATCCCGAGGGATAGGTAGGTTTTCTTTACATTTTTTATTTACATAAAATACTAATTATAACCACTTAAAACATTAAAATTGGCATAAGTACCTACCTACTAGGTAACAACTAAAATAATATCAAAATCTTATTGTGATTGCTGTTGAGTTAGTTAGTATTATAAGATAAAAAGTAAAAATAAAACTCTGGCTGGTTTTGACTATAACAAATTAATATGCAAAATAAAATAAATAAATACATTTGCATATTATTGACTAATATCTTGTAACTTGGACCACACACCACAGATCCTGTGGTGTTGCCACACTCAATTAAATCACACTACCCTTGTACTAACAACACTATATCTCCCTTTCTACCATACAGCATTAGAACGAGACAGCGCATATTGTTGATTGATAGGCAGCTGGTTCCCAGTACGCTCTGGAATGTTAGTTTAATGGTAATTATGTGGACCAAGTGGTGTTCAAGCCTATTCAGACCTATGCGGTATCCGATTCCAACCATGGATAACGCGTATTACTGAGGTCGCCGCGGGCGTGCAAAAGGCGCCACACACATGCAACGATCTCGACAGACACGACACAAACCAGAAACACACACATACACAAATACACACACAACATAACTCACAAAACAAAGTCAAGTACGACCTGGAAACCATAACAAACCCGTTTGTCCACCACATTCTGTGCAATGTAGGTCTGGAGAGTCTCCAGGCCGTACTTGATCAACAAAACATAAAACACAACCTAAATAGACGTGGCAACACTGATGTGTTGCCAAATCTCATTTACGCACACATACACACCACACACCACACACAATCACACCCCACAACAATACACTCAAACACACGAATACGCACAAGCACCATGCTCGCAGCCTCGTCATTAATAAAATGACATTAGTAATATTCTAATGAATATTAACACATGCATATAAACTGAACGAAGCTGCGAACAACACACATATCGTGTCGTGCCTGTTGAGCACGAAACATGTAATATTAGACCAAAAACTAAACATTCTCGTAACCTACAATTAAAGTTCATCAATTTAAATTCCCTTTCGAACATAAAACAGACGAACTTTTATCCATACTCCAATGTTAAATAAAACCCAATACATCAATACAACAAAATAAAAACCAACTAATTCTGTTTCAAACAATAAACAATCATTTTAACAAACAATTTATAGCAACAACAATATTATAATGTACTAAAATAAAACTTCTAACTCAATGTAACAATTTACCCTCATCTAAATTCAACTAAATAAATTTAAACAACATCCAAAATTCAAATAAATAATAAATATAACATCAAATTATTCCAAAACAAGGTTCCTGACCCCCATGTCAGGAGAGAAATAGAGGATTGTGTCTCCTGACACAATCACCCCATTTAAAAAAAAAAAGCATGGATAACGGTATATTTGCCTTTACAACATACCGTTTGGGTAAATATATTTGAATCTCAGATGATCAGATGCCTAACAGAGTGGGACAGAATGAAAGAACAAGAACCTATAATGTAAGTTGCAATTATTTTCGAATAATAATCTCTTGTTCCTCTCTCGGAAATCAGATCATGTATGTTGGTGATTTGATACATCCTATAACAATATACTTATACCTAGTACCTACCTACTTAGTCAGCACAAAATGTAAATACCTAAGTAGGTATATGAGTATGACAATTACCGAATGTACCGCATTCCGCCTATGACTGGACAGACCTACCAACGCGAGATGGAATTTGCATTTGCTTTTGTTCCGTTTTACAATGAAGCGATAAATTTGTGTTGGCGATCTAGAGTAACATGGAAAATCCATTCTTGGCTTTCTGCTTAATGGCAAACGGTCCGTTAAACATTAAACAAACTAAAATATCAATAAGAAGGTAATAATAATAATAATTTAGCCAATTTAACGTCACACTGCTGGGCACGGGCCTCCCCTCAATGCGAGGGGATTCAGACCATAATCCACCACGCTGGCCCAGTGCGGGTTGGTGGATTTCACATGTCTAAAGACATGCAGGTTTCCTCACGATGTTTTCCTTCACCGTAAGCAAGTGATAATCATGATAATTAAAGTTATGATTCACACATAGATTTTGAAAAATCCAGAGGTGTGAGCCGGGGTTTGAACCCAGGACCTTAAGCCCGCAAGACGCGTGCTTAACCAATCGGCTACCACTGCTTAAAGTAAGTAGGTGCCTCTTATAAATGTAATTATTATCGATACGGTAGATTTACAAATATACAAACACGTATAAGTATGTACACCTATAGGTATAAGAATTCACTAGTATTCACCTACGGCTCCACTTTGAATAAATTCGAGAATTTAAAGATATGGTATAGGTATAACGTCACGACTTTTGTCCCCATTCGGGGGTAGTCAGAGGCTTGAGTGGCCATACACCACTACATTGTGGAGGTATTAAGTCAACTCAAAGGCCACGTTTCACCAGATAGTCAGAACCCAACGTGACAGTTGGTGAACCTTGTCGCCGTGTATACAGGAACTGACTATTACCTAATCCCGAGGTATAGGTAGGTTTCCTCGCGATGTTTTCCCTCACCGTAAGCGAACTGTAAATTATGCACATAGATGAAAATTCATCCATTGGTGCATGCCCCACCGGGGATCGAACCTAGGACCTTCTAATTGCTAGCCCAACGTGTTCGCCCCTAGGCTATAGAATTTAAAGTAGCTTTTCAAATAGAAGTAATAATGCTCTCAAAGATTTTAGATCGTCAAACTTGGTCATTTTTCTACCCTGTATTCCAGAGCATAATTTACATCTGTATCAACAGTCAAATCTGTGCAGCCATTTTTGCGTGATGCTTAAACAAACATACCTCCTTATCGCATTTATGAGAATACTACTACTAATTCTACCACTACTAGGTACTACTACCACAGATTAGGAAATGTACTACTACTACTACGGTACTAGGAGATACTTACTCGCCAAAGCCGCCTGCAAGTACGTCTTGTTGTTGACAGCATGGGCCCAGGTCACCGTGGTTAAATTCTTCATGGCCTCTTCTTCAGCCGAGCTCACCAGGACGGCTGCAATAAATATTAATGTTATGCCTTTGGTGAAATGTGGTTGTACACACCTTTTTTTTCATGCCAGCCTTTTCTCTATTGGGTTCGCTTCCAGTCTAAACTAGACTAGACTAGATATTATGCCTCCAAGATCCAACTGTCAACATCCAAATAATCGGTAGGTCTCCGAAGGATTAATTTCAATAATTTGATTTTACAATGAACACCGGCACCACCAGCTTAATGTGCCTTCTGAAGCACATTTTGCTTTTTTAATTTTTCTACCAAAATAGTAGTTTAATCAAAGTAATAAATTGGCAACACAATCTTATCAAATGTCACAAGTAACAAGATGTGAATTTATATTTAGAGTTAATTCTTGAACTTGGCATTGAAATTGATTAAAGTAGGTACTTACGTGTTTAGTGCTTCTTTAAATAATAATAAGTAACAGGTCAAAGCATTGATTTTAAATCAATTTTATTATTGTTAGAGAACTCTTGTTTTGTGTTGTGACTTAGCAGCTAGCAGGTTAAAGACAAAACCTTCGCTTAAATAAAACGAGGTGGCGCTAGTTGTTATTGTTAATTACTAATTCTTTTAATTTAGTTTGTAGTTTTTAAAATATACTTCAATTAAATAAAATTTCTACTGTGTTAACTGATATTTTTTAGGTTAAATTTATAATAGCGGTATTTCTTTTTTTTTTCTTCGATGGTTATTGGCTTTGTTTGGAACTGAGGCTTTTTAGCAATTTATAAAAAAATACTTTACCATAGTATCTCGCTACCGAAGTAAAACAATGCAAATAGTAAGGTGGAATTGGTGGTACCAATTAAATTGGATGGGCCATATTTTTAAAGAAAGAAGATTTGAGGAAAGAAAACATCGGAATTATATTCGAGTAACTTCGACATAGATTATGTAACGTGTATCTTTGATGTTGTACACCTCGCTGCCGTGTCGCAATCATATCTGGTGGAAACAGGTCGCAGGTAGGGTTACCATTTCGAAATTTTAAAAGTCCCGAAAATACGCCGGACATATCAAAAAACGTCCGGACAAAATAAAAAAAACAAAATAAATCATAATTCCCACGCGCTGATTTATTGAATGATTAAAAAGTATCTTAATATTATAGTAATAGTTTAATAAAGATTTATGAATGTTTAATACTTAGGTAATACCTACCTGTTTTATTTTTGTGTAGGTACCTGAGTCATTTAATTCGAGAATTACACGTTCATTCAATATGTTTTCATTTGATCTAAGTGGACAATCTGGACATAGTCCAGATGGAAGACCAAAAGTCCGGACATATCCAGACAAATCCGGGCGGATGATAACCCTGGTCGTGAGCGTCCGACCCGGCACGCCCGCCGGAAGCAACCTGACTCACGGCGCGCTCCTCCGGGAATTGGGTTATCTTCGTACAATATTGTCTTAAGGGATTTCGCTGAAGTTATGAATAGGTACCTAAAGCGTTTGTTTTGTATCAGCTTGTGTTGATACAGAGATGTAGGTATACCTTCCGTTTATTTATTCAATGAGCAATGGCGGCGATAGAGATGAGGTAAACCACGAACAGGAGCTAATAAGGCCGCATAGCAATTCTGCAAAACCAATTCGAAATAACCGTAAAATGGTCTCAATTTTGCGGAATTTCAAAAAAATCCACCCAAAATGGTTTATAGTGTAGATCATGAGCCACATAGCTTAGTATGTGAGAATAGCCAGCCCGAACAAGCATGATACCCGTACAAAGTACAAAATATGACAACGCCTTTTATAAAATTATACGCAAAACGTTTTCTTATCTTTGCTCACACAATATTTTCAGGCGTTTAATTATCTCACGTAATTCTAATCTAACAAATCAAAAGACATGTGAAATCTATCAACCCGCATTGGCCCAGCGTTGTGGATTATGGTCTGAATCCCCCTCGCATTGAGGGGAGGCCCGTGCCCAGGGCACGTTAAAAGGGTAAGTTTTATTATTATTTGAAGTTTAACTAACCTGCAGCCGCCAATATGAGGAATCGAAGCATTTTTGTATAAATTCGGTGTCCACTCAGTGCCTCATACCTGGGTGCTGGCCGGTCCGGAGCTGATTGAGAGGCCGGCGCGGGCGCTGATTGGTAAATTGGCCAATCTAGTTGACTGCATGATTGCTGTTCAAGTGGCCGCCGAGACACCAAGGACGTCGTTGAGACGTCATCTGTATTTGGCGGGGTTAGGATGGGAACAGATTGGTGGCTAAAACGGATGAGCCACCTGAGAGTCTAAGCACCCTATCGCACGAGGACACCAGTGGTAACGCAGCCAGTCGCTCCACCAATAAAATGGATTGAGCTGTATGGAAGGTGGTGACGGCTATCGAAGCAGCCGCTGGTGGCGCAACCATGGGTGCCTCGTGCGATAGGGCGCTACAATTTGGACAGGGCCTCGAGTTTCTTAAGAAATTGTCCATTGCATTGGAGTGAGAGGGGTTGGGCTGCTAGCTCTCTCACTCATCGTATGAAATGCTACTTTAAGCCGATCTTCTGTGAGGGATAGGGTGTAGGGATGGTTACCCCAGCCCATATTTCAGCTGAAATTGGCTACAGATTGGCCAGTAAAGACACGTGAAATTCACCAGCCCGCACTGGGCCAGCGTGGTGGATTATGGCTTGACTCCCCCTCGAATTGAGGGGAGTCCCGTTCTCAGGGGTGGGACGTTTAAAAAGAGGGCAATGGAGCGGCTATGCTCGGAGTTTCCCTGCGAGATCAAATCAGGAATGAACCAAGGTAACCGACTTAGGATTGCAAAACTTAAGTGGCAGTGGGCAGGGCACATTGCTCGTAGAACGGATGGCCGATGGGGCCGAAAAGTTCTGGAGTGACGGCCGCGCACCGGAAAGCGTAGCGTGGGTAGCCCTCCCACAAGGTGGACCGACGACCTGGTGAAGGTCGCGGGAATCCGCTGGATGCGGGCAGCGCAACACCGGTCATTGTGGCGAACCTTGGGGCAGGCCTATGTCCAGCAGTGGACGTCTTTTGGCTGAGATGATGATGCTGATGATGACCGTGAACCATGTGACTGAATCCGAAGGTGCGTTCGGACACTGTCGTATAAGTAGTCGCGATGTTTGGTGGTTAATTGACGATCGTTTGGCGCAGTAGTTCGAGCGTTAGCCGCTCGGCTCACTGCATCGGATGGTTGCGGGTTCGATTCGCGCCAGAGACCAATTTCGGAACGGCATTTTCGTAATTTTTCCTGGTCTGGTTGTCACTGGGATTGCCCCTAGTCCATTGTACAATACCTACCCATAGTCAAGCTTCGCTTAGTTTTTTTTTTATGGGACTAAGCCCGCCACATTCCCACCACTGTTACTCCTGTAAGCCAGGATCGACAATGGTGTCCAACGATGACGCCAAGGTTTGACCCTCGACGAGTGCCCGGGAAAAGCTAAGTTGTCTTGGAACCCGCACGAATTTAATCAAAAGAAAGGATAGGAGGAGTTGTAAGAAGTTTATCCACTTCCCTCCGTAGCAAAGCGGGAGACAAAAATAACAGTATAGGCTGGTAGCTACAGAAATGAGACTGTTACAACTGGTGGAAGACCAGTTGTAACGCACCACGGACAGTTATTTGACTATTTGGACCCAAAACTCGTGAGCTGGTTATACTTGATTCCAATAATAGTTAATAATAGATTAATAGCTTTGCTTAATTTGGGATATTTATTACTACCTAATCAAAATGTGTGAATGCGCCTTTATATTTTATCTACGTTACTCCGACGTTATCTGAAGTTATCAACCAATAATGCAGAATATCTTTTGAAGCTATTATACGCCGCGGTATAAATAGTTGTCGACGATTGTTCGTAACACGCAATCTAGCTGGCACTATTTTTTTAGGTAATAGTCAGTTCCTGTATACACGGCGACATGGTTCACCACCTGTCACGTTGGATTCTGACTATCTAGTGAAACGTGGGCTTTGAGTTGGTTAATACCTCCACAATGTGGTGGTGTATGGCCACTCAAGCCACTGACTACCCCCGAACGGGGATAAAAGTCGTGACGTTACATTACATTACATTACTATTTTTTATTTTTAAGGTGACAAAAAAGCGTAGCTAGGTTCCTACGGCCCCCTGATGTTAAGCAGTTACCGTAACCTATAGATGCTTGCAACGCGAAAGGCATCGGTCGCACGTTGCCGACCTAAAGGGGAGTGGATCAGGGTGCGAAAGGGAGAGCGTATTATGGCGATATCGTCAGGAATATTGATGGGATGTTCTCGAGAACATGCTCACCCTCGGAAACTTACTCGTGAGAATTTAAGAGAATCTTATATTTTGGGTGACGTTATCTTAACTTTCAATGTTAAAAACAATTAAAACCACCATACTTACATGTTTAATGAGGTTTATGATGCTTCAGAAGATAAATTCTCTAAAATTCTCACGAGTAAGTTTCCGAGGGTGAGAATGTTCTCGAGAACATCCCATCACTAGTCAGGAATTATTCACTTGCAAAGTTTTATCGGGTACTTACCTTACCTTTATCTAGTTCTGGGTATTTTTCAGAAGTGGGTAGAAAGTACAGTCAGCGTCAGAAGTCTAAGATCAAATTCAGAAATTGATTATGATAATAGGTACAATAACAAACACAAGCATTTTATTTATTTAATTTAATTTTACTATATTTTTTACAGAATCTTCTCTTAACATTTAGGTACCTATCTAATGCTTAAAAAAGCTATATGTGTACCGTCGGCTGCACACTGCACATCACAGGAGTCATCACCAGCTAAGTTGAACTCTCTGTTTAATAGATATCAATAGTAAAGAGAGCTCAGCTTATACTGGTGATTTAGATGAGATATGCAGCCGACCATACTATTGAACTAACACAGGTTGTGATGTCACGTAACTTCTAAGGAACCTCGAGAAATATGCACCAATAGGATCGCTGCTTTTCCACGCGACTGGAAAATGAAGCATTGTCATTGGTTATATTTTTCTAGCATTCTACGTTTACATAGATTAATAACTATCCAGCTATAGAACCGTACCAGCTATAGGTTAGGTTGTATACCTACCCTATAGGTATGTTGAACACCAAATGATACCTACTGTGTTGCCTATATTTAAATTACTGACTAAGAATTTAGATTTAACATAAAAAAAATATTGTACCTACTTACTTATGATAATAGAATGCACTTTGCATGATATAGTTCTTGCAATTCACGAAGGCGACCGGCCCTTGGTTGTGTTCGTCATGTACATACACAATTGTGACAGTGTGCGTGCGTAGCGGCATAGTAGAAAAATGGGTATAGTCGGGCCGTTATGAACTGAGTCGTCGGGTCATAAATCATTTCCCTATGTCTATCTCGCTTGCACTTACGGGCCTTATGGAGCCTCTTAGTGAAGGGCGTAACAATGAAAGAAATATATCGATGAGCAAAGTTTATTATCGTATCTTGTTCATAACCTTTAACGAGTTAACAAAGTAAATTTAATTGCAGTAAACTCATTTATAGCATTAAAAAAACACGCTCTGCAATTGAATTTGGTAACGACCAATCAGAAGCGTACAGATCGTTGGTGACTCATGGACACCACGTGAGCAGGTAGCCGTTTATCGATAACTGTCCCGGCGCGCTGCACATTCCTATCTCTATTGACATTTATGGCCTCTCGACTCAGTTCATAACGGCCCGACTATAGTAGGTTATCAATAGTATACAAGCCGCGCGCGGTGCGTTGTATGAAGATAAGCTACTACCCATCTTTCTACTATGGTAGCGGCCCCGTAAACGCATACATTAACACTATACATATACGTCTTTACATAAGCCTTCGTGAATTGCAAGAACTATACCTTTGTTATAAGCATTACAAATAAGAATGTTTAACTCCGATAAGAAGCATAGTCACAATAGACCCCTGCTGCTAACACCAGGTTAACGCTAAAGGCTAAAGTAACAAAAACAATTAACGCCATCCGTCAAACGTATCACAATGGCCTTGTGTAAATATTAATATTACTTATTTGGCGCGTCCAATGCCTCGCATGCCTCGCCCGAGCAATGTTAAGACATTAGGTCTATGGGTGCCTCTTCATTAGGCGCATGCCGCACCCAAATACTCAGTTTTGACGTCAGAACGCATAGACATAATGTCATAACATGAGTGCTCGGTCGAGGCATCTGGACGCACCTTATGCGTTCCAACATCAAAACGGAATCCTCGGGCGTGGCGTGCGCCTGATGTACCTACGCGCAGTCTACATCAGGCGCATGCTGCGCCCGAGGCATAATGTCATATCATGAGTGCTTCGACGAGGCATGCGAGGCATCTGTACGCACCAATCTAAAAACATAAATAACGAGATTGCGTCAGTACTATCACGTCAACCCGTTCATGCACACATTTCCAAAACAAAAATTAACTTTTATCACAGTCAAACTAAAATATCATAATTATTATTTTTACCCGACTACGGCGGAGGGTTATGATTTTGAACGGTATGTATGTATGTGCATCTGTTCCCGCCTAACTTCCAAACTACTTGTCGTAATTTGACAAATGAGGTATCGTTAGAAGCGGCTTTATGGCGCGCTGGTTATAGGCTATGTGACGTCACATGAAATTGCATATGGCGCCCACTAGAGGACAAAATGTCATGAACTAAAAAAAAACATTTTTATTGAAACCCGACTACTAAAAAATCGCGCTCTAAAAAGTATGAAACAAGAAAATATTCTCATCTAGAGGATAGCCGTAGTCCGTTTAGGCCCTTTAGGTCAAAGTGGCATATGACCACGGACCACGGTTATCCTCTAGATGAGAATATTTTCTTGTTTCATACTTTTTAGAGCGCGATTTTTCAGTAGTCGGGTTTTAGTTTTTAAACTTACTTTTTATTTAATTATTTTGGAGTTATAGGTAACAATATATATATTTTTGAAATGTGCTCATCATTTAAACACTAGTTGAAAAATGGGCAAGTAATTACTTTACAATTTTTTGTTGAGACGAAGGCCTATTTTATAACAAAATTGAGCACGTTTAATAATGAGTTTACTTAAATTAATGGGTGCGTCTACATCAAGCGCATGCCGCGCCCGAGCACTCAGTTTTGACGTCGGAACGCCTAGACATAATGTCATAACATAAGTGCTCGGGCGAGGCATGCGAGGCACCTGGACGCACCAAATGATTGGTCTCTGCTAAGGTTAAAGCGCGCGCGCGAAATTGTCATAATTTATGATGAGTTTATTACTTTAAGTCATTTTTCAAGAGAGGTTTGAGTATCACCTTACAATTTTCATTGAAATAAGCTCAGCAGTTTACACATGAAAGCCAATAAATATACCTACACTGACGTGGTCTGTCATACGCCATCAAAATTTAATGATAATGTCTTCATTGTATACAGTACAGTCCATTATTAATTCGCGGTAGGTATTCCTACTGTAAATTATTTTCGCGGCAACGGAAATATTTGTTAATAACATAGACACGAGCTTATTCATAGATCTATATTTTTAACACACACACAAATCTCTTTGGCCTTAAATTAATAATACGAACATTTACACCTACGTTCAGTAACACTTGACAGTTCAATGTATATCTGCAACCCAAGGATCTTTTAATAGAGGATAGACAAGTTGAGTTTTTGGTTAAGAAGAAATTCAACTTTATTCTGCTGCCTTAAGGTCTATTATACCTAGACAATTCTTAGACAGAAAAACGAGCCGTGCGAGAGGCATGTTTTATCATATTAACAATAGTCACGATAAATACTAAATTAATTTATTTGCTTGATTTAAAAACTAACAATCACTACCCAACGATAATATTATTTTGGCATGGCAACTCGAAATGAGAGGGACACGGTCCCAACTGGGGCCTCTCGCTCGGCTCGTTTTTTGTGCAGTAGTAAACAGTCCAGTGTGTATTTAAGTTCGTGCTGCAACCTTATTACGCCTGTCTACCACCTCGGAATGGTCGTTTTTCCACTAGCCGGCACGGCACCGGCACCGGCGGCATGGCGGCAGCTTTTTCATTGGTCAGTGACCAATGATAACTGGGGCCCTACAACCACCTCTTATAGCAGTATTGTTTTAACGTTTCAGCGACTTTTTGTGTAATGACGTTTCTTATTGTCATGACAATAAGGTACGTCATTGCACAAAGTCGCTAAAACGTTAAAACGTTCCTATAATTGAATCGCGATAAGAGGTCGTGGTAAGGCCCCTGGTCACTGGCCAATGACAATTGCGCAAAACGCCATCGCCGTGCCGGTGCCGGTGCCGTGCCGGCTAGCGGAAAAACGGCCAAAATAGGCGATAGGTATTGCGATAGACATATTGCCTATCTACTTGTCATGTAAGTTTACAACTAGATTTCAGGCAAGGTTATTAATATAGATAATTTTTATATGAATATTTTTTTACCTAAAACCTGTAGGTACAGTCAAGTACGAAATAACATAATATATTTTTTTTTCTAGGGAAATATCATAGGCGACCAACACAGCGACAATAACATAAACTCGCAAGCATTCTTTCTCCTTCCAACTCGAGCGGACGTCCCTCTCGCTCCCACACTGAGTATATACAGGCACATAACCTAGCTTAACTAACGATCATATAGGATTCAATTTCAATTCGGCTTCGTCGTTCGGCTTTTCGAAGGACGAGGTGAGCTCGGCCTTGACGTAGCGGTGCTTGCGGTCGCGGCACGTGGCGGCGGCGGCGGCGAGCGCGGCGGCGGCCAGCGCGGCGCCCGCGCACACCGCGCCGCCCCACTCGCACACCGCGCGCACCACGCGCAGCTCGCCCGCCACGCTACTGTCCATCTGCACCCGCTGTTCCACCCAGAATATCGGGAACAGCATCTGTGGCACGTTCTCGTACAGCCTGCAAAAGGGGCCGTCCATAAATTACGTGAGGTGATTTTTGAGATTTTTCGAAACCGCCGCCTTGGTGAGATTTCGTGAGATTTTGCTCGACCCTCTCCCTCCCCCTCTAATCTCACGTGAGATTTTTCAAAAGCCGTATTCTAGTGGACAAACCTTTTTTTAATTAATTTAACCCAGTTACCTCGCACTTTTACACTGTTTCTGGCGGTAAATAAATTACGTGATATTTGCCGAGACCCCCCTCTCCCCCACGTGAGATTTGGCTCGACCCCGTCCCCCTCTAAATAACTCACGTAATTTATGGACGCCCAAAGTTGTGAATTCAATTTTGACACAGACCCTCACTGGTTCGAAAACTTCTCACTTCTTACGCATGCTACACACGATAAGCCATCGGAAAGGCAGTCTGGCCAAATCCGACAGGAACAGGTCAAACCTAAAGTGTGATGTGAAAAAACACGGGACTGAAGCCCCGAGGCGGTCTGTCATCGAATAAAATTCGATCGTCGTTATTCTATCGGCCGTCATCATTGCATCGATGAACTCATGGCTTGTCCATATAATAATAATAATAATATCCTGGGACATTTTTGTACACACGGTTACCTGATCCCATACTAAGCAGAGCTTGTACTATGGAAACCAGATAACTGATATTACTACATATACTACTTTTTTATTTGTAAATACATACCTACTTAATATACATATACACCCAGACTCCGGACATACAGACATGTTCATGCACACAAATGCATGTCCCAGGTAGGAATCGAACCTACGATCTGCAGCGTGAAAGGCGCCTCCGCGCCAACCACGCTAACGGGCCCGTCAATATGCCGCGCATGCCTCGCCCGAGCACTCTTATTATGACATTGTGTCTATGCTTTTCAACGTCAAAACTGAGTGCTCGGGCGAGGCATGCGCCTGATGTAGACACAGCCAATTAACAGTCAGACGGAGAAGCCACGTCCGACCAAATCCGACGGGGCCTCATCGTATGTGCCTCGCATTCGATTGGAGGATGATTCAAAATCAAAACTAGGAAGGTACCAACATAACGCCGTAAGCTCAGAAAGATATGCACGGGTGATCTAGACTTTTCTCCAGGTAGCAAGTGCAAGTGAAAAAGGGCTGAAGGGTTTTATTTCACTTACGCGATATTTGGATTAGGTTCTATGTATATGTTCAGCTGAAATCTGGCTGCCACGTCCAACGGTACTCCTAGTTTCTGAAATGAAAGGAAACCAGTCTTCATACGGGACTTCAGAGCTGAAACCGTCAACCTAGTAGTGCCTTCTTCATATTATGGGTCCGCTCATAGCTTGACTTTCAACGGACTAATCAAATTCCAATCATCCCCGACGTTACCTCATCATCTTTTGACTATTGCTGATTGATCTCAGAATGCTGGTAATGTTAACAAAAACCAGCCAAGTGCGTGTCGGACTCGCACATAAAGAGTTCCGTACCACCGTAGAATAAAAACGTCAAACTCAAACTCAACTTCAAAAAAACCTGGAGCACTAAAAAGCCTGAAATAATATTTCTGTTACTACCTCTGCCTACCCCTTCGGGAAAACCAGAGGTGATGGTGTGTTATCGAGTATTTGGAGTCGGTGCCAATCTTGGTATGCCAAGTCTACCTACTATAAAAGTAAGAAGATAAATTGGCACCGACTCCAAATACTCGATAACACACCATCACGTCTGGTTTTCCCGAAGGGGTAGGCAGAGGTAGTAACAGAAATATTATTTCACGCTTTTTAGTACTCCAGGTTTTTTTGAAGTCGGTTTTTTTTTTATAACAATAATTTTTTATTGAATTTTTAGTATATGTTGTTATCGCGGCAACAGAAATACACATTCTGTGAAAATTTCAAGTCTCCACCTATTACGGTTCGTGAGATAGAGCCCACTGACAGACGGACGGACGGACGGACAGCGGAGGTTTAGTAATAAATAGGGTTCCTTTGCACACCGTTGGCGCAGAGGAAAGAAGTACCTAGCGTGTACTTACAGGCTCAACGGCGAAGTAGAAGGAGTGCTTGTCAGGGTCGGGCTGCATGCCGGCGACCAGGTCGCGCAGGCGCGGCTCGGCGTGCAGGAAGTGCGGCAGCGACAGGAACGCCGGGGAGTCGAACCGGCACGCCGACACGTTCATCACGCCGCTCCACGAGCACGCGCCGTTGCAGAAGCAAGTGTTCGACGACGACAACGACGCTGGAAACATACGATTCTATGATGTCCAGCTTTCTAGACAAGTGGATTTGTCTACAAGCGTTTCTAAAAATCGCGTGATCACAAGTCACGTGATCTACTTATCAGTAGTTACTGTTATTTATTTATTTATGTAGGCCGAACGGCCATGGGCCAATTACACGGACTACTAACCAACTACTAACTAACAACTATATAATAACCAGTCATGCATCTTTCTCGCAAAACTTCAAACACACTACCAAAATTCTCGCCCATTCATCCGCAAACAAATCTATCCTTGCGTCCGAATCCAGGAGCCCGTTAAGCGCTATGAGGGTGCGCGGTACAGGCGACGTAGCTCGAGCTACAATATGGCAAGAGGGGACTGCGAACAACTCATGCTTCCTGACGCGGTTGTAGTTGCCAGTTATATAACGATTTGTAGCCAATTGACTGCTTATATATGGACTGGCTCGACCGGGGTAGTGCCGACGTCTCACAGAAGCTTGCCGAAAAGAAGCTATTACAGCTGCGTTTCGTGCGACGAGTCGGATAGTCGGAAGACCAACCTTCTTCCCTCTGTCCCACTATCCTTCTCGTAGCAACGTGCGAGCAATACCTTTCGTGCTAACATAAGCACTAACTGCTTGTTTTTCACCTCGTTATACAGGATCAACACGTATCCAAGAAGACGAAGAGGTTTGACCCTCGACGAATCGCAGGGAATATCTAAATTGTCTTGTCTAACCTAACCTGTCTACCAAAATTTAGTGAAAAGAAGGAAGAAAAGTTGGACGAAGGCAAATCCCAAATATCTTCTGCTCTAATGGACTCACAGTTATCGAAGCTCCTCTCCGAGATGGCGTACTTGTGATACACGAGGCCGTCCTGCTCGCCACTGTCCACGTAGTCCATGTGCACGGTGCGGCACAGGTCCGGCACGAACATCATCAGCTCCGACTCCTCTGTCAGGTTGCGCGGCAGGAACTCACCAGCGCTGCCTGTTAGCTGCACAATTAAGGACCAATTCGAGAGAACGCACGACTTATCTCCAAATATACTCCACCAAGAGATGTATCTTTAAATGACACGTATTTTCTTAAATGAATCTTCCAGTATCATCATCAGCCTGTATCAGTCCACTACTGTAAATAAGGTACTTTGAGCTATCCTGCGTGCCGTAGCCGTAAATAAAAGGACAGCTTGACAAGCTCAAAGTACAGTAAAGTAACCCGTTTCCAAAAAAATTGTTACTCTATGTGTATTCGAATATACAATAAATTACCTTCCTCAATTAAGAACCTGCCAGTGATAAGTTTTAAAAAGGAGCTGAAAACGTGGTTACTAAATAATATGATAATACTCAGTAAAAGAATGGATTTAATAATGGAAATTTTGAAATGAACATGACATTATAATATTGACTTAATTGATTTTGTACCTAATGATAATGTAATTGACTTTCCAATGGACCTATTATTTTTAATTCTTAAATGTTTGCATGTCATTATTTACCTGACAAAGCATGCTGCACACACTATGTAAAACAACTTTAATTTACCATGTTTTATGCAAATAAATATTTTGATTGATTTGATTGATTGATTGTATTAATAAATCGATCTCAAGATTGAGATCGAACTTGAGATGCTGTTTTTGACAGATGTTCCATACATTAAACGTCAAAACTGCATCTTAAGATCGATCTCAACTTTGAGATGCATTTATTAATACGGGCCTAAGTCTTCATTATTTGAGTTGCTGAGTATTTGGTTGTAATCGTCGATGGCTTTGCTTAGTTGAGAATTTAATCGTTGTGGGATATGTTCTTTTGATTTGCTCTAGCCTGGATGTAACTGGTATGGTCCCCCAACAGAACCAGCACGGTTAGCACACACTCCAAGACCAGACTTTCGTCACGCATTATGTCGCACTGAGTCGCGCTCTCTCTCTTACTTAATGTATAGAATAGAATGAGACAAAAACGATTTATCTCGGGTTTTGACTTGTCACGGGCTGCTGTGCTACTTTCTGAGGGGAATATTCAACATGAAGAAATCGGTGACTGAAGACTTACCTTGGAACACTCCCCGCCGTAAAAAGGTAGGTGGTCCTCGTAATTCCACTTCAGGATCTGTCCTGGCAGTGTCCCGCTAATCTCACCCGTCGATACCTCCATGAAGCCGTCAGTGTCTATGGAGTTGTTCCTCTGAAAACAGAAATACCATGAAGGTCTTAGCACAAGAATGGGTGTTAAGGTTTCTGAAGTTGTCTTTCTCATTGTTCTGATGCTTGTAATTGCTGATCATGAGATTCAGTATTTTAAGTGACAGCTCACAGTCGCATATGAAGGTAAATAGCAACAAGATTGCCTGAAATATCATTTGGTGCGTCTAGGTGCCTCGCATGCCTCGCCCAAGCACTTATGTTATGACATTATGTGTGATATGATGTATTATACCATGATATGTTGTATGTTATGACATATGTCAATGTTAATAAAAAAAGAATAGGAGGAGTTAGAATAAGATTATCCACTTCTAATATTATTGGTTAAATAGGTAGCAAGAAATTCTTGTGAGTTTATTCACCTGATAAAACCAACCAAATCTATCCACCGGTGGAGCACCACCTGTCGCACTTGAAGGCAGACTCTTGGCTAAGTCCAACAACGAGTCCTCGTACCCCTCGAAGAGCAGTTCCCTGGCCAGCTTCGAGATGGCCAGCTGGTGCCCGAACATGGCCAGACCCATAGACAAACCCTTCTGACGGATGAAGCCCCAATATCTGGACCGGTAGACTGCTGACTGGAAAATAATAACATAACATTAACATACAGGGTGTCCCACAACTTTGCCACATGGAGAGAAAGTATCTTAAATACTGTAGATAGAACATTTTACTGAATGAAGACTTCATTTTTATTAAAAAAAAAAACAAAACTAACTGTATTCAAAGATTTTCGAAAATTCGCTTGCCACACTTGGGAATCGAACCTGCCAAAATCAAAAAAAATAACAGCCTGTACTTTTATGGCATCAATCGATAGGGTCAATCATAAGGATCAAATCTCTCTCAAAACATGGTCAATTAAATGAAAGGAAAACCATGATTATAAGAATTAAAATTAGTTAAAATTGCAATAAGTAAAGATTTTATGGATTTCCTTTCATTTAATTTACTATGTCTGTTAAAGAGATTTTATCCTTATGATTGACCCTATCAATTGATGCCATAAAAGTACAGAATGTTATTATTCGGATTTTAGCCGGTTCGATTCCCAAGTGTAGCAAGCGAGTTTTCGAAATGAAAGGAAAACCATACCATCTTTACTTATTTTAATTGAACGAAAAAATAGGGTAAACTTAATAATTTGTTGCTCGAAATTAGCTTTATTTTGTTGGATACACTTTATCTTTGAATTCTTAAATTTATCAGTTTAGATTTTATGGTATTCCTTTAATTTAATTTACCATGTTTGTAAGAGAGATTTGGTGCTTGTGATTGATCCTATCGATTGATGCCATAAAATAACAGGGTGATATTTTTTCGGATTTTAGCCGGTTCAATTCCCGAGTGTGATAAGCGACTTTTTGAAAATCTTTATATGCAGTTCGTATTATTTTTAAAATAAAAATGAAGTCTTCATTCAGTAAAATGATCTATCTACAGTATTTAAGGTACTTTCCCTCCATGTGGCAAAGTTGTGGGACACCCTGTATAAGTCACGACTTTTATCCCCATTGGGGGATAGTCAGAGTCTTGAGTGGCCATACACCACCACATTGTGGAGGTATTAACCAACTCAAAGCCCACCACCAGATAGTCAGAACCCAACGTGACAGGTGGGGAACGTTGTCGTGAAAAATAATAAGTAGTTTTAATTTAGAATAATTCTGCTTCTATGGTTTTTGGATTGCAATGACTCTACATAAACACGAGAAGGGATCCCTCTTGTGTTGGAGGAAGTTCATAAGGTGGCAGGGATTATGAGATTTAGAGGAATGAGTTAGGGCCTCCGCAGACTAGCTACTTTTAGCATCGGCGATCGGCGACTTTGATGCTGAGTCTCGCTCGTTCGCGCTTGAAGAAACGCGACGCAGCATCGATACGTCACAAAATCGCCGGTCGCCGATGCTAAAAGTAGCTAGTCTGCGGAGGCCCTTATTCGAGGATAAGGCACGATTGAATAAAATCATTATTTATGTGACGCGCGAGCCACAATATAATTTATAAACCACTTTTTAGTATATTTTAAGGTTGTCCTAGGAATTAGGGTCAACCACATAACCTTTACGCCAAAGCGAGCTAGAAAATAAACTAAATGTCGGAATCTGTTAATGAGTTGGAGAGCTACGATGAGACACAAACAGACAAAGACTATCAAACTCATAACACCCTTTTTGTGCTGCGATTTAACACATGCTCGCAAAATAATGATGTCCAAAAGTCGTTCGGATTTCGCGTAAGCCGATATGCTTCAATCTCGTTAAAACTGCCAAATCCCAAAGGTCCGTTCCGATTACTCGGAACTCATAACGACGCTATCTCCGTTACAAGGCATATTTGTTTTGATGCAGATAATGATTAGTAAGTAGTTAGATAGGCAGCTAGTGTGTTTGGCCGGCTGCGAATTTAATTGGCGAGATTATGACAAAGCTAATAATAATGCTAATAATCTATTATTTTAGAGTGATACCCCCTTTATAGAAATATTGTGGACTAAGAGCTCTATCTCACCGGGACGCCAAGCGCGTCGCCAGCCGCCGCCGCGCCGTCGCCAATTGCGGCGTCTTCATCAGGCGCATGCCTCGCGCGAGCACTCACTTTTGACGTCGGAACGCATAGACGTAATGTCATAATATGAGTGCTCGGATGAGGCATGCGCGCCATATGGACACATCTAATGAATTCGTATTGAATTTGACAGGTAATACCATTTTTTTAGATACGTGGCCGGCGACGTCGCTGGCTACCGTCGCCAATAATTCGTATTGAATTACTTGGCGACGGTCGCCAAACCCGTCGCCAGAGGGGCTAGCCAAGTGCCAACGATTATTCGATTAGCCAACGCTAATCGAATAGAATAGAATAGACTTCACAATGTATGGAAATGTCAAACGTCGCTATGTAGATCAACAACAAGTTGCTATGTAGATCACGTGACTTATGTCATTTCCATACATGAAGCGTAGCGATTTGAAGGAACGCTTGTAGACGTCAGCCACTTGTCTAGAGGGGCTGTAGGGGAGTGGAACAGATGGAGGGCTCTCTCACTCATCAAAACGCAGCAGTAATAGCTACTTTACGCCGATTTTATATGAGAATATGGTACTACCCCGGTCCAGCCAGCTCATATAATATGAGCTGCAGTCAACTGGCTACAGCTTGGCTCTACCACGTATAACAGGAATAGTATAACTTACAGCGGCGATGACATTGAGCGTAGTGATATTGTCGTCGAGAGTCCCGTTGGAGGCGGCTTCCTCGAAGTGCCACGTGCGCTGTGTGCGGTACGACAGCGAGCTGTTGTGCTGGTGCCACGTGACGTTCACGTGCCGCCGGTACTCGCGGAAACGGTACGGACCTGCCATCAGGGGAAAGCACTTTCAATCCACCAGTAGCGCTAGCACACAAACTAAAAGGGTTATTACACTTAACTAAATTTAGGCTACTTAATTTAGTCGTAACTGAATTTAGGCAAGTGTAATCGCATTCAGCAAGCTATTCGGAAGCTAGAATGGTTTAAATATTTAGAAGCTTCTGAATTTAGGCTTCTAAATTTAGCCAAGTGTAATAAGCTCTTAAGACAAGACTTTTGTCACGCAGAATGACGCACCGAGTCGCTCTCTCTCTCACTTAATTCATAGGAGAGAATGAGACAAAATTGATTCATCTCGCGTTTTGTCTTACCACGGCCGATTGTGCTGCCATTACTGATGTTGCTTAACTGGACTATGTGTCGTTTTTTGTCTCTTCTATTATTTTGTTATGGGACTGAGGTAGCAAATAAGTCACCCGCACAACAAGGCGGTGGCGGTGTGCGGGAGGTGTGGCGGGCGGGAAGCCGCAGGCGGTGGCGGGTGTGCGGGCGGGGAAGCCGCATTCCATCCGAGTGCCTAGTTGGCTTGGTGAAGTAGAAGAGCGGTTGACCACGGTCAAGTGAAGCATGGTGATGTTACCTAGCTGCTCGAAAGCGGGTTTTTCGGGGAACTGGTCGGCGTTGGTCCAGTTGAAGAAGTAGACGTCGAAGTAGATGGGCACGGTGGGCGCCAGCCACTCGCGATACGACCTGGACGACGGGACCAGGGCCAGTTGCTGCAAGGTAAACAAAACAAAATCAAATCAGTTTAATAAAAACGATGGAGAGAGAAGATTCAGGAAGTATCCTCAGAATTTTGATGATCATCGGTGAGTCAGTGACGAAATCGGGGTTTTTTAGATATCAATAAAATCTAAAGTATAAGGGCCTCCGCAGACTAGCTACTTTTAGCATCGGCGATCGGCGATTTTGATGCTGCGTCTCGCTCGATCGCGCTCGAAGAAACGCGACGCAGCATCGATACGTCACAAAGTCGCCGGTCGCCGATGCTAAAAGTAACTAGTCTGCGGAGGCCCTAAGAGCTATGCAATTGAAACTTCATAGGTTTAATGAGTCCACTATTGACATCATATTCCGAGAATTTTGTTTATCTGGTATAATCCAAACCCAAGTTATGAGGGTTCAAAAAAACTATGAAGCGCTACGAGAAAAGGTAAGTGCCACTGCACTTTGCTAGGTTCGTCTTGGCGGGGGCACTGCCGTGCCCCCAGATTGTTTTTTTTTACAGAAAATCGGATCTATAATTTGGAGTTTTTGATAGGAAATAAATGTAGGAAAATACCGTTTTTACGATAAATACCTACAATCATTTTATTTTACGTAGACGCTAACGACGATAGTGGAGCTACTAAAATACCTATAAAATAGGTATTTATTTCGTGTACGTTTAAAAAGCTTTTACTAAACTTTATAAAAATGATAAACTAAGTAGGTAGCAATAAATTTCAATTTCTTAACGAACATCAAGAAAGTTTTATAGCTAAGAAGTAGGTATATTTTAATTTATGAAATAGCATACCTAAGCACTAATGCTATTTTTTATTACTGACATGCATAATAAATTGCTTCAGTTTATTATCTGATAAAGTTGCTAGTCTTATTATCCGTTTTATTTACATATTTTACATAAAATAGATGCTTATGCTAATGACTTATTATTTTTAAATCGTGTTATTTTCTTTATTATTGGGAAGGTGGAGGTATTTCACCTCTGCCTACTACAATTTTATAAAGAGCAAAAAAGGCGATTATAACTAGATGACAGGTTGTCTTTTATTGCCTACGAAGGCAATAAAACGGTCAGACGGTCCAGGCTATTTATCAAGATCAGTCAGAGATCGGTGACCACTTAGTAGCATTTGAACTGAGCGTCTCCTTGCTTCGGAGGGCACGTAAAAAGTCGGTCCCGGTTGTTGTCTTCTAGGCAGCAGTCGTTAAGCCTTGCCAGGAGCGTTCAGGCGGCTTGAACAACTCTGACAACAGGTTGGCCACTAACCATACCATAAGAAGAACAAATTGCGAAATTGATCGCGCAGCGTCGCACGCAGTGGCAAAACATAAACAAATTTCCGCTCGTAACTCCGTCAAAAACTTGAGGAGTCGGAGGTAGGATTTCTTGCGGAAATTCCGCATTTGCGGAGACAGAGGCGAGGTACCGTTACTACCCTAGACCAACCCCATTGACCTCACATCTTGTCTTGACCATCTGTTCTGGGTCTGTTCCATTTGACATCAGGTCAAGAGTTATTGCTTGTGATTAAGAAGCATATCCACGGCCGATTGATCCTATTGTCATTCAAGGCAATTCGACAGATATTGACGCACATCAATTGCCTCCATCTGTCCGCCAATCCTTATATTTGTTTATGATATTTGATATTATCATTAATTGACAGCTAGTTAGCGGTTCCGTTTGATAATTTGTAGGATTATGAATAGGTACACTATGAAACCTCTATTGCTCAAAGGGTTGGAACACGGACAGACGGAGAAACGCGACGTAGCATCGATACGTCACAAAATCGCCGGTCGCCGATGCTAAAAGTAGCAAGTCTGCGGAGGCCCTTAGAGGAAACATATACGTGTGGCGAGGATGGTGACCGGCCCGAATCCTCTCGCATTGAAAGGGAATGTGCCTAGTTTAATAGACATACGCTCGCCTCACATATGACATTGGAAGCAACATACCATCAGAAACATATGGGTGCAGAACTATTATTTTTGTTGGATCTTCGAAAGATGCCCAGACCTCTTGTGGGAGAGGTATGGGGTATGTGGGATAGTTACCAACTAAAACCTCCCAGATGGCCGCCTTCAGTTCGTCGGAGGGCACTCTGAGATCTCCAAATATCATTTATTCTCTCTTCACAAAAGGTTATCTTAGGTTAACCATAGGCATTATTGCCTTAACTAGAACGCACCGATAGCGACTGTAGCCTAGGGGTAAACAGGTTGGGCTAGCAATCAGAAGGTCCCAGGTTCGATCCCCGGTGGGGCATGCACCAATGGATGAATTTTCATCTATGTGCATACTTTACAGTTCGCTGACGGTGAGGGAAAACATCGTGAGGAAACCTACCTATCCCTCGGGATTAGGTAATAGTCAGTTCCTGTATACACGGCGACAAGGTTCACCACCTGTCACGTTGGGTTCTGACTATCTGGTGAAACGTGGGTTTTGAGTTGGTTAATACCTCCACAATGTGGTGGTGTATGGCCACTCAGGTCTCTGACTACCCCCGAATGGGGATAAAAGTCGTGACGTTACATATATATATATAGAACGCACCAGTGATGGGTGCAGAACCTAGGAACCTTAAGGTTGGCACTTATCTACTGGGCACCCAACCAGCACCGCCTCGTCGGTCGGCATCCACTAACTGAACCGGAAATAAGTGGACCACGCGCTGACCACGCGGCGTTCACTCGTTGACCACGCGCGGTCAACTGGTTGATGACGTGACGTTTATGGTGTAAAAGCAGCGTCCGCCCACGGACCACCTGTCGACAACGACTGGACGCCGAGAGGCGAGGCGATGCTGGTCGGGTGCCAAGTTGATAGATGAGTGCCAACCTTTACTGTGAAACTAGCTAGGTGGGTACTTTGTTTTCGCGGTAACTTATCGGATTATCGCGTGGACTAGACAAATAGTTAGCACATGGTAGATTTGTTTGCGGATGAATGGGCGAGAATTTTGATAGTGTGTTTGAAGTTTTGCGAGAAAGATGCATGACTGGTTATTATATAGTTGTTAGTAAGAAGTTGATTAGTAGTCCGTGTAATTGGCCTGAGGCCGTTCGGCCTACGTAAATAAATAAATAAATAAATAAATGAGTCTATCACTGGACTTTGCGCCCAAACACGATTGAAAAGTAAACGTACGATAACGTCAAGTCGATTTGGTTGCCGACTGATAAGCAATCATTCTCGTTTAATGTTGGTACTAGCCTGGTCCAGCCCGCCCATATAATATGAGCTGTAATTAATTGGCTACAGCTTACAGCTTAGCTACAGCTTACAGCTTAGCTACAGCTTACAGCTTAGCTACAGCTTACAGCTTAGCTACAGCTTACAGCTTAGCTACAGCTTACAACTTATCACGTAGTAAGTTTTAGCCAGACTGGGCCACCCTTTATCCCATTTTTTGTAGGTCAGTGGTGTCAAAAAAGCGTACGGCCTGTCTGAGCAGTTACCGTAGCCTATAGATGCTTGCAAAACCAAAGGCATTATTCGCACTTTGCCGACCTGGAGGGGAGTGGGAAGGAGGGAGGGGAAGGGGGGTGTTGGGCTTCCGGCTCTCTCAATCATCGTACGAGCTGTAATAGCTGCTTGACGCCGATCTTCTCTGAGAGGGTGGTACTACCCCGGTCGAGCCAGTATATGAACTGCAGTCGAATGGCTACAGCTTGGCTCTACCACGTTCAGCCAGACCGGGTCAATATCAACGCTCTCGCGTCGTATATCTATAGTATGTTTATGGTCGTTGGTCGTGCTTATTGGGTCAATTCACGTTATATAAAAAGGTAGTCCCATGGGACAGGTCACTTTAATAAATTGGTTCAATGTAGAAATTGCGGGTAATCAAATTAAACTTCTATTCTAACTGACCAACCTTATCAAGAAACAATAGGTAGGCCATTGGTGTAGGTCAACGGTCGGCAACAGGCGGACCGCGGAAGGTCGAACCTCGGACCGCCAAATATTGTAATGTATTGTATACCAAGTATAAATTAATACGTAGATAAGGTTTACTATACCTTTTTTAATTGACATAATTAAATTTTTTAATTTTACTTTAAAATGCACAAGATGGATACCGGATAACGGACGTCGCCGTCGTGGTCGACCCAGAAAAAGATGGCGTGATGACCTCGACTATTATCTGGAGGGATGGATGGAAGCGGCCTCAAATAGAGACCTGTGGAGTGTATTGGGGGAGACCTTTGCCCAGCAGTGGGACAGCATCAGTAAAAAAAATAAAAAAAAAATTAAGCCACATAGAATACTAACATAGTACTTATTCTATTTTAAGTTGCCTAGTTAACCTGTTTTACAAGTACCTACAACTGATATGGTGTGATTAGTTTCCTATCTAGCCTGTGTGTGTGTGTTTGTGAATTGCGAATTAGTTATAACTGATGTGATTTAATTATTATCAGTTGATTTTTTCTGGACCTCGTTAAAATTTTCCCACAGTATCCGGACCCCACCTAAAACTACTTGCCGACCCCTGGTGTAGGCATTATTTTTACCCGACTACGGTGGAGGGTTATGATTTTGACCGGTATGTATGTATGTATGTATGTATGTATGTATGTATGTATGTATGTATGTATGCGCATCTGTTCCCACCTAACTTCCAAACGACTTGTCGTAATTTAACAAATGAGGTATCGTTAGAAGCGGCTTAATGGCGCGCTGGTTATAGGCTATGTGACGTCACATAAAATTGCATATGGCGCCCTCTAGAGGACATAATGTCATGAACTAAAAATAAAACATTTTTTAATGAAACCGGGTGGGGTAACAAATGAAAGAGCTTGATGAGCACATTTCAAAAATATATATATTGTTACCTATAACTCCAAAATATTTAAATAAAAAGTAAGTTTAAAAACTAAAACCCGACTACTGAAAAATCTCGCTCTAAAAAGTATGAAACAAGAAAATATTCTCATCTAGAGGATAGCCGTGGTCCGTGTTCATATGCCATTTTGCCCTAAAGGACCTACACGGACCACGGCTATCCTCTAGATGCGAATATTTTCTGGTTTCATACTTTTTAGAGCGCGATTTTTCAGTAGTCGGGTTTTAGTTTTTATAGTAATATAGTACCTACCTTCTAACATCGCAATTACTAAACTTGTGCTCAGCGAAGTTCATGCATCAGTTCTTTACCCGAAATTTGACGATTAAAAACATAAGCATTATTCACCGGGAGATTGGGCCAGTTCTCTCACTTATCGTACGAAAAGCAGCTGTAACAGCTGATAGAATGTGACTTTAGGTTGGTTTGGTACCTACACAATAGGTACCTAGTATAGGTATATTAAGGGCCATAACACACCGGGATCCCATGGCGACGTCGCCGGCCAAGTTTTCAACTAATTCGTATTGACTGGCGACGTCGCCAATCCGTCGCCAAGTGTGTTACCTCCCATACATTTCAATACGAATAGTTGGCTACGGTGGCTGGCGACGTCGCCATGGCTACCCGGTGTATAGTATTTCAATCCTACCTTTAGGGCTGTATCTAGGGTTGCCAACTATTTTTGATAAAAATAAAGTATCACATCTTTAAGTAGGGCAAAAATAAAGTATTTGGAACAAAAAAAAGTATTTTTCAAAAAATTATTTACTTCTTATCTTGAAGACATATTTTTTTGTTTTGAGAATTACTTGTTAACCAATCGTATTGTTTTTCCATTCCGATTTATATATTTGTAAGATTTTTGATTTGATTATTTTAGCTTTTTTGGGGGGAGTGATTGGGGAGTGAGTTACTCGTCATTTTCAGCAATTGAAATTATTCGATTTACTTTAAAACAAATTCTTTAAATGAAAACAAATAAACAAACAAGAACTAGGTATTTTCATACAATTTCGCCGGTAGTAACGGTAATAGTCCAGTAATTATCCATACAAGTGTTTCATTTTACGCACCACAGTAATGATTGGAAATAAAGTATTTTCACATTCTTTATTTTTATGTAAAAGTATAAAGTATATTTATATCAAAATAAAGTAGGATACTTTATTATAAAGTATGGTTGGCAACCCTAGCTGTATCACACCTGACGACGGGATTGGCGACCGTCGCCAAGTAGAGTCCTGTCATATTTTGACATAATTCAATACAAATTATTGGCGACGGTGGCCAGCGACGTCGCCGGCCACGTATCCAAACAATTGGTATTACCTGTCAAATTCAATACGAATTCGTTGGCGACGGTGGCTGGCGACGCGCTTGGCGTCCCGGTGAGAAAGAGCCCTTTAAGTAATTGTAATAACAGAAGACGTAACTAACCGAAATAATCTAATCGAATTAAATATGGCGAGTCACGCAACTCGTACGAATCCATATGAGTGTCCGCGCCGCGTGACGAACTCGGGAAAATTCTAATTAGATTCAACAATCGATTGGTATTCATTAATATTCTAATTAATACATATGGAATAATATTATGTAAGTATGAGCAACTATTTAGCCTAAATTACCTACGCCTAACTTATAAATTCCTTGCCTACGCCTGACTGGATCCCTGTTTTTATAGGTCTGCAAACATTAATGTAACCTTCAAGTCTATGCGCCGCCATACACGGACTGCATGTTGTTGTCGGAAGCGACAGCTCTATTGCAGTTGGTTGTAGTTGACAGCTCGCGACAGCACGCCGACTGCTTGACGCCAAGCAGTCGCGAGCTGTCGACTGCAACCAACTGATACTATTAGGCATGAGATGTGGCACTTCGTTTTTAAGTATAATTATTAATATTTTAAACACAATTTTTCTTTCTTTTGTAGGTATGTTAATAAAGTCACTGAGTCGCACCATAGACATTATAGTATTACGCACAGACTACTAATTATTTTTAGCTTTGGGTACGAGCCTTTTTAGTATTAGTTTGTTTGAAGACCAGCGCTGGTTCTTGTCAACCCGCTCATGCTGATTTTTTTATTTTTTTTTATTTTATTCTTTTTTTTGTATTTTTGCTTGCTGCAATAAAGTTTTTCTTTCTTTTTTTTCTTTCTTTCATTTTGCTGTCGGTTCCGACAACAAAATGCAGTCCGTGTATGGCGGCGCTATCTCTACAAACTTCTTTTCTATTGATGATTTTTTTTTCAGAGGGCAGCCACCAGATATATTATTTAGCAAAACATATATTGTGTAACTTATAAATTCCTTGAGCAAAACATACTGTTTTAAAATAAGCAAGCGAACTTATGATGTGCTTAGCATTACATGTAGAAGTGCCAAATAAATCCGGCACGATGGGAGAAGTTGGTAGCACAACGGCCCGAGTGAAGAGCCTTGGTCTTGACCACAGAATAAAGACTAAAGAAAGAGGTGCCCTTATTAGATATATGTATAAAAAAAAATGGTCATTGTTTTTTCATTTTCATTGTTCTATCTACCGGTAAATAGTTGAACTACTCGCTTCGTTTTATGTCGATGTTAGTACTAGGCCGACCACTCGGCCGAGTTGCTTAGGGCCAGAGCCTTAGTAATTGGTCCATGGTCTTGACCAAGGCGGAATTCGGTGACTACGTAATGTGCAAAGGTCAACAAACTTGCCGATTAAATTAATCATCTTCAAAATAGGCACAGGTGTCTTTTTATAAGCTAGTAAGTCAAGGTCAGTAGGTTTAATTCTAACTTGGCACAGTTTACAAACCAGTTTAAACGTCGATTATAGTACGTTTTTTATACTTGTCCTATTTGGTAAGCAAAGATGGCGTCCAGCGGGGCGATTGCATAACTTTTTGTCAATGTTTCAATTGGTTTCGTATATAATTGAAACAGGGTGAACGAAACCAATTGATATATTGACAAAAAAGTTACGCAATCGCCCCGCTGGACGCCATCTTTGCTTACCAAATAGGACAAGTATAAAAAAACGTACTATACATACTGACATCAAACAATTTACCGAAAATTGTAAACCACCAAACCACTGATCGGTAAACGATCGGTGGTTAAGCAACGCTTGGCAAGGTCAGGCAGAGATGGGTGACCATTTAGTGGCATTTCAACTGAGCGGCTCCGTGCTTCGGAGGGCACGTAAAAAGTCGGTCCCGGTTGTTGTCATCTAGGCAGTCGTTAAGCCTTGTCAGAGGCCTTCGGGCGGCTTGAACAACTCTGACACGTTGGCCACTAACCATACGATAAGAAGAAGAACGAAAATTGTGATTAGGTAAACACACCAACTAGTGTATGGTCCCAAACTAAGCAACGCTTGTACTATGGCTACCATACAATGAACTGGGGGCGATCCCAGTGACACCCAGACCAGGGCAAATTACGAAAAGGCCGTTTTCGAGATTTGCCTCTGGCGGGAATCGAACCCGCAACCACCCGATGCAGTGAGCCGAGCGGCCAACGCTCAAACCACTGCGCAAGCGGTCGTCCAAGTCCTTTTGTATGTCAGGTGCTATTATCTAAAAGATTTATGATTCGAGATTTTAAAGCATCGACCTACTGAACGTTCGAGCTTTCGAGCTTTTGACCTAATGAATCATCGAGTAAACGGTATCGACCATTTTTTATACCCCTAAACATCATTCGTTAAAAGTCGTGCTTCCGGTCTAATCGGAGTTAAGAGTTAGCGATGAAATTGGGCACGCCATCAATACGCTAATGTTTTTTCTACCACTACGAGTATGTAGCGTGGTAAACACGCAGCACACCAAAACGTACACTCGCATACTATGCTAATTTTTAACCAATGAAAAACAACTGGTCACTAAATAATAATAATAATAATATCCTCGATAGTCGATCGACGAAAGAGATATACGGAGCGAAAGTGAGTGGATGCGTCGGAAGAGGGCTCCCAAGGAGAACTTATCACGACCAGATTAATGGTCCCTTCCAGAAAGGTCAAGTCCGTAGCACCCTCAACCGACGGCAGTGCATGAGAAGAAGTATGAATCTGGATGAAGCAAAAGAGGTGTGTCAAAATCGTAGCATGTGGCAATCTATAGTCTCTGCCTACCCGCTTGGGATACAGGCGTGATTATATGTATGTATGTATGTGTAATAATATCCTGGGACATTTTCTATACACGGCTACCTGATCCTAAACTAAGCAAAGCTTGTACTATGGAAACCAGATAACTGATATTACTACATATACTACTTTTTTATTTGTAAATACATACTTAATATACATATACACCCAGACTCGGGACATACAGACATGTTCATGCACACAAATGCATGTCCCGGGTAGGAATCGGACCTACGACCTGCAGCGTGAAAGGCGCCACCACGCCAACCACGCCAACGGGCCCGTCAAATAATTACATTCGTGAATTCTTCTTTTCTTTTTGTTAGTCTATAGGGCTGTCCCACTACTGGGCAAAGGCCACCACTATTTTCTTTCACACCCCTCTGTCCAGGGCAGTTTCCGGCCACGTCGTTCCCACAAAAGTGTCCAGGTCATCTCGCCACCTCTCCTGGGTCGACCCCGACGGCGATGACCATTCTTCATTGTAAATCGTAAATTCTTAACAGTCGCCATGTCGGCTAGAGCCCTCGGGGTAGAGCCCTGTCACAACCCGTCCCTTCGAGGATAATAGGCATGACGGCGACGGTGTGCCAATCACCACCCCTTTGCGTTACAAAGTTAAAACAAAATTCCAAGTAATTATTAACCAAGCCATACAACCGAAGTTAAACAACCCTTACAAATGCGTAGAGGCAACGGTTCAAGAAAGTGAAATCAGCCCCCAGTTTACCCGTTACGCTTGGAGATTCAATTCTTAAGGAATTTCAATAGCTCTAGGTAAGTTAATTTTCTTATTAATATAGATCTATACTAATATTGTAATGCGAAAGTAACTCTGTCTATCTGTCTGTTACGTTTTCACGATTAACCCGCTAAACAAATTTAGATTTTTTTAGTATAGAGATAGATAGGAACTTGGAGAAGGACATAGGCTACTTTTTATCCCGGAAAAATGTTAGGCTCCTGTGGAATTAACGCGGACCAAGTCGCGGGCAGAAGAATAATTCAGAAATGTATTTTTACATAATTTATTTGCATGCTGTGTTCACTTCAAGAACGTCGTATGCGCAACTAGCCATCATAGTATTATATTTACTGGGCTAACTTCCAGTTAAGGAAGGAGGAAGGCTGCCATATTAATTTTCATATGTTATTGGGCCTGAGATGATTCTGATTCACTCCACTTTTTTGATTATATGCTAGAATAAAATTTAGCTTACTATTTTTATTACAGGTTATGACAATCGTAGGTCTATGGTTGTTGCACAGAACATTTATACTTTTTTAAAATATTCACTTAGCTTTAAGTATCAGCCTTTTTATATTATTGTAATTTTTTTATTTGTGTTAGCGGTTTGGTTTGCGCCCGTGATATCACCAAACGGGCCCAATGGAAGACCAGCGCTGGTTGTTGTCAACCAGCACATGCTGAATTGGGTCCGTTTGCGGCGAGCATATTTAGCATAATTTTATTAATATTTTAATTTATTATTTTGTTGGTCTTGTTAATGGCTTGTCGCAATAAATACTTTCTTTCTTTTCTTTTTTTTCTTTCAGTATAGCGAACCAAATAAAAAAGAACTAACTAGTAGGTCATTTGTTCATTGGAATAACGAGTTAACTTGGACTATTCCTCGATGTCTATCTGGCTAGATACCGCTTATTCATTAGTTGTATGAAAGCGGAGCATGTCATTTTTTGTTACGAAGACTTGATTGAAACATGAATTCTTCATTGCTAGTCGTAAATCCTTGCCGCTAGGCATGTTGTCGGCCAGAGGAATGCTAACAGGCGGCCAACAGCATGTCGACCGCCAAGAATTTATGATTTATAATGAAGAATTTGCGAAGATAATATTAGTCCAGTAGTTTCGCAATGGATAAATTGTTAATTGACTCAAGACCCGCAAGGCCCGCCCCTCGGCTCGGCGAGCCAAGGGACAGAGGATCGGGGCACCCTCTTCCCTTTAAAATGGATAGTGACGCCGCTCATCATGTCATGCTCATAACATGAGTGCTTGGGCGAGGCATGCGAGGCATGTGGACCCCGCTAATGATGATGAACCCGGACGGTTTCGAGCACTTTGCAATTTCATTGCAATGTTTTTAACAGTCCTTGTCTATGTCAGTAGCTGGGGGCTTACCGCGACCTCTTATCGCGATTCAATTATAGGAACGTTTTAACGTTTCAGCGACTTTTTGTGCAATGACGTACCTTATTGTCATGACAATAAGAAACGTCATTGCACAAAAAGTCGTTGAAACGTTAAAACAATACTGCTATAAGAGGTGGTGGTAGGGCCCCAGGTCAGTAGCAGCTCAAAGTGCTCAATATGAAGTAAGTTTATGTTGTACTTACGGAAGCAAGTGCGGCATCAAAGATGGCGGTCCAGGCGAGCGCGGCAACCAGCGCGGCGACAGCGAGCAGCGCGCCGCCGCCCGCGCCCACCCACCACAAGCGCGGCGAGCGCCCGCGCATGCCGCATGCACCACCGCACACACTGGAACACAAACCATTTTTTAACCCTCAAGCGATGGAATCTACGGCAATGTGGGAAAAGGGCCCTATGATCCTATCAATCTGTTTCGTTCGGGATTTGTTTCGTTTTAGGGGTCGGATTCGTAATAAGGCCCAATTTATTATAATATAAATTAAATACAACATGTTAAGAAAACCCTGTCCGACCCGAAAACGTATTGTTGGGTATCGAGATTAGATTCTTTTTTTTTTAATATATTTTTTAGCATAGTAAGTGTCCCACTGCTGGGCAAAGGCCTCCCATATTTTTTTGGAAAATAAATACGCCGTTTACATAAAAAAGAACATAAAATGACGTGATCACATACTTTTTGGTCAGAGGTGCCGCCACACGATCTAACATAATTACTTCCGGTAGCGGTGTTGTGATATTTTTTAAATTTGCTACATTTTGAGGGAAAAAGGCAAAAAAGTTGGCATTTTAAATTGTCATTAATATGTTTACTACCGTGAATTTTTTTTTTTTATTTTTTATTTTGTCATGTGATTTGGAAACCTAAATACCGGTTTCGGCTCGGACAGGGTTTTTTTAACATATTGTATACATTGACTTAGAAATATTCGGCAACGTTTTATTCAAATGATGACTCTACATTTATGGTTCCTGAACTAATTGTACATTAATTATATTCACATTAGTGTTTCTTATGGTCCAAGATACACTGAAGAGCGACCTTCACCGATCGACTTACCGGATCAACCCTGGATTTTATCAAATAAATTATGTGTCTGAACATATACCAATAGGGTTGCCATAAAGAATATGGTCAAGGATAAAAAAATAAAAAAAGCAAAAATCTAAAAGCATGCACGGCTTCGTCGCGCGCAGCTGTTGTACTGCATCCTCCTCTATCGCATGAAATAGTACTCGGATGCGCAATGCTTCTCTGTCAATCAATTTTTCAATTTAAATTTTTTAATTTCAAATCCCGGCTACCGTTATTCTTGACTAGATTTTCGCAAGCAACACTATACACTGTATTCGCAATAAAATTGCCTTCATTTTGATATGATTTTCATTTGGCAAGCAAGTCGATGAAAATTGTAAAAAAAATGGTATTTATAATTTTATTTAATCATAGCCATGACCACATTTTTTACGGCAACCCTATTGGTATATGTTCAGAAACATATTTTAATGTAACACAAAAAATAAAAATAATAATGTAACTTCACGACTTTTATCCCCATTCGGGGGTAGTCAGAGGCTTGAGTGGCCATACACCATCACATTGTGGAGGTATTAACCAACTCAAAGCCCATGTTTCACCAGATAGTCAGAACCCAACGTGACAGGTGGTGAACCTTGTCGCCGTGTATACAAGAACTGACTATTACCTAATCCCGAGGGATAGGTAGGTTTCCTCACGATGTTTTCCCTCATCGTCAGCGAACTGTAAATTATGCACATTGATGAAAATTCATCCATTGGTGCATGCCCCACCGGTGATCGAACCTGGGAACTTCTGATTGCTAGCCCAACCTGGTCACCCTACAACATATTTTATTTGATAAAATCTAGGGTTGCTCCGGTAAGTCGATGGTTGAAGGTCGTCCTTAAGCGTATCTCGTACATTAAATAGTCTGAGACTTTTTGTACATAGGCAGAGTCATAGTTTAATATTACTTAGGATTTCGAAGTAAACCTAGACAAGTGGATAGGTACCTACTTTTTACGTATTGTGGAACTAATGCAATAAAGAATGCAATAAGTATAGAAGTGCCAAGGTGTTGACTTTTTTATAGAGCAGATTCATAATTAAGTATACAGCTAGGTAGGTGTTTAAGTAATTTATTATACCTAACCATCTCGATTACACTTAATTTATTATACCTACGTATATGTTACAAATCATTATATTACCCAAAGACATTAGGGGGCATCCATAAATTACAAGAGGTGATTTTTGAGATTTTTCGACCCCCCCCTCCCCCATGGTGAGATTTCGTGAGATTTTGCTCGACCCCCTCCCACCCCTTCTAATCTCACGTGAGATTTTTCGAAAGCTATATTCTAGAGGAGAAACATGTTTTACTTAATTTAACCCAGTTTTCTTGCAATTTTATACTGTTTCTTACGGTAAAAATAAATTACGTGAGATTTGCCGAGACCCCCAACTCCCGCACGTGAGATTTGGTGAGATTTTGCTCGACCCCCTCCCCCCCCCCCACTAAATGCCTCACGCAATTTACCAAAAAAGAAGGAGACAAGTGACTGTCCAAAATAGTTCATCATACAACATCATTCATTTCATACATTTAATGTATGAAACATATGAAATGACATGAAATGTATGAAATGACATGAAATGTATGAAATGACATGAAATGTATGAAATGACATGAAATGTATGAAATGACATGAAATGTATGAAATGTATGAAATGACATGAAATGTATGAAATGACATGAAATGTATGAAATGACATGAAATGTATGAAATGACATGAAATGTATGAAATGACATGAAAATAATATTGAAAATATGTCGGTGTTGCCAATACAATCTTCTGACGAATAATGCTGTATTTAATAAGTTAATTGTCGAATTGCGAGTGTGAAGTTAGTGGTGCGCCGAGCATAAGTTTAAAGCTCTCTGCCCACTACACAGTATCATACTATGACCGTGCTATGAACGTGTCAGGCAAAAAAATATTCTCTGTATTAAAAAGTATGAGACCATGCCCACTAGCCGGTTCCGTTACCGACCAGCACCGTAGCGTGCCATGCACGGAGCGGCAAGTATTGTCGGCGAGAATATTTTGCCGGTGGCGATACGCTCTGTGCATGACATTAAAGCCGATACATACGACTTTGATACGTAATTGATACGCTCTAGTGGGCATAGTAGAGCGTATCGTGTTGCTTGTCGTGTCTGATACGTTCATAGCACGGTCATGGTATGATACGTTATAGTGGGTAGAGTCCTTAATGATGACAATGTTAGGAGGTACTATATCTGCTAAAATAATACATCAATAATATTACCCACAATTTTATCCTTCCTTGATTAACTAATTAACGCTGGTATTAATATTCATATTAATACATACATCGATCTCAACTCGTTGAACGAATTTGAGTGCGCTCTTGAGATGTCATTATGTACTGAAATTAAATTTTGAATGCAAAGACATTACCAAGAAAGAGGGGCATGTGACCGTCCAAAATAGTATGTAAATTGAGTCCATAGGCACCGTCCAAAATAGTATGTTCTACTAAATGGAGTCCATGGTCACAGTACAACTCAGTCGTCCGCGGAAAATTATGTTGAACACATGTCGGTATTGCCAATACGGCTCATCTCCTGCTGAACGATAAGCATCAAAATGCCTTTAAGCCGATTGTCGATTGCAAGTGCGATAACTGTAGGCCGATTGCGTAACTTTTTCGTCAATGTTTCAATTGGGTTCGTTCATCCCGTGTTGGTTTTTCAATTGAAATTGTTTGAAATCTGGAAGAGTGAAGTCCAGACTCGTCCGGATTTCAAACTATTTCAATTGAAAAAGCAACACGGGATGAACGAACCCAATTGAAACATTGACGAAAAAGTTACGCAATCGGCCTGCTGATGTGTGAATTTCGCTGCAGTGGAGCGCTGAGTATAGTCTAGTGATTGCAATGTTGGGAAGTACTATATCTGCTAAATATTTTCAAGATCGCTGATGTTAATTTGCAAGAGAAGTGAACAGGAAATGTATGAAATTAGCAGGCTTGGCCGTGGTATTGATATCCCTCAATGTGAACTGACAGGTGTCCGAAACTATCAGAATGATTTAATTTAACATTTCTTTTTATTTATACTTACAGTCTGTTATAGAATTAAAATTAAATAAATAAAAAATAAATATAACGTGACGACTTTTATCCCCATTCGGGGGTAGTCAGAGGCTTGAGTGGCCATACACCACCACATTGTGGAGGTATTAACCAACTCAAAGCCCACGTTTCACCAGATAGTCAGAACCCAACGTGAAAGGTGGTGAACCTTGTCGCCGTGTATACAGGGACTGACTATTACCTAATCCCGAGGGATAGGTAGGTTTCCTCACGATGTTTTCCCTAACCGTCAGCGTACTGTAAATTATGCACATAGATGAAAATTCATCCATTGGTTATAGAATTTATTCTCACAAAATAAGAATAATCAGGTAGGTTTCATTGTGATTCTCATGTTACACGAACTATGTTACCATTATTTTCATAGTCACCGTACGGACAAGCGGGCTAAGATCCAGGGTTCAAACCGGGCCCTGGCTCGCTCGTCTGGATTTTTCGAAATCTATAATCTACCTACGCGAATCTTAACTTGAATATGATTATTACTTGCTTATGGTTAAGGAAAACATCGTGAGGAAACCTGCATGTCTTAGAAAAATCTAAGAAATCGAAAGACATGTGAAATCCACCAACCCGCTCCTGAGCGAGGTGGATAAGCTAGGTTTACATTACGCCAGCAGCTCGGCCTAGCAAACTGAGCCCAGTAACTCGGGCATCACTCGAGTCGTCTTCCACCATTTACATCGGTAAAGTAATTAGGCCCAGTAACCTCTGGTAAAAGTACTGGGCCCAGTTGGTGAATACAATCAACTCGCTTTCGGACTGAGTCGACGGTTTCCACAGGGCGAGTAGGCAGACCGAGTCGAGTAAAAGAGGTGGTGGGGGAACAACTCGGCCGAGCAACTACGCTCCGCGCGAGTCCACTCGACTCGCTCAGTACTCCGCCCAGTTTACTTGACCTTTCGTTTACATTGGTCGAGTTCGCCTGCTTTTTATCGCTCGCTACTCGACTCGGTCACCTACTTGACTAATGTAAATTAGGCTATAGCCTGAATCCCCCTCGCATTGAGGGGAGCCCCGTGCCCAGGAGTGGGACATAAAAGGGCTAATTTTTCTTTTTGACATGGTAAATATATATTATTAAACGTTAAACTATCAAAACAAAACGCAACTAATGGTCAGTCTAAATACCATCTGACAATCATTGACCGATAAATTAAATCGTATTGATAAACAAACACATTGGTAATTAACTGGTGATCGATCAAGAACTATTTGAAGCATAAACAAGATTTTATCTCGACCGTCTATAGTTAAATACTTAATTATTTTTAGCTTAGCCGCGGGCAATGGAAAGTGAATACATTATTACCTAGATAAAAAATCGCCAGAGAAACACACCGACTGAGTGGTCCCAAACTAAGCAACGCTTGTACTATGGGTACCGTACAATGGACTGGGGGCGATCCTAGTGACATCCAGACCAGGGCAAATTACGAAAAGGCCGACTTCGAGTACCGTACCGTACCGTACTTCGAGTGTAGGCGGCTAGGCTCACTGCATGGGGTAGTTGCGGGTTCGATTCCCGCCAGATGCAAATTTTGGAAACAGACTTTTCGTAATTTGCTCTGGTCTGGGTGTCACTGGGATCGCCCCCAGTCCATTGTAGAGTAGCCATAGTTTAGCGTTTCTTAGTTTGGGACGATAAAGTTGGTGTATTAGTCTGGTAGTATTTATTTATTTATTATACCTACAACCAACAACGCAAGTCCTTTATATGGTAGCCATAGTTAAGCGTTTCTTAGTTTGGGACCATACAGTTGGTGTATTAGTCTGGCAGTATTTCTTTATTTATCATACCTACAACGCAACGATGGAATTCGCGCGAGAGGTAGGTACCTATCATAACTGGCCATTCATAAAATTATTTATTGCGCGATGTTGCATCATACTTTTTCTATAATAGTAAGAAATACCTGTTAGATAAGGTCAACTTTAAATTGTATCTTGACTATTTAGGTACCTATTATTATCAGAATCAGTTACCAATCTTTTTAATCGTACAGGTACCCTAATAAATACGTGTAAGCCCTCACAAGTGTTCAATAAACATTCATTGATTGGATATCAAAGTACACTGCACCTGCTATAAAGTGCATTAATCCGTGTATCCGTCATTCGGGTATTAAATTAATCTTCTTAATAGGTATTATTATTGTTTACGAAAATATATTAAGCCGTTGTACCGTATGCATTTTTATATTGCATATCATTCATAGATAGGCATAATTGACTTATTAATTTATCAGAAGCGACTGTAGCCTAGGGGTGAACAGGTTGGGCTAGCAATCACAAGGTCCCAGGTTCGATCCCCGGTGGGGCATGCACCAATGGATGAATTTTCATCTATGTGCATAATTTACAGTACGCTGACGGTGAGGGAAAACATCGTGAGGAAACCTACCCATTCCTGGGGATTAGGTAATAGTCAGTTCCTGTATACACGGCGACAAGGTTCACCACCTGTCACGTTGGGTTCTGACTATCTGGTGAAACGTGGGCTTTGAGTTGGTTAATACCTCCACAATGTGGTGGTGTATGGCCACTCAAGCCTCTGACTACCCCCGAATGGGGATAAAAGTCGTGACGTTATATATATATATATATATATATATATATAATTTATCAGGTACCCTGTAAAATCGCAATCACAAAACTTCAACATCATCATCATGTCAGCCAAAAGACGTCCACTATTGGATAGGCCTTCCCCAAGGTTTTCCACAACGACCGGTCCTGTGGTACTTGCATCGAGCGGTTTCCCGCGACCTTCACTAGGTCGTCGGTCCCCGGTCCACATACTACTACACATAGCCCTGCGAATAGCTAGACGTGTGTCGTGACATTATTTTCACGAAACGTAACGTAACCGGTGACGTAGAGGGCGTCACCGGTTATTTAATAGGTGATTTTTGTAACTCGGTCCTACAAAAGACATTACCAGAAGAGGGAGACACACGACTGTCCAACATAGTTTGTCTAACTAAACTGAGTCCATGGACACAGCGCGACTCAGTCGCTTGCGGAGAATAACATTGAATACATTACGATTGATCTGCTTATAATAGGTTTCTTTACAGAGTTCAGACTATTCTTGCGAAAAGTTATTTTTGTTCAGGGTTGTGACTTGGGTAATCTTAGTCGTTGAGCTCATAGATGAAAATTATTTTCAATTCGGTTGATGTACTTATCCTTACACCAAACTCCATCTTAAGAAGACCTTTGCAACATCCCTCCCTCCCTTATCCTTGAAATCAAACATCCATAAACCGCAACCAACTGCTCTAGAGCTGTCGACAAGCAGTCCGTGTATGTCGGCGCTAAGACAAACTATTTTAGACAGTCGCGTGTCTTCCTCTTCTGGTAATGTCTTTTGTAGGAACAATGAAACTTTGGTAGGTTTAAGGGCTGACTTTTAACCAATGGAAACCGCTGATCACTCAATCAACCTATAAATAAGTGGACCTAAGGGCCACCGCAGACTTACTACTTTTAGCATCGGCGATCGGCGATTTTGATGCTGCGTCTCGCTCGTTCGCGCTCGAAGAAACGCGACGCAGCATCAATACGTCACAAAATCGCCGGTCGCCGATGCTAAAAGTAGCAAGTCTGCGGAGGCCCTAAGTAAAATAAACTTGAATTCGACTTTGTAGAGTGGTAGAGCTAAGTAAAGCCAGAGTACCTATACCCCATTTATTATAACATTAGAAATAAGAGGCTCGTAGAAGCAGGGATCCAAAACATTTTATTTCATAGTCAAAACAACTTTTATTTAGAGTGGTTACATTAAAATTGTTTTCACATAAAACAATGCTAAATACTTCGATAACCAAAATAAAAGTACTTTTTATACTATGTTTTATTTATAATAACATCGTATCACACATTTTAAACTGACAACAAAAAAATAATGAAAAAATAAATGATGGTAAATGACTCAATGACAAACACTTACAGAAATTTATTTACGTCAATTTCATAGACAACATAATCCAACAAAATTAGAAATACCCTGCTGTCATAACCTCTGAACGGATTAGGTAACATTTTAGATTTGTTAGGATTATAGTGGAACGAAACACGTTCCCGGTATTGTTCACCCCTGCTTCTTTTAGGTTTTTAGCATTGACACTTAATTTTAATTTTGACTGAAATGATAATATTTAAATGAAAGACAATTTATTTTATAATATACATAATTAAAATAATTACAGTTAGGTGTGACAAGCTGGTATATAAATAGATTATAATAAATTCGACGTCAATCATAACTGTAACATGTTATTTGTACTTTTGTTACAAAGTGGACACTAAAAATAACCTTTTTTAACTTCTGTCTAATGCTATAACAAATGGAGTATAGTAGAGCTAAAAATGAGTCGCAAGGGCTCGCTGCGACTAACCGCAGTAACCGATAACATATCACATGACAATATTAATGTACAGAAAATTAATATACCTACCACATATCTAGATATTTTGCTGAAAACATGCGATCGAATCGCCAATGTTAAAGTATTTGTAGGGTTTCGTACCTCAAAAGGAAAAACGGAACCCTTATAGGATCACTTTGTTGTCCGTCTGTCTGTCTGTCTGTCCAACTGTCAAGACCTGCACAGGCCAAACCGCTGGAGTTACAAACATGAAATTTAAACAGTAGGTACCTTTTACAGTGTAAAAGAAGAGCATGTAAAGGATTTTAGAAAATTCCACTCCTAAGGGGGTAAAATAAGGGGTGGAAGTTTGTATGAAAGTCCCTGATTTCTGAAGTAAGAAACATGAAAATTTGTAGTTAAGCTACTAATTACAAATAAAAAATAGTAATTTCAGCGTTTTTGAAAATTCCACCCCTAAGGGGGTAAAATAAGGAGTGGAAGTTTGACGATCCAATTTGTACGGAACCCCCAGGGCGCGAGTCCTACTCGCACTTGTCCGGTTGTTTTTATTCATTTAAGCTAGAGGTAGCACTTAGGGCCTCCGCAGACTTGCTAGTTTTAGCATCGGCAATCGGCGATTTTGATGCTGCGTCTCGCTCGTTCGCGCTCAAAGAAACGCGACGCAGCATCAATAGGTCACATAATCGCCGGTCGCTGATGCTAAAAGTAGCAAGTCTGCGGAGGCCCTTATTAATCGTTAACATCGATATTTTTGCGTTACCACCGGTTCGTTATGTTGCTTCCATTGAGAAGAGCCGGCAAGAAACTCAATGGTTACTCTTTTCAATAGGAAAATAAAAATTGTTTACATTTTCAAACAGCAACGCTATGTGAGCAGGCAAGCATTAACACAATATTAAACAACACAACAGCAAAATACATGTGGGCTACCTACGTTCAAATAATATAGTGAAAATCCCCAACCCATCTTCTGGCCGGTCTTACCGCATGTAACTTTCCACGAGCCAACATTGCTATAAGTATCACCATAATATAGGTACTGTACTTAAGTATCTACCTGGATTAAATAGGTATAGCTACTCAATAAGAGCATAAGGGCTTCCTTATTGTAATAGTTACGATCCTTTTTATTAAACTGTGTTTTTATTGGTAAAAAACATGGTCTAATTTTAAACGCTGTTTAAAATAGTGTTAACATGCCTTGAGCATAGGTTTAATAAATGTATTAAGGTATGTTTCCGAGATATAAATAAAAATGAGTGTTTTATTTCAACAGCTACCTCCATTTTTAGGGTTCGGTACCCATGCAACCAGCGGAACCCTATTACTAAGCCGCCGCTGTCCGGCCGTCCGTCCGTCTGTCAGCGGGCTGTATCTTACGAACCGTAATAGGTAGAGAGTTGAAATTTTCACAGAATGTGTATTTCTGTTGCCACTAAGACTAATTAAAATAAAATAAAATTTAAAAATAAAGGGTCCCCATACAATAAACTTGATATTTTTGTCGTATTTTTCTACGGTGTTACGGAACCCTTTATGTGCGAGTTCGACACGCACTTGCCGGTTTTTTTTTATATTACTACCTATAATCAACTGACATAATTTTTTTTACTTAAATAAACCCTTAAAGGCTTCGAAACCAATAAACAAGCCCTTTATAATATTGTTAGGTACGAATAGGTCACTATAATATGCGTAGTTAGTTCTTACCAAGGTTAAATAGGATGTGTTCATGTATTCTATTACAAATCCCTAGACACGTTCCGTCCCACTGTATATTTGCTAGGCAAGTATATAATTTATCTACACAATAGATTAGGGTCTCCGCAGACTAGCTACTTTTAGCATCGGCGACCGGCGATTTTGTGGCGTATCGATTCTGCGTCGCGTTTCTTCGAGCGCGAACGAGCGAGACGCAGCATCAAAATCGCCGATCGCCGATGCTAAAAGTAGCTAGTCTGCGGAGGCCCTTAGTTGTATAGTAAGGAGACGGTACATTACGTGTACTACTTTACCAAGCCAACTAGGCGCACGAGTATAAATATCAAATGATTTTATTAGTCAACTAGCTGATGCCCGCGGCTTCGCCCGCGTGGATGTCGGGGTTTCTCTACCAGAATTGGGCATAATTTAATTGCGATTAATTAATTGCTAATTGCATGTGATGTCACAATTAAAAATTATTTTTTATATGTTCGTCAATCGCGGACAAATCACAATTAATTGTTCATTGTGACATCACATGCAATTAGCAATTAATTAATCGCAATTAAATTTTGCCCAACTCCGTTCTCTACTATGCATGTATTATACATATAAACTTTCCTCTTGAATCACTCTATCTATAAAAAAACCGCATCAAAATCCGTTGCGTAGGTAGTTTTAAAGATCTAAGCATACATAGGGATAGACAGACAGACAGCGGGAAGCGACTTTGTTTTATACTTTGTAATAGTGATGATTCCACGGTCCGTCCAGCACGTAGTGGGAGCTACTGCCACAGGAGTGCCGGCATTGGCCCAGGCTCACTACGTTGTGGACGGACCGCGGAATCATTGACTTATTATCATTTGATATTTATACCCGAGTGGCTTGGGGGATTAGTAGTAGGACTATTCATTAAGTAAGATTTAACAATAAATGTGCCAGCAATTTCGTTCGAGTAAACTTTGAAAAACAGTTTTTTGACAGTCCCGTAAGCGCTGTTAATAATAGGCCTACCTATTATTAAAAGCGCTTACGGGACAATAATCAGAGAGAGAGAGTAACGTCACGACTTTTATCCCCATTCGGGGGTAGTCAGAGGCTTGAGTGGCCATACACCACCACATTGAGAAGGTATTAACCAACTCAAAGCCCACGTTTTAGTCAGATAATAAGAACCCAACGTGACAGGTGGTGAACCTTGTCGCCGTGTATACAGGAACTGACTATTACCTAATCCCGAGTAATAGGTAGGTTTCCTCACGATGTTAGCTCTCACCGTCAGCGAACTGTAAATTTTGCACAATAATCCTTTGTGTTATAACTCTTTGTATGCCTGGACGTAGATCTACGCGATACACAACTGAAATATAAATACAAAAATATCCTTGACCTAGGCCCCAAGTTTGCTATCTTTACCGAATAATGTTCACTGACATTGATATATTTATTCTTTTTGTATAGGTACCTTTTCTTTGTCGTAAATCATAAATTATTGGCAATCGACATGTTGTCGGCCACATGTTAGCAGTCTTCGTGCCGAAACATGTCAGCCGCCAAGAATTCGCCATATCGTCAGACAAACACACCAACTGTATAGCCCCAAACTAAGCAAAGCTGGTACTATGCGTACCGTACAGACTGGGGGCGATCCCAGTGACACCCAGACCAGGGAAAATTACGAATAGGCCGTTTCCAAAATTTGTCTTTGGCGGGAATCGAACCCGCGACCACCCTATGCAGTGAGCCGAGCGGCCTACGTTGGTTACGGTTAATCAAGCATTTAAAGTTATTATTATAGCTACCGGTTCAATAGTTAAAAACGTTAGAAACCGGAGACCCTAACTTGTAAGAGCCGGTTGTTTCGGGCTGTTAATAAATAGGTAGGTCAAGACTTGACTGACATTACCAAAATCTTTTTTTTTTTATAGGTCTGCGTTGGCAAAAAAGCGTACGGCCCGCCTGATGTTAAGCGGTTACCGCAGCTTATAGATGCTTACAATACCAAAGGCATTGCTCGCACATTGCCGACCTGAAGGGGAGTGGGATGGAGGGAGGGGGAGGGGGGGTGGGCTTTCGGCTCTCTCACTGATCCTACGACACGCAGCTGTAATAGCTGCTTTACGCCGATCTTCTGTGAGAGGGTGGTACTACCCCGGTCGAGCCAGCCCGTTTATGAGCTGCAGTCAATTGGCTACAGCTTGGCTCTACCACCTTCATTCATTTTCCGATATCGATAAATTAGTCGCCTGAAACCTAATACTACAGATGATAGAACGAACTGTATGAAACCAGATATCTGATTATTAAGAGTGATAAAATTGCACAATAAAAATGTCGTTTAAAAAGAGTAAAATAAATTATTCTCGGAAGGATTAACAAAACTGTTATGCATTCTGTTATCTACGAGTAATTTAGGTATTTTGTAAAAACACTAATTTATATTCAATAAATACCTGATCTAATTTTATTAGATAAAGCGACTAGATGTAGTTTCTAGATAGGTAACAAGGCAATAAATTTTATTTTAAAAAATGCACATAATTCTAAATAACATTTGTCTAGACCATGGACCTAATACTTAGGGGACTGGGTCTAAGCAACTCGGCCGCAGTGGCACTGTGGTGGCTCAACTAGGCCGTTGACGTCATCACAGTAGGCGTGGCTTAAGTCAGTGTGCTGTTGGCGTTCGTTCTGTGCAGACGTCTTGCCAACGTTCGCATCCCAAATATAATAATAATATTCTAGTTAATATATTTTCTATTCGACACTAGATGGCGACCCTCTGTGCGTTTTTTTATCACCCTAAACTTAGTGACATCTAGTGTGAAAAAGTTAAACTACGTACTAACATCGACAGAACGAAGCGAGTAGTTTTGCTAGTGACCGGTAGATTGAAATGTCAATGTAAGCGTTATCTACACCCCTTCACCCGTGCCTTCACCCGCGCAAGCGCGCGCGCGCGCTTCAAGCGTCGTTTCATAGGGAAATCTAGTAAGAACATCTCTTTCTTCGTATTTTCTCTGTGGTCTAGACAACCTATACGCTCGGGGATTCAGGCCATAATCCATTATGGCCTGAATCCCCCTCACATTGAGGGAAATCGCGTGCCCAGGAGTGGAACGCTAAAAGGTGGAATCGTGGAATCTAACATTATTATTTATTATTTTTTTGCAGTCAGCGGTGTACCAATTTTAAAAACATACAATATGTTAAAAAAAAACCCTGTCCGAGCCGAAACCGGTATTTAGGGTTCCCAATCACATGACCAAATAAAATAAAATAAATTTAATATTCATGATAGTAAACCTATTAATGACAATTTAAAATGCCAATTTTTTTTTGCATTTTTCCCTCAAAATGTAGCAAATTTTAAAAATATGACAACACCGTTACCGGAAGTAATTATGTTAGATCGTGTGACGGCACCTCTGACCACAAAGTATGTTATGACGTCATTTTATGATTATTTTTTATATGTAAACGGAGTATTTGTTTTCCAAAAAAATATGGGAGGCCTTTGCCCAGCAGTGGGACACTTACTATGCTAAAAAAAATTTTTTTTTTTTTTTCAAAAATAAAAAAAGTTAAAAAAAAATGTTTTTTTTACGAAAATAGAATCTAATCTCGATACCCAACAATACGTTTTCGGGTCGGACACGGTTTTCTTAACATATTGTATGTACAGAAACAACACTCCCCAACATTTTTCTTTTATGGCCGCCCGCCTGACGGCCCGCCTGACGTTAAACTGTTACCGTAGCGTAAATCCTTGCATGCCGCACGTTGCCGACATGAAGGGTAATAAGACAGGGAGGAGAAGGGGGGCTTCCGGCTCACTCACTCATCGTACGAAACTACTTTACGCCGATCTTCTGTGAGAGGTCGATCGAGCCGGACGATCCGGTCGAGCCTGTCCGTAGGTATATGAGCTGCAGTCAATTGGCCACAACTAGGCTCTACCACCAAAAATCATCATCATCATTCATCTCTTATTGAAATTGAAATTTTATTTCATTATTCCTCATTGACATCTTTATAATGTCTGTTCTTGTGATAGGTAAAAAATAATCTTGGTCTTGTCTTTGTAGTAATAATCGTCTGTACAATAAATACATAAATAAATAAATTCTTTACAAAATAATAGTGTGGGATAACCTTTTCGATGAATAAACATCGAATAAGTTTACGGTGATAAAACTAAATTGAAACATTAATTTTTATAGTTTATGTGGCATGTAACCTTAAAAGCAGGAATTTTAATATAATATGGCTTGTTCAGACAACAGCGGTAAGCGCGCGCATCCATCGGCATCGGGTATGAAGCGTGTCGACTGTCGCCCACTGCTGTACTATGGTCCGTTTCATGGGCTGTAATGAACTTTAAGCTTATTCATTTCTTTTGAGTGACACCGTGGCAAAGGCTAAAAGTTTGTGGAGTTAATAATAATAATTCATTTATTATCAGGCACATAAGCCCATAGATATATACCTTACAGACTATATACATACAACTTAATTAACATATAACTTAAACTAATTTGATGGTATTGGTGACGGCAGCCTCCCCCGAAAGCGCCTGAACACCACACCTTTTGGCCAGTACTGTTCCTGCATGAAAGTAGACAGCTTTTCAGTGGGGGCGAAGACCACAAACGCCTTGAAATTAGAACGCCTTAGTAATTAGAATTTTTAACTGTGGAATGTCCATGTAGCAGTTTGGTGTAGACTATAGTACGTACAGCGCCACAACCTTATCTGGCCAAGTGGGCAAAAAAGCAACTAAAATTTTGAAATAGGGAATTTTTAAAAGACCAACAGTCTTTTGCGTTAACAGTGCGCGGCGATGTTGCGCTTACCTGCCACTTCCCAATCTAGTGAAGCATACCGCCGACATCTAAACAGACACTAACCTTTATTTCTATTATACAACAATTAGATGCACCTACCCAGAACAAATAAAAAAATATCATAAATATATGATTAGTTGCGTCTAATATTTAGGGTTCCGTAGGCTAGGTTCTGCAACAGGAAACAAACAAGGTTTTTGAAGGTGTTTTTGCTTGTCGCAATAAAGATTATCTTTCTTTCTTTTCTTTATAAATAACTCAAGTTTCTATGTGTCCTATTTTCCTCAGCAACCTTTTGACGTAGGTCGTTGAGCATAATACCTACCTAGTGGATATTAGTAACACACACATTGTTCTAAGTTTTTTTTACGACTTATTTTACAAGTTTTTACGTAAATATTTAGTGAAAAAATATAATTTGCTGATCCTACAACTAAAATTAAAATGTTTGCCTCCAAAAGATATTTCCATTACCTACCTACCTATATTTCGACTGAAAATTATGGCAATGAATGTAAGCTATAACTTAAAGATTACAGGAAAAAATAATAATGCATGGGAAATAAATAAATATCACCATATAGACACACAAACTCTCATCACTATAGTTTCAAAATAAGCAAAGGGTATGTTCGCACAATGGACTGGGGGCGATCCCAGTGATCCAGACCAGGGCAATTTATAAAAAGGCTTTCTGAAATCTTCACCAACGGGAATCGTACTCGCAACCACCCGGTGCAGTGAGCCTAGCGGTCGAAAGTCGATACCCTAGACAAGCGGTCATCATAGGCAACGGTTTTTGAAAAAATGAAAAAATAACAACAACAGAACCCGCATGACGCGAGCCCCACTCGCACTTGGCTGGTTTCGGTATCATTATCATAGGTACGTAATTATAATATTTGTGGAAGAATAGGAAATGCAATAAATTACAATTAATATCAATATTATATCATTATCATAGGTACGTATTTATAATATTTGTGGAAGAGTAGGAAATGCAATAAATTACAATTAATATCAATATTATAAGTGTCAGAATTCGCAAGCTAAATCCTTTCCATGATTATTTTAATTAATGATTTTGACAGTTATTTCATCATAATATAGGTTATTAATAATATGCAGGTATCTTGAGGTATCTTGATATCAGTGGTCATTTTGAAAGTAGTGTTGTAAATTTTAGTTTTATAAAAGATACTAAACTTGTTTTACGAATTAATTGTTGTTAATTATAATAATGCTAATCATTCTTTAATTTGTTTATTGTGTGTGGAACGATCAATATCTATCTATGCCGCGAAGAGGACAGAGACACTCAAATATAATCTACTATTAACATTCCACGGGTTAATAATTATCCCGAAAACATGTAAAAAATTTACGGGATGATATATTCTCACGACCTTGCCTCCACGACTTATTAAGGGTCAAGTATTAACTATTAATCAAGTAAGTAATTAAGACGAGGGTTCGAAATTTGGTTGATTTTCTATTCTACTTTTTCTTTAAGTAAGTATGTGGACTAGGAATCTTATATTTAGATGTATGATTTTTGACTATATTATCATGAGTATCTTTAAATTCAAAACACGATTTGATGAAATTTTCTCGATAAAAAAAAAAAATGATATGAGCTCTAATTATTTACAATTTTCCTTGCTACCACGATGTTTTTACGATTTAGATCACGAAATTATTTCTAAAACATAGCAAATAATGATATCTAAACTACCCTTCAACCATATTTTAATTCATGAAGTAGTTTTTTTTTAATTCAAGAAAATGTGGTTTGGCGCTTACGTTGTTTATTTCCGAGCGCGCGCACAATATCGCCATCTCACATTTTAAGTACTTGAACTAACCATGTCTCTCTCTAACTTTGTATTGTCAGTGTCCAGTCGGACTTGTTCGACGTCGGACCTGTGAAGGATTTTTTAAAAAATATTACGAAAAAATATTACGGTCGTGCCACATTACAGGTACAGTACAGTATTTACAGTCCGCCGACGCCTATGATAAATAAATAAATATCCTTGGAAATTATTTTACACATGACTACCTGATCCCAAACTAAGCAGAGCTTGTACTATGGAAACCAGATAACTGATATTACTACATATACTACTTTTTGTTTGTAAATACAAACTAAATATACACTTAATTACACCTAGACTCGGGACATGCGGACATGTTCATGCACACAAATGCATGTCCTGGGCAGGAATCGAACCTACGACCTGCACTGCAGCGTGATTTTCGTTTGCTTTTCCTTGTCTTGTGTAATTTCTTTTCATCTCTTGTCATTTTGTGTCATCTCTTGTCATTTCATAGTTATTCGTGTCATTTCTGTAAAAACTCCCTATTTCGCTTACTGTTATATACTTGCAGCATGGTCTTGGGCCGACAGTGGGAATACATTGCTTGTCAAAACAATGGAGTCGCTTTATTGCGTTTGTTGTAGGTATGGATGGGCAAGTAATAAATATATCATACATCAATAAAGTATCGTAAAAAATAACATTACAGATATGGATAGGAAAATGTTTGTCCGTCCTATTCAATCTATTATATTATAAACGAAAGTAACTCTGTCTGTTACCTTTTCACGGCTAAACCGCTGAACCAATGTTGATGAATTTTGGTATGGAGATAGACTGGGTCTTGGCGGAGAACATAGGCTACTTTTTAGGGTTCCAAAGGGTGCTAATGGGACCCTATTACTAGGCCTACGCTGTCCGTCTGTCTGTCTGTCCGTCTGTCAGCGCGGGCTGTATCTCACGAACCGTAACAGGTAGAGAGTTGAAATTTTCACTGAATGTGTATTTCTGTTGCCGGTGCAGAACAAATACTAAAAATATAATAACATTTAAAAATAAATATCAAGTCTCAAACTTGATATTTTTGATGTGTTTATTCTACGGTGGTACGGAACCCTTTATGTGCGAGTCCGACGCCTTCAGATCTTATGAATGTTTTCTTGAAATAAATATAGTGTATTTTAAGTAATTAACTGGCCAACCCTCAGGTCCTACCTACCATATTAGGATCTTTTTCGTTCTAGCGGGTGTAAACCGTGATTTAACGAGTTAATGTGATAATTTTTGTATTTAAATTATTCAATTCAATGTATTTGTTTCAGACATAGTCCAATATTGATTATTAAAATTATTATAATTTCACAATAAATATAAAACAATAAATAAAAGTAAAATTAAATTTAAAAAAAATATATATTTATTTTTATTTTTCATGTTTTATCATTAAAATACAATATAATATAACATAAATTAAAATAAAATACAATAAAATAAAAACCTACCCCTAATTAAACAAATACCGTCCGCGTGGGATACTGGCTGCATGTCCTCCCTGTATTCAAGCTGTTCCTGTTGTCAAGCGAATTTTTTGAGCAAGGAAAGAGCCAGCCCTCTTGTCACCTGTGGCGGTAACCAGTCTAAGGGTGATTTTGATAGATAAAAAAATAAAGATAAAAAGATAAACAAAAAATAAATGCATGGTTAAATCAATAAAATTAATAAAAACTGAAAATTAAATTAAAAAAAATATTAAATATGGTAAAAAAAAATATTATGACACCGCTGATGACTTCATGATCGGCATCGAAGTTAAGTACCAAAGTATTCCTTTGCCTACGAAACATGAAAAAGATACTCATATCCGGCAGTCAGTCACTGACACAGAGTATGTACATTTTTACCCGACTACGGTGGGCGGAGGGTTATGCTTTTGACCGATATGTATGTATGTTCATCTGCTCCCGTATAACGTCCAAACTATTTTTATCATAATAATTTGACTAATGAGATATTGTTGGACGCGTCTGGATCGTCCGCTGGTTATAGGCTATTATACGATCGAAATATTGTTATACGTATCTATCAGCATATTGTAGGTATCGTTTGTCTTCTTTTGACTTACTTTGTCTTCAGCAATAAAAACAACATAGAAATTAAATTATTTTTTTCAAATACACTCGACATAAAAATCCCATATAAAACGAAAAAAATATATTTGAATATTTTCAAATAAATCAGAATTTTGAATATTTTCCATTTCATCTATTTTAAAAGGTGCACTGGGACATATTATTTTAATTGTACGAATTAAACAATATTGTTCCTTCAAAAAATAACTATACATAGTCTACTCCATAGCTGTTCTGTCCTAGCTAAGCGAGAGGGATATATCCTTCGGCAGCTCACGCGACGCTAGCCACACCTCGAAACTAAAATTCATTTTTTTCTTGTATCGTCTTAACCTATTTATTTATCAATGTCACAATATTGTTATTATGCATTATTACTATAATGCTCGGGATACACGGCGACACTCGACAATCGACACTCAGTGTATCTCAGTGTAGCGACACCGCCACGACAATTGATACAAGGTGTCGCGGTGGTGTACACACGCAGACACTCGATGTATACACTGAGTGTATTAGTGTCAAGTGTCATCGTGTATCCCGAGCTTAACAGCGGCATTCTCTAAGCAAACACTGACCGAATTCATGAAGTCATGGTTTTGTGGTCTATGGACCTCGAGTCTTTTAACAATTAAGTATCCATTGTCAAACCACTGGTCCCTAACATTATGATAAGAGGCACTCATAGCCAGCTGCAAGCACTGATCGGTAAACGATCAGAAGTTAAGCAAGGTCAGGAAGAGATGGGTGACCATTTAGGGGCATTTGACGACCGCTTGCGGCTTGAACGCCAATCGAATAGAATAGAATAGACTTCACAAAATAGGCTTGTTACAATTCTGATATCAGCAGGCCGATTGCGTAACTGTTTCGACAATGTTTCAATTCGTTTTGTTCATTCTGTGATGCTTTATCAATTGAAATTGATTGAAATCGGGAAGAGTGAATTCCAGACCCGTCCCGATTTCAACCAATTTCAATTGATAAACCATCACAGGATGAACGAAACCAATTGAAACATTGTCGAAAAAGTTACGCAATCGGCCTGCTGGTTGGCCACTAACCATAAAGTAGGTAACAAAAAGAAGAATATGATCTTCGAGACTTTTCATTGTAAATCGTTTTCATGTCGGTCGGCATCTCCTCGGCCATCCCTTAGCAGTCCTCTGTCCGACAACATGCCGACACCCTGTATAACCGTGTAGTGTACACTACCTGTTATTAGCCGGGTGATCCATTGAGGAAACTCCTTGGCGCATCACTCGCTAATGCATCGGCTGCTTTACACAAAGAATTTATTTTATAGATACCTAATATACAAACGACACTAACTCTAAACGAGTGGACTATTAAACAAGAAATTAGAATAGAATATTAAATCCAGGAAAACAAGTCCGTCTGTCTTGATGGAATGTTTATTGCATAATTATTGATGGTAGAGCTGTAGCCAATTGACTGCAGCTCATATACGGGCTGGCTCGACCGGGGTAGTACCACCCTCTCATTGAAGATCGGCGTAAAGAAGCTATTACAGCTGCGTTGAGCCGGAAGCCCCCCTTTCCTTTCCCCCTGTCCCACTCTCCTTCAGGTCGGCAACGTGCGAGCGATGCCTTTGGTATTGCAATCATCTATGGGCTACGGAAACTGCTTAATATCAGGCGGGTCGTTCGCTTTTAGGCCACCTTAGTCACATAAAAACCGGCCAAGTGGTTCCGTACCACCGTAGAATAAAAACGTCAAAATTATCAAGTTTCTTAAATGGGGACCTCTTTATTTTTAAAAATTATTTTATTTTAAGTAATTTTTTATTGTAGCGGCAACAGAGATACATATTTTGTGAAAATTTCAAGTCTCTACCTATTACGGTTCGTGAGATACAGCCCGCTGACAGACTGACGGACGGACAGACGGACAGCGTAGACTTAGTTATAGGGTTCCGTTGGCACGCTTTGACGGCCCTTAAAAAAAAATTGGCCGCCGTGGCCGCAATTTGGTCCGGATGACAAATTATGTGTTAACAGATTTGAATGTGTAAATTGTATAAATTGTTTAAATGTGTATCTGTACTTAAGGGCCTCCGCAGACTAGCTACTTTTAGCATCAGCGACCGGCGATTTTGTGACGTATCGATGCTGCGTCGCGTTTCTTCGAGCGCGAACGAGCGAGACGCAGCATCAAAATCGCCGATCGCCGATGCTAAAAGTAGCAAGTCTGCGGTGGCCACATAGGTACGTATTATATCATAACTAAGCGCATCTCAGATAAGTGCCGCATGTTTAGTTAGATAAGTGATGATGGCACAGTTTATTAATATCTAACCGGGTCAACCTATTATCAATGTACTGTTTATTTATTGGAAAATAGTTAACTTACTATGTATAGACGGTAAGACCATTTAATGAATCTACTTAAGTACGTACTTACATATTTTCCATTGCTGATTAGCTTTGTAAAGTCTACCTACTTATTTATTTAAATTTAGGAAAATGGGTGGTTGAGCCAAACTGCTGTCTCAAAACAAAAAAAAAGTACGTAGAAATGCTTGGTAAAACCCACAGAGTAAAGACTAAAGAAAGAGGTGCCCTTATTAGATATATGTATGAAAAAAACGTGGTCATTGTTTTTTCATTTTCATTCTTCTATCTACCGGTAAATAGTTGAACTAATCGCTTCGTTTTATGTCGATGTTAGTACTAGGCCGACCACTCGGCCGAGTTGCTTAGGGCCAGTCCCCTTAGTAATTGGTCCATGGTAAAACCATTTTAAACTGGAAAACATCTCTATAAATATGGCGGTAAATTATTATACACCGTGTTCATGTTCAATTGCTTTAAGGGTAAATTTCTTACGTCTTATTGAGTTAATTTCTCAAAGAAACTAAGTGCCTAACTCGTACTGTTTTCAAATTATTTAAAATCGAAATTTAATCACTAATCTAAATTTAATCACTAATCTAAATTTAATCACTAATCTAAATTTAATCACTAATCTAAATTTAATCACTAATCTAAATTTAATCACTAATCTAAATTTAATCACTAATCTAAATTTAATCACTAATCTAAATTTAATCACTAATCTAAGTTAAACCAGTGTAAAATCTTCTTAATTCATAACCATATACTATTTTCGTCTCGTTCGTAAGTAAAGAGTTTTCAATGTTCCTTATGTACGACAATGTTTAAAAAATTTGTTCGTTTTGATGTAGTTTTTACTTTTCTCGTATGTGTGACGTCAAATTGACAATACTAATTTAATAAGGACCTTTTACAATAGCTATCAATTAAATATTTAATAATTTTGTATGCGATACCAATTTTTTTTTTCGAATATCATAAGGGGCCATCCATTAATTACGTCACACGTAAAGGGGGGGAGGGGGTCGACGAAATGTGACATTGTGTGACAAGGGGGTAGGAGGGATCCTAAGTTTTGTGACGTCACATTTAAAAAATTAATATATCTTAGTATTAAAACCGAAATTTGAATTTTTAACGAACAATTTTGTAAATTTCTGAAAATTATAAAACATATGTGACGTCACACAGGGAGTGGGGGGGGGGTCTCGCAAATGTGACCAGCTGTGACAAGGGGGGGAGGGGTCTAAAAATCATGAAATTCGTGTGACGTAATTAATGGATGGCCCCTAAAACGATTTAAGGGATAAGTTTATGGCAAAGGTTAAGTCAAGTTTATGGTTTATGGTCCCAGGTTCGATCCCCGGTAGGGCATGCACCAATGGATGAATTTTCATCTAAGTACATAATTTACAGTTCGCTGACGGTGAGGGAAAACATCGTGAGGAAACCTACCTATCCCTCGGGATTAGGTAATGGTCAGTTCCTGTATACACGGCGACAAGGTTCACCACCTGTCACGTTGGGTTCTGACTATCTGGTGAAACGTGGGCTTTGAGTTGGTTAATACCTCCACAATGTGGTGGTGTATGGCCACTCAAGTCTCTGACTACCCCCGAATGAGGATAAAAAAGTCGTGACGTTATGTTATATTTATTTTATGGCAAAAAATTTACGCCGTATAGGCAGTTCATAGAGAGCTTAATATTTTAAGTAACTATGTTCACCTCTGTACTTACCTATGATACACAATAAATTAAATTGAATTGAATTGCAATGTTCCAAGCACTATGTCGAAGTTAAAGCAAATGAAAATAAACACGGTGTATACTCAGGAATACCTAATTTATCATTTTAAATAATAGCTATTAATTATGTATATTCTATAAATAATAGCTATTAATTTAGTATATATTTGGGCTATTAATTTATGATATAGGTATTTGGCCCCAGGCACAATTTATTCATAGAAAAAAATATTATATTATATTACATCAACCAGGTACCTATTAAATTATCCTGATCTTTAAAAAAACTATCTCAAAACCATTACTAAAAAAACCCGGACAGTTTTTTTTGCGTACACAATATTATATTATAATAAATACATCATCTTAAATGTCAATGTAAAACGTTTAAAATCTATTTTATTTTATTTACGAAAAGAAAAAAAATGACATGTGTGGGTGGTGCACATAATAATAATACACTGTCTGAATGTCAACATTTGAATATAGTTATTCATTAGATGAAGTTTATAGCCCTAACAGACTTTATTTAAGTATTGCATAACTATTGGTAACAAATTTTAAACTCTAGCTGCTTACATCAAGTATTTTGAATGTGTGTAATAATACCTACTCTGGGGTTTGGACAAGTATATTGGGCATAGACTTCGATGGCATAAATTATCAAATACATATTTTTACATTCCTGCGAAAGGACAGACACGCCGCAACGGTCAAAAGGTACCTAGTGTTTTTTTTTTGTTATTTAAACAAAGAACAAAACTAATTTTAAAACACACATTCCGTGCATTCAGTTTTTGTGGACTCTAGATGTGAATTATTTTATAATTGTTTTTATGGCATCATCAAATTCACGTGTTTCCACGGAACTGGTTTCGAGTTTAGCTGGCAAATAAGCTTTCAGCCCTCCAGTGGCTCGATTCACGTAACCAAAACCGTAACGATGTCTCAGCGATATAGTCGTTGATAGCCTTTTCGTAATACAACAAAAAGGCTATCAACGACTATATCGCTGAGACATCGTTACGATTTTGGTTACGTGAATCGGGCTACTGATGTTAAGCATTTACCGTACCGTATAAGATGATTACAGAATCGCCCGCATGTTGCCGAAATGAATGGCAATGGGACAGAGTGATGGGAAGAGGCGTTTGGCTTCCGGCTCTCTTTGTAAATCTATATACTAGATTTAAAAAACGCGCGAAAACTTAGGGGCAAATTTGAAGGCGCATTCTTCAGTTTATTGATTCTCATTTAGTAAGTATTTGATGGGGAATACCCTAATATATCTACCTAGTGTTTCAAAAGTACGAAATAATAATTAAACCACGTATACCGTAGCTGATATGTAGATGCTTAGTGAAGACCAACTATACGTAACTATAATAGTTTCTGAGTTATGGGCCTTTGAATATTTGTGATAACTTTGGTGTTTCGGCCTTAGAACACATCAAATGGCGTAGAAACCGGTGTTAACTAATAATGTAAAAAAAGAAAAAGTTTGAAAAAATAATGCATAGTTTTAGAGATATTACCGTATTTTAAAATTGGCGGGAAAAAAATATTTGAGAAAATGTGTTCGAATTTCAATAAAAATGTTATACCATGCAACTCTATTCCCGATACTCATCCAAACCCCCAAGTATTATTTCGTACTTTTGAGACAGTCTGTATAGAAGTGTTATGTGAACACAACGTAAGTTTAGTTCACGTTATTACGCTCTTGTCCATCCACCAATAAGCGACCGTCCGCCATTGCCCGTGAATTGACGCATCCGCTGTACGCTGCGTGGGCGCCGGCCGACGGGACACTTTCTTTGTACTGATCCACCAAGCCAACTAGGCGCGCGGATGGAATGCGGCTTCCCCCCCGCCACACTTCCCGCACCCCGCCACCACCTTGTTGTGCATGTGACGTTTGACCAGGCGCCTAGTTGGCTTGGTGAAGTAGTAAGGGCCCCCGCAGACCTGCTACTTTTAGCATCGGCGACCGGCGATTTTGTGACGTATCGATGCTGCGTCGCATTTCTTCGAGCGCGAACGAGCGAGACGCAGCATCAAAATCGCCGATCGCCGATGCAAAAAGTTGCTAGTCTGCGGAGGCCCTAATAGCTAAATTTTTCAGAAGTCATATTATTTAAATATTTTCAAGGTGGTAGAGCAAAGCTGTAGTTAAACGACTGCAACTCATACGGGCTGGCTCGACTGGGGTAGTACCACCCTCTCACAGAAGATCAGCGTAAGATCAGCTATTCGTACGATGAGTGAGAGAGCCAGAAACTCAACCCCTTCCCCTCCCTATGTCCCAATCCTTTTCAGGTCGGCAACGTGCGACCGATGCCAATGGTATTGTAAGCATCTATAGGCTACGGTAACTGCTGCTCTGAATCTGAAACCGCCCCTAGCGGACGGTATGCAAAACCTTCAATTCTACAAACAAATACAAAGTGAACTAGGTATATCACTACATAATATTATAAAACAAAGTGCTCCGCCGCGTCTGTCTGTCTGTCTGTTCGCGATAAACTCAAAAACTACTGCACCGATTTTCATGCTGTTTTCATCATTGGATAGAGTGGTTCTCGAGGAAGGTTTTAGTATATAATTTTTGAAGTTTTTGTTTACATTGGCTAAAATATATTGATATTTGTTGGAGTTGTCGGAGGTGTCGGCTTTCAACGAAAACGCTGCCTAAACCCTTCGAGATATAACAAAATGATGTATGGTGGAATTGTGTATCTTATATAGGTCTACAGAAAATTCCGCGATGGCATATGTCTATCTCTTAAGGATAACATACTATATCCATTTTAATACTTAAAAAAATGGGCAATTATAAATAGATGGGGAGGCCAGCGTGCAATTCGTGGATTTGCACGAGCATCGTCCAAACCTAGTAGATTCGGTAGATGACATGATAGGAAGAATACATTGTTCTAGATGTTTCTACTTTCAGCGGTGGGGGAAGCGTATACATGTCAATTTTTTTTTTCTACAAAGCAATGACATAAAAATACTCAAGCGTGTCAGATATTGATACTTTTCATGCTCCAACATGATAAATTGAAAAAAAAAAAAAAACTCGAGCACGCCAGATTTTGTAAGCATCTATAGACTACGGTAACTGCTTAAAATCAGGCGGGCCGTACGCTTTTTTTGCCACCGCAGTCATATATTAAAAATAGAAAAATTCTGAGGCGGTGAAAAAGTGAAACCTCCAGATGCTCCCATTTCTTAGACTGACGATCAAATTAGCAAAATGGACACTTTTGACACTTCTTAGCTAGTAATGATTCCCCCTTATCTTAATCTGACGAAATCGAGTATTTTTTTTTTTTTGGTTCCCCTGAGCGAATCCACCAATATTAAGGGCTCATAATTTTTTGAGGTTCTTATCAATATGTAAGCTATCTTCCTTATCTTAATCTGACGGGCTCGTGTAAATCCAGAAACCCCTTCTAGGGCTCCCCATCTAAAAGCGGTAATTGGAAAGCTATACATCCACGCAGGTGAAGCCGCGGGCATCAGCTAGTAAAGAATATAAGGATTCAGTTTGCTCACGAAAAATTACACTATCGGCCCTGGAGTCAGCGCTGTCTGTGCCGGTATCCCGAGTGAGTTATTCGTCAGTCTCGCGGCTACAAGTAGGTAATGATCGTATCCGGTGCAACGCGGCGCGTGAGTCCGAGACGGTGGCGACGGACAAGTGGGCGTTTTTTATGTGACTACGGTGGCATACGGCCCACCTGATGTTAAGCTGTTACCGTAGCCTATATATGCTTACAATACCAAAGGCATCGCTCGCACGTTGCCGACCTGAAGGGGAGTGGGACAGAGAGATGAGAAGGGGGGATGTTGGGCTTCCGGCTCTCTCACTCATGGTACGAAACGCGGCTGTAATAGCTACTTTACGCCGATTTTCTGTGAGAGGGTGGTATTACCCTGATCGTGCCAACCCGCATATGAGCTGCAGTCAATTGGTTACAGCTTGGCTCTACCACCGACAACGAAATAGAAACGAATCAAAACAGCTTCATTCGATTTTGAAAAATGAATTATCTAAGGATAGTAGGAAGGAAGGATGTAAGGATTGCCCACTATTGCCATATACAGGGTGGAGTGGAGGAAGAAAAGGGAGGCCTTTGCCAAGCAGTTGGATGAGACAAGTTGTCAAAAAACCCTACCTGAAGGGCTAGACAAGTGGCATGCACGCTAATCGAATAGAATAGACTTCACAATGTATGGAAATGTCAAACGTCGCTATGTAGATCACGTGACTTATGTCATTTCCATGAACATGAAGCGTAGCGATTTGAACGAACGCTTGCAGTAGACGTCAGCCACTTGTCTAGCACTGGGCATCGATCTGGTTGATTAAAAAAAAAACACTTTCTGTATTACTGCACCAGCCGTAATGTCGCTTCTATAAAAGTAATAAAAAAAAAAAACGTCACTTTTTTATCCCCATTCGGGGGTAGTCAGAGGCTTGAGTGGCCATACACCACCACATTGTGGAGGTATTAACCAACTCAAAGCCCACGTTTCACCAGATAGTCAGAACCCAACGTGACAGGTGGTGAACCTTGTCGCCGTGTATACGGGAACTGACTATTACCTAATCCCGAGGGATAGGTAGGTTTTCTCACGATGTTTTCCCTCACCGTAAAAGTAATGTCAGACGGAAAAATAAAACGTCCGCCTAAAAAAATCACCTTCATAAATTTGTAACATGATAAACGACTATCGATGTATGAAGTCGAATAAATCTAAAAATAGTTAAGTAATTCAATATACTTGATAATGCAACTCAATCGGCAGTACAATTGAAAAGATTACATTTCGGTAAAAAAATTATAGGTATTAAGAAATTGATATTATCTGACTAGGTACCACGTTGGATACTAGATGACACGTTACTAGATATTCATAAATACTCAGACGTTGGATACTAGACTTACTAACATTGTGGTTATAAATTTCTAATAAGTAGGTAATTTGAATTTATTATGGAAATGTCATCTTTATAACTTACCGATTAACTTTTAAAATATTTTACATACCTACTAGCTGCACGGTTCGGTGACAACTTTTTAAAATACATATATTCATGACATCTTTAAGTGCGCCATTTGGGGTCCGTCCAAATTACCAAATAATGTTTTACAAATTTTCATTTTACAATCCACGATTGGAAAACGCGTCATTTTAAATTTCATCATAATACCTATATATAATACCATCATCATCATCATAATACAAAAAAAACGTTTGTCAAATAAATCAGTTTATAAAATAATTACGTGACAAACTTTCATTTTACAACCAATCATTTGTCATTTGATAAACAATTTATCTCCCAAACATATCATTTAGTAAAACAACGTTTAGAATTAAAACGTTTTCCAAATTGCACACGTGAGCGAGTGAAAGGAGCTCGGTACTCGGGGGAACTTAACTTGGCTGGCTGGGTTACGTTCGAAGGGAATGACGGGGGTTAGCGAGCGAGCTAAACCCCCGTCATTCCCTTCGTTTTGGGTTAATGGTGATCCTGAACGCAGAAATAGGAGCCTCGCTTGCGGGGCTCCGACGACTTGGTCATATAATAAAATGACTGACATGTTTGTAAAGTGAGAAAATGAAACATTTGCGGAACAAGTTATTTATAAAATGAACATTTGTAAAGTGTTTGTTTGTAAAATGAACCATTTGCGGAACAAGTTGTTTTTTAAATGCATATTATATGAAACGTTGGTTATAAACCAATAAAGGCAGTGAACCGCGCCACGTGATAACTGAAAGATAGGTGCCGAGGCTTCACGGGTGCGAACATATACGCGTTAATTACTTTTTTGAATGTGTAAGAGAGAAAATAAATTTAAAAAATTGTTTTTTAAACAATCGGATTCACAGGAGTATAAGACGAGAGACAAGAGGCTAAATCAGTAAAAAAAACATTTTTATTTGGTGGATAAGAGTTGTCTGACGAGTCTGAAACAGATACATACTGAGTAAGGACCTAGTACTATACAGGTGAATTCGAAACCGTAACTTAATAACTGTACTTGTGTCAAGAAATCGATTGATAAAAATGGCATTATAAATACCTATTACACTATTGAAATATTCAAATAACGAAAGTATCAACTTTTGTTTTTATATAATATCACATACCTACTAATTACAAATAACAAAAGTTGACATTCTTATCGGATAGATAGTGGCCAGGTGTCAGAGTTGTTCAGCCGCTCGACGGCCTATGACATGGCTTAACGACTGCTGTTTAGATAACAATTAGATAACATAATCATCAGGTTCGTAAATAAACGAAAACGTAACTTTAATTTTACTATTAACTACTTAGAAAGTAATTAAAAAATAACGCTACTCAGATTAGAAATAATCAGTCGATGTAATGTTTTCAGGTAATTTATAAATTATATTATTGATCATTCCTTTGTTTGATTAATATTCCTAATGATTCCTTTATTGTTCTTTAAATAATCTAAATCACTGCTAATTATTGCTAAAGATTTCTGTCACCTGTATATCTATAAAATATTTGTTATCTACCGTTCGTACGGTGCACTGAAAAATGTAGGTAAGTAGGTAGGTATTACGTGGCTAACGCTAATATGCATTATCAAAGCTCTCGTTATCATAACGAATTTTATTATCATTAGGTACGTGACACTGATTGTTATAAAATGAAGGCCACCTGCAAAATTAACAAATATTAAAACTGTCTAACAATAAAGTAATATTTAGAAGGAAGTTTCTGGACCGTCACAATCAGTTACAAATATGTAGACAGTAATGTGTAAGTAGATAATTAGTTCAAGTATTACCATATCTAAAAAGAACGGGTATATATTTGTACTGACTTACATATCTTATAGTGGTTTATTAGTTCTTGATAGATGGTCAAGCTTTGGCTGTGCACGTCATGACAGATGGATAGACAAACAGACAGACAAACGGACAACAAAGTGATCCTAAGACAGACAGACAGACAACCAAATGATCCTATAATTATATTTGAAGTACCTACGGAACCTTAAAAACTAATCTAAATTTGTCACATTTCAGATTTCAGATCGATTTAAGCCTAAAGATCAAAGTCCAAATAAACACTTACCCTCAAATTTATAGACAGCTATGATGAACTTACACTGGCATTACAAATCACTTTTGTTCCTAGAAATGCTTTGTAAAATAATTGTCAGCTGGCTAAAAATCTCTCTAAAGCGGGTTAGGCTAGTAGATTATTTAGTTTATAAAATAAAAACCTACTGTTTATCTTAAGTTGCATGTATTTACTCGCAAAATACGTCCTCCAGCGTCGTTTGCGAAAGATAACAATACATAAGTACCTACTTTACTTATCAATACTCTATCTTGAATGAATTATCAGAATAATAATCTTACGAGGATGTATTGTTACAATAACATGCGACTTTATGATATTCACAGCGTCTGGCAGATATTATTAGTACCCATCAATATTCTACTGTGCATCTGACTGACTGACCTCAAATAAATAAGGTTTAATTTAGTGCAAACGACTTGTAACTACAAAAGCAATCTCTTTGACGATATGGTTAGACCAGGGCCTAAGTAGGGACTCCTATCCAAATTCAGTAAGACAAATTAAACCTACTCAACTCACTAGTTTCAAAAGTATTTTTATTTTTTACTAGCCTATTGTTGTGTCCCATTCCTGAGCAAAGGCCTCTCCTTGACTTCTCCACAAAGCACGATCTTGAGCGGTCACAGACCAAGTATCCCCCGCAGGTGACCAAATCATCCTGCCATCTCTTGGGTTTGGCCCGGCTGTGGCGCCCGCCACTCGGTATCCAATTTTTTTCAACAGTGCGAAATGCTAGCATGTAGAGCATAGATTCCCAAAGTGGGCGATAACGCCCCCTTGTAGGCGCTGCAGGCCTAAAGGGGGGCGGTAAGAGACCCAGAAAAAATATGGGGGCGCCGGGTAGATCTACACGTGTAGAGTATCAGTGTGTAGCTGAAAGTTTGATCAAAATCATTGACACCACTTTTATGAACTTGTTCTGTATCGAGAAATATTTATCAAATAGTTTCTGAGGCACCCGAGTTAGAGAGGGGGTAACCCCCGTATATTATATCAAAAGACAAGTATTTACTTGTTCTTAAGTAATTTCTAAGAAAAAAACTTATCTCACAATCCCCTTTGACAGATTTTCCATACACTATGTCGATATTCAAAACAGCCTTGTCAAACATGTTAGAATCTACACACACATGAAACATGTTAGATACGGGTGTAAGCACCTAATTAGCTAAGATATACCTAACCTGGTATTACAGAATTTTACTAATTAACTAAAAACCCATGTTTATTTCTAGAAACCGAGATAGGATCTGTAATTGGATATTAGATCGGATTATTGGATCGGATGATACAGGGTGTTTCACAAGTGCGAAATACCTAGAGTTTTGGATGAGTATCGGAAATATAATAAAATGGTGTAAAAATTTCATTGATATTCGGACACGTATATCAAATTTTTTTACCTGTCAATTTAAAAAATATATATCTCAAGAACTATATAAAATATTCACAAACTATTTCTTGAATATTAGTGGTTTCTACTTACTACTCAATGTAGTTCACACCGTAGGCTGTACTCTAGGCCGTTTTATGTGTTCTAAGACCACAACACGAAAGTTGTCACAAATATTCAGAGGCCTATAACTCAGAAACTATTATAGTTACGTATTAGTCTGTCTTCACTAATTATCTAAGTCAAAGTCAAAGTCAAAAGTTTTTATTCATGTAAGCTCAAAAAGCATTTATAAATAGTCAAAATAAACAATATTTTAGCGCTACCACCGGTTCGTAATGTTGCCTCCATTGAGAAGAGCCGGCAAGAAACTCAATGGTTACTCATTTCAAAATAATAATTGTATACATTTTCAAACAGCAACGCTATGTGAGCAGGCAGGCATTAAGACTGGGCAGGTAGCGAACGAGGTATTTTTGGAGGCTATCTCCTCTTAGACGAGTGGAGTAAAAATTTTGAAAAAAATATCACCGTATTTATTATACCCTCTTCTTTAAAAAACAAGTTTGAAAAATGTGAAAAATGCTCTTTTACTATGTGAAAAAAATTACCAAAATGTAGAAATTTTCAAATTTAAATTTCTATCTTCTTCCAAACGGCTGGGAATTTTTAAATAGTTTTTTCACCAAAAGATGGAGAAAGATAATACCTAAAAAATGTAAGCTTGATTTTGCGATGCAATCGTTTTTCACGTCACAATTCATGATTTTCCAAATATTCGCCAACAAAGTGGGCGGATCCGGTGCGAGGGGCGACGGGCGGCAGTACCGCGATGACTGTTGGACGGGGAGGTTGTGCCAGTTTTCCCGCGCTCCAGTCGCTTCAATTATCGTCTATATCTTTTTTGTAAATAAATACATAAAAATATTGCAATGATGTATACGCCTTTGTACCTAAGAAGTTTTGACAAGGAATTGTAATTTAGAATTTTTTTTTTTGTTTTGTTAAATAATCATATAAAAATAATACAAATAAAAATAAAAATAATAAGAACTAAGAATATATTAAAATCGAAAATATAGATATAGGATTCGAACCTGCGCTCCTTATAGCATTCACCCAGCCAGATCAATTTACTTACGAGCTAACAAGACATTGAAATTGAAAGCGAAATTATGAAGTATATACTTCGTTATCATGGAATCTTGGAATTTTTTTCATTGAATGTGATTTGAATTTGGAATCTTTTTCACGAAGACGACTGGCCCTTGCTTGTGTTCGACATGTACAAACACATTGTGACAGTGTGCGTTTGCAGTCGCCTTCATGCCTTCGCCTACATTTAGAATAACATGAAAAAAATATTGATTTCGAAAATATAAAGATTAGGATTCGAACTTATGCCTTGACGAACTTATGCATTGACTTACTCAGCTAATTTCATGTTAGGGAACATAGCGAAATTATGAACTACATACTTCGTCGTCCATTGACAATTGACGCCCGCTTGGTGAAGTGGTTTGAACGTAGGCTGTTCAGCTCACTGCATGCGATGGTTGCGAGTTCGATTCCCGCTAAATGAAAATTTTGGAAACGGCCTTATGCGTAATTTTGTCTGGATCCTGGTATTACGGGGATCGCCTCCAGTCCATTACGGTACCCATAGTACAAGGGTTGCTTAGGTTGGGACCATTCATTCGCGTCTCATGTAATTCTCTCTGTATTATCACAGAATAACTATCTACATATACAGTAAGGGCGAGGCCCCATTACCATTCTTGACTATACTTAAAAGTGCACGACTATTTTCTCAACAATTGTTGACCACTATTGACCACTCTTGACTATTTTGACCATTATTGTCTATTTTGACCATTATTTACTATTTTGACCATTATTGACTATTTTTGACCATTGTTGAGTATTTTTAGTCTTTGTTGACTATTTTTGACCATTGTTGACTATTTTTGACCATTGTTGACTATTTTTTACCATTGTCGACTATTTTGACCATTGTTGACTATTTTAGACCATTTTTGACTAATTTTGACAATTTTTGACCGTTGTTGACAATTTTTGATCATTGTTGACTATTTTCACCATCAACCGTCAACAATGGTCAAAATGGTCAACAAAAGTCAACAATTGTCAAAATTAGTCAACAATGGTCAAAAATTGTCTACAATGGTCAAAAATAATCAAAAATGGTCAACAATGGTCAAAATTGGTCAACAATGGTCAAAATAGTCGACAATGGTAAAAATAGTCAACATTGATCAAAAATTGTCAAAAATAATCAACAATGATCAAAATTGGTCACAATGGTCAAACATAGTCAACAATGGTAAAAAACAGTCAACAGTTGTCAAAAATAGTCAAAAATGGTCAACAATTGTCAACAATGGTAAAAAAATAGTCAACAATGGTCAAAATTGGTCACAATGGGCAAAAATAGTCAATAATGGTCAATAGTGGTCAACAATAGTTGAGAATAGTCAACAATGGTTAAAAAAAGTCAAAACTGGTCAAAAAATTTCAACAATGGTCAAAAACAGTCAACAATGGTCAAAAATAGTCAATAATGGTAAATAGTGGTCAACAATAGTTGAGAATAGTCAACAATGTTCATATAGTCAACAATGGTAAAAAAAAGTCAACAATGGTCAAAACGTTTCAACAATGGTCAAAAACTGTCAACAATGGTCAAAAATAGTCAACAATGGTCAAAATTAGTAAAAAATGGTCTAAAATAGTCAAATAGGGTCCAGAAAAGTCAGGATAGTCAAAAATAGACAAGAATAGTCAAGAATAAACATTTGCCATTTGGGCTCGGACTCCGAGCCCATTTGGGCTCGGAGTTTTTTTTTTTTTTTTATAGGACTGCGGTGGCAAAAAAGCGTACGGCCCGCCTGATGTTAAGCAGTTACCGTAGCCTATAGATGCTTACAATACCAAAGGTATTGCTCGCACATTGCCGACCTGAAGGGGAGTGGGATGGAGGGAGGGGGAGGGGGGGGTGGGCTTACGGCTCTCTCACTCATCGTACGAAACGCAGCTGTAATAGCTGCTTTACGCCGATCTTCTGTGAGAGGGTGGTACTACCCCGGTCGAGCCAGCCCGTTTATGAGCTGCAGTCAATTGGCTACAGCTTGGCTCTACCACCTTCAAAGTTCTATTGGAGCTCCGTTGTTGTAAGCTTTCTAAGTAGTATAAGAAGTCTTAGTCTAGTAAGTATAAGAAAAAGAAAGAAAGAGTCGCCTTATAGCTGACTATTCCTGGCTAGCCTATTGTATTTCTGACTATTCTTGACTTTCTTGACTATCCTGACTTTTCATGACTGTAATTGACTGTTCTTGACTTTTCTTGACTATTCTTGACTGTAATTGACCGTTCTTAACTTTCATGTTTATTCTTGACTATTCTTGACTATTCTTGACTATCCTTGACTATCCTTGACTATCCTTGACTATTCTTGACTTTTTTGACTATTCTTGTCTATTTTTGACTATCCTGACTTTTCTGGACTGTATTTGACCATTGTTGACAATTTTTGACCATTGTTGATTATTTTTGACTATTTTTGACCATTGTTGACTAATTTTGACCATTGTTGACTTCTGTTGATCATTTTAACCATTGTTGACGGTTGATGGTGAAAATAGTCAACAATGGTCAAAATTAGTCAACAATGGTCAAAATTAGTCAAAAATGGTCTAAAATAGTCAACAATGGTAGAAATAAGTCAACAGTGGTCAAAATAGTCGACAATGGTAGAAAATAGGCAACAATGGTCAAAAATAGTCAACAATGGTAAAAAACAGTCAACAATTGTCAAAAATAGTCAATAATGGTCAAAATAGTCAATAATGGTCAATAGTGGTCAAGAATAGTTGAGAATAGTCAACAATGGTCAAAATAGTCAACAATGGTCAAAAAAGTCAACAATGGTCAAAAATTATCAACAATGGTCAAAAATAGTCAACAATGGTCAAAAATAGTCAATAATGGTCAAAAATAGTCAACAAAGACTAAAAATAGTCAACAATGGTCAAAAATAGTCAACAAAGACTAAAAATACTCAACAATGGTCAAAAATAGTCAATAATGGTCAAAATAGTAAATAATGGTCAAAATAGGCAATAATGGTCAAAATAGTCAAGAGTGGTCAATAGTGGTCAACAATTGTTGAGAAAATAGTCGTGCACTTTCAAGTATAGTCAAGAATGGTAATGGGGCCTCGCCCTTACTGTATATACATATAGTTATTCTGTGACAATACAGAGAGAATTACATGAGACGCGAATGAATGGTACCAACCTTAGCAACGCTTGTACTATGGGTACCGTAATGGACTGGAGACGATCCCCGTAATACCAGGATCGAGACAAATTACGCATACGGCCGTTTCCAAAATTTTCATTTGGCGGGAAGTGAACTCGCAACCATCGCATGCAGTGAGCCGAACAGCCTACGTTCAAAAATAGACAAAAAAGACCAAAATGACAGAAAATGATGGAAAAATTAAAAATTACAACATTTCAGATATGACAAGAAATGTCAAAAATTACAGAAAATTGCAAAACTCACAGAAAATGACAATAAATGACAAAAATGCCAGAAAATGCCAGGAAATAACAAATATGACAAAATGACAGAAAAAGCCAGGAAATGACAAATATGACAGGAAATGACAGAAAATGAAAGTAAATGACAGAAAATCACACGAAATGCCAATAAATGACAAGAAAAGATACACAAGACCAGGAAAACAAAGAAAAAAGACAAATACAAAAAAGTTACAAAGACAGGAGAAGACAGTACCTAGAAGAGTCAAGAGAAATAGTCTGAAATAAGTAGGTATTCCTTTAAATATTATAATGTGTGCCAACCCTTACACAAGTAGTCGTCGCACCAACTGTCAAGACGTTGGCGGCATGTTTATATTTATAGTGTTGTCAAGATGTCAAACTTCAAAATACAAAATATTTGGAAATATCACATTCGAAAAAACGCTATTTATAATGTAAACAATCGTTAGTAGGCCAAATAAATAAACAAAAATAAGTAAATAAATAAACATTAAAAAAATATTATGCTGATGTGGGATTCGAACTCGAATCGTATCGTAAATTGCTCCGTCAGTTTTCTTTCCTACGTTTTTGATAGTTTATCGTTTGTGATCTATTTTATTTTGAGTTTATGAATAAATAAATAAATTATTCGATTTAATAAAAATATAGGTAGGTATATAAACGTAAAATAAAAAGATAATGCTTACAATAAAATTAGAAAACATAAAAGAAGCAAATAATTATAGGATTTGATCCTGCGTCATCACCATCGTCGTTTTGGATGACTTTTCCACTGAGCTATTTAGGATTTGCATTATAGAGCGAAATTATCAACTTATTTGTAGATCTACTACGTTGTGGTAGCTCGGCTTGTTTTGAAATAAGAATACAAGCGACGCAATATCCGCGCTGTCAGAGGCTCTTGCCGGGAGCCCGCCGCTGGCGCGGGGAGCACACCCCCGGCGATGCGTTAGCTCCGCCCATTCAGCCAAAATTTCCAGATCATATCCCCACCTTAACACATTGGTAATAAAAAACAAAATTAGGTATTTAAATAAACAAAAAATAGAACTAGCCTAGAAAGCTGTGCATGCCTACTCCCACTTTACATTCAAACCAAAAGGTGAATATTTAGAACGATGTTTTGGTGTGATGCCTTCCGTGATGTCTACTTACCAGCTACCGTATACGTAGTTAAAATTCATTCATACTTTTGAAACATCCGTATATTCAATGCCACCACTTTTGAGCTAATCACTATTATATCAACATTCTAATTAATTTTTTACTGCCTTATCAGATGTGATGCAGTAATAACGTTTTTATTTATCCAAGTGGCATCAAAAAAATCGCATAATTACTAAATTGGGATCTAAAAATAATTACATAGGTACCTAGTACGTATTAGCAGGTGAATTAAATTGCAGTAAGGATGGTAGGTAGGTACCTATAATTAATCATTCTCAAGGACCCATTCGTACACAAACATTAGTGCTCTAAAAAAATAAAAACCAACTGAAATTGTATTTCTGTAATAATAAAGGGGGTTCCCATACAAGTAACTTGATATTTTTGATGTTTTTATTCTATGGTGGTACGGAACCCTTTTTGTGCGAGTCCGACACGCCCTTGGCCGGTTTTTTACCTACTATCATAGAATTACATTAGAATACCTACTACACTTCTCATCAAAAAAATCGAAACACCTACCTACATTCATTTATTGGATAAAAATTCATAATTTAAATTCAAATTTGGAATTGGTAGACTAAACTGACAGCTATTTATTGGCGTGTTTTTTTAATGATATCAATCATTTTTTTATTTAAATGCCTGAATAGTACCTACTTGTAGTACTGTTTCGATTTTTTCTAATAGTTTGAATACATGCATTAAGAAAAAAAATACTACTCAACATCCGATTTATTTTAAAGGATATGTAGGACATAGGTGCGCAATGTCTAGAGTACGACGGGAGGTCGGCGCGCGCACTGGAGACGTAAAAAATGAGAAAAAACAATAATTTATGTAGATCGCTATGGATTATGCGTTTTTAATTAATATTAGTAGATAGGTATAATGCAAATCCGCCTTGTAAATCTATGATCCTCAGCATTTTGCCACTGGATTAATATTATCTCTTGCCACTGGGCATATCTATTCCCTAATACCTACCTAATAAAATAATATGAAAGAGTATTTGCTTATTGACTGAGCCTCACGCAAGAAGATCTGAATGGATTTCAATGGAATTGGCACATCTATTTATCTACAAAAGTTATTTTTATTGCCCATCAAAACTCTTTATAAAGGTGTAAGTTATTATTAGGAAGATTTCAAAGACCCTTAAAGTCCGAATATTTATTGTTAATGGAAAACATCGTGAGGAAATCTGCATGTAAACCAACCCGTAGTACCGGGAAACCATGGTGCAAAATAGCCTGAATCCGCGTTGAAAGGGAGGCTAGGGTTGAAAGGGCTTATAATTTTTTTAATTTTCCATATCTGCTGTGCGTTCCGGGTCAAAGGTCTGAAATACCTCTAACAGGTATTTCTTACTATTATAGAAAAAATATGGTGCAACATCTTGCAATAAATAATTTTATGAATAGCCAGTTATGATACCTCTCGCGTGAATTCCACCGTTGCGTTGCCGCGTTGTAGGTATAATAAATAAGTAAATATCGCCAGACTAACACACCAATTATACAATATGTTAAGAAAACCCTGTCCAACCCGAAAACGTATTGTTGGGTATCGAGATTAGATTCTATTCTTGTAAAAAATTTCATTTTTTTTTTTTTTTTTAATTGTCATTAATATGTTTACTATCATGAATTTTTTTTTTATTTGGTCATGTGATTGGGAAACCTAAATACCGGTTTCGGCTCGGACAGGGTTTTTTAACATATTGTATACAGGCTGACTGGTTGAACACTTTACATATTGATATAGAGTGCTCAGTACTCGATTCTCGTTCTAAGTATGTAAAAAAGGTGCCTAATATTTGCCTAATTTATTTTTAATTATCCACTCACAACAATAAGCGTGGTCAGAATCGTACCTCCTAGATTTGACGTACTTACCTATCAAGTGTCATTAACTCCGTCCGCGCAGAACACGCGTACTAGCGATTGCGGTGTCCACAATTTCCGAGTTTTAGCACATTAATTTAATTAAGGTTTTCTCTGTAGTTCATTGGTATTTTTTTATTTTTATTTTTTTAAACGTTTCATGTTACCATAAATTATCATGTCCTTCAATATGTAAAGTGTTTAACCAGTCAGCCTGTATATGGTACCAAATTAAGCATCGCTTGTAGATACTATGGCTACCGTATAGTGGACTGGGGGCGATCCCAGTGACGCCCAGACCAGGGAAAATTACGAAAAGGCCGCTTCCGAAATTTGTCGCTGTCGGAAATCGAACCACCTGATTCAGCAGTTGAACAACTGCGTCAAGCAGTCGTCAAACCCACCATCACGCCTGTATGAGGAGTTGTAAACATACCTATAAGTATCAAATTTCGGCGGGGTAGGCAAAGATGCTCCTTATTGTACCCAGATTTTGATCATGGAAGGGGTATACCAACTAGAATATTATCTTTGTGAATTCTTCATTGTAGATAAATTCTTGGCGGTCGATAAAGGGGCGTATTTAAGGGGGGGGGGGGGGGGGGGTCGAGCAAAACCTCACCAAATCTCACGTGAGGGAGAGGGGGTCTCGGCAAATCTCACGTATTTTTTTTTACCGCAAAAAACAGTATATAATTCCAAGAAAACTGTGTTAAATTAAGTAAAACATGTTTCTCCTCTAGAATATAGCTTTTGAAAAATTTCACGTGAGATTAGAGGGGGAGGGAGGGGGTCGAGCAAAATCTCACGACATCTCACCGAGGGGGGAGGGGGAGTCGAAAAATCGCAAAAATCACCTCGCGTAATTTATGGACGCCCCCTAAGTTGTCGGCCATAGGACAGCTAACAGATGGCCAACGTGTCAATTGGTGCGCCTTGATGCCTTGCATGCCTCGCCCGACCCACGTTATGAAATTACGTCTATGCGTTCCCAAGTCAAAACTTTGTGCTCGGGCGCGGCAGGCGTCTGATGTAGACGCAGCACAATAAGTTATGATTTATAATAAAGACTTCACAGAGATAGTAGATATAGATATAAGTAAGCTGTTTATATAAATTTAAAAAAACAACAAAAATAAAAAATAAGTAGATCTGGTTTTGCAAGTTCGGACGATTTAGTAAGTAGGTACCTACCTAGGGGTTATTAGTAAAACACTAACAACCTTGTAGAACTGTATAACTGACATCATAAACAACAGCTTTTGTTCTATGACTTTTTACAAAACAATAATACATTTCTTAAAAAATCACGCTCTAAAATGTATGAAACAAGAAAATATTATCTTCTAGGGGATAGCCGTGGTCCGTTTAGGTACTTTAGGGCAAAGAGCCATATAACAAATTCCACGGACCACGGCTATCCTCTAGATGAGAATATTTTCTTGTTTCATACATTTTAGAGCGTGATTTTTGGTTAAATGTACTTATTATGTCTTGTAAAAATTCATAGAACAAAAGTTTTTGTTTTTGATGTTAGTAATACAGTCTTGCAAGGTTCTTAGTGTTTTACCAATTACCCTGTATAAAGGTGTACGTAGTTTCTCTATCTATTAGTATCAGCTTTAGTAGGTATTTTAATGTATAAATTCGACGAAAGGGACTCAACTGATAAGCGCGATAATCTTTCTCGATAAAACGGACCATAATTTTACGAATAACAAAATGAACTTACCTCTCCAACACTTCGGTGGCACGACAAATTTTAACTTAAACGTTTACCTAATCAAACTAGAATTAGTAATAAACCACTAATTAATACACACGTGAAATTAGTAGAGCTTCCCACACAACACATTACGCGTAATTTGAAATAGGAACGTCAAAATGCGTGTGTCGATGACTGCGCGACTAGCGATACTGCCGGTACGAACTTGTGAACCAGGGGATTGATAAAATGTTCATTGATGTCGAATGGACAAGTGAAAAATTTATTGAAGCATGATTGGCGCTAAGATTGGACAGTGTTTTGTGTTCGAAAATTGAATTATTGTCATCGCGATTTGTCGAGCTTGTCATGATGATTGATGGTGGTGTGAGAGCGTAGGCCGCTGATCAGTGCAGGGCGTCGGTCTCTTATCAACTGTCCATTGCGTAACCACTGCACTGGTCTCTAGGCCGTGGACTCCTATTAAATGTTGAACAGTGGTTTCGCAATAGTTAATATTGTTAACAGACTCGAGGCCCAGGTACGAAACCCATTTTCTTCTCAATAAATCTTTGTCGTTATTCAGTCCTGTAATTTAGAAATTACAAGAGACTACTGGAAATTACGGACAGTAGAATTTTGTGCCAGATCACTGTCAAAATTCTATTGTCCGCAAGCAAAACTAATCGTTTCTTGAGTATAGGGAACGGGCATTTCCAAAAGCGACTACCCTACAGATTCTAAAATATTATCCCGGCCTTGATAGGGCCTTATAGGGTAGTACCAGGGGCGTAGCTACCGCCGTATCAATGATACTGGGCCCCCGGGCAGGGGCCCCGAACGTGTGTGAAAATTCTTCACGCTTCATTTGTAAAAAATCTTTAAGGTTGGCACACATCTATCAACCCGGCACCCGACCAGCACCGCCCCGCCGCTCGGCGTCCACTCGTTGTCGACAGGTGGTCGCTGGACGCTGCTTTTACACCATAAACATCACGTGATCAACCAGTGGACGCGCGTGGTCAACGAGTGAACGCCGCGTGGTCAGCGCGTGGTCCACTTATTTCCGGCTCAGTTAGGGCCGGGCTCCATTAGCGCGTTGCGGTGCGTCGTCGCAAGATTTTGTACTGGCACATCACCTTCCCCCACTTCGTCTCTCGCCCGTCGACCCTTTGATCCGTTACGTTGACGCAGCGCAGCGCACTAGTGGAGCCGCGCTCTTAGTTGATGCCGACCGACGAGGCAGTGCTGGTCGGGTGCCGAGTTGATAGATGAGTGCCAAACTTTACCCTTCATTTGGGCCCTTTAACAAATTTTGATTCAGGGCCCGTCTAAGGCAAGCTACCTACGCCACTGGTTAGTACAGTCTGTATGTTTGGCACTTACCTACCCAAATGTTATCATCTTATCAGAGATAACCTGTCACGTTGTTGTCCACGCTTGCAGGGGGCGGACCAGACGCTGGTGCGTTAAAAATATTTATAAAGTAGGTACCTACACCACTGATTAGTTATCATTGGTATTTTCCTGGTTATAATGCACATAATCCTCAAAATAAAACTCAGAGTCAAGGTGCGTCTATATGACGCGCCCAAGCCGTCATTATGTTGTTATTAAGGCTACTCACACGCCTGCCGCAGTGGCAATTGTTAGGGTCCCGTACCCAAAGGGTGCCAACGGGACCCTATTTCTATGCCTACGCTGTCTGTCCGTTTGTCAGCGAGCTGTATCTCACGAACCGTAATAGGTAGACTAGAAATTTCATAGAATGTGTATTTCTATTGCCGTTACGACAACAAAAACTATAAACAAAATAAAATGTAAAAATAATGAGGGGGACCAATACAAGAAACTTAATATTTTTGATGTTTTTATTTTACGGTGGCACGGAACCCTTCATGTGCGAGTCCGACACGCACTTGGCCGGTTTTCTCATAAATTTCGCACTTGCAAGCCTACACACATTACAATATCGGAGGCGATTCATGGTTATTTATTTATAGATTTCATAAGTATATAGTATACAAGTGGTATCATACATAGCCCCACAAACCCGTGCAATCGGTTTGGGTCTAATGCTCGGGATAGACGGCGACACTCTACACTCGACACTCAGTGTATCTCAGTGTAGCGACACCACTACTACAACAGCTGTAACAAGGTGTCGCGGTGGTGTACACACTCAGACACTCGATGTATACACTGATGTATTAGTATCAAGTGTCGTGTATCCCGAGCTTAAGAGTCTGTTACTAAGGGGGCAAACAAGCGTACGGCTCGTCTGATGTTAAGTAGTTACCGTAGCCAATAGATGCTTGTAATACCAAAGGCATCGCACGTTGCCAACCTGAAGGGGAGTGGGACGGAGGGGACGGGGGTTGAGCTTCCAACTCTCTCACGCATCTTGCGAAACGCAGAATAGCTACTTTACGCCCATCTTCTGTAAAAGGGCCGGCCGAGCCAGCCCATATATGAGCTGCATTTATTTGGCTACTGAGCTGTAGCTTGACTCTACCACCGATAAATGAATCTTGAGGCAGGCGTGTGAGTAGCTCCTTAAGGTATCTCACTATCCCATCCCACTAATATTATCGTGAACGTCAAGACCGCGGGACCATGACTCAAAATCAAAACTTCCCTATTGGGGATTTAGTACCTAATTTGTACCTTTTGTACCTTCAACTCAGTAATTTGTACCTCCGAAGACAAAAAAAGTACGAAGGATTTTAGCTGGTCCCGCCATCTTGACGTCAAGATGGCGGGACCACCAAGAAGCGCTGCTTGCAGACGAATAATTCTGACCTGGGGATTTAGTACCTATTTAGTACCCGTCTATATCCAATTTTCAACTTCCTAGCATCAACCGAAATAAAGTTGTGTCGAGTTGAAGCTGGTCCCGCCATCTTGACGATTCGTTAAAGTGCTGTAAACATATGAAAAGTGAGATATTTCCTTGAAAGTCAAATATCCAGATTTAGTACCTCCGAGGTACTAAATGATATCTCATTTTCAGATTTGTAAATAGGGCAGGAAAAAAGTTATACACTATTGTTACTTTCAGTAAGTCATCCAGATATTTTTTCAAAATGGGATTTCACCATGTTCCATTTTAATCTTAAACCGCCACTGGCTTGTAAATCATGTAAGGAACAATGTCGAACGAAGTCGCGGGCAGAAGCTAGTTGTTTATAAAATTACTAGCTTCTGCCCGTGACTTCTTCCGCGCTTACTTTAAAATTCCACAGGAACCTGACATTTTTCCGGAATAAAAAGTAGCCTATGTGCTATTCCAGACTATAATCTATCTCTGTACCAAATTTCATCCAGATCCGTTCAGCCGTTCTGGCGTCATTGAGTAACAAACATCCATCCATCCATCTGTCTATCCATCCATCCATCCATCCAAACTTTCACATTTATAATATTAGTGGGATAACAAAAATGGTCGCTTTTGTTATCGTGCGTGGAATCAATGATCAAATAAGAAAAAAATAACAATTCCATGTCGATTTTTTATTCAATTTATAAAAAGATATATCTTAACAAGAAATGCTTAACAAACATATATATATAGGACCCACCGAAAATGTATTTAAAACTCAATGCTAATGACGTAGATAGGTATATAATGAAACTAATTAGTTTAGTTAAACGTAACACAGATAAATAATTATGTACTCGTTCATTATTATAGAGCTATGGTACAATTTATTTAAGGAATCGAACCCGCAACAACGCGATACAGTAAACCGAGCGACCTACGCTCGAACCACTGCGCTAAGCGGTCCTCACATAGTAGATATAATTGTTAAATACATAATAATTATTATTGCCCTATAATATTTATCACAATGGAATTAATTATTCTATTTGCTATTATAACATAACTTTAAAATTCAATATGTACCTAGATACAGGCGATGACAAGATCATTTGCCATAAGTAGCTGCATTAGGGTGAGGCCCCATTAGTGCGTTGAGTTACGTCCTCGCAACAGATCAATGTATTGTATGACACACCCGCGTTGCGACAACACACGACGTCGCAACGTAAAAGGGCGACGCACGCCGTATACGCAGCGGAAGGGCGACGCCCCATTAGTGCGTTGCGTTGCGTCGTCGCAACGGATCAACGGGTCGACGGGCGAGAGACGAAGCGGGAAAGGGTGATGCGCTGGTGATACAATGCGTTGATCCGTTGCGACGACGCAACGCAACGCCAGATGGAGCCTCACCCGAACACTGTCCGACGTCACACCGAGCGCATCACCCTCCCCCGCTTCGTCTCTCGTCCTTCGATCCGTTGAAACTTCGTGTGCGACGACGCAACGCATAAATGTGGCATGGTACTAAAAATATATGTATAATGACGCAGCGTTCTCGCTGCGACGACGCAACGCAACGCACTAATGATGCCTCACCCTTAGGGCGGAAACCCACCGCGGTGCACGCTACGCACGAAAGACGTCAATGATGATAATTTTGTTCGAAAATGACGTCATTTCGTGCGTAGCCTCTCTCTCCGTGCACCGCGGTGGGTTTCCGACCTTACTGTGTTTTATTTTTCTACGGAGCTTGGGGAAGTTGCGTTCCTTTTGAGTAGCGCCACGAGCGAACCACGTCCGACTAGCGTTACACATTAGTTAGTACATAATTTTAATCACCAGCCAGTTCCGTTTCTTTTGAGTACCGCCGTGTACGAATGGTCTTAATGTATTTCGAATTAATGAATTATAAATGTTACTAGGCAAGCGTTAGATCACGTCGTCTGAAAGGGTAAGACGCTTTGAAGATAAACTTTAAAGCTTTAAAGAACTAGGTAGTGCCTATAAAATCGAGATATCGAGACACTAGAAAAATATGGCAATTTAAATTTAAAATATTCTTGTTCACTTAAGTTTTTTTTTTAAAAAGCACTTAGAAAATATAAATAAAATATACTTACGGACTATTAGATTGCCAAGAAATAAAAATAAATTATTAAAAACCACTTTGTTCGTGTTTTTTTTCCGATATCATCATCATAAAATAAAATAAAAACACTTTAATATTAGCATAACATTTTATGTAACAAAAACAAAATGGAGCTCGTAAAATGCGTGTCTTTGCCACTGGTTACAACTTCTATTTTGGTGATTGGCTTCTACTATACCACCAAGCCAACTAGATACTCGGGTATAAATATCAAATGATAATAAGTCAATGATTCCGCAGTCCGTCCACAACGTAGTGAGCCTGGGCCAATGCCTGGGCACTCCTGTGGTAGTAGCTCCCACGACGTGGTGGAAGAACCGCGGAATCATTGACTTATTATCATTTGATATTTATACCCGAGTGCCTAGTTGGCTTGGTGGAGTAGTAGGTTTACTTGCTGTTAAAGCTAATAAAGATAACCCCTAAATACACAGTTAATTAATAACATAACAAAATGATTTACCTAAATTAAATTGGAATGACAAGAAAAATATTAATAAAATAATTTCCATTATTAAAATAATTACACGATTTGGTATACTTATTAATTATAGTTTTGTATATACTTGTTAATAAAACTATAAAATATGACTGTACATACTAAGTACACATTATTATGACGTATGATTTATTATACTACAAACAAGAATTTACTTAATGAATTCTTGAAACCAACACTTTTCAGTTACGTCATCAGTTCACGAAATTTTTGCAGGAACTTTAAGTCGAAGTTAAACACTAATCTGTCATTAATAAGTCAAATCAATAAAAGTCAGTCCTCAGTGTCAGTTCACCACCTGTCACGTTGGGTTCTGACTATCTGGTGAAACGTGGGCATTGAGTTGGTTAATACCTCCACAATGTGGTGGTGTATGGCCACTCAAGCCTCTGACTACCCCCGAATGGGGATAAAAGTCGTGAAGTTATTTTTTTTTTTTTAAATTCAATAATACAATGTTAAATTAATGACAAATTAGCATTTCATGGCGACATTAAAATTTAATTGACATCTCTGCAACTAGTTGATTGAACTATACTCACAAGAATTATAAAAAAATCTAATCAAGGAAATTGGAGACATTTTATTGCTTCATTCAAAATGAAGTATTTTAAAACATTTTAAAGATGAAGACTAGACTAAAAATGTCTCCAAATGTCACTGTCCATGTCAGATCAGGGGCCTGTTTCAGCATCGTCATAAGACTTATCCACCAAATAAATATGGTGTTTTGACAGTTCTTCCATAGAATATCTATCAAAATTACAGTATTTATTTGGTGGATAACATAAGGTTTGGTTTTGCATTTAATGGATTTGGTATGTCAAGTTATGTAATTTTTACATCAAGCTTATAGAGGCCTTAGGATAGTCTTTTTAAGTCTCCACCAAAAGCTCTCAATGGATGTTGCATTGATTTGTTGACATGCGAATATTTTTTTCGCTTTATTTTTGTAATGTACTTATATACAAATAATAAAAATATTATGTACAATAATATGCACGAAAAATATTATTAAACTTAAAATAAATACTTCGACTCGATTGAAGTCTTCTGAAGCATACAAAATATGTGGTCACGAGTCTTTTAATTATGCATGTTTAATACTATACATATAATGTACAAAATCGTACCGATGCGGAAGCTACAATCCCCTTTAGGGTTAACAAATAATAAACAACATTATTACTATTTTACGTCAATCTGTCATTTGTAAGAACACTCTCTAAGATGGCTATAATAGTTTGATAAGGCCTGTTTCAAAATCGCCGGATAACTTTTATCCACCAAATAAATATGGCGTTTTGACAGATATTCTATGGGAAAACTGTCAAAACGTCAAACTTATCTGTTGGATAAAAGTTATCCGACGATTCTGAAACAGGCCCTTAATAATAAAAAATGTTATAAAAATATAATAAATTATTTTATATAATGAATAAATGATATCTTTAAATAGCTAAGGCTGACTTTAAACACGAAAACACAGGCACTTAAAATTATTTGATTTTTTCGCGTCTTTTGCGAACTATTTTGTTAAGCGAAGTACCAGTGTTACATGGCTACTTAGGCCCGTATTAATAAATGTATCTCAAAGTTGAGATCGATCTTAAGACGCAGTTTTGACATTTAATGTATGGAACATCTGTCAAACAGCATCTCAAGTTCGATCTCTATCTTGAGATCGATTTATTAGTAATTGGTACGGAGCGGTCTCTCACGTGCTCTCTTGGAGACTAATCATTAATCTAAGCGTCTGTTTCGGAATCGTCAGATAACTTTTAATCACCAAATAAATATGGAGGTTTGACAGTTTTTCCATCTGTCAAAACGCCATATTTATTTGGTGGATAAAAGTTATCTGACGAATCTGAAACAGGCCCTCTAACACTCTGTATACGTGCGTATTAAGGCGGAAACCCACCGCGGCGCACGGAGAGGCCACGCACACGGGCCAAGCTACGCTTTGCAAGAAAATGTATGTAAGAGGTCATTTCGTGCGTGGCCTCTCCGTGCGCCGCGGTGGGTTTCCGGCTTTATACGCGCCAGTCGCTTGTCAATCATTAAGGACTTGAGTCAGTATGATTTGAGCGATCTTAAAGTTGGGTTACCTAGACCCATTTTACATCTATTTATAAATTTAATTGAATCAGTCAAATACGTCACTACTATACACTCTGAGGCTGCCTTGGCTTTGGTAAGGGATATATTAAGGAGTTGGTGCACTCATTTTTTTTTAATTCGTTTATATAGGGCGACTGCGAAAACGATGGGAATATTTTAGAATAAGAATCTTTACATGATTGTATATATTTACATTATCTTTATACATATTTACATGATATTTATATGATAAGGTTAAATATTGCCATCGATTTCAAAGCCACCATGTATACAGAAAATATTTCAAGACAATATTTTTCTTATTGTATGGTTAGTGGCCAACCTAGTGTCAGAGTTGTTCAAGCTGCCCGAATCTCTGACAAGGCTAAACGACTGCCTAGATGCCTTGATGAGTCGGTCATTGAGGAAGGAGTGGACGACTTTCGGCTGCTATCAAGAAAAAACCCGAAATACCAGTTGGCCTCTTGAAATATGTTATAGACCACAGAGTAAAGACTAAAGAAAGAGGTGCCCTTATAAGATATATGTATGAAAAAAAACGTGGTCATTGTTTTTTCATTTTCATTGTTCTATCTACCGGTAAATAGTTGAACTACTCGCTTCGTTTTATGTCGAGTTTAGAACTAGGCCGACCACTCGGCCGAGTTGCTTAGGGCCAGTCCCCTTAGTAATTGGTCCATGTTATAGACAATAGAAGATGTTTACTTGCAATGGACTGAATTCAATATTAGACCGGTCCCGTATATTATTACCCATATTTTTTAAAATTATACGTCAGTATGAGTGCACGAACGCCCCGTCAAGGATATTTCTCCCGTCACTGCGATGCTACGGACTCCTGGGAGGGAGATGGAGAGAGTATCGGGGTCGTGTCCGGAGACCGCAGCAGCTTCTTCATGAATATCACGATACCCACCACTAGGAGCCCTATGCCTATCGCCTGGAAACGAAACAAAGCATATTTTAGTTAGAACGACTCACACCCGTATCTACTGTGGCCCGATTCACGTAACCAAAACCGTAACGATGTCTCAGCGATATAGTCGTTGATAGCATTTTCATAATACGAAAAGGCTATCAACGACTATATCGCTGAGACATCGTTACGGTTTTGGTTACGTGAATCGGGCTACTGGACGATATTGTTCCTTATAACATATTTTCGATCTCTTATAGTTTCCAATGTTACTGATTCATCTCGATTTACACCCTGTACCTTTTTTTATACTTGTCCTATTTGGTGTGCAAAGGTGGCGTCCAGCGGGGCGACTGCGTAACATTTTGTCAATGTTTCAATTGGTTACGTTGACAAAAAGTTACGCAATCGCCCCGCTGGACGCCATCCTTGCTTACCAAATAGGACAAGTATAAAAAAACGTACTATATGTTTAGGGACTCCAGGGATACTCAAGATTGTCAATGAACCCGTGCATCTTGGGGACTCCAATCCAAGCATTTACTGCTGTAAAGGTCCGTTAGTGTGTTGGTGAACCCATCCCTAGGGCATTCAACTGGGGGAGTATGCGCAAGCGTTCCCATTGCCCCATCACAATATGGAAATAGGTCCACCGTGGTTATACAGCCTGTTTAACCCGTACGTCTCCAGATTGATGAAATATCTCCACGTTAAGAGGGTGTTGAAATGGTATATGTTATGTTGATGTGTATTGTGTACTGTGTAGTGTGTGTACGTACGGTGAGCGCGTAGAGCGCGTATGGCACCCAGAAGCGCAGGCGCAGCGCGGACAGCGCCATGGCGGCGTACTGCGGCGTCACCTGCATCTCCTGCCGGAACCAGAACATCGGCACCAGCGTGTCCGCGTCCGGCAGCCCGTTGTTTATACTGCACACACCAACCAACACCCACCACACACGCTCATTACACATTCAATATACTAGCTAGACTAAGGCCCGCCACATACATACGAAATTCCGAATCTGAATTCCGTTTAGAAATATCGAATCGGGGTTTCCGAACGCGATACGTCCATACATTTGGATGGATTTACTGCGTTCGGAATCCCCGATTCGACATTTCTAAACGGAATTCCGTATGTATTATGTATGTGGCGGGCCTATGTGGTGGCCCTAACCCCCAAATTCATAGAAAGTTATGATCGATTTGTTCCTAAAAATGCTTTTCAAAACCATTGTAAACTGGCTAAAATCTCTATTAATTTGGTGGTAAATGTATTAGCGGCGGCACACGCTCGTCGAAACACCACGAGCCAGGCCGAGTACGAGTGTCTACATTGCCCTCGTCGCGTCTCGTCACGCGGCCCTCATTGGCTTTCGGAAGCGTGTCGGCTTTTTGCGCTCGAGTCAAAGGGTTTCCTCTAGGTCCATCGCAGCGGGCATCCGATGTTCAATTGACGCAATGAGTGTGTACATTGTCGAGCCTCGATACGAGAGGCACGCGACGAGCGTGTACAGCCGCCATAAGGGAAACTCTGCCGTTGTTAACTTTGCGAAAGTGGAAAAGTGAAACATTACCATCATCAAAAATTACCCCATATTAATTTTAAAAGTATTTCATTAAATGAGGAAACTCACATGGCAATACAGGCGGTGCCGCCACACGATCTACTGTCCGTTCACAGTTATTTTACCTCTGACGTTCCTCATTGTATTTATGTAAAACGCAAAGTCAGCCTTTAAACTTGGCTTTTAGAGGCTTGGCTTTTTGGAGACCATAAACTGTAGATTAGGCTTTATTCTACAGCCTATATGACTTATAAAAACCTAATATCGACTACGTTTTTCAAAAATAAATAAATAAATAAGGTACTATATAAATACTACTAAATAAATAACTGTGAACGGACAGTAACATAATACCGCCGGCGACGGTGTTGTCATAATATAAAAATTTGCTACATTTTAGGGGAAAAGCACGAAAAAATTGCCATTACTTTCGTTAATAATGTTTATTATCATGAGTATTCAATATTTCCTATATTATTTGGTCATGTGATTGGGGATCCTAAATACTGGTTTCGGATCGGACAGGGTTTTCTTAACACACTGTATAAAGGAAGTGTGGTACTCACGTGATGCCGGCGATGTGGCGCACGAGCAGGTTGACCTGCAGCTGCGCGGCCACGGCCAGCGGCATGCCCGTGAACATCTCCAGCGCCAGCCGGAACTGCATGTCACTGCGCACATACAAACACACACTCGTCACCGAACACATTACCAAGAGGGGGACACGTGACTGTCCAAAATAGTCTTGTCTTACTAATGGGGATGCACACGGGTCGATTTTCGCCGTGCGGCTAGTCACTTCACAGATCGCCTCACAAAGCCGGATCGCCACCCCATTTACACAGTTGACTGAAATCGCAAGCGACAAGGTCATTTTCTTCGAAACTGTTGAGCAGAACAGATGTGTGTGGTGGTAGTAGGTATAGGAACAACACAGTGCAAATGGCGGGCGATCGCCTGCGACTGAGCATTTTCACAGTCGATTTTAGTCACCAGCCGCATGCGGCCAGTCGCCGCGCGGCCAAAAGTCGGATGCTAGTCTACTTTGGGTCTTGCGGCTTAAGTCACCTGCGGCCTAGTCGAATTTCCGTTTAGACAGTCGATTTTCGCCGTGCGGCGTAAATCGTGCGGCTTTAGTCACCCGTGTAAACCCCGCATAATGGGGATGCACACGGGTCGATTTTCGCTGTGCTACTAGTCACTTCACAAATCCTGCCTCACGAAGCCGCATCGCCACCCCATTTACACAGTTGATTGAAATCACAAGCGCTTAGGTCTTCGTTTAGGTCATTTTCTTCGAAAATGTTGAGCAGAACAGACGTGTCTGGCGGTGGTAGGTATAGTTACAACCACAGAGAAAATACGAAGAAAGAGGTGTTCTTATTAGACTTCCCTATGAAACGACGCTTGACAATTTGCGCGGGTGAAGGCACGGGTGAAGGGGTGTAGATAACGCAATTTCAATCAACCAGTCAATAGCAAAACTATTCGCTTCGTTCTATGTCGATGTTAGTACGTAGTTTAAATTTTTCACACTAGATGTCACTAAGTGTATCGTGATGAAAATGACGTACAAAGGGACGCCATCTAGTGTCGAATAGAATTATATTTGGGATGCGAACGTTGGCAAGACGTCTGCACAGGACGAACGCCAACAGCACACTGACTTAAGCCACGCCTACTGTGATGACGTCAGGGGGTTAGTTGAACCACGCGGCCGATTTGCTTAGACCCAGTCCTCTTCGTATTTGGTTCGTGGGTACAACACAGCGAAAATGGCGAGCGATCGCTTGCGACTGACCATTTTCACGGTCAATTTTAGTCACTAGCCGCATGCGGCCGGTCGGTGCGCGGCCAACATTTGGATGCTAGTCCACTTTGGGGCTTGTGACTTTAATCACCTACGGCCTATAGTCTAATTTTTAATTAGACGAAGCCAACTGACAGCTGAAAATGTCGAATTTGAACCTTATTTGTTCTATGTATATTGAAAAGTGACATAAGAACCTGTCAGCCCCCTTTGTCTAATAAAAAATCAGACTATAGTCGAATTGCCATTTAGACAGCCGATTTTAGCCGTAGTAGGTATTCGTGCGGCTTTAGGCACCCGTGTACACCCCGCATAATTTTTGCAATGTATGTTATGGATTTTTTAGCTCTATAGATCTGCATTCTCAATTTAATTCGTTACGGATCTCCATAGTGTGGATCATGGACCAATTACTAAGGGGACTGGCCCTAAGCAACTCGGCCGAGTGGTCGGCCTAGTACTAACATCGACATAAAACGAAGCGAGTAGTTCAACTATTTACCGGTAGATAGAACAATGAAAATGAAAAAACAATGACCACGTTTTTTTTCATAGATATATCTAATAAGGGCACCTCTATCTTTAGTCTTTACTCACTCTGTTGGGTTGAGGCCATCGATCTTGCTGGGGTAGTAGGGGTCGGCGTGCAGGAAGTGCGGCAGCGACACGAAGGCGGGCGCGCCGTAGCGGCAGTCCGACACGTTCAGCGCGCCCGGCCGCAGGCACTCCGACTCGCGGCCCTCCGCCGCGCAGTAGCACGCCTGACAACCACATTACACTACACTATCACGCCTGTATCTCATAACACACTATCACGTCTTTATCTGCCTGTATCTCGTACTGTACTGTACTCGTACGCCTGTATCTCATAACACACTATCACGTCTTTATCTGCCTGTATCTCGTACTGTACTGTACTGTACTCGTACGCCTGTATCTCATAACACACTATCACGTCTTTATCTGCCAAGAAAAGAAACTATCACGCCTATGTTTGCCAATAAATTATTACTATTGTATTGATTGACGGGCCCGTTGGCGTGGTTGGCGTGATAGCGCCTTTCACGCTGCAGGTCGTAGGTTCGATTCTTACCCGGGACATACATTTGTGTGCATGAACATGTCTGTATGTCCCGGGTCTGGGTGTATATGTATATTAAGTATGTATTTACAAATAAAAAAGTAGTATATGTAGTAATATCAGTTATCTGGTTTCCATAGTACAAGCTCCGCTTAGTTTGGGATCAGGTAGCCGTGTGTAAAAAATGTCCCAGGATATTATTATTATTGTATTTGTTAAGACAACTATCACGCTTATATCTGCTAAGATCATCTCAAGCCTCTATTATTTACAAAGAAACTATCACACCTGTATCTACCAAGAAACTGTCACACCTGTATCTACCAAGAAACTCGCACCTGTATTTATCAAGAGAACTATCAAGGCGATATATGCCAAGCAAGAAACTATCACGCTTGTATCTACCAAGAAACTATCACGCCTGTAATTCTCATGAGTTCTATCACGCCTGCACTACAAATAAATTACTTGCACTTTATTTATAAGATCTTATGCGCTAGATAATAAAGGTTAATATTCACCATATGCGGGTACTTCCACCCGTTGTCAAAGGCGGAGTCGTTGGCCGCGTACTGCACGCCCGTCACGCCCTCTATCGTCACCTCGCGGTCCTTGCTCAGGATGAGGTAGCTAGAAAATATCATCATCATCATCAATTGACGTGAGTGATGTTCACTGCTGGACTTAGTCCAACAAGGTTTTCCATCGATCTACTAGAAAATATAATTCAAGGCGAGGAGGGGTAATGGGAGCTATGGTCCACCCTTACACTAGCAAGTGACTATGAGCGGTCCTATCAGCAACAAAGGGAATTTAATAGTGTAAATGACCTACGTTTTCCCTTCATACATTACTCATTCATTTTTCTTAATTTATATTTTACTAGCTGATGCCCGCGGCTTCGCCCGCGTGCATGTCGATTATCACGACCAAAAGTAATTATGAAATTTTGATCCCGGTCCCGCAACCCATGGGAACCTATTCCAGGGATAAAAAGTAGCCTATGTCTTATTCCAGGCTATAATCTATCAAAGGGTTTAGGCAGCGTTTTCGTTGAAAGCTCCCAGACGGCTTATTTTTTTCCGACACCTCCAACAAATATCATTATATTTTAGCCAATGTATAATGAAACTTGACAAATTATATACTAAAACCTTCCTCGAGAACCACTCTATCCATTGGTGAAAACAGCATGAAAATCGGTGCAGTAGTTTTTGAGTTTATCGCGAACAGACAGACTGACAGACGCGGCGGAGGACTTTGTTTTATAATATGTAGTGATAGTGATTGGATAGTTGAACCTAAATTAAGGAAATATGTTTATCATATTTGTAAGGTCCAACCGAGACTAGTTTTTGTACCTCGGCCGAGAACGAAAGCGAGACCAAGAATAAAACAAATTCTCGGCCGAGACCGAGACCGAGAAATTATACAGGGTTATTGGTAAAACACTAACAACCTTGCAGGAGCGTATTACTGACATCAAAAACAACAACTTTTGTTCCATGACTTTTTACAAAACTAAAAAAAAATATAACAAAAAATCACACTCTAAAATGTATCTTACCTATCACCCTGAATAAATAAAGTCCCCTAACATTCTAACATGATCAATCACCCTATCACCCAAATAAGTCCTGCGGTGACGTCATGGAGAGTCAGTGGTGTGGTGCCAGATAACTGAACAATTTCAATATCACAGATAAACAGAGCCATTCCTCGATTAATAAAATAAAACATTACCTTTTGATGCCCCGTCATCGTGACTATGTAGCATAAGTAAGCGTGAAATGATGACGCAAGCGCATCCGGTCGTATTATTAAGGAAAAAAATATCACAATTTTGTCAGTGCCCCCGTAGGCCTAAATAAAATTAACGATTTGACTTTGACTTCGAAGCATACCTAAGATAAAACTAGGTGTAACTGGCCCCTGCCTATTTTCATAGTAGAAAAATGGGTAGTAAGTTATCTTCATAGAAACGCACCGCGGCTTGTATGTGTGCGCCATGCGTATCTATGCGTCGCGCACGCACACTCAAACCAAAACTAAACCCGGTTAAAAGTGCGAAACAATGCATGTAATGTTTGAGTGTGCGTGCCGCGCGCGGTGCGTTTCTATAAAGATAACCTACTATCCATCTTTCTACTATGCTATTTTGACCGTCTGCTTCTTTTTAACCGATTTCAAAAAACGAGGTTCTCAATTCGACTGTATTTTTTTCTTGTCGTATGGTTAGTGGCCAACCGGTTGTCAGAGTTGTTGAAGCCGCCCGAAGGCCTCTGACAAGGCTCAACGATTGCTACCTAGACGACAACAACCGGGACAGATACATGTATTCTTTAATGAGAACATTGGGCAGGACTAGGATATCTGATGGGTCAACGGTTTTAATCGGTAAACGGTAAACCTCCGATAGATTAAGCAGCACTTCAAGGTGGTAGAGCCAAGCTGTAGCCAATTGACTGCAGCTCATAAACGGGCTGGCTCGACCGGGGTAGTACCACCCTCTCACAGAAAATCGGCGTAAAGCAGCTATTACAGTTGCGTTTCGTACGATGAGTGAGAGAGCCGTTAGCCCACCCCCCTCCCCCTCCCTCCATCCCACTCCCCTTCAGGTCGGCAATATGCGAGCAATGCCTTTGGTATTGTAAGCATCTATAGGCTACGGTAACTGCTTAACATCAGGCGGACCGTACGCTTTATTGCCACCGCAGGCCAATAAAAAAATAAACTTAGCAAGGCGAGTCAGAAATGGGTGACCATTTAGTGGCATTTGAACCTGAGAGTCTCCGTGCTTCGGAGGGCACGTAAAAAGCCGGTCCCGGTTGTTGTCATCTAGGCAGCAGTCGTTAAGCTTTCTCAACCATCTGAGTTTCAGTCAATTGGCTACAGCTTGGCTCTACCAGTAGGTACTAGAGCGTCATTGGCCCGTTAGCGTGGTTGGTTTAGATCCACCTATCACGCGGGCGTAGGTTCGATTCCTAACCGGGACATACATTTGTATGCATGAACATGTCTGCATGTTCCGAGTCTGGGTGTAATTATGTATATTACGTATGTATTTACAAACAAAAGGTAGTATATGTAGTAATATCAGTTATCTGGTTTCCATAGTACAAGCTCTGCTTAGTTTGGGATCAGGTAGCCATGTGTAAAAGAATGTTCCAGGATTTTTGAAGTGAAAACTTCTTTAGCGGCGTTGTGCACTTTTCTTGGGATGGGTAAAAAAAGTTAAACTCGCGTCAGGTCACGTGTCCTATCTTGGGATGGGTAAAAACAATATACTTCATAATTTCGCTTTCAACTACAACGTCTTATTAGCACCTAAGTGAATGGATCTGGGTAAGTGCTCTATGGGGCGTAGGTTCGAATCCTATGTTTACTATATTTTAGAATTTAATATATTATTAATTATTTAATTCTTATTATTATTATTTGTTGTTTTAATTTAAAAAAAACGGCCAGGTTGTTTTTTTTTTACATTATTTCCCTAACCATTCCAAAATATTTAAAAATGCACAACGTTAATGTTCAAGTTTTCACTTTTGCCGGCACTCCCGGAGTGCAACCTGGCCGTTTTATTTATTTATTCGTACTCACGTGCATATATCCGCCGCGAAGATATACACCTCGGGCTGTCCGAGCTCGGGCGCCCACAGCTCGCCGGTGGAGCCGCGCACGGTGCCGCACTCGTCGCGGTACTGCGTGCGCTCCGAGTACCGCCACATCTCCGTGTTGCCCAGCCGGGAGAAGTCGCTCGCGCCCGTGTTCATGTTGAACGACCCGTCGTACTCCACTGAGCCGTTGCGCTGGAGAGAACACAAAAATCTCAAGTTTGTTGTATGGGGACCCCCTGTTTTAAATTTGATTTAATTTTTAGTATTTGTTGTTGTAGCGGCAACAGAAATACCACGGCACAATTACTTAGAGGACTGGGTCTAAGTAACTCGGCCACATGGCTCAACTAGGCCATTGACGTCATCACAGTAGGCGTGGCTTAAGTCAGTGTGCTGTTGGCGTTCGTCCTGTGCAGACGTCTTGCCAACGTTCGCATCCCAAATATAATTCTATTCGACACTAGATGGCGACCCTCTGTACGTCTTTTTATCACCCTACACTTAGTGACATCTAGTGTGAAAAAGTAAAACTACGTACTAACATCGACATAGAACGAAGCGAGTAATTTTGCTATTGACTGGTAGATTGAAATGGCATAGTAGGCGTTATCTGCACCCATTCACCCGTGCCTTCGCCCGCGCAAATTGTCATTTCATAGGGCATAGGCAAGCTTCATTTCATAGGGAAATCCAATAAGAACACCTCCACTGTCTATTTTCTCTGTGAGAAATACACATTATGTGAAAATTTCAACTCTCTACATATTACGGTTCGTGTAGGGTTCGGTTGGCACTCTTTGCGTACGGAACCCTGAAAATAGTGGTGGTAGAGCCAAGCTGTAGCCAATTGACTGCAGCTCATATACGGGCTGGCTCGACCGGGGTAGTACCACCCTCTGACAGAAGACCGGCGTAAAGCAGCTATTAATAATAATAATAATATCCTGTAAGGCGCCTCCGCGCCAACCACGCTAACGGGCCCGTCAAATTAGCAAGTGGGATGAAAGTTTGTATGAAAGTTTTTTGTTTTTTTTAATGATACTAAGGTGGCAAATAAGCGTACGGCCCGCCTGATGTTAAGCAGTGACCTGAAGGGGAGTGGGACAATGGGAGGGGAACGGGAGGTGGTGTTTGGGCTTCCAGCTCTCTCACTCATAGTACGAAACGCAGCTGTATTAGCTACTTTACACCGATCTTCTGTAACAGCGTGGTACTACCCCGGTCCAGCCAGCCCATGAGCTGCAGTCAATCGGCTACAACTTGGCTCTACCAATAAGATGTAAGATGTTTTCCTTCATCGTTTAACAAGTTGATAGTTATTGAAAACGATGGTGTATTTATATTCTAATAGGCACCTAAAAACATTATACATCTATACACAAACAACCAGTTTCCTCATTATTAATTAAATGCTATCTTAATTATAATAATTAAAATATTATGGTGGGGGTTTAAGATAAGATAGCGATTATTTATCGCCTGGTCTGGTAATTTTATTGATTGCTTTGCCAGCACATTTTTTTCTTTTAGGTTCCGCATAATAGCACAACTTTTTTATCATACCAGAGACAACATTATCTAGATTGAACCAAATATGTAACCGTTCGATGCGTTTTAACGCGTTTATCTTGGCAACATGAATGCGAGGTAACTGCCTGAGATCCGCTTAGTCGTGCACCACCCAGCATCGCGGCTGCACGGCTGCACGCGCGCGCTTGCCAATAAATATGTAGCTAACACTACAATGTATATTCATCTCTTTCTAACAACAGACGCATGAGATTTGATACATGTAGTGGTGCGCTGAGCACAAGTTTAGTGATTGCGATTTTATAGATGGGGAGCCGAAGAAGGGGTTTCTGGATTTGCACGAGCGCGTCAGATTAAGATAAGGGAGAAAGCTTACATATTGATAAGAACCTCAAAAAATTATGAGCCCTTAATATTGGTGGGTTTGCTCAGGGGAACCAAAATAAATAAATAGACCATCTTAAAATACTCGAACTCGTCAGATTAAGATAAGGGGGATTCATTATTAGCTAAGAAGTGTCAAAAGTGTCAATTTTGGTAATTTGATCTTCAGTCTAAGAAATGGGAGCATCTGGAAGTTTCACTTTTTCACCCCCTCAGTTTTTTTTTTAATATAGGACTGCGGTTGCAAAAAAACGTACGGCCCGCCTGATTTTAAGCAGTTACCGTAGCCTATAGATGCTTACAAATTCTGACGCGCTCGAGTAATTTTTTTTTTCAATTTATCATGTTGGAGCATGAAAAGTATAAATATCTGACACGCTTGAGTATTTTTATGTCATTGCTTTTTTACAAAAAAAAATATTTTTTTCATGTATACGCTGAAAGTGGAAACATCTAGAACAATGTATTCTTCCTATCATCTCATCTACCGAATCTACCAGGTTTGGAAGACGCTCGTGCAAATCCACGAATTGCACGCTCGCCTCCCCATCTATTAAAAATGTAACGTCACGACTTTTATCCCCATTCGGGGGTAGTCAGAGGCTTGAGTGGCCATACACCAACACATTGTGGAGGTATTAACCAACTCAAAGCCCACGTTTCACCAGATAGTCTATTAGAAAGTAGCATATCTGCTAAAATTCAACTTTTTTTAAATTCATAAATACTGTTGTCAGTCACAAACAAAAACTAGTTATTTTTTTAATACTACACCAATGCCGTCGCCTGAAGAGGATTTAGCCAATGCCAGGCTTGAGACGCTCATAGCCAGTTGCAACCACTGATCGGTAAACGATCGGAGGTTAAGCAATACTCGGCAAGGTCAGGCAGAGATGGGTGACAATTTAGTGGCATTTCAACAGAGCGTCTCCGTGCTTCGGAGGGCACGTAAAAAGTCGGTCCCGGTTGTTGTCGTCTAGACACCAGTCGTTAAGCCTTGTCAGAGGCCTTCGGGCGGCTTGAACAACTCTGACACCAGGTTGGCCACTAACAATACGATAAGAAGAAGAACGCCAGGTTTGTTGAGACGAGCGACATGTCCACACGTTGGCGTTGGTCATCGCAGAGCCTATGGATGGGTTTGGCCAAAAACAAAATAATTTGTAGATTTATGTGCGACATCAGAGGGTTCTGAGGGGGAGGAAGGGGAGGGGGGAGGGGAGGGGAGGGTGGAGGGAGACGTTGGGTTCTGACTATCTGGTGAAACGTGGGCTTCGAGTTGGTTAATACCTCCACAATGTGGTGGTGTATGGCCACTCAAGCCTCTGACTACCCCCGAATGGGGATAAAAGTCGTGACGTTACATTTACATTTAATTACATTTTACATTACATCAGAGTGCGTCCGATTACCGAACTTCAAAAGAACATTCTTGATATATGTATAGTACGTTTTTTTATACTTGTCCTATTTGGTAAGCAAAGATGGCGTCCAGCGGGGCGATTGCGTAACTTTTTGTCAATGTTTCAATTGGTTTCGTATATAGGGGAAAGTTGGATAACTTGTACCAGCAGTTTTATCGTACCCCAAGGCTAATTCCTACTTATTGCGCTTATTTTTTTATTCTGGTAACACTAACACAATGCTACCAACATACAATAGGCTCTGTCAGTACGTCACTTCGCTCCGGTCACTACACGTAAAAAAAAATTAAAAAACATTTTTTTGTAACGCTTGAAGTTAATTTCCAGCCAGGCAACCTAAGCCTTTGCACACCGAAGGTAAGCTTCCAGAAATTAGTTGTATTACTAAATTGCAACCATGTTAACGTCCTTTATTTCTGTAGAAAAGAATCGTCGAAATTCTTTGAGGTTATAAAATGACAACCTTTTTTTTTTTGCAAAATATAGCTAGTTGGGCAAATTGTACCGGTCGTGGGTTTTGAAATTGTACTTGTATAATGGGTATAGAAAAGCAGCTCTTTTCTTAAATACTGTTTAGCTGATAAATAAAACCTAAAAATATACTTAATAAACATTGATCCGTTAAATACTATACCTACAGTTTATATTTAGATCATTTGGATATAAATTAACACTATTGATTTTTCCTTGATATTTGCGTATTCCGCACTTAAGTACGATTTAGGAACCATATGGTACGATTTAAATAACCGGTCTTTAAATTGTACCGAAAGGCACTTTTTTTTTAAACTTTATTTGTGAAGAATGGGGTTGCTTAAGCTCATTGTGGTCTATGGCGTGTTGAAGTTAAATAACCAAAGTGTGTTATAAATAAAAAAATACTACAATATGACCATTCGTTTACTTTCAACCTTGGATCAAAGTTAAGGGGTACCATATCGGCGACTTTCCTATAATTGACACAGGATGAACGAAACCAATTGAAACATTGACAAAAAAGTTACGCAATCGCCCCGCTGGACGCCATCTTTGCGTCATCAGTATAAAAAAACGTACTATAGATACCTACATTCTCGAATGGAATGTATACGTAGCTACATAACACACTTGTTTTGTTGTAATGAAACGATAGGATGATTTAAAGTCAGATAAATATTGAACAATTACATAATGGATGAAATTACGATGATGGGCACATGCCCATGCCATGCTGTTTCTAATCACATGATTCGGATGTTAATCTGAGATTAGTTTATATTTTCTTCAATTAACTTTCACGTGACCGTCACGAATATGTGTCGTCGAAACTCTTTACAACACCACAACACAAGTGAACAACAAGAAAATTGACGTAATTAAGTAAACGATGCAATTTCCTTTGTATACTTTATCTCTGTATACTCTGCGTACTTGTCATTTTGTACGACACACAGCGCCCCTAGCGGACGGTATTCCATACTTTCAATTCCCATATATGGTGCGTTCCATTCACTGTTAATTTTGTTATTTTCGTTATTTTTGTCCACAAATCACGTTCCACTCGCACCAACTTGTACTGAAAGTGATCATTATTATCGTTTTTAACACTTTTTGTGGACGAAAATAACAAAATTAACAGTGAATGGAACGCACCAATAGAGCGAAGTGGAAGCCTATTTTGTAATAGGCTTCCCGGACCATCTGTGTCGTTCGTTCGTTAGTGATTTTGACACTAATTTGCAACAGAAATGTGTCAAAATTCAAAATTCGAAACGGATTATGTCTTTCGTACCGCGTACGTAATAACAGCCCAGATTCGCGAACTACAAATAACAGTTACGAGAAAAGTTACGTTCAGGATACTAGGGGCACACCTAGGGTTGCCAACTATTTTTGAGAAAAATATAGTATCACATCTTTAAGTAGGGCAAAAATAAAGTATTTGGAAGAAAAAAAAAAGTATTTTTCAAAATTTTATTCATTTCTTAACTTGAAGTTATATTTTTAATTTTGGGAATTACTTTTTAACCATTCGTATTGTTTTCCCATTCGGATTTATATTTTTGTAAGATTTTTTATTTGATTATTTTAGCTTTTATTGAGGTAGTGTTTGGTTTATCACTATCAGAGTTACTCGTCATTTTCAGCAATTGAAATGATTCGATTTACTTTAAAACAAATTCTTTAAATGAAAACAAATAAACAAACAAGAACTAGTTATTTTCATACAATGTCGCCGATAGTAACTGTAATAGTCCAGTAATTATCCATACAAGTGTTTCATTTTACGCACCACAGTATTGATTGGAAATAAAGTATTTTCACATACTTTATTTTTATGTAATAGTATAAAGTATATTTATCAAAAATAAAGTAGGATACTTTATTATAAAGTATGGTTGGCAACCCTAGGCACACCATCACCTCTATTGCGACTCCGTTGAAGACCTAATTGAATGTTGAAGACCTATTGCAGCATATCTATAACAGGTGATGGTAAGCCCCATGATCGTTAGCCTTGGTCTCTCCTAGCACAATGACTAATAAATCCAGTCCTAATGAAGTGCACCGCCGATAGTGCGTGCGCGCACATTACATTAGTTATACAATAGGGAAAGCAGACCGCATCATCCATGAAGGCACGCAACGCATGCAACACTTTCCTGGCGACTATTTCAGTTTCAATCATCACCAGAAATTGACAAAAATGACAATTTGTAAGTGCCCCCAAAGGTCTCAACTATATAAACTACTAGCTGTGCCTGCAACTCGTACGAGTCGAAATTAACCAAAAATGTTTGTTAATAAACGTAGCCCAATTTAGTCCTTATAACATCAGCTATCTTCCAGTGCAATGCTGTTTGAGGCTATTGCTTAACATCAGCGGGTAGTCCCAAAAAAAAGTAGGTGGAGCTTATCACCACGCATAGGGACGGATTTCTCTATAGACCGAGTAGGCTCAGACCAGATCAGCAAATTTTGGGGCAGAAAAACGGCAGAACTTTCACACAACTCACAAATAATAAAAACAGTATGCATCAGTATCTACAAACACTGATTGAGATAACTTTATCTTTTACAGAATTTCGATATGTTTTACTTTTAATTCTTATACATGATCATTTTTTTACATAATTACATGTGCATAATTTACAGTTCGCTTACGGTGAGGGAAAACATCGTGAGGAAACCTACCTATCCCTCGGGATTAGGTAATAGTCAGTTCCTGTATAAACGGCGACAAAGTTCACCACCTGTCACGTTGGGTTCTGACTATCTGGTGAAACGTGGGCTTTGAGTTGGTTAATACCTCCCCAATGTGGTGGTGTATGGCCACTCAAGCCTCTGACTACCCCCGAATGGGGATAAAAGTAGTGACGTATATGTATGTTATGTTATCATTATTTTGTTCGTGCTTTACAAGGAGTAGGGCGGCCATCTTCCATAGGCCTAGGGCAGCCAACGTATCAAATCCGCCCCTGTCGCCACGGCTAGAAGTTGGTGGTTACTACATCACTAAGCTAACTAGGCACTCGGGTATGAATATCAAATGATAATAAGTCAATTCCGCGGTCCTTCCACCACGTAGTGGGAGCTACTGCCGCAGGAGTGCCCAGGCATTGGCTCAGGCTCACTACGTTGTGGACGGACCGCGGAATCATTGACTTATTATCATCTGATTGGTGCCTAATTGGCTAATTGGCTTGGTGGGTTAGTAATTAGGGTTAGGATCTGTTAACGAAGCGCTTCGCTAAGTCAGCAGTCCGTGGGTCGCCGTGCCCCAGAAGTGGGTCACTCGGCGACCACGATATCGTGACGTAATGCACTCGTTAAGTTACGACACACATTTTTGTTGAATCGTATTCTAACGAACGTTAAATCGCATCAACCGTGACTGCGCATACATTATTGCAAAAGAATTGGCCTTTCAGATCGCGCTGTTCAAACGAAATGACTTGGCCGAATTCTGACAATCTGACAAAATTTCTGTCAGAAAGTTTTTGATGATGTGCGGCCGGGCTTAATGTGTTTTTTTACCCGACTACGGCGGAGGGTTATGATTTTGACCGGTATGTATGTATGTATGTATGTTCATCTGTTCCCGCCTAACTTCCAAACTACTTGTCGTAATTTGACAAATGAGGTATCGTTAGAAGCGGCTTAATGGCCCGCTGGTTATAGGCTATGTGTCGTCACATAAAATTGCATATGGCGCCCTCTAGAGGACCTAATGTCATGAACTAAAAATAAAACATTTTTTTATGAAACCGTGTGGGGTATCAAATGAAAGAGCTTGATGAGCACATTTCAAAAATATATATGTTGTTAACTATAACTCCAAAATAATTAAACAAAAAGTAAGTTTAAAATCTAAAACCCGACTACTGAAAAATCGCGCTCTAAAAAGTATGAAACAAGAAAATATTCTCATCTAGAGGATAGCCGTGGTCCGGTTAGGCCCTTAAGGTCAAAGTGGCATATGACCACGGACCACGGCTATCCTCTAGATGAGAATATTTTCTTGTTTCATACTTTTTAGAGCGCGATTTTTCAGTAGTCGGGTTTTAGTTTTTAAACTAACTTTTTTCTGATTATAAACAATGCCAACACTTCATTTTCATTTGACAAGCGTTTCAGTATTTGTCCGCTACTCCCTTTATATACAAACAACATTATTTCTTGTTTATTTATACATAAAGTGCACGATAATGTAATGAGTCAGTTGCATGCACATCCGACGTTATTTGAACTTCGCACTCCGATATAGTGAGTAGTAAGTACATACTAAATAAATAAGTAGTAATGAGTGTAATTTATTCTGTACTACTACCTATGCGCGCGACTTCGTACGCGTAAATTTTAGAAAAAGATTACCCGCGTTCAAGCTCGCGTGGATTTTATGTTTTATTTTTCACGCGGAACCCTAATAATTTTTCAAATTAAAGTAAAGTGAAATAAAGTAAATAAAGTGGTCTAAGTTACTTCTTATAACATCAGCTATCTGCGAGTGAAAGTCCCGTCAAAATCGGTCCAACCGTTTCGGAGATTAGCCGGAACAAACAATAATTTTAAAATTTGTTTTTTTATTATAAGAACCGTATAATACCTTAATATGCATTTCGTAAAAAGCTGTTATTTTGACATTACAAACAGATATTTCAATTTTATTTATGTGTTTAATGAGTCAACATAAAAAATGTCCTTGTCTGTCATTGAGTCACCTCCGTCTGAGCCAGAGAAGATATTTCAAACATAAATACTAACTACTATGTACCTACAGGCATTTCTATAATATATTCATATGATCTAAATAATTGTGTATTCCAGCTATTAATAATAATTAAATATTCTTATTAATAAAACTGTACATAATAATGTGTTACAATTTACAACGCGCTACAACACGCGCAAACATTAATTTTCAAATACTGTATACATTGGACGGTGTTCAGCTAGACACAACCAATAACGTATACTTATTCACAGATTAACCGATCCCAATTAAATAGCACCATACGTCGTAAATAAAAACAAAAGACGATCTATTGAATATTATCCTTTTGGGCACAGCAATTTACGTATAGTCACAGATTAAACGATTGCATTTCACTACTGGCTCCAAACGTCAGTAAATAAAAACAAAAGACTATCTATTGATATAGCGACTGTAGCCTAGGGGCGAACACGTTGGGCTAGCAATCAGAAGATCCCAGGTTCGATTCCCGGTGGGGCATGCACCAATGGATGAGTTTTCATCTATGTGCATAATTTACAGTTCGCTTACGGTGAGGGAAAACATGGTAAGGAAACCACCTACCAATCCCTCGGGATTAGGTAATAGTCAGTTCCTGTATACACGGCGACAAATTTCACCACCTGTCACGTTGGGTTCTAACTATCTGGTGAAACGTGGGCTTTGAGTTGACTTAATACCTCCACAATGTGGTGTTGTATGGCCACTCAAGGCCCTGACTACCCCCAATTGGGGATGAAGTCGTGACGTTATATTTATTTTATCTATTGATTTTTTTATAACCTCTTTGGGCACAACAACTAACGTTAAGTCACAGATTAACCGATCGCATTTCATTAGCACATACGTCGGTAAATAAAAACAAAAGACGATCTATATTTTTTTGTGAGGGGAAGAATAGTACTTATAGTTGCTTACCTCATAAAACCATCCGAATTTATCGTAGGGTATATTAAAGGGCAGGTCCGGGAAGTGCGAGGCGATGTTCAGCACGGGGTCGTCGATGCCGTCGAAGAGCCAGTCCGACACGTTGGCGGTCAAGAACATGTTCGCGTGGAACATTCGCATAAACACATCCACCGGCACCTTGAATATCAGCCGCTGGTTGCGGAGTATGTATGATACCGTCTGTTGAGAAAGTGGTATATTTTAAGCATGTATTAATAAATGACCGACATCGTGAGGAAACCTACCTATCCCTCGGGATTAGGTAATAGTCAGTTCCTGTATACACGGCGGCACGGTTCACCACCTGTCACGTCGTTCTGACTATCTATTGAAACGTGGGCTTTGAGTTGGTTAATACCTCCACAATGAGGTGGTGTATGGCCACTCAAGCCTCTGAATACCCCCGAACGGGGATAAAAGTCGTGACGTTACATTAATAAATGCTTCTCAAAGTTGAGATTGATCTCAAGATGCAGTTTTGACGTTTAATGTATGAAATATCTGTCAAAAACAGCTGCTTAAGATCAATCTCAACTTTGAGATGCATTACACAGGCTAAAATTGAAAAGATACCTCACATAGCGTCAACAGTATAGACATGTTCCGGATTCCCAAATACATCCTAATTTCTATTACTATTCCTATTTCCAAATACATCCTAATTTCTATTACTATTCCTATTTCCAAATACATCCTAATTTCTATTACTATTCCTATTTCCAAATACATCCTAATTTCTATTACTATTCCTATTTCCAAATACATCCTAATTACAAATGTTGGTGTCTTTAGCTCCAGAAAAATTAGGACTAGGACCCCCATAGGTACAAATTTTACCCTTAGGGGTGGAATGTTCCAAAATCCTTCCCTAGTGGATGCCTATGCTCAAAGGTGCAGTCTGTTAAAATTTCGTTTCAAATACCAGCGACTTGGGCTTTGTACTATCTAGCCAGACAGAAAATTGGACAGCAAAGTGATCCTTAAGGGTTCCGTTGTTTCCTTTCAAAGTACGGACCCCTAAAAACTGTCAAACTCAGGGTCTCTCTAGGCCGTGGATCAGCTTAAATCCATCGTGGTCATATTATAATATGGATGATTCCTGCTTCCTGTTTTTGTTGAGGTTGATGCCTGGTCCCCGAGTCTGCTAACAATTAACCATTGCGAAACCACTGATGCTGAAATCGGCATATTGCGATTTACAATGACGAATTTACGAAGATAATATTAGAGACCAGGGCCCTACGTCGCTTAGCCACTGTGGCGTTCTGCTATAGTGATCGACCCTCTGATTGGTCGGTGGTCGATCACTATAGCAGCTCAATGGTAATGGCTAAGCGACTTAGGGCCCAGTGGTTTCGCAATGGACAATTGTGATGACACTCGCGGCGCAGTGGGTCCAGTTGTTTTCCACTCACCGCGATGATGGGGTTGATACTGGTGACCATGTCGGAGAGGCTGCCGTTGGACATGTCCGGCTCGTAGTGCCAGTACCGCTGGTTGTAGAACGTGATTGTGCTGTTCGGGTTCCACGTCAGGTTCGTCTGTTAAACACCCAACGGTTATAGGTAAATACCTCATACACATAGATAATGGGACATGGTAAGGCAGATGATGATGATGATACACCATTAATAATAAATAATACCATTTATTTCAGGCAACGATGGCCCATATTATAAATACCTTAAAGACTAACATATTATATAAGAACTTAAAACTAGAGTTGGGAGCTCTCCCACTCATAGTACGAAACACAGCAGAATACCTACTTTACGCCGATACTTCTATTCTTTCACAATCTGTGACAGGAAATTATATTGAGATAGGGCACGACAGATAAAGCACATTCACTGCGCGCGCCACAAATAAATGCATTTTTGTTTTACGATATCCGAAAAATATTCATATAACTAATAGTCCTCGACAGGTCGAAATGACATTCGGGTTATGAGCTTTTTGCAGAATAAAATCCGAATCAAAATTAGCAGGACCCGATAAACAATTAAAACCACCCACAAAATTATTAAATTAAATTATTCTGTTGCGTTGCTAATTTTGATTCGGATTTTATTCTGCAAAAAGCTCATAACCCGAATGTCATCTCGACCTGTCGCGGACTATAGGTATGTACATATATCTAAACACACAAATGGGCGACAACTTTAAAATCAAGTCGATTAATGAAAGTAGGTATACCTACATGAGTTGCTTGCCTTGATGCATGTGCTAATTCAAATCTGTTTTTGTGACATCGCACGTTGGATCTGCAAGATTGCTAATCATATCATAATTATGATAAATTATACTTATAGGAACTTTTTATGGACTTGACAGATTTGATCCGAACAACTAATGTTTAACAATTATAGAGAGGGACCCACCACTCACCCTCGGAATTGTCAACCTCCAATATTATAAACCAAATGAATTGATCGATAGTAGAAGAAGCCAACAAGACCTAACTCCCTGTCAGTCGAGAGTATGTCTGTCATGAGTCATGGACCCTAACAATTAGCAATTCTCCGCAGACAAAGCGAATCCTAAATAAATTCGACACGTGTTTCACCTCTAAACGAGGCATCCTCAGGAAAGCTGGACTGCGACTGAGCCATCCATCAATCAATTCCATCAATGATTCCATCAATTAACTAATGTTTACACAAGCCCCAAATCCGCTAGCATTTAAGCACTGGAAAACCACTGGTCTCTTGCTTCGTGAATTCTTCTTAGTAAACCGTAAGTCCAGCAGGGCTATTACGTATCTCAGTTGACAACTGGCTTCGGTTGTTCGCCGAACTTTGATGGTAAATTAGAATGACATAACATTGGTATTACGTATTTCGGTGAATGGATATCAAGGTACAGTGAGTTTAGGTTAGGTTAGCCCTGCAAGAAATACGTAATACCAATGTTATGTCATTCTAAGTTACCATCAAAGTTCGGTGTACAACCGAAGCCAGTTGTCAACTGAGATAAGTAATAGCCCTGCTTGACGGTCAACATGTCCTCGGCTATCTATTGGCAGTCCTCTGGCCGACAATATGTCAACCGCCAAAAAAATACGATTTACAATAAAGAATTCACGCAGATAATTTTTGAGACCAATGGCACAGTATACTTATCCATACTGTGCCAATGGTTTCGCAATAGTTAATTGTTAGCAGACTCGGAGTCCTACAATTCCACGCGGGAGATATGAGTTAGTCGTTACAGAACTATCCAGAGGGCCTACTCTGTTTCAAACGAAAACGAGATTTCGGACGAAATTCTCGTATTTCCTACTACGTTTCTCATTGATACCGACATTTCTTACGAACGAAAATTGTTTGACGTCTTCATCGTCGTCGAATCTAAACGTCAAACACTTTTCGTTCGTAAGAAATGTCGGAATCAATGGGAAACGTAGTAGGAAATACGCGAATTTCGTTTTCGTTTGAAACAGAGTAGGCCTTCTGGCACGCATTGATGACACGGTTACAAGTAATGTTACGGTAATGTGAACGCAGCAAGGCAATATAAAACTGAAATTATGCGCCACACAAGCTGTGACTTCATGCGTTTGTTATTTATCGCATATCTATTGATTAGTTACGCAATATCGCTATCAAAATCAAAATACACGTTAGTACTTATAGACTTATTATTTTTTATCATTTACGTGCTATCTAAGGCACGTTTTAGCACATGCTTTTTGTTGTTTGGGGGCTTCCGTGGGCGATTTAGTTTAGTTCGTGTGTTTGTCTGTCAATATCGATTTATTTATTTATTTAGTCCTTCCATACCAAACTGGGGCACCCATTTCAATGAAACAATGAATCCTTCTTTTTGGTGCTCCCACACTGCCGTTATAAAATGTTTACAAACGTTAGTAAACATTTTCTTAACAAAAATTCGATCACAAAGTAAAATTTGTTTTTCATGTTAGATAGTATTATTTCTAAACAAAACTGTTAGTTGACAGATCAAACATTAGTTATCTTTTGTTCGTAAACATGTGACGTCAGGCGACAGCGGGGTATGCGAAGAGTGCGGGGCTCGATGTCATGTTTTCATGTTATAAATGTTTGTAATCAGTTTCCACCAGTGTAGGAACACTCAAAACATCTAACAATTCCTAACAGAATGTAACAATTCCTAACATTTGTTAGTAAGTATTAGTGTTAGAAACTGTTTGAAAACATTTTATAATGGCAGGGTGGGGGCACCATTTTGCTTTGATATATTTTTTTGTACTTACTGAGGTCTGTATGCTGTTTATATTCCATTATTGACGGTGAGGGAAAACATCGTGAGGAAACCTACCTATCCCTCGGGATTAGGTAATAGTCAGTTCCTGTATACACGGCGACAAGGTTCACCACCTGTCACGTTGGGTTCTGACTATCTGGTGAAACGTGGGCTTTGAGTTGGTTAATACCTCCACAATGTGGTGGTGTATGGCCACTCAAGCCTCTGACTACCCCCGAATGGGGATAAAAGTCGTGACGTTATATTTATTTTTTATTTATTTATTTTATTTACAGTGGATGACACGTTTCAATCATTCTATTTTATCACTGAGTGTAACGAACTGTCTGTCGATAGTATAAGTCTCACCACATAGTGGATACATATTTTTTAGGGTTCCGTACCCGCAGGGTGCCAACGGGACCCTATTAATAAGCCAACGCTGTCCGTCTATCTGTCCGCCCGTCTGTCCGCCAGTCAACGGGCTGTACCTCACGAAACGTAATATGTAGACTTGAAATTTTCACGGACTGTGTATTTCTGTTGCCGCTACAACAAATACTAAAATTAATATAAAATTAAAGGGGGTCTCCATAAAAGAAACTTGATATTTTTTACGTTTTTATTCTACGGTGGTACGGAACCCATTATGTGCGAGACCAACACACACTTAGCCGGATTTTTTAACATTTGGCTTTTGATTATGATAAGTAATTATACCTAATTTACGCGTGTAAGGAATCTAAGGCACTTGAATTATTTGAATTGAATGTTTGCGATAAGTTGAACTACATGTAAAACATTTTCCTCAAGTTCGGGGTCGAAAGGCTGGTTGATCCATGTCACTGTAAATGTTGGTAGAGCCAAGCTGTAGCCAATTGACTGCAGCTCATATACGGACTGGCTCGACCGGTATAGTACCACCCACAGATCGATCGAAGGCGTAAAGTAGCCATTACAGGCTGCGTTTCGTACGATGAGTGAGCCGGAAGCCCAACTCCACACCTCCCCTCCATCTGTCCCACTCCCCTTCAGGTCGTCAACGTGCAAGCGATGCCTTTGGTATTGCAAGAATCTGGCCACGGTAACTGCTTAACATCAGGCGGGCCGTACGCTTGTTTGCCGCCTTAGTACTAACAAAGTGACTTAAAGTGAATTGGTATTTTTAAATGGGACTAGGCCCGCCACACACTCCCACCACTGTTACTCCAGTAAATGCCTCATAAGGGGTTGCCAGGTATAATGTGCCTCTTTTCGTAACCCTCAAGGTTTGTAGAACTGGCCACTATAATAAATCGAATAGCAAAGATATGGGTCCTGTTACTCATGTAAGCCAGGAGCACGGATGTATAAAGAAGGATCTATTACTTGAGTTTTTGGTTAAGAAGAAATTCAACTTTATTCTCCTGTTTTAAGGTCTATTATACCTTGACAATTCTGTAGACAGAAAAACGAGCCGAGCGAGAGGCCCCAGTTGGGACCGTGTCCCTCTCACTCCGAGTTGCCATGCCAAAATAATATTATCGTTGGGTAGTGATTGTTAGTTTTTAAATCAAGCAAAATAAATTAATTTATTATTTATCGTCACTATTGCTTTATCATATAAACAATAGTCACGATAATTAATTAATTTGCTTGATTTAAAAACTAACAATCACTACCCAACGATAATATTATTTTGGCATGGCAACTCGGAGTGAGAGGGACACGGTCCCAACTGGAGCCTCTCGCTCGGCTCGTTTTTTGTGCAGTAGTGAACAGTCCAGTATGTATTTACGTTCGTGGCCAGGAGTAACCTAGTTGGTCTTACCTTGGTATGTGTCTCCCTGTACACATAGGGCCCCAGCTCCTCGACCCTGATGGAGACGTTCCTCCCGGCGAGGATATCCTCAGTATTGGTGATGTTGAACATGTAGAACTCCAGGTACATGGGGATCGGCGTCTCCCGCCACATGTCGAACGACATGGACTCCTCTGTCAGCACCATCCTCTGTAATAAGGGGATCCGGTCACGAAAGTACTTATAACTTGACCGCGTGGCGCAGTGGTTCAAGCGTAGGCCGCTCGGCCTGCATTGGATGGTTGCAGGTTCGATACCTGCCAGTGGCAAATTTCAGAAACGGCCTTGTCGTAATTTGCCCTCACTGTCACTGGGATCGCCCTCAGTTCATTGTACGGTACCCATGATACAAGCTGAATGAATGGACCGAAAGGCCGAATACTCGAAGGCTACTCAAGTGCTTAAGATTGAGACGTTGTTATCTGTCATTTCTTTTATGGCGCGTCAAAATTAATCTGGGGTCCTACCCCACCTCTTATAGCAGTATTGTTTTAACGTTTCAGCAACTTTTTGTGCAATGACGTTTCTTATTGTCATGACAATAAGGTACGTCATTGCACAAAAAGTCGCTAAAACGTTAAAACGTTCCTATAATTGAATCGCGACAAGAGGTCGTGGTAAGCCCCCAGCTCTCAAATTTGAGTTGCTCTTCTGTATTTGGCGAAGTCACACATAGGCGCTCATTGCCAGCCGCAATCATTGATCAGTAAACGATCGGAGATTTAGCAACGTTTGGCAAGATCAGTCAGAGATGGGTGACCATTTAGTGGCATTTGAACTGAGCGTCTCCGTGCTTCGGAGGGCACGTAAAAAGTTGGTCCCGGTCGTTAGTCTTGTCAGAGGCCTTCTGGATGGGGAGCCCAGCGTGCACTTCGTGCATTTACTCGAGCTTTAATTTTTTTTATGATAAGCAATGACATGGAAATACTCAAACGTATCGGATATTGATACTTTTCATGCTCCAACATGATAAATTGAAACAAAAGTAATTACTCGAGTTCGCCAGATTTTGTAAGCATATAGCATATAGCATATAGGCTACGGTAACTGCTTAAAATCAGGCGGGCTGTATGCTTTTTTGCCACCGCAGTCCTATAAAAAAATAAAAAACTGAGGGGATGAAAAAGTGTAACTTCCAGATGCTCCCATTTCTTAGACTGACGATCAAATTAGCAAAATTGACACTTTTGACACTTCTTAGCTAGTAATGAATCCCCTTATCTTAATCTGACGAGTTCGAGTATTTTAAGATGGTCTATTATTTTTTTGGTTCCCCTGAGCGTACCCACCAATATTAAGGGCTCATACTGGTTGGAGGTTCTTATCAATATGTAAGCTATCTCCCTTATCTTAATCTGACGCGCTCGAGTAAATCCAGAAAATCCTTCTACGGCTCCCCATCTATTCGGGTATGACCAACTCTGACACCAGGTACCAGGGAACCATACGATAAGAAGACTCACATTCTGCAACTGTCCGAAGAATATGATCGGCCAGAACACCACCATCACAGCCCCCATGACCACCATCACCGCGCCACAACCCATAAACAATCCACTCTTCCTCTCTGTAGACACCATTTTGATTTATTTATCTGTAACAAAGGGGACAGAATACGAATAACTATCCACAAAGACGTAAAGGCCCGTATTAATAAATTCATCTCAAAGTTGAGATCGATTTTAAGATGCAGTTTACCCCCTTATTCATAGAAAGTTATGATCGACTTGGAGTGGACTTACAGAACATTTGTTCCTAAAAATGCTAAAAACCCATTGTAAACTAGCTAAAATCTCTATGAATAAGGGGGTTAATGTTTAATGTAATGGAACATCTGTCAAAAACAGCGTCATAATATCGATGTCAATTTGAGATCGATTTATTAATACAGGCCTAAGAGAGAGGGCGACGAGTGACTGTCCAAAATAATTTGTCCTAATAAAGGACACAGAAGGACTCAGTCGCCCGCGACTGTCCATTTCTTTATTTTATTTTTGACACTTTAAACTGTGGACGAAAAATTAATTTTATTGCGTCATAATAAGGTTTATCTTGGAAACCGCTTGGCGCAGTGGTTCGAGCGTTGGCCGCGCGACTCACTGCATCAGGCGGTTGCGGGTTCGATTCCCGCCAGAGGCAAATTTCGGAAACGGCCTTTTCGTAATTTGCTTTAGTCTGGGCACAGATTAGAGAAAGGGACAGATACATCACTTCCATACAAAAGCTAAAATTCCCACGCTATTACGTTATTATTATTATTACGCTACGCCTACAAAAGACGCTGCAAGAAGAAACGCACTCTACCCACGCGCGCCGAGAATCGAGATTCCCGTGTACTCCGAGTGATTACGTCATCGAGCGAAAACGTTAGGGTTGTACAAATAATATAAATTAAACAAAATGGCTGAAGTAAAACTTAAATGTTATTATTATTTATAAAGGCTGTTTTTTTAGAATTATACAAATTAAAATCATTTAGTATAAAAAAATTACAACTACTACTCCCCCAATCCAACTCGGCGCCCGTTAAATGTGACGTCACCCGCACAAAAAGGCGGTGGCGATGTGCGGGAGGTGTGGCGGGCGGGAAGCCGCAGGCGGTGGCGGGTGTGCGGGCGGTATGCGGGCGGGGAAGCCGCATTCCACCCGAGCGCGTAGTTGGCTTGGTGGAGTAGTAGAACACATTTTTGTAAAATTATAGGTACCTACATTATATTTTTCATGACAACAATATTCTCTATTTGTCTCGTTGCGCTCGGTCGCTCAAAAGTAAAAATCATTGTCATTGCCCCCCTTCCTATGTATTTTACGAACTCCACGCCACGCGATCTCGACCGTAATGTACCTAGATACACATAGTAATAGGTAGATGCCTACCTACGTTAAGAAATAAAGACTTAAAACCGATATACCTAAAACACCCACCATGCTACTATAGATAGGTAGATAACACTTTATTGTACACCAGTGGAAAACAAATGCCTAGGTACATAAACAAAACAATAAACAAACAATTACCTATGTAGGTATCTAAATATTTAAAATATTTAGGTAGGTAGGTAGGTAGATTTCAAATAACGTAATTTACCTTTCTTCATCTTTCGGTAATTTAAAAAAAGACAAATTTTTATTTGTCTTACCCCCAACAACTTACAAAAATTAACCATCGTATCGATAATTGATTATACGTATCGCAGCGTTTTGCGCGGGAAACGCGGAGTGCGTGCGGTCAGTCTCACGTGTGGCGGCCCACTGTCTGAATGATTTCCGGACATCTACCTATTAGTAGGCACTTATAACGCTTTTTTGCGCGAGTGCGGGTGGCCTGGTCTGGGTGTCACTGGGATTACCCGCGTAAATCCCGCGTGAAATTTCGCGCGGAACCCTAATTATTTTCCGAAAATAAATGAAGCCTAAGTTACTCCTTGTAACATCAGCTATCTGCCAGTGAAAGTTCCGTCAAAATCGGTCCAGCTGTTTCGGAGATTACCCGGAACAAACATACCTACAGACAGACAAACATTTTTTTTATTGTTCTTTTGTCAAAAGCTGTTATTTTGAAATTACAAACAGACAGTTCAATTTTATTTATTTGTACCTATAGATTTGTCCTGTAAAATAATACCTATTTGCTGTCTATGTCTTGAATATCCTGTATGAGTTGGTAGGTAGGTATAATGTCAAGGCCACATATCACATATAGTACGTTTTTTTATTGTTTTTTATTATTTTTATTTATTTCATAATACATGAATAATAATAATATAGCATAGTCCCACAAAACCGAGCAGTCGGTTTGACTGTGGGATCGCAATTTTAATTTAGGTAAAAGAAAATAGAAATATATACTTGTCCTATTTGGTAAGCAAAGATGGCGTAACTTTTTTGTCAATGTTTCAATTGGTTTCGTTCATCCTGTGTCAATTATATACGAAACCAATTGAAACATTGACAAAAAGTTACGCAATCGCCCCGCTGGACGCCATCTTTGCTTACCAAATAAGACAAGTATAAAAACGTACTATAGGTACATACAGACTCTACGAGCTTAAAACCTGCATTTATCGAAACACTGTTCTAATCTTGGAGTAACAAAAACTAGACATAGGTAAAACTAATTTAAATAATGGATTTGAAAAAATAATTACGTAGAGGTGCGATATATTGGCTGTATGTACCTAAGGTAAAGTAGGTATTTTGTTGCCAATTTTGACTTTAGGTAATTTTAAAACAGCTAACAGCTATCTATAATATTATTGAGGACAATCTGGCCAGAAATGGGAATTAATTATTTCCTGATAAACTTTTTTTAATTACTTATAGGTAGGTTTTATGTAAACTCGTAAGTAACTATCTATTTAAAAAAAAAATAACATACTTACCTACCTATTGGTTCTTTTTTGTTATTAAATAATGACGAAGACATTCACTATAGGTATACCACAGGAGCTGTACCACGCCTTAGGTAGGCGAGCGGCGAGACGGGGGGCTCATCGCTCTCGCCGTCCCACTCCCCCACCCGTCATTGCTCTCGCCGTCCCACCCTCCCACCTCCCCGCGCATACCCAAGGCGCGGCACAGCACTTGCGGTATACCTATAGTAAAGTTAGCTAAAATTTTTCATAACGAAATATCTGTACTTTTATTGCCCCCATAGCATGCATACCATTGTACAGTGCATAGTACAAGACGTGCTTAGTTTGAGACCATACAATTAGGTGTGTTTGTCTAGGTTTATTTATTTATTTATAGGTATTAATCAGCTGTCGACCTTGTTTTCGTGAATCACTATCTCAATTTTATTATCTAGCTTTGTCGTTCCTATAGATAAATAACTTTGAACCAAAAAGACTGTTAAAATAAATTATGTAGGTCATAATGATTATAATTTGTTATGTTTACTGGCACCAATGACGTACTATAATGATAAGAATGAATAAGCAACTATCTATTTAAATAATTCCAGCATTAGTGGGTATTGTATTGTATGTAGGTACCAAAGAAATTGGAATAAAGTATGTACCTATACAATCTAGATTTTTTATACAGCTTGAAAAAAATATAAGAATACACATAAAATAGGTATTTAACTTTATTCACTTCACCTGAAAATTATTAAATTTAATCCACACACATTATTACCAATAAAAAATATTTTTTTAAAAATACTGTACTTTGTAGGATTTTTTTTTCTAAGGTAAGGACCTACATTATAAACACTATGGTGTTAATAATAGTCAATAATAAGTAGGTACCTATAACTAACAGCTAGATCAAAACGTAATAAAGTCTATATCCTGCAATAATAAAAAATAGATACTACTTACAAAAGATCCTAAAAGAAACACTTGCTAATTTCATTTACAGGTAAATAATCATTGGTATTGTCACTGTTATGTATTCAAATAACATCACTTCTAAACACTATCACCAAGCTTCTCATCACTACATAATTCAATTAAAATGTAATACGTAAATAATTAAAATAAATATTTACAAAACACACGTTTAACTACCACAACATAATTTCCCGATTGAAAGAACAAAAACAAATCACGCGATTCTCTTCTGTCAATGTCAAATTGTAATGTCATTCCGAAATGATAAGATGATGACAGATTTTTTTTTTTTTTTTTATAAGATTAGTTTTACGGCCCCTGGGAACTAGCCCTTTGGAGCCTAACATCAGTATACAATTACATTTTTTCTTAATTCTACCTTATAACTACCTTAAATCTACCTTATAACTACCTTATTTCTACCCCCCCAAACCCTATCAGTAAAGTGGCGGATACTTTACTGACAAATTAGTAGACTGCTTGGGAGAAGCCGAAAATCATGTTTCATCACTTTTGTTCCAATTGCCCACACTCACGCACATTTATGACCATATAATGGTTAATATTCCACCAATATTACACATTATAATACACGAAAACACAAGTTTTGGAAATTAAAACAAAAATGACAACATGACTTTTCCACTTCCCGCCAAAAAACTCGATGATGACAGATATTTTCGAGTGTGACCAGCACTAGAAATTTTGTTCCTACTAAAATGGTCCAAAGATCAAGAAAACTGAACTATTACCATCCCACGAGGATATACGGCGGCACTTTGCACATTAGCGATGATGTATACGTACGTGATGAGTCTTTCCTCTCCTAGCCATCGCTGTATATATCAATAATCCAAAGAGGTAGTTTGTGTTCCCTTATCCCCCTACAATAATCTCTTAGCTACTGATCCAATGATGAAGAAAGGTTTCGGCATTGTACTGATCCGATTCTGAAAGTTATTTCACTGATAGAACGCTGCTACCCATCTAATTGACATAGGTACGCTATAATCAAGATAATAATAATATAATAATAGCTAGTCTGAAACAAATAAAACAAATCTCTGCCTACATATTGCTTTATTGAATAAATTACAAAAAGTCGCTATAATGTAAATTCCATCATTTAGGCAGTATATCTGCGTAAAGATTATCTTTAAAACATTAAGTAGGTACGCTATAATAAACCTAAAACCGAAAAAAACTGCATTGCATATCTTATGGGAGAAGCATACTTTGGAATGGTCCACAAGCCTACAAACAGTTTTGAGACAAGCATAAAACGTCAACTGAATAAAATCACAGTATAAAAGCGATGACATTTAAATTCCTAATTAAAGTTCTTCAACGTTTGGTAGGCGATACCTTTCAAAACTCGGTCTCCATAATATGTATTTGAGATGGCGAGTCGTTGACTCAACACATCACGATCGACAAAAAATCTGTAATTAAAATTGTAGTATGCACTGGGCTTATTTGTCCGTGAAATTTTTGAGGAATTATTTTGACTAGTAATTATGAAGTTACCAACAGTAAAACGAATCTGCTAAAATGGTAGATTTTTTCATCGATCGCGATACTATTAGATAAATAACTCCTAATTGCTAAAAGGCATTCGTGAGCTAGTGTATGGCGATGAGGCCGGACTCGAGGAGTTTCTGTATCTTGGCGGCGACGTCCGGGTTCTTGAGGTGGTCCTGCAGCGCGTGCGGGTCCTGCTGCATCTGCTCCAGGATGCAGCGCATGGCGGGGTCGCGGAGGATCTGTTGGACTTCCGGGTCCGCCATTGCGCGTTTGCGTACCTGTGCCGGGTAACATTATCAGTAGATATATTATGGTTCGTTTGAGAGAGAACTTCGAGACAGCAATCCGAAAAGCAGATTTAGAACAAACTTTTAACCAAGAATTCTTGTACATCATTGTACAAAAATCATCATAATAATATGTACTAAAATTTAATTGGTACCCCGATCGCTTCGTTGCTACAATCTTTAAATATTAATGCATTAACTTGACATAGATTTAATGACTGATTAGCATTTAATGGCCGTTTTCTCAATAGCCGGCACGGCACCGGCATCGGCATGGCGGCAGCTTTTTCATTGGTCAGTGACCAATGACAACCGGTCACTGACCAATGACAAATGCGCAAACGCCATCGCCGTGCCAGCTAGTGGAAAAACGGCCAATGTCAACTTTCAATTTAATGAACGTCTCTGCACCTTGATGTCGTCGAGGTTCAATCTCGTCTTTCCCGACTACTCTGATCCTGGCTGACATTAGTGTTGGGCCCAATAGCCCGTTTTAAGGGCAAGGCAAATATTATGAGAACTTTGTTTCCCAGAAATTTCAAAATCGTAAAGATCATCTTTTGTTTTTATGCTCCTACATATGTGTACGTGTCATGCAATTAAATAGGGAGTCATACCTCCTCAGGATTGGAGTTGAGTTGCGTGGAGCAGGCGCGGTACCCCTCCAGCGCCTCTGCGTTGCTGGGGTCCAGCTCCAGCGCCTTCTGGTACGCGGTCAGCGCCTTAGACTGCTGCTGCATACCCTGCGATCATATAAAACAATACCAAGTTAGACTACTGGAAGCTTCTGGAAGCTTGAGAAGTTGCTCAAGTCGGTCCTGGTTGTTGTCATCTAAGTAGACAGCAGTCGTTAAGGGTGCGTTTCCACTCACGCGGAGCGGAGCGGACCGTGAATTGGCCAATCACAGTGCTCGAAATCTCCACTCCGCTCTTGGCCCATCACAGTTGGCCAATCACATTCCGCCGCCCCGCTCCGCTCCACCCAACTCCGCATCAAAGGAAACGCACCCTAAGCCTCGTCAGAGGCCTTTAAGCGGCTTGAACAACTCTGACCCCAGGTTGGCCACTAACCATACGATATTTTTTTGAATAGCCGTTTATGTCCCACTCCTGGGCGAAGGCCTCCCCTTTACTTCTCCACATGTCTCTGTTTTGGGCTATTTCTTACCACGATGTCCCGCAAAGATGGTCAAATCATCTCGCCATCTGTTCCTTGGTCGACCTCTTTATCGGCGGCCTTCATCGGGAATCCTATTGGAGATGACAAAGAAAGATAAGAGAAAAAAAACCCACCTGCAGAATCTTCCCCTTCCTGATCCAGCCCTTGATGAACTTGGGGTCGAGCTTGCAGCACTGGTCGCAGTCCTTAAGGCCCAGGTCGAATGCCGCGAGCTTGGTGTAGCACGCCGCGCGGTTGGAATACAGCTTGGGGTCGTCCGGGTTGCGTTTGATGGCTTCCGTGTAGTGTTTCACTGCTAAGCTATAGTCGCCTGCAATATCAATCATTATTTAACAATAGCACCAACTGTATGGTCCCAAACTAAGCAACGCTTGTACCATGGCTACTATACAATGGACTGGGGGCGATCCCAGTGACACCCAGCCAAGGGCAAATTATAAAAAGGCCGTTTCCGAAATTTGCCTCTGTGGGAATTGAACCCGCAACCACCCGATGCAATGTATTTAATTAAATTACTTAACAGTTAGTACACTTCAGGCGTTTTTAAGCGCGCGCTTTGCTAACGCGCATTTAAAGAACTATGACGTTCGCTTTCGGTATACACATTCAAAACTTTCAGCAAAGTGTGAGCTTTAAAACGCCTAATGTGTTCTAGCTCTTAGTCTTTGTTTACACCAGTTTAGGTTCACGCAGTGTGTGAAATATCACGTCACAATGTTTTAGAACATGAACATTTTAGACATTATTTTTATCTTTTGATTATTTAATCACGACGAATTCACACGGCATTTGTAAAATATCGGAAGTTATTCCCCTGTGGTTTGTAGATAACAATGATTAGTTGAGACTTTATCAATGTTAAGACACAAAAGCCGCGACAATTTCTATTTAAATACCAAAAACCTTTGCTGGTCTTTGAGGGCCGGGCGGCGCGGAGCACAGCCCTTAATCTCAAGGGCCATCATAGCTCGACGTGACCCTACATTGATCAATGCAGATACAGTCAGTGATGGGTCACCATTTTGTGGCATTTCGAACTGAGCGTTTATGCTTGGGCACGTTAAAAGTTGGTCCCGATTGTTGTCATCCAGACAGCAGTTAAGCCATTTCAAAAATCTTTGGGTGGCTTTGAACTCTGACACCAGCACTGGTAGCAGAGCCGGCCATGGCAAAACAAAACGAGACATAAAAATCGATTTTGTCTCATACTCTCCTATACATTAAATAAGAGAGAAAGCTATCCCTGCAGATTGGCTAGTGACCACACGATAAGGCCTAGCCCGCACTGTAATAAAATGCGCACGGTTTTTTTTCGCAATTCTGTAACCCATGGAAGATCACATCACATTCACATGAATGTATCCGCACTCGCGATTTAAATTCGCGCAATTTTGATAAGGTGCGTCCCGGAATATAATCCGCGCGAGTAAAAACCCCGGGGGTTTCACTCGCAGTGCGGGCTAAGAACAACGTCTCTACTCACCTTTCTTAAAGTAATCATTGCCAAGTTCTTTCTCCTGCTCGGCCTTCACGGGGTCCACGTATGCCTTCTTCTCTTCCTCCACTATCCTCCGCTCCACCTCACTGAGCAGTGTCTTGATCTCCGGAGTACGGTGCTCGGACATTGATTTCTCGAAGTACGTCTTTGCCAGTTTCCATTGCTCCATTTTTTTGTATGCGTTACCTGGAAAAAATATTTTGTAAGATTTTTTTTTGGCCTCAGAAGTCGCACTGATGACGTGGAAACCGCAGCCCAGCACATCTGCATTTTAAGGGCAACAGACGCAGCGCCGACCGTTTAGGGATATGTAAACATGCCCTTTTAGAACCCCATGTTGTGTTGCAAAAGAAATACTTCAGGAGAGTGATCAAGTGTAATGTAATTAAATCTAGAATGTTTTGGAGTTGTCAAGAGTGGTCAGAATCAGTTATTTTGTCTGTTCCTTAGTCATGCAGTGCATCATGTATTGTTAGTATAGATGGATTTAAACTTTATGGTGGCTGTGAAGTTATCCGCGAGTCGCTGCGCAATAGCAAATAGGTACGCGCGGGCGTTGGGAGAGTTGAAGGAGCTAGTAGGAGGAGTGTGTACCTGCGCGAAGCCGCGTACTTCAGAGACACCATTAAGATGACATATCTCTGGTAACAGCCCAAAGTGAAGTGTAACTCCCATATTTCAAATTGACTTCTAAAACGACGAGCCCGTTATGGTTGGCGCGGAGGCGCCTTTCACGCTGCGGGTCGTAGGTTCGATTCCTACCCGGGACATGCATTTGTGTGCATGTACATGTCTGTATGTCCCGAGTCTGGGTGTATATGTATATTAAGTATCTATTTACAAATAAAAAGTAGTATATGTAATAATATCAGTTGTCTGGTTTCCATAGTACAAGCTCTGGCTTAGTTTGGGATCAGGTAGCCGTGTGTAAAAAAATATTTAAAAAAAAATAAACATAAATTATGAAAACACTTACCGATCCTTGTAAAGGCCTTAGCTATTAACTTGAAGTCGGCTCTGTTCTCTCTGCCAATTTCAATCGCTTTCTCGCACTCCTTGATACACTTCTCATACTCCTTCAGCTCAAAATACACGGCAGCCATGTTTGTGTAGAAGGTGATGTCTGTAGAATCATGAGTGATAGCGTTTTGGTAATGTTTCACAGCATTGTCAAAGTCCTTTTTCTTGTAACATTCGTTTCCTAAATCCTTTTCTTGTAATGCCAATCTTCTGTTCTCTGGCATGTCTTCGTATTTGGGCTTCGGAGGCTCTTCTGTCTTCGGTGGGGGGGTTGGTTTGGTCTCCCGAGTCGGTGGGTCTACGTCCATCATGGCATCGTCTAGACCGAGCATCATGCTTATTGTCGGCAGAATACGCTTGTCCTCAGCCTTTGATAGAACATTCTGTAGATCTAATGGGTTCCTTGCTATTTGCTGTGAACATTAGAATTATCTGTCACACCACACCTCACTAATACCTATGGTAACAAATATTGTAATACTACTATCCTACTCATATACACAAAATTGAATGAGATGCATTTTGTGTAAAAACAAGTGAAGTAAAATAGGTCTGTTGGAACACTACAGTGGCGGCATGCTTTGATGGCCGTTTTGACATTTGGGAGGGTGGAGAAAATGAACCTTATTATAAAAGAATAAGAATGACCCGTTTAAAGTTTAAGAATGTAAAAAATTCATGCGAAAATGAATCTTATTCTGTTATAATAAGAATCATCATCTCCACCCTCCTACATGTCAAAACGGCCATCATAGCGTGCCGCCACTGTAATTAAACTAGACTTAACATTTGCCATCCCTTTCATGAACTGTATGTATGAGCAAGATAGCTATATTTTAAGTTATGCCAATTTTAGTCAATACGTCTTATAAACCCATAAATTACAACCCAGTATGTCATATAGGTAGTACCTACTTAATAATGGAATTAATTAAAGCTATTTACCCACCAAGTTCAAAGATAAACAATGAAAATGTTTTATTAAGTAAAACTGAGTGACACAATCATGCATATTCAAAGGTTCTTTGTCCTTTTGAATGCCCATTTAATTAAAATACAAACTATGTCAAACAAGATTATTCTGGCTTTGTTATCACAAAAATGTGAAATATTAAAAACATGTTCATTTTTGCTGCGTTCCATTCACCGCAATGTTTGTTATTTTTGTCCACAAAAAGTGTTAAAAACAATAATTTTGATCACTTTCAGTACAAGTTGGTGCGAGTGGAACGAGATTTGTGGACGAAAATAACGCAATTTACAAAATTAACAGTGAATGGAACGCACCATATATTACATATCTGTTTTTTTTTTTTAATCAGATGTCTATCAATATGTGATTATCAAATTACTGTAGTCCTGTTAGGAATGGGCTCTCATCAATACTTTAAATTACCAGGGTAGGGCTAGAACCTGGGACCTCCAGTTATGACGTGACCCCTCTGCCCACTAGGCCATTGATGCTATTACTTCACACACAAACAACAAGGTTGAATACCATAAATTAAATTGAGGGAAAGCTAGATGATATTAATACAAAGTTACCTACTTATGAATATTATTCTTTGTCATTCAAGGGCAATAAAGTGGAGACTTAAACGATCCTGCACTCATACAAATACTATCCCTACTAATAAATTATGCCGAAGTGTTTGTAAGTTTCACTAAGTATGAACAATGACTGAACAGATTTAATGAAATTTTATAGACAAGTTATAACCTCAAAAATATATAGGCAGTCTACTTAAATTTTCTAATGGAGACAGGTGGAGGCGAGGGTAAATGCTAGTATGCAATAAACAGGAACATGAGTCACTCACCTCAACAATATTGACATATTCTGGATCATTCAACCATTCCTTTGTCTGTGGGTTAGCTTTGATCTTGTCAAACAGATTCTCCAACCTCAATTTCACTTCCAAAGCTTGTTTCCTCACTTCAGCAACACCTGATGCTAGCTGCGCGTTGCTAGGGTCCAATTCTAGTCCCTTCTCGTACGCCGCTATGGCCTCTTCGTGACGCCCCAGGTACGCTAATGCACTGCCTTTTCTGGAGTACCCCTTGCTCCAAGTAGGGTTCAAAGCGACCGTCTGGTTAGCGTCCTCCAGAGCTGCGGCATATTTCTCCGCCTTAGCGTAAGCGGCAGACCGATTACTGAACAAAACATGGTTACTCGGATCCAACGCGATTGCTTCCGTGTAATACTTCACCGCATCTAAATACTGACCCGACGCCAATGCTGCGTTACCTTTTTCCTTCAACTGATTCACCTAAAAAGACGAAATACAAATTGGGATATTTATTTCATTCAAAAACCTTAATCGGCAGCGTCTCGGTATAACCTCTTACCTGTTCCATGATTGATAATGTAAACTCTCGATGAACACAATTAATCACGTGTAAATAAAATATTTAATTAAGTTATTCAGTTATCACGTAACCACAAGATCTTTTATTTCACTATTTCGTTTGTCGAACTCAAACAAGCAACGCGAAATCTAGAAAATGACACTTCAAATTCGAGAATTTTCGCCAGAAGAAGCCAAAGAGAAAGAAACCGATGTCGTAGGGAAGTGAGTATCAATCACAGACCAATAAGTGGTATCAATCAATCGCTGATAATAGAATAATCGACGTTGCGATGAAACTCCGAATCGTTTCTTTATTACAAACATTTAATCACATGAAAATAAAATATTTAATGAAGTTATTCAGTTATCATGTAACCACGAGATTTTTTATTTCACTATTTCGTATGCCGAACTCTTGAACAAAGTAACAAAATGGACTCGCAACACGCATAATTCAACGAACAAAATGTTCTGTCAATTCTTGGGGGAGGGGAGGTAACCACTACATTAAAATTGACGCACACTTACTCAAAACATTTTGTGTCATTATAAACGCACACGTAAAGAAATGTGCAACACTAGTATATTTTACGCACACTAAAAGATCTAATACGTCAACATACAAAATTTTACTACCGTAGGACCATCGGTGTAATAGGGTGAATACCACTATCGATATTTCTAATTAGCTATATCGATAGTTTCATATACTCATTATTACATTTATAGCTGTCATTATAATCTACTGAATTATACTGAATTATCTCTACTGAAACAGCTGAACAAGAAATAATGAGTAACTCACGAGGCGTAAATATTCAACAGAAACAAGATGATTCCGGGTACATCCCAATTCAGTTCCTTGAAAATGAGATTATCTAAAAAATAAGTACCTAATGTTCCCAAATAAGCTGTTTCATCCCCCCCCACTCCCACTCGACCAGCGCCATCTGCTGCCACTGGCCTGGCTGATATCTTTTGTTAGGTAGGTACGTATAAACGTAATAGGTATTATTATACTAATGTCATCATCATCATCATTTCAGCCAAAAGACGTCCACTGTTGGACATAGGCCTCTCCCAAGGTTTATTATACACTATATATATTATATTTTTATCGATACCGGTCTGCAATCATAAATAAACACTACTACAACACTGTTCAAATCAAAAAGTTTATAGTAAAAAATCATTCTTGCAACATTCACTAATACGACTGAATAATTTTGATACTTGATTTATTATTTTCCATATTATTTATTATTCATAATGCAAGCGCAAGCACTTTTAAGTTTTCTTTGATGTTGGTCAATAAGATAATATTTGTTATACATATATTTATGCCATATGTGATTCATCGCCTCAGTAGCAGACGCTGCCTGCTTCTGGGTCATATGGACCCGGAGCAGTGTCAGGTTCGATTCCGTTTATCAAGATCAAGAATTTATCGAGATCGTATTTATCTGAATTGTTTCGATAGTGGGTGTTTTTGTTTCAACATGAGTTAGTTATTTTTTTTTGTATTTTAGGAAAATAAAACAAACATATCATAGCTACTGCGTTTTTTAATTATTTTTTTATTTTAATCTTGGTCTAAATATTCCACTCCTGATAAATCCATATATTGGCGTGGGCCTGCCGCTGCCTCATCAACTCATCATCATCAGTCTCCACAGCATTGCTGTCATCTTGAAGATTTATTATTAATCGATTAATGTCATCGTAAAGAGCAATTTTCGACTATTCTTCTAACGGTACCTGAAAAATAAAATAATTCAATAAAAGATAATTTCTTTAATGCTTTAAGATTATTTGTTTATTTAGTAATTAAGTAACGATGTTAACTGACAAGCAAACATAGAAAAATAAAGCAACCTTAGTTTATGTATTGGTCGAGATGAAAGCAACACATAAAAATAATACCAAGTATCAAGTGTGTTCAATCGAATGTACCTCTAAGCGATCAATGTATATTTACTGAAAAACCTGTAAACTGAAGCTTTGAGCCTGCCTTTGTATACAATAAACACATTATTTAACTTAAAAACTGTAAAATAAACTGCTTATATACCTATAATATCAGCGGTTCTTTGGTAAACATGGTCGAGTTCTGACAAAATATTTTGCACCTCAAATTCCGCGAGACACCGCCTGTAAACTTTGTGAATCACCTCTCTTGTTGAATTACTAATGATTTATTCATTGTAAATCGTTTTTAACGTCCTGCGACTGGTTTATCACCGCGTAATTCAGTATTTATCCGTTTGTTTACAAAGTTCAAATACTTGACAATTATTTGACAAATAAAAAATACAGTTGCCAGGGTAGAAAAGATTCGTCTATGGTCACAGTAGACTATTCGATTAATTCGTACTCGATTAATTGTATCGATAATGTTTTCGATTCTTATGACATTTAATATTTTAATGAATTTAATAGAAAAATTGCATTAATTACATCAAAAATACTTACATATGAAATGTTACCCCATCTTTTTGTATATTACTATTTTTTGTAATTTCTTTGCACATGTTTAATGGGACAATTCGGCATTTTTCATGGAGCACCTTACACCGCGAAAACGATACTTACTCTGATCAAATCGATTTCGAAAACAGTTTTTATGTACGTGTCAGAGATTTTTGGTCTAGTACCTATAAAAAAAAGCTAGAGGGGAAGATCATGCGATGCGCATCCTGAGTTAATACATCCATGGCCGAACTCAAACAAGCAATGCGAAATCTAGAAAATTACACTTCAAATTCGAGAATTTTCGCCAGTAGAAGCCAAAGAGAAAGAAACCGATGTCGTAGGGAAGTGAGTATAAATCAATCGCTGATAATTGAATAATCGACATTGCGATCAAACTCCGAATCGTTCCTTTATCTTATGTAGTCTTGTGTTCTTGAAGTTTGAGACTTTTTGAAGTAAATGGAGAATATATTCTGCTTGTCTTCTAATGAGAGCCCTAATAATTGATCAAAACAATCATCGAACAAACAGAGATACTAATTGAAGTCTGAACTTCTAAAATAATGAAGTCTATGTCAAACCTAGAAGAACTAAACTATAACTAACCGTGCGTTTCCACTGCGCAATAACATGTTGTCACAAGATATTGATGTCTCTATTTAATGGAAGCAAAAGAATAGAGACAGCAATATGTTGTGTCAACATGTTTTTGTGCAGTGGAAACGCACGATGAGAGATGAAGATAGTGAGTTGACGTACATCTCATATTTGTATAGAGTGAGGGTCGTCGTAACCTTTTGGCTTTGCTGTAGTCGGGTAAAAAAAAACAAATGTGGATCATTTGCTGCGTTCCATTCACCGTAAATTTTGTTATTTTCGTCCACAAAAAGTGTTAAAACGATAATAATGATCACTTTCAGTACAAGTTGGTGCGAGTGGAACGTGATTTGTGGACAAAAATAACGAAAATAACAAAATTAACAGTGAATGGAACGCACCTATTATCCTTTGAGAAATACAGGCGTGATGTTATTAAACAATGCATGTGGTTTCAATATTTTTTTAAATCGCAACGATTTGAACATTGTTTAAAACATCGATTATAACAAACATGTGTCATGAATACTATGAGGAATTCAACCTACATCCCTAACAAATCAATCGATTTTGTGAATCGATTTGAAGCGAACCATAGCTAGGTATAGATTTATTTATTCCTTTATAAAATATTTTTTCCTTTGGCAATACCAATCACCCGTCAGTATTTTTTTTAATCTGTATTTTGCAAAATGTCTCCCGAGCTGTCTTGCGCTGTTTGACGAGTGTTTTATTTTATTTTTGATCAGTTTTTCGCCCTCAAAGTTATACGAAATCACCACCTATGTGTAGTGCAAGACGCTATATGCCGTGAACAAGACGAATGGAGCCGTGATACAGTTGTTTGGTGGAGCTATAAATCATTGAGTGGGACCGACGCCTGTCACGCTACTCGCTGTTTTGTGGTGTTCGTAATTGTTCCTAGACGCCGTGGGGAATACCAAGTGGTGGTGGAGATCGATGGCGGTTTAAGTGTTTCCGCGGTGCGAACTGTGATTATTGGCGGGAGGCGCGCTCCCGACCGCGGTGACTCATTCGCGGGCTTGAACAAGTGGCCTGGTAATCATGGATACAGATGATGGTGAATCGTCCAGCAGTGGACCTATGTCCAGCCTGAACAGTTTGTTCTCGTTCACTAGTCCTGCTGTGAAGAAATTGTTGGGTTGGAAACAGGTATGTTTAGGTTTTTGTTTTGCTGCTACCTAATCTGTACTTCTGCACTATTAAAAACCATGTTTGGCTTATCGAGCCACATCAGGGCGCAATAACTTTTAGGGTCGCCGTCATCGAAATTGATGAGGAGGACTTTATATAATATACTTCTACACTAATATTATAAATGCGAAAGTAACTTTGGCTATGTGTCGGTCTGTTACGTTGCCAAACCAACTTTGATGTATTATGCTATAGAGATAGACAGAACCAGAGAGACGGACATAGGCCACTTGAAGTACAAATTCTAGGTAGACGAAGCTGCTAGCACCAGTTAGTATGACATAATATCCTAGTTACCATAACCAATATCTTATATGTATTCAATTATGTTAGTGTAAGTTGGTTAATAATCAGAGATTGGAGTAGGTAGATTGATTTAAGGTTATTGACGTCAAATGTATATGTTAATATGGATAAGACTCAGACTTCTACAGATGTTGAACGATCATTTTCTACTTATAAATGGATTTTAGACGTCAAAAGAAATAGATTAAAATTAAAAAACATTGAAAAACTTATGGTCATTTATTTTAATTGTATAAAGACACATAATCAGGATGTACAAATTGTAACCGATGAAGATTAAAAATAAACAACAATAAATTATGTAATTTGCTTACTTAAATGTTTTTCATTTTAATATGTTTTTTACTAAATGTTTTGACATCCCAGTTCCATTTCCGGTAATTCCGGAAAAATGGCATGTCCATGTTATAACCTCATGGCGCAAGTACGAAAAATCAATCTACCTACTCCGATCTCTGTTAATAATAAATAAATTGTGTTGGGTTCTTAATGCGTTAGGCTGTATAGGTATGACTGTAGTAATAAAACTATAAGCATTAGGTATGTGATCCTATCCCATGATAGGAAATGGCATAGAGCTGTTGCAGAAAAAGTAAAATCAAACACTTGCACTAGTAGCACAACGGAATGTGACAAGACAAAACAGAGATATACAGTGTGTTAAGAAAACCCTGTCCGGTCGAAACCGGAATCCCGATCACATAACCAAATAAAAAATAAAAAATGAAAGTACATTTTTGCTTTTTCCCCCAATTTTAAAAAAATGTAATACTGGGTAATTTTTTTCCAAAAGAAAAGGGGAGGCCTTTGTCCAGCAGTGGGACAGATAATAGGCAAAAAAAAATATTTTTATTTACAATTAAATTTTTTTATTGCAATTTTTTTTGTTGCGGCATGTGTTATGGCCACAATTTGTATGAGACCGACTGACGTCTGCTGTTTGCCGCTTGCAACAAACTCCTACCTTTACTAGGTACTTAAGAACAGCAAGACAAACTATGCAGCTCACTTCGGCTCTCACTTATTGTATGAAGCGTAGCTGTTATATCTACTTTACGTCAATCTGTTGTGAGAGGGTGGTACTACCCCGATCGAGCCCATATATGAGCTACAGCTTAGCTCTACCACCAATAAATTGTTTCCAATCCAAAACTTAAAGAGCAACCACCTCTAAATAAAATAATGACTAATAGTATATTTAGTTCAGTTATGAAATAGTTAAAAATACAAACTGTTGTTATTGATAAAGCATGATTCATTCCACTAGCAGTCATTTTCTGGGAATTGTTGAATTACAGAGTACTTGTTTACTTTTTTAAAGTTTTTTTTTTCTAATTCAATATCTGATATTAGATACCTATCCACCCATAGGTATTTCGCAACATGATGTAATTCCGAGGATGGTTTTAACATTGTTTATCATTGTATTCTTACTTTATGTACATTAACATCATACCTAACCCATTGTCTGTATACAAATCTAAACCATATAAATGTAAGCCCACGTTCCAACAGTATAAATTTAATGTAGTTATCAGTTTATTAATAAATGTAATTTTATTAATTGTTGGTCATTGTGGAAAATCGTGGGGGAGGTCTATGTCCAGCGTTTTTATTCGCGCGGTTTATTTACCGTACCGCACCTTGTCAAAATGCGCGGTTTCAAAACCGCAAGTGCGGATACATTCATATGATTTCATGGGTTACAGAATTGCGGGAAAAGAACCGCGCGGTTTTTAAGGTGGTAGAGCCAAGCTGTAGTCAATTGACTGCAGCTCATATACGAGCTGGCTCGACTGAGAACCACCCTCTCACAGAAAATCGGCGTAAAGCAGCTATTACAGCTGCGTTTCGTACGATGAGTGAGAGAGCCGAAAGTCCAACCCCCCACCCTCCCACTCCCCTTCAAGTCGGCAATGTGTGAGCAATGCCTTTGGTATTGCAAGCATCTATAGGCTACGGTAACTGCTTAACATCAGGCGGGCCGTACGCTTTTTTGCCACCGCAGTCTTATAAAAAAAACGCAATGCGGGCTAGGCCTTAGGATTTTACAGTGAATTTTACAGAATTTTGATAGTCCATACAGTTATCTTCCCAAGTATTAACCACCATTCATTGACCAATCACCATTCACAGGGTGATGAGGAAGAGAAATGGGCGGAGAAGGCCGTCGACAGCCTCGTGAAGAAGTTGAAGAAGCGGAAAGGCGCCATCGAGGAGCTGGAGCGGGCTCTGTCGTGTCCCGGCACGCCGTCCAAGTGCGTCACGATACCGAGGTCGTTAGATGGAAGGCTGCAGGTGTGTATCTTGCCCATAGAGTAAAGACTTAAGAAAGAGATGCCCTTATTAGATTTCTCTATTAAACAACGCGTGGTAATTTGCACGGGATGGCGCGGGTGGTGGGGGTTAAGAGATGCGTGGCATCTATCTACCGGGAAATAGCTGAACTACTCGCTTCGTTTTATGTCGATGTTAGTACGTAGTTTAAATATTTGCACTAGATGTCACTAAGTGTATGATAATGATTATTTTTATAAAAAAATAAAAACCGACTTCAAAAAAACCTGGAGCACTAAAAAGCCTGAAATAATATTTCTATTACCACCACTGCCTACCCCTTCGGGAAAATCAGGCGTGATTATGTGTTATCGAGTATTTGGGGTCGATGCCAATCTATCTTCTTACTTTCATAGTAGGTAGACTCTGCATACCACGATTGGCACCGACTCCAAATACTCGGTAACACATAATCACGCCTGATTTTCCCGAAGGGGTAGGCAGTGGTGGTAATAGAAATATTATTTCAGGCTTTTTAGTGCTCCAGGTTTTTTTGAAGTCGGTTTTTATTTTTTTATAAAAATAATTTTATTTCATGATTTTTAGTGGCGCTATACAAACTTTATCACCCCAAATTACCCCTTTGGGGGGTGACTTCTCCAAGATTCCAAAACAAAAGTTTCTTAATTTATTATATGAAGTATACATACTAAGTTTCAAGTCAATCGGACACAAATATATTTTTCTACCGTACTTCTACCCCTAGTTTCCCCCTTTGGGGGTAGATTTCCGAAATGTTTTTTTTACGGGACCAAAACGACTTAGTCACCTACCAAATAACAGTTTAAAAAGAAAAATTGGTTCATAAACATTAGAGATAAACGGTAACTCTCCATACAAACTTCAACACCTCGTTTTACCCCTTTGGGGGGTGATTTTTCCAATATCCTGAAACATGAGTTTCATTATTTCTTATGCAAAATATACATATTAAGTTTCAAGTCAATCAGATAAAAAAAATTTTTTTAGACGACCTTCACCTCCCAGAATTACCCCCTTAGGGGTTGATTCTAGGAAATATTTTTTTATGGGACCAACTTGGAGCTACGATCTACCGAACAGGTCCGCCCATCTTCTACTTGACACCGTTGTTCCTCCCATACCGAAGTGATAATATTTAGTATTAACAAATAAATATCGCCAGACTCACACACCAACTGTATGGTCCCAAACTAAGCAACGCTTGTACTATGGCTACCGACCAATGGACTGGGGGCGATCGCAGTGAGACCCAAGCCAGGGCAAGTTAAGAAAAGGCCATTTCTGAAATGTCTGGTGGGAATCGAACCCGTAACTACCCGATGCAGTAAACCGAGCGGCCAACGCTCGAACCGTTAGGCCAAGCGGTCGTGATTCATGTTATTTGTTACCAACCCGCACTGCGCCAGCGTGGACGATCATGGCCTGAATCCCCCTCGCATTGAGGGGAGGCCCGTGTCCAGGAGTGGGACGTTAAAAGGGCTAATATTATGATTGTATATTTCCAGGTATCCCACCGCAAAGGGCTGCCGCACGTGATATACTGCCGCGTGTGGCGCTGGCCGGACCTGCAGAGCCACCACGAGCTCAAACCACTGGAACTCTGCCAGTACCCCTTCAGCGCCAAACAGAAGGAAGTATGCATCAACCCCTACCACTACAAGCGGGTCGAGAGCCCCGTGCTCCCCCCCGTACTCGTCCCGAGACATTCGGAGTTCGCTCCAGGACATTCCCTCCTCCCCTTTCAAAGGACAACGGAACCGTCGATGCCTCACAACGTATCGTACTCAGGATCCGGTTTCCCACCATCAGCCAGCTCGGAACTGCCTGACACTCCCCCCCCAGCGTACTCCCCCCCCTCGGACGACTCCGAACCGCCGGGGGAGGTGGCCCCAGTGTCGTACCAGGAGCCTTTGTACTGGGCGTCAGTCGCGTACTACGAGTTGAACTGTCGCGTCGGCGAAGTTTTCCATTGTAATTCGCATTCGGTGGTGGTGGACGGGTTCACTGACCCTTCGAATAACAGCGATAGGTTCTGCCTCGGGCAGCTCAGCAACGTGAACAGAAACTCCACGATCGAGAACACGAGACGCCATATAGGGAAAGGCGTCCATTTGTACTACGTAGGGGGTGAGGTGTATGCGGAATGCTTATCTGATGCGGCGATATTCGTTCAGAGTCGCAACTGCAACCATCACCACGGTTTCCATCCATCTACAGTGTGCAAGATACCTCCCGGTTGTTCGCTGAAGATCTTCAATAACCGAGAGTTCGCGCAACTGCTGTCACAGAGTGTTAATCATGGTTTTGAGGCGGTATATGAGTTGACGAAGATGTGTACGATTCGGATGTCGTTCGTGAAGGGCTGGGGGGCGGAGTACCATCGGCAGGATGTGACTTCCACGCCGTGCTGGATTGAAATACACTTGCACGGGCCGCTGCAGTGGCTCGATAAGGTCCTGACTCAGATGGGCTCCCCGCACAACGCGATCTCGTCAGTCTCCTAGCCGCGTGGACCCCACACCCACACCCCACCGTTTTTATTCATCCGGTATAAAAATTCTTAAATCTCAAAATCATTCAATATGCATTTCGTATGTTACGTTTGTGTTGTTAAAGGAAGCCCCAAGATATTGGCATTTTAATAATATGCAGCTCAAACTAAGTGTCCAATTTTTCGAAACGTAAGACGTCGTAATTTAAGAGTAATTTAATGAATAAAGACATTAAGGTTTAAATATACTCGGTCAATATTTATGACAAGGTAAATAAAAGATATTATTGGTGTAAATAATGCTTAAAAAAGTTTGTTTTCGACAATGTCTAGCACAAAAGTCTATGGTCGCCATAAATTCATTCATTATTGATATTATATTAGCGTACTATAAATGAATTTAATTAAGACATACATTGTGTAAGTTTCATATACTTTATATTAGATTAGATTTAGATTATAGAGTAAATGCAATTTTATTTTAAACTAACGTAATTAATAGTTTTAAAGGTTTTGTGGGTCCTTTGTATAATTATTCAATGTATAATAAATCTTCTTGTGGTAGAACCAAGCTGTAGCCAATTTACTGCAGCTCATATACGGGCTGGCTCGACCGGTAGTACCACCCTCTCACAAAAGATCCGCGGAGCGATGCCTTGCAAGCATCTATAGGCTACGGTAACTGCTTAACATTAAGCTCGTCGTGCGATTGTTTACCTCCTTAGTCTCATAAAAATCGATACTATAATTTATTATCCAGACTAAAAATAAGTATAATAATCCCAGTACTGACACATAATACATGTGCATTTTTATGTTTGTGCAGTTTACGAGAAAATGCAATCCGGTACAATTAAGAAATCATTTGAGTCTCCTTTAAGTCTAAATCATTGAGTCTCCTTTAAGTCGTGCTAAAGACTATTTATTGGTACTATTCAGGCCTCCTCACAGGAAGGTGCAGACCGCACCACCCTGGCCACTAGGATTTGAGGCATTTTTTTAATTGGTGCGTCCAAATTACCGTACGACTCGCCCAAGCACTCATGTTACGACATTATGTCTACGTTCCGACGTCAAAACTGGGTGCTCGGGCGCGGCTTGCGCCTCATGTAGACGCACCAAATGATTGTTTTTATACAAAGGATCTACTACACCGATCGTGACATAATGTAAGGAATATGTGTTCTATGTATAACAATAATTGTATTTATGTATACCAGTGACTGTTTTTTTATGTACAAAATAAACGTCCGATTTTCTGTTTGAACGTCCGATCAGACTATCTGATCGGATTCACTTCATACACGTCCGTTTCTTTGACAGACTGCTTAAAAAAATACAATAGAACTATGATCATAAAGACTATGTTTGTTACGGCCATAAAATCGTAAACGCGTCAACGCTGTTTTCCTAGTCGGGCGTCCGATCCGACTGTCGGATCGGACGTGTATTAAGTATTCAAACATGAGTGACAAAGAGCACGAGTGCCTTCCGTTTGTCTGATCAAACAGAAAGTCGGACGTATATTGCCTTGGAGCAGAATTGGGCAACAATTAATTTCAATTCATTAATTGCATATCATTTTTGCCCAAATTGCCAATTGCCTACCTTGGAGTAGGGGGGACAACTCAGTATAGTAATCAAATTGTTTGATAACGTAAAAAAAACAGTCATTCGGTAATAACAAATTAAGTGCCATCATGGAAAACGATGTAGGATATTGACATTTATAAATTGTAATCATGTTGGGTGATTTTTTAAATGTTTATACGAAATTGTACATTTTATTTTATGAAATTGGGATTAAAGTTGAATTTCCATTATAAGGAGAGGGATGGGACGACGGTTTGTTGGAACAAGAAGTTTAAAGTATTTATTGACTTAAACTAAAAGTACTAAGGTGCCTGTACGCGCCTCTAAGGGGGCGTCCATAAATTACGTGAGGTGATTTTGGTGATTTCCCCCCCCCCTTCCCCTTAGTGAGATGTCGTGAGATTTGGTTCGACCACCTCCCTTCCCCTCTAATCTCACGTGAGGTTTTTCAAAAGCCATATTCTAGTGGACAAACATGTTTTACTTAACTCAATTTACATGTTTTCATGGAATTTTCCTCTCCCCCGCGTGAGATAGGGTGAGATTTGGGTCGACCCCCTCCCCCCTTAAATAATAATAATAATGATATCCCGGGACATTTTTGTACACACGGTTACCTGATCCCAAACTAAGCAGAGCTTGTACTATGGAAACCAGATAACTGATATTACTACATATACTACTTTTTTATTTGTAAATACATACTTAATATACATATACACCTAGACTCCGGACATACAGACATGTTCATGCACACAAATGCATGTCCCGGGTAGGAATCGAACCTACGACCTGCAGCATGAAAGGCGCCTCCGCGCCAACCACGCTAACGGGCCCGTCACACGTAATTTATGGACGCGACCTAATTAGATAGCGGCCTAACATTGCTACTTTGTTCCTGCAATATCGAGTTCCTATACCCCCTCCTGCAACTTAGATTTTAAGAGAACAGTTTCTAAAATCATTTTAACCAAAGGGGACATCATGCAGATTAAAGATTTAATTGATCTCAAAATATTAAAGTAAGAAAATGTGTTTAGTTCCTCGAAAATACTAGCGACTGTTGCATGTTCCCGACGCCTTGATTTAGTGCAATTGATATTAAATCGTATATACTTTTAATATAATATCCATTAATAACTGATTAACAGCTTCATTTTGCATAAATTACGGGCCAGGCTAAAACCGCCATTTTTAAAAAAATATCTTTATTATCATTGATTTGGCGGTAGTATTCCAAATTCAAATTCAAAATTGACTTAAATAAGATATTGGCTTAAATAAGAGGGTAGTTTGAAGTCACCTTACCTAAAATTATAATTGAAACTATGGCAAAAACATTTGATAGCTTTTTCAGTGATTTTTTTGTAAATTACGCCAGATTAACAGACCAACTGTATGGTTCCTAACTAAGCAACTATTTTTCTATGGTTACCGTACAATGGACTGGGGGCGATCCCAGTGACACCCAGACCAGGACAAATTACGAAAAGTCCGTTTTCGAAATTTGCGATTCCGGGAATCGAACCCGCAACCACCCGATGCAGTGAACCAGCGATTTTGGGTGCTGGAAATAACTATTAATTTGTAATAAATATGTATTTTTGAACTGGTTTACTCTAGCTTGGCCTGTTACAGAAATATGTAAAGAAATAATACGTCAGTATGTGTATTCATTAATGAAATAATATTTATTTATTACAGTAAATATTTAGTGCCATACGTAATGTATCGCAGTGTATACAAATTGGTCAATTCCAGTGAATATACAACTTTAGACCATACGTGACAGTATAAAGTACACTGTCCATAAAAAAATTAAAACTACCCCCAAATTTATAGAAAGTTATGTCCCACTCCCCTTCAGGTCAGCAAAGTGCGAGCAATACCTTTGCTATTGCAAGCATCTACAGGCTACGGCAACTGCTTAACATTAGGCGGGCCGTACGCTTGTTTGCCACCTCAGTCCTATAAAACTATAAATTTGGAGCACTGTGCAGGTTTGAATTACAGAAAATATTAGCCGAAAGTGTAGTTTATATTATCATGTGTAGGTAATATTTTCGTAAACACTAAACTTAATGGCCTCTTTAATGTGCCTATGTCTTAGTATGTATATAACCGTCCTCGGTAATAACTGCATTTTCGTACGTACAAGTATCTAGAGAATGTTTCAATTGAATTTGATTAACTACTTGTCCACAATTCAATTAATTAATTTGAAAGGATTTAAAAAAAAAAAAGTTAGGCCATTCGTCCTTGGTGCTACTTAAGAACTGGTTAGTAATTAAGATTACTAACTAATTAGTAACGCTCGTCGCGCGTGGTTCGTCCACGGCGATCTACAAAAGGAACGCAACCAGCTATATTAGCGGCACGTTACGAAGGCCGGTTTGACATGGGGGAGGGGGGAGAAAATGAACCTTATTATTGGTGCGTTCCATTCACTGTTAATTTTGTTATTTTCGTCCACAAAAACTGTAAAAAACGATAATAATGATCACTTTCAGTACAAGTTGGTGCGAGTGGAACGAGATTTGTGATCGAAAATAACGAAATTAACAAAATTAACAGTGAATGGAACGCACCATATAACGAAATAAGACTGGCCGTTTTAAAAAATAAGAATGTCAAAAAATTAATGCGATAATGAATCTTATTGCGTTATAATAAGGTTCATCCTTTTCCCCTCACACATGTCAAACCGGCCTTCATAACGTGCCGCTACTTTAGTAACTCCCCGAGGACCATACAAAAAAAAATACTCCCAAGTACGCGGCTTAGAAAAGTTTCTCGAAACAAGTCGCGCGACACCAGCATGGCAAGTCGCGTGCTACTAATTAATTACTAAGCAGTTTCTTTTGACTAGCGTCGTGTACGAGCCGCCTAATTTTAACTAGTGCGTTACAATAGTAATTAAGTTAGTAACCACTTTTGAGTAGCGCCGAGGACGAATGGCCTTATTCCTCAAAATATAAAATTACTAAAACGTATACACGTTTTCATTTACAAAACTGACAACGATTTTTTATGTAATTGTCATAAAAGCTTGTGACATACGTACACGCGATGTTTATTATTATATAGTGCCTTTTTAACATTGAACTTGACAAATGCCTTATTATTTTTAGTTTACAAGAGTATTCATAGAGATACTAACGGATATGACGTTGCATTTTTACTATAATTTTGACCATTCATTGTCTAATAGTGCCTGATCGTAATCTAGTATAAATACCATTTAAATGCCTTACTTTTTCGAAAAAAACATGTTCATGTTATTATACAGTTGTATTAAAATACCGTCTGTTATTAAAAACTAACTGGTATTAAAACTAAATTTAGTTTGGCAGGATTAAAATTGTAAACATACCTAAAATCTATTTTGAATTGGCTGGAAATGTATTTTTTTTCTGTGATTTTTAACCTATTTCTATGAAAAGTGACATTAGCATCGGTCAGTCGTTCATACTAGAGTTATTAAAATTCGACTACACTTATGAACTCTACTCATCCATTTAAAAAGAAATACTTTTATTACTAAGTGCCTGTTTCAGAATTCAGATAACTCTTATCCACCAAATAAATGGCGGTTTGACAGATATATGAAAAAAAAAACTGCCAAAACGCCATATTTATATGGTGCATAAAAAAAGCAGGTGTAATTTTGCTGTTTTAAGCCTTGCCAAAATAATTTAGTATTAATCCCAACAGATTTAACATTGTCGTTTTATACCTAAGACAATACATGACAAGACATTATTACCAAACTATTTACGAATTGTATAGTGATTATTTTTCGTATGTAAATGTATTTTTTCTACAAGTTATGACGCTCATTCTGTTGAGAATTACAATTCATCAACTATGGGGCTAAAATTACAGTTGAAATGAACTATAGGGCTAAACTTGCAGTTGTCATCAACTACAGAGGGCCTACTCTGTTTCAAACGAAAACGATATTTCGGACGAAATTCGCGTATTTCCTACTACGTTTCTCATTAATTCCGACATTTCTTACGAACGAAAATTGTTTGACGTTTAGATTCGACAACGACGAAGACGTCAAACAATTTTCGTTCGTAAGAAATGTCGGAACCAATGAGAAACGTAGTAGGAAATACGCGAATTTCGTCCGAAATATCGTTTTCGTTTGAAACAGAGTAGGCCCTCAGGGCTAAACTTGCAGTTGTAATCAACTAAAGGGCTAGACTTTCATTTGAATACAACTATAGGGCTAGACTTTCAGTTGAAATCAACTATAAGGCTAAACTTGTTTGATGTTACTATCCCTATCTTTATTAATAACGACATTGAACCAAGATTGTTAGGTACTGCAACCTATTTACTAAGGACATGTTTCAGAATCGTCATAATACGTTTTATTATTTTCTTAAGGGCTTCTTGCTATTGAGTCAGTCGCAATGTGATTCTACCAATAACAGTAAAACGTTTAACCATCAAATAAATTTGACGTTTTTCCGTAGACTATCTGCCAAACCGTCAGATTTATTTGGTGAATAAAAGTTATCAGACGATTATGAAACAGTCCCTGTGACAAGTTTGTTTTGTCGCAGTAAGCCTTTAATACATACGCACTTAAGAATGAACTTAAGGACAGACTAAAAATAGTTAATTGGTATAATATTAATACATGAAAATTTGGTCTTGACGGAATAAGCGCCATAATAAATTGTGTTAAATAAACGTAGAAAACTAATATATACGCTGACTATATTGTATTTGTATATTTAACAAAATTATTAATAGGGTGTATTGTACCAATACTTTAATAAAATTAACGTATGCAAAATCCGACATTACTTGGATTATAGAATGTTAAATGCCTTCGAGAACTTTTTACTATGGACCGTATGATATTATTACAGCGCCACCAACTTATCTATACAGGGTGAATTTGCAATCAGCTGCATCTTTAAACTGTGATTCTACACATGATTCAGAATATTTAGGGAATATTAATCAACAAATTAATTAATAAAAATGTATTACCCAGTTAAGGTATAACAGTTAACGGGTTTTCTTATTTGCTTACTCAAGCAAATTTTCTTTTATCAATAGATTTTTTTATTTATTTTCCCAAAATATTCTGATCATGTGTAGAGTCATAGTCTAAAAGGATGCCCATGGTTTCAAATTTACCCTGTATGAGTGAACATTTTATATCGGTGCATTGTATAAAGGAAAAAAAAACAACTGTCTATGGTAATACTACTGTGTATGGCTACAATACATCCTAAGACCTCTACTAATAATGGTAAATGTGCGTCTGATCTATAAATGTTGGCAAAACTGGGAGGTACGCAAGAATTTGTACATAAATTGTTTATGTAAAGTCGGATGGATTTGTTGTTATGTTTTAAATTGTTTTGTAAACGTTTTGGATTTGACAGCTCTTGTTCCTAATGTTTATAGCTCCATTGTATGTCGTTGATTGTGCCAACGACAAGTTTATAAAACAAGAAAATAACACATACTAGTCGCTGACCATTTTTTTACTTTTGAGTCAGCTACTGAGAAATTATTTTGTAACTTTTTTATACCATCGAGCTATGAAAGCTTGCAGCTCTGATTTTGAAATTGAACCGTTAAAAAGAACATCTTTCATAGATAAGTATTGACCATGGAGTCAAAGTTTGATCATCAACGGAAACCATAATTAAATTATAAAATCGCATCATAAAAGGGAGGTCGCCCGGGTATCGAACCCGCGCCGCCTTGTTATCAAGGTGAGCTTTCTAACGTGACACTTATCATGTGAATACCTTGTATGCCCTAAATAAAGGTTGTCCGCAATCGACGCGTAAGGTCGCAATAAAAAACCAATATCCTTCAGTTTATTTTTGAATAGTTTACGAAGTAATTCACTTATTATTAATTGAATCAAAAGTATAGCTATGTATAAGGTAATATTAGTAAAGTCAACGCATGTGAATTAAATAGATCCATGAGAATTCATCTGCTTCGTCTGGGTTTTAGTACTGTCAAGTCCAAAACGCATGTCTGTCTGTTGATTGTGAGATGGCTGTCAGTGTCGTGTTGGTGTTTCGAATTCATAATGTAAGCATAACTCGGTTCTAGAGGATACTTGCCCACTAAAACGTAACAGTTTTTGATGCGCAAAAGCTCCCCTCAGTCTTAACAAACATGGTGAAACGTTCATTAAACTTTTGCAAAAATTGTATCTGGAATCAAAATTATTTATTTCCATATCGCTGTCAAAGTGAATTAGATTCCAATTTATAAACCTAGATCAATGTGTTTAATATTACGCTTGCGCACAAACATCTATTTAACCAGTGTCTATATTCTATGGCGCATACGCAACGAAGTTTAAAAGGTGTTAGCAAGTTACGTCATAGTGGACGAGTGGCCTAATTTGTACAAAATTCGTTGGTGGCCGTTACTTTCGCTCCGTTTATTGTAAGATAGGTGTAAGCACATAAAAGCCATTGTTCATGTAATTTTTAGTATATTTTTTCTCCGTTTAGCGATTAATAAAGTTTCTTTTATTGATATTTTCGTATTTTCCATTCAACAAACTATTTGTTTCTTCCTAAATCCGCCCTTATTCCATTGCTTACTTGGATACCTGTGAGGGACCTTATTCCATTGCTTACTTGGATACCTGTGAGGGACCTTATTCCATTGCTTACTTGGATACCTGTGAGGGACCTTATTCCATTGCTTACTTGGATACCTGTGAGGGACCTTATTCCATTGCTTACTTGGATACCTGTGAGGGACCTTATTCCATTGCTTACTTGGATACCTTCCAACGTATCAGTACTAGGGAATTTATACAAATAAATGTCTGTTTGTAGTGTCTAAATAACAGCTTCTACTAAATGCATATGAAAGTAGTATGTATACACGGTATTTATAACAATAAACGATTTTTTTTTGTCTTGTCGTTTTGTTCAGGCTAACCTCCGAATCGGCTGGACCGATTTTGTCGGGGCTTTCAGTGGCAGATAGCTGATGTTTTAAGGAGTAACTACTTTAATTAAGAAAACATTAAATTCCAAGCCTACGAAGTCGCAGGCACAGCTAGTATATCAATAAGCCTAAGCGGGGACCTTACCAAACAATTTTGCAACAAAATTTATATTACAGGAACCAAAGCTGTGCCATTAAATCATACATAACGCGAAGCCATGTAACAAGTTGAAATAATATGCAATTATCGGTTGCGTCTCTTTGACGTATTGAATACAAATGGCGACGGGTGTCATGGCCGCACGCGCACGCGCACCGCAACTGTAATGCGGTGAAAATTGGGTACAGTGTGCAGGAACCTCGAATTTCCTCAGTTAATTATTTGCTCCGATATTCGTGTAAGGACAGCGGCGTTTGCGCATCTTAATAGGATCAATTTCAGGGTTCATCTTTGTCCGCATTGCATTGTTAATGAATAAATTTTCAGGGTTATTTTCATGTATCTTTCGTGTCTTTAATAGGTCAATCAAGCGTTGATTTGGGTCTTGGAGATACTTAAGAGTAAACGTGAATGGATGAGTCTTATGACACTTTCGGCCGAATACTCAAAGGTTACTCAAATCTTAACTTTATACCTATAGTCCGCGACAGGTCGAGATGACATTCGGGTTATGAGCTTTTTGCAGAATAAAATCCGAATCAAAGTCAGCAGGACCCGATAAACAATAAAAATCGCCCACAAAATTATTAAATTAAATTATTCTGTTGCGTTGCGGGTCCCGCTAATTTTGATACGGATTTTATTCTGCAAAAAGCTCATAACCCGAATGTCATCTCGACCTGTCGCGGACTATACCTACGCGCCTTATAAAAAATGACATAACAACGCGTCTCAAACTGCTGTGGGTTTTAACATTTAAGTAGACTTTGAGTATTCGGCCGTTTGATTATTTAAAATAACAACCTTATTTCTTTAATCTGAGATTATAATTAGTTCTACCGTAATGTTTTATATTAATTTAAAAAATCTCAGTCGATCTGAAACACTGTAGGTATCACTTCAGGACATCCTTATCCGGGTAAAATAACGAGTGATGAATAATACCATAGAATTATAATTTAATAAAAATATCTGACTCATAACATTATCGTTGGTAATGACTCACCCGGGACTCGAACGCGGAAGCCTCTAACCGACCTTGCGGTGCGTGTCTCGATCGTTTTGCCCCTTATAACCGATCCAATGAAGAGAGTACAGGCGATTATTGTCATTAATAGCTGCCAAGATAATCAAGCCGATTATCTCCACGAAAGTGTTAAAGCGGAGCTTCAGTAGTCTCTGGTCGAGGCAGATAGCTTCAGCCAACTCAACTATCAGGTACCTACTCCCAATGACGTTTTATATTTTAGACTCGACATACACGAACATTTGTGTGATACTCTGCAGCGGCGCCACCATGATAAATAGTGACCAATCATAGTAGAAAATGATGTACCCTTAATGCCCATAATGTACTCATATCGTTTATTGATGTACCTTCACGAGGTAACGAGATATTTGACATTTTAGGTGGCGCCGCTGGGTAGTACACTCCCTGGCGACGCCACGGTGTACTCGTACTTAGTAATGATATCGGCAACTATATTCTGTTGTAAATTAATGTACTAATGCTGTATGCTATGTACGTGTTAAAAAATATAATTTTAGGACAGTAGTTTTATTTATTTCAGTCCATTAAAGTTACCTTGAAAACGCCCGTACAGTACCTAGAGACGCCACATTGTACTCATACTTAGTACAGATATTGGCAACTATATTCTATTGGAAACTAATGTACGAGTGCTGTATGATAAGTACATGCTAAATAATATGATTAAAAGACAGTAGTTTTATTTATTTTAGTTAATTAAAGTTACCTTGAAAACGCCCGTACAGTTTGGGTTCATATACTTTTAGTACCGACATAGTAACTGTAATAAAAGATGTCTTCGAGTTATGCCATTGATGTTCTTTAATTTATTAATCTATTCTTTATTTAGTACATTCAATTATATCATTGAAAGATCACTGTATACCTTTATCGAATTACACTTTCCATTTACGTAGGAAATGCGGTCAACAATGTCAGCATCTTGGCGGGTTCGGTTCGTTCACGCGGAACCCTAAGCATTTTTTTAAATAAAAGTACCTTAAGTTACTCCTTATAACATCAGCTATCTGTTAGTGAAAGTCCTGTAAAAATCGCTCCAGCCGTTTCGGAGATTATTCGGAACAAACATCCAGACAAACAAAAAATTTTAAAATTGTGTTTTTGTTAATAGCACCGTATATTATATACTTCCATGTATGCATTTAGTATTAAGCTGTTAATTTGACACTAAAACAGACCCTTCAATTTTATTTATTTGTATAGAAGATTTTTATCATTACCAAAATAATAGAAACAAAGTTTAAACTAAATACACTAGACCGCAAAGAAAAAGGGTCGGTTAGAAAATTTTCAATAGGGTAAGGTTGCTTAAGTCGTTCCCCCTAAGGGAATAATGACGTATTTCTTACTGTAATTAAAATGAAACAAAATCTTTTACATAGATGATGGAATCTTTATTCAAATGCCCTTCAACCAGCATTCAAACACCCTTATCAAAAAACGTATATTAACGTTTTTAAAAAAAAAAAAACTTTGGTACTACTTAGGGGTCTAGTCGCCTATGTCGTAGCTTGCACGTTTCGTAAATAGCGGACGAAATATTAAGGGGTTACGATTAAAGCGGTGGTACGACTTGAGCAATCTTACCCTATCTTCACAAGTACCTGACCTAGCTTCATGAAATAAAGATTAAATTAAAGAATATTTTAATATACTTAAATGAAAATAAAAAAAAATTGTTAAAGCATTTTATTTTTAATAAATGTAACCTAAAAAAAATGCGTAGTTAAGATATTGATGATTTTCTAACCGACCCTTTTTCTTTGCGGTCCAGTGTATTTTATTAGCAAAATTAGAGTTTAAATCTAATCGACTTATCCTATTCTAGGTGTTGTAGGATGAGCTGAGAAACATAATAATAGAGTGAAAGTACCTACCTACGTACTTATAAGAATACGTAGAATTTAAGAAAAAATGTAAAATGACAAATTGTAACTGCCCCCGTAGGCCTAAACAAAATAAACGTTTTGAATTTTGAATATTACCTAATAAAGAAAAATTTAAAAAATAAATTATAATACTATACATTGTGATCGTTTGTTGTACTAAATGCATACATGGAAGTAGGTACTATTAACAAAAACACAATTTTAAATTTTTTTGTTTGTCTGTCTGGATGTTTGTTCCGAATAATCTCCGAAACGGCTGGAGCGATTTTAACAGGACTTTCACTAACAGATAGCTGATGTTATAAGGAGTAACTTAAGGTACTTTTATTTAAAAAAATGCTTAGGGTTCCGCGTGAACGAACCGAACCCGCCAAGATGCTGACATTGTTGACCGCATTTCCTACGTAAATGGAAAGTGTAATTCGATAAAGGTATACAGTGATGTTTCAATGATATAATTGAATGTACTAAATAAAGAATCCTATTTCCTACTAATATTATAAATGCGAAAGTAACTGTGTGTGTGTGTGTGTGTGTGAATGTTTGTTCCCACGTATCTCCATAACTACTGCACCGATTTTAATAAAATTTGAAACGTAGATAGTGTAAACTCTGGAAGGAGACATAGGCTAATCATACCTATAAATTTCAACCCCTAAGATGGTTAAATAGGGGATGAAAGTTTGTATGTAGGTTCGTCATTTTTGAAGTTAGAATGATGAAAATTTGTAATTAGGTGTCTTTAAAAAAATTAAAAATAGTAATTTCAGCGTTTTTGAAAATTCAACCTCTATGGGGGTAAAATACGGGATGAAAGTTTTTATGTTATTTGGCAAGGATGTTTGTCAGTTTTGAAGTTAGAATTGTGAAAATTGGTGTTTAGGTTTCTTTTTATATATGTAAAAAAATAATTTCAGCGTTTTTGAAAATTCAACCCCTAAGGGGGTAAAATAGGGGATGAAAGTTTGTATGTTATTTTGCATAGATGTTTATCAGTTTTGAAGTTAGAATTGTGAAAATTGGTGTTTAGGTTTCTTTTTATATATGTAAAAAAATAATTTCAGGGTTTTTGAAAATTCATCCCCTATGGGGGTTAAATAAGGGATGAAAGTTTGTATGCAAGTTCGTCATTTTTCAAGTTAGAAGTATGAAAATTGGTGATTATATGTCTTTTATAAAATGAAAAATGTTAAAATCAGGGTTTTTGAAAATTCAACCCCTAAGAGGTTTAAATGGGGGATGAAAGTAAGTCATTTTTGATAGTTAATAGTTGTTTTGGTTTCTTTAAATAATAATTACAGGGTGTATGAAAATTCAACCCCTAAGGTGGTAGAATAGGGGATGAAAGTTTGTATGGGAGTTTGTCATTTTTGAAGTTAGAATTAAGTATGAAAAATGGTGTTTAGATGTCTTCTTAAAAATACAAGTCGGTTTTGGGATACGTGATATACACCGTGTTTATGTTCATTTACTTTAACTTCGACATAGTGCTTGGAACATTACCGTAAATGGGATGAGGGATGCGGGATCCGGGATACGGGCTCCGGCAAACACGATCCGGGATCCGGGAAACGAGATCCCAGATACGATATCCGGGATCCGGGATCAGAGATACGGGATCCGGGAAACGAGATCTAGGAATCGGAATCCAGGAAACGAGATCCAGGATACGGGATCTGGGATCCAGCAAACCGGATCCGGGACCCGGGAAACGGGATCGAGTCCGTTTTTTTTTTAATTTAAATTTTGCGCCGACGAATTCGCGGGCAAAAGCTAAATAAGTGTATGTGTCTGTATGTGTGAATGTTTGTTGCCACGTCGGTATCTCCATAACTACTTAACTGATTTTAATGTGAAATGCAGATAGTGTAGGCTCTGGAATAAGACAGACTAATCATAAACATCAATTTCCACGCGGGCGAAGCCGCGGGCACAGCTAGTAGATTAATAAATTAAAGAACATCAATGGCATAACTCGAAGACATCTTTTATTACAGTTACTATGTCGGTACTAAAAGTATATGAACCCAAACTGTACGGGCGTTTTCAAGGTAACTTTAATTAACTAAAATAAATAAAACTACTGTCTTTTAATCATATTATTTAGCATGTACTTATCATACAGCACTCGTACATTAGTTTCCAATAGAATATAGTTGCCAATATCTGTACTAAGTATGAGTACAATGTGGCGTCTCTAGGTACTGTACGGGCGTTTTCAAGGTAACTTTAATGGACTGAAATAAATAAAACTACTGTCCTAAAATTATATTTTTTAACACGTACATAGCATACAGCATTAGTACATTAATTTACAACAGAATATAGTTGCCGATATCATTACTAAGTACGAGTACACCGTGGCGTCGCCAGGGAGTGTACTACCCAGCGGCGCCACCTAAAATGTCAAATATCTCGTTACCTCGTGAAGGTACATCAATAAACGATATGAGTACATTATGGGCATTAAGGGTACATCATTTTCTACTATGATTGGTCACTATTTATCATGGTGGCGCCGCTGCAGAGTATCACACGAACATTTAGTGCTCTAAAACATGACATTCGGGTTATGAGCTTTGCAGAATAAAATCCGAATCAAAATCTTCAGCCTGTCTACAAGGTTTTTTTATGGCACTGAGGTGGCAAACAAGCGTACGGCCCGCCTGTTGTTAAGTAGTCACCGTGGCATAAATGCTTGCAATACCGAAGGCATTGCTCCCACGTTGCTGACCTCAAGGGAAGTGGAACGAAGAGTCTCTCACTCATCGTACGAAACGCAGCTGTAGCTAATAGCTACTTTACGCCGATCTTCTGTGAGTGGGTGGTACTACCCCGGTGGAACCAGCCCGTATATGAGCTGCAGTCTATTGTCTTGCCGACGATTCAACTTCATTAGCTAGCATTTGCATTATTGGTCATCGTCTTGACCAATGAAATGCTAGCTTAGCTACATATCCAGACAGACAACTTTTTTTTTATATTTTTTTTGTTTTCATGGATGTCACTCTGGCAGACGGTCCATGATGGTAAGTGGAAGCCGCCGCCCAGGACATCTGCAACTTAAGGGGAGCAGACGCGACGCCGACTTTTTAGGGACCTGTAAACATGCCTTTTGAAGAACCCCATGTTGTAGTGCATAGGAAAGACTTCATTCCTTCCACTCGACACCACCAAAACGACACCATCGGTGGTGTCGTTTGGAATCTCTAGTCCATACGACACCACCCTAGTGATGTCCAGAAACGCGTGTTTTTGACAAACAGCTCCCAGTTCATTAAAATAAATAAATAAATATCAGACAACATCACATACATTGATCCGACCCCAAAGTTATTATTTCAAGTTATCTATAGTTAAACGATAATTAATAAAACAGAGTTTATGAAATAAATATAAACTAAACTAACAGATAAATATAAACTTTATCAAATGACATAGCTCATTAATGAAACTGCTTGAACTTAATTGGAGTTTTCATATCAACAACTTTGTATGTAGGTAACCTCACTAATAGTCGGTGGTGTCGTATGGACTAGAGATTCCATACGACACCACCGGTGGTGTCGTTTTGGTGGTGTCGAGTGGAAGGATTGAAAGACTTCGGGAGGGAGGACTTGTTGAACCAGCTTGTTTAATATCCAACTCTCGACTGGGCTGCGACCTCAAACGTAGACTCCATAAATAAGCCAAATGTAAAAGCTTAACGTTGAATAAATTGCATAGCAATAACATTGCACGTTCGGCCTCCCGCGAATAAAGGAAAATGCGCTGGCGCTGGAGTTGAAAACAATGCGTGTGCGATCGTATCCTATGAATGGCGGATAAAGCATTTCACTGAACTTTCGACTTCATTGGTCAGATTTGGTTGTAGAACATCAGCCCTTTTACCATCACCTCTTCTTGCGATCCAATTGAAGAGCTAAAATGCATTGTTAGGGGGCGATTTTGGTGATTTTTCGACCCCCACTCCGCCTTGGTGAGATGTCGTGAGATTAGGCTCGACCCCCTCCCTCCCCCACTAATCTCACATGAGATTTTTAAAAAGCCGTATTCTCGTGAAGAAACATCTTTTACTTAATTTAACCCAGTTTTGTTGCAATTTTACGCCGTTACTTGCGGTAAAAAAAATAAAAATTACCGTGATGTTTGCCGAGACCACCCCCCTCCCCCACGTGAGATTTGGTGAGATATTGCTCGACCCCCCCCCTAAATGCCTCATGTAATTTATGGACGCCCCCTAAGGGGGCGATACTTACTCCAGTCACATTCCATCTCTTCTATTTGCATGCCATCGTTATGACCTTATCTTACTCATAACAAGTTCATGAAGCCGAAATTAAGCTGGTACTTCCTCGACGACAAACGGACACATAGATCTCTCGCACGCGCATGCGTAGTACGACCGGTCGGTGTACTCAACCACATATTTTGTGTCAAGTCGTTCACGATCTAAATAACATTTTAATAGTCCAAGAGCTGCACTTAACTTTAGCAATACCTACGAAACTTAGCCGACACTAGTGATGGGATGTTCTCGAGAACATTCTCACCCTTCGAAACTTACTCGTGAGATTTTTTGAGAATCTTATATTTTGGGTGACGTTATCCTAACTTACAATCTTAAAAACAATTAAAACCACCATACTTGCATGTTTAATGAGGTTTATGCGAAGTTTAACATGCATCAGAAGATAAATTCTCGAAAATTCTCACGAGTAAGTTTCCGAGGGTGAGAATGTTCTCGAGAACATCCCATCACTAGCCGACACCCACCCACCATTATAATAATTTCGTTTAAAACTGTTACTGTTAAGTTTGTTACCCTCTCACAGAATTTTGGCGTAAAATACCCCACTTCAGCAAAGCAGGTTTCTTACCCACGTCTGCAATACATGTCATGGAACGCAGTAAGGTGTTTCTCACACGGTCGATCCGTTTGAAACCTAAGATACTGCGCTCCATTGCTCTCTGGCAAATCTTGAGCTTGGACTTTTGAGACTCGGTCAGTGACCTACCCTATATTAATAGGTATGTGGTTTTTTATACGTATAACCACTAATTTATCGATGTAGATGCCTGTGTACCGTATAAATCGTGCTTACTAAAATTGTATTTTGTTCAAATGCAACATGAGTAACACTTATTTCAACATTGTTCAAATAGTTTAACGGCAATTGCGTGCAATGTCATTCATTGCACTGTTAACTAGTGCACTTTATATTATTTTCAATTCGTAATGTGTTTTATGTCTGTTACCTACTTATTGCATAGTTTCGTTGTAAAATAACGTATCAGTACTGTTTTGAATTGATGACATGCAACTGTATGGTCCCTAATTACACAAGACTTCCCTAATCACTTAGACTATGGGGTTATAGTTGACTGGGGGCGATCCCAATGACACCCAGATCAGGGCACATTACTATTTTAGTTTGCCCTGATGGAAATCAAAACCAAAACCGCACCCGTTGCATGAACCCACAGAGTAAAGACTAAAGAAAGAGGTGCCCTTATTAGATATTTGTATGAAACAAAACGTGGTCATTGTTTTTTCATTTTGATTTTACTATTTACCGGTAAATAGCTGAACTACTCGCTTCGTTTTATGTCGATGTTAGTACTAGGCCGACCACTCGGCCGACTTGCTTAGGGCCAGTCCCCTTAGTGACTGGTCCATGCATGAACCGACTGAAACCATTAAACCGAGGGTTTGTCAAGTGATATTTATCTACTTGACAAACCGGTTTAATAGTTTAAATGATGTTTGGTAGCTGCCTCCTGGGCTACGTGCAAAGAGAGGGACTGGTTGTACTTGGCCTTGCTAGGAGCTTCTAGATCTTGTTGTGGGCGCTCCGAGGGCTTATCTTTTTTAAATTATCGACTTAATTTATTACAACAACATCACATTCCTTCAGGTATCATTATGGTTCTGTGTTGTCGTGATTTAATTTTGCCTGGGAAATGGACCTAGTCTTCGGAATCTTGTAAATCTCTTTTGAAGTTTGGATTCTTATCACCAATATAGCCGGTAGTAGGGACCATAGTAAAGGGCTATTTTAACTTGCATTACCTACCGCTTTGCTACGGAGAGAAGTGATAATCTTCTGCCAATTTCTCTAAATTTATTCAGGTTTCAGACAACTTACCTTTCGCCGGGAATCATCGAGGGTTGAACCTCGGGCCATCGTGGGACACCTGTCGATCCTGGATTACAGGATAACAGTGGTGGTAGTGTGGCGGGCCTAGTCCCATTAAACACAAACATACATAACATTAACTGCTGGGCAAATATCACTCTCATTTTCCTCCACATTTCAACGTAGACCTCTCCCACCTAACCTTCCAAATTACAGTCGAGGTCAAAATAAGTCTAAAGAGCATACTAATAAATTACCTACTTCGAAACAATAAATTTCCTACGTAAATAAAAAAAACAAACAAAACTACTTTTTCACGCGCAATAAAGAATCGGTAACAAGCATCTCGATGATAGATAGGTGCTACGAAAGTATTTGCCCAATGAATCATTACTAGGTAGCCATCGATACCCATATAGCCTCCCCGCGAGGGTGTTACGTTACGACCAGCAGGGCTTCGCCCCGCATAACAATATCGGACCAGCAAGCTGTTGTAACTTTGCGACATTATAAATACAAGTGCCTTTGTGCCGTACCCCAGACGTGTGTGAGCGCTCGCCATTGCCAGCGCGTGAAAAAGCGGGAAAACTTGACGTTTAACCACAGCCATGTTTGTTTTGAAGGTTAGTGATTTTTTTTATACTGTTTTTAGGCGGGAAGTTTTGACGTTTAGCAGCCATGTGTCCGATTTTTATTAAAATTTGTTGCTTAACAAAAAATAATCATTAAAATAATTCGGGACCTAATCAGGTAAGTACCTAATTGTTTTTCTTAACGTCAGATATAGGTATTTTACTTAAAACAACATGGGATACTTACCTAAATTTTAAACATAGGTAAGTACCTGCCTAAAGTAAGTGAAAACAGTTTTAAAAGTTTAATCTACCTTAGTAGTTTGGTGCCTACAACATAAGGACCTGTTTCGAATCTTCAGACAACTTTTATCCACCCAATAAATATGGTACATACTGTTTCAGAATCGGTAGATAACTATTATCAGCCAAATAAATATGGCATTTTGACAGATATTCTATGAAAAACTGTTAAAGCTTCAAATTAATTGGTGGATAACAATATCTGATGATTCTGAAAGAGGCCCTAATGTTAACAATAACATGAAGTTACAAATCATGTTGCTAATTTCTCACGATAAAATCTACAGCTATGTGTAACGTTTCGTGTCATCCATTATCGTCTAATAACACATAATGGTAGTCACTAATGCAACCAAAGATTAGATTAGTTCACTTAATTTCTGTGAGAATTATGTGGAGCTTTGGTAGGTATTAGACAGTGTACCTAGGTAGTCTAAATAACGAACTAACTAACTAGTATTTATTTAACGCTTTCCCACGTGTCGTAGGATGTAGAATTTGGTTAACAAAGATCTCTGCCTACTCCCTTGGGAGACCTGTAGGCGTGAGTATACGAGTGCTTATCCTGTAAGTTGTAAAGTGTGATTGCAATGAATACCCAACTACTTACCTTAGTAATGCCTTTTGTAACGTTGGAAAACCCTTTATGGGTCCCCTTCCGCCTTGGGGGAGGCGGGAGGGGTATGGGAGTCCCCGGCAGAGTGCCGGTATAACTCACTAAAAAGCAACAATCTTCCGCCTTTGGAAGGGCGCCATGCATAGGGCTAGCATGCATCGTGACACCCTAGTAATATACCTAAGCTGTGAATCTATCACCCTATCAAACTAAACATCCTTCCTAAACCAGCCAAGAGAATTTACACGTCTTTCAAACAAAGTTCAATGTCGTAATAAGTGAGTCAGTCAGCAGTAGATACTTTGACTACCTCACTGAAAGTGACTTAGTAGAGGGCGTCGAGGCTCATAACAATTAACCATTGCGAAACGACTACCAAGTATAAGAAAATACCACCGATTTATAATAAAGAATTTAAAAAGACGCAGTTTCAATGCGCTGACGGTGAGGGAAAACATCGTGAGGAAACCTACCTATCCTTCGGGATTAGGTAATATTCAGTTCCTGTATACACGGCGACAAGGTTCACCACCTGTCACGTTGGGTTCTGACTACCTATCTGGTGAAACGTGAGCTTTGCGTTGGCTTAATACTTCCACAAAGTGGTGGTGTATGGCCACTTAAGCCTCTGACTACCCCCGAATGGGGATAAAAGTCGTGACGTTACACATTCAATTCACAAAGATTATAATGAGATATCAGTGGTTTTCCATTTGGTTTTTAGTTAGCAGACTCGGTGGCCTGTTACTTATATTTCAGCGTGACTGAGGCCGACGGTTAGTTGTGTGGGGCAAAGTACGTACTCTATCCTTCAATACCTTCTATAAGTTAGGTACAAACGTTACAAATAATTTCCGACAAGTTATTGCGCAACGCGTGGACGCGGAACCCAGCCGGAATGCGAATCACAAGAGCGGCGGCAGTGGGCGCAGTCGTTTGTGCAACTGCCTTAAATCATAGGCTGTCGATATTTGACTCTATAACTAGATCATTTATTTTTTATTTTTTATAAGTTTTCGGTGGCAAAAAGCGTACGGCCCGCCTGATGTTAAGCAGTTACCGTAGCCTATGAATGCTTACAATACCAATGGCATTGCTCGCATATTGCCGACCTGAAGGGGAGTGGGATGGAGGTAGGGGGAGGGGGGGTGGGCTTGCGGCTCTCTCACTCATCGTACGGAACGCAGCTGTAATAGCTACTTTACGCCGATCTTCTGTGAGAGGGTGGTACTACCCCGGTCGAGCCAGCCCGTTTATGAGCTACAGTCAATTGGCTACAGCTTGGCTCTACCACCTAAAAATCATGTTGAAATTATAGTACCTGTGGAACTTAAAGGGTCATGGGACAGGGAGTAAGACACACGGAATAGATGTAACCTTATCCCATAAATGGTGACCGTGTTTGTGAGCCAAATATGGTCAACATCTGTGAAAATGTATCTGAGGGCCACTCTGTTTCAAACGAAAACGAAATTTCGGACGAAATACGCGTATTTCCTACTACGTTTCTCATTGATTCCAACATTTCTTACGAACGAAAATTGTTTGACGTTTAATTCGACGACGACGAAGACGTCAAACAATTCTCGTTCGTAACAAATGACGGAATCAATGAGCAACGTTGTAGGAAATACGCGAATTTCGTCCGAAATTTCGTTTTCGTTTGAAACAGAGTAGGCCCTCTGTACCTACCAAAGACATTACTAATAAGTAGGTACTGATGCTGTCCTTTAGGCTTACCTACATACCTAATGTTTGTAAACTGTATTTCATCTTTTCCAAATGTTGTTCTCTCTGTTTTTGACAGCTGGATTTGACAGTGCCGTTATTTAGAAGAACGAGGCGGCAGAAAATGAAGTGGCCTGTAGAAATGCCTGCCTTACCATACCAACCTTCAATCTTGCTAACACAGGCACTTGTCAGACTTATTCCGTACCTAGAAAGATTTGACAATGACTGTCTCATCCTATTATAATTCCACGTACAAGCTATCAGTATGCAAGAGAGCACATCGTTTTAGCCAATAGCTGGTCTAGTTAGCGTTACGCAACGCTTGTTTACAAGAGCAATGCGCATTTGCAGCTGTTTGTTAAAAATCAAGTTCAATTTAGCGGTGGAAGAGCATTAGCATGATAAAAGATAGGCGTCGACAAAACTTAATCTTGACCCATCTACGCTATATTTCGTTTGAAACTGTCATTGTACATAAATAAAGTAGGTATGCATATTAAAAAAAGAAAACATAACCAAGGAGCGGGAGACACGTGATTGTCCAAAATAGTTTGTCCTACTAAACTAAGTCCATGGGCACAGTTCGACTGAGTGGCTCGCGGAAAATAACGTTGTAAGCATGTCATTATTGCCAATATAGCTCATCTTTCGATGTATAATGCTGTCAAATTGCAAATGCAATAATAGATGTGTGAATGTCGGTGCATGTAGGGGTGCGCTGAGCACAAGTGTAGCGATTGCAAAGTTTGGAGGTACCATATCTGCTGAAATAATATATCAATGGTTATCAAGGAAACATGTGAGAGAAATCGACCTTATGGTTATTAAAATAGCTACGCAAAATTAGCCTCGTGGTAAATTAATTCAAAGTAAGTGGTGATTATTTTATTCCAAGTAGGTAGGTAGGTACTTACTTAGTTTATTAAACATTGGTAGGTACATTGTATAGATTTAGCACAAATAATAGCCACCGTGCGACAAAAAACTTACAAGGAACATTCTAGATTTTAATCTGTTAATCTGACATCTGAACACTTGCGTGTCGACCTCCGCCTGCTAACATATCCTTATTGGCTGCGTCTACATGGCGCTCGCCGCGCCCGAGCACTCAGTTTTGATGTCGGAACGCATGGACATAATCGCATAACGTGAGTACTCGGGCGAGGCATGCGAAGCTTCTGGATGCACCAATTGCAAAGTGAAATAAGATATTACCTATAAACTTTGAGAACAATAGGTACCTACTTCCAGGCGCGGATACGGGGCGGGGGGATGGGAGGGGGTGTTATCCGTTCAATGTAATGTAAAGTTATTTGAATTTTAGAAATACATCCTTTAGCAAAGATAAATAAGTGCATGTTTGCGCCAATTTTTGACATTAAGTATAAGTAATAAATAAAAACATGTTGGATCAAGTGAACGGAAGCTTTGACTTAATTTCCGACACGAGGCCAGCGTTTAAGGAAATTGATATTTTTGTTAATAACTTGATAGGTCAGCAATAACTTAATAACCTATTATTTAAAATATGAATAAGTGCCTATCATACCTACAATAAGTAAAAAATAAAACATATCTAAAACTTATTATCTTGCTGGGCAGCGGGCACTCAATATAAGTAGGTACTTTGATAGTTACTTAACTATACCTATGCACATATTTGAATCTATTGACAATCCAACTCCCACTAATATTACAAATGCGAAAGTTTGTGTGTGTGAATATTTGTTATCACGTATCTCCATAACTACTAAACCGATTTAAACGAAATTTGAAACGTAGATAGTGACGGCTCTGGAATAAGACATAGGCTAGCGGGGCACAGCTAGTAATAAATATTTCAATTGCCGCAAGCAAACAAAAATATATAGGTACACGTCGGAAAACTCAAATATATCTACTCCGTGAGTTCATAACTTGCCTATTTCTACACAGCCCGCGGCCTAAATTCTCAGTATCACAAGTTCAATTGGAATTTATATCAATATTGGTACTTAAAACCATTTTATAAGGTCATTTTTTGTGTCACAACATCAATAGGTGCTTGCTTGATTCTAGTTGGAATGCGTTTAACATTACTTACGAAATTATGGAGTAGGTACACTGAAAGGGTGTGCTAGGCTGAGGATATCGTAAATTCCTAGCGGTCGACCTATTGTCGGCCTTCTGTTAGCAGTCCTTTGACCGACAACATGCCGGCAGCCAAGAATTTCCATATATATATATATAACGTCACGATTTTTATCCCCATTCGGGGGTAGTCAGAGGCTTGAGTGGCCATACACCACCACATTGTGGAGGTATTAAGCCAACTCAAAGCCCACGTTTCACCAGACAGTCAGAACCCAACGTGACAGGTAGTGAACCTTGAAGAAGAATTTTTCAAGAATTTCCAATTTCCAATAATAAATTCACGACGACAATATTAAAGACCAGTGGTTTCGTAGTGGACAATTGTTAGGAGACTCATACGCCCTATTAAGTAACAGTGGGCTGGAGGGAGTCTCTGGTAAAAGCTTCTTCCAGTTAAGAAGTAGGTACAGTCAGCAACGAAAGTCGCTAAACATTCTGAATTTTTCAAATCGGTTATACTCTTTATTCTACAAACGTTGGTAAACCTTTATAAAACCAAACATTAGCAACATGTCTACATTTTGTTTCGATAAAGAAAAATTATGGATTTGATGCAACACAAAAGTGTGCAAGCTATTTGAAAAATTGAGAATGTTCAGCGACTTTCGTTGCTGACCGTACCTAGTCATAGTCAATGTTTCCGAACCGAAAGCTTTTGTAAACATTCCATAAAATTATGGGCGTTGTAGCGGCCCGACAAGTTGGCCTTGTTAACAGAATCGAGATAATGAATTGTAATAGTATTGCAGTGTTACAAGTAGGGCTGCGAGTTGTCAGAAATGATGATTTCTAAATATAAATACATACATATATCGCCAGACTAACACACCAACTGTATGGTCCCAAACTAAGCGACGCTTGTATGGGCACCGTACAATAAGCTGGGGGCGATTCCAGTGACAAAAAAAAACCCAGGCCAAATGACGAAAAGGCAGATTCCGAAATTTTCTTTTGGCGGGAATCGAACCCGCGACCACCCGATGCAGTAAGCCGAGCGGCCTACACTCTAACCACTACGTCAAGCGATGAAAAAGGTGCTTAGGGAATTTTAAGTTTCTTTAATGACATGTAGAGTATTGTAGAGAGCATCTCTTATCAGTGTGCGGAAAGTCAAAATGAGATAATAAGTTTTGTCCCTCTCCTCGTCTTCTAAATGGCAACCCTATAAAAGTGCTAATGTGTGTGCGTCGTATATACATAAATACAGATCAAGTTGCGATATAGGTACGCAATGTCACGAAGGCTCATAAAAAAGGCGGGACGCAGGACCACATTTTTCGCGACTATTTGTACCTAATCAGTTTAATTGCTACTTTGTATGACGCCACCGATATAATATGGTATTGAAGTTACACAGTATATTTGATCCACTAGAGAGAAGTTACCGCTTGTTAGAATAGTTTTAGCTCCACACTCAGCTCACTAAATACCCAGTGGTTGCTGGTTCGATGTCGGGGCAAGTATCAGACCAAAAGGACTAGACAAGTGGCTGACGTCTACAAGCGTTCCTTCTTATCGCCACGCTTCATGTATGGAAATTACAAAAGTCACGTGATCTACATAGCAACTTGTTGTTGATCTACATAGCGACGTTTGACATTTCCATACATTGTGAAGTCTATTCTATTCTATTCGATTAGCGTTCATGCCACTTGCCTAGGGGGGCTGGAATTTTGTCTAGATCCCAACTCGGATAGTCATTTACGGTAGCTATAGTACCAGCGTTACATAGTTTGGGACCATAAAATCCATTTTTCTGGCGATATTTATGTACATAATATATTATTCTATCTTGCTTCGTAATAGGTACAGCTTGGTTTCAACCACCTCTACCCAGACACGTTTATCTAGCCTGAAATACCTAGACAGGAAATAAAATTGTATTTAAAAGTACCTATTTAATTATAAAGTTAGTTATCGATCATAGTTAACGACATGCAAAAAGTGAGATACAATTATTATAGCAACGCCGTATTGTGTCCGGCTGACCGCAAGGTTTGCCGTTCACTCGCTGCGCGTGGGCATATCTGTAGATTTACTTGTTTTATTTTTGATACTACCCAATTAAACTACGCAGGAAGTACCTATATAGCTTGCATTAAGATTGTACAAAAGTATCACGGTCAAGTGAAAACAAGAAAGGGAAACGCCTGAACGCAAGAGGCGAGCAGCACGCCCTGGCAATTCCTTTTTTCGCGTTCAGACGTCAAAACTGATTGCTCAGGCGCACCGCTGCACAGTGGCCGGATTACGGGGCTTCCCTTTCATAGGATTTTTGAAAATTAAAAAGAGGTTTTTGGTACATTTAAGTACACAGTCTCGTTGATAACATCGTAACATTAAATTATCTAGTAGTCATGGATTTTTTATTAGCTATTAACACCATGTTATACGGATTTTTAGATTTCAAATGTATGGAAATGGAATTTGTTTTCCTTATAACTTTTTTGTGTTTCGAGTTGTAAAGCTGAAACTTTTATGTATTGTTACTGAGTTAGTAACCAAGCCATATGACCTTTGACCTTGACCCGGGACGGTCCTATTCAAGAGATATGATTTTTTGAAAAATGACTGTTTGGTGACATTTATTCAGGCAATTTATGTTCAAATAATGAGTGTAACAAGCCTTTTTATGTGAATTATTGATACTCAATCAACTCTACTACTACGACTAGATTGACCTGGACTAAGAAAATTCCCGTTATAAGACAAAAAAATTAAATAAAAGACATTTTTATGACTAATATTCAATATTACACATAAGTCGTACAAAACCTACACATTTTGACTAGGTAGGTAGCAGTTGCCATTACCAGCCCTCATTTTCTATTGTTTGTTCCACACACAGGTGTCACCAAATGTCAGGTTTCACTAATTAGGGGTATTAGGGATTAAGGATCGTCTAATCATTGTGTTGTTATTGTAGGTGAATGTTTGGCATACAAGATTCCTGGAAATATTTATTGTTTGTTCCACACACAGATGTCACCAGATGTTTCGGTTTCACCAATTAGGGGTATTAGGGATTAAATATTATAGATATAACTCTTTATTAATCTACCACTAGAAAAAAAATACATTAACTATAACATAAATTACATAGAAAGTGGAAAATGAGCGGCCTTATACCTAACTAATAGTGCTCTCTACCAGGCAACCTTAGGATGGAGAGGATCTAAAGAAAAATAATACGGGATAATAATAATATAATCTAATTATTGTGTTGTTATTGTAGGTGAATATCATAGAATATAAAACAATGATTCTTGGAAATGGTAAAGAAATTCTAAAGTACAAAATTAATTTTATGACTTAAATCACTAAAATCACAAAATAACTAAAATCATAAATTTCCCACATCAACAAACTCTAAATTTTCTTCATCAGAACTAGAAGTGATCACAATTTGGCTTCATCTGATAGTTGTTTATGGTGAAGTTTACTTATCTTAGGTCTAAAACTTGATAAGAATGGGTCAGAAGACATTAATAAATTGTGGATAATATCCTCATTTGTTGCGATTCTGCTGAATTTACGCGTGTGGAACGCTCTTAAATTTTTTATATCTTTATTGCGTGCTTCAGATGCCTCTTCAGGGAGTTTATCGATTGGGATTAATTTATTCTGCTTAATTATATCGGCACCATGCATGAGTTATTTATGTACGCTAGAGGGCATATAATACCATGCATATAGCTCGACATATTTATGAGCTGTTGCAGAACAATATTGCCGGAACTTTTCCACGTCAATAAGCTCTCCACAAGAGACTACCTGAAGAATAACTGCAAATCTTCTGATCAGCTCTTCATCAACACCCGTTATCTATGCAGTTGCTTCGGGATTTTAAAAAAATCTTCGTGCAGTGTTCCCTTCATTTATAGTACCTGCACCTTGTTTAACTATGTAACACGTTGAGACCCGTTTCATCCCGAAAAAATTCTTGGATATTATTCTTTTAAGTTATAAACAATATGTTCGTTTCAAGAATTTTGCTTCATAAACACAAAAACGTCGACATTTGAAACCAGACTATCCATACTGAACAAGTCAATATTGTTAGAGGAGCACATTTAGGATACGAAGTAGTTATTATAAGTGAAACGAAATAAAGGTACTCTCGTCATTTATACTGCTTTCATTTAGAACCCTAAGTCATTTCCAGGAATCTTGTATGGCAAACATTCACCTACAATAACAACACAATAATTAGACTTAATATTTAATCCCTAATACCCCTAATTAGTGAAACCTGACATTTGGTGACACCTGTGTGTGGAACAAACAATAGAAAATGAGGGCTCGTAATGGCAACTGCTACCTACCTAGTCAAAATGTGTAGGTTTTGTACGACTTATGTGTAATATTGAATATTAGTCATAAAAATGTCTTTTATTTAATTTTTTTGACTTATAACGGGAATTTTCTTAGTCCAGGTCAATCTAGTCGTAGTAGTAGAGTTGATTGAGTATCAATAATTCACATAAAAAGGCTTGTTACACTCATTATTTGAACATAAATTGCCTGAATAAATGTCACCAAACAGTCATTTTTCAAAAAATCATATTTCTTGAATAGGACCGTCCCGGGTCAAGGTCAAAGGTCATATGACTTGGTTACTAACTCAGTAACAATACATAAAAGTTTCAGCTTTACAACTCGAAACACAAAAAAGTTATAAGGAAAACAAATTCCATTTCCATACATTTGAAATCTAAAAATCCGTATTTCATGGTGTTAATAGCTAATAAAAAATCCATGACTACTAGATAATTTAATGTTACGATGTTATCAACGAGACTGTGTACTTAAATGTACCAAAAAACTCATTTTAATTTTCAAAAATCCTATGAAAGGGAAGCCCCGAAATCCGGCCACTGTGCGCTGGCCTAAAAAAGCTGCAGAGGCCAATGGAACTGCTTGTGATAAATAAATAAATATCGCCAGACTAACACACCAACTGTATGGTCCCAAACTAAGCAAGGCTTGTAATAAGGCTAGATACTACACAATGGAGTCCATTCAATCGCCCCCAGTCCATTGTATGGACTGGGGGTAATTCCAATGACACCTAAACAAGGCCAATTACGAGAATTCTAAATTTGCATCTGGCGGGAATCGAACCCGCAACCACCCGAAGCACTGCACCAAGCGGTCGTTCATAATATGCAAGGCTCACATTTCGAGTGATAATTTTATTTTTATTAAAATAATAGTAGATTAATTACTCTCGTAGTACCAAAACACTTCACGTAACGGAGTGAATTACGCCAGCAGTGGGGTTTTTTTCTGCTGGTCCAATCAAAATTTGAATGATACAGATATTTAGTGCTCCATCTCGTGTAAATGTGCCGAAAATTTTAAATTTGTGCCTATAGCCGTTTTGGAGTTATTCACGAATATATGATCTTGCTGGCGTAACGTTACCGCAGCAGTGTGATTTTTTCCTGCTGGTCCAATCACAATTTGAATGATACAGATAATTAGTGCTCCATGTCGTGTAATTGTGCCGAAAATTTTAAATTTGTGCCCCCTAAGGTTTCAGAGTTATTTCAAATCTTGCTGGCGTAACGTTTTGGGAATTCCTGTATCTCAAAAACTGCTAGGCACACAATCATGATTTTTCGTACACACATTAGTGTTAATTTGTGCCCATTTGTGACAGTTTCATATTTCAATAAATCAGAAAGGTTCGGGTGTTATAAGATTTTTGTTAAAAAACTAAAATAGCTCCTAGCTCTTAAACTGGGAAACCTAGAAACCAAATGTTAGTGCTAGCTTGTATTTTTTATTGATCCTAAGCATTTCTATAATGATCGTAAGCCTACTCCAAGGAATTTACGATTTATTACGATTTTATTGCTATCTCGCGGTGAAATTATTTAAACCCTAAATACACGAGTTTCTTATGTTCAGATTACTTTTATTAATATCCAAAAATTAGTGCCCCACTTCAAATATACGTGTACCAAATATCAGCTCTGTAAACCTTATAATTAAAATATTATTAATAAATAACCATCACGAAGCGCTTTTGGTGGTTAACTGACGGAATTTGAATGTATCGAAACAAGCGAACGCTCAGTACTTCAAGCCATCCTATTTCAATTGACAGCGTTGTTATGAGTAAAGACGCGTACATAATACTTTGGAGTGTATTTATAAACTATTAAATAAAGTAAATATATGTATAATCACAGGGTATGCTAAATTTAAATATGTAGGTACCTTACTTAATATTCCTTTTATGTTTCGTGTAGCTAAATGAACTTTAACTAATAACACACAACAACAGTAACAGTATCTTCTTTTATATATTTCTAGAGATAAAAAATCGACGCTTATAAACAGCAATACGACTTAGAAAATTAATATCCATTCTTTAAATCGAAATCATTCACCATCATCGAGATATAAAACGAATGAACACTTATAAATATGAGTATGTTCAACAATTATAAACAAACACAACATTACTTTATTGACACAACATAAACATATAAAAATAATGTAGGTACTTACATTAAACAAAAAAAAATTCTTGATATTAGAAATAATAAAAAAACTTATTGTAGTATCACAGTACATACAGTGAGCGGACGAAGGGGTCTAGCTAGACAGGGAGCATGGGTAGGTAGTCGAATTTAACCATTACAAAGAAAATATAAAAATAAATATTACTCATTCACTTTTCTACAGAACTGTTAGCACACAGCCAATTTATTGTATACATTTAAGATGGTAGGCGCTATGTATCGGGCGGCCGCTTTTTTCAACTCATTTTAATTTGGTCGGTTAACCATTGAAAGTTTGTCATGGTGGTTTTTATTAATTATTTTATAATTATAAGGTTTACAGAGCTGATATTTCGTACACGTATATTTGAAGTAGGGCTCTAATTATTGTATATTAATAAAAGTAATCGGAACATAAGAAACTCATGTATTTAGGGTTTAAATAATTTCACCGCGAGATAGCAATAAAATCGTAATAAATCGTAAATTCCTTGGAGTAGGCTTACGATCATTATAGAAATGCTTAGGATCAATAAGAAATACAAGCTAGCACTAACATTTGGTTTCTAGGTTTCCCAGTTTAAGAGCTAGGAGCTATTTTAGTTATTTAAGAAAAATCTTATAACACCCGAACCTTTCTGATTTATTGAAATATGAAACTGTCACAAATGGGCACAAATTAACACTAATGTGTGTACGAAAAATCATGATTGTGTGCCAAGCAGTTTTTGAGATACAGGAATTCCCAAAACGTTACGCCAGCAAGATTTGAAATAACTCTGAAACCTTAGAGGGCACAAATTTAAAATTTTCGGCACAATTACACGACATGGAGCACTAATTATCTGTATCATTCAAATTGTGATTGGACCAGCAGGAAAAAATCACACTGCTGCGGTAACGTTACGCCAGCAAGATCATATATTCATGAATAACTCCGAAACGGCTATAGGCACAAATTTAAAATTTTGGGCACATTTACACGAGATGGAGCACTAATTATCTGTATCATTCAAATTTTGATTAAACCAGCAGAAAAAAAACCCACTGCTGGCGTAACTGACTCCACGTAACGACCCCGCCACGATTACGACACGGCACCGACAAGATCAAGGCCGCGTTATACTTTTTCTCGCAAATAACTTAACGCCGTTTGTCGGTTCTCATTGCGTAACATTTAACTAAGTTACTCGCTCCGTTCCGCTTCGGATGTCGGCGAGATATAAAAAATATCGCTAAAAAAGTTTACTTCCGAAAAATGTGTGAAATTTGTAGGATTTTTTTATAATTGTATTATGTAAGAAAAGGTTTCTAAAATGTTATTAGTTCTGCTGTGTTGTATGTTTTCGAGTTGTAAAACTATACTGCACGTAGAATTATAATTATAATAGTTATATAACTAGAAGCACTACTTATACACTAGTTATACAACTATCTTATGGTGTTTTCTTTTTCTTCTCATCATAACATAAAAAGAAAAACATCTAATAGTTCCAATGTAAAAAAACATCTCTGTCTTGAAACAAACTGAAATAACTAATAATAGTCAAACCGACTGCTCGGTTTTGTGGGACTATGGCTTCATTTTTTATTATTGTATGCTTTTATGAAATAAATAAATAACGCGGTGCAAAAAAAAATATTATACATTATCACCACCATAACTAAATTTATTTGATTCTAACTAATTGAGACTTAATTCTACCATAGTGGAAGTAACATTAGAATATGACTCTACCTTCTGCATCCTGTTATAAAAAATCCAAATGTTTCCTTCCAGACCCTCATATTCTGCGCGGCGTGGCTCGCGGTCACCAGCCAGGGCCAGTATGGACCCACCACGACCCCAGTGCCTATACTCAAGCAGATTAACCGACAAAACGATGATGGGTCCTACAGCTTTGGTTACGAGGCCGCTGATGGCTCTTTTAAGATCGAAACTAAGTACCCCAGCGGTGATGTGGCTGGAAAGTACGGATACGTCGATGAAACTGGCAAGCTGAGAGAAATCTCTTATGGTGCGAGCAGTCAGAGAGGATTTGAGCCTGAAGGTAAGGATATTTGACCAAAATAGGTATATGAAGATTTAATTTTACTCGCATACAATCAACTCAACTTAACTGCCTAGCTGTAACCAGTTGAGTTTGTCTTTTACTGGAATGAGAAAACCTTTATCCGTCTGTAATTTATTCGGATTTGGATGAGTTCAGATGTTATGTGTTGGCTAAAGATATACGATTATTTTAACGTAACTTGTAACCGGCGTAGTGGTTTGCACATTGACCGCTCGGCTCACTGCATCGGGTGGTTACGGGTTCGATTCCCACCTGAGGCAAATTTCGGAAACGGCCTTTTCGTAATATGCCCTAGTCTGTTTGTCAGTTCGATCGCCCCTAGTCCATTGTATGGAAGCCGTACCTACCATACCAGTAGACCATACCAGTTGGTGTGTAAGTATATTATATTTATTTACATGAATTCCTAAATAAATCCACCTTATATCCTGTCGATACTAACCACTTGGACTGGTATGTGCAGAATGTGGTCTTGTTACCTAACTAAACAGGTAGCAGGTTCACTACAACTGGGCCAGTTGCGATATATGATGTTAATTCACATACTGGCGTCAATATTTACATGTTATCTAGAACATTTGTAGAGTTCATGGTAACACGTGCTAACCTTATCTCTATCTATTGAATTAATAACTCCATTATAATGTTTATTCATTTATTTATTGATAACTAGGTAGGTTTTGGAACCCTATTAGTACCCTATATTTTAAGTGTAACTATAGGCTATCTTATAGTAAAACTGCGTTGAAATCGGTTCAGTAGTTTTTCCGTGACGCATGAAAATATATATGTAGAGTAGAGGAACGCGTTGAACTCTTTTCTTCCTACATTTGTGATACCAGAAACAATCAGATAATTACTAACTACGTATAATTTTACCAAGGCCTAAGACACTATATATATACACACTGTCAGGTATGTTATAGTTTCTATAACCTTGGTCTCTGTCGTCCCTGCAAGGATAATGTTTGATGTTACGAACACCACACAAGTACTATTACAAAACTGTTCCATATTTCTCATTGCGAAACCGACGCCGCCAATGTGGTGTAATGTTTGCTATAGTTATATAATCGGGGAAAATATTGATTTGTAAATCATTGGCCGTAGCATATAACAGGCTTGCAACTTGTTATTAAAATACAGTTTTTTATAAATATTGATACTCATTCCCATTTCGTCAAGCATTGTCAATGTGGTTGTCAGTTTGACGACAGAATCGAGACCATTTTCTCCTTTTGTGGGAACTCGAGACGGTAAAGAAAAGTTGAGCTCTTGATAGAACAGTGTATGTAGAGACGAAGAACAGAGGGGCTAGCCAAGTGGCATGAACGCTAATCGAATAGAATAGAATAGACTTCACAATGTATGGAAACGTCAAACGTCGCTATGTAGATCAACAACAAGTTGCTATGTAGATCACGTGCCTTATGTCATTTGCATACATTAAGCGTAGCGATTTGGACGAACGCTCGTAGACGTCAGCCACTTTTCTAGCCCTTCAGATGTAGCTTGTATCACACGATGTTATCCTGATAGCTATCTCTAGCTATATTGATAGACTTTCTAGTCTACTTCTTTCATTACAACAAATTATAATTTAGGCTACCTAAACTATTGATTTCACAACTAATTTCAAGTTTATTCATAGTCTGATTATATCGCAACTTTCTTAGTGCAACACTTTACGCACTGATAAACCATCTAACGAGATAATTAAATAAAAAATTGTTAACTATTAATTAAAATGTCAGTTAACATAACGTAACATTTAGCGAATTCATAAGGATTATTATTATTTTCGTATCAAACACGAGTTTTAATACTAACGCTACCCCATAAATTTCTAGGCCCCGGCATCATGGTGCCGCCCCCGACCCTCCACGACCCGTCCTCGACCAACGCTCTCACCGACGGTCAAGAAGACGACGGCCAGTACCGCGAGGACCCCAGCATCTACGAAGACCCTAAATACAATGGTAGAGCTCAGAGCAGACCGAGCCAAAGCTTCAGGCAGTACCAACCTCAGACTCAAACTCAAGTTCAGCCAGCTCCCGCTCAGTATCATGCTCAAGCACCTGCTCAGTATCGTGCTCCGGCACCAGCGCCAAGGATCCAGTCCTTCCACACCAGTCAACCGCAGTCTCAATACCAAGCTCCACAGTACACCCAACAGTCCAGCTTGTTAAACCAAGCGCCCCAACAATTCCCTCAGCAAGACAACCGCCCTCAGAGCCAGGTGTACCATCAGCAACCTCAGTTCTCGTACCAGGCGTACACTCCGCAACCGTACCAGGGTTTCCAGAACCAGCAGTACCAGAACCAGAATTACCAGAATCAGAATTACCAGAGTCAGAATTATAGCCCGTATGCTGGACACCCAGCTCAGAATTTTGATCCCAATACCGGATCTTATTCTATTAATTATACGGGGAAATGAGTGATTTTTGGTATTGTTGGAGGATGTGTTGGGCGGAAAATGTTGTGCGACATGTTCGATTCGTTGAGCGACGTAGGTTACAGTCAAAATCAATAAGGGCCACCGCAGACTTGCTACTTTTAGCATCGGCGACCGGAGATTTTGCGACTGTATCGATGCTGCGTCGCGTTTCTTCTAGCGAGACGTAGCATCAAAATCGCCGATCGCCGATGCTAAAAGTAGCAAGTCTGCGGTGGCACTTATTGTTGAAGTTTGATGTTGATTGTAACAACGTGTCTCTATGGTTAATTTTGGTGTTTCATTTGTTACCAAGATTGCAAGGATTCGGGCTTTATAGAGATTTTTAGCTAATTTACAATGGTTTTACAAAGCATTTTTAGGAACAAAAGTGATTTGTAAGGCCAGTGTAAGTCCATCATAACTTCAAAAAATGCGGGGGGACTATAAACAGCGCTGTTAAAAAGGCGACTCAGCAATTCTGCAAAAGAATTATTTTTCTGATTATAATAATAATAATAATATCCTGGGACATTTTTGTACACACGGTTACCTGATCCCAAACTAAGCAGAGCTTGTACTATGGAAACCAGATAACTGATATTACTACATACATACTTAATATACATATACACCCAGACTCCGGACATACAGACATGTTCATGCACACAAATGCATGTCCCGGGTAGGAATCGAACCTACGACCTGCAGCGTGAAAGGCGCCTCGACGCCAACCACGCTAACGGGCCCGTCAAACTCACTGAATTCTTGGCTGCTTAGAATTGCTAAGTTGCTATGTGGCCTTTAGCCCCGCTGAAACAAGTCTTGCAATTCTGATAACAAAGTGAAACATTGCTGATCATACACGTTGTACAATATTTGTGTCAAATATATCTACTTATGTTGATGAGTGCTGGAATATCCACCTACAAACTTTGTCAAGACATTGATAAAGTTTACAATTTTTTATCTCAGTGTACAACCCTTGATAGATTTTTGAATTGAGCATTAATTTATATAACTACAATAAAAACACATAGGTACTATGTAAAAATAGTACCTGCCCCTCTATACAAGTGGCTGTCGTCTACCAGCGTTTCTACAAACCGCTACGCTTCATGTATGGAAATTACATAAGTCACGTGATCTACTTATAGACTTGTAATGTCATTTCTATACATTTAAGCGTAGCGATTTGTAAAAACGCTTGTAGACGAAGCCATTTGTCTATAATACGTTTTTTTATACTTGTCCTATTTGGTAAGCAAAGATGGCGTCCAGCGGGGCGATTTCGTAACTTTTTGTCAATGTTTCAATTGGTTTCGTATATAATTGACACAGAATGAACGAAACCAATTGAAATATTGTAAAAAAAGTTACGCGATTGCCCCACTGGACGCCATCTTTGCTTACCAAATAGGACAAGTATAAAAAATCGTACTATAGAGGGGCTGGAATAGGTAACTGAATTGACGAAACTGTAAAAATCTTAATTCAGGAAGATTTTTTGAGAAAGTTATGGAATGGTACAAGTTTCATTGGGATAATTAAGTGTTAATAAACATTATGAATCAGTGGTTATTAGTAATAGTAATTATTATTTTTACTGTAAATAGTCCGTGTATTCGAGCACTTATGATGCAATCATTTGTACAAAATTATCTTATGTTTAAGGGTAATGGCGCGTTTATATTATGGCAGTAACAAGCCAGTCCAGCGACCCAGTCCAGCGCTGACCTGTAACTGGCACCGTGTAAACGCTATTTTCAACCCAGTCCAGCGCTGACTTCAATCGCAAGTCAGTCCAGTCAGACTAGCCGCCTGTCTGCATACGGGCAGCGATGTTTACACGGGGCCAGTGACAGGACAGTCCAGCAACCCAGTCCAGCGATCCGCGCGTGTAAACACTAATTCCAACCCAGTCCAGTGCTGACTTCAATCTCAAGTCAGTCCAGTCAGACTAGCCACCCGTTCTATTTTGGAACCCTGTAAGTAAGTGCGTAACTCAAAAATAGCTACTTTACATAATAGCAAAAAAACTAAATGAAGTTATTGTTACCCATGCCTTACATAGTGTTACAAATTTTCAAATAACGAATCATTATTGGTCTGTTTTCTGTTGTCTGATTCATTGAAATGGTCCTGGATATCCTACACTAAGCAATAACATTAAAATATCAAAACCGTAAAAAAATTACTTACGCACTGTTAGAACCTAACCGACAATTTGTTGTACGGTGTCCGCCATATTTTCGAATGTCAAACGTTTCCATGACAATAGACCATGGATGCAATAAGTTCAGACAGGATTGTGCATTTGGGACCAAAGAAGGTTTTAATACTTTTTAAATAAATAATCGTAATTTAAATATACATAAATAAAATTGTTAAATGAAATGGTTAATTATTACAGGATGTCAAGATTCGATTTCAGTTTAATAGTAATTGTAAATAACTTCAGCATATTGTCGTTAGACGGCATTATTACTATTGATGGCGTAATTAATCTTGAGGAGTCAACTTCAATATTTACGCCGTTACCATCAATCCATCATTGTATGTAGGGTGTGCAGTGAAATAAATGTATTTGTAGCACTTTAGTGCTTTAGTTAAAATACCCCACGAGCCGCCGTCCTAACAGATCGAAATAGGACGACATCGCCATTTGTAGGCGTTGGATCACTTTGGGACCAGGCTAAGTCCCATTAAACACCCACAATTAGAAGTGGGTGCTTAAACGAAAAGCCGTTTGAAAAGTTCGTTTTTTTTAGTAAGCACATTAGCGCGCTTACAAACACAAGCGTGTGGCTTTTAAGCAATGACGGCAAGAAAGAGAAAGAAATTCCAAAAAATTACAAAGGTACCTTATTGGTATGAAAATACAGCTCAAATCAATATTTAATTAAATTGAATCATATTTCTTTAACTATAAAAAGCCATACTACTAAATTATATTAGATTAACAACCATATTTTTATGTACATAAGGCTCACTATAAATTTTTCAGCAGATAAGTTTTTGGCTTTTGCTTGAAGAGCTTGACTAATTTTGTATTTTTTTATTATTTATTTTAAGTTTATTATTATTATCTTTATTTGGGTTAGAGTTTAAATATTTTAACTCCATGTTAAAGCTTTATAAATTAACATTCCCGCTTGAACTTATGTTTCGTAGACTTCTTGATTTGGTTGGTAAAAGTTCAATGCACAAAAGCACTAAAAAAGTAGAAAGCAGAAAACTAAGTAAAAAAGTAAAAAGCAGAAAAGCACTTCCGCGCTTTTTATAGCTACTTTTAAAAACAAGCACAAGCGTTACAACGTGCTTTTAATAAAAAGCCGTTTATCACATCTTTACCCACAATACGAAAAAAGAGACGGCCCAGCCTTTTTTCTCCGACATATACTAACATTCTGAATTTTCACCATTAGTTGCCTGTATTAATTTCGGCAGGCACCTCAGAATGTATCCTACCTTACCGTTAATTAAATTCATAATGGCAACTGTGCGAGCAAGACACACACGTCATCTAGTTTGTGGCTCTCACTAGGCACGTTTTCTCTACTCATTTACTTCAAAGAAATATAAGTTTTTCTGCAATGTGAGAGTTTATTTCCGCAAACCATATCTTGAGATCGCACGAACTGAGCATGGGGCTAGAGAAAGAAAGAAGAAAGATCACTTGAGATCGCAAAATCCTTATTAACTTAGTACGTCCATGACAACAGCCAATGATAAAACCATAGACATAATTCTTTGGATAAAACTATTTTTGACATTGCCTATTGCCGCCATCTTGACCAAAATGTGAGCGTCAAGATGGCGGAACCAGACCTTATTGAGGAAAATAATAGTGGATAACTTTTTCTTCCCTCATTTCCAAACTGAAAATAATATATCTTAATGTACATAGCGCGTACTAAATCTAGGAGCTTTAAGGAAATATCTCACGTTTCATTTGTTACTTACTTAACCGAATCGTCAAGATAGCGGGACTGGTTGCAACTTCATATTATTTTAATTCGGTTGATGCTATGTATTAAGTTAAGAAAAAAGAAAGAATGAAAAATATTTATTAAAAAATAAAAGAATATTAGGTACATAAAACATGTTATTCCCATACTAGACTGAGCCTGTCCTGTGGGAATCAAACTTGGTACAGACTAGTACAAATATAGTACTAAATTCCCAAGTCCGAATTATCCACCTGCGAGCAGCACTTCCTAGCCTGGTGGATTTTTTAAAATCGCAGGTACTGCTTTGGCCTTCGGAGGCAAAAATTCCAAGTTTAGGGTACAATCAGTACATATTTAGCACTAAATACTCGATGAGTTGTTTTTTTTTATTCTGAGGTCTGAAGCCCGCCACTTTGACGCTCACACAAATAGATATCAAACTGATTTATTGACTTACTGGCTTGTGAGTGGCGCCGAAATTTAGCATCGTGTAGACGCAATCGGACAGTCGGTACTAGGTTGTTCACTCCGGCCGTCAGTTTAAAAAATGGGCAGCTCACTGACCTACTGACTTACTGACTTCACCCGTTCACACGATTCCAGTATTTTCGGCGGCATTTCGGAATTTCGGCGCCAAACGCTGAACCCGTTTAAACGATCCATAAGGGTACAATGCCGAACGACTTTTTATACGATTTTGTAAATTTTAGTACTAGTCAACACTTTTAGAGGACGATGCTTTACTTCTATTCGTGACTAACCATATTAGTATTTAAATTATTTATTTATCATAATACTTATAGGAAAGCTACTAAGGGCCACCGCAGACTTGCTACTTTTAGCATCGGCGATCGGCGATTTTGATGCTGCATCTCGCTCGTTCGCGCTCAAAGAAACGCGACGCAGCATCGATTCGTCACAAAATCGCCGGTCGCCGATGCTAAAAGTACCAAGTCTGCGGAGGCCCTAAAATAAAGTATTTTCAATCTATCACACACCTACCGCTTGTCGACTACCTTATAAACTTTATACATATATTTTATTATATCTACACTGACATCTTTATAATATGCACTATCTATATTATATTGTTACAATAATAATATGTTTTCTTTATTACTTATTGTGAAAATATAACGGCAAACAATGTTTTACAAAGCACTTCTAAGAACAAAGTGATTTATAATGCCAGTGCAAGTTGATATAATACCTTCTATAAATTTGGGGGATAATGTATAGGTATATTATACATATTTTGTAATTTACGTGTAAGTCTATCATCACCAATATTTACTACTTACTGTTTTAACTGTATGTATTTACTAATATTTATAAAAATATCTTCCTATGTACTTATATTTTAATATTTTGGCAACCAGTTATCTGTTATGTATTGACTTATATTGTATTGTCGACGAGACGAAATTATATCTAGACTTTTATCAGAACACTTAATTTCAAAACTTTAATTACTTTGTTAAGAAACAGTGTTGCCAATCATTATAATTAAATATTTTCTATAACAATCATACTATTACCAATAAATGATCATTACATTTGCACCGCGCACGCCGCTAATATGGCCGCCGTGGACGAAATAATACGTGTACCGACTGTAAATATACGATTTAAATACAATATGTTATGTAATAAATGGTGTTTTCCTTTTATTGAGCGGGGAAAGTGGTCTAGATGGTGTAGTGGCCATGTGCAATCCTAATTATGTAATTGCAAAGGGATTGCATCATAGAGGAAAATAGATTGATGGCGACGGATTTCTAACTTGAAAACAATTCATTTCAGTCATTCACATCCTCCCTGGGGGCTTACCACAAGCTCTTATTGCGATTCAATTATAGGAACGTTTTAACGACGTTTTAATGACGTTTTTTATTGTCATGACAATAAGGTACGTCATTGGTAAGGTAGGTCATTGCACAAAAAGTCGCTGAAACGTTAATACGTTCCTGTAATTGAATCGCAATAAGAGCTTGTGGTAAGCCCCCTGGCCACCTTCCCACTTTTACCTAAGGGCTCTATCTCACCGAGACGCCAGGCGCGTCGCCAGCCGCCGTCGCCAACGAATTCGTATTGAATTTGACAGGTAATACCAATTGTTTGGATACGTGGCCGGCGACGTCGCTGGCTACCGTCGCCAATAATTCGTATTGAATTATGTCAAAATATGACAGGACTCTACTTGGCGACGGTCGCAAAACCCGTCGCCAGGTGCGTTATAGCCCTAAGTAATTAAGTAGGTATCTACCTTCAATTTGGAAAAAATAAGAAACAGTGTCGTTTTATTTTCTGGCATAGTAGTTTTTAACCTACATTATCCCACAGCTGGGCAAAAGCCTCCCCCATTCTATTCTGTGTTTCCATTTGTAGCCGCTTCCATCCCTCCATAAAATAAGTAAATGGCGATTAAAAAAATAAAATTAAATTAAAGCAATGTAAAAAAGACAAGCCCGCTGAGTTTCTTGCCGGATCTTCTCAGTCGAGGTCGCGTTTCCGATCCGGCAGTAGAATTTAAGAAAAAATGTAAAATGACAATTTGTAAGTGCCCCCGTCGGCCTAAACAAAATAAACGTTTGAATCTTTGAATCATGGTACGAATTTGCAAAATTTACCATGGGAACTAATTTTGGAAATTGTAACCAATAAAGAGTTACAATATTGTAGAGACGCGATATATTCACTTGTAGTTATTTGGTACTTGCTGTTATTTAAGTATTCAGAAGCGCTAGACAAGTGGCTGACGTCTACGAGCGTTCGTTCAAATCGCTACGCTTAATGTATGGAAATGATATAAGTCACTTGATCTACATAGCAACTTGTTGTTGATCTACATAGCGACGTTTGACATTTCCATAGATTCTGAAGTCTATTCTATTCTATTCGATTAGCGTTCATGCCACTAGCCCCTGCTAGCCCCTCAGAAATTATAAGAAAAGTATTCATCAACAGTATTTTCGCAAAGATAATGTTTATAACGAGGCTATTTCATTCATTCCCAAACGGCTTGTTTGGGAATTTGGCCTGGACTGGGTGTAAAGGATCGCCCCGGTCCATTATACAGTATTCATAGTACAAGCTTGCTTAGTATGGGACCATACAGTTATGTCTAAGTCTGGCGATATTTTATTAATTTATTCAGTCAAGAAATTCGAGTGTAGAGCGGAAACGTTGCGCGCCGTGGGCGGGATCTGCGTCCGGCTCGAGTGGGCGGCCTCACCCGCCGCGCCCTGCTCGTTATGCAGTAAAGCACCAACTTATTTCACATATTTACGGCTTACTATTCACAGAAAATCATAAAATACGTAAGTAATCATAGTAATAATGTCGTTATATCAAATTATTTAATGTTTGTAACAGTATTACGCTAGCTTTCGGAGTGCCAGGTACTTTAATGTTCAGAAAAGCAAATAATGTATATTAAATGAAATAAGTAGATACATATACTACAGACGAAACGTTATGTCTGAGACCAATGCATAGTTCCACGTAGGTGAATTTAGTCAAACGATTTTGATACTCAAAGCTAGGCTACATAAATCTCAACAGATACTTTAGCAATGCAACATTACGCCTTTTTAACCAAAAATCATTGACAAAAAATAAAAACAAATTATCTACACCTCTAGACAAAGTTATTATCCATAATTAAAATAGTTATACATACCTAAACCTTTTAAACCTCACCAAAAAAAGGAGTAAGCCCACATTTTTGTCTCACTGTTGCATAATGCGATCCTTATCGAAATGTCAAGCGGGAGCCGTCGCAAGGTCTTTTGAATTTATCTGCTTGCTTATTATTAGACAAGAGTTAAATGTAATGACTATCTACAGCATAATGATTATCATGCACAATTCAACAGGGAATAAGATACTCAACCGAAAAAGGCGCTTACTTAGGATTGAATTGATTTAGAAAACGATATATTTATTTGGAATTAACAAATAAAATTGGTTGTTTAATACATTCATACATAGATTATTTTGTAATGCAGGTAAATTCTTTGTTTGTACTTGTTTTATAAATCTTTTTAGCTTATTGTTTTGTTTCATGCATGGTACTACGCATAGTAGACAGGTACCATAATGCTAAGTATACACGACGACACTTGACACAAAAACACTCAGTGTATACATCAAATCAAATCAAATCAAAAGTTTTTTATTCATGTAAGCTCAATAAAGCGTTTATAAATAGTCAAGATAAACAATATTTTAGCATTACCACCGGTTCGTAATGTTGCTTCCATTGAGAAGAGCCGGCAAGAAACTCAATGGTTACTCTTATCAAAAGAATAATTGTACTTATACATTTTCAAACAGCAACGCTGTGTGAGCAGGTAGGCATTAACACATAGTGAATAAAAAAACAAAGTTAGGTATTTAAATAAACAAAAAAAAAAAAAGAACTAGCCTAGAAAGCTGTGCATGCCTACTCCCACTTTACAGTTAAACCCAAAGGTGAATATTTCGAACTATTGTTTTGGTGTGATGCCTTCCGTCCTTACGTGAAAATTTAACAAACCTGAAAGTTAAGGAACAATGATATCAAGTGGAAAATGGGCGGACCATCGAGTGTCTACGTGTGTCCACCACCACCTTGTTACAGGTGTAGTGGTGGTTTCGATACACTGAGTGTCTGGTGTCCTCGTGTATCCTGAGCGTAAGATATATAATTATATATTAAATTTTGTTGTAGGTACTACATAAAGTCTAACAAAAAAAAATCCTGGGTTAAGGAGGCTACTGGCCGAGATTTTTGGCAACGGAAAAAAAAATCATAATAATAATATCCTGGGACATTTTTGTACACACGGTTACCTGATCCCAAACTACCACCATGTACTATGGAAACCAGATAACTGGTATTACTACATATACTACTTTTTTATTTGGTAATACATACTTAATATACATATACACACCCAAACTCGGGACATACAGACATGCACACAAATGCATGTCCCGGGTAGGAATCGAACCTACGACCTGCAGGTCGTGCAGCGTGAAAGGCGCCTCCGCGCCAGCCACGCTAACGGGCCCGTCGAGTAAAAATGTTAAGTAGTTCCATGAATTTCCGCAATTTGGCCAAGTATTTAAAAAATCTGATCGGCTGGCTTCCGATCTCTTGATGATAGCTGTGGGATAACATGGAACGATTTAAATCGAACGAATTTGCAGACAATAATCGTCAATCTACCAATCTCTGCGGACAAAGCCAAGAAAGAGATTGTTAAAACAACAAAAGTAATATAAATTGAATAGATCCGGGCTAGTATTCTAGACCTAGGTATTTCAAAAGGTAATATGACTCAGTGAGAGGTCTAGACCTCTCTAAGACATAGCAACAATCGATATGTATTATATCTAATCGATCATGTAAGGTCACGTACAGACCTTCAATTTGGTCGGTCTCGTGAATTCGTCGACCGACAAGTTATGTGGACCACGCCTTGTTTCACTTACGCACAGTGTAGTTATAGTACGTTTTTTTATACTTGTCCTATTTGGTAAGCAAAGATTGCGTCCAGCGGGGCGATTGCGTAACTTTTTTGTCAATGTTTCAATTGGTTTCTTTCATCCTGTGTCAATTATATACGATTCCAATTGAAACATTGGCAAAAAGTTACGCAATCGCCTCGCTGGACGCAATCTTTGCTTACCAAGTAGGACAAGTATAAAAAAACGTACTATAAATTTTTTTAATACAATTTCTTTGCGATAGCTATAGAAATGATCATAATGATAATAGAAATGATGATCATTTCCAGTAACTGGATTTTTGTTGTTTAAAATTGTGTTAATACTGTTAAAATGCCTGCCTGCTCACATAGCATATTATGGCGTTGTTTAAAAATGTATACAATTTTAATTTTTCTATTGAAAAGATTAACAACCATTGAGTTTCTTGCCGGCTCTTCTCAATGGAAGCAACATTACGAACCGATAGTAACGTTAAAACATTGATGTTGATGATTCATAAGTGCTTCTTACATTAATAAAATACTTTGAATGGGCGATGGCAGGATTGATGAGATGTATGATGTATGTGATTTGGAATAAATTATAACAAACCCATTTTATATTTGACTGTACTCTCTGAATATTCACACTACTCTGTAGCGGTGTAAATTAAACTTCATACGGCGTCATACGAAATGTCATTTCCTAGTTCGCGTCGCACGCGCACGTATGGTCATATAGGTACCATTGATGTCCTCGTGACGTTCGTTCCTGATCCATTAATTATACATCTTCAGATAGGTTCTTATTTGTAAAAGTACTTTCACTACCTTGGCGATTCGTAAGAGATAAGTATTTTATGGTAAAAATACTATATGGAAATCTGTGGCCTTTAAAACTTGACAAGTGCATTTCATTCGGAATTATGGGTTAGCGTTGAACCATGACCCGAATCCCCCCTGCATTAAGGGGCGAGAGCTCTGTTTAACTGTAGACTCGTCCTCTATTATACTAAGATCGTAATACCTTCGGCTAAATGTTGGTACATCGCAGTTCACCCATATCTAACCCTTACAGATAAAGTGATTGGATCTGGACTGAGACTGGCGCTTTTCATTCGTAATAATAATTCATACTCATTTATTGTGGTACATAGGTTAGGTTAGGTTAGGTTAGTGATGCTTTACGTACAGCTATGACCAGCCTCAAAGGCGTACAATAGTATTAAGTAATAAGAAAATTTAAATTATAATAGACGATTGAAATTATTAATTTATGATTAATTTAAAATGTAAAATGTAATTATACTAGGATTCATTATTAATTTATATAAGTAAAAATAAGTAAATGTCACATTACAATTCCGGTCAATCCATCGTCAAGGTATTCTTTAATCGTCCAATGTAATGCGAATTCGTTTTGTGCTTTTGCTATGATCACGGACAATAATACTTTCCAAATAATAGTTTTCTCTGTATCGAAAAAAGCTCACCATACCTACATCATTTTAATGACCTTTTACTACCGCGCTTACCACTGACACAACCTTCTCTTACAAATTAAATCCTTTCTCTATGAAGCTTTTATTACAATCAGACTAGTCATTGACCTCGGAAGTCCTAAGCCGGATCGTGCTAAAAACAGATAATAAAAGATACAATTATAAGGCTGCGTTTCCATTGAAGCGGAGCGGGGCGGAGCGGGGCGGAGAAGAGCAGTGAAAAGTGGCAACTGTTTCCATTGAAGCGGTGCGAGGCGGGGCGGAGCGGGGCGGAGCTGGGCGGAGTGGAGCGGAGAAGAGCAGTGAAAAGTGGCAAATGTTTTCATTGAAGTGGAGCGGGGCGGAGCGGGGTTGAGCGGGGTGGAGCGGAGCGGTGCTGGGCGGAGTGGAGCGGAGAATAGCAGTGAGAAGTGGCAAATGTTTCCATTGAAGCGGAGCGGGGCGGAACGCGGCGAAGCGGAGCGGGGTGGAGCGGGGCAGCGTGTTCATATATTGTATTCGAAAGTCCGCTCAGCTCCGCTCAGCTCCGCTCTGCTCCGCTCTGCTCCGCTCAGCTCCGCTCAGCTCCGCTCAACTCCGCTCTGCTCCGCTCAGCTCCGCTCTGCTCCACTCTGCTCCGCTCTGCTCCGCTCAGCTCCGCTCTGCTCCGCTCAGCTCCGCTCAGCTCCGCTCAGCTCCGCTCAGCTCCGCTCAGCTCTGCTCTGCTCCGCTCTGCTCCGCTCTACTCCTCTTTTCTCCACTCTGCTCCGCTCAGCTCCGCACAGTTCCGCACAGCTCCGCTTCGTGCCCACCACTCGACACCACAGCCTGCTCGAGGCTCGGGGCCACGTGTTCATTTGTTTTATTCGAAAGTACGCTCAACTCCGCTCCGCTCCTCTCCGCTCCGCTCCGATCCTCTCCGCGCCGCTCCGCTCCTCTCCGCTCCGCTCCGCTCCGCTTCGTGCCCACCACTCGACACCACAGCCTGCTCGACTCCGCTCTGTCCGGCTCGGGGCCGCGTGTTCATTTGTTTTATTCGAAAGTCCACTCATCTCCGCTCCGCCCCGCTTACACTGTTTCCACTGATGCGGAGTGGAGATTTCGAGCACTGTGATTGGCCAATTCACGGTCCGCTCGGCCCCGCTCCGCCCCGCTCCGCTTCAATCGAAACGCACCCTTATTCGTTTCACTTGATATGTGTATGTGTATTACGTATGTGATTGTTTTTAGCTTCTGTGTTACTTGTAGTAATGTTAAAACCAGTTTTTAAGGAAATTACCATCAGACATCATTTAAAGTGGATGGCCGCGCAGTGGTTAGCGTAGATCGCTGCATCGGGTGGTTGCGGGTTCGATTCCGCCACAGGCAAATTTCGGAAATGGAAGATACGTGACATAGAACAAAATGTTCCGCGCCTGACTGAGTCGAATGTTGTCCCTGGACTAGCTTTTGTAGTACTGACAATTTTGGCCCGGTCACAAGTCTATTCTCTTTCTAATGTCATTGCCTTTTCGTAATTTTCCCTGGTCTAGATGTCACTGGGATCGCCCACAGTCCATTGTATGGTACGCATAGTACAAGCGTTGCTTATTTGGGACCATATAGTTGGTGTTTCGGTGGTGGTGTTGGTGTGTCGGTGAAGGAAAACATCGTGAGGAAACCTGCATGTCTTTAGACATGTGAAATCCACCAACCCGCACTGGGCCAGCGTGGTGGATTATGGCCTGAATCCCCCTCGCATTGAGGGGAGGCCCGTGCCCAGCAGTGGGACGTTAAAAGGGCTAAACTATTATTATTAATTGGTGTTTAAGTCTGTAGTATAGTACACAGCCAGCATCCAGTTGCCAGTTGCCAGTTGGAGCTTGCGGATATTGCATAGCGCTTTCGCCGAACGCCTAATTGAATGATATCACCGCCACATACGCGCAAGTGTATGAAAGCTTCAAGGTCGCGTCGACTTCCGGGACATATCCCTCTAACAAGATATACCTATATAACGTACCAATTTAACTACCTACTTCATTGGTGATAGCCAAGCTGTAGCCTGTAGACTGCAGCTCATAATATACGGGCTGGCTCGACCGGGGTAGTACTAGTAGTACCATCCTTTCACAGAAGATCGGCGTAAAATTGCCATTACAGCTGCGTTTCGTACAATGAGTGTGATAGCCAGAAGTCAAAACTCTTCTCCCCCTCACTCCCTCTTCAGGTCGACAACGTGCAAGCGATGCCTTTGGTAGTGCAAACATTATATAGGCTACGGCAAATGGTTAATATTAGGCGGGCCGTTGTTTGCCACCGTTTTCACAAAGAAAACATGGGTCATAAAAAGAACGGAAAAAGGATGCCTACCCTTCTATAAATAGAAAAAAACCTATACCTAAGAGTCTGAACGGGCGATTAAGTCTTGGCGGCGGAAGACACGACGACATGATTTATTATAGAGTTTTTCTGTGTTCGATTATCGATTCCAAATATGGCGATCAAGTGGACACTCTTCCGGAAGCCCAATGCCCGGTGGATGCATCGCAACCCTGCCTACCCCTTTTTATGCAGCTGTGATAGTATTTACCAATTGTCCAACTCAAAAGCATTAGGTAAACTTGATCTGTCGCTAATAGAGATATGATATTGAATATAAAGTATCGATACTGTGCCCATGAGTAGTATCGAACTCGTAAAAGTATCGAATTCAAAGTATCGAATACAAAAGTATCGCTATCGAAAGCAAAAATACTCGATACCACAAAGTATCGATACTTTTTAGTGCCCCTAGTCGCAAAGGCCTCTACGTTAATTTACATCGATCGATTGAGTATATGATTTTAAATTATTAAAACAAATTGTAAGTGCTCTGTATCTTGACCTTTGGTAAGAATGCTGTCAGCGAGGCAGGCGGGTTTAGACTACCACAAGAATGACGCCATGCTGAGCTAATTTATAGCTGTGGGTCCCAGAAGTGGATTGCATCGTGACCTGCATGCTTACTTGATACGATATACTTTTAGGGTTCCGTACCCAAAGGGTGCCAACGGAACCCTATTACTAAGCCTACGCTGTCCGTCCGTCCGGTCAGCGGGCTGTATCTCACGAACCGTGATAGGTGGAGAGTTAACATTTTCACAGAATATGTATTTCTGTTGCCGCTACAACAACAAATACTAAAATAAAATAACATTTAATAATAAAGGGAGTAAATACAAGAAACCTGATATTTTTGACGTTTTCACTCTACGGTGCTACGGAACCCTTTATGTGCGAGTCCGACACGCATTTTCGCCAGGTTTTTTTATTGTTTGTTTCACTATATTTTCCTTCACCGTTCAGTAAGTATAATATAATGATAATTAAGTGCACTCTCAAGGTCATCAAGTAGGTAAGAATTAGTCAAATTAGTTCCTCGGGTAACGATAGAGATAGAGGCTCTTTGTATTTTACGCTAGGTGGGTTGTGCTTCCGGCTCTATCACTCATCCTACGAAACGTAGCTGTAATAGCTATTTTACGCCGATCTTCTGTGAGTGTGGTAGTACCCCGGTCGAGCCAGCCCGTATATGAACTGCAGTCAATTGGCTACAGCTTGGCTCTACCACTAATAAAAAAGTGACGGATTATGACGTAACTAGAACTTTATCTAGAAACTTTGAACGTATGTATTTTTGACAAATTAAAATTGATATTGAAAATTATTTCACTGTATTGTAAGGCGTCCATAAATTACGTGAGGCGATTTTCGAGATTATTCGACTCCCCCTTCCCCCCGGTGAGATGTCGTGATATTTGGCTCAACCCCCTCCCTCCCTATCTAATCTCACGTGAGATTTTTCAAAGCCATATTCTAGAGGACTATTCTACGAACAACTTTTTTGATAAAAAATAAACTTATTATTACTAACTGGAAATTTTAATCTGTTTCTTGCGATACAAAAATTACATGATATTCGCCGAGACCCCCCTCACCCCCACGTGAGATTTGGCTCGACCCACCCCCCAAATGCCTCACGTAATTTGTGGACCCCTTAACACACTCTATCTACCTATAAATAGTTAACATCAAGTCTAACTGGGGTTTGAACCTGTGTCTCCTTGTCCCCGAGACTCACCTTGCTTGTGGGAACTTAGTTCAATAAAATACTTTCGCATCTACCGCGTCATTATATTTTTGTACGATACCTTTAAACAATGTTTAATTACCCATTGTTATGACACCTATCAGATAAATACAAGACAGCTGTTAAAATACCTTTAATAAGTGTCAATAGAACTGCGGCAACGAACTGGTTTTTTTTTTTATAATAACTAATGCGGCAAACATGGGTACCGTCTCCCTAATGTTCAGCAGTTATCGTAGCCTATAGATACTTGCAATGCTAAAAGCATCGCTTGCTCGTTGCCGACCCTGAAGAAGAGTGGAACACAGACAGGGGAAGGGAGGTTGGGCACCCGACTCTCTCACTCATTTTACGACACGCAGCTAAAATAATTAGGTGTTGCAGCTACTTTACGCCGATCTTCTGTGAGAGGGTGGTACTACCCCGGCTTAAACCTTATTCGTACGAAGGCATTGCACGTTATTGAGATACGTTCGGGTTCATTCTATTCGTAACACCGTAGCTATGCCGAGTGACGGAGGCCTACTTGAAAAATACCTTAAATTGAAAATGGTGAAAAAATTTGCAACCTCTGACCATCTTCCAAATTTAAATTTTTAGGACACATTTTTTTCCGTCTTTGATTGGGTATTCAGGGCTCGATGTTGGCAGCCCTGGCGAGGCCGCAGGGCTGTCAACTGGCACGCACCACGAATCTAGATTTTGTGGCGAAAATTGTAGTTTGTAGTACAAGGTTACCGTGGTCATATTGCAGTGGTTTTGTAAGATTATGAGTCAAAGGATTTATTTCTAAACGCGCTATAGATTAGATTGCGACTGCGAAGCGACTGTAGCCTAGGGGCGAACACGTTGGGCTAGCAATCAGAAGGTTCCAGGTTCGATCCCCGGTGGAGCATGCACTAATGGATGAATTTTCATCTATGTACATAATTTACAGTTCGCTGACGGTGAGGGAAAACGTCGTGAGGAAACCTACCTATCCCTCGGGATTAGGTAATAGTCAGTTCCTGTATACACGGCGACAAGGTTCACCACCTGTCACGTTGGGTTCTGACTATCTGGTGAAACATGGGCTTGAGTTGACTTAATACCTCCACAATGTGGTGGTGTATGGCCACTCAAGCCTCTGACTGAAAGTCGTGACGTTATATTTATATATTTTATAAAGATTAGATTTCTCCATCTGGGAGTGAAAATAAATGTTGATAACAAAGACGTTACCAAAAAAAGTGAGACATGTGATTGGTTTCTTGTATAGGGTCCAAAATAGTATGTCTTACTAAACGAAGTCCATGGACATAGTACGACATCGGTCATTCGCGGAAAATAATGTTGAAAACATGTCAGTATTGCCAATACCACTCATGTTCTGGTGAATCTTCTCATGTGGTAACAGATATGTAAATTTTGATTTAACGATTTTAACATTAACTAAAGATTTAGTAAATTAACTAAATTTTTATTAGTTCATGTTAAAATCGTTAATGTAAAGATGTTAAATCAAAATTACCACCATTTTAACATTAACACCATAAAAATCTAAAAAATCTAATCTAATCTAATTTAAAATCTAAATCTGAATCTGATTTTAACATTTAGATTTTTTTAAAGATTTTTATGGTGCTAATTAGCTGCTGGTGATTTTAACATTAGCCAAAGACTGATGGAAAGCTTTCAATAGGGTAACCATTTAATTATTTCTCACAATTTGATACGAAAATAGATTCATACGCTTTATATTATTTCGGACGTTTGAAACATCCTGTATACTTAATTAATTCATTCCAAAAACACAGTTCACGGTAACATAAGCGCCATTATACGACCGTTACGTCACCCGTTTCATCTTAAGAGCGCGTAACAATGCGCGTGCAATGTGTCTCAGCAAGCATGACTACGATTCACGCTTTGTTTACGCTAGGTCGGAGAGCCGGAAGCCCAACCCCCCTCCCCCTTCCCACTCCCCATCAGGTCGTCAACGTGCGAGCAATGCCTTTAGTACTGCAAGCATCTATAGGCTACGGTAACTGCTTAACACCAGGCGGGCCATACGCTTGGTGGCCAACTAAGAACTATGAAACCGGCCAAGTGCGTGTCGGACTCGCACATAAAGGGTACCCTCGTAGAATAAAAACGTCGAAAATATCAAATTTCTTGTCTATGGGGTCCCCGTTTATTTTTAAATTTTATTTTATTTTTAGTGTTTGATGTTGTAGCGGCAACAGAAATACAAAATCTGTGAAATTTTCAACACTCTACCCATTACGGCTCGTGAGATACAGCCTGCTGACAGACGGACAGACCGACAGACAGACAGACGGTCAGCGTAGGCTTAGTAATAGGGTCCCGTTGGCACCCTTTGTGTACGGATCCCTTAAAAAAGGTTGGGTAAACGTGACGGTACTTGACAGGTAGGGTAACCGGGTTGGGCTCCAGAGGGGCTAGCCAAGTGGCATGAACGCTAATCGAATAGAATAGAATAGACTTTACGATGTATGGAAATGTCAAACGTCACTATGTAGATCAACAACAAGTTGCTATGTAGATCACGTGACTTTTGTAATTTCCATACATGAAGCGTAGCGATTTGAACGAACGCTCGTAGACGTCAGCCACTTGTCTAGCCCTTCTGGTTATCTCACTCATCGTACAGAACGCAGCTTTAATAGCTACTTTACGCCGATATACTACTACCCCGTTCGAGCCATATCTGAGCTACAACTCGGGTCTACATTTACACCGTTAGACAATCATTGTATCTGTTTTGTGCCGTAAAAAAATAGAGATGACAACATCCATCGGTGTGTTTTCGTCAGTAAATGAAGGGTTTTTTTTTAATTGAACTGCTGTGGCAAAAAAGCGTACGGCCCGCGTGATATTAAGCAGTTACCGCCTATAGATGCTTACAATACCAAAGGCATTGCTCGCACATTGCCGACCTGAAGGGGAGTGGGATGGAGGGAGGGGGTGGGGGGTGGGCTTACGGCTCCCTCACTCATCGTACGAAACGCAGCTGTAATAGCTGCTTTACGCCGATCTTCTGTGAGAGGGTGGTACTACCCCGGTCGAGCCGGCCCGTTTATGAGCTACAGTCAATTGGCTACAGCTTGGCTCTACCACCTTGAAAATGTGGTCGGGACCGATCGTCCCAATGAAAGGAGAGAATAGATTGTACCACGCCTAGCTACTGGCCTGTGACATTTGTTCCAATTCATTTGTAATGGTCAATCGGCCATGGAGCCCTATTTGTTAAATATAGAGTCAAATCTGGTCAACTGCGTGTCATATATTATGCCCTCGCCACGAACCTGGATTATCTGACCCGATGGCCAAAAGAGAAACGAACATTTTAAAATGTAGAATTGTCCTATTTTGACAATCTTATCAGCGGGCCAGAAAACCTCTATAGGTACTATTATGAAAATGTAACTCATCCATATATTGGATATACATACATACATATACTCACGGCTGTATCCCAAGGGGGTAGGCAGAGACTATTGATTGCCACGTGCTACGATTTTGACACACCTCTTTTGCTTCAACCACATTCATACATCTTCTCATGCACTGCCGTCGGTTGAGGGTGCTACGGACTTGAACTTTCTGGAAGAGACCATTAATCTGGTCGTGAAAAATATATTTTGGATATATTCTTGAAATAATGGCTACATAGAGCTATTTAAAGGTCTCCGAGTCCAAATCACGTGTTTTTGGAATTCTTGTCCGTTTGTTTATAACGACTATACCATTGACATAGGATTAGTTGGTGCCCCGCACGCGCTCAACCAATCTTAAATCTATGGGCTCTACCGATTTCAACGGTGTTTGTTTACAGCCTATGGGCTATCTACATTATAAAAATCAAAAATCTGCGCTAGTGAAGCTGCAGGCTAAAGCTAGTACTGAATATAAGCGTAAGGTCCATTTGATTAGCATCCGGAAGAAAGTGTCCACTCACTGGATGTGATACATTGAATTATGTATTGACAGACACATTTCCTATTGATATGTATTAGCAGCGTGTGTGAGTGCAGACAGGTGCTATGCATATCTTTTTGTAGTTACACTGATTAAGTACCTACCTATCTGTGTTAATAAAATAAAAAAACCTGAAAATCGGTTCACAAATTACGGAGAAATCGCGTAACAAACACACAAAAATAAAACATACAGTCGAATTGAGAACCTCCTCCTTTTTGAAGTCGGTTTAAAACTAGGAACTAAAGTCTGATTTTTAATTAGACGTAGTGAACTGACAGGTGCAAATGTCACGTTTCGATATAAATAGAACAAATAAGGTTCAAATTCATAGAACAATTATTTTACATTTTCAGCTGTCAGTCTGCTTCGTTTAATTAAAAATCGGACTATAGCGACGATTGCTTGGCATATAGTGGTTCGAACGTAGGCCACTCGGCTTACTGCATGATGGTTGCCGGTTCGATTGCCGCCAGAGGCAAATTTTGTTAAAACGGCCTTTTCGTAATTTGCTCTAGTTGGGTGTTACTGGGATTGCCCCCAGTCCATTGTATGGTAGCCATAGAACAAGCGTTGCCTAGTTTGGGAACATACAGTTGGTGCGATATTTATTTATTAATACTATCACTGGATGTTACTAGGAACGCCCCCAGTCAATTGAAGAACAGATGTCTATTCTTCCACTGGATATTCTTATACCAGGACAGAGATTGCCTGTTATCTAACCTTGTAAATATTTAATCCTTTGGAGATAAAATATTATTACCTACTTTAAATAGGAGTTTTATCAAATCATTACAATGAATCCATAGATAATATTTCTCACCCTATCTATTATAAATCAGCATCCCTTGAATCCGAAAAAATGCCAAATTCAGTGAAAGGTGGCAAGCCCGGTGGTCATATAAAAGGTGCCTGCGCGGGCGCCGCGCCTCCGATTTGACGACATGACACCGTACGCGCGTTTGGTACGTTATTCCATGTTCTAAATTTGAAAAAAGAATAGAGAATAGGTAATCGGGATTGGCTGGAATTTTTTATTCTTTTTTTTAATTGGTGTGTTTTTTATTTGTGGTGAATTTAATTTAGGAATTGATTTGTACCTAATGACTGGCTGAAAATATAATTTATTGTCAACTATTTCATTAATTTTAGTGCATTGAACCATACATTAAATTCACAATACAATTAATTATTTTAAATCAATTGATTTAATACAATACATTTTATAAAATCATCCTAATATCAATTTAGCAACAAATTTAACCAATTTTAAGCAATTAGTATCAATTTATTTATGATATTAATTTTAGAATAGGTATTGAAAACTTAACTCCATTTTATTTCAGTGAGTGTTTAAGATAATGAGCGTTTTTTCAAGTGAAAGTTTTGTGTATTATGATGAGTGACGTCACGGATTGCTGGTTCCTTTGTTATGCGGTTGTTAATTAAACAGTGTTCATATTTAGCGTGGCTAAGTGAAAAGTGAATGATTAATCAATCTTTTCATTCGTTCCCGGGTTTTTGTTATGTCAGAGTGAATATGTGCAACAAATTATCCTCCAACAACACAGAGTAAAGACTAAAGAAAGAGGTGCCCTTATTAGATATTTGTATGAAAAATACGTGGTCATTGTTTTTTCATTTTCATTTTACTATTTACCGGTAAATAGTTGAACTACTCGCTTCGTTTTATGTCGATGTTAGTACTAGGCCGACCACTCGGCCGACTTGCTTAGGGCCAGTCCCCTAAGTAACTGGTCCATGTCCAAAAAACAGCAACATACAGCAACTAAAGATTATGTACGGCTAAGCAATTTTGTTAAAAATGTGAAGCACAGTTTTTACCCCTGACGCATGCGAAGAGAGCTGTTATAAGTTTCGATCGTTTCCGTTTGCGTGATTGTAGCTTCTAAACAGATGGACTTAACCTGACCGGACTTGTGTTTAGCTATGTTAGATAGAAATTAGTTCAGCCATTTTTAGTATTGTTCGGAACATTCATTTGAATAACGACGAGCGCTTGGCCCAGTGGTTTGAGCGTTGGCCGCTCGGCTCACTACATCGGGTGGTTGCGGGTTCGATTCCCGCCGGATGCAAATTTCGGAAACGGCCTTTTCGATATTTGCCCTGGTCTGGGTGTCACTGGGATCGTCCCCAGTCCATTGTATGGTACCCATAGTACAAGCGTTGCTTAGTTTGGGACTAACAGTTGGGTGTGAGAAGGAGGCTACTCACGATTCAATTTTTTATTCAATCTGTTCACAACTTGAGTTGATTTGACAGATTGCGGGGTGAGGAGGCAAGTTGATGCCTAATTTCAGTACAGTCAATGTTGACTTCAACAGATTGAATAAAAAATTTAATCGTGAGTAGCCTTAAGTCTGGCGATATTTTATTTTATATAGTAAATAAATCATAGTAATCAAATGACCAATAAATTGTAAATCGATCTGAGGCACGCCACTAACCGGCCGCGGCTGGCATGCGCACGCGCACCGCCATTGCAAAAACGTGGAGCCGTACCTAACGCAAGCCTCGCCACTATTTCGGCAAAAAGTTGTGCGACAATTATTGGGGCAATGGCGGCGTTAATTAGCTTATGTAGGTATTCGTTATGCAATCAATTCCGCAAGTTTTTTTACGTGGTGTACAAGCGTTCGGTTCGCCTGATGTTAAGCAGTTACCGTATATATGGGACTATATACCTATAGCGACTGTAGCCTAGGGGTGAACAGGTTGGGCTAGCAATCCGAAGGTCCCAGGTTCGATCCCCGGTGGGGCATGCCCCAATGGATGAATTTTCATCTATGTGCATAATTTACAGTTCGCTGACGGTGAGGGAAAACATCGAGAGGAAACCTACCTATCCCTCGGGATTAGGTAATAGTCAGTTCCTGAATACACGGCGACAAGGTTCACCACCTGTCACGTTGGGTTCTGACTATCTGGTGAAACGTGGGCTTTGAGTTGGTTCATACCTCCACAATGTGCTAGTGAGCATAATAATTTTGAAAACAGAAAGATCTGGGTGATTCTATCATTTCGTGCAAATCACATGTTCACCGAAAAATACACAAAACTACACGTTTTTAGGCTACCTAATATATTTTTTTAATTAGGCAAGTTAAAAAGGCGTAGCTGCCACCACATTTTGATTATTTAATAGGCTCTTAAGTATTAAAAGAAAAATAAAGATATGCCTAAATCTCATTACCAACAGTGTCCTGATTTTGTTTTTTTTTGTTTGACAGGATATAACTAAATATTCTGATGCTTTACTATGTATTTTTGTAGTAGTATGTTTAGAAAACACATTAAGCTATAAAATTATTTAAATAAATGTAGTATTTTATGGTTGTTACTTGTTCACGGTGACAAAATATTTTCGTTAAAAAAATAATCTCACTACCATTCATTCAAATTTTTATTGTGAAAACAGCTTCTATATTCACGAACGGGCGAAATATTTGCCCGTACTCATTCCTCACCCCGAGCATGATGTTCCCGCAGTCGATCAACGAACATTAAGGGAGGCGAACGCGTGCAACTTTTTTTTAAGAGAATTTTCTAACTGGAGACTTTAAGCTGAGTTAATATTTTGATACATTACCATTCGCGCTTTTTACTGAAAATTATTTATTATGTTAGATTATTATTAATGCTAACATAATAATTATCGAGTACAAATCGTTTTTAAATATTTAATACTTTGGTGTTGTAGTTATTAATGGAGTAAATCTAAAGAAAGTGCAGAAATATCATTACCGATCCTCTCATTACCAGTATTTACCATCCATTTTTTATGAAAATGGTAATGATCATACAATTATGGTGATGATCTTGTAATTATGGTAATGATGATAAAATTATGGTAGTGAGCTAAATATTGTCTACTTCTTTTATTGAACGAAACTGTTTGTCCAATCTAAAAGCAAAAGTGCGAATGTGGTGTGTGTTTTTTTTGTTTATCCTATATCCTTTTAGTACTATGACGTTCCTTATTGTCATGACAATAAGGGACGTCCGAGTACAAAAAGTCGCTGTAAGGTTAAAATAATACTACTTACTATAAGACGTGGTGGTTAGCTCCCAGATCTTGTAGTGTAGAAGATTGATTTTTGTTATGTTTTTATCCGTATATTAGCGGCACGTTACCAAGGCAGTTTTGACATGTGGGGGGGGGGGAGTAAATGAACCTTATTATAGCGGAATAAGACTGGCCGTTTTAAAAATATGAATGCGAAAATGAATCTTATTCCGTTATAATAAGTTTCATCCTTTCCCCCTCCAATGTGTCAAAACTGCCATCATAACGTGCCGCTACTGTAGTAGGTACCTATCTTTAGTCGACGAATATGATTCAAATAACTATAAGCAATGGTACCTAAAATAACTTGATTTCATTTGAACATCAATATAAAACCTTAATCTAAAAAAATATATTTTAAATCATCATTACCGGTATTAATTTTTCATTACCATTTAACAAATATCATTACCATATCACATTTATCATTACCATTTCCAGAAAAATTATCAGGTCCATATCTCCGCCAGTTTGGCGAAAAAAATAGTATTACTTAAATAAGTATGTCTATTTTTCATGTAGCTTTTCATTAAAAATAAGAAAAAAATAGCTGAAAAAAATTCTCTAAATTCTTCCAATTTGCACGAAATCATAGAATCACTCATCTATGTTGGCGAAACGCAAACGCCTGAATAAGAACTTCATGCAAGGAGTTATTTATTTTCTCTTTTTAAATAGACGCGACGTGACGTGCAAACTTTTTCAAATAAAGAACTTATTAATGGCCACTCAAAGCCACTGACTACCCCCGAATGGGGATAAAAGTCGTGACGTTACATTATATACCTATAGATGGGGAGCCTTGAAGGGTAGTGGGACTTAGGGATGTGAATGGGGTGGGTTGGGCTTCCGGCTCTCTTACTCCTACGAAACGCAGCTGTAATAGCGACTTTACGCGGATCAGCTGTGAGTTTTAGTCTTCTTCTTTCATTAAAATATGGCCCACCATGACGTATTAAAATGCACTCTTCTCAAAAAAACGATCGATCATTGACCTATTAGAAATAAAAGCTATGCACGTCTTGAAATTCTCTGTTAGCGCCGCCATACACGCGACTGCAAATATTCAGTCCGTGTGCAGTCGCGTGCCGTCGACTGCAACCAAACTGCAAAATTGCAGTCCGTGTATGTTAGCGCTTATCCTTAAGCGAGTCACGATGACACAGTCGCACGCGGGACATCATCTCAAACATATCACTGTTGCTAATACGGCTCATCATTTCTGATGAATACGCGTTACAATGCCTTCTTGAGCATTTATCAGTTATTTTTAAGTTAATAAACAAAGAAATGATGTGTAAATTTCGCTGCAAATAGTGAGGCGCTGAGCACAAGTTTAGTGATTGCGATGTAAGATACCATATCAGAGGGGCTAGCCAAGTGGCATGAACGCTAATCAAATAGAATACAATAGACTTCACAATGTATGGAGATGTCAAACGTCGCTATGTAGATCAACAACAAGTTGCTATGTAGATCACGTGACTTATGTCATTTCCATACATGAAGCGTAGCGATTTGAACGAACGCTCGTAGACGTCAGCCACTTGTCTAGCCCTTCTGGTATATCTTTGCTGCCGATAAAAAATGTGTTCAGAATTTCCCGATAGCAGCAATAAAAAAATCACATCCGACATCTTTTAACCGAAAACCTTGACAACAATTAAAAAAAGAAACATCGCGTGTTGGCCGATTTATGCACACATCGATTTCCGCATATTTTACTTTCTTTCAGCGCCAATTGAAAACCGACTCTACTAATTCAATGTTTAAGTTTAAATTCCAACAACGATATGATATTGCAGTATGTGTCGCGGAGTGATTATGTACTCTAGTGCTATGAGATACGGTTCAAAATGTAGTTTCCAAGGGCGTGGCAGGCTTGTCCGCTGGCAGTGAACGGTGGCCTCTAACTATACTACTTTCCCATCTGGCTCCCTTTGTCTGCTTATTTTAATACTTGTCCACCTCCGGAGTGGGAAGTATTTATAAGTAATATTCCATGCAATGGATTAGGCACACCGCAGACATGCTACTTTTTGCATCGGCGATCGGCGATTTTGCGACTGTATCGATACTGCATCGCGATTTGGCGACTCTCTGCGGTCGGACGCAGCGACTGCTCCGATGCTAAAAGCGACTAAATCGCCGATCGCCGATGCTAAAAGTAGCATGTCTGCGGTGGCCCTTAGTTACGGATATCAAGAACAACTTTTTTTTATTACTAAGAAAAAAATCTAGGTACATTGTATTATGATAGCAGATATGGTAATTCCTAACATTGAAATCAATAGACTCGTGCAGCGTGCTCAACGCATCACCACATGCAGCGAAATTCACTCAAAGGCTTTAACTTGCGTCAACTTAAAAACATTTTAATGCGTATTATTCACCTGAAGATGAGTCGTATTGGCAATACCGACATGTTTTTAACATTATTTTCCGCAAGCGACTGAGTTGTACTATGTCCATGGACATACTATTTCAGACGGTCACATTTCCCTCCTTTCTTGGTAAGGTCTTTGGTTTCCTACAATAAAACAGTTTTGTTTTTTATTAGAGAAAAAAGGCTGCCTAAAAAGTGTTTCCGAACGAGATGTGTATCTAATCTATTGTCGTAGTATTTATTTCTTATTACAATAGAGTAGGCTTGAAGTGTTTTGTACGATAAAGGTTCTATTATTTTAGAAACATACCAAGTTCTATAAAATTTGACGATGCTTAAAAATTTAATCTATCTCAAAGTTAAGATCGATCTTAAGATGCAGTTTTGTCGTTGAATGTATGGAATATCTGTCAAAAACAGCGTCTCAAGTTCGATCTCAATCTTGAAAATGATTTATTAATACGGGCCTAACGGCCGAATATTCGTACGCAACTTAAATTTGAGAGCTGCTTAATTTTGATGCGCCACGAAAAAATTATAGTTAACGACGTCTCAAACTGCTAAGTGGGACTTAAATATTTAAGTAGCCTTTGAGTATTCGGCCGTTAGTTAGTCAGCGACGGCTATAATTAAAATATAATCACAACAAAAATTCCGTTCCAAAAGCACTTGGTTAATCTTTAACAATCTTTTTTATTCACCTTGAGGAATTTCTCCAAAAGAAACACCTACGCCCAAATTTAGAGACAGCTATAATCTACTTACACTAGCATTATAAATCAATTTTGTTCCTAGAAATGCTTGGTAAAACCATTGTTAACTGTTTACAAATCTCTATAAACGCGGCTTAAGTGCTATTACTTTGCAACGTTGCAATATCCATAAAAACCTAAATCAGAACTAGGAAATTGGGCCCTGCGATCATAAATTGTGGCAGCGATTTGACATGTAATCCATCATGCGTGAACTGGCGACATACTCCACGGGTCAATGTGCTGCGTGGCACTGGCACGGTTATCGAATTCCTGGATACTTCTCAAATATCTCAAACCTTGCTGAAAACACTGCTGTCTGATTATAGCAGGCCGAAATTAAGACCCTCCTGACCCTCCCTCTATCTGTCCTCTTCAGGTCGGCAACATGCGAGCAGTGCAAGCATCTGTAGGCTAGGGTAGCCTTTGAGTATTCGGCCGTTAGTTAGTCAGCGACGGCTATAATTAAAATATAATCACAACAAAAATTCCGTTCCAAAAGCACTTGGTTAATCTTTAACAATCTTTTTTACTCACCTTGAGGTATTTCTCCAAAAGAAACACCTACGCCCAAATGTAGAGACAGCTATAATCGGCTTACACTAGCATTACAAATCAATTTTGTTGCTAGAAATGCTTGGTAAAACCATTGTTAACTGTTTACAAATCTCTATAAACGCGGCTTAAGTGCTATTACTTTGCAACGTTGCAATATCCATAAAAACCTAAATCAGAACTAGGAAATTGGGCCCTGCGATCATAAATTATGGCAGCGATTTGACATGTAATCCATCATGCGTGAACTTGCAACATACTCCACGGGTCAATGTGCTGCGTGGCACTGGCACGGTTATCGAATTCCTGGATACTTCTCAAATATCTCAAACCTTGCTGAAGATTGCTGTCTGATTATAACAGGCCCAAATTAAGACCCTCCTGGCCCTCCGTCTATCTGTCCTCTTCAGGTCGGCAACATGCGGGTGGTGCAAGCATCTGTAGGCTAGGGTAACTGCTTAACATCAGGCGGGACGTACGCTTGTTTGCCGCCTTTGTAAAAAAACACATTAAGCCAGGTAGAGAAGAAGGGCCATGATTTGTTATCATGACAGGAAATAGCGATGTAGAGATACGTATTTATAGAGAAAGAGTTTGATCAGGAATGAGACAAAAAGCCTATATAATCAGCAATATGGGAAATCACAAAATTCCATTACCGTAGAGTTGAAACCAACAATTTTCTCCCTTAAAACAGATTTATTTACCGGTATAGTTTTCCCTTGACTCGTCTGAGATCCAATTTCGGTGTAGAGACCACTGTAGATCTTTGCTTAATAGAGAAGCCCCAAACAAAAGTGAGGGTGATTCATTGATATTTTTGAAGTGAAAACTTCTTTAGCGGCGTTGTGCACTTTTCTTGGGATGGGTAAAAAATGTTAAACTCGCGTCAGGACACGTGACCTGATCGAAAATTCGTAAGACGGAGTGTGCGTGTGTGTTTGTACTACATATAAATTGTCATGTTTGCATAAATAAAGCAATTCGTGCGAAATTATTCCCTAACCATTCCCAAAATATTTAAAATGCACAACGTTAATGTTCATGTTTTCACTTCTGCCGGCACTCCCGGAGTGCAACTCGTTGATTTTTACCCATTTTATAATGAAGTTCTTGCAAAAATACAACAGTTCTATAAACATTGAAATTATTAACGCTACCATTTATAAATTAGACCATGTTCTAAGTATTTCAACAATATAACAAGTTATAATGTAATAACAAATCCGCGGCGTTTGGCCAAGGACAACCATTGCCACAAGTCGGTCGCACTTACAATATTAATTGAAACGTGTATTTCAAACCTGTACGGTTTTACTGCCGAGTTACTAAATATATTTACAAAAGTCTAGAAATACTATACAACTTTCGGCTGTTTGCGAAATGTCACTTATAAATGTTTTGATAAAGATTTTTAGTAAGTAATTGTTTACTACAAGATCAACTACGAAAAGCTCGCTGCTGAAAAAAAAAACAAACGCTTTGCTTTGATTGGTTAAAAATGGGCTCCTCGAGGAATATAAATAAAATAGCATATATAAAACAACAGCTTAGATGTGGTTCAATGGAGGGAAAAAAAAAATAAGTTCTTTATTTGAAAAAGTTTGGACGTCACGTCGCGTCTATTTAAAAAGAGAAAATAAATAACTCCTTGCATGAAGTTCTTACTCAGGCGTTTGCGTTTCATCAACATAGATCTTTCTGTTTTCAAAATTATTATGCTCTTTATTCAGTTTCCTTCTTTATGTAACGTCACGACTTTTATCCCCAATTCAGGGGTAGTCAAAGGCTTGAGTGGCCATACACCAGCACATTGTGGAGATATTAACCAATTCAAAGCCCACGTTTCACCAGATAGTCAGAACCCAACGTGACAGGTGGTGAACCTTGTCGCCGTGTATACAGGAACTGACTATTACCTAATCCCGAGCGATAGGTAGGTTTCCTCACGATGTTTTCCCTCACCGATATTGTCAACAACTTAAATTGAAACTACTACTGCATCAATGGCCAGATAAAAATTAACAACGCTACCTGTACCAAGAATATGTAAATCTATCCGAGTACTTGTAGCATGGATATTCTAGGATTTTAACCAATATAGGTTAGGTTAGGTTAGCGTTTACTCCGATTTGTTATTTTCTATTTACCTAATTAGTATTGTTATTGTAATTGTTGATGTGTGTTGTTGCAGGCCTTGTTGGCGCTAGTGGCGTGTGCGCACGCGCAATACCAGGAGGAGCGCGCGCCGCGCTACATCGCCTCCGAGCCCAAAGTGACCTCCACACCGGTGCCTATACTCAAGCAGATCAACAGGTACCTAGACCTACTTGCTACTACTCCACCAAGCCAACTAGGCGCGCGGATGGAATGCGGTTTCCCCGCCCGCACACCCGCCACCGCCTGCGGCTTCCCGCCCGCCACACCTCCCGCATACCTCCATCGCCTTGTTGTGCGGGTGACGTCACATTTGAGAGACGCCTAGTTGGCTTGGTAGAGTAGTACTTGCTCCCTACAGAAACGTGTCTCTAAATTTGTGATCACAAAGTAATCCAATGTAAAACATGGCCACAAAAAGGCAGGGACCTGTGGAGGAGAAAAGGGGAGGCCTTTGCTCAGAAGTGGGAGATTTGACTTAAAAGTAAAGTCACTGAGAATTAGAGGTATACCGTAACATCAATACACCGCTATTGATTTCAAAACTGATTTGCCATCAGATATCTTTGCAGTTTTTTTTTCTTCTTCCGCTTTTCAAGAGACGTGGATAATTTTTTTCCAACTAAACTTTCGTTTGATGAAATTCTTGCGGTTCCTAAGAAAAATTTTGCTTTTCCCCGGGATCGTCGAGTGTCAAACCTCGGCATTATCGTTGGACATTACGGGATTATCAGTGATTAAACATGTTTTTAAATACTATTCCAGGCACAATGAGGACGGCTCCTACACGTACGGGTACGAGGCCGCCGATGGATCGTTCAAAATCGAGACCAAAACGCCCACTGGAGAGGTCAAGGGGAAATATGGATACAAGGATGACACCGGCAAGGTGAGAGGGTTCTTTAGAACGTAGATACTCAGAAACAACTCAGATTCAGTAACAAATTTGACACAGATAAGCAATTGTCTTGCATATAACTACCCCTTGGATCATAGAGCTACCCACTCACGATCATGACAGTTGATGGAAAGTGTCCAACCTAACAGCAGCTTATTTTTTTCCGATTTCAAAACAATTTCCGACACATGGAACACGTTTCCGCAAGCGATTAACTGACGGAAAAACTGATTTCGTGTCTCGAAAATCGACTTGAAAGGAGAAAAAATAGGCTGCTAGTTAGTCAGTTGACTCGGAAACTTTTCGTCAACTGTAAAAACCCCCAAAGACTATATACGCTTAGTTAAGTTAGTTCATCCACCAACAGAATTCATGTCTGTAGTATTGTAACTATTGACTAATTATAAACAGCTCGGGTCCAGGGTAGGTATAGACTTATTGTTATATTAGGACCATAGTGCATATCTACCTACCCCTTTAAGGAAACTAAACGTAATGGTATTACGAAGGCCAACTTAAATAGTTTCTAAAATTCTGTCTTTTATTTCCAGGTCCGCGTGATTGAGTACGGTGCCAACAAGTACGGCTTCCAGCCGGTCGGTGAGGGTATTACAGTGGCGCCCCCCACCCTCGTCGACGAGACCACCAGGGAGGAGGGACAGAGGTCCAAATCACAGGTAACTTCACCTACATGCATCTGAACATTCAGTGCTATATCATACAGGAGGTTGATCACAGAAGATCTCACACAGAAGATCTCTCGCACAAGATCGGCGTAAACAGCTGCGTTTCGTACGATGAGTGAGAGAGCCGGAAGCCCAACCCCTTCCCCTCCTCCCCTCCCTCCGTCCCCAGGTCGGCAACGTGTGAGCAATGCCTTTGGTATTGCAAGCATCTATAGGCTATGGTAACTGCTTAACATCATGCGGACCGTACGCTTAATTGCCACCTCAGTGCTATAAAAAAGTGACCATTATCATAAAATTAAAGGCTGTCTCAAACTAGGATCTGGTCTGGTAATCTGCCCAAATCAGATCTATTTTCTTCTCCGTCGTCGTAACACTCTTGGCAGTGGTCGTGGTCATTACTTAGGCGTTAGTAGCACGCTTAACAACTTATGGCCACTCCTCACGCACTGCTGCTCTTCTGGTTCACTCATAGAAAGGGCCGCAGATTGCAGCCCTGACTAAGTCGGTCCATCGCAAAGGTGATATAATACTACAGTAAAAACTAGTCAGTCCACTTAATAGTGACATTTTCTCATAGGCTGACTGACCCTCAATGTAGGCAGGTTGCATAAGGGCAGTGAAAGGTGAACTACTTGCATGCAGAAGGTCAATGTCAACTGGATGACCTTGGATATCTATTTTTAGTCACTTACCAATTGAAATAAGTACCTCCATAAAGATAAGTCTATAGTTCGAGAACATATTTTTTAATCTGCATCATGAAATAATGAATTTTTTGTGTGTTATTTAGGCGCTCTAGGCTCATATCAGACTTAGGGCCATAACACACCTAGTAGCCATGGCCTTTAAAATGAAATGGCTAGATAGGTAGTTAGGTAACTTTAGTTTCGTTTTCCTCAGTTGAGTTATCATTACCATCTTAATGAAGACGTACTACTTACTTGTTTTTATCGTATGGTTAATGGCCAACCTGGTGTCAGAGTTGTTTAAGCCGCCCAAAGGCCTGTGACATGGCTTATTAACGACTGCTGTCTAGATGATAACAGCAACCGACTTTTTACGTGCCCTCCGGAACACGGGGACGCTCAATTCGAAATGCCACTAACTTGTAATATGTACCATGAAGAACTCACGAGCAGTATGCTATCCCTTTTAATCGCCAGAACCAAGGTGGTCGTTCTCAATACCGGCCTCAGCCCCAAAACGACTACGACTACGAGGAGCCAGCCCCCGCGCCGCCCCCGAGGCCCGCGCCCCGCCCCACGCCCGCGCCCTACCGCTCCGCGCCCCAGCCGCAGCAGCAGTACCGCCCCGCGCCCCAACCGCAACAGCAGTACCGCCCCGCGCCCCAACCGCAGCAGCAGTACCGCCCTGCGCCGCAGCCGCAGCAGCAGTACAGGCCGGCACAGCAGTCCCCTGCACCTGCTCCTCCTAAGGTGAGGATTTGTGAAAGAGTGAAATACAGTATGGAAGAACTTAGTTATTGGAGTTAGCTTGCCTGCACACGTAAAGGCAAATTATACAGGGTGAATTTATCAAGTGGGCGTGGATATGGCCAAATCCGAAACTATAGCGAAAAGTACTCAAAGGAGTCTCGGGCCCGATTTTGATGAAAACTAAAACTGCATCATTGGATTTTTGCAAAAACAATATTCGTAACCAAGAATCGAACTTGTAGTTGACGTGGAAAAAAAAAACACACTGTATTATTACGTCATTCGATAGTGTCGCTGATAAGGAACAAATTCTGGGAAGTAATGACATACGCAAAGGAGTCTTCCTTTGAGTACTTTTTGCTATTCCTCATAGTTTGGGATTTGGCCATCCATGCCCACATGAAACATTCACCCTGTATAATGATGTCGTCTGATGCTTCGTATTAAGACATGTCTTTATTTTTCTATATTTTGCTCGTACTATAAAATATTATCGCTTCTAGAAGGCCCCCAATTGTTATGTTAATAGAACAAACAATAGTACATTACTGCCGCGGTCTCTAATGAGTGTGTTGTTGACCGCGTTGTTGATGGCCGAAAGCGCGGCGCAGCGCAGCTCCAGGCCTCCACAGCGCGGTCAGCAAGGATTGCAATGATGACCAAGCTTGGAGGCCGAGAACTTAGCGAAGCTTAGCTTGAGGCCATTATAGCGTGGTCAGCGTACTGCTGACTCATTAAAGACCAAGGCTTGTATAGTGCTTTACTTAAAAATGCGACTATTAGTTTGAACAAAACTAGCTAAGTAGGTATAAAAAATAATACAATATAATACATTATATATCATGCGTTTCTTGCAATACGACAAATACGACTTTGCTCGAAGAAAGTTTGCGAAATAATGACAACATTATAAACAGTTTTGAGTAAAAACTTGAAGCAATCAGTTGGTCTTGGGACTTCCATTCTCTAGATATTATTTATCTACTTATTTATTTACTCCTAGAATCCTCAGGTAACTTTCATCGACCAATTCAATTCAATTTGAAGCTTTGACAGTTTGTCCATAGAATATCTGTCAAAACGTCAATTTTATTTGATGGATAAAAGTTATCTGATGTTTCTGAAACAGGGTCTAAAATTAACAAAAATCATTGTTCCAGCCCGCATTCTTCTCTGGTGCCGCGCCCGCGCCCGCGGAGGACAACTTCTTCAACCCTGAACCTCAACAGTCTAGACAGTACAAGCCCAAACAGGACTTCAGGCCCGCCCCGAGCTTCCAGCAGTACTCTCCCAGCCCCAAACCCCAGATAGAATACACCCCAGACTATTCCGCGCCCGCCCCATCCAGGCAATTCTCCCAGAACAACATTCCCCAGCAGCAAAGAAACCCTCAGTCCTTCTCCATGTTGGACCAGCTCCTCAAGGAGTACTCCCTGCCCCAGGGCGGCGCCGCCCCACTCCACGACATCACCTTCGGATCCTACTAGTTTAATAATAAAATCTCAATCTCATTTTGTAAATATGTAGATTATTATTTTGTAAACTTAATTAAACATAACAAATAATTATGTTTTGTCAAAATGCTTTTGATAAAAGAAATTGGAGAGGGTTGTGTGATTGGAATTCCTATGCATTAATTCCTGATCCTTAAATGACAAATAAGTAGGTATAGTACGTTTTTTATACTTGTCCTATTTGGTAAGCAAAGATGGCGTCCAGCGGGGCGATTGCGTAACTTTTTGTCAATGTTTCAATTGGTTTCGTATATAAATGCCACAGGGTGACCGAAACCAATCGAAACATTGACAAAAAAGTTACGCAATCGCCCCGCTGGACGCCATCTTTGCTTACCAAATAGGACAACTATAAAAAACGTACTATACTTATATTACAAGTAGGCTGATTTTATTTGCATTACTATAGACCACTTCTCCGTTGACAAGGTTGAGGTCCGTTGATTCAGCAGATAATAATCCTAGGCTAATACTTACGATGCTTCAAAAAAAATAGATTACTTATCTAGTGGAATTAATTTAGAAGACCGCTTGGCGCAGTGGTTTAAGCGTAGGCCGCCCGGCTCACTGTATCGGTGTATCAGTGGTTGTCGATTCCCGTCAGAGGCAAATTTCAGAAACGGCCATTTGGTCATTTGCCCTATTCTCGTTCGTCGTTCCCAGTCCATTGCCCTAATAGTATAAACATTCCTTAGTTTCGGTCCATACAGTTGGTGTGTAAGTCTGGCGATATTTAATTAACAAGGTCCATATTTATTTAGTTATCTATTAAAAAAGTATCCTTTATGTAGATTATTTACCTTCGGAAATAAAACTTAAACTTTTGTCCACATTTATCTACGCAGGATATCACGAAATATTATTTTAAACTTATTTGAGGAATTAAGTTATGTTTAAAGGAGTAAATAATGTCTAGATATGAGTAGGTAATCTACTGAGATATTCATACGTGCAGGTATAAATATCTCAGCCACTTATTAACCCATTATTTGAAGTAGGTCGGATAGATAAGGTATCTTCTGAATGACTTCGAAACCGTCTACTCTACAATGATTCAGATTATTTTAGGAACATAAATAATAGATTGATTAATTTTTTGGTACACATACCATATACCAAGGTTCACCACCTGTCTCGTTGGGTTCTGAATGTCTGGTGAAACGTGGGCTTTGAGTGGATTTAATACCTCCACAATGTGGTGGTGTATGGCCACTCAAGCCTCTGACTACACCCGAATGGGGATAAAAGTCGTGACGTTATATTTTTATTTTTTTTATACATACCATATAGCTCCGCTAAAAAGGTACCGATCAGTAGTTCAATTGCGCAACCTATTACATTACCCGAACGTGGAACAAGTAGCATTGTTATGAATTTTAGCAAAACATCGAGGACGTGGGAGTGATTCCCATAGTTGTGAATGCATGGGAATCGGCGGCTAGACATGTGTGGCGCTGTGGGTATTGCGTAATTGGACTACTGTTATGTGTTTGGTTAGTATAATGAGGTGAATGACGGTTCAGAGATTTAAGAGGGAGAGAAGAGTACTTGTACTGCCCCCTAGACAAGTGGCATGAACGCTAATCGAAGAGAATAGAATAGACTTCAGAATGTATGGAAATGTCAAACGTCGCTATGTAGATCAACATCAAGTTGCTATGTAGATCACGTGACTTATGTCATTTTCATACGTGAAGCGTAGCGATTTGAAGGAACGCTTGTAGACGTCAGCCACTTGCCTAGCCTTTCTGATTTCTGTGCTCTGAAGTTTACGATTATGTATTACGAGTTTGCTGTCTGGAGCCTTAACTTCCGAATTGTATTAATACATATCGCCGGACTAACACTTATGGTCCCAAACTAAGCAATTCTTGCACTATGGGTGATGATGGTCTAGAGGCGATCCTAATGAAACCCATTGAAAATTATCCCTTATGAGGATTTGCACGCATGCAGTCAAGGTCAAAAACCAGCAGCTATTTTAAGAAATTAATTACACATTCAATTTCTTTGAACGTGTACTGAAAATGTCAGCTGTAGCCGCATTTGAAACAATTCCAGTGTCATGCTTTACCTTCTAAAGAGAAGCATTTATTTAGGTCTAATCTACTCTACAGTACGCTGACGGTGAGGGAAAACATCGTGAGGAAACCTACCTATCCCTCGGGATTAGGTAATAGTCAGTTCCTGTATACACGGCGACAAGGTTCACCACCTGTCACGTTGGGTTCTGACTATCTGGTGAAACGTGGGCTTTGAGTTGGTTAATACCTCCACAATGTGGTGGTGTATGGCCACTCAAACCTCTGACTACCCCCGAATGGGGATAAAAGTCGTGACGTTATATTTTATTTATTTATTTATTTAATCTACTCTATTTACCTTCTTGTGAGTAAACAATAAAGTCGTTTGTCAAACGGTTTTCCACATATCGTTGACGGTCCTAACCTGCCTACCCCTTGTGCAAGACTCGAAGCCGTGAAGGCCGACCATTGTTTGGCGTGATAACTAGCGTACCTACGAGGCAATTAATGTTTTGGGAAAAACCTTGGCGATGACAATATGAGTGGTTGCGGAAAGTAAAAGTTTGATCACGGTATGTTCATAATGAGGACTTGCAATCAAACCATGATTACAAATATGAGAAAATATTATCTTCGTAGATTAGTTCATACGTAGAGGATGATTTATGTTTGTAAATAAGAAGATTTCAGCTGGTTTTCAGCGTGGGCAGGCCCCCCCACAAGGTAGAACGACGACCTATTGAAGATCGCGGGAAACCGCTGGATGCAAGTGGCACTTACCGGTCGTTGTGGAAAACCTTAGGAGAGGCCTATGTCCAACAGTAGACGTCTTTTGGCTGAACTGATGATTATGAAATTCAAAAGTGTTAAATGTAAAGTACCAAAAAGCAGATATATCGAAAAAATTGTTTTTGACTGCATTATATGGCAATGAATGCTCTACATTTGGCTCTACTTAATATTGGGTGGGTGTAGACATTCAAATTTTGTAAATACAGTAACAGGGAGATGATAGCTAAGTCTCTTCGTTACCAAAGCAAGCTTTTAGGGAAAGTGATTCCAACTATCTCGTGTCTACACTACGTTAATATTGCGTTATTAGTAGCTCTATAATTTGTATGTGTACAATATGTAATTGTTGGTAGAGCAACGGAATTTGCGAAATCGTATTGCAAGCAACAATTTACTACACTGCTTTAGTTCAAACACTTAGGTGACTATACCGCTGAGATGAAAAAATTGTTTAAAAATCAAACTCAATCACTGAATTAAAAAGTTTCATTACGACAAACATACAAAACTATTTACATTACATGAGTATTAATAATAATAATACATAATAATCGCATTAATTTACCTTAATGTCTATGGTTCCTCTTTTCATCCATGGATCCCTCTTCCCCTAGAATTTGGACGTTCCTGACTTGCTTTCTTGGAGGGGCGGCTGTAGTCAGCTCTGTGGGGGGAGCAGGAGTTGGAACGTAGTCAGGGTTGATGGCTAGGATCAGCATTTTGAGCAGCAAAGCCTCCCTGATCTCCGGCGGAAGAAACTCCGGCATATCCTCAATATGATTAGAAGATGACCCCGCAGTATCATACGGACGCGTGTAGAGACGTCTCCTCGACATATACCTCTGATTCTCGTACTGATTATCAAACTGATTCTGGTACATCTCCTGCCTATACTGATCGTATCGATAATCGTATCGGTCATCGTCGTTGTATCGATTCTGGTATCGATAATCGTTATCCCTAAACAGGGGTGGTGGCATCATTTGATCCATAATATTTTGCAAACGATTCTGTCGAATTAGGAGTATGTGCAGTAAGCGGCGTAAATCTCTGGTGCTGACTGGAGCTGATATGCCGGCCATTTCGTCTACTGGTTCGTATCTCGGTTGAAAGACTGGCTGGGGTCTATATGGGCTCACGTACCTTGCTTGATACCCGTGGATGGGGACCCCTCTGTCGTCGACTGGGATCGGTATAATCCTCGTCACTGGTCTCACTTCGTAGGGCTGGTCCGTCGCTTCAGCGGTCTTCTGAGGAGCTGGGGAGTTTTCTTTCACAAACTGTGGCTCCAATACTTTGTCCTGAAATTCGTATTGGAGAAAGGACCGCTGGTTACCAATAGGGATGGCTGCACCAGGATTATCTCTCAAGTACTCACGAGTTCTAAAGTGTACTGCTGGTTGTGGTCTTCTGTAAATAGGCTGGTCGTATACTCTCTCCTCCCGTTCCCTCTGAGGTTGTATATGAACAACTGGCACTGGGTTGTTAGTCACTATACTATCATGATCGAAAACGCGGCCCGTACTAGCTTCTATCGTCGTCTCTTGCTCCTCAATAGGTTCCTGATACTGCTGACGAATCTTCTGTCTTGCAGCCACTAAAGAATGTATGGGTACTAATCTAGGTCTTGGTGTGGTAGTTGTGAATAATGGACGTACGGTACCCATGGACAGATGGCTGCCGTAGACATCAGTAGAGTCGTCACCAACAGATTGCTGTAAGTTTACCATATGAGGGTTGGGACTGGTTCCACTCAGTTCCCTGCGAATAGTATTTGCTTTATTTTCACTTTCTGGTGCTTTCTCCGCATCAGGTTCGTACACCGGCTTCAAAGTAGATGGAAGGTTGGTCGTAGTCTGTTTTGTAATCAAATCATCTCTCATTGTAGCTGCTATTGGCTTCAGGATCTGCGATCGCGTCTTCGTCTCCTCCGTTTTCTTGTACAGATTAAGTATGTTCATAGTAGTCTCTTCAGGATTAGGGGTTTCAGTCGTCTCCATATGCGGGATCCTTGTAGAGTGTATGCGCCTTCTTGGTATCGATTGGATAACTGTTCCTCTAGTGGTGTATGAACCTCTGGTTGGGTAAACCACAGTTGCTAACGGTCTTCTGGTCGTCGAAGACACTGTCTTGTTCACCCTCACGATCATAGTAGGGGTGCTTGCTGTAGTACTTGTAGTCACTGGCACAGGTGTGCTATCACTCGACGAAGTATACGTCACACGTTTGATCTCGCCGTCCGTATCTATGTACCCGAAGGTACCTTTAACGTTTCCACGCACATCTCTATTCTCGATTTTGAACGTCCCATCGTCAGCTTCGTAACCAATAGTGTAAGAGCCATCATCGTTGAGTCGTCTTATCTGTTTGACTATTTCAACTTTAGGATCAGCTGTTTCGCTGGCTTTGAGGATCTCTTTGGTGTTATTCGTAGATGTCTCGACGGCATCTTTGGTGGCGGTTGTATTGGTGGCGGCTGCTGTGGTGATGCACGCGACTATGATGAAGACGATCATCTCGCTAGCCCAGCTAGTGCGGCATGACGGCGGTACGGCGGCGCCCGCGCACGCGGCTCCCCTATATAAAAATATCGCCCCACCTGCGTCGTCTCGCGTGCGAATATTGCGCAAGCGGCACCATTGTTGTCATTTCATTATCTGAAACGGAAAATCTTTTTTTCATACACACTCGCCGTAAGATTCCGATTGTTTAATTGTTCAAATAGTTTTGTTAAGCTCGCTCGGATATATTCGGTTTTTAGGATGTTATAGATTCTAATGCCGTTATTTTAATTGGTTTATTGTTTCAATATGTTAGGGTTGGGGCGGGCTGTCTGCTCCCACGGCAGTCAAAGTCAAATTCGTAATAACCAGTTAGTTTTGGGTCATGTTGATGTAATTGTAGGCCCGTAAATAGTAATTTGTGGTGTTGGTGCCAGGTTCGAGACAAATTTAGTGTATTTTCGTGAAATTGCCGATTTCACCAATTTACTAATGGAGCGTTAGAGCACTAACCGATTGTTCGATGTAGTTACTGGTAACAGTCGGTTCCTGCTCAACGCTCCTATAGTACCTATGGTCAGGTTCGAGATAAATTGAGTGGTAGATGTATTTTCGTGAAATTGCCGATTTCACCAATTTACTAATGGAGCGTTAGAGCACTAACCGATTGTTCGATGTAGTTACTTGCAACAGTCGGTTCCTGCTTAACGCTCCTTTAGTATGTTGGTGAACTCAGCCCTTTAGTGTACATCCTATTCGTATGGTAGATCTCGTAAGATTGATTGTGCAAAGATAACGACTTAGTTAACAGTATCATACCTACTTATCTCAAATGAAAGCTCTTATTATTGCTCAGTTTTTTAATTTGTCAGTTCCTGTATACTCACCGTGACGTGACTGTGACGATGAGGGAAAACATCGTGAGGAAACCTACCTAGGTAATAGTCAGTTCCTGTATACACGGCGACAAGGTTCACCACCTGTCACGTTGGGTTCTGACTATCTGGTGAAACGTGGGCTTTCAGTAGGTTAATACCTCTACAATGTGGTGGTGTATGGCCCCTCAAGTCTCTGACTACCCCCGAATGGGGATAAAAGTCGTGTTTTATTTTTATTAATTTCATTTTGGCCGCGAATCGAAAGTTAAAGTTTGATGTTCAAATAACAGTAGGTTCGACCGGTAGGTACCCATATTTTGACATCCTTTCCATACAATCAGACGCTTATTACTTTTCAATTTTTGTTAATGAACCAGCAACAAAGTACATTAAACCACAATCATAAATACATTATTTGCTAAGTATAAGCTTCATTAACTATTGTAAGTACCTACCATACAAAGCTGAATAATGAGGTTCCCACAGTGTGTTAGTTTCAGCAATAAACCCCATAATACGAGGTTAAGTTAATTTTGGCTTTGCTACATATGGTGAATTTTAACCGCAATGTTAGGTACAAAGATATATTTTAATGTTACAAATGTGGCAAACAAGCGTACGGCGCACCAGATAGCAAGCAGTTACCGTAGCCTATAGATGCTTGCAATACGTTACCGACCTGCAGTGGAGTGGGATAGAGAGGGGGTGGGGGGGGGGGGGTAAGGGGGGAGTTTGGTTTCCGGCTACAGTAATTTCATTTGAACATACTGAGACTATAAAGGCGGAATCCCACCGCGGCGCACGGAGAGGCCATGCACACGGCGCTGACGTCATTTCGTGCGTAGCCTCTCCGTGCGCCGCGGTGGACACGGTTACATACATTTTCGTGCAAAGCGAAGCTTGACCCACGTGCGTGGCCTCTCCGTGCACCGCGGTGGGTTTCCGGCTTAATGTCCCATAACCCATACCCCACTCCACAAGGTTTTTTAGAGCAATAGAGGGTGTTTCTCTTTGTCAATTGTTAGCTGTAACGCCATCTACATAATATCAAAAGAACTACAAAAAATCCCATCGCTTGTTCATTGTATTTGGAATGAAAATAAAGTAGAATAAGTTCTTAGTTATACCACCTGAGGTCGCTTTTTGTACTTGAGCACCTTCCAGCCCTAACACGGCACGATACAAAGGTTTTATAAAGATTTGGATTTCGTTTTATTGATAGCACTAGCTACTAGTTACTAGATAGTAGGTACTAGTGAGCGCAGCATTCTCGGGATAAAACTCACCGATCATGTGAGAAACTCGATTCTGCGCTCCAAAACACGTATAGCTGACGTAGGCCAATCAGCTGCAAAACTGAAGAGGAACTGAACGGGCCACATCTGCCGCATGCCCGAAACGTTATGGGCAAAAGCAACCATGCAGTGGATCCCAAACAGCGGGAAACGACAACGCGGCAGGCCCAGAAAAAGATGGCGGGATAAGCTGGACTCCTACTGGACGAATTGGTCCCGGGTAGCCATAGACCGGAGCAAGTGGCAAAAGGGAGAGGAGGCCTTTCCCTTGCAGTGGGACAGTACAGGCTAGATTAGATTAGATTAGATAGAACTACTGGATATTAACATCCCGACATAAATGTATGCCTCTCCTTTAGTAGGCACCCATTTAAGTAGGTACCTACTGTTTTTGACATGTAGGGAATCTTCGAAAGATGCCCAGACCTCTTGAATCTCACTCTAGCGGCAGTAATCTGAAAAATTTTGAAATCACAGACAGGGACATCCCATCATTCCCATCCCTTATCTGTAATTTTTGTATGGTGTAAGGTAAGGATATCTTAACTGTATTTTACTTTTTTCCTGGTCGTGTGTAGCGGGTGTTACATTTCTCGTGTGAAAGCAAGCAATACATTCAAATGCTTTCGTGTCAGTAAAAACGCGGAAGCGACGTAACCTTAGCTCATAACTCGAGTACTCGTATTATAGCTAATAATTAAGCCGTTAATGGACGGGTGATGACGGGCTCAACGGCTAGTATGTTGTGTAACGAGAAACTAGAGTTACCAAGCATGAACAGTTAATTTAATCAGGTGCTCTATCATGAAGAATAATTATGATTAATTGAGTTAAAGCGTTTAGGTATTAATAGGTTGTATGGCATATTGAGAGTTCGTAAGTAGGGAGGCTGATAAACAGCGCAACTGTGGCCGATAACCTTAAGTGCGGGTTGGTGTCGATGTCGTACCGAGCGTAAAGATAGAGTCGTGATAGAGTCACTAAATGAATATTGTCTTATTAGTTTTTCTCGATAGCTCGACTGTGTTAGGGTAATAACATGTCATAGGAGCGGTTTAATCTGTAGTTATAAGTTTGTTAAGCTCGACAGTCTTCTGCGTCCTAGTTATTAGGCTCTTTCTCAGTGGGGTCTGTTTAGCCGGGAAATTGAATTTGATGGATTATATATAGCCTAGGTAAGGAGTCACACTGCATGTGTTTTTTCGGGTATTTTTAATGCATCTTAAGTAATATATGTAAATAATCTACATATAATGAAAACAACAACGTTATTATTATTTAAAAAATATAATTTATTATTAAAACAAAAATATTACAAATTGAACAATTTGTAAGTTTTTACAGAACGCAGTACACACGTGTACTGTCATGCACAAAAATCATACGTTACATATTTTACTTATCAACACTATGTACTAGAATTACATTAAGGTACTGATTAGACACAGCTTATGTACACGGGCGGCCGCCATTGTCCGTCCACCAAACTAGATAATGTAACACACACTTTTGCACTCGATTGTACTATTCGACCAATCAGAGACTTGTATGGCTTTGACGCGTGACTTTTGTGGTCGATAGTGAATTTTCTAGCTCAGCTAAGTGACTAAGAACTAAAATTGGATGCCATGCCCTCTCAAGAAGGCGTCGATCTGTCCCGAGGATGGGGACTCCCCACGAGGAGCGACGTAGTAGAACTGTTCCGGAGCTGCTTGGCTTTGAGGAGCGGTCACCCTCTGGGCCTGAGCCTTCGCTGCAGCTCTATCCTTTTGCAGCTGACTTTGCTGCAGTTGCTGCTGCTGAGCGAACAACTGCTGCGAATTCTGGAACTGGCTCTCTGATTGCTGCCTCTGGTATACTTCCTGAGGGTTCTGAATCTGTTGTCTGTACAACGGCGCGCTGGGAGCGGCCGAAGAAAGCACCGGGGAGATCTGAGGGGATGGGATGAACGGTCTCGGGGACGCTTGAGGAGCGGCAACGTAAGGTTGCAGCCTCTGATTGAGATTCAGCTCTCCCTTAGTCTGAGGCAGTGCTTGGTACAGCTGGGTATTGTACCCTCCACTTGATGGATCATAGACCAGCTCAGTGGAGTACAAGGGGTTGCCGCTCGGCGATGGTGCAGCAGGTGTGGACTTTGTGGGCTTAGCGCCTCCAGCAGTAGTGGGCGCCTGGTTGTCACGGTGGAACTTCGCGAATTCGGCAGCAAAATCAATCTGGCTCGGTCTCGGAGTGGTGTGGTGAGCTGGTGCTGGAGACGGCGAGTAGTTAGGCTCAGGGCTGTACTGAATCTGGGGTTGAGGTTTGGCAGCCACTTGTACGTGTTGAGGCCTGTAGGTAGTCGCTGGAGCCAGTGTCCTGGGTGACGTGACTTGCAAGGGGCGCGGAGTGATCGCAATCGGCTGCGCCTGGTACTGAGGGGGTCTTCGGACCGCCGGGCGCTGGACTACTCTCTGTCTGATGTGCTGGAGTTGCTCCTCCTCAGCTTCATCCTCGTCAGCGTCTCGGAAATCGTTTTGGAAGTAGGTCGTGGGTGGTCGGGCGGTCGTCGGCCTGGGGACCGGTCGTCTGGGGTAGTTGGGCTCGGGGTCTTCGCGTTCTGCGGAGTCGGGGCCGGCTGGTTCTGGGTCGTCGTCTTCGTTTTGCTTGTTGGGATCGCAGGGGTTGCCAGAGACGTAGGTGAATTCTCGTTTGTTACCGTCGGGATCGACGTAGCCGTACTTGCCGCGGACAACGCAGTCGGTGCCTCTGGTCTCCTCCTTGAAAGAGCCATCAGCGGCTTCGTAGCCGAAGGTGAAGCTGCCGTCGTCATTCACCTGGAAATCGGAGATAAGTATGAATTAAAACCGTGTCAATAAGTTGACACCGAATTTTTTACTTGAAAGCCTGACCTGAGCCAAATGATTTAGTACACTTTGACTAAGAATATTGCTGCCCAGATTATTAGATAATTGGATACAGTCACCTGTTTTGCAAAACAAAATGAGAAATCTTGCATCTGCGACAGTGTGGATTGAGGCTGTAGTTAATTGGTGACAGCGCCAAATCCATGCTTTTTTAAGCATGAGTTAGTAACACGACCTTTGTTGGCCTCGATATGGGAATTTGTTCCAATTGCTATTGCAGCTTGCCAATGCTCGCCAGTATAACAAAAACGGATAAACTTGATGTAAAATGACGGTTACCTTATTGTAATTCCTGATGGTCTGCACGGGCGGCTGCTTGGGCCCCTCCTGGGCCTGCTGCTGTTGCTGCTGCTGCGGCTTCAGCCTGGCGGGTGCTCGCTGTACCGCCCTGGGCTCGTACTCATCGTCCAGCCTATCATCAGCCCTGTAGAGGTTGTCGTAGGAATCGGCCGCTACTAGCACCACCTGGAAGTGATATTTGGAGGATTATTGAGGGTGCTTATGACTAGCTAGAGTTGATACTTGAGTAGATTGGCCAAGAATCTTCTTTCAGGGTGCCCAAAGTTTGGGCTTGGCTATGATATGGCAAAAGCCACCTTTGGCTTATGCCATCATCAGCCTGAGCGTGGGAAGTGTGCTTTTGACAAACGATGGACAAACATTCTTATATTACAAACATTTATGTAAATGCGAAACCGATTAATCAGTTACTCGTGAAATCAGTATTAACAGCTCCGACTATCTAGATACCTGTGCTCGAAGCGTACAAAGAAGAGTTCCGCATACAACATAATCTTATCTTGATTACTGGCTCTGTAATGTAATTCTCAATGAGTTTGGAGCGGAACATCGATTAGGAGCACCCACTTACATCATAATTAGCCTTTAAAATTTTATTACCTGTTTAGACATTCATACATTTTATGTGGTTAATAGTCTTTAGGCAATTTGATAAGGGCCTCCGCAGACTTGCTACTTTTAGCATCGGCGATCGGCGATTTTAATGCTGCGTCTCGTTCGTTCGCGCTCGAAGAAACGCGACGCAGCATCGATACGTCACAAAATCGCCGGTCGCCGATGCCAAAAGTAGCTAGTCTGCGGAGGCCCTAAGGATTATTTATACTGACGGTAACAACGATGCAACTTTATGGTCCAGCATCGTCCCCATATAAGTACAGCATTGAAAAGGATTTGATACACAAAGGTACTTCATTGTTTCGGACCACGACGAAGTGTTATTTTTGAAATGAAATGAAATTTATTCACATAAAATAGAGTACATTTGTTATCTTCTTGTTTCAACCTCATCTATTTAGCCAGCCACGGGGCATGTGAATAAAGTGCAATCACTGATCGGCAAACGATCGGAGGTTAAGCAACACTTAGCTAGGTCAGTGAAAGAAGGGTTTTTTTTATAGCCAAGGAAGGCACACTGGCAGACGGTCCATGAAGTAAGTGGAAGCCGCCGCCCAGGACATCTGCAACTTAAGGGGAGCAGATGCGGCGCCGACCTTTTAGGGACCTGTACACATGCCTTTTGAAGAACCCCATGTTGTAGTGCATAGGAAAGACTTCGGGTGACCATTTATCGGCATTTGAACTAAGCATCTCTGTGCTCCCACCCATCCAGCAGTCACATCAGCCCCTCTAGACCAGTCGCTTCGTCTATAAGCGTTTCTATTCGCTACGCTTCATGTATGGAAATGACATAAGCCACGTGATCTACTTATCGACTTGTTATGTCATTTCCATACATAAGCGTAGCGTTTTGTAGAAACGCTTGCAGACGTAGCCACTTGGCTAGGCGGGCAGGAACAGACTGTTGAAGCCCGCTAGCCACCTGAAGCCTGGAGCCTGGACCCTGGAGCCTGGACCCTGGAGCCTGGAGCCTGGAGCGTGCAGGAGTACTGACCTGGTTGCCAGCGGCGCGCTCGTGTCCTTGCGGCTCATAGTCGTAGGCATCCTCGATGGGCTGCTGCTGGATCCTGGGCCGGGAGCGAGCCCCCGCCGCTGCGCCCACGCACAACACCAGACATATCACCTGTAAATAAAATAAAATAAATCAATTTACGACCTCAATTTGCTCAATTTACGGCCTCAATTTACGATGACCGTTTGTTACACTGAGCCAGTGTTGCCAGATGTACGATTTAAGTCGTATTCATACGATTTGTTTGCTGTTTATAACATGCACGATCCAAAGATGATAATCGTACGTATTCCTACGACTTTTTCAGATTTCGTAAAAACCGATAAAGAATTAACCAAAATCGCTATTTCTACCTCAATAGTAAGGGATTTCCCTTTACCCATTACAGATAAAACCCGACCAATTTACGAAACACTTCATAAAGACAGCTAAATTTAATATAACGAAACTTTGAACGGCAAAACAACATTTAAAACGGTATGGATTTTGTGTACATTTTTCTCCAACACAAGAAACGCTGTAAGATGAATAGTAAAACTCTTTACGGACATAAGTAAATACACACTACTTATCTCCGTGAATAGTTTTACTATTTATTATGCTGATTTCATTACAATAAAAGTATATTATAATAAAATACATAAAGTTGTTAGACTCGTACTATTTTTTTTTTGTATAAGCCTTCTTAGGGAATACGACTTTTTATTTACCCACCGTACGATCTCCCCATTCACGACGTCTGGCAACCCTGTTCTGAGCGTACGCCGTCACTGTATTGGGTAGTAGAGTACGTTATCCATAAAACGAGGGTTGCTTAGATTGAGACCGTATTCTGTGTTTTTGGCGATATTTTGTTCATGGATGTTTGTACATTTTTTTTTAAACCAAAGTTTTGGTTTTCCAAAGTGCATGGTCCCGTATTCACCGGTTTTGTTTTTTATCATTATTGCTTAATGACTTTTCCAGACCGAACACTGCTGTCAAAATCTATTGTAAAAACGTGTTTGCCGTGTGCATGACGCGTTTTGTAAAAGAATACAAGAGGATCATTTCGCGCTAATGGCGAACAGTTTGGGAGTTACGGAGCGTGTCTGTGCACAATAAATTGTTTAATTACTCGCTTGGACAAGGATAATGTGCGGTGCAATCGCCGTTGCACAACGATGACACCTTACAACACACTTTATGTGCATTGTAATTTGCGAACACACTCGTGAATAGACTAACTAATTCGTTATTTTCGAAAATAATGCAAACATTTCTCTAATACCTTAATACCTATACCTACCTATCTACGTAAGGTTTATACAGGCTGACTGGTTAAACACTTTACATATTGAAGGACATGATAATTTATGGTAACTTGAAACGTTTAAAAAAATTAAATTAAAAAAAAACCAATGAACTACAGAGAAAACCTTCATTAAATTAATGTGCTAAAACTCGGAAATTGTGGACACCGCAGTGCCTCGCGTAGAACGCCAGTACTTATGACACTAATGACACTTGATAGGTACGTCAAATCAAGGAGGTACGATCCTGACCACGCTTATTGTTTCGAGTGGATAATTAAAGATAAATTAGGCAAATATTAGGCACCTATTTTTTTACATAATTAGAACGAGAATCGAGTACTGAGCACTCTATATCAATATGTAAAGTATTCAACCAGTCAGCCTGTATTATTTTGAGGTTATAAACTTTATAACCTCAAACTAAAATAAATTATCGACGACTGCTTAGCGCAGTGGCTCGAGCGTACACCGCTCGGCTCACTGCATCGGGTGGTTCCGGGTTTGATTCCCGCCAGAGGAAAATTTCGATAACGGCCTTTTGTAATTTTTCCAGGCCAGAATCAACCGACCAATACGAGTAAGACCGTCGGTCAAAATAGCAGAACGCTACGGTGGCAGGACAATGGCTAAGTGACTCGGTGCCCTGGTCTCGGTGTCGCATGGATCGCCCCCAGTCCATTGCATGGTAGCGTAGTACAAGCTTTGCTTAGTAATTCTTTGCAATGGACAATAATTGTTAACCCGTGGAATGTCACAAAAACCGTCAATATATTTTCTTTTGTTTTGATGTACATGCGTAGGTGCCCGCGACACGCGATCGGTAGACTGGACGCCCAGTTGTTAAGCACCACGGCTAATGACAAGTGTCACGCATATCATCGTATTTGAAACGGAGTACTACTCCACCAAGCCAACTAGGCGCTCGGATGAATTGCGGCTTCCCCGCCCGCATACCGCCCACACCCGCCACCGCCTGCGGCTCCCCGCCCGCCACACCTCCCGAACACCGCCACCGCCTTTTTGTGCGGGTGACGTCACTTATGACAGGCGCCTAGTTGGCTTGGTGGACTACTATAATACCGAACGAACCGGCCCTTCTTACGTAACAACCGAACATTAACCTAACGGTAATGACTGCTAACCATGTCAACCAAGATCGAAGGTCAGCAGGCTGTTAACCCGCCGTGACGTCATCATGAACCAATGATTATGCTTTATGTGGTCATTTGTGTTGATGACCCTAACATTAGTCAATTAACTGTTCTTTGATGACAGCTGTTGATGTTATTTTGACTTACCTATACAGATTTCTTATGAGGATCAGTTGCTGGCTAAATTTACACCTAAATAACTTGATAACACATATCAGTTTGGTATCTCCATAAATAAATAAATAAGGGCCTCCGCAGACTAGCTACTTTTAGCATCGGCGACCGGCGATTTTGTGACTTATCGATGCTGCGTCGCGTTTCTTCGAGCGCGAACGAGCGAGACGCAGCATCAAAATCGCCGATCGCCGATGCTAAAAGTAGCTAGTCTACGGAGGCCCTAAATATCGCCAGAGTCTAACACAATATTGTATGGTATAAAACTAAGCAACGCTTCTACTTTGGCTACCGCAAAATAGCCTGGGGGCTATCCCAGCGACACCCAGACCAGGGTAAACTACAAAAAGGCCGTTTCAGAAATTTGCCTCTGGCGGGAATCGAACCCGCAACCATCCGATGTAGTGAGCCGGGCGGCTTACGCACGAACCACTGCGTCAAGCGGTAAATTTTGGTTCTAGGAAGAAAAATAAATAGTTTCTTTAAATCCAAGCCACCGAAGCGAGGAGATGATATAAACTCGTACCAAGCCACAGCCAGTGAAAATGTAATTCAATAGCACACAATTATGTTATACAATAGCAATAATACCGGCTAATTACAAAACGCGGCCGCATACCGGCCTACTTGCGCGCGCGCAGCAGCGCAACGCAACCGTAGGGCCCGTTGCGCAACACTGATACACTTATATTACGAAGATCGTAGGTGATACATACATAATTACGTAAATACATACTCATTTATATTACATATATGCGTAACTTTTACGAATGTCAAAAAATAGAATAATATTTTTGTTAAGTTTTCTCTAAGTTTTATTTAGTTTATATTTATTTTTAGTTAAGTGTAAAATAATAATAATAATAATAATTTAGCCCTTTTAACGTCCCACTGCTGGGCACGGGCCTCCCCTCAATGCGAGGGTGATTCAGGCCATAATCCACCACGCTGGCCCAGTGCGGGTTGGTGGATTTCACATGTCTAAAGACATGCAGGTTTCCTCACGATGTTTTCCTTCACCGTAAGCAAGTGATAATCATTATTAAAGTTATGATTCACACATAGATTTCGAAAAATCCAGAGGTGTGAGCCAGGGTTTGAACCCAGGACCTTAAGCCCGCAAGACGCGTGCTTAACCAATCGGCTACCACTGCTAATTAAGTGTTAAGTGTACGCATGAATTATGATGGGCTTTAATACATCCCTCGTCTAACCTAACACCCTGTATAGCTTGAGCCTCCGCAATTTAATTAATTTATTTAAAGGTTTTTAAAATTTCAAGTTCCCACAATATGACCCAAAAAAACAAACAAAAACACTTTCACAGTTCTTATGACATTTCTCAAATAATATCAAATGACGTCACGCCACAATTACTGTTTCGCTTGCTTTCACTGCGCGTGCGCACCGTACCACGCATATTTCGGGGAAAATTGGGACGAATAACGTAACTCAATTAGAGTGATGAGTGCCGCTCTTCATATGACTGTCGCTACTCTTTACGAAAGTGTCAAAAACAATGATAATAGTGTCAGTTTGTGTACGGTTGCCAGCACGTCTCTGGTAACAATTCCAACATAAACTGAGCTCTCTGAATTAGGGTTGTCAATAATAGAGACAGCACAGCTTATATTGGAAAGTAAATTTAGAAAGCACGCGACCGTACCTATAGAAACGCTGACAGTGGTTTAGGGCCTCCGAAGACTAGCTACTTTTAGCATCGGCGACCGGCGATTTTGTGACGTATCGATGCTGCGTCGCGTTTCTTCGAGCGCGAACGAGCACGACGCAGCATCAAAATCGCCGATCGCCGATGCTAAAAGTAGCAAGTCTGCGGAGGCCCTAAAAGACTCGAGGCTCAGATGAGTTAGTGGTACTGTGTGGGCTTTATTTTTATGGACGCTCAGTTTACCGTGGGAAAATAATGTTTCGTGGTTAGCTACAATTATGGTCGATTAATTGAAGTTCTGTAAAAGGTGTAGCATAATTAAAGTGTTCCAGATATCCCACGGAGAATTTACTTGATTAAAACCTCAACTCAAAGTGAGGCACCTACTTATAATAAGCTTGACGGCTTTATCTGTCTGTGGCTTTTAACAGACTAACCTGGTATGTTTGTTCCGGCTAATCTCCGAAACGGCTGGAGCGATTTTGACGGGACTTTCTCTGGCAGATAGCTGATGTTATAAGGAGTAATTTTATTTCACCCCCATGTGTCATAAAAAATGTCGGGATTATAATCAGAACGTCATATTAATTGTTAAAATAAAACTACCACATCGTTTATAACCACAGAGTAAATACTAAAGAAAGAGGTGCCCTTATTAGATATTTGTAGGAAACAAACCGTGGTCATTGTTTTTTCATTTTCATTTTACTATTTACCGGTAAATAGTTGAACTACTCGCTTCGTTTTATGTCGATGTTAGTACTAGGCCGACCACTCGGCCGACTTGCTTAGGGCCAGTCCCCTTAGTAACTGCTCCATGTTTATAACCATAGAACACAATGATATTACTATCGATTCCTCTCATAATAATAACACTTATTCACCTTCCACCCTACAGTACATCGATCATAACAATCGAATATAATCGATTTAAAAATCAAACAACGAAAAGGTTAAAAGAAAATTGCTATTTACTTGACCCGAGCAGAACCTTGGACCCGGCGGTTCACAGACGAGTCTCGAAATAATTAATTCCCACGGTAACTGTAGGTTACTAACCAGTTACTAACCGGTTACCCTTGCTGTGGATAGCTCTGATGCACATCAACATTTATGCACACTAAACCATCAGTAGCGCCTGTTAGGAATACACGACGACACTTGACACTAACCCCCTTATTCATAGAGATTTTGGCCAGTTTACAATGGGTTTGAAAAGCATTTTTAGGAACAAATGTGATTTGTAACTCCACTGCAAGTCGATCATAACTTTCTATGAATAAGGGGGTAAGTGTACACATCGAGTGTCTGCGTGTGTCCGCGACACCTTGTTATGTTTGTAATGGCGGTGTCGCTACACTGAGATACACTGAGTGTCGAGTGTCGCCGTGTGTATATCCCGAGCATAAGGATGTTACGACACCAATAGATCGATTGTAAGTCCATGATCGATTGTGGTAGCTCCGGCTGATCGACAATCGATCGATGCTCCATAGACTGTCGATCGAACACGGGAAATTCGTAAAATGATAGTGAAAACTTTATAAAATTACTTAGTGTTGCAGACAAACAGACAGATGCCGATAGCGACATGGTTTTATACTATTTAGGGCCACCGCAGACTTGCTACTTTTAGCATCGGCGATCGGCGATTTTGATGCTGCGTCTCGCTCGTTCGCGCTCGAAGATACGCGACGCAGCATCAATACGTCACAAAATCGCCGGTTGCCGATGCTAAAAGTAGCTAGTCTGCGGAGGCCCTTAGATATTTCTTTTATGCTATATCTTTCTTTGTTTAATTCTATGAGATTATATTTCTTACGGCATGTTTTGTTCGTCTTTGGTAGTGACAAAATAGGTAACATATTAAAATGACTGTCGCAATCACATAAATAGCAAGTTCAATTGACACGTTAATGTTAAATATTACTTAATTAAACCACTAAAATTGGTTAAATTAACATTTTTTATTGACAATTTTTAAATGTTACGCTACACATAAGTTATTACCGTTATTAATTAAAGTTACTTTTAAATAATTGTGTGGAGGTCGACAAGTTTCTTGGAATTACAGCGATTTTTTTCCGAATTCCGTTGACTGGTGTATTGGTTATGAGTGCCGTCAATATTGAAGTCCTTGTTCGATTCCTGAGTCATCCATTTTTATCGATCGTCCCATTATCGTAGCCAGTTACAATCACTGATCGGTAAACGATCGAAGGTTAAGCAACGCTTGGCAAGGTCAGTCAGAGATGGGTGACCATTTAGTGGCATTTGAACTGAGCGTGTCCGTACTTCGGAGGGTACGTTAAAAGTCGGTCCCGGTTGTTGTCATCTAGGCAGCAGTCGTTAAGCCTTGTCAGAGGCCTTCGGGCGGCTTGAACAACTCTGACACCAGGTTGGCCACTAACCATACGATAAGAAGAAGAAGATCGTCCCATTTAAACTTAACTACTGTTGAACATCCTGAACCATATTGTTTTTGTATATGACTAAGGTGGCAAAGCGTACGAAACACAGCTGTAATAGCTTCTTTACGCCGATCTTTTGTGAGAGGGTGGTCGGACGAGCCAGCCCATATATTGGCTGCATTAATTTGGCTACAGCTTGGCTCTTACACTAGTAAGCAGTTTAAACATCACTTGCATTATCAGGCTCTCATATTTTTAGCAGTCTCAACACACTCGGCCGCCAAGAATTAACGATTTAAAATAAATAATTAACGAAGATAATATTAGAGACCAGGGGCCTTACCACCACCTCTTATAGCAGTTTTGTTTTAACGTTTAAGTCGCTGAATCGTTAAAACGTTCCTATAATTGAATCGCGATAAGAGGTCGTGGTAAGCCCCCAGTAGTTTCACAATTGAGGCCCTGGCATAGAGATTTTAATTAGAAGAGACGTTCTTAGTAGCTATCTCTATGAAACAACGCGTGGTCATTTTCCCGGGATGCGTGGGATCTACCGGTAAATAGCTGAACTACTCGCTTCGTTTTATGTCGATGTTAGTACTCGGCCGACCGCTTACCCGAGTTGCTAAGACCCAGTCCCCTTATTAATTAGTCCATGGGCCCTGGTCTGGGTGTCACTGGGGTCGCCCCCAGTCCATTGTACTGTATGTACCCATACTACAACTTTAGTTTGGGACCATACAGTTGGTGTTTTTTTCTGGTGATATTTATTATTAAGGGCCCCCGCAGACTAGCTACTTTTAGCATCGGCGACTGGCGATTTTGTGACGTATCGATGCTGCGCCGCGTTTCTTTGAGCGCGAACGAGCGAGACGCAGCATCAAAATCGCCGATCGCCGATGCTAAAAGTAGCTAGTCTGCGGAGGCCCTAATTTATTTTATAAAAAGCCCTTCTAATCACTTGCCTATTACCGCCACAGTCACGGATGGGACGCTGCTAAATATATCCTAAACACTGATAATATAACACGCTCGCAATATCAATTGTACCAACACCAAGCTTAGAAAAGCAAAGCAAAGCGCATTTGAATGTCGCGAACGAACTAAGTTACCCAACTTAGCGAAAGTGTATTGCGTGTTTGTATTATTAAATGGGTCTTGAATACAGGTGGTGTGGTTTTCAAGTTGATTTGAATGAAATAATGTGCACGTGCTAGGGTCTCGAGTCTGTTAACAATTGTCCATTGTGAAACCATTGGTGTCTAATATTATCTCAATGTTTTATTGTAAATCGCAAATACTTGGCGGTCAGCATGTTGTCGGCCAGAGGACTGCTATAGATGGCAGACAATATTTTGGCCGATATTTAGGGCCACCGCAGACTTGCTACTTTTAGCATCGGCGATCGGCGATTTTGATGCTGCGTCTCGCTCGTTCGCGCTCGAAGAAACGCGACGCAGCATCGATACGTCACAAAATCGCCGGTCGCCGATACTAAAAGAAGCAAGTCTGCGGAGGCCCTAATGAATAATAATATAATATCAATCGGCTGGAAATTAGAGGACTTGGTGCCTCGCTTGCTTCCCTAAACACCAACATTATTTATTCATTGTTGATAGAGCCCAGATGTAGCCAATTGACTGCGCTAATATACGGGCTGGCTCGGCCGGGGTAATACCACCCTCTCAGAAGATCGACGTAAAGTAGCCATTACAGCTGCGCTTCGTTCGAAGAGTGAGAGAGCCGGAAGCCTAACCCTCTCCTCCTTCCCCTCCCTCTATCCTACTCCCCTTCAGATCGGCAACGTGAAAACGATGCCTTTTGTATTGCCAGCATCTATAGGCTACGGTAACTAAATATTACTTGATCAATGGGTCTTGTTTTGTCGTGCGGATAAGACAAGACTTTTGTCACGTATTATGTCGCACCGAGTTGTTCTCTCATTCTTAATGACATGCATTAACGGGCCCGTTAGCGTGGTTGGCGCGGTGGCGACTTTCACGCTGCAGGTCGTAGGTTCGATTCCTACCCGGGACATGCATCTGTGTGCATGAACATGTCTGTATGTCCCGAGTCTGGGTGTATATGTATATTAAGTATGTATTTACAAACAAAAAAGTAGTATATGTAGTAATATCAGTTATCTGGTTTCAAAAGTACAAGCTCTGCTTAGTTTGGGATCAGGTAGCCGTGTGTAAAAAAATGTCCCAGGATATTATATTATAATGCATAGGAGGGATTGTGACAAAATAGATTTATCTCGTGTTTTGTCTTGTCAAGGCCGGTTGTGCTACTAGTGCGGGTGTTTGTCCCAACATTACACAATTGTCGAAAGTGTAACGCGCTTATCATTAAGTACTCCTATGAATAGAGTTTGTAATACAGAGCATAATAAAAACCATTGAACAGAACATAACTACGTCACATCAAAGACATACAAATGGCTAGGTGAACACTTGTTCTGAGAACAAGTATACAAAACACTTGGCAATCAAAATAGTATAAAATACAGTGGGCTTCCATGGAATAGATAAATATCTAAGCATAACTAAGCAACGCTTGTACTGCGGCTACCATAAAATGGACTGGGGGCGATCCCATTGAGACCCGACCAGGGCAAATTACGAATTAAGACGTTCCCAACATTTGCCTCTGGCGGGAATTGAACCCACAACATCCCGGGATGTTGTGGCTGCAGTGAGCCCAACGGCCTTCGCTAAACACGTATATTTTTATTTTAACACTAGCTGTGCTAGCTTTCGTCCGCGTAAATTTTAGAAAAAGAATTACCGCCTGAAATTTCCCGCAGTTTTTTATTTTTTACGCGGAACCTCCATATTATTTTTTGAAAATAAAAGTAGCCTCGTAACATCAGCTAGCTGCGAGTGAAAGTTCCGTCGAAATCGGTCCAGCCTTTTCGGATATTACCCGGAACAAACACACAGACAGACAGACAAAAACATTAAAATCGCGTTTTTGTTATGAGTACCGTATGTACATCTAGTGAAAAACTGTTATTTTGATATTACAAACTAGATAACATTTTATCTTTTTCCCATCATTATAGATTAAGGGCGCGAAATCGATACGTTTCAATGCGTACGCGCGTACTTAGAAAGGATCGTCCTTAACTAGGTTGCGCAACAGACGCGGCATTTCATTGACAATGCGTCGTTAACGATTGCCCTTTTTAAAGATAATCTATTAAGATACAAAATATATCTTAAGTATATTAATATAAGCCGGAAAGCGTAGCGTGGGTAGGCCTCCCAGAAGGTGGACGGACGACCTGGTGAAGGTCGCGGGAATTCGCTGGATGCAGCGCAAGACCGGACATTGTGGCGAACCTTGGGGGAGACCTATGTCCAGCAGTGGACGTCTTTCGGCTGAGATGATGATGATATTAATATAATATCTTAGGCCTTTATTGTCTTGCGTTCAAGTTATCACAGAGCAGGGTAACCTACTAATCCAGAGGTCCCAGAGTCAACTACGACGTCGAACAGTTAGAGCCAAGAAGAAGCCAGAAACCGGGGTAGTACTACCCTCTCACAAACGATCGGCGTAAAGTAGCTATTACAGTTGCGTTTCCGCGAGCCGGAAGCCTTCAGAGAGCCGGAAGCACTCCCCCCTTCCTCTCCCCTGTCCCACTCCCGTTCAGGTCGGCAACGTGCGAGTGATACCTTTGGTATTCCAAACATCTATAGACTACGGTTACTGCTTAAAATCAGGCGGGCCGTACGCTTGGTTGAAACCTTAATCATATAAAAAAAATGTAACGTCACGACTTTTATCCCCATTCGGGGGTAGTCAGAGGCTTGAGTGGCCATACACCACCACATTGTGGAGGTATTAACCAACTCAAAGCCCACGTTTCACCAGATAATCAGAACCCAACGTGACAGGTGGTGAACCTTATCGCCGTGTATACAGGAACTGACTATTACCTAATCCCGAGGGATAGGTAGGTTTCCTCACGATGTTTTCCCTCACCGTCAGCGAACTGTAAATTATGCAGATAGATGAAAATTCAAAAAAAATATTACCTACAAAACGGCTGTCAGAACTCTACCATTTAGCGAGTATGATAAAGTGGTCCAATTTCGTCAGCAGTTAACCCGCGGTGACGGTAACCGAGTCGTGACCGTGGTTACTTAACCCTTTGTGGGCGAGTACGTGTGCTTACGTACGTGGGTTTATACAATATACTTCCGAATTTCGTAGTTTTACTCTCTAGCATATAGGTAAAATACTTGTATAGCAAATGTTAGTTCAAAACTGGTAGAGCTACTTTACGTAAGATAAAAAAAAATCTACAGCGTTTTAATTATCCACACAATGGAAAGAGGGGTGTTAGAAGTTTGACCCAAGGATCTTTTAATAGAGGATAGACAAGTTGAGTTTTTGGTTAAGAAGAAATTCAACTTTATTCTCCTGTTTTAAGGTCTATTATACCTTGACAATTCTGTAGACCGAAAAACGAGCCGAGCGAGAGGCCCCAGTTGGGACCGTGTCCCTCTCATTTCGAGTTGCCATGCCAAAATAATATTAACGTTGGGTAGTGATTGATAGTTTTTAAATCAAGCAAATAAATTATTTTATTATTTATCGTGAGTATTGTTTTATCATATAAACAATAGTCACGATAAATAATAAATTAATTTATTTGCTTGACTATAAACTAAGAATCACTACCCGACGATAATATTATTTTGGCATGGCAACTCGAAATGAGAGGGACACGGTCACAACTAGGGCCTCTCGCTCGGCTCGTTTTTTGTGCAGTAGTGAACAGTCCTGTATGTATTTACGTTCGTGGTTTGACCACTTTTCATGTTTATCTGTGGCATCGTAGCTCTTAAACGGATTATCCGATTCTAGGGCCTCCGCAGACTAGCTACTTGTAGCATCGGCGATCGGCGATTTTGATGCTGCGTCTCGCTCGTTCGCGCTCGAAGAAACGCGACGCAGCATCGATACGTCACAAAATCGCCGGTCGCCGATGCTAAAAGTAGCTAGTCTGCGAAGGCCCTTAATAGTTTTTTTTAACTGACAACATTCTTAGCTAACTTTTAATAAATTCTTCCGTTTTCATGACTTACGATGGGATTTTTTTGTTTTTTTACACGCTTATTTTGGTTGAGTATAAATTATTCAACACACAAGTTCAACGCATTAACTTGTTATAATAGCGAACCAGTAGAGTTAATAAATCGTTCATTATTCGCTGAAACACCTATCTGAAATCAATTTATATTCTTTATTGAACCAGAATCAATGACCTGCACGGTTTAACATCAAGGAAGTCTAACAATAGCATAATATAACAATCCGTAACATCAAAAAAGCGAACAAATGATGTAATTCTAAGTAAATAGCTCAAGGCACATTACTTGAATGGGTAACGCAACACTGTTTAAAACATCTGTCTGGGTTGAAGAGATGAATAGCCATGCTAAATCATTCTTTTACCTACGTATTTATCTAGGTTTTATTTTTCGTAGTCAAAGTATTAAAATGCGCATAGGTACATAGCTAAGTAGTGTTAGTTTTATGAAACCTAACGTAATTTAACTGAAAATTTGTTAGTTAATTGCTTTTAATTACGAAATAGTGTTCCCTTGTCTGAGCTGTTCAGAAGGGCTAGACAAGTGGCTGACGTCTACGAGCGTTCGTTCAAATCGCTACGCTTCATATATGGAAATGACATAAGTCACGTGATCTACACATAGCAACTTGTTGTTGATCTACATAGCGACGTTTGACATTTCCATACATTGTAAAGTTTATTATATTCTATTCGATTAGCGTTCATGCCACTTGGCTAGCCCCTCAGGTTTCCTGAAGGCGTAGTTAGAATATGACTACCTGATGACTGTAGTAATGACTACAACAGTCACCATGAAGGCGCTCATAGCCTGTTGCTATCACTGATTGGTACACGATCGGAGGTTAAGCAAAGCTTGGAAAGGTCAGTCTGAGATGGGTGACCATTTGGTGGCATTTGAACTGAGCGTTTCCGTGCTTAGGAGGGCACGTAAAAAGTCGGTCCCGGTTGTTGTTATCTAAGTAGCAGGCGTTAAGCCTTGTCAGAGGCCTTAGGGCGGGTTGAACAACTCCACAACAGGTTGGTCACTAACCATACGATGAGAATAAGACCATGAAAGGGGTAGTAGAGGAGACGCACATTCGATTCTGCTAGATTATTTTTAACTAGTGGAATATTACATTACTCTCTGAAACCAGCTAAGTAGGTGTTCCAGCCTACATCTGAATATTTAAATAGCAACCTTGGCCAGGTAATTATCAGAGCGAAGTATGCTACAGATTTTTTTTAGTTCGTACACGTAATAATGGCGTACATTTTTATTGCGATATCCAGATATTTTACAGTAATACACCCCATTCATAGATTTAATATGTGACCCCAATGTAGATATAGATTAGTTAATAGATAACTTGTTCTTAGTGAAGTGAGAAATATTCTTCAATCTAATATTAATTGGGCTAAAGCTCTTTCATATTGTTATGTTATAAAAGTGATGATACCAATCCAACCGATTTCGGTTAAACTCCTATCCTGACGTATAGTAAGTTTTTTTATAGTTGTCCTATTTGGTAAGCAAAGATGGCGTCCAGCGGGGCGATTGCGTAACTTTTTGTCAATTTTTTTATTGGTTTCGTATATAATTCACACAAGATGAACGAAACCAATTGAAATATTAACAAAAAAGTTACGCAATCGCCCCGCTGGACGCCATCTTTGTTTACCAAATAGGACAAGTATAAAAAAACGTACTATAGGTGTGCTCTCGTATCTCGTGCTCTCGTTGTAAAAGTAATTATTAAAGTAACTAGCTTTGCCCGCGACTTGCAAAAACAAAAGTAGTACTCCTTATATCATCAGCTATCTCCTAGTGAAAATCGGTTCAGCCGTTTCGTAGATTAGCCGGAACAAAAATGTTATGTATATATTTTTTTGTTATAAGTACCTATTGTATATACTTTCATATACATTTAGTAAAAAGCTGTTATTTTGACATTACAAAAAGACACTGACGTAGTCAGGCTGCTCGTCGATTCATTATCACATAGGTTGATCATTGCGAAACTACGCCTTATCCAAAGACGCTATGGGGGTAATTTCTATAGTATGTCGAGAGTCATGCCCTATGGCCTATTACTAGCTGCGTTCAGACAAGAAAGCGCAAATGACATATGAACAGACATAATCAAATGACGATTTGAGGTTTTGTGTATTCAATTTCAATATTTACGTAGGTATTCCATAAAATTCAAGCTGAAAAACCTGTAATATTGTCCTCATTTTAAGGGGACGCCAGTGTCCAACTGAAAACTGTTGGACATTCTTAAATAGATGTGTCCATATGGCGCGCATGCCTCACCCGAGCACTCATATTATGACATTACGTTTGTGCGTTCCAACGTCAAAAGTGAGTGCTCGCGCGAGGCTGATGAAGACGCCGCCAATTAGTAATCTAACCCCCTTATTCATAGAGATTTTGGCCAGTTTGCAATGGTTTTGAAAGCATTTTTAGGAACAAATGTGATTTGTAATTCCACTGCAGATCGATTATAAATTTCTATGAATAAGGGGGTAAAATTCTGACGACAAAAAAATGTACTTTTGATAAAGACATTAGACAGTAGAGGGAGCTTAGATTGTCCTACTTGACGAAGTCCATGGACACAGTACGACCCAGTCGTAGAGCATGCCGCGCCCGAGCACTCAGTTTTGACGTCGGAACGCATTGACATAATGTCATAACATTAGTACTCGAGCGAGGCTTGCGAGGCATCTGCACGCGCCATTAGGCTCATAAGGACAATTCGCAGGGCGGCGCCACATTGACGTGGGTGTTGCATTGATATTGACAGAAGTGAACTGACAGATAATGACAGCCCAGTCCAATCAACTGACATCCTGTGACCTAATTTGTTGCCTTTATTATACGTTATTTGACTTTGGTTTCTAGGCAAAGTTAGCATAACAGTAGGTATAGCGCAATTATTCGTATTTAATCACATTTGTAATAGCATTGTCGTGCTCTTAGCCGCCGTTTATACTATTTTGTGTTCTGACTAATGTTTTAAGTGGTCAATTTCTAGCGTAGGCTGTAGGGCGCGGTTGATATTTTGATTAGACTTGGTTTAGAAACGCAGTAGGTAGGCTGAAGGACAAACTTTGATAAAGTTTATTAAAATATCAAAGGTCAAATATATCAAATATCAATAATAGTAACAACTAAATCAATTCAGTAAGTGCTTATATTGTCAACATGTAAGTAGACCCTATAAAAAACCTATAAAAATCGTAAAGAGAGTCGTTTTACACTACGGATAGTTCGTATACTCGTCACCACAAGATACGTTAAGGATATGGAAACCAGTTAAACTAGACGTTACTTAGGCGTTACTCACACGACAAAAACTACAACGTTTTCTCCATACTTTTTTATCGCATTCGAAATGTATCTACGTATGTAGAGTCCATTGACGACTCCACTCTACAGCGCATTTCCTCTTCAAATGCATCGTACTCTATAAATCCTGATGTCAAGATCACCGCCCGGTGCCGTCTAGGAGTGAAACCGATCTGCTTTCTATACCGCAGCGCGCATGCGTAATGCGACTCTAGGTACAGTCAACAACAGTAGTAGAGAATATCAATTACATATACTATCCGGAGTCTGTATTATGTGCCAACATCGTAAATCTGTGAATACTGAAAGGTTTCAAGTTATTCATGATAGTAATTTCTCGAAACTTTTTCTTGAGGTGGTTTTTTTTTTTTGAACCTTTCCTTGCTTATGTTAAGGAGAAGTAGTGAGTTACTTTGAGTGACGACTGCTGACCTCGCTTATGGGATACTAGGTCAGCAGCCGACTATAAAGCTGGGGTTTTTCCATTTTGAGACATTTTGTGTTAATTGGTGTTATTTTATAAATTTAATTTAATTGAGCTATTGTTTTTATGTATTTATTTGTTTTTGTATTAAGATTGTGTGAAGAATATAATATAAAAGAATTAGCTGTTGTTAAATTCCTTGAGGTGGTTTAGTCTTTGAAACAACGTTAACTAATACTTTTATCACATCTGTAATGAACCCACATGGTCCCAATTAAATATTAAGGGATTTTATTACAAAAAACTTATACCCATGTTGAATCGGATTAATCAAGTTTTTAACTTCTTTTATAATAACGCGATAAATAGTTAAACTGTGAACTAATTAACATTAATATTTTTGGTCATGATTGATTGTACGTGACTGTACCCACATGCGCTCGCGCCGGACATCCACCCAATCGCCGTGAAAGCGTGTGATATAGCTTAGGCTACAGATTAGCCTTTGAATATGTAAATTAGGCCTTCAATGTCTAGCTTTCTGCGTTCTGATACTTCATCGTGGTCCTTACCCACTTACGATTTTTAGATATTGAATCCATTCAAACCTACAATGCGATTAAAATAAGAATAGGTCGGGCTCTCGGCTAAATTCACTCATATACGGTACCAATTACTCTAATTCTGAGTGAAGTTAGCCGAGAGCCTGTACAAGTTCCAGTTGTGACGTCACTACATGCGCTAGGCCGGCCCTATTCTTATATTAATCGCATAGTACCTACTTTTGCTGCATCGTTTAAACTTAAAACGTTTAACAATTAAAAGCTATGCAATCTTAAGTGCAATCCTTGATCATGGGAAAACCGGCGAGTTGCAGCGGCCGGCGTTCCGAGAACAGATATTAACAGGTTACGACATACAGAGTTGTGCAAGCGTTTACGCACTATCGATATATGGAAGGTTATCGAGTTGTATCGATTCTAGCATCGTAATATCGATTGTACAGTCCACGTGGAAATGACTGCTACTTTCAATTCATTGTCATGACGTGAAATTATTATTTACTTTCACTGTTTTTTCACCTGTGAATTGTCAGTCAATGATTTTATCCCCAGTAAATTTTCACTATACTTTTATCTTACCTATGATGTCACCTTCAATACAATATTTTTGTGAGTTAATTCTTAAAAAAGATTCACAAAATGGCATTTGGATTTAATAATACAATATTATTTATAAAAAAATATAAGTGTATAAATATAAATATATTTGATTGAATCATAGGTATGTGAATGCAGTTACATATGATTCAATCGATTATATACAATTATACGCTGTCAATCAATGCCAATATATTACAAATAAGTTAATATAATAAATAGTTAATCTCAATTAAAATAGCAGCGAAACTAAATTACGTTATTATGTTAAAATCCACAATAAAATTAAGACCAAAACCACAAAACCATATTCAAATTAATCTAACTAGCTGACCGCAAGACCTCGTTATAAAAATGACTCTAGTTAATTTAAAATGCATTAAGCTCACTCAATGACACTGATCGATAAATAGATATGACCTCGACCTTTCAATAAAACAATATAATTAGGTTGAATACATCCATTCTATTCCCGCTAAAACTTTCACTTGACAGCTAAGCTAACCTTGATCAACACCATTATTTAATCATATTTATTAAAATTGTACTAAAATGTAAATAGCCTACCTACCTTGCAGTAGTTACCTACAAATTTTACAGTAGTCCTTGAAACCCATGGATGAGGCCAAAGAATTTAAGAGATAATAGGTAGACGTTTAAGTAATATTTAGTAATTTTTTCATTTGTGTTTCGCTCTTCACTATTATTTTTAATTACAAAAAATATTCAGATAAGTACTTACTTAATTTAAGGATAATAGGTGAACTGCGCGGCTTTCAAAAGAGGATGTGCATAATTAACATTCAGTACATATGTACTTGAAGCCGCCTTTCCACCGCGCGCAGCGCACGCTACGCACGAAATGACGTCATTGACGTCATTGTCGAACAAATGAACTCACGCAGCTAGTGGAAGCCACGTCATTTCGTGCGTAACTTGCGTAGCGTGCGCTGCGGTAGTAAAGCAGCTTAATAAATACTGAGAAATACTCAATTGTGTGGCGCCATATAACCTTGACAGTTGACCATATTGAACTTTAATTAGTGTAATTATCATTAATCACTCTATTATAATTTAGTTAGTTTAGAGTGGACTGCCCTTGCGAGGTTTGACGTAGCCTGTCAGTCTTAATGTCAAGATTTTGCGTGACGATTGTTTAATAACCGTCTTTACGCCGTTTATAATAAGGTCTCGATCAGGGTCAGAGATTGTGCTGTCAAAGTGACATTTAGAAAAATGATTATATAATTTAATTGAATGCTGTATCTATGTAGGAAGTCCGGTAACCCATAGTGAGTAATTTAGGTCAGCGCGGTGAACTTCAAAATTGTATTAAGTATTTATGGGTTTGTCCGTTATACAGGGTTATTGGTAAAACACTAACAACCTTGCAGGGGCGTATTACTGACATCAAAACAACAACTTTTGTTCTATGACTATTTACAAAACAAAAAAAACAAAAAAAAAATATCACACTCTAAAATTTAATATGCTCATCGAGAGAATAGCCGTGGTACGTTTAGGACAAAGTGGAATACAACCACGTACCATGGCTTTCCTCTAGATGAGAAAAAAACTTTTTGTCATACATTTTAGAAAGTGTATTTTTGTAAAAAAAAAAATTGTTTTGTAAAAAAGTCTGATGATGATAAACTATGATAATACACGGGTAACCACCGTTGTAAAAAGTATTTATGTTTCTTTATCTGTGCTTATACTTAGATCCATTTTAAAACAAACTCTCTTTGAAAATTTGATACTAAGGGAGTACTATGCTAAGGACCTGGTACAGTTAGCGATCATTGGATGCAAACCATTTCGTCCGAACACACTTCTCCTCATAATAATGTAAAATATAACGTCACGACTTTTATCCCCATTCGGGGGTAGTCAGAGGCTTGAGTGGCCATACACCACCACATTGTGGAGGTATTAACCAACTCAAAGCCCACGTTTCACCTGATAGTCAGAACCCAACGTGACAGGTGGTGAACCGTGTCGCCGTGTATACAGGAACTGACTATTACCTATTCCCGAGGGATAGGTAGGTTTCCTTACGATGTTTTCCCTCACCGTCAGCGAACTGTAAATTATGCACATAGATGAAAATTCATCCATTGGTGCATGCCCCACCGGGGATCGAACCTGGGACCTTCTGATTGCTAGCCCAACCTGTTCACCCCTAGGCTACAGTCGCTGTCCTCATAATAGTACTCCTTTATAATGTTTTCTTCCATATTTTTTGTTCTATCATTTTTGTTTATTATTAAGTGTTTTTGTTTTTACTGTTTACTACCTAATATTGTTTTGTTAATCATCCATTAAAAAACCACTAATCACCGTTAATAAAACCTTAGCTTTAATAAGGTTTAATGACATCAACCAGTTTAACAAGATCAGAACAGGTTTGGTTACATGGGGTCAAGAGTAGCGAAAGTGATGTACCTTGATACCGTTATGAGCTCATGGTTATGGGGGAGGTAATCAGCATGTGGTGGGAGGGAAACCTAACATCACGCATATAATCTCCGAAGGATATGGCAGAAGTGTATTCGTGCATCCACCCATTCTACAGTGGTGTTTTAGTAAAATAGGTATTGCCTTAAAATTTTATGAAATTTTTCACGGCCTAGCACCCAGGAAGTCAGCACGCATAGTCGGTGCTTTCTACTGATAAGGCCGTGGCCGCACCTAGGCGATTGCAATGCGACGGCGATTTCTGAACAAATTTTCGCTTGTGATGCGGCCACGTCGACATCGTGATGCTCGTTGTGAAGTCTATTCTATTCTATTCGATTAGCGTTCATGCCACTTGTCTAGGGGGGCTGTTATGCCGCCTTATGCAATAGCGTGTCAGTCCATCTGTCACGCTCGCGACAATAGCGTGTCATTCCGTCTGTCACGCTCGCAGCATGTCTCGTACGGACAATCTGTGTGTGCATCTTCCGCGAGCTCACACGCGATTCTATTCCTACCTTAGCTAGTAGGTAACATTTGATATATCATATCTATTTAGTAATAAATTCAAATATCCCAAAAACGAAAATAATGTCTTTAGTATAATTAAAAAATAATAATAGATTTTAAGATTTATTTATTTATTTCAGAAACTATTTACATTATCATTACAGGTATACCCAATGCGATAATATAAGTACACGTCATAAATCAGTTACAAAGTTACTGCATGCACGACAAGTAATTAAGTGTCACCTTCTCGAATTCCGTCAATGTACAATTATTAATGTCCAGACTTCTTGAGACGCCGTTGAGTATATGTATGGCTCTTGTAATTGGGGCATACTTCATCAGATTAGTGCGACAAATAACACATTAAAATCGGTAAACAAATCAAATAATATACCAACTCATTAAATAAAACATTAACCTATATATGTCTATAACAAACTTAGGATGGGTAGGATTCTGTCTTTCGAAAAATTTCCCACGCAAACTTTAAGTACCTACCTACCTTTAAGTTTCTGAGATTAATGATGTATTAAAATAAATATTCATACGTTTGCTTAAAAGAATAGAAGTAAAGTAAATTAATATAACGATATGAAAATACAAGACTTACGTAATTAATGATGAATTTAAACCAGGGGGCTTACCACAAGCTCTTATTGCGATTCATATATAGGAACGTTTTAACGACGTTTTAATGACGTTTCTTATTGTCATGACAATAAGGTACGTCATTGCACAAAAAGTCGCTGAAACGTTAATACGTTCCTGTAATTGAATCGCAATAAGAGCTTGTGGTAAGCCCCCAGATTGTTTATCTTGATAGTTTTAATTATCATATTCCAACTAAAAAAATCCAATTAATTTTGCAAATTGACGTACCTACGTACTTACATGTTTATATTCTCTTGGATTATTTAAATCGAACGATGATCGACGGTGAGGGAAAACATCGTGAGGAAACCTACCTATCCCTCGGGATTAGGTAATAGTCAGTTCCTGTATACACGGCGACAAGGTTCACCACCTGTCACGTTGGGTTCTGACTATCTGGTGAAACGTGGGCTTTGAGCTGGTTAATACCTCCACAATGTGGTGGTGTATGGCCACTCAAGCCTCTGACTACCCCCGAATGGGGATAAAAGTCGTGACGTATATATATATATATATATATATATATATATATATATATATATAATATATATATATATATAATTTAAATGCTTTAATTAAAGGTATAAAAATAAGTAAATGCTATTCATAATCTATACATATAATAAGAATGTAAAATTGGTCGCGTCTGTACATTCGAAATATTTGGAAAAAAATTAGTGGGGGGGGCTTAGATGGACCAGCAGAATTCATTTTTATCATTTTTAGAATTTTTGTCTGTGTGTATGTTTGTATGTTTGTATGTTTGTATGTTTGTATGTTTGCTCAGATTTTCGAAAGAGCACAACTTCGAATCCACCGGATGGATTTCAATGAAATTTGGCATGGATATGACTAATAGTCTAACTTAACATCTAGGATACTTTTTTTTTCGAAAATGTTTAGGGTTGCCACAGAAAATTCAAAAAACTACTTAAAAATTCTAAATGTTTGAAAGAGCACAACTTTGAATCCACCGGATTAATTTCAATGAAATTTGGCATGGATATGACTAATAGTCTAACTTAACATCTAGCATATATTTTTTTTCGGTAAAGTTTAGGGTTGCCACAAAACATTCAAAAACTACCTAAATATTCGAACACGCACAACTTCGAATCCAATGGATTGATTTCAATGAAATTTGGCATGGATATGACTAATAGTCCAACTTAACATCTAGGATATTTTTTTCTAAAATATTAGATTGTAAATTTTTATGACCACACAGAAATACTAGCCAAAAATAAGTTTTAGTTATTGAAATACGTCTATTTAGAGCGGAGCCCTACGGAGCCCTACGTTGTGTGTGATCCGACACTATTTGGAATACATAATCTTAATTTTAATAATAATAATAATAAATATTTTATTGCTGCGTTCTACCATCTTAAGTTTCAATTTTCTTAACTAGATGTCGCTATACTTAAAATCAGACAATACCTGCCTTGCACCACATGTCAAAATTTAATATCTTCCTTGCTTCAAGAAATTTAGTTTTTTTATTCCTAATTACGTATAAAAAGCATTAAGCGGGTCTTTTTATCACGCGGAATCTTAGACGTTAACTCTGGAATTCATCTCCACAGTACTAATGCCGTAGGGAAGCTACCTACCTAAGAAGTAAGTCTAGAGGACCTGCTGATTTTGAATTAAGTAGTAATAGAAACATAGACATTGAACTCTGAACTCCAACCCCTCAGGAATGATGCTGCTGGGTAACTGCCTGCTTAAACCATAAATCTGGAGGACCTGCTAACTTTGAATTAGCAATGTGGGTATCAAGTAGAAACTTCTCAGGCGAGGTCGCGTTTCCGATCCGGCGCTAGAATTTAAGGAAAACATGTAAAATGACTACTTGTAAGTGCCCTCCTAGGCCTAAACATAATAAACGCTTTGACTATTGACTTAGACGATAAACTCCGGACTCTAACTTTTTAAGCACGATGTTGCGAAGTGACTCTTACCTAAGCCGTGAGTCTGGAGCACTCACTCATTTTAAATAAGGAACATGGGTATCAAGTACAAACTTAAACATTGAGCTCTGGAGTCCAACCGCTCAGTCGTGATACTGTGAGTAACTACAGATATAGATAGACTGGTACAGACAGAGATACTCACCTACCGATAGATTACAGACAGACCGATTCAGACAGACAGATACTTACAGCTAAACTGATACACACAGACAAATAAAGTCAAACTTTTGTTATACAACTAAGGCGCCAGGCAAGCGTACGGCCCACCTGTGGTTAAGCAGTTACCGTACCCTATAGATGCTTGCAACCAAAGGCATCGGTAGCACGTTTCCAACCTGAAGGGGAGTGGGGTTAGTGGGAGGGGACGGGGAGGTGGCTGGGTTGCGCTTCCGGCTCTCTCCCTCATCGTACGAAACGAAGGTAAATTAGCTACTTGAATGCCGATCTCCACCTTACTGGTCAGACTCTACCACCTTACTGGTATAGACTGGTACAGATAGACAGCCACGGACGGACGAACTCAGACTGATGCAGACTGACGTAATACAGATTAGACGATAGACAAAATTATATTTAAGGGCTTCACCGACTGGACGCGGACGGAGTCGCGGGCACAGCTAGTAATTAAATAAAAGTCTTAGCACCAGCTAATCGTTGCAAACTTATGACTTTCAAACGCTTACGCAATTTGTGTTACTTTCGCTCATTTCCGTCGAATCATCTCGTCCGGTGCGCGCACGCATGTAATGTGCTCATTTTACGCACGTTTTTGAATAACAATAAGATCTGAGATATATGTAACTTTCCAGGTATGCACATCTTAGATCATTGTTATTATTTTTAAAGATTATTTTATTCTTGCATCTTATGATCATTCATACCTGTTATTATGATAATTGTAGAATCATTAAAATTGTACCTACCTTCTTGGCACAAGTGTATTTTTTCGAAATATTATGTTTATTTATTTATTTAACGTAGTAGGTATTTTTTTTACATTGTATTTTCATTTTTTGTAGTGTATAATTATATTGAATTACTTAAAGGAGTATTAATTTTTTTGCATATCATTCAAAGATAAAAGTGTGAAGTTACTAATAAATAACCAACTGAATGTAATGTCCTCGATGTATGTTTAACACAATCACATATAAATAATGTCGAAATAGAAATAAAATGTCAACAGCATCGTGTATTTGTTAACTTAATTTAATTATTTATTAGAATATTAATCAATCATTAAATACCTGCTTTATTTATAGATGGATCATGTCGGCTGTATTATATTTTTAACTTGTATCAATTTGGAAGCCATTAACTGGTAGTGTTCATCTCAACTCAACAATAGTTCTTCGTACGCGACTGGGGTCCTATTATGAACCCGTCAACCTGTTTCGTTTGGGCTTCGTTTGTGTGTGTTACGCCAGCACCACGGTTTTCTACACATATATTCGTGAATAAATCCAAAACGTCTATAGGCACAAATTTAAACATTTAGGCACAATTACACGAGATGGGGCACTAATTATCTGTATCATTCAAATTTTGATTGGACCAGCAGAAAACAACCGTGGTTCTGGCGTAACACACACGCTTCGTTTCGTGATTTTGACACTAATATACTACGGATATGTCAAAATTCTAAATTCGATGCCTCATCCACCAAGCTTTATCCATAATATATTCCATTGTCATCGAGTGCTCTTTTGACATGACGGTCTCTATAGATCCGTGGGCAAAAAAACACCATGTACTTATGTAGATCAGTCTGCCTGTAGCGGACACGACGTAACCTTGCCGATATCCTTTCTAATACCATTCCTAGTCGCAGCACCCGCTTAACTGATTGTTTTATAGTTCAGCTTAGTTTGTGGCCCTTATGATACGGCCTTTTCATTCGCAAGTTAGTTGCTTAGTTTAAATTAATAGCCAGGGTTTGCTTGCTTCAAACACGTTAAAATAGTTGAATTACTAAGTCGAGAAAAATAATTATTAAAATTATAATTTTTTGTCGAGTTAACTCACTATTGTTGAAGCATTATAACAATGATTTTACAAAGAATTTCTAGGAACAAAAGTGATTTGTAATTCCAGGGTAAGACTATCATAGCTTTCTATGAATTTGAGGGGTAGTCTATACATATGATGTCGATTGAAGTTGACTTAGGGCCACCGCAGACTTGCTACTTTTAGCATCGGCGATCGGCGATTTTGATGCTGCGTCTCGCTCGTTCGCGCTCGATATAACGCGACGCAGCATCGATACGTCACAAAATCGCCGGTCGCCGATGCTAAAAGTAGCAAGTCTGCGGAGGCCCTTACGATATTATGACTTAAAATGTTTTATGGCACATTGTTAGTTTCTCGGGTGGCCTTTAGAGGTGCTGTATTCGCTACGCATATATTACAGGGGCTATTATGAACCTGGACTATATAGTGTATATGTCTTTCGTCCGTTCGTGACGTTGACACTACTTACTACGGAAATATGTCAACTTTCGAAGCCCTAGCGAAACGGATTATTGCTTTCGTACGGGGTTTATAATAGCCCCCAGTACCTCTGTTCATACTTGCGTGTCTACATCGAACCACAATTAGAACTGTAACTGGATACATACCTGAAAAACAGAAAATATAATAATTAAAAATCATATTTTTAAAACAAAATATAAATTAATGTTAAGTTAAGTATTGTGTTCGCCTGTCTAGCAGGATTTCCTACTTGAAATAGGTACCTACCGAATATATATACTAATGATTTATTAATTACATACATAGCAGTTAGGTTAGTACATAATTAAATCTGAAGTGTTAGTTTTTAAAGGCTATAGGTGGACAAACCGCATGCGCGACCTTTCTTAGAGCTGATATGGGCCGACGAAAACAGGTTTACGTTATTACATATTTTACATACATATGTACAAGTAGTACACTTGATAACATTGAATATGCAATATATACACTAACACTACATTAACGTAACTAAGACGACAACTTTTTATCAGATGATGGCCGTTTTCGGCACTCATATACCGTAAAATGTATGTAAAATGCGCTATCGTCTTCATAATGTTTAGTCACTTTACAATGGTTTTAATAAAAAACTGGCCAAGTGCGTGTCGGACTCGCACATAAAGGGTTCCGTACCACGGTAGAAAAAAACCGTCGAAAATATCAAGTCTCTTTTACCCATTATAGGACCATACATACATGGGAGCATACTGGGACACATTTATTTTATTTTTAGTATTGTTGTACCGGAAACAGAAATACACATTCTGTGAACATTTCAACTCTCTACCTATTACGGTTCGTCAGATACAGCCCGCTGACTGACGGACAGCGTAGGCTTAATAATAGGGTCCCGTTGGCACGCTTTGGGTACGGAACCCTGAAAAGCATTTCTAAGAACAAAAGTTATTTGTAATGCTAGTGTAAGTGCATCATAACATCAAGTTTATTTTATGTTATTGTAAGTCGTCATTTAGACGCCAAAAGGACTATATTTTTCAGGAACAATATCAACCCGTATGTAGTTACGGTCAAAATGTATAGAACCGTGCGTTGCTTTGTTATATGATAAAGATATAAGACAATTAGTAGTGAAATCTCAATTCCCTCGTCTTGATTACAAAATGGACATTTAAAGTAACTCTGGGAGACACTAATATTTACTATCTATTGTACACACAACTATTAGGCCGTTAAAACGCTAATTAAGAACAGAATTAAGTGCAAACTTGTGAAGACATTCTTAAGCCCTCATTGTCTTCAGTAAACAGTCGACGTGTCACGGCAGAAACGTATTTAAGCTCTTTTATAATGTACCCGAGTAACATTGTCCATGTAGAAAGTTATGATGGAGTTACAACGGCATTACAAATCACTTTTATAATAATAATAATAATAAATGTATTATTTATATTTAAAAATGTAAATTTGTAGGATATATAATTAATAAATGGAATAATAATAATAATATCCTGGGACATTTTTACACACGGTTACCTGATCCCAAACTAAGCAGAGCTTGTACTATGGAAACCAGATAACTGATATTAATACATATACTACTTTTTTATTTGTAAATACATACTTAATATACATATACACCCAGACTCCGGACATACAGACATGTTCATGCCCACAAATGCATGTCCCGGGTAGGAATCGAACCTACGACCTGCAGCGTGAAAGGCGCCTCCGCGCCAACCACGCTAACGGGCCCGTTTTGTTTGTAAACTCTCTATAAATTTGGTGGTAAGGATACACCTAAAAAGGCTGGTTAATGGTTAAAGCTTCCGGTTCTGTTACTCGTCGTACGAACCGCAGCTTGAGTAGTTATGTTACGCCAATCGTCTGTGTGAGGGTGGTACCCCGGGCGAGCCAGCCCGTATATCAGCTGAAGTCAATTCACTACAGCGTGGCTCTACCACTCTATCGTTATAACTCTGGCCACCCCATCATAAATAAGAGCGTGGTGTTATTATGCTGTCATCGCGGCGCCCACGCAACTATTTGCATAACATTCACAAATTCGACATTTCCCTTTCGCGGACACGCGACAATAGAAAACACGTTAATGAACACTACCTTTACGGACAACGTGCTAATTACAGTTGTCTTCATTATATTCTAAAAATAGTTAATACTAGCTGTGCCCCGCGGCTTCGCCCGCGTGGGAATTGTTGTGTAAGATTAGCTTATGTGTTATTCCAGAGCCTACACTACCTACGTTTCAAATCTCATTAAAATCGGTTTAGTAGTTATGGAGATACGTGGGTACATACATTTACAAACACACACACACACACACACAGTCACACACAAACACACTTATTTTCGCATTTATAATATTAGTAGTATAGGATAGGATTTACAACATTATTTAAAAATAGCAAAGCAAAAATAGCTCTTGTTGTAAAAATTCGTACCAATACGATATCTCGGTAATATAATTATACTAACATCTGTACAAAACAGCATAGCAACTGTAAATTGCGTAACAAAGCCAGTAAGTGGCGCCGTTTGACCGTCCCATGCGCTTGCGCGCAAACCGGTCCTAAGGGCATTATGTAGAGCGAACTCTCGCGCAATTTTACTCACGTTTCGTGAATGTAGAGTAGGTTAAGAATTTCGGGTTAGGTTCATATTAAATTACCTCATACTTTTACTTTCCTTTTGGTAGAGTTGAAGGTTGGGCTCAAATTGTTCATACTTGCGATGAACAAAAAGTATCCCACTATATGAAGTAATATTATTATTATTTTTTTTCAATTTTGTATTAGACTCTACTTTAATTTTGGCTGATTACCGATATTTAGATAGAGCGACTTCCATGTTCTCGACAGAATAAAGAGATTTCGAGTCATTCCTAGCTCAGATATTTTTCAGGATGCCCATAATCAACAACAAGGTTTAAACGACTCTACATTGTATTACAAAACGGTACCAAACCTAGATTTACACCGTCTGGAAAGCTATAATTTTCAAACTGTATAATATGATATCAGGCATAGTTACGTGATCCCAGTGATCGAGTGACTATTTCCTAGATTTAACACTATTTCATGAAGGAACTTTCTCTTGACAATTATGATGTAACAGATCTTTGAAAGTATCAATACATGTTTAATTTCATTAGTTTCCTGTAAAGCCCAAGAAGTACAAGCCACCATACTATTCTATTCAGACTGAAACTATTATTTACATCCCTCTACCAAAAAAAGATAATATAAATTACGCCCATACAACAAATTCAACAAATTACACTACATTTTGTTATGTAGAACAAAAGACATCAACGCGCGCGTTTACTTTGATCGTAACTGACAACCATACAAATATTGATCATGCAGTACATAAAGAGCTATCATAACTACATTGTTAGCCCACGCAGGCGTCGGCAGAGCTGTGGGCATGAGATTCGACGCACAGATATACAGACAATGGCTGTAAACACGAAAGATTTGCATGGCCAACCTCGACCTATATACATAACGCGACATAATGAGGCCTAGTTTCGTTTTAATTAATGCTTATACGCATATAATTAATGATAACTAATACCCCCCCCCCCCCCCCTTCTCACATTAAGGGAAGGCCCGTGCTTAGGAGTTGATCTTTAAAAGGCGAATCATAGACCTATATTCAGGTCAGCTAGGATATCATCCCATTATTTATGGACAACATTGAACATGAGACGGAATATGTTGCCTTCATGTTGTTTTTACCCGACTGCCCCGGAAGGAGGGTTACGTTTTTAATATAGCTTTAAGTTCAATACGCAAAGTAAGCCATTACGTCACAATTAATTATACACAAAAAATATATCCAGCACGAGCTAAAACATCTTGTCTATTGTATCGTATTGTTTTAATAGCCTAGTTAATAGCCTCTAGTCATAGCCCAACAGCCTGAAGTCATAATAGTAATAAATTAATCATAACCTACATGGAAATAGTCATAATTTATAATCATTAATCTACTTTGTATGGGAGCCCACGTGTGTACTGCATCATAATTGGTTACGATTAAATGGATTGGGGTGTAGTTACAATGACGTTTTTAGTTGCGGTTAGATAACTAACTTTAGACCTGGCGTTTTATTAAAATTTCAGGACGTGATGTTTTTTCCAGATATATTCTTCTTTTCAATCTCATGCATATTTTTTAAATTAACAGCTTATTATCTGAAACTGAATCAAAGTTTTATTAATAAATATTACTACACATATAAATATGTAATTATTTATTATAGAACTACAAATAATAACTAAGTTTGTTTGGATTTCACAGTTTCATGCTTTGCTCTTTTAAGAAATATTGTTCTTTATGCAATGTATAGGCTAAAAGGTGGATTTAGATATCGGAAACCCTACCCAATGACTGCGTACATGACACCCCTAGGTGGCGTAACTTAATGCTACCATAACCTTAGTGTCCATATAATATTACTTATTTACTATAAAATGTATAAGTAAAATTTCAATACGAGTTGTTATAGAAACTCCAATATACAGACTTGTCTATTCTGTTTTATTCAAGACCTATCTGCTTCTATTCTGAATTTTAAGACCACCCAGTTCCATTGTAGACTAGCCTTTAGCCTCGTTCTTAACATAAATAAATGGCCGCTCGCTCCATATAAATGGGCGCTTTCTAAAAAACATTGTTACAACGAAATATGATTGATTTATTTGATCAAGAATCGATTCAAATCGATAGTACCGATCAATCGTGATCGAATGATTAGATAATACGATTGTTTTCGAGAGCCTATTGCGATTGTATTAACAGAACTTATATATCTCAAGACGAAAGTCTTCGACCAGTGTGTGTTGCCAGTGATGACCTATGGCACTGAGACATGGCCGCTTACAATGGGCCTCATAAGAAGGCTCAAGGTCACCCAAAGGGCAATGGAGAGGGCTATGCTCGGAGTTTCCCTGCGAGATCAAATCAGGAATGAGGAGATACGCAGAAGGACCAAGGTAACTGACATAGCCCGTAGGATTGCAAAACTTAAGTGGCAGTGGGCAGGGCACATTGCTCGTAGAACGGATGGCCGATGGGGCCGAAAAGTTCTCGAGTGGCGGCCGCGCACCGGAAAGCGTAGCGTGGGTAGGCCTCCCACAAGGTGGACCGACGACCTGGTGAAGGTCGCGGGAATCCGCTGGATGCGGGCAGCGCAAGACCGGTCATTGTGGCGAACCTTGGGGGAGGCCTATGTCCAGCAGTGGACGTCTTTCGGCTGAGATGATGATGATGATGATGATATAAATTACGTAATAAACAGTTCTTTTATACGACTTTGCCCATGAATTCTGTGTAATTTGTGTACCTAAACTAATATTGATTGAATATGAACTGAAATACATCCTACGTCTTTCGAAAGAAGTTTGAAGTTCGCCAACCTGCACAGGGCCAGCATGGTGGGCTACGGCCTAAATCCTCCTCGCACTGAGAGGGCACGTATCCAATATAATGTCAAAAGGCCCGGCCCCACTGCACTTCAGAAAATACAGACGCGTGGTGCATATCAACATACTCTAGTAGCGGTTGAAAAGTCTGAGTCAAAAGGCTTTCTGTAGTTATTTACTAGGTAAGTTAAAATATTCAATCAGATACGAATATCTACAGGAAACAGTAGAATTACGAGCCAAATTCAAATTTAACACTTCAAAAATGATGTGTAATTCATAACTTTCAACAACAACCTTGAGGCGTACGAAAACATTGTAAAACTCGGCTCAGCACCGCCTCGTATTGTGTTGCATGCACAATTGCATTTCGGACATTATCTGTGTATCAACCTTGCGGTGCAAGAATGCTTGTCCGAGTACGTAATTATTCATAAAAACTGTATAATTGATGGCTACGTAGTCTTGTTTAAGCATAGAGTGCTGAGGTTTGGAGATTGAGTGATCGTAGCTCTATCCCTAGAAGCACCTACGTGGTTGACGGGTCTGATGATGGAGCCGAATGGCAGTCATCAGAATCCAAAGAGGGCATGGAGTAAACATGTTGAGTTTCGGTTCATAAATGATCAAGGGGCCTGAAAGGCCTCTACCAATAGACACATTTTATGCAATTCACGACCATTTTGCGGAATTGCTAAGGATTCTGGCTAGGAAACCAGGAAATGAATTGCTTTTGCGGAATAGCTATGTAACCATTTTAGCCCCCTGTTGTCATTTAGGCCCAATCCAGTACAAAACAGTTTTTTTTTCGAATTCTGATCTTAGAAGATACCTTTTTGTTCATGACCCGATTGGCCGTGATATTTATTATTAAGTGGAATAGGTATTTTTATAGTAAAAAATATCAATTTCTAAAATAATTAAACAGGAACAATTAGAATATATAATAATCATTAACCTTCACTTTAAAAGCCGGCAATTAAATATAAATACTAGTGAAAGCGATCGACAAAATAAAATAAACTTCTTAGCGTGTTTTGTTATTCATTCATTCTTATATCATGTAAAATGGTTAATTATAAAGGTTACCCATCAAGGTGCTTTATCAAATGTCGTTTGTTGCAAAATACTTGCAAAATTGTGATCTCTATAATACATGTAAAGTCCACTTTTAATTACATCATAACAAACAGTAGCCGCGACTGCAACTTACCACTTGCGAGATATTAGGGCCTCTGCAGACTTGCTACTTTTAGCATCGGCGATCGGCGATTTTAATGCTGCGTCTCGCTCGTTCGCGCTCGAAGAAACGCGACGCAGCATCGATACGTCACAAAATCGCCGGTCGCCGATGCTAAAAGTAGCAAGTCTGCGGAGGCCCATAAACTAAAAAAAATTAAATAATGTGTAGGTTATTGAAACGGCTACGGAGCCCTACATTATGCGTGGCCCGACACGCACTCGGCTGGTGTTTTTATAACCTATGCAAGAACAATGTATGTGATGGTTGGTTAGTACTCCACCAAGCCAACTAGGCACCTGTCGGCGGGGAAGCCGCATCCACCCGAGTGCCTAGTTGCCTTGACAGGGTGTGCCAAAGACCAGGCTACCACTTTCGTGGTGGACGGACGGCGGAATCAAATAAATGTAACGTCACGACTTTTATCCCCATTCGGGGGTAGTCAGAGGCTTGAGTGGCCATACACCACCACATTGTGGACGTATTAACCAACTCAAAGCCCACGTTTCACCAGATAGTCAGAACCCAACGTGACAGGTGGTGAACCTTGTCGCCGTGTATACAGGAACTGACTATTACCTAATCCCGAGGGATAGGTAGGTTTCCTCACGATGTTTTCCCTCACCGTCAGCGAACTGTAAATTATGCACATAGATGAAAATGCATCCATTGGTGCATGCCCCACCGGGGATCGAACCTGAGACCTTCTGATTGCTAGCCCAAGCTGTTCACCCCTAGGCTACAGTCGCCACACGGCGGAATCATTAACTTATTATTATTTGATATTCATACCCGAGTGCCTATTTGGCTTGGTGGAATATTACAACGTAAAACGAACCAGTGTCCGAACCGAAAACAAACCGAACCGAACAACCGAAAGTATTCATTCCATTCTTCCTATCTCCTTACAGCCTCCTCCCAGCTATCACGAACATGATTAACCACAATTAACCAAACTATACTTACAGCCTCTACTTAACTAACCTCAAGATTCGAACCTTTGACCTCCGATTAACCACTGAGTCGTGGTGGATTCGTGTTTGTTGTCACGGACCGTGCCGGGTAGGAAGCGCCTTTGTCTCTGCTCGTGACCTTTGGGCGTAGGCGTGATGATATTACACGGCTTTGAGGAATCACGAGTTTAGGTAATTGATGGTTAAATGTTTGGTTTTTAGAACAATGGTAAATTGTTATATCCAGTTACGGGTTTTTGTTAATTAAGGTTAAATTAATAGCTTATATTACTTAAAGTAACGGTAGGTAAACGTACTTTTAGCTTGTCTTTTCATTGTTTTCTGCTTGTATAATGCCTAAATTGTTGGCTGGAATAATAAAATAGGTGCTATTCTTAGTAGCTTCAGTTAAAATAACTATAAAACATCCAGTAGGTATAGACAACAGGACAAAACACAAAAACATTCGAAACTTCATTTTAGAGTGTGATTTATTTATCACCTATGTTCTTGAATCTACCCACTGACTATAAATCTGTTTCATCCAATTTTTTGCATCAATTTACGATCGTTAACTGTTAAATTGAATAATCAAACACATTTCACCTTCTACAAAGCGTTTATGTAAATTTATACAAATTAATATTCAAAACAAATATCTATAAATGGATTTTACTATGTTTAGTATTGACTAGTTATGTCAGCTGGCTTCACTCGTGCCTTATACATTCAGATAGTAATAAAATTAACAGAAAGTATTTTTTACTGCCTAGATAGCCGGTTTACCTGATAAGTGGAAACCGCCGCCCAGGATATCTGCAAGTTAAGGGGAGCAGACGCGGCGGGGACCTTTTAAACATGCCCATTAAAGAACCCCATGTTGTGGTGCAAAGGAAAGAATTCAGGAGGGAGATGTTTCCACAACTCACATGTTCGCGGAAGGAACGTTCGAGATTCATGTAACATAAATTACAGGGATACTAGGCATCAGTTGTGATTCACCAACTCAGACAAAATGTTGCCAACATAAAGAGAAAAAAAATGTTTGGAAAAAAAATAATCGTCGGTAAATATAATAAATTATAATATTTTGTTATTATATAGATGAGTCAACACATTGGCAATCATAACACGTATATAGAGTAATGCATGCAACAGACCGGGCCGTGGGAATGCACTAGCTAGCCTTGCGCACGCGCAGAAAGTCACGCGTTACGACACTGATGCGACTTTTGTGACTTTTACACTTCGAAACCAGAATTCATGAACTTTGTAACTTGTTTTAACTTAACGTGTATTTTCATAGCAAAATTGTTTTCTTCGTAACTCTATAGGTCATCTAATGAGTTAAGCAGCCTCATCGTGGGTATGAGGCTGCATGCCTATCAATGTATGTAATATATATGTATACAGGGTTATTGGTAAAACACTAACAACCTTGCAGGAGCGTATTACTGACATCAAAAACAACAACTTTTGTCCTATGACATTTTACAAAACAAAAAAATATTAATAAAAATCACTTTATAAAATGTATGAAAAAAATTTTTTTTTCTCATCTAGAGGAAAGCCATGGTACGTGGTTGTATTCCACTTTGCCCTAAAGTACCTAAACGTACCACGGCTATTCTCTAGGTGAGCATATTTTCTTGTTTCATACATTTTAGTGTGTTTTTTTTTTGTTTTTTAAAAAGTCATAGAACAAAAGTTGTTGATGTCAGTAATACGCCCCTGCAAGGTTGTTAGTGTTTTACCAATAACCCTGTATACCTAGCTCTACCATGAGTTACGTTAGTCGATAGTCGCTAGTGTTTACGTAAAATATTTTCACGCCTCACCAACTGAATAGATAGAGAACAGAAAAGTGATGAATATCAATCAATCATGTACCTATTACTTTCCACATTATATTATTTAAAGTACTTATCATTGTGGACTCTGTAGGGCACGCAATAGTATATAGGTAGGTAGCCTCAATAATAGGCTACATTATTCTAACCTTAAGACGAGTAGACGCAACGACGGCAGCGCTTGCGGCGATAGCGAACTACAACGCTGTAGAATATGAACAATGTTAGGTCATCACCCTAAAAGGCAACCAGTTAACAATTGACAACGATACAACAATCCAATTTACATAATAAGCCGATTCTGATAGCACTATTATTGCAGCGATTGCACAAATCTCGCAGATAAGTCGCTTGGAATTATTATAATGCGATAATCGTTGCTTCGCAATCGATAAGCGGTTGGATGTGAAAAGCTTTTATCGATAATTGTTTCATTATTATAATAGGAATTAAGTGCTGGAATTATTGTAGTAAATTGTTTTAGCTGTTTGATGTCAGGCTTTGTAAATTAATACAATGTAAGTCCAAAATAATACATTTGGTACTATGGTAGCTGCTCTGATCAGTGAACAGACTATCGTAACTACGTAAATATTAGTTACTGCGCTGACTTTTAAAATATTTGTCACAAATTTTGTAGTCAGAGGCTTGAGCTGGCTGGCTGGCTTGGGCGTTTTTTTTTTTTTTTTTTTTTAATTTTGTATCGCGACCAAAACATTATCAAGATTGCGACCTAAGTACCCACCCTAAAGCCTACAAAACTATGCAAAGTGCATAATTAATTATAAACTTAATCCACCTTTACCCAATATTTATACGTATGCGTAAGTAATATTCAGACTTCTTAAACATCCTATACACCATAGACCAGTGTAATAGATAGACAGACCCTCCAATATACAGCACTTGTGCCAACTCTTAACACATTGTACTGTTATTTAGTCACAGTTTACAGACTCCCACGCCTATCGCATCAAGATTTGATCGAAAAACATTGTCTGTGTTCGCTTCATTCATTAAATGTCAATTTTAGAGAGATTATTAAAGTTTATTATGTTATTTACTTCAATATATTTAAAGTGTCAATAGTCCAGTGGTAATAGGTTCCGATTTCGGTCCCCATCTATTAAACTATTGTTGTGAATCCTAACACAAACATTTAGCTGAAGGGACTAATAAAAAAAGTATGAATGAAAATATGTTATATATGCTTCTACAGCTAAACATTACCTCAAATACGTAACAACTCCCAATACTACACAAAACTAATAAAACATAATAATCTCAGCAAGTATTTCTTTCATAAACTACCTATTACATTGTGATTAGATCAGTAACATATACAATACGCTTCGGAGCGTTGTGTGAACGCTGCTGACCCACATTCTAATAGCAGGCTTTAACATGATAACAAACTTATAATTATTTGTTACAGATCGTATTTTTTTATGTTACTTAGAAACTTTACCGATTACGCTACGCGATGCGATCTATATCGAGTCGATTGTCGATTTAAATTTCACGTACATCCTTATGGAGCGATGTGATTCGTAATCCAGGGTTTCCCACACAGGGTATTTGACCCTAGATTTAGGGTACGCGACAGGCAAAGTACTCGGGGCATGGCGTCAGGGTAACGACGCTTACTTACCTATATATCTCATATTAAATCCGTGATAATCTGCTGATAAAAAAATGAGGGAACTGAAATATTTCCGTCTTGCTCTTTATTTTGTGACGTATCGATGCTGCGTCGCGTTTCTTCGAGCGCGAACGAGCGCGACGCAGCATCAAAATCTCCGATGCTAAAAGTAGCAAGTCTGCGGTGGCCCTTACTTCAGTTTTCGTACATTTCAGGATTGATTTTGTCAAGATGTCAAGGTTGGTTTTTGAATAAAGGCTCTGAATAAGGTACGCTTCTGCTAGCAGCTTCATAGGAGGGTTAACACTATCAATAATATTGCCATGATATCGATCGCGATAGTGTAACACCCCTCATTGATCAAACCTCAATGCGGTCTCCATTTCGCAAGGACCCTATCCTATCTCTGGTATCCCCAACACACTTCCGCGTCCCTGTGAACGGGGCCGCGTTGCGACAGCCTGCGCGCGCGCACGACGACCCCCCTCCACCCCTCCCATCAGTACACCCTCCCCCGCCCCTCAGTACCCCCTCCCCCTCCCCTCAGTACCACTCCCCCGCGCCGTGACCTACGAGAATCGAGTCGAATAAGGATTTATAGATGTCAGGCTGTTGCGCAAAACCTTTCGGCCGTCGGCGTCGGCACTGTTTGAAAAACTGAAATTGCTTTGTGTTATGTTGTCTTAGTGTTTCTTCAAAGCACGGACAACTACTACTTATTATAATAAACTATTCTGTGCCGTTGTTTCTTATCTATTGTCTATAGACAAGTAGGTAAGCATTAAAGCGGGCATTACGGTCACATTGAACGTCTTTTTGTTGCAATGAATGAATTTTCTAGAAGTATTTAAAGGTGCCAGGTAACTTCTACAATCATTAATATGGTAATGTCGGGTAGAGTTGCAATTGTTCGGAGGTTTCGGCGGACTGAACCCACGCTATAAGCTCAGTGAATATAGGTAATAATGTGATACATAACCATACATTGCTTTAAACTATAACGTTGGGACCATAGATTTATGAGAGCGCCCTCGCAGAAACCAAAATTTAATCTATGGTTGGCACCTAATCCCTCATGCACAATAGCTCTACTCGCTAATTACGTCTACGTTAAATATTTATACAGCAGAGTGTTAGTTCCTCGGATAATCGATAATACAATTTGCCATACAAAGCAGCCGTAAAACGAATCGTACAACAATCAGGGGGCTTACAGCGCCACATGGCAATTCTATAGACGTATTTCATAAAAAAAATATAAAAAAATTAACTAGTTTTATTTTCCATAGGAAAGGATACATAAATTGTGCACGTAATTTCTGGAAACATTCCACACTAGGCTAGGCCTGTCCTGTGGAAGGTTTCATTTTTCTGTTTTTCTAGTAGAATCCTTAGCAATTCCGCTAAATGTCTGTAAACTAGTCACACATGTTACGCCATTCATGACCATTTCACGTAAATCTAGCGGAATTCCTAAAGGTACTGCTAGAAATTCAGAAAAATGAATTGCGTTTGCAGAATTCCTGTAGCACCGTTAGCCCCCGAGACATGGCTATATTTATAGCTACCGTCAGCGTAATCATCATCCTTTAAGAAACTGTATCAAGTCAAAGAACGCCCGTCACGTAGGAACGTTAAACGAGTGATCTAACAACGGTAGAGCACAGCGATGTAACGTGTAACGTTAGCAAAAGTGAAAACACATCGAAAGTGAACTCGTATCGGAAAGTGAAACTTATTGGAGGAAGCCAGTTGCGTTTGCGCAGGCCAGACAGTTCGCTGCTAGCAAATAACACTGACCATCACGCCGGTCCCTAAGAGATTGGTAGAGGTGGCACTATGCCCCCGATGAGCCCTATATAATGAGAAGTAACAACCAATCAGATTAGTAGTTAAATTTTTTCTACTGTATATGGTACAGCATGCTTTCCAAGCAAATTTCCGGTTGGGGGCTTTCAGGAAAGATCTTTTGTCATTGGCCATGCTCTGGTTATGACTGGGGTTGCCCCCCAGTCCGGACGTACCCCCTCCATACAGATCTTGCTCTGTCTGGGACCATACAGATGGCGATTATTTTTATCTATACGAATATTATAAAGAAATAAAGTATTTTGTAAGTTTGTTTGTAGGAGGTAATCTCTGAAACTGCTGATCCGATTCTGAAAATTATTCTATTGATTGGAAGGTACACTATTCCTGAGCGACATAGGCTATGTTTGAAATTTTCATGCGGGTGAAACCGGAGGCGGTTTTTGTTATTTAACCGCTAATATGCGTAGATCTGCGTTCCAGTATACAAATGGTTTAAAAAAATGTATGTACCTACCTACCCAATATAACCTGAGACGTCATGATGGATTACCTTGTTTTCCGCAATGATCTCAATTACCTACCTACCCAATAAGGTGACTCAAATTCACTACTGAGTTTAATTAAGTATAAGTTATTCAATGTCAGTATAAATTACTAACAAGGTCGATTTTAAGCGTTAAAAATAAATGTTAAATTAATGTAGGATATTTACGAGTCATTGAATGTTATTAGTATGTAGACAAGCGTCTAAATTAATTAATAATAAATAAATATCAGTTCTCAGCTCACTGCATCGGGTGGATGCAGGTTCGATTCCTGCCGGAGGCAAATTACGGAAACGGCCCTTTCGTAATTTGCCCTGGTCTGGCTGCCAATGGGTTCGCCTCCAATTATCCGGTTTAAATAGTACGAGCTTTGCTTAGTTTGGGACCATACAGTTAGTGTGTAAGTCTAGCGATATTTACCGAGTAGTAATATTCATGCTCGCCCCCTAATACCTTGGGACCGTGGCCAAGAGGGGTGTACCTTCAATACAACTCTGCCTACCCCATCAGAGAATACAGGCATCATGTGCTCACCTCAAATGTTTCCTTTCTTTCTTTCTTTTACCTTGATAAGGTCTAAAGTACTTATCCAATTTATTAGTATATAATATGTCTGCATGTCCCGAGTCTGGGTGTAATTATGTATATTAAGTATGTATTTACAAATAAAAAAGTGGTATATGTAGTAATATCAGTTGTCTGGTTTCCATAGTACAAGCTCTGCTTAGTTTGGGATCAGGTAGCCGTGTGTAAAAAATGACCCAGGATATTATTATTATTAATAGTAAAAATAGTTTGTAAATCTTAACCCTTTCAATGCACGCGTACATAAAATAGTTGCTGACGGGTTAATGACCCGGACAGCCGGTTGTCCTTCCAGCCCGCCAGTTTATACCTAGGTACACTTACAGACACTTTCCTAGAATTATATACCTACGAGTACATGTCTAAGGTTAGCCTACGTTTTGTCCTGTTATAAGTCCTTGAAGTAACTTGAAAGTAAACTGTTTCAGTTTCGAGTAATTTAATTGTATTTATACAATTTAATTACTGTTATTGGGAAATTATGCAGTTTTGCGTATTATTTGGTACCTACTTATTTTATTTTAGCTAAGTCATGAATGTAAGAACATCCTTGAGCTAAGTGTTTTCTTGTCGCAATATAAAACAATAAATAAAAATACCTTCATTCGGAAATATAAAAAAAAGAATGAAACGTATTCGTAATCTAATTACTTAGGTACTAAACCAGATTATTTTTTGGTAAAGAAAAAATTACTAGGTATTTCTGTTATTTCCTCAATATTATTCCTAGACCTCACAAAAAAGTGCGGAAAAAACTCAATAAATGACATCCAGTAAAAAATATAAAAAGAACACGACTCAAAGTCAAGAGCACTTTTTATCTAAAAGCTAAAAATATAGTGGCACAAAGGTTTATACAGGATGAATTTGAAATCATAGGCATCCTTTTAAACTATGACTCTACACATAATTCAGAATATTTTGGGATAATAAATAAAAAAATCTATTGAAGAAAAAATATTGCTCGAGTAAGCAAATAAGCAAACCAGTTAACTGTTATACATTACCTGGGCAATACATTTTTATCAATTGATTTGTTGAATTAATATTCCCTAAATATTCTGAATCATGTGTAGAATCATCGTTTAAAAGGATGCCCATGATTTCAAATTCACCCTGTATACATTTAGCCACAAAGGTTAACTGAAAAATTCACATGCAGAAACAATGAAACAGAAATGTGGCTTAGAACCACCTCACATGACATCGTACTTGCACAAATAAAAAAAAACAAAATAAAAAAACAAAAACCACTTTTTCCACTTTCGCGCGCAAATCCGTAATCCTGTAGGGTGCGTTCTAAAACCACATATCTGCACTTAATTTTTGACACTTACGTAAAATTTGGCCGCCATTATTATTTATGGAACTGTCACTGTCACTCGCGACGCTTGCGCATGCGCGGAGGTTACGCGCGGCGAATGGCCGGCCCGACCACGGCCGCACTTTATAACCTCCCCCCCAAAGTATTATTATATTTAATTACAAAGTTTTCACTGAACTGTTTTCTGCTCGTGGTAGAACCAAGCTGTAGCCAATTGACTACATCTCATATACGGGCTGGCTCTACCGGGGTAGTACCACCCTCTCATCGAAGATCGGCGTAAAGCAGCTATTACAGCTGCGTTTCGTACGATGAGTGAGAGAGCCGAAAGCACCGTCCCACTCCCCTTCAGGTCGGTAACGTGTGAGCAATGCCTTTGGTATTGCAAGCATCTATAGGCTACGGTAACTGCTTAACATCAGGCAAGCCGTACGCTTGTTTGCCACCTCAGTGCTATAAACAAACGGCATCGGACGCTGATCACTCTGGATCGCTTCTATCCCGAAACCAGAAATTTATGAAAGTCGGATAAAAAATATTGCTTCATGACTATAATTAAATATTGTTACTGCCCAAACGAGAATGCCTATTACTTTCCCATTTCCAGTGCTTTTAATGGTACATCGGTAATAAAGTTGATTATATCTGATGTTCAATATTATAGATATAATTAAGATTTTTATAGATTACAGGATGTGATGATTAAATTACCATCGCCTATGGCCATTAAAAAGATCTGAGTAGGGACACGAAACTAAATGTTTACCTTGATAGAGCTCATCAAATGATTTTTTCTGAAGCTTTCGTATTACAAGACCCTACTTATTATACCTAAACAGTTGAAATAATATTTTTTATATTTCTTAAAAACTTATAACCCTTAGGGGGCGTCCATAAATTTCGTGAGGCATTTAGGGGGAGAGGGGGCCGAGCAAAATCTCACCAAATCTCACGTGGGGGAGAGGGGGTGTCTCGGCAAATCTCACGTATTTTTTTTTTACTGCAAGAAACAGTATATAATTGCATGAAAACTGGGTTAAATTATGTAAAACATGTTTCTCCTCTAGAATATAGCTTTTGAAAGATCTCACGTGAGACTAGAGGGCGAGGGAGGGGGTCGAGCAAAATCTCACGAAATCTCACCAAAGGGGGTGGGGGGTCGAAAAATCTAAAAAATAACCTCCCGTCATTTATGGACGCCCCCTTAGTTACATATCAAGAGTCACTAGGATCGCCCCCAGTCCATTTACGGTAACGGTCCATTACGTGTGTCCGGAGGTATTTATTTATTTATATTTAGCGCATATAAACTGTGATATATATGAGCTAAATATAAATAGACTAAATAGTCGTCTTTTACGACATCAAAAGGAAGTCGTGCTATAGTGGGAGTCTACCCCATACTCCTCAATTCAGACTTATGGCCGAATACTCAAAGGGTACTCAAATATTTTAAGTCCTACTTAGCAGTTTCAGACGTCGTCGTTATCTGTCATTATTTGTATGGCGCGTTAAAGCTAAACAGGGGCCCAACCACCACCTCTTATAGCAGTATTGTTTTAACGTTTCAGCGACTTTTTGTGTAATGACGTTTCTTATTGTCATGACAATGAGGTACGTCATTACACAAAAATTCGCTGAAACGTTAAAACGTTCCTATAATTGATTCGCGATAAGAGGTCGTGGTAAGCTAACAGTTCTCAAATTTGAGTTGCGTTTGAGTATTTGACGGTAAGTTTGAAAGGGTACTATTTAAGCTCTGTTACATAATGTAATGTAATGTCATGTGCTGTAACGTAGCAGGTAGCGCGATAACGTAATTTGGTTAATTAAGTGGATAAGCACGCTAACGCACGCGCACGGTCATGCATGCGCTCGCGCAAGTGTGAATTGTTATAAAATAACAGGGCCCCAAGTCTGCTTACTTTTAACCAATGGAAACCCACTGGTCACTTATACCATCTTCGTGAATTATTTATTGTAAATCGTCAGTTCTTGGCGGTCGACATGTTGTTGGATAGAGGACTAACAGATGGCTGATAACATGTTTTTTATTTTATTTTTATAGGACTGCGGTGGCAAAAAAGTGTATGGCCCGCCTGATGTTAAGCAGTTACCATAGCCTATACATGCTTACAATACCAGAGGCATTGCTCGCACATTGCCTACCTGAAGGGGAGTGGGATGGAGGGAGGGGGAGGGGGGTGGGCTTTCGGCTCTCTCACTCATCGTACGAAACACAGCTGTAATAGCTGCTTTACGCCGATCTGCTGTGAGAGGGTGGTACTACCCCGGTCGAGCCAAAAAATTGTTAATCGCCAATAGTTAGCAGACTTGGGGCCCAAATTATTAACTAGCTCGTAGTTTATCTAAGCATTATAATTGGGACAGAGATTTAATCAAACCTATTAGAGGGTGTTGTAAACTTAATGATTTACATACAGACAGACATTTATCGAAATTACCTTCTAGTTTTTCAATTTCAATTAGCGAGTGCGCACCAAGAAATTGAAAACCTTAATAGCGAGAACACGAGACTAAAGACAGACCTAAATAAAAGTCGTAAGACCGTTGAGACGTATAAGAGAATTGGCTTATCAGGTAGTCCTCGTTCTACACATTCAACACCTAGATCAAGTAGTAACCGAAAGCTAATAGCTACAGATATTGATTTCACACCGAATATAGATACTGGTTCTCAACAGACAAACACAGAAACTTATAATGTCGATGATACTATGAAACTGAACTTACAAACAGTGACTCAATCGCCGGAAAATATAACACACCGTTCGCAACCCCCGCTCGAATGTACAGAAACACCTGAAGTAATTACTCCGCCTTTAGTCTCCAAACAAAATGCAAATATGAAAGAAGGTAATGATGTAGGTACAGATAGATTAGATGAATTAACCAAACGAATTAATAATACTGAACATAAAGCCAAGATGACCAGAAACAAGATAGTAATAATTGCGGACGATTCGGGAGCACATCTACAACAAACTTTGCAAGGGTTAATTGGGGAACGTTTCCAAGTGACCTGTTTTCAAAAACCGGGTGCAACCCTGCAGGATGTTCTGGTCTCCGAACAGACAGAGATAAGTAAACTAACCAAAAGCGACTACCTTATTGTCTCCGGTGGTAAAAATGATAGATCACCGTGTATTTTTAAAATATGTATTAGCCACTTTTTATGTTGTACTAGGAATACGAATGTTCTTTTTTGTGAAATCCCATATAATAAATGTTTACGGGAATCCATGCTGAATTACGAACTTAAACATTTATGTTCAAAATTTATCAATGTTAAGTATATAAACATGGGTTTTTCTGTTAGATTCCCTCACCGTAGATTCTATGCTCGTCATATGTGTCAATTATTGCATAGAGAAGTATTGAATATTGAGTATAAAATGAAATGTACTGATTTTAACATGTATTCCTCTCAGAAAAATAGACCATTAGTTGATAAGGCTACCCAAACAGATCATAACGTCGAATCATCAGAGTCTCAAAATGTTTTAACAGGTAACTCTGCCGACACATTTTTTCGTATATAAACAATTAAATATTCTACATCAAAATATAAACGGTATTGTGAATAAGTCTGATCTTTTAACTATACATTTAGAATGGCTATATGAACAGGGTAATTCAGTGGATGTGGTATGCCTTACGGAGCACAATATGCTGAATGTAGACACTAAACTACTTAGCATGACAAACTACTCTCTAGCAGCATCTTACTGCCGAAGTAACCGTCGTGGTGGTTCATGTATTTTGGTTCACAATAAGCACGAACACAAAACTCTCGTAACTGTGGATAAATATAGTGTTGCTGGCATTATAGAGTGTTGTGCTGTAGAGCTTATGATACATAAAGTAATAGTTATTTGTGTCTATAGACCCCCACATAACAGTAAACATGACTATGATCGTTTCTTCAATAACCTAAATCTAATTCTCCATGAAGTATGCTATACAAAGAAAAACATTATTATTTGTGGAGATTTTAATATAGATACATTAAAGAAGAGTAAACCATCTAACAATTTATCACACATGATTTGCAGTTTTAACCTAAAACTAGCCATTACAGAACCAACACGCTTAAAGAGTGGCACCTGCATAGATAACTTTATACACAATTTCCGAGGTGCTAAGTGCAATATATACGAATTTGCGTTATCAGATCACACGGCTCAGATGATATCATGCCCTGTAAAGGAAACTTGCTCTTTAACGCACTGGTATATTGAAAAAAGAGATTATTCTAAAGAAAATATTGACAAATTTAGAGACTGTTTAGAAGCCCTTAGTTTTGACGAAGTATTTAGTATAGACGATCCTAACATAGCATTTGACATCTTCCATGACATTTTTATATTATTTTATAATTTGTGTTTTCCTTTGACATTACTAAAAATACGTTTACGAAAAAAACCTAGATGGCTATCTAAGGGCATTAAAAAATGCTCTAAAAGGAAGCGTGATTTGCTATGGAGATACAGGAAACAATCTAATATTAACAATAAAAATGCATATAAAAACTATTCTAGACGATTAAACAAGATAATAAAATTAACACAAAAATCACAGAATGACTACATGATTAGAGTGGCTTCAAACAAGTCTAAGGCAACCTGGTCAATAATTAAACAAAACAAAAACAATAGGCCAAGAGCTGAGATTAAACAGTTAATAATAAATGGGAATGTCATTGACAATCCTATTGACATCGCAGAAGCGTTCAATTTGTTTTTCACTACAGGAAGTGAAAATAATCCAACTACTTCGAAAACAAATTATCAAATAATGACAGATGGAAAAAAATATTCTAAATCATTATTTATGAACCCTACGACTCATTTTGATACCGAAAAATTGATACATTCATTAAAAAACACAAATAGCACAGGTTACGATGACATTAACACAAAAATATTAAAAAGTGTATCTAAACAAATTTCACCGGTATTAAGCCATTTAATTAATATATCAATCGTTTCAGGAGAGTATCCAAATAAACTAAAAACCACAATAATAAAACCTCTATTTAAAAAGAAAGATAAAAATAATATGAGTTGTTATAGACCTATAGCACTTATACCAATATTTTCAAAGTTATTTGAGAAGGTTATTTACAAAAGTATTTATACATTCTTTGAAACACATAATATATTCACTGATGAGCAAGCTGGTTTTAGGAAGAGTAAAAGCATAAATTTGGCTGTGTACAAATTTCTTAATGCTATAATGACAGGTTTAGATAATAAGCACCTGGTTTCAGCGTTATACATGGACTTAAAGAAAGCATTCGACTACGTTAACCATGACACCTTGTTAAATAAGTTAGAGACATATGGCGTTAGAGGTAATATTTTAAGCCTCCTAAAATCCTACCTCACCAACCGTAAACAGTGCACGCAAATTACACGCATATCACCAAAAACAAGAAAGGAAACTGTTTACTCCTCTAAATTTTGTAACGTTACCCAAGGGGTGCCTCAAGGTAGCATACTCGGTCCCTTATTATTCATAATATATATGAATGATCTGCCTAAAGTTACCAAACATAAGATGGTCTTATTTGCTGATGATAGCACAGTCATGTTTACTGGTACGGATAAATCTGAAATAGAAACAAACATGAATGAAGCTCTAGACTTTATAATTAATTGGTTAAATTACAATAATCTACAAATAAATCTGGACAAAACTAATGTAATGACATTTAGAAACAGGAAAAATAACTTAATAGACATTCACATAAACTATAATAGACAAAGGATTGTTGAAGTGGAGAAAACTAAATTTCTAGGTCTCCAAATTGATTGCAATATTGACTGGAAGTTCCAAATAGAAAATCTGTGTGCCAAATTAAACCAACATTCCTATGCGTTATATATGCTCAGGAAAGTTGTGAACGAATCTACAGTAACCACCGCGTATCATGGGAACGTAGAATCAATACTAAGATTCGGCATAATTTTTTGGGGAAATTCGGTTACCAAGGAATCCATTTTTAGGGCACAAAAGAGGTGCGTGAGAGCAATTTGTAGACTTAAACCCACAGATAGTTGTAAGCCATACTTCATTAATCTTAAGTTGTTGACCCTACCGTGTATTTACATCTATGAGATTTCCGTGTTCGTGGCATCCAATATGATGTTGTTCCAAAAATTGAAAAGCAAACGCCACAATCAGGAAATTTGTTACCCACCTAACAGAACTGCACAGTTTAATAAAAGTGTCTTTTGTATGGCTCCTCGCATTTATAATCACTTGCCAAAAGAAATATTAAATTGTTCCAGCATAGATACCTTCAAATATAAATTAAAACAGTTTCTGTTGAACAAGGCATATTATAGCGTAATTGAATACCTGGATGATAAATTTATAAAACAAGGTGGGTAGTTTGGTTAGTTCGCTTTGGTTAGTTTGCTTGATGTATGACATTATGATTTTTTTTATTGACATTATGATTTTTTTTTTATTGACATTATTAACTGTTAGTCTGTTTTTGTTTGTTTTTTATAATGGAAATGTAAAAATTATTTAAAACTGACATTCTGTAATCGATAGAACGAAGTGTAAGCCAATCAAGGCAGGTTTTTGAGGATCATAAATAAACTTTAGTTTTAAGATCTTTTGTACCACCCAAAAATCACACTAATAAAGAATTGAATTGAATTGAATTGAATTGAATTAGTATAAGGTCAACAGAGTAATTACTCTATATTTTGATCTAAATGTTAATTTCCTATTAGTAGTTAATTTAGAATCGGAATTAAAAATGTTATATGACATCATAGCCGGGTGATAACTATTGTATAATTTTAAAATAATAATTATGTTTTAGGCTTTACAGATTAAGGGTGCGTTTCCACTGACGCGGAGCTGGGCGCGGAACTGGGCGGAGTGGAGTGGAGTGGACCGTGAATAGACCAATCACAGTGCTCGAAATCTCCACTCCGCCCAGCTCCGCGTCAGTGGACACGCACGCAAAAAATTACCCGATTAGCAATTAAAAAAATTAAATTTAAAACGGAGAGACAGACGATGGTCATTTTCATGTTATGCGCACGCGCAAGACATTATTCTTGAATAGCTAACATTTAACTGAGAAAACCTAACTATGTAACATTGTTGTTAAATCTAACCGCGGTAGGTATTACACCATCAGTCATTGTGTTACTGTCAACTTCTAGATAATAGCATACAAACAGTACAAAACCTAGCCCTAATAACTCGAGTCAATTATATTTCAATACCTATACTGAAAGCCAGAAACTGCTGTAAAGTTTAGATACCCTTAATTTTAAACTATAAAATCATGCTTGTATAATATTTAATAGTCGGTAACCGAGCGTTCACTCAGCGTTCAACCGTTAGCGGTAACACTATCATAATCTCTACATTACCTCCTGTTAACTGCATTCCACCCACCCCTTGCACCAGTTATTGCATCACGCCATTTCCTTCATCGACATTTTGCATAATCAGGAATAATTGATACGCAATAGGCGCAGAAAGAACTCGAAATTGCGTATAAAGATACTTACCACGTATTTATTACACAAATCTGTCTTAATCTCAATGCTATTCGCCGCAATACTGAATAATTGTAAGAGGCTGAAGGACGTAAGGACGGTGAAAACATCGTGAAGAAAGAAACCTGCATGATGAAGGAAAACCACAAAAGAAATTGTTGTTTTTGACAGTTTTCCAACATTTACAACTCCATTGTGGTGAGCTAGACATGACCTAAATCCTCGTCTTAAGGATTGTCTTCCAAAATTAATAAGATTACAAACAAAAAAGCTTTCATCTTTGAATTCACGAGTCCAGTTTTGATTTAAGCGCCCCCATACACGCGACTGCAAAAATGCAGTCCGTGTATGTTAGCGCTAATTCATAAACATTCTGAGATAAAAAAAATACTGCTAAGAGGAAAAAATTAAAAAAACTTGTCACTATATAAGTTCCAATTGAATCTGGATATAAGTTATTCGGTTATTTCGGGGGTACTGTCGAAATTCCTTGGATTTTTAACAACCTATTCGTCCAAAATGATTTCATATAACCGGCTATAAGTGGGCACAAACAATTTAACATTTAAGCAAGATTAAATTATTAAAATACTTTCAGTTGATTTATTGACAAATTTTAAGTTAAGGTTTCATTCTGCCCTTGGGAACTGGATTATAACTTCGTAATACAGCTCAAATTACATGTAATTCAATGCCTACGACCTTGATACAAATGACGGAATGAGGCCTATTGTTTGGCCATATTTTCTGGCAATAAAATAAAACTAACCGGATATTTTTAGGATTTTAATGACAGAGATGAACCGGTAGATCTTTTATTAAGAACAGGGGCCCTACCACCACCTGTTATAGCAGTATTGTTTTAACGTTTCAGCGACTTTTTGTGCAATGACGTACCTTATTGTCATGATAATAAGAAACGTCATTGCACAAAAAGTAGCTGAAACGTTAAAACAATACTGCTATAACAGGTTGTGGTAGGGCCCCTGGATTGTAAACAATATACCAATATAATATGTATTATCCCCCAAATTCATAGAAAGTTATGATTGACTTGTAATGGAATTACAAATCACATTTGTTCCTAAGGGGCCATCCATAAATTACGTCACACGAATTTCATGATTTTTAGACCCCTCCCCCCCCTTATTACAGCTGGTCACATTTCCGAGACTCCCCCCCCTCCCTGTGTGACGTCACATATTTTTTACAAATTTCAGAATATTTCATTGTGTTTCGTTAACAATTCAAATTTCGGTTTTAATATTTAGATAATTAGATTTTTTAATGTGACGTCATAAAACAAACAACCCCCTGTCACACTTTGTCACATTTCGTCGACCTCATCCCGCCTTTACGTGTGACGTAATTTGTGGATGGCCCCTAAAAATGCTTTTCAAATCCATTGTAAACTGGCTAAAATCTCTATGAATTTGGAGTTAAATGTTTAAAGAAAATCTGTTTTAAAACATTATTTTTTTATTTTCTAAATTTTTCCAAGCTTTTCACAAATTTTCAGAATTAAATCAAGTATCCAAGTAAATTAACATTACACAGCATGCACTTAAACATGTTTTTATATCAACAGGTAATTGGTGAAGTTTCCACACTTTCGCTGCGCGTGCGCTGGCCAGTCAAGGTCACTGGCGGCCACTGAGCTTTCCACCCGCACGGCTGACTGTAGCCTTTCAGTGCAGGATATTGCTGATATTAACAGACAAAGTCTATTTATAGACAATAGGCTATAATTAAGATTGAGGGTTGGCCTTTCACGGAAGTTTAGCTGAACTGGTGGACAATCTTGACAAAATAATAACAATATTGTTTATTTCAGACAAAGTAGTCCATAAATGGTTAGGTATACATGAATGTCTCACAAATTAGCAATAATAATAACAAAATGACTATGAAAGAAAGGTAGCTTGGGCCGCATGCAGCCGCATCCATTGCTCGAACATCGGTGAATCCCAGCGCTCTGCTAACGCACTCAGGATGCTGTTCGGGCATGCTAACCAACGCTCAATATAAAAATCAGTAATAATAAATTCGTATGGCATCTCAAAATAAGGTGGGTAATCCATGTCATACCTATTTTTACTATTTCTATTTCTATATTTAACTATTTTTATTTGTTTTTACTTTTTTCCCATTTTTATTGTGCAGTACTTCTTTAATTTTAAGACCACAATTATTGTATAACCGCAATTACTGCAATAAATTATTTGATTCTTGATTCTACTTGACTTTCCCGGGAGAAGGAGTGTTTTTACCGTAGATGTGGATATATACCAGGGTAAGCAAGAGCTTGTATCTCGTGACAGTTGTGACCCAGAGTAGCGGCTTATAGTACACATAATATAATGAATCGAACGTACTAGCGACTAATCTAACGTCCTTATTGCGTTCCGTACATAGTAATTGGATAGACGGACAGACAGCCGGACCCTGGCGACCTTGCTGCGTCACTACATACCTCTGTTGAGGTAGGAGGTATGTGCGAAATGGAGTGAACGAGTGCTCGTTGAAAGACACTCCTGTAGTGAATTATATTTCTATTAGTCACAGGACAGATAGACCTCATAGGTATAAACGCGGCAATGCACCACACGTTTTATAGGTACAATAAAATCTTATTTGCTGTGTCTAAATGGGGCGAGAGGGGCGGGCTCGAGAAGTCGCGCCCGAGAATTCTTCCATTTTTGACCTTTTTCCAGCGATTCCATAGAGATGTGTATGACGTCATTTTGTACAATGGCACGGACCAGGGCCCCAAAACTGCTTAAGAGACCAATGGATTTTCCATAATGGTTAATAGTTTGCATCCTGGGGCTCTGGGGTTTGTCATTAAATTCATAATATCCATCGTACTGTGCCAATAATTTAATACGAAGGGCGTGGTGGCCGTACCAGTGACTTGCAAGGCCAACTACGAGGCAGGCCGGTAAACAAATTAGGTACAGTAACCTAATATAAGTACATACGTGTTTACTGAAAACTAAATCGGTAAATAGTATTTACCTATTCCCAACAGTAAGTTCAAACGCAGTGGCTGAATGTCGCTCGGTTCGCTTCCCACGCCCCCGTCACCTCGCTTTTTGCCGATACCAGAATTCGTGATCTTGGCGTTTTTATTCAGTTTCTTGTGAGCAAAGTTTGATACAAAACATCGAAATATAAAATGATACTACTACACCAAGCCAACTAGACACTCGTGTATAAATATCAAATGATAATTAGTCTGTGATTCCGCGGTTCTTCCACCACGTAGTGGGAGTTACTGCCACAGGAGTGCCCAGGCATTGGCCCAGGCTCACTACGTTATGGAAGGATCGCGGAATCATTGACTTATTATCATTTGATATTTATACCCGAGTACCTAGTTGGCTTAGCTTGAGTTGTCTGTAACTCGTTTACACACTGATAGTGTAACGCTACCAAAAAGATTTTGCCAATTTTAAACACGTAATAATCCCGCCATGACCTAATCTAGGACGCCATGACGCCAGATAAAATGTAGAAATTGGCGCCAAATTAGTGAATGCAAATGACAGATGTCAAACAAACAAACGGAGGCAAAGGCGTTCATTGGCTATGCAGCCGGTAAAATGTTACGATACGAGTGCGTTCAGAAACCGAAACGAATAACGTTGCCGCGGGCCGCATCGCAAATGAAACGATACAAGCGTACCTTTACATTTAATTAGAGTAATTTTAAACTTTATTTAGTCGTGTTAAGGGTGTTGTGTGTAGTGTTTATATGTTTGTATAACGGCATAGTTGCCGCACATGGTTGCCTCAGTGTATGACTCGTTCCAGATATGTCAAGGACTGTTGTTTTGTAAAAATAACTTTCTTTCAATACCTTATCTTTGTGCGATGGTAATCTGTGATGGAATTTTGGCGGTTTAATTTGACATTTTGTTTGTATAATCTACCGTTTCTTTGTTGGCGGGTTCACTTGTTTTAACGACAGTGTAGATAGAAGGTCGTATCTATATCGATGGTCGTAGCCCAATTGGTTAGACACCCGATACATCGGCGAGTTAAGCTACGTTCGGCTCGGTCGAGCCTTGGATGGGTAACCGAGTTGTAACATCTGACCTCGTCCGTGCTTCGGAGGGCACGTTGTTAAGCTGGCGGTTGCGGGTGTCGATCTTTGACACATCTCAAAAAAAAAAGATCTTACCCCAATAGTCCCACTCGGGCATAGATTTATTATTAGCAGATACGAAGCTATTGTTTATGGTATACATATTTGATGCAAATATGGACCACATTAACGAAAACATATCTGTCTCATTCTTACTCGTGACAATTTAGCTATGTAAAACAGTACAGTATATGTCATATATTTATTTTTTCTGGAAGTTTTTGGTTAGTTCCGTCAGTAAGCCGCCTCCCTGAGGGCCTTTTTGGACCACCATATTGGGTTGTCGGCTATGGTCGGGTCACTATGGTTAGTACTTCATCTGTCATGTCAGCGTCTTATACAAATTATTTTAAATTTTACGCTGAACTGTGTGTATTTTGGGACTCTTTATTATATTATTTAAAATTATTAAGGAAAAATCAATATAGTTTAGTGTTGCGTTAGGGCATGCAGTTCTGATTCTCTAAAGAATTTCGAAGGATTGTCATTTTTCAGGTTAGTTGTGTTATTTTCATATTTAAGTGTATTTATAGTGTGTGAAAATACCTTTCGTGTACATTATATTAATTTTTAATTGAGTTCCCGTCTATAATCGTACTCTCGAATTCATATTTTCAAATAAAATAGAACAAACAAATATTTGCTATGTTTACATAAAAACGTAGTGCTGTTCTTATAAGTTTTGTTTCAAAGTTATCGATACAAATTCTATTCACCTACGCGTTGGGCCGCGCCGTCACCCCGGGGTGACCACAAAGAAATTATTTTTGTTTTGGAAGGTGCGTGACTGCGCCGCCTTAAATTTGTTTTATAATATATGTCATCACTACTCACGAACATAAAGATGCGCGACAGAGATAACAAGTTGATTTATGGATAGTGAACATTTTAAAATAAATGTGGGATTTGCTAAAACGGCTTAAAGAAGTTAAAATAGAGTTTATTCAAAATCTCCCGATTTCGCAAGATTTTTAGCTGATAAATTTGTCGATTTTTAATTTTACGCTTTTGCTACACTGGGCAGTGGTAGGTAGGGATGATGGCGTGTATGCATGAGGCTCTCCACACGTGCATATTTTCGTGGTAAAGTTGAGGCGCCAACAAGGCCGAGACATTGAAATTCTGGTGGTCTCTAACGTTAAATTGCGAACCCCGAAGAGTTGCCATGTGAAAATGACTTTACTTGAGCAGCAGCGTCACTCTGCACAACCATTTTAGAGGGAAGAGGGTGACTCGCTCCACAGAGCCATAAAATAACATAATAGTCATAAATAAAAACATAATTTTGTACTGCCTACCCCCGATTAACGTGATATTTGTGCTGCGGTCTCTTTCCCCCCTTCATGACACTTGACTGACCGACTCGTTTGGTACACTCGTCGTCGCGGTGCCTCCTGTGTCTAAAAACCTTAATCGCACGAAATCTACTCAATCCTTTGTGTAATTGTGTTGTGTGAACTGGATAAACCCAAGTGAGTGCTCTAGTGATGTGCCTGCGCAGAAGAACCTGACGATCCAGCCATACCACCCTGGAAATGCACCCGCCTCCATCGTGTCGTTAATGTACACGCTTGACATTGACCTGAGCCTTACAGATTTGTCTCCCCCCTTTTTTGCCTTATTTGATTTAGCCCAGCATAGCTGAACCTACCTAATCAGGACCCAGCACTTTTCCCGCGACATGATCGTTAGGTATATCGATATGGATACTATCGACTAACTAAAAGTACAACACTTTTTGCTGTGCGCCATTTTGGACGGTCGTGTGCTCGTGTTTGGCTACAGATGACGTCACATAGGGCTCGTCCTTTCTCTCTTAGGTCATTGCACTCGGGTCTCGGAGGGTAAAGAGGTAACTTGTTATTTGACATTACAAACTGACACTTAAATTTTATATTTCTATTCTATTCTATACATAAATCTGAGATACAAGCAATCAAATAAACCAACATACCAATTGAATTACATAAGATATACGTGCCGACCGAACAATGGCCCAATGGCCGAATCGATCCGTTTCGGAGAATCGGACGCATAGACGGACAAACAGCGCGTGCGCAACCCGTCGTCTACGTCACCGCGGAACGGATATTGCAATAGATAGTGTGCTTTTGATTGCTGCACTTTCTCTAATGGGATAGGCCGAGATTATAAATAGGTAATTTGATATTTTCTTCAGATTGTTTTGAATCACCATTTTTTTCTATAAATAACTGCAGGGCTGGCACACACGTCAAGCCAAGACTTCTGTCACGAATTATGTCCCACCGAAACGCTCTCTCTCTTACTTAATGCATAGGAGAGAATGGGATAAGATTTATCTCGCGATTTTATCTTGCGCAGTAGGCCTAGCACGGGCGGCTGTGACAAGACAAAATGTGAGGGATGAAGGATTTATTTCATTCCCTTTTATGAAATTGGAAAAAGAGGGCGTGACCCAGCGTGACATAGTCCGTAAGCTTGAGTCTTGTCGCATTGCCGTGCTAGGCCTACTGGACTCTGTGTTCTCCGAGGTACAAAGACGCATATTCAAATTGCCACAAAATAGTCACCCACCTCTGACTGAGCTTGCCAAGCATGGCTTTACTCCTCCTATCCTTTCTTTTGATTAAATTCGTGCGGGTTTCAAGACAACTTAGCTTTTCCCCGGGACTCGTCGAGGGTCAAACCTTGGCGTCATCGGTGGACACCATTGTCGATCCTGGCTTACAAGAATAACAGTGGTGGGAGTGTGTGGCGGGCTTAGTCCCATTTAAAAAACAACGGGTTACACTCCGGGAGTGCCGGCAGAAGTGAAAACTTGAACATTAACGTTGTGCATTTTTATTTTTTTTGGAAAGGTTAGGGTATAATTTCGCACTAATTGCTTTATTTATCAGGATAAAAGTACTATCATTTATGTGGTTAAATACAATATTCATTTATTGCGTTATCGTACACAAACATGACAATTTGTATGTATCCCGTCTTACGAATTTTCGATCAGGCATCCCTTCCTACGAATTTTCGATCAGGTCACGTGCCTTGACGCGAGTTTAACATTTTTTACCCATCCCGTCTTACGAATTTTCGATAAGGCTTCCCGTCTTACGAATTGTCGATCAGGTCACGTGTCCTGATGCGAGTTTAAATTTTTTTACCTATCCCAAGAAAAGTGCACAACGCCGCTAAAGAAGTTTTTACTTCAAAAAGAACCATGTCCCTTTCGATCGGTACGTGAACCAATACACTACATATACCCATGTTTCGTGGACTGTAGACAATACATCAAGTAGCAATCTTAAAGCACTTCTACCATTCAGAGTTAACTAATAGCCTCCCGTCGCCTCTTCCGTCGATACGAGTGTGGTGCAACTCCTAAATAATGGTATAATTGATACCGCCGCTCCATAGTGGCCATTGTTCGTCGGCTCTCACCCGGTGTAATTGATGCGATGTAAACCATTATTGATCGTGTTTTGAAGCACAACAACCTCCCACTGGTTGGAGCGTGCTGACCAGCCTTGGTGAGCGTTTAGATGTTAGGTCATTGGACTAATAAAGGTGAAAGGTTTTATTAATCACTAGGTATCGTCCCTTAGCGTCCCTGCGAATGACGATATACAGTAGTTCTGCCATAAGTTTTACGTTCGTTGCGTCCGTGTAAATAATTATTTAATTGCGTTTGGTTAAATCCTGTTCTTCTTGATAATCGCCCATTTATACTTCGCTGGTTTCGCCATCAAGATAAATCTCAGCGCTGATTCGTTCGAGATCTCAGCTCACCGTGAATGTCTCATAAAGTACCTTTAAACCAACCATACTTTTTTATTAATTAATTAATTAATGTAACGTCACGACTTTTTATCCCCATTCGGGGGTAGTCAGAGGTTTGAGTGACCATACACCACCACATTGTGGAGGTATTAACCAACTCAAAGCCCACGTTTCACCAAATAGTCAGAACCCAACGTGACAGGTGGTGAACCTTATCGCCGTGTATACAGGAACTGACTATTACCTAATCCCGAGGGATAGGTAGGTTTCCTCACGATGTTTTCCCTCACCGTCATACCATACTTTTTTATCACCAATTAAAACAGAGACCATTTATTAATTTTAAAAACCTCCAGTGTCAAAAATATGTCACTAAAATGTCACCGTAACATCAAAAATGGCATTCGCAAACATGAAATCCAAATTATTAATTAGACCATAATTATCCCATTACAAAAGGAATATCAAAATGAAACATGGACGAGAAATCCACAGACACTGTATCGGTGAAGGACATCCACGAGGCAGTTAAAAACGGGCTGTTAACTACGGACATCAAGACGAAGTATAGGAAGCTAGGGGTCTTGAAGAAATACCTCCGACTGAAGCGAGGAAAGGCTGCGAAAGATGATCTGTATGGGGTCGAGTTTTGCGCGATAATGGCGTGGACGGGGGCGTTGGTGGTGACCGCCGTGATACTGAGGTCCTTGTACTTAATGTATTTGATTCCTGACGACAGACCCATATAAGCTAATTAACTGATAAAGTAAGTACAACATAACATTAAGTAACATGGTAACGCTAAAATATTGTTTATATTGACTATTTATAAATGCTCTAATGAGCTTACATGAATAAAAACCTTTTGACTTTGACTTTGACTACATGGTAGTTAACATTGAGAACTTCTTAGTGAATTTGGAAAGGCAATGAAGAAGGAAGGCATACTGCTCTGACCCCCACGTGGGATGCGACAATTCGCATCCCACGTGGGGATCAGGTCGTGGGGGTGAGGTAACGTATCAATATACGTTACCTTTCTTGCTATAAGTATCTGCTATTATCATCTACCTTATCTGGGGTCGGCGCAGGATTTCTTATTTGCTTTGATTTGATTGAGCTTTGCTGTGATTCTTACATCAACTCCATCCTCATTCATATCACTATATACAATCCATCCATCGTTTCTTGGTCTGCCTCACGCTTGGTACTTAATGTAGATGGACCTGGGTCCATCCACATGCAGAAAATTAGAAATGCATAGGTACCTAATCTATATCTTTTTAAATATCACCTGTGAGGTCAGAGTTCTTTCGTAAACCACCAATCCTAACAATCCTAATTTATCTGATAAACCAGTATTTGTTAAATTATTCCTGTAATAAAAGATCTCGTTACACTCTCATTTCAGATACCCTTCAAAATAAAAGCATTTCGCAAAAAAATCCAAATGAGGAAAAAGAAAAAAGTTCCTACCAACACGATCAAGAAGTCATTGTACTACATGACTTTGACTCCCAAGGACTACAAGACGTACACCCTCCAGCTGCAGAGCCTGGTCATATGGACCGGGGTGCTGTTCATGATGCTGATCATCCTCAGGTCCTTGTACAAGAAGTTCAAGAGGCCACGGCTTATAGCAAGAAATCATGTGCAAAGGCTTTCGTACTAATTTGTGGGAAATATAATTTGATCAGATTTTATTTTGTTTCTAATGCTGGGTGCAGATTGCAAAGCTGCTTTAAGGGCGTGGAAGCGTTAGGTCAGACAGCACCTATAGACTCACAAAGGTAGTAATTTTAGTAGATTTAGCATTTAAAAGATTTGAAAAGTGTTCTATCGTGTTCGCACCAAACGTATAGTCCTGAGTCTATCGTTTTAGGATACTTTCTAATGTCCTAACCAATTGAGCCAAGTGACTGCGTGCAAGCAGAGTAAACACCTAGGAACCGAGATGAACATTCATCCTATATTCTCGTATTCGTTGCCGTCGTCATCTCAGAGTTTCTGCGATACCCTGCCTCCCTAGCCAAGTGGCTTCGTCTACGAGCGTTTCTACAAATCGCTACGCTTAAATGTATGGAAATGACATTACAAGTCGATAAGTATGTCGACAAGTATGGCTGATGTGATATCGTGTACGAGTCTTACCACACAAGCCGGTCCCATTTATCTTGTAATCACGTCACACACCTGCTGCGCAGACGCATGATTAGATCACAACAGAGCCTTGAACTTTGCCGAACAGTACATCCTGCAGCTACAGGTAATTACTAATTAACCGCGTGTATCCGCAATAAACAGTTAGTGCGTCATACTTCCTCCTACCGGCTACCTAGTGCAGACTTACCGCCAAATTTATAGAGTTTACAATGGTTTTTAAAAGCATTTCTGGGAACTAAAGTGATTTACAATGCCAGTGTAAGTCCATTGTAACTCTCTATAAATTTGGCTGTCACATCACATGTTTTTACGTGCAGAATTACTTGCCAATATGTTGTTAAAAATGAGACTTGATATTTTTACGATCTAACATACATTTCAGATTTTTTATTGGGAATCTTCAAGGGTCTTTATCAGCAGTTGGCACCACAAAATAAGCTAAATGATACCAAATGATGATGAACTCCTAAATCGAGCTGATAAATAGGTATAGTCAGCAACGAAAGTCACTGAACATTCAGAAACTTTCAAATCGGTTATACTCTTTATTCTACAAACGTTGGTAAACCTTTATAAAACCAAACATTAGCAACATGTCTACATTTTATTTCGATAAAGAAAAATTATGGATTTGATGCAAAACAAAAGTGTGCAAGCTATTTGAAAAACTGAGAATGTTCAGCGACTTTCGTTGCTGACCGTACTATTATATCGCCCTTAGAGTATTCAACGTCAAACATTTCTAAAGATATGATATCGCCGGCTATGATGTTAAATCCTGCTAGGGCACTGGCAGGGATATATAATTCCACAAAGTCTCACTCAAAGTCTAAGGAGCATCAACAAGTCTAGCAGAATACGCTGCTAGGTACGTAGGTACTTAGAATTTTTGAATAATTACACTATTTGGGAATCAAATATATATATATATATATATTTGGGCTTTAAGTTGGCTTAATACCTCCACAATGTGGTGGTGTATGGCCACTCCAGCCTCTGACTACCCCCGAATGGGGATAAAAGTCGTGACGTTACATTTTTTTCAAACCCCAAAGCTCCTGGTGGTCAAAACACGCGAGCGATAAAAACGAGGTATTAATTTAGATGGCAAACAAGCGTACGGCCCGCCTGATGATAAGCAGTTACCGTAGCCTATAGATGCTCGCACGTTGTCCTCCTAAAGGGATTTGGAACAGAGGGAGGGGAATGGGAAAGGACTTCCGGGTCTCGAAACGCAGCTGTAGGTAATAGATACTGTGAGAGAATGGTACTACCCCGGTCGAGCCAGCCCATATATGAGCTGCAGTCAATTGGCTACAACCAGTAATTATTTACGTACAGATATAACCAACATCCTCTAGCGATTTGTTCACCGCAATAATCCTTCATAGATATCTCAGTATCCCACAGCGGTCAGCCTTTCATCTAATTGTTTTAGCACGATCCAAAGGTCTTGGGTCAAGGCGCTGGATGGCCATTGTGTTAGGATCTGTTGGCAATATGGGTTAGAGGTGGGTGTTATAATATCTATGGGTCAAAGCGTGATCTGGATTGTTGTGTTATAAATAAGATGGAGGTGTAGTTACGAAATATTTAGGTTTTTCTCCATATGAACAAGGTATATAGGTATAAATTTATTGGGAGAAAAATACTAGGTAGTTAAATAAATAAATATCGCCAGACAAACACCAACTGTATGGTCCCAAACTAAGTAAAGCTATGGGTACCGTACAATGGACTGGGGGCGATCCCAGTGACATCAGAATCAGATTTTCAGATTTCAGAGCATGGCAAATTACGAAAAGGCCGTTTCCGAAATTTGCCTCTGGCGGGAATCGAACCTGCAAACACCCGAGGTAACATTCTGTTAAGCAAATAGATTTTTAAATAGCTAAAATCCATTTATTGGCATACCCTTAGATTATATATTAGAGGCACGTCACTGGGCATACCAATAAAATTTGTGTTGGGATAGATTTCTGTACTTCAGTATACCACAGAGTAAAGACTAAAGAAAGAGGTGCCCTTATTAGATATATGTATGAAAAAAAACGTGGTCATTGTTTTTTCATTTTCATTGTTCTATCTACCGGTAAATAGTTGAACTACTCGCTTCGTTTTATGTCGATGTTAGTACTAGGCCGACCACTCGGCCGAGTTGCTTAGGGCCAGTCCCCTTAGTAATTGGTCCATGCAGTATACTGAACTGGAATTTCTTAAAAACAATTCATAGCAAGCCAATCTAACTAACCCTTAGGTCAAGGCGTTTATTGGTTAATACGGTCTTTTGTCCGTCCATTCATTCGTCATGTTCAAACAACACATCCATGGGCTTTGTCTGCAAAGGTTAATTTCTGATCTGAACCGGTTAGATTAGTGGCTCGCTGTTATTTGTATTGTGTTGAGACATTGCTGTTATTGCCTTGATACTCCGGACGTGTTTTTGAAGCATAGAACCAACAAAGATAATACTATAATGCTGGATAACAGTTATATTATGACGACTATTTGTAACAGGTCCTGAGGGCCTATTTCAATATCGACTGATAACCTTTATCCACCAAATGAACATATAAATAATGTCAAACCGCCATATTTATTTGGTGTATATTAGTTATCCAAAGAATTTATAAGTTACTAGGTTCATGTAGTTATCTGACCATTCTGTAACAAGCCCTTATTATATTAATATAAAGGTAGTACGTACTTATAGACTTTATCAAATTATGTATGTAGACTCGGTTAATCCGCTTGTTACAGACTATTTACCGCAATTCAAATGGTCCACTCTTGCGCAAACAATTATATCACAATTCCCTACGCGCACACTGATGTAAGAAAGAAAGCTATGTCCTTAACCGGAGCTGTGCGCATGCGCATTGAATTGATAGGGTCGGTGGCGGTTAATGTGGGTTGCCAGTAGATAATCTTTGAAAGTCCTGACCTGGTACTGGCACGGCGGCGTCCCAGTCAAATGTAAATACCTACGTAATGGCACTATAATTATTAGGTATAGTTAGTACTTCATTCATATTACGGAGAATATATCATAGGTAACACACAAACCATTGAAAGATAATCAACATCCCCGAAATCCGATGAACAACGGGCCCGTTAGCGTGGTTGGCGCGGAGGCGCCTTTCACGCTGCAGGTCGTAGGTTCGATTCCTATCCGAGACATGCATTTGTGTGCATGAACATGTCTGTATGTCCGGAGTCTGGGTGTATATGTATATTAAGTATGTATTAACAAATAAAAAAGTAGTATGTGTAGTAATATCAGTTATCTGGTTTCCATAGTACAAGCTCTGCTTCGTTTGGGATCAGGTAACCGTGTGTACAAAAATGTCCCAGGATATTATTATTATTATTAATCCTTTACAAGCCAGTAATCTATGGTAATAATAATCATCAATCTAGGTACCTACCTATTTTATCAATTTGCCAATCCTCTACGCTCTAATCTAGAGCTCTGGGCAAGCAGGTATTATTTACTAAGAATGAAGTACTACTAGTACTTACCTACCTAAACCTAGTTAACTAATTCCCTAGAAAGTGGTAAAATTTAAATTCTGGCAACATCATCCATGCGCAAACGCAACGGAATGTCAACTGCACGCCTGAAATGTCTTAATGTAGGTCAAAATATGGATTAAGCTGACTAATATAATAACTATCTGATTGGTAGTCCAATGGCGACCGTGGTGACGTGATATCATTATGTATTCATAATACTGATGATTGTAATATTTAACGGCTAAACCCTGTCTGTCTGTGATACGTCACAAAACAATCAGGGGGGCTAACAGCGCCACATGGCATTTCTGCAAACGCAATTAATTTTTCTGATTTTCCAGCAGAATCCTTGGCAATTCCACAATTTTTTAGGTTTCTGTACCCAAAGGGTGCCAACGGGACCCTATTACTAAGCCTACGCTGTCCGTCTGTCGGTCTGTCCGTCTGTCAGCGGGCTATATCTCACGAACCGTAATAGGTGGAGACTCACAGAATGTGTATTTCTGTGGCCGCTACAACAACAAATACTAAAAATTATAAAGTTTAAAACTGACTTGTATGGGGACCCCCATACAAGAAACTTGATAGACTTTATTCTACGCAGGTACCGAACCCTTTATGTGCGAGTTTGACACGTACTTGGCCGGTTTTATTTTTAAATAGTGACATATTTTACGCCATTCGTGACCATTTCAAGTGGTTGCAAGTTTTATGAAGTTTATAGAACAGTGCATGGACCAATTACTAAGGGGACTGGGCCTAAGCAACTCGGCCGAGTGGTCGGCCTAGTACTAACATCGACATAAAACTAAGCGAGTAGTTCAACTATTTACCGGTAGATAGAACAATGAAAATGAAAAAACAATGACCACGTTCTTTTTCATACAAATATCTAATAAGGGCACCTCTTTCTTTAGTCTTTACTCTGTGGAACAGTGGTACCTATAGCTACTTTATTAACTGACCGAATGACTCCTAAATGGGAAAATTACAACTTGAGGAAGTTGTAGGTAAGCAACTGCAGATTTTGAGTAATTAATTTGTAACTAACAATTTGTAGTGACCTAGACGCTGGCTGACTTTGATTATCTTAACAACCTATTGTTAATGAGATTAATATAACGAAAACGTGGCTCCAGAGGCCATGCAGAAGAACTTAGAGGACAAAAATCTATGAAAATGACGTCACAGAGGTCAATAACAGATTATTCATAACTCCATTTGTTCTTGTTTGCGGACTTCTCGGTTATTCCTAGTTCCCAGCAACATCAGTGATCATCAAGATTGAACCTACAATAGTCTTCTTGTGTGCTGCGTTCCATTCACCGTAATTTTTGTTATTTTCGTCCACAAAAACTGTTAAAAACGATAATAATGATCACTTTCAGTACAAGTTGGTACGAGTGGAACGAGATTTGTGAACGAAAATAATGAAATTAACAAAATTAACAGTGAATGGAACGTACCAGTGGTAGTGCGGTCGAGTCTATTGTTTACCGTACATACCATTCTAGTTTATTTTTGTAAAGCTTAGCTAATGGCATCAGGATTATGGGATTTCCCCATGATAAAGAAAAAGATCTCAATAATCTATTCTTAAGTCGTTAGGTAGTATTTGGCAGGCTGCGCTTGCGGTGCGTCCTCTGGTAGCTGGGCTTACGTGATACCTTCGCCATGGTTATAAATTACAACCGTTATAAACGCCTGATTAAATTCTGCAAGCACTCATTGGAACTCAATGGATAAATACACAATTTATTATTTTACTCTTTGTATTTCATCCATCAATTGCTTGCGACGAATACTTCCTAATAGTATAAAAATATATTCTATCCCGCCTGTATTACACAGAGGTGTAAGTAAATGCATCCACCAATACCTACTCCACACTTAGGCGATGTTATTTTACTGTAGATCAAAGAGTATCCTTACTTCGATTTTACCTATATTAATAGATTGGATTTGGTTGGGGGTATCGACTTAGCCAAAGTGCTTGATGAATTACGAAGATGCGTAAAAACTTAGGCCTAGGCCGCACCGCGGTTATATCCGCGTTAAATCTGTGTACTATGGAATCATAATGAACCTATCCGCACTTGCGGTTTATATGATTCCATAGGACGCGGTTTTAACAGCGCGGATATAACCGCTGTGCGGCTTAGGCCTAAGTTTTTATAGTACCCTCGAGCTAGTAGGTACCACAGCTAGTACACTGGCTAAATGTGATATGAAAACAAAAATCCATTTTAATGTCAATATTGTCAATGTCACACAAAACTGTCAAACCGTTGCCCTTGCCTGCCTGCCTCTCGGTCGATCCGTCAAATTGTATAAATAATATGCTTTGATTTGATTGTATATCGAAAATCTAAATCACAAATAAAGTTCCATACTGCTATTTGTCGTAAATGAACCATTGTAAATACTTGGACTTTATGTACATGTATTAAAACACGACCGCCCAGGTTATATTTTTGTTGTAAATCGAGGTAATGTAACAATATTGTGAGCTACCTATATTTCCATGATTTTCACCGGAAATAATTGTTTATTTATTAATTCACAGGCATAAAAACTATTGAATACACGTAGATGCCACTTACATATGATTTGCGTTGTTGTTTACTATATTTTTATGAAATTGATAATTATTTTTTAGGAGTAAACTACAAAACTGAGGAGGATGTCGATGCCACATAGCAGCTCAAGCACGACCAGTTCAAGCACTAAACGCAAAGAAATATACAAGTTAGTTTTTTGTCCTAAACTCGTAAAAGTTTTTACCGGTCAACAGACCTATGATCAGTCACCATCATGTTGGTTAGAAAGATCATTAGTAAATCAAGAATATCAATTAACTCTTCTAAAGTCTCACTGTTAGGTGTGAGCGTCCTTTAAAAGCGAGGGGTAACAGGCCACCGAGCTCGCCTAGTGCAGTTCCTTTAGCCTAGTTTACATTGGTCAAGTGGACAAACGAGTCTAGTAGCGAGCGATAAAAAGCAGTTGAAGTCGACCGATGTAAATGCAAGGGTGAGTAAACTGGGCTGAGTACTGGGCGTGTCGAGTGGTCTCACGCAGAGCGTAGTTGCTCGGCCCAGTTGTTCCCACACCACCTATTTTACTTGTACGGCCTGCCTACTCGCACATTGTAAACCGTCGACTCAGTCCGAAAGCGAGTTGAATGTTACATACCAACTGGGTTCAGTACTTTTACCAGAAGCTACTGGGCCCAGTTACTTTACCAATTTAAATGGTGGAAGGCGAGTCGAGTAATGCCCGAGTAACTGGGCCCAGTTTGCTCGGCTCTGCTCTGCTGGTATAATGTAAACTTAGCTTATGAGGCTACTCTGAAATACAAAACGAAATGTTTTGGCTGACATTGGTACGTTTTCCTACACTCCTAAAGTGTTTCCGATTCGATAGTTGTGATGTGATGTTTCTTCTTTCATGGACCCTACTCTGAAAGAATCCGCAACATTTCCGAAAACTTTTGAGTAGGATAATGTGCCATCAGTCAGCTGAAACGTTTAGTTTTGTATTTCGGAGAAGCCTCACTGGGCTTTATTTACTAAGTTGTTTAGACTACAGAGTAAAGACTAAAGAAAGAGGTGCCCTTATTAGATATATGTATGAAAAAAAATGTGGTCATTGTTTTTTCATTTTCATTGTTCTATCTACAGGTAAATAGTTGAACTACTCGCTTCGTTTTATGTCGATGTTAGTACTAGGCCGACCACTCGGCCGAGTTGCTTAGGGCCAGTCCCCTTAGTAATTGGTCTCTGGTTTAGACTGCAGGTGTATATTTCCGTTGTCAGGTACCAAGCACCATGGCCTCTGTACTCCATGAACTGGTCCGTGCGACCTGACAAGAGATTCCGTCTCGCTCTGGGCAGCTTTGTTGAAGAGTACAATAATAAGGTAACATTGTTGTCAAAGACATGTCTTTTTAAACACACTGTTCTAAGCAATTAGCTAAAAGTAATATTTTATTAGATTTATATGCGAAAAAGTTATGGAAAGTTTGTTAATTCAAGTATTTGTTGAAGAGACTAAATTAATTGTTATCATAATTGTGATGGCAACAGTTTAATTTTCATACCTTGTTCAGCTACAAGACGAAAATGTAAAATGTCGTATCCAGAAGTAACATTAAACAATTACGTCACACGAATTTCATGATTTTTAGACCCCCCCCCTTGTCACAGCTGGTCACATTTGCCAAACCCCCTCCCTGTGCGACTTCACATATTTTTTACAATTTTCAAAACTTTAACGTAAAATTTTTCAGTTTTAGATTTCAATTCAAATTTCAGTTTTAATACTTAGATATATTCGATTTTTAAATGTGACGTCACAAAACTTAGGACCCCTCCCACCCCCTTGTCACACATTGTCACATTTCGTCGACCCCCTCCCCCCCTTTACGTGTGACGTAATTGAGGGATGGCCCCCAACCCCTAGGTACAGTGGTTCCAATGTAAGTCACTTGGCACACTGCATTAGATGGTTTCTGGTACAATTGCCCCAAACCAAATGGCATTGGCATTGGACCTTTGAATAATTGCCCTGCGGGGCTATTATATAACTCCGTTGACAGCTCCTAGTGAACAACTACCGGCAAAGTTATCATCGATTGGCTGTCAAACAGCTAGTTTCGTATTACCTATCTCCAGTTATCAACTGAAATGACGTCATCTCGGTGATGGTCACCGGTGTGTAGTTTGACAGGAGTTTTTGTATCGATAAACCAACTATTGGTATTACGTAAGGCAAATGGACATCAAAACGTTAGTCACTGGACTTGTCAAAGAGGTTCGCGAAAGCAACTACTAAAGGCTGGTGATTTATAAGTTTTCAGTGATCATCACTATTAACTGATAATGTTAAAAATAAAGAGAAGGGGTTTATAGCGTGTGCGATATACGGATATTCTTTTTGGAAGGATTAATTGTTTATTTGGTCAAAGCAAGGAATTTTTATGGGTCAAAGGTAATAGGCAACCATAGATTTATGATTAAGTAGTTCGCTATGAAGGCAAACTACCTAGTTAAGTTAAATTTGGTATTGCAAACATCTATAATGATGATGATAGACTATGGTAACTGCTTAACATCAGGCGGGCCGTTCGCCTACGCGGCCATACGCCGTCTTAGTATATAAAGAAAGAAAGAAAGAAAAACATTTATTCGGCATGCACCAATGGATGAATTTTCATTTATGTGCATTATTTACAGTTCGCTTACGGTGAGGGAAAACATCGCATCGTGAGGAAACTATCCCTCGGGATTAGGTAATAGTCAGTTCCTGTATACACGGCGACAAGGTTCACCACCTGTCACGTTGGGTTCTGACTATCTGGTGAAACGTGGGCCTTGGGTTGACTCTTAATACCTCCATAATGTGGTGGTGTCTGGCCACTCAAGCCTCTGACTACCCCCGAATGGGGAGTCGTGACGTTATTATTATTTTTTTATTTATTTTACCATCGATCTACACCTACAAGAACAAAACCAGCATCTTAGAAAAACACAAGTAAACATCCGCTTGACTCCCGAGATAAACAGTAAACGTAGTGGTTACATCCTCTTTGGTAAACAACTTACCTATTTATTATAAAACAACCTGTCATCTTTTCATGTCTCGAAAAAAGAAGAAGAAGAACTTGTCATGTCAAATGTCTATAAACCGTTTAAAATAAAATGTACTCCAAAATGGCGTCCTATAACGCTCTAAGTTGCTTTAAAGGTGTTATTCAACTTAGCCGTATAATAGTCGATGAAAAATAGAGGTGTCAAGACGTGTGCTGAAGAGCACCGGAAGTCAGCGCATAGTCACTGAACCTTGATATCCATTCACCGAGATACATAATACCAATTTTATGTCTTTCTCAGTTACCATCAAAGTACGGTGAACAACCGAAGCCAGTTATCAACTGAGTTATGTAATAGCCCAGCTGGACTGGGTATTGCTGGGATCATCCCCAATCAATTGTATAATACCCATAGTACAAATGTTGCTTAGTTTGGGTTGGGACCATGCAGTTGGTGTATTAGTCTGGCAATATTTAATTTGTAATGCCTTCAATCAATAATAAATAATATCCTGAACCCGAACCTTTTTTTTTTTACACACGGATGCCTGATCCCAAACTAAGCAGAGCTTGTACTATGGAAACCAGCTGGGCTATTACATAACTCAGTTGATAACTGGCTTCGGTTGTACACCGAACTTTGATGGTAACTGAGAATGACATAAAATTGGTATTATGTATCTCGGTGAATGGATATCAAGGTTCAGTGACTATGCGCTGACTTCCGGTGCTCTTCAGCACACGTCTTGACACCTCTATTTTTCATCGACTATTATACGGCTAAGTTGAATAACACCTTTAGAGCAACTTATAGCGTTACAGAACGCCATTTTGGAGTACATTTTATTTTAAACGGTTTATAGACATTTGACATGACAAGTTCTTCTTCTTCTTTTTTCGAGACATGAAAAGTTGACAGTTTTTTTTATAATAAATAGGTAAGTTGTTTACCAAAGAGGATGTAACCACGAGGTTTACTGTTTATCTCGGGAGTCAGTCGGATGATTACTTGTGTTTTTTTAAGATGCTGGTTTTGTTCCTGTAGGTGTAGGTCGATGGTAAAATAAATAAAATAATAATAATAACGTCACGACTCCCCATTCGGGGGTAGTCAGAATCTTGAGTGGCCAGACACCACCACATTATGGAGGTATTAAGAGTCAACCCAAAGCCCACGTTTCACCAGATAGTCAGAACCCAATGTGACAGGTGGTGAACCTTGTCGCCGTGTATACAAGAACTGACTATTACCTAATCCCGAGGGATAGTTTCCTCACGATGCGATGTTTTCCCTCACCGTAAGCGAACTGTAAATAATGCACATAGATGAAAATTCATCCATTGGTGCATGCCGCATAAATGTTTTTCTTTCTTTCTTTCTTTTTATACTAAGACGGCGTATGGCCGCGTAAGCGAACGGCCCGCCTGATGTTAAGCAGTTACCATAGCCTATCATCATCATTATAGATGTTTGCAATACCAAATTGAAGTGACCATTCAATCCACAGAGGGAGAGGAATTTATGCGAAAGTTATTAAGTAGGTACCTACATACCTATTTTTGAATTATAGCATTTGTTGTATAAGGTAGGTTAAGCATAGGTGTACCTACCAATTTAACTTATCTAGTTTGCCTTCATAGCGAACTACTTAATCATAAATCTATGGTTGCCTATTACCTTTGACCCATAAAAATGCCTTACTTTGACCAAATAAACAATTAATCCTTCCAAAAAGAATATCCGCACATCGCACACGCTATAAACCCGTTCTCTTTATTTTTAACATTATCAGTTAATAGTGATGATCACTGAAAATTTATAAATCACCAGCCTTTAGTAGTTGCTTTCGCGAACCTCTTTGACAAGTCCAGTGACTAACGTTTTGATGTCCATTTGCCTTACGTAATACCAATAGTTGGTTTATCGATACAAAAACTCCTGTCAAACTACACACCGGTGACCATCACAGAGATGACGTCATTTCAGTTGATAACTGGAGATAGGTAATACGAAACTAGCAGTTTGACAGCCAATCGATGATAACTTTGCCAGTAGTTGTTCACTATGAGCTGTCAACAGAGTTATATAATAGCCCCGCAGACAACTGATATTACTACATATACTACTTTTTTGTTTGTAAATACATAATTAATATACATATACATCCAGACTCGGGACATACAGACATGTTCATGCACACAAATGCATGTCCCGGTAATCGAACCTACGACCTGCAGCGTGAAAGGCGCCACCGCGCCAACCACGCCAACGGGGTCGTCAATAAGTTCTAATTATGAAAAACATGTAACAGGTGCAAATCATATCTCTGGATGAAGACACGAGTGAGTTCAGTGCCAAGAGCACCTTCGACCACCCGTACCCCACCACCAAGATCATGTGGATCCCCGACAGCAAGGGAGTGTACCCCGACTTACTGGCCACCAGCGGTGAGCAGAATAACTTATTTTGGTATTTTAGATATTTATTGAGTTTTAAGTATATGCACATTGATCCTTTTTTGCTGTTATCGTCAAATCACGACTATAAATTTGACACATATCTAAAGGTATACCCCTTTTACTGAAATATTATGATAGTCTGTTAGGAGACCTCTAGCCGACCGCTAAGTATTTGCAATTTACAATGAATAATTCACACAGAGTAAAGACTAAAGAAAGAGGTGCCCTTGTTAGATATATGTATGAAAAAAACGTGGTCATTGTTTTTTCATTTTCATTGTTCTATCTACCGGTAAATAGTTGAACTACTCGCTTCGTTTTATGTCGATGTTAGTACTAGCCCGACCACTCGGCCGTGTTGCTTAGGGCCAGTCCCCTTAGTAATTGGTCCCTGAGAATTCATTTTTTTTATTTTTTAGGGATTGAAATGAAAACAAATACATATGTTTTATATGCAATGGTTGTCGGCAATACAGTTAATTTTCCTGTAATTTATTGTAGAAGTAATAAATTTATTAATACCAACAGAATTTGCATTAGGTCTTCTCTAGTTGGCTTCTTCTGGAGTACACTGGCTGATATGTCTTGGCCACCACAGGCTATACCCACTGGCTGATATGTCTTGGCCACCACGTAGGCTGTACCCACTGGCTGATATGTCTTGGCCACCACGTAGGCTGTACCCACTGGCTGATATGTCTTGGCCACCACGTAGGCTGTACCCACTGGCTGATATGTCTTGGCCACCACGTAGGCTGTACCCACTGGCTGATATGTCTTGGCCACCACGTAGGCTGTACCCACTGGCTGATATGTCTTGGCCACCACGTAGGCTGTACCCACTGGCTGATATGTCTTGGCCACCACGTAGGCTGTACCTACTGGCTGATATGTCTTGGCCACCACGTAGGCTGTACCCACTGGCTGATATGTCTTGGCCACCACGTAGGCTGTACCCACTGGCTGATATGTCTTGGCCACCACGTAGGCTGTACCCACTGGCTGATATGTCTTGGCCACCACGTAGGCTGTACCTACTGGCTGATATGTCTTGGCCACCACGTAGGCTGTACCCACTGGCTAATATGTCTTGGCTGCCACTCCATAACAATTTGTCCACCAGGCGACTACCTCCGCATCTGGCGAGCTGGCGAGCCCTACACCCTCTTCGAGTGCGTACTAAACAACAACAAGAACTCGGACTTCTGCGCGCCTCTGACGTCGTTCGACTGGAACGAGGTGGACCCCAACCTGATCGGCACCAGCAGCATCGACACCACCTGCACCATCTGGGGGCTGGAGACCGGGCAGGTGCTCGGCAGGGTCAACGAGGTGTCCGGACATGTCAAGACTCAGCTGATCGCTCATGATAAGGTACGACTTATACTCGGTACTTCCTTTGCAGTTTTACATTTATGTAGGAGAATTTAGACTACTCACATAAAAATGTGAAATCTTGAAAGCATTGTTTTGTTTTTTATTACATAACTTTTATATAGTTTTACTTGGTCTGTCTAGTTACTTTGAGTTGATAACTATTAATACCACTAAAGGTGTAACATTAAAAGACTCGTCCTGGGTCTTAGATTAAGAATGTACCTGTAGATTTGACAAGCGCGTACACTCGTAAGGGACAAAAGATGTATAATCCTGCTAAATTACGCTTAACCCTAATGTCTATGGAATGACTCATATGGCTCATCCTGGACCAAAGACCTACCAAAAGTTTGTGCCCAACAAACTTAGGGCGATACGCAGAAAGTGAGAAAAGATAGTATGTCTATCTCTTTCACTCTTAGGATATCGGGCGTAAGCATGTCTCGCTCAAGCACGGTATTATTATTACCATGTCATCTCTATTGAGGCTTTCTCTATGTCCTGGGTGTTGTGGACTGGAGGCGGCCACCCACAAGCCATTCATGCTGTCTGTACTATACTGAACCCCATTTCTACTTATTCCCGTCGTACATCGCAGCATTAGGCACCTTTTAAAACAGTAAATCCGGGTCTGACATATGAAGTGTCCTAGGTTATTTACCGTCTATTTTTGTTGAAGATTATTTTTTAAGCAATAATTAGTGTGTTGTGTGCAGCATTGTTACGAAAAAATCACCTTGTTTTAAACGTGTTTAAAACATGTTTTAATCAATAAAACATGTTTTAAACACAATGATTTATTCATTCAGATTTAAATCAATGTTTTAAACATGTTTTAAACAGTTTTAATTTTAAATTTCCTGTTTTTTTGCAACCCTGGTTGTGTGTGTCAGGAGGTGTACGACATCGCGTTCAGCCGCGCGGGCGGCGGCCGCGACATGTTCGCGTCCGTCGGCGCCGACGGCTCCGTGCGCATGTTCGACCTGCGCCACCTCGAGCACTCCACCATCATATACGAGGTACACACACACACACACCTCCCTACTGGCCCACTATTGCCCACCAACCCACACGTTCCCTACTGGCCCACTGTTGCCCACCAACCCCACACCTTCCGTGCTGGCCCACTGTTATCCACCAACCCCACACCTTCCCTACTGGCCAACCGTTGCCCACCAACCCCACATCTTCCCTACTGGCCCACTGTTGCCCACCAACCCCACACCTTCCCTACTGGCCCACTGTTGCCCACCAACCCCACACCTTCCCTACTGGCCAACCGTTGCCCACCAACCCCACATCTTCCCTACTGGCCCACTGTTGCCCACCAACCCCACACCTTCCCTGCTGACCCACTGTTGCCCACCAACCCCACACCTTCCGTGCTGGCCCACTGTTACCCACCAACCCCACACCTTCCCTACTGGCCCACTGTTGCCCACCAACCCCACACCTTCCCTGCTGGCCCGCTATTCCCCACCAATCCACACCTTCCCTACTGGCAAACCTACAAATATTATCCCCTATCATTGTGTGTGTTCACGCACCCAATACGAACGTCGCGCCATCTGTGAGCGGGTAGCGGAACCAGTCTGAACTACATTGAAGCAATGAACGGAAGAATGAACTATGGAGTGAACCTCGGCGCAGTCACCGTTCTATTCGATACATTCACTCATTCACCTGATTTATATTCGCTATCCATGTCGGAACTGAAGAGCTCTGTTAAATAAAATTATAATAAATATACGTTATACGTTTAAATTAAAATTATACGAATCATTGAAGAGTCCTGCGAACCCGAGAACCAACACGAACACAAATACACGCTAGAAACGCCAACAAGTGGTCCTCCAGAGCCGATCTACGAAGAAGAACCAGCGATCGATGACAACGTGGAATTGAAGTCGAGAAATCAAGCTGATCCGCGGTCGAAGCCATCAGGTTGTACTTTCCTTCCTTCTTCCGTATCTTTTCCCGTGTTAATACCGTGTTTTATAACTTTCAGTTACGCTTCGACATCGCCAGGTCACCGTGCCACGTGGTGTCTAACTGTGAGTACTTTTGTCTTTCATATTCTCCAAAATGAGTGATGATGAGGCGTATCAGGTACCTGCCGAAAACGTTACAGTCAGGGATAAGTCGAAATATCTAGATAGGCCGAAATCTCCTCGCTTAGCTAGCACTTCAAATTCGAATAACCGTCTCGTTGATCTAAAAAGACAACGAGGCACTCTTAAAGGCAGGTTAACGATATTCGAAAAGTTTCTTAGTAAATTACAAAACGTAGATATAAGTACGAATCAGAAACTTGATTTAGAGTTACGCACACAGTCGGCAACGCTTATTTTTCAAAATTTTAATGATATTCAAAGCGAAATAGAACAATTAGTAGACGAGGAAGATTGTACTGCTCAATTAGAGTATAGGGAATCATATGAAGAACATTATTATTCTAATATGGCTGCCGCGAAGTGCTTATTAAACGAAAACTCAGTTTTTAATTCTTCAATACCTCCTGTACCTATAAAGTTGCCGCAAATTAAGTTGCCAGTCTTTGATGGTGCATATGACCGGTGGTTAGAGTTTAGGAACTCTTATCACACCATGATTCATAACCGTCAAGATTTAAATAGCATACAAAAGTTTCAGTATCTTAAATCATCTCTTAGTGGTTCTGCTTTGCAAGTTATAAGTGCATTCGAATTTACAGCTACCAACTATACTCACGCATGGGAATTGCTTGAGAAAAGGTTTCATAATAATCGTCTTCTAGTTCAAAATCATGTTAAATCGTTGTTTACTATACCACAACTCAATACCGAATCTCCAGCGCAGTTACGTAAACTTATAGATACGACATTACGCAATTTACGTGCACTGAAGTCTTTAAACGAGCCTACTGATACGTGGGACACGTTAGTACTTTACTTAGTCGTTTCTAAACTCGACACGACTACAGAACGCGAGTGGGAGACCCATAAAGGTACGCTCGTTTCTCAAACAACTGGAGATTCGTACATTGTAAAGTTGGATGATTTAATCATGTTCCTGAGAAACCGGGCAGACATGTTAGACATGATTAAATCAGGTAGTAACAGCAAGCCTAACCACCAACCGAAATTTAATAACGATAAGTCCTCAAATACGTATAAAAACAACAAACAAACAAATTCGCATGAATCACCTCACGTACATTCATACGCTGCACAGAATAAATCCAGTTCCGATAGTAATAAGAATAAACGAACCCGTGAGTGTGTTTTATGTGGCGCTAATCACGCACTATACGCATGTGCAACCTTTGTTAACTTGCCGGTAGCAGATAGGTTCCATTTTGTCACAGATAAAAACTTGTGTCAAAATTGTCTGCGTACTAATAACCATTCCATTAATGATTGTTTATTTGGTCCTTGTAGGTTATGCCAAAACAAACATAATACGTTATTACACTCAGATAATCGCAAACAAGATAGCATAGTTACGGTCGCGTCTACGCTTCCACTAGTAAATCTTGTAAACAAACCGTGTGGTAAACAGGTAGGTTCCGCCGAGCGGAATGCATTAGCTTGCAGTACAGCGACGGTGAAACAGGTTCTACTGTCCACCGCGCTAATCGAAGTACCCGATTCTGATAACAATTATCACACGGTTAGAGCGCTTTTAGATAATGGTAGTCAAAATTGCCTTATAACTGAACGCTTATGTAAACGTTTAAACGCAAAGAAATTACAGTCCACAATTCGTATTTCAGGCGTAGGACAAGTCGTCTCACAGTCGACCCACACCTGTAAACTTAATATTCGTTCGAAGGTAAACGATTTCAACCTCGATTTACACTGTTTGGTCTTACCTACAATTACTTCGAAGTTGCCTTCAATAGACGTCAATTCGCAATGTATACGTATACCTAATGACATTGCACTTGCTGATCCCATGTTCAATATACCGTCCGTTGTCGATATATTGATAGGTGCAGATGTTTATTGGGAATTATTAAAATCGAATAAAATTAGACTTAGTTCCGGTCCATACCTACTTGACTCCGAACTTGGGTGGATTATATCCGGGCCTATTTCTATAAAACAATCGTATAGCAACCATGTTCAATGCAATGTTGCTCAAGTCGAATTCGAATTACAAAAGTTTTGGGAGTTAGAAGAATTAACTGATGCACGTTCAGAAATTTCTAATGATGAACGCTTTTGTGAAAAGTTGTTTTCGGAGACAACTGAACGCGATGAACACGGTAGGTTCTACGTAAGAATCCCGTTAAAAGAATCCGCAGATTCTTTAGGCGACTCGTACAATATGGCTAGGAGTTGTTTTTTATCCTTGGAAAGAAAGTTAGAACGTTCACCAAGTTATAAAAAATTATATTGCGATTTCATGCATGAGTATGAAGCCCTAGGCCATATGACAGCACTGACAGATAACGTAAACGATATTAAAAAACCGTATTATATTTTACCACATCATGGTGTCTACCGTGAAGAAAGTAAATTAGCACCTATAAAACCCGTTACAATACCTAGGTTAGAGTTGTGTGGAGCGGTCATCGGTGCAAAGTTATACGATAAAATTATTAAATCAATTCGAATTAAAATCAACAAAATATATTTTTGGACCGACTCAACAATAGTTGAAGGCTGGCTTCACACGTCTCCACGTTCCCTTAAAACTTTTGTACAAAACCGAGTCGTACAAATTAATGAATTAACGGGCGGTACTATTTGGAGGCACGTAAAAGGCAAGGAGAACCCCGCAGATTTAATTACGAGAGGTGTCAATCTTGATTCGCTCATATACGATAGCGATAAGCTATGGTGGGGCGGGGCTCCGTTTTTACGTGAACCCAAAGTCAATTGGCCAAATAGTAGTAGCAACCCTATTTGTACAGACTTGCCGGAAATGAAAGTTAACACGATCACAGCTACAACTTTACACGTAATAAATTCCGAAGAATTAATTAATTTCGAAAGATTTTCATCATTTATTCGTTTGCAAAGGGCCGGTGCATATTGTTTACGTTTCATTCATAATTCGCGAGCGGCCGCGCGCAAGCAGGACCGCAAAACCGGTTTCTTATCAGCGGACGAACTGCAGTCTTCGTTACTAATGTTCACTCGCATAGCGCAAACACAATCGTTCCCTAATGAATATCATAACCTTAAAAATAACTTACCGGTGAAAGTGAAAAGTAATAAATCTATCAATCAAATATCGGGCTTAAATATTTTTATGGATGACGATAATATAATTCGTGTTGGTGGGAGGTTGTGTAATGCTACAGGATTTACTTACGACAAGAAACATCCAATGTTGTTGTATGGTAAGCATCGTTTTTCATGGTTATTATGCACTTACGAACATAAGCGATTACTGCATTGTGGACCTCAACTCCTAGTATACACCATGCGTGAGAGGTGGTGGGTGTTGAGAGCTCGAGATTTGGCTAAACAAGTAGTTCATAAATGTGTCACATGTACTCGCATGAAAGGCCATACTTTGAGGCCAATCATGGGCAACTTGCCAGCAGAGCGACTGGAAAAAAGCTTTCCGTTTATGTATACTGGTGTTGATTATGCAGGTCCCATGTTTGTTTTGAACCGCAAAGGCAGAGGTGCAAAACTTATTAAAAATTATATTTGTTTATTCGTTTGTTTAGTTACTCGTTGCATTCATCTTGAATTAGCTGGCAGTTTAACTACTCAAGATTATTTATTAGCATTAAAACGTTTTATATCACGTCGTGGCAAGCCATATCAGATATTTTCAGACAATGGTACAAACTTCGTTGGTGCTCAGAAGGAGATTTCAGTCGTTTTCGAAAATCCAAAGGATATTTTCGACTTTGCTGGTAATCATGGCATTCGTTTTACATTTATACCACCATACACCCCTCATTTTGGTGGAATGTGGGAGGCGGGGGTCAAATCATGTAAACACCACTTGAGACGGATACTCGGTGATGCGAATCTAACGTACGAGGAATTCAGCACGGTACTAACGCAAATTGAAGCCGTCCTGAATTCCCGTCCACTGTCCCCTCTGTCCACAGATCCAAATGATTACCTCCCCTTAACACCAGCACACTTCCTGATTGGCCGACCTTTGACTGCACCAGCCTGCGCAGACTTGACGACGACTACCCCTGCCCGCTTGGGGCGTTACGACCGAGTGGAACAGTTGAGGCAGCATTTCTGGCAACGCTGGTCAAAGGAATACGTATCGGAGCTTCAGAGAAGAACGAAGTGGAAACACGACAGTGAAGACATCACACAAGACAGCTTAGTCTTGATCAAAGAAGATAACCTCGCTCCATTCAAGTGGAGAATGGGCAGGGTTATTCGGTTGTTCCCAGGAGCTGATGGCGTATCCAGAGTCGCTGAGATCCGTACGGCGGCTGGCACCATTAGGCGGGCATGCTCCAAGATCTGCCCGCTTCCCGTGCCTACATGCGAAGAGTGACTGCCCGCACCGAATCTTACATTGGAAGCCTGGGGCTTCCAAGGCGGCCGGCATGTTCACGCACCCAATACGAACGTCGCGCCATCTGTGAGCGGGTAGCGGAACCAGTCTGAACTACATTGAAGCAATGAACGGAAGAATGAACTATGGAGTGAACCTCGGCGCAGTCACCGTTCTATTCGATACATTCACTCATTCACCTGATTTATATTCGCTATCCATGTCGGAACTGAAGAGCTCTGTTAAATAAAATTATAATAAATATACGTTATACGTTTAAATTAAAATTATACGAATCATTGAAGAGTCCTGCGAACCCGAGAACCAACACGAACACAAATACACGCTAGAAACGCCAACAGTGTGCGCAGGACCCGCAGCACACGCCGCTGCTCCGGCTGGCGTGGAACAAGCAGGACCCTAACTACTTAGCGACGGTCGCGATGGACGCGTGCGAGGTGATCATCCTGGACGTGCGCGTGCCCTGCACGCCCGTCGCCAGGCTCAACAACCACCGCGCCTGCGTCAACGGCATCGCCTGGGCACCGCACAGGTACGCGGCACGCACACACACACACACACACACACACACACGCGTACACATACACACACACACACATGCACACACATACACACACAGCGCCTGCGTCAACGGCATCGCCTGGACTCCGCCCAGGTACGCGGCACACACACATGCACACACACGCACACACACACACACACACACATACACACACACACACACACACACACACATACACACACACACACACACACACACCGCCTGACGACGAATTTCAAGGGCCACGACACATTCCTAAATCAAAAAATTACCGATTCAGGAAAAACGGTCTAACTTTGAATTTTAAAAATATATGCATCCGAGATCGTAAGATAGGCATTCAAAGTTTTCCCCTCAGCTGATATGTATGACCTATGGTGGAGGATTTGCCTGAAAATCAGCGCTGGGGAGTTTCGTTCCCCTCCATACATGCTGAGACCTTTTCGACAAAGATCGCGCTGACCTCTTTTTTCTGTTTCCTCTGTTTATGTTCCGTGTGTTGAGAGCACAGAGTAAAGACTAAAGAAAGAGGTGCCCTTATTAGATATTTGTATGAAACAAAACGTGGCCATTGTTTTTTCATTTTCATTTTACTATTTACCGGTAAATAGTTGAACTACTCGCTTCGTTTTATGTCGATGTTAGTACTAGGCCGACCACTCGGCCGACTTGCTTAGGGCCAGTCCCCTTAGTAATCGGTCCATGGTTGAGAGTGTCGAATAAATGTGTTTGTTTCTTGCTCAGCTCGTGCCACATCTGCACGGCGGGCGACGACCACCAGGCGCTGATCTGGGACATCCAGCAGATGCCGCGCGCCATCGAGGACCCCATCCTGGCCTACACCGCGGCCGAGGGCGAGGTCAACCAGATCCAGTGGGGCGCCACGCAGCCCGACTGGATCGCCATCTGCTACAACCGGCACACAGAGATACTACGCGTATAAGGGTCATAGTCGTTTGTTATAACTGCCAACCACGACGTTTTTGTTGTACACGACTGTATAGCCGCGTCTTCTCCACGTGCTTTGCTATACACACTACACAAAATCATCTACAAAAACATTGTCACGTCGTCGTGGTGATAGTGATTAACGGCCGGCGCAGACTGGGGACGCAGGGCAGAGCATTTTCATTTTATCAATCGAATTCAATATTTATCCAATTGAAATAAGGTCCATATTTCAACGCTCGGTGATCGACATCGGAGCATTTTCTCTGGAGCATCGAAAGGCACGCCGGAGGATACCGCGGCGGGAGGCGGCGGTATGCGCCGGCGTGCGCCGACGTGCACTGGAGTCCTGCGTTCCTTCCACTCGACACCACCAAAACGACACCACCGGTAGTGTCGTATGGAATCTCTAGTCCATACGACACCACCGACTATTAGTGTGGTTACCTACATACAAAGTTGTTGATATGAAAACTCCAATTAAGTTCAAGCAGTTTCATTAATGAGGTATGTCATTTGATAAAGTTTATATTTATCTGTTAGTTTAGTTTATATTTATTTCATAAACTCTGTCTTATTAATTATCGTTTAACTATAGATAACTTGAAATAATAACTTTGGGGTCGGATCAATGTATGTGATGTTGTCTGATATTTATTTATTTATTTTAATGAACTGGGAGCTGTTTGTCAAAAACACGCGTTTCTGGACATCACTAGGGTGGTGTCGTATGGACTAGAGATTCCAAACGACACCACCGATGGTGTCGTTTTGGTGGTGTCGAGTGGAAGGAACGGAGTCCTGGCGGCCGCGCCGTGCTTGCCGCGCACCGGGAGGCGAGGCGGGGTGGCGCGGGGGGTCCGCTGTCCGGCAGCCCGTCTCGGCCGCTAGCACGGATGTATAATTAAGGATTTATCACTTGAGTTTTTGGTTAAGAAGATACTCAACTTTATTCTGCTGCCTTAAGGTCTATTATACCTTGACAATTCTTAGACAGAAAAACGAGCCGAGCGAGAGGGCCCAGTTGGGACCGTGTCCCTGTCATTTCGAGTTGCCATGCCAAAATAATATTATCGTTGGGTAGTGATTGTTAGTTTTTAAATCAAGCAAATAAATTAATTTAGTAATTATCGTGACCATTGTTTATATGATAAAACAATAGTCACGATAAATAATAAATTAATTTATTTGCTTGATTTAAAAACTAACAATCACTACCCAACGATAATATTATTTTGGCATGGCAACTCGAAATGACAGGGACACGGTCCCAACTAGGGCCTCTCGCTCGGCTCGTTTTTTGTGCAGTAGTGAACAGTCCAGGTATGTATTTACGTTCGTGGCCGCTAGTGAAATAAACAAATGCCGGCGAGCGGTGGCTACTCGGCGCATGCCGCGCCGTACCGGCGGTAGGTCGCGGTATCGCAGAGGATTTTTGCGCTGGCGGGTAGAGAGATCCTCCTCGATGCTCCGCCCTACCATCCCCAGTGTGCGCCGGCCATTAGGCCTTTCTCCAGGACCCATCGAGGGTCCTCGGCGTCTTCGTTGGATACCATTGATCCTGGCTTACAGGTGTTACTGTGGTAATAGTGTGATCATCCAATAGAAATTGTAACCAGTTTATAAATCGTTTTATAGAGAATTTTTCTGAACATAATTGCTTTGTAATGTTTTTGTCAATTGGTTATAAGTTTCCCGTAGTTTCTATTCGAAAATCGGTGCACGTGCCCTAAATGCATAATCATTATCTCTTTATAAAAAGACTGATGAATTCGACAATTGAATCATTTTCATTTTTAAATTTACTAGGGCTAGGAATGGTAAGTCTTTGGACAAGTTTTGAAAGTGCTTTATTGGCCCGGTCGCCGCACAGATGAGCGATCTTATGCAAACCACGCCAAGCCCACAAATATTCCAGCCTGCCCCCCTAGACAAGTGGCATGAACGCTAATCGACTAGAATAGACTTCACAATGTATGGAAATGTCAAACGTCGCTATGTAGATCAACAAGTTGCTATGTAGATCACGTGACTTACGTCATTTCCATACATGAAGCGTAGCGATTTGAACGAACGCTTGTAGACGTCAGCCACTTGTCTAGCCCTTCTGATCATATGCGTGTAGCGAATTCTAACAGAAGTTTTCTGATGTGAGGCCAAAACCTGTCCAAAGGGTTACCACTCCAGGCCCAAGACTAAATATTAACAATATAAAGGCATCAGAGAATAACCCAAATTTATGGACACTTCAAATTTTTTTTACAAAGCATTTCCAAGATCAATAGAGATTTGTAATGCCAGTGTAAGGGGACGTCCATAAATTACGTGAGGCATTTAGGGGGGAGGGGGTCGAGCCAAATCTCACGTAATTTTCATTACCGCAAGAAACAGTGTAAACCTGTGAGAAAAATGGGTTAAATTAAGTAAAACATGTTTCTCCGCTACAATATGGGTTTTGAGAAATCTCACGTGAGATTACCGAGGGAGGGAGGGGGTCGAGCCAAATCCCACGAAATCTCACCTCACGTAATTTATGGACGCCCCCTAGTCCATCAAAACTTTATAAATTTGGGGTAAACATTTTCATCGATTTAATGCATTTAAAATTTAAAAAATGTGTATTGTGTTAATTCTATCAGTAAAAAACTAAACTTAACTAAATATATTACCATCCGTCTCCCAGTTGTAGTGTGCTTAGTTTTAATTTATACAGACAACAGAATGAACACCATTAATGGAAGATATTCACACTTAGTTGATTGACGCGAAGTCGGCTTGGCTGAAGTTAACAGCCTTTGAACAGCTATTACCCATATTTAAGAGGTGCTAATCTACCAAGCCAACTAGGCGCTCGGGTATAAATATCAAATAATAATAAGTCAATGATTCCGCGGTCCTTCCACCACGTAGTGGGAGCTACTGTCACAAGAGTGCCCAGGCATTATCCAGGCTCACTACGTTGTGGACCACAGAGTAAAGACTAAAGAAAGAGGTGCCCTTATTAGATATATGTATGAAAAAAAAACGTGGGCATTGTTTTTTCATTTTCATTGTTCTATCTACCGGTAAATAGTTGAACTACTCGCTTTGTTTTATGTCGATGTTGGTACTAGGCCGACCACTCGGCCAAGTTGCTTAGGGCCAGTCCCCTTAGTAATTGGTCCATGTTGTGGACGGACCGCGGATTCATTGACTTATTATCATTTGATATTTATACCCGAGTGTCTAGTTGGCTTGGTGAAGTAGTATAGACAAGCATTTAGAGGTGCTAACGAGACTACTAGCTAGTCTATAACTCTCGAGTTTTACGCTCGCTCGTAAAATATCTGTATGGCAAATTCTTGGAACCTCTCTGAAGAATTTGTCCCAATATTTTACAGACTTTAGCGATTAGTATTGTGGTAACCTCGCATTCCCAAGTTGTGTGCAATTCCCAAGTTTGTAGGACTGTTTTGGTGTTATTACAAAAAAGTTTAACTCGTTTTGAATGCGTGACTTGTCAAACCTTTGTAAATTTTGACATAACTCGTATTTATCTAGGGTTTAACTTTTTTCTAATAACACTTTGTATTTTGTATTCTATACTATAATCCGTAAATCCATGTGGTACATTTAGGTACTCGAACAATCAGACGGTTTGTGTCCTAAGTCGCTTAGCCATTGCCATTGAGCTGCTATAGTGATCGAACCTCCGATTGGTTGGCCGACTGGCTGATCGGCCTCTGATTGAACCGGTCTATAGCAAAACGCCACAATGGCTAAGCGACTTGGGCCCTGTGCATTTACAATATTAAGAAAATCGGCGAATGATTTTACTTTTAAATTAAATATGGCCGGCGTTGGCGCCGAGTAGCATGGCAACACGAGGAAGTGTTGCCATATTAGAAAATGTTTGTGTAATTAGGAAAATTGGGGTAAACTCGTATTATTCAAATCAATGTGATTATTATAAGGACTAGATTTAATGTTAATTTATATACAAATAGATATAAGGATTTCTTATTGAATAAATAATGACATAGAAAAAGGCACTTTCTCTTATAAAATCTTAAAACTTGAAAAAATGTCATGATGCAACGGATAAAACATATTTATAGCTACATCTCAATGTATAGTTATCCAGATTTCTGTCCCAAAGCAAATTCTTCATAAACTTTCAACAGAGATTCCGGTGTTCTGGGTTTGAAGTCATGCAGAACATAATCAAAATACTCCATAGTCACTTCCTGACAATCCAGGTCCTTCTCCAACGCCCTTAAAGCTGCCTCATGGCACAGAGCCTGCAGTTCAGCACCCGAAAACCCTTCCGTCTTCATCGCGAGATAGTGAGGGTTGACGTCATCACTGGTACTCATTTTGCCAAGCTTTAACTCAATTATCTGCAATCTGGTCTCAAAATCTGGCAACGGAACATAGATTAGTCTGTCTAATCGGCCTGGCCTTAATAACGCTCTATCCATTTTATCAGGGCGGTTGGTCGCCGCTACAATAGTTACTGAATTCAATGGTACCACTCCGTCTAACTCCGTTAACAACTGAGCCAGTACTCTTTCATGTACTCCTGCTTCCCCCGTCCCCCTCTCTCCTCCAATCGCGTCCATTTCATCAAAGAATATAATAGACGGAGCCACTTGACGAGCTTTAGTGAATAAGTCCCTAACAGCTCTCTCCGACTCACCGACCCACTTAGAAAACAATTCTGGACCCTTTATTGATAAAAAGTTCAAACCACTTTCAGTAGCTAAGGCTTTTGCAATCATGGTTTTCGAGCAACCAGGAGGACCGTATAATAATACTCCTCCTGGAGGGGTTATACCTAGTCTTCGGAAGCTTTCAGCGTGTTTCAAAGGCCATTCCACTGCTTGACGCAATTTCAACTTCAAGTCGTCTTGCCCTCCGATATCCGCCCACCTCACGTTCGGTACCTCTATAAGTAACTCTCGCATCGCACTGGGCCTCACTACAGTCAATGCTGTCACGAGATCTTCTCGTTCGATACAATCACTTGACCGTTTTAAGCATTTCATGGTAGCTTGGGTGCATAGATTTACCATATCAGCTGCTACGTAACCATGAGCTAAGTTTGTGATACTTTCAATGTCCTGTGTAGACACTTTGTTGGAGAGATTCTTGAGTAAACTGTATAGAATTTCCTTCCTTCTTATCCGGTCTGGTATGGGAACTTCAATCTCTTTATCCAGTCTACCAAATCTTCTTAACATTGGGTCAATATTCTCTGGTTTTCTTGTAGTGGCCAAAACAAAAACTCTACTATTCTCGTTGTGTAAACTGTCTAGGTATGACACGAATGCTGAAGTCACACGTCTTTCTTGCTCAGTACTGCCTGAGGATCGTCTCGGACATATAGTTTCTATCTCATCTACTAAGATAATGCTCGGTTCGTTTTCTATAGCTTTCGTGAATAAATTCTTCATAGTACCTTCTGTTTCGCCAAAATATTTACTAAATATCGCTGGGCCATTGATTTCTATGTGAAAACAGTTGAGATTTTCAATAAGGTATTTACAAATTGCTGTCTTCCCGATACCGGAGTGCCCGTATAGTAACAGACCTCTGGTGCGTTGAAAGTTTGCTGTAAGACTATCAGTGTTAAAAGAAATGTTGATAAAAGTTTTTACTTCTTCTAGAATGTCATCCACGCCACCTAAGGACTGTTTTCTTCTTTTAACTTTTTGTACTATTTCTTTCTCCATACTCCATGAAGTGGTTTCACCTAAAACATACCATTTTTCACCAGTACCATTTATTTTATCAGCTTTAATATCAATGACTTCAATTTCTAACTTCTTGCCAAAGTAATAGTACACTAATATTGTCCCGATACATATAAAGTTGTTGTAAAAATGATGTTTCAGAATATCACAGATATCTGTGTTTGTGTTGTGGTTGTTAATTTTAAACATGACATGAGATGCTTTTGGTATTTCGTCTTTTATTACGGAGACTGTTATTTTCTTGTTGTCATTGCTCCAAGCGGTGGATAAATCTGAAAACAAAAATAATGTGTGTATTCAAATTGGATTCCAATATTATGCATCTCATCATCAATTTAACATGATTTTCAGGAACTGGTATTTTCAGGAAAATCAAACAAAAATATTGGGTGTAAACTTTTATAATTTATTAATGGCCGATAGAAGATTTAAGTAGGCAGGTATTCTTCTTATAAATACTTAATGATTGTTTCCGAGTAAAAATGATTTATAAAAGTAGGTAAGAAATTGCAAATACCTGCAGCAGGCAATATAACGGCAGCCGGCGCCGACGCCTTCGACGGCCACATCCGCTTTACCATCGATGGAGAGCCTTCCCTGGTCAATTCCAAGGTCCCTCCAATGACCGCCCCTATTAATGTGCCAGCCGACGGGTGTACCATGACGGCGTCTCTCGGTGCTCCGTCGGGCGGCGCCCCCGTCCGCTGCAGCCAAGTATACAACTTCCCGCCCTCAACATAGGGACATTTCACTTGATCCTTCGTACAACTTAATTCGATGTGAATATTCTTGTCGTTTGAAGTAATACTACAATTGCATCGCTCGCAGTCCACCCATAGTGTTTTTTTGGCTTGTTTTGGAGGCATTGTTACCGGTAATTATTGGATTGTCTGTCATAAAATTTGATTATTTATGAATAAAATAAAAAGTAAGGTTATTTTCGTAATATGGTGAAAGAACCGACATGAGAACAGATATGTCAAATTTTACTGCGTTTTGTTTCATCTATTCACATTTCGACGTTAATTCACAAAACAAAAATACTCCTATCCTAATTACAAAATTGTAAATGCTTTTTAAATATTTTTGTTCTACGGATTTTACGACGACATCTCTTCTACGTTTTGTTTCATATTAGTTTTTCGTCTGACATTCATTGAGCTGTCAGTTTCTGACAAATGTCAGTTAGACAAGTATGTTGTCAATACTTGTCAAAACTGCAAATTGTGGTGGATTTTGTGATTCATTATTACGATTTTTTCTCAAAACATCTGTAATTTTTATCGTAAATGTTGCTTGAAAACCATAGAAATAACAACCAATGTATCGCTGCGTGAAAGCAGCTTCTGAAAACACAAAATAACTGATACACAACAAAATTTATCGTCGCAAGATGACTCTGGCAGAGTTCTTTAGTTGTTCCCTCCTCGCCTTCGGGGCTCCGCTGGTGATGTTCGCCCTGACGGTGGCGAACGACCCCGTGCGCATCATCATCATGATAGTAGCGGCATTTGGTTGGCTATTGTCGTTCCTCCTGTCTTCGTTAGTGTGGTTCGCTGTAGTGCCTTTACGAACCTATCTGGCCTTTGGAATGGTGTTCGCGATTATATTCCAGGTCAGTGAGAGTTTATTTTTATTGAATGAATGTAGCCAATGACGTTTTATACAATAGACACGACATACACAAGCATTAGTGCTCTTAATTCACTTATGATTCAATATGGTTCATTTTCCAGGAGTTATTCCGTTACGGAATGTATCTGTTACTCAGGAAGACAGAAGCTGGACTCAAAGAGATATCGGAGAACCAAAACATTGGCATCAACAAGCTTGAGATGGCGTACGTGTCGGGCCTTGGCTTCGGCACCATGAGCGGGGCCTTTGCGCTTGTCAATGTGTTAGCTGATTCTGTGAGTATTCAATACCTGTTTAATAACTTTCTACAATACGTATAACTGCAAGGCTTGGGGGGAATATTATAAATTGACTCATTACTCTACAAGACTTTGAGAGCAATAAAGTGAAGTTTTGTAAGTAGATCGCTCCACATCTACATGACACACTTGTCAAACAGAGTAAATAATTGATTTCTTCTTGTCTACAGTAGATTCTGCAAGCTAATAATCTATCTATACATTAGTATGAACTACACATTTTTTTGTTCAGTATACAACATTTTATTGAAGTTATCCAACGCATAATAATAAATAATAATGTTTGAACGATCAGTTAACTTGTGTGGATTTTGAGGATGTATGTCATTAATTCGGATCTTAACTTACCTCTCAATAAAAATTTATTCATATGTGTTAAGCTGTTTTTATGCTTCTTGCTCAGTCAAACTCACAGTTTCGGATTTATGATATTAATATGATTGTTCAGGTGGGTCCCGGCACATTAGGACTCCGCAGCGGCACAGAATTCTTCTTCGTAACAAGCGCAGCCATGACTCTGTGCATGATTCTCCTCAACACTTTCTGGAGTGTCATATTCTTCAGTGGGTTTGACGAAAAGAACTACCTGAAGGTCCTATGGGTAGTACTCTCACATTTCTTTGTGTCTGGACTCAGCCTACTCAATAGTAAAGAGTTATATGTGGCTACTATCCTACCGTCTTATGTAGTTTTGATAATTACTGCTTATATTGCCTTTAGGTCGGCTGGTGGTACTAGTAAGAGTCTAATTCAGAGTTTTTCTACAAGATCATAGAATAGACTGATTATTATTAGCTTTGGAGCTCAATATAGACTGTAGATTAATTTGGCTAAATTCGTTCCTAAGCAAAAGTAATACAGCCTTTATTCATGACTTTGGAGCACTATTCGTAATTGTTTAATGAATTTAAATGTATTAGCGAAACTAACAGAATTATAAATGATACGAATTATTGCCAATTAAATAGTTACTCATGATTTAATGATTATTAAAATTATGAAATATTTAGTAACACAATGAACTTTAGAAACATTGTATTAAAGTTATGGTTAACACATTTTTATTTAATAGTATGTATAGGTAATGAAAATGTGAAGCTGCAAAATTATTTCTAGGTTCAGTGACTGAAAATCATGCAGAGCCATACTTGGTTTGTACACTTGGATAAAATTAAATGTACAACACATTGAATAATTACATTTATTTATTTAAGTACTTATTTATTTATAGTTAAGTGAGAACAATCATTCCTTAGTATATTTCTACACATTGGACGGAATTAAATAACTAATTGTTACTAGCAAGTGTTTAAATAGTAAAATTAATGATTTTGTACGAAATCTAAATAAAAATTAAACTAAATTATTTGTTTTTTGTTCCCTATTAGAAATATATAGGTACCTATTTAGTTACTATTCTGAAGTGTATCATCATGTACACAAAATTTCATTCAGATCTGTTCAACTGTTTCAACATGATTAGATGAAATTGTGTTGTGGATAATCCCACTAATGCAGCGAAAATTATGGAGACAATACTTTTTGTCAAAACTACCCACTGGCTAGCCCATGATGTGATCAATCATCATCTATTCTGGCTCCTACACTGGATCCCGGCTGTCTTCAGCCAACTCCGCCAGTAATGAGTCCACTGTCCACACAGTGTCAGCAGTGTCCATTTCCTCGTGGGGTATGTATGAGTTCAGGACCTCCAGCACTGCCTCTATGCTGTCTGCTGAGCCGGCGATACCTCCCCCCACTTCAGAGAGGGCATTTACCGTTTCTATGTTCTTGTGATCGGTACTGGAATAAAAATGATGGTTAATTGAGGATTCATATTATTTGTAATGTTCTAGTGTCAGTTTTAATGATGTAAAAGTATTTTGTAAATCTTTGCATATTTCACTATCATCTGACTAATAGGTAGGTACTTCAGGAAATCCTATTGATGCCTTCACTAAGTAGGAACTATAAGAAATAAGTATGGGTGCATAATTCAGTAAGAGTAAATCAAATATCAATTGGTCCTGCCCACCCATACTAAAATGACACAATCAAACAATACCTACACTGGTGGCATGGATATTTCCTTCTCCAGAATGTCTTGCAAGTCATCTAGATCCGGTATTGTCGGAATATCGTCGCTGGAATCTGGTGATTTCTGAGGAATCATGAATTCTCTAAAAATAGAGAATATAAATAGGTGAAAGTACCTGGCTAATAAGAGAACAATTTTTGTTTAGGTTTATGTTACGAATAAAGGGTCTATGTTTGTGATTACATACTGTTTTAAGTCCGAATTCGAGACGAATAAGGAATTATTGATTATTCATGTTTTCACGATAATGGTCCTGCTACTTACTTGGCCTCAATATGCGTTCCTTCCGCCCACACACCAACCTTCTTTGGCTCGGGAATGTTTGAATTAATTTCATTCATTTTGTAAATATTACGAGGTTTTTTTGCTAGATTTTTTGTTTACCAAAGATTGTTTACTTTTTCTGCAATCTGCTACAGGGAGCAGACGTCAAAGTCAAAGCACGAGTGACATTGACAATTTGGTTGGATTGACATTTTGACTTACAGAATATTGGTTGTTTTTTCTGTGCCTGTGACATTGAAAATCTTGGGTATTTAGCCAGTACATATTACCTACTTCTACGTAGCTCAAATATCCGGCCCTCTGCAGCCAATACATGATCATAGTTCCGAAGTCATATTTCGCAAGTTTGTATAATACACTACACGTGTATAATTAGGTACAAGAAGATATTGTAAGCGAGGACTTTACTTTAAGGAATACTGTACTAAAACACGCATATGCAGCTTCAAATAGTTATAATGTGATAATAAAACAATTACAAATTACAAAGCCCAACTAGTACATTTCTCAACGTCTCAAACACGACTGCCTAGCCTATATTTAAAACAGGTCGTAACGCAGCGCTTGTTTATTCGTTCCACGGTGCAATTCGGCTATGTCAGCATCTCGGTCGAGAACAAGGGCCGATTCACGCAGACCACCGCGCTGATGTCATCGTTGCTATGTACCATCGCCAACACGGCCATCCTGCATGGTGCCTGTCCCATCAGGTGCCTCACGAGTTCAGATTAAAATGCTGAAACACAATACTCTGTTACTTCACAATTAATATTTACCGACGTTGGTTTGTCTACAACTCTTTCATCATCTATATATTGCTTGTCTTTTTCGCTATGCAGTCTGAGTGCAAATGTCATCCATTGACATTAGTCATGTGCTCTGAAAGGGACTTGCCACACTTCAGACACCAAGTCCGATATACTCCACTTGCACTTATATGAACGTACCAAGCTCAGGAACGCCTGCACTTAAAGGCCTCAGTCGCTATTGAGCGTACCAAACGCGTTAAAGAACCACTTGCACTCAAAGGGACTTGCCCACTTAAGCGTACCAAGTTCGTTCTAGAACTGCTTGCACCCAAAGCACATATTGCTACACTTAAGCGTACCAGGTTCGTTCCAGGCTTCTGATCGTTACTCGGTCTGCAAACTTTTATTTCTATCTGGCGATTTACAATACAAATAACTTAGAATTGAAGCATTTTATCTGGACTCGCACGCCTCAAACCACTTTATACCTCGCCAACACGGGCAAACAATACCATGTCATCCTCAATCATCATTTCAGGTATTCAGGCAGTGTCACCCCAGTATAGCTACTCAGCTTTTACACCCATCACATATTGTATAATACTTCAAATATCCTCAGATTCAACTCTACACGAGTATTATAGACAGACGACAACCACTTCATTATTATGGCATGTATTTTACCGACAAAAGATTCAATACGATAACTAATTTACTTTTTAGTCAGCTCGGCCTTTCCTACTTTATTGCATCAAATAATAAAATCACATAATATAAAATGTCTAATTTGAATGTGTCGGTTACCGCCCATGGACCAATTACTAAGAGGACTGGCCCTACGCAACTCGGCCGAGTGGTCGGCCTAGTACTAACATCGACCTAAAACGAAGCGAGTAGTTCAACTATTTACCGGTAGATTGAACAATGAAAATGCAAAAACAATGACCACGTTTTTTTTTTTCATACATATATCTAATAAGGGCACCTCTTTCTTTAGTCTTTACTCTGTGTTACCGCCCCATTTGTTTCTGCTGTCGGCGTGTACCTACATGAGTAAACTTTATATTGGGCCTTACTTTATTTAGTTTTTGATCCTAACTATTGTCTTACCAACTGAGCCTATTATATGCTGTTACATGACGTATCTGATGCCACCGGCATAATATTCATATGCCCTCATAATTTCCAATTAATAATTCAGCCCTCTATTTATTCCAATTTCTTTGATTCAGGCAGACTCAGTTTCAGCCGTCAGAATAAATGAGTTACTGCTCCCAATGTAATACAATGTAAACTCCATTTAACATCACCCGATTTAACGACAAAGTCTCCTAAAACGTCGAAATTACTTGACTGTGATTGTTTTACCTTGTCGTCCATACAATACACTCTATGTAGCATCATATACACTCTAAATAACGAAAAAATTACGTCATTATCAAGCAATAAACGGTACTTTCTAAGTTTCCAAAATTTATAATAATTTCAAGCTGTATACTAACATTCTTTTATTTATTGTGTTTACCTCGGTTGCTAGACTGTCGTTCGGGTGTTATTCATTATCTATACGTTATAATATTCTTGTAAGTTTTATACTTTATCAGCGGTTTGATTTGATTTGAATTATATTATCATACTGAAAAAAATATAGATTTTTCCTCTGACCATTTAACGATGACTCTCAATAACGCCATACAATGCGCATGCAATGCCATCCCTTCAGTGTCGTTATACTATAGAGTACCTATACACTTTATTTATTTAGTTTGTTTCAGTCTTCGTTATAAATATTTCAGTAACCTTGATCAAAGTAACTTAGCACATTTAATAAATTATATTTATCGTATGCTTCCCCTGTAAACTTGACCTGTACTATACTATACATCAAAAGCATTTATCGTATACTTGTGTAGATAACCACCACACGATTTGGGGAATCTCTCCCGTACGGTGTTGCAGCGCCACATCAATGTCTTTACTGGTACCTTATTCTTTTCTTAGCTCTTTTTATATTCTATGAAATGTACTTTTAAATTACATATATGACAATACCTATACATATACCAGTACCTATTGCTGATTACCGTCACTAAATTCTGCTGGTTACTTATCACTGACCTTCAAGTTTTTATACTCATTATTTTGTACTCACAGTTTTGGTATCAGTTTTACGTGATACCTGATTCCTTTGTCCACGGATGTGTTTCACGGGTCCTGGCATCCCCGCTAGTTACAAATGCTGCTAGAACGTATTGCACTTTAGCCGAACACGTTATTCAGTTATTATTATTACTTTGGGCATTTTACTATCGATTAAGTATCTCGTCCCATGGTTTTTATTTTCTTTCTTAACCATGTTTTGGCGTGTGTTTATCGATTTCCACTTCTGATGTAAGCGAGGACTTTACTTTAAGGAATACTGTACTAAAACACGCATATGCAGCTTCAAATAGTTATAATGTGATAATAAAACAATTACAAATTACAAAGCCCAACTAGTACATTTCTCAACGTCTCAAACACGACTGCCTAGCCTATATTTAAAACAGGTCGTAACGCAGCGCTTGTTTATTCGTTCCACGGTGCAATTCGGCTATGTCAGCATCTCGGTCGAGAACAAGGGCCGATTCACGCAGACCACCGCGCTGATGTCATCGTTGCTATGTACCATCGCCAACAATATTTTACATACTTACCTAGTTTGTGTATCCTTGTAATAATAAGTAGGTAGATAGGTTACCTAGACGGCAGTGTTTACAAGTGGCACGAATATAGCGTGCACACGCGCGGTCAGCGGCGGCGTCGGCCGGCGGTAAAGTGGAGGTTGTGGTAAATAAAAACACATTTTATTATCAAGTAATTTTATTCTAAGATTTCTCAAAAAAAAAAACAAAATTCTCAGACATTTTTAAGGCGTGTTTACACGATTGCACATTCGATATTATTATGTAGTCAAGTAATAACTAAATATAACGTGATGTTTGATCTTAAAGAACTTACATTATCCTGTATGTACCTATGTGCAATTTAATTGCTTTAAGATTTAAGTGGAAGATATGTTTATTCCGATTCTGTACTTATGCTATTTGTGTAAACAATAATCCTGATAAATTCCATGAATGCTCTCATCTTTTGCTTTAAAAATATGTACAACAATTTGGTAACAAATCTTAAAAAATAAGCATTTATAAAATCTAAAACTTAAAAATGAGGAAATTCTTACAATAAATCTAATTTTCATAAAATTAAGATTTATAAATCTCACAGTCACAGAAGTACATAGAGGCTGTCCTGAACGGATGGTTACAATAAAATCTGAATGAACAAGAGAAATTACTTAGGCCGTGGTCTCTTATTAAATGCTATCGGCCGCTTACACCGTCACGCGTACGCCACGTCACAATTTTACTATAGTGACGTCGGCGTGTGAAGGAGACCACAACAGTACATTTCTATAGTAAGCATTGTGACGCGGCGTACGCATGACGCGGCGTACGCATGACGCTGTAAGCGGCCGATGGCATTTAATAGGAAACCACGGCCTTACTTATTACATAATAACCACCTAACTAAGATGTTAAGTTCGAGTTTAAAAATCTCTTGGCACAGTGGTTTGAGCGTTGGCCGCACAACTCACTGAATTGGGTTGCGGGTTCAATTCCCACCAGAAGCAAATTTCGGAGACGGCCTTTTCGTAATTTGCCCTGGTCTGTGTGTCACTGGGATCGCTCGCAGTCCATTGTATGGTAGCCATAATACAAGCGTTGCCTAGGACCATACAGTTGGTGTAAGTCTGGCGATATTTATTTATGTATTTATATTGTTTCAATAGTTAATTTCAAATGTCTATTCTTTATAATATAACAACCATTTTTCGTATCACAATAACAAAACATACCGTTAAACGGATTCTTGCTCCCAATAGTCATTTCTAACAAGTAGAAATGGTACTGGAGATATACACGTAATATCAATAATAATTGTAATCTCTTAAAATGTTAACAAAATATTTAACGAAGAAAATTAAACACGGCGACTGCTTCTATCCGGTTCTGTTAACATTACGTGAATATGGCTCATATTAATAAATGTATCTCAAAGTTGAGTTCGATCTTAAGATGCAGTTTTGTCGTTTAATGTATGGAACATCTGTCAAAAACAGCATCTATAGATCGATCTCAAATTTGAGATATATTTATTAATACGAGCCTACAACGTGCAATTAAAATACCACAAAACATTAGACACCCCATGGACTAGACGTGTGTCGTTACATTATTTTCACGAAACGTAACGTAACCGGTTACGTCAAAGGCGTCACCGGTTATTTAATAGGTGAATTTTGTAACTGGTTATTTTTGTAACCCAATGGTTTTCGTCACTACTAGCTTCTTGTATACAAAAATACAAACATTGTTATTTGTTACTTTTAGATGTGAGATGAGTGACCGGTGACATAATACCTATGATTTAGTGCGGGCTACAGCTAAATAACCTGTTACAAAAATCACCAGTTACTCGTTCGTCGCGTAAACAGTGATTCGGTGAATTAGCTCGTAACCAGTTAATGTAACCGGTGACGTGAAATAACGCTCACGCCTACCATGGACTGAAGTGTCCCTCTTTCTTGGTACTAGTCTTTGCTACTGTCAATTATTCTGAAAAAATAAGTTTCAGGCTTTGCGTTATTTTAATTACACGTTGTACTACTCCACGTGCCACGTGCGAGTGACGTCGTATTTGTCAGGTTCCTAGTTGGCTTGGTGGATTAGTATATTTCGGATTAAATCCCAACAATAATACAAACAGTTCCTGTTACATTGTGATGTATTACAATAAAGCTGTTAGTAGGTATAACAAGCACCGAGCACAACAAACATCTCTTAGAAACCTGCTGCAATCTATGTACATAATAATACAACTTAAAATGCGAATAAGTAGATATGTATAATGACGATGTGATGACCGCTCGGCTCACTGCATCGGGTTGTTGCGGGTTCGATTCCCGCCAGAGGCAATTTCGGAAATGGCCTTTTCGTAATTTGCCCTGGTCTGGGTATCACTGGGAACGCCCCCAGTCCATGGTATGGTAGCAACAGTACAAACGTTGTTAAGTTTGGACCAGTTGGTGTGTAAGTCTGGCGATATTATAGGCAGAGTTGGGCAAAATTTAATTGCAATTAATTAATTGCAAATTACACGTGGCATCACAATTAACAATTAATTGTGATTTGTTTGTCAATCGCGAACAAATCACAATTAATTGTGACACCACATGCAATTTGCAATTAATTAATTGCAATTAAATTTTGCCCAACTCTGATTATAGGTATATGTAGGTATATTATATTAAATACGATAAGAGATCTGGAAGACTGTTCCTTGTTTAAAAATAATAAAAAATGCAATTGCAGTTTTATTTTTTATATAAAGCGGAAACTGGTACTCGACATTAATGTATGTATGTATAGTTCTGATGCAAACATACATGTTTAAGCGAATGCCAGATCAAAAGATATAAGAATAAAAAATATACATATTTCTATCAATTACTGACTTCATAAGAAATTATCCTGACCTGATTTAATAACACGCTTTTATTAGATCGTTCACTTAAAAATCATTCACATTAGTTTTACTGTCAATTTGTTACATGGAACTAGTCTGATAATCTTTAAAAATGTTTTATAATACAAGGAGCGAGTTTGTATACGTATTTGCTCAAATAGCTCCTAAACGCGCAATATGCCAATAAAAACGTGTTTTCTAATTTTATTTTAAATCTTACAAATAACTAGTTATAAAACTAGACTCGTTCACATTTCGACACACATAAAACATTTCTAATATTAGAAAATCCCAGATCAGTAAAAAGTAACTCTTACTCCATAGTTATAAGCTACATATTTAAACTACTTTGTCCGAATCGATTACGAAATCCGATATCGCGGGATTCAAAACCCGGGATTCCGGGTTCCGGGATTGTGACGCGTTGGCGTGACGTCATCGCAGCTCAATACGTACGTCACTACCGAAAAAAAATTGATCTGTGGTTTGATCCGAAGTAAAATCATACCGAATATCACATTGGTCTGAACTTTTGGAATGACACGGGATATGACGTCACGCGGACCAGCCCAGAACAGGGTATCCACATGTATGGTTTGGTATACATGACATATAAATGCAGCATTATAATAAAACCAAAGCTAAGACCCTACTAAAGAGGGACGCTATAGGGAAATAGTCAGCTTTGCCCTTTCCATTTCAAAATCGTATTATATTTCGTGTCGCCAAATCAAGACTATACAAAATTTCTTCTTCCTAACCTTATCCTGTTGGGTGGGGTCGACTTACAGTCTACCCTGATACGGCTGATTATGTCTATAATGTCATTTAACGTGTAAGTTTCCGTGTAAACGGGGCGATTGCCATCTGCCCTCCGAGACCCAACCAGTGGGACTATCAGCAAGGCTACTCAGGCCATGTTACAATAAAACCAGGTATTATCATCCCACGTTTTCTCAAGTCTACGTCACTGCTGTCAGCAATTGACATGAATACAAACAAGGTACGACAACCGATGACGTCATCATGGACTAATCACATACAACTGCCACGGGAAGAACATACCGTGTGATAGAGTCTCGCGAGCTTATCCAGCCCGCTGAGAACGTTGCTACTTGCTAGTTTCTTTATTGACATTAGTTCCTCTTGGCCACTGAGTCGGTTAAGATTGTGGAGTACATACGGGCACACGGACCAAAAATGTTTTGACAGATTTTTTAGGTTCCGTAATCTCTACGAGGAACCTAAGTCTAAATATCATCCAGTCCGTCCGTCTGTTCGTCTGTCACAGTACCATTAACTTCTACAGTTTCCGACGGAAGTTTTAACGACTAAATAAACATAGGTATCAATAAGTATTTGTGTGGTGTTGGTGCTAGAGTATCATGGTGTGGTCGAGGTCGGTGCCGCCGCGCAGCATGGAGGAGAGGCTGGACAGCTCGGAGGAGTTGAGCATGAGCACGCCCTCCGCCTGCTCCAGCAGCAGGTTCGACAGCGACGCGCTGCTCTGCTGCTGCTCCAGCTGCTGCGCCTGCTGCTGCTGCTGCTGCTGCTGCTGCGCGCCCATCTGCACCACAACACATGTATTATGCCGTGTGTCCACTGGCAAGTAACTTCCGCAATTTCTTGCAGAAGTCACTTGCCGACGTGTTTCCACTGACTGCAATTTTACACAATCGTGTACATGTGAGACTTGCAGCAAGTTTGGTAAGTCGCAGAAGTCCACTTGCGTGAGTGTTTACACATTGGAAGTCGCTTGCGCAAGTTTTCTAGCCAATGGACACACGGCATTACAACACAAATGTTTTTATATCTCATCCGAGACCGAGAATAAAATAAATTCTCGCCCAAGTCCTTGAACAAAGTAACAAAATGGACTCGCAACACGCATAATTCAACGAACAAAATGTTCTGTCAATTCTTGGGGGAGGGGAGGTAACCACTACATTAAAATTGACGCACACTTACTCAAAACATTTTGTGTCATTATAAACGCACACGTAAAGAAATGTGCAACACTAGTATATTTTACGCACACTAAAAGATCTAATACGTCAACATACAAAATTTTACTACCGTAGGACCATCGGTGTAATAGGGTGAATACCACTATCGATATTTCTAATTAGCTATATCGATAGTTTCATATACTCATTATTACATTTATAGCTGTCATTATAATCTACTGAATTATACTGAATTATCTCTACTGAAACAGCTGAACAAGAAATAATGAGTAACTCACGAGGCGTAAATATTCAACGGAAACAAGATGATTCCGGGTACATCCCAATTCAGTTCCTTGAAAATGAGATTATCTCAAAAATAAGTACCTAATGTTCCCAAATAAGCTGTTTCATCCCCCCCCACTCCCACTCGACCAGCGCCATCTGCTGCCACTGGCCTGGCTGATATCTTTTGTTAGGTAGGTACGTATAAACGTAATAGGTATTATTATACTAATGTCATCATCATCATCATTTCAGCCAAAAGACGTCCACTGTTGGACATAGGCCTCTCCCAAGGTTTATTATACACTATATCTATATCTATATCTATATCTATACTAATATATAAAGAGGGAAATGCTGACTGACTGACTGACTGACTCATCAACGCCGAGCCGAAACTACTGAAGTTAGAGACATGAAATTTGGATAGTATATATATTTTGTGACGTAGGCAAGCAATAAGAAGCGATTTTGGAAAATTCAACCCCTAGGGGGGTAAAATAGGGGACGAAAGTTTGTATTGAAGTTCGTCATTTCTGAGGTTAGCATGATGAAAATTTGTGTTTAGGATTCTTTTTACGTATTAAAAATAATAATATCAGCTTTTTTGAAAATTTAAACCCTAAGGGGTTAAAATAGGGGTTGAAAGTTTGTATGGAAGTTCGTCATTTTTTGAAGTTGGAATTATAAAAATTGGTGATTAGGTGACTTTTAAAAGATCAACATTATTAATTTCAGGGTTTTTCAAAATACATCCCTTAAGGGGGTAAAATAGGGGATGAAAGTTAGTTGGGAAGTTTTTATAGATGTTTGTCATTTTTGAAGTTAGAATTTTGAAAATTGGTGTTTAGGTTCCTTTTCAAAAATAACAAACTTGAATTGCTGCGTTTTTGAAAATTCAACCCCTAAGGGGGTAAAATAGGGGACGAAAGTTTGTATGGAAGTTCGTCATTTCTGAGGTAAGCATAATGAAAATTTGTGTTTAGGTTTCTTTTTTCGTACTAAATATAATAATTACAGCTTTTTTAAAATTTAAACCCTAAGGGGTTAAAATAGGGGTTGAAAGTTTGTATCGAAGTTCGTCATTTTTTGAAGTTGGAATTATAATAATTGGTGATTAGGTGACTTTTTAAAGATCAACAATATTAATTTCAGTGTTTTTCAAAATACATCCCCTAAGGGGGTAAAATAGGGGATGAAAGTTTGAATGTAAGTTCGTCATTTTTGTAGTTAGAATTATGAATATTGGTGAATAGAAAAAAGGAAAAAGTATTGCGTTTTTGAAAATTATACGGGGTATGGGATACGGGATTTGGGATACGCGATATGCGATACGGGATTTGGGATACGTGATACGAGATACGGGTTACGGGATGTGGGATGTGGGATGCGGGATACGGGATACGGGATGTGGGATGCGTGATACGGGGTTCCAGCAAACAGAAACGGATTTTTTTTAATTTAAATCCTGCGCGGACGAAGTCGCGGGCAAAAGCTAGTATATTATATTTTTATCGATACCGGTCTGCAATCATAAATAAACACTACTACAACACTGTTCAAATCAAAAAGTATTTAATTCAAAATCATTCTTGCAACATTTACTAATACGACTGAATAATTTTGATACTTGATTTATTATTTTCCATATTATTTATTATTCATAATGCAAGCGCAAGCACTTTTAAGTTTTCTTTGATGTTGGTCAATAAGATAATATTTGTTATACATATATTTATGCCATATGTGATTCATCGCCTCAGTAGCAGACGCTGCCTGCTTCTGGGTCATATGGACCCGGAGCAGTGTCAGGTTCGATTCCGTTTATCAAGATCAAGAATTTATCGAGATCGTATTTATCTGAATTGTTTCGATAGTGGGTGTTTTTGTTTCAACATGAGTTAGTTATTTTTTTTTGTATTTTAGGAAAATAAAACAAACATATCATAGCTACTGCGTTTTTTAATTATTTTTTTATTTTAATCTTGGTCTAAATATTCCACTCCTGATAAATCCATATATTGGCGTGGGCCTGCCGCTGCCTCATCAACTCATCATCATCAGTCTCCACAGCATTGCTGTCATCTTGAAGATTTATTATTAATCGATTAATGTCATCGTAAAGAGCAATTTTCGACTATTCTTCTAACGGTACCTGAAAAATAAAATAATTCAATAAAAGATAATTTCTTTAATGCTTTAAGATTATTTGTTTATTTAGTAATTAAGTAACGATGTTAACTGACAAGCAAACATAGAAAAATAAAGCAACCTTAGTTTATGTATTGGTCGAGATGAAAGCAACACATAAAAATAATACCAAGTATCAAGTGTGTTCAATCGAATGTACCTCTAAGCGATCAATGTATATTTACTGAAAAACCTGTAAACTGAAGCTTTGAGCCTGCCTTTGTATACAATAAACACATTATTTAACTTAAAAACTGTAAAATAAACTGCTTATATACCTATAATATCAGCGGTTCTTTGGTAAACATGGTCGAGTTCTGACAAAATATTTTGCACCTCAAATTCCGCGAGACACCGCCTGTAAACTTTGTGAATCACCTCTCTTGTTGAATTACTAATGATTTATTCATTGTAAATCGTTTTTAACGTTCTGCGACTGGTTTATCACCGCGTAATTCAGTATTTATCCGTTTGTTTACAAAGTTCAAATACTTGACAATTATTTGACAAAAAAAAAATACAGTTGCCAGGGTAGAAAAGATTCGTCTATGGTCACAGTAGACTATTCGATTAATTCGTACTCGATTAATTGTATCGATAATGTTTTCGATTCTTATGACATTTAATATTTTAATGAATTTAATAGAAAAATTGCATTAATTACATCAAAAATACTTACATATGAAATGTTACCCCATCTTTTTGTGTATTACTATTTTTTGTAATTTCTTTGCACATGTTTAATGGGACAATTCGGCATTTTTCACGGAGCACCTTACACCGCGAAAACGATACTTACTCTGATCAAATCGATTTCGAAAACAGTTTTTATATACGTGTCAGAGATTTTTGGTCTAGTACCTATAAAAAAAAGCTAGAGGGGAAGATCATGCGATGCGCATCCTGAGTTAATACATCCATGCCCAAGTCCGAGACCGAGAAATGACATAATATAGATTTTTTTTTAAAATACTACCAGCCGCCATTAAAATACACTAATTCTCCAGTCATGTGGAGACTAGGCCACGGCAAGTCGAAAAAAAATCGCAAATGCCGAAACAGTTGACCCATGGTGGAGAGTTTAAACTATGGAAGACGGGAATTTAAATCTCTCCCGTGGTTTAAGCTACGATTTACCTTACTCTCAGAGGTATTATAATATGGGAGTACGCGTATTTAATTGAACATTTACTATCCGATAGTGTCCTTCTAATTAACTTTTCTCCGACCTATCGATAATTTGTATTACAGATAGTGTGTCTATCGGCCGAATACTCGTACGCAACTTAAATTTGAGAGCTGCTTAACTTTGACGCGCCATAAAAAAATGACAGTTAACGACGTCTCAAACTGCTAAGTGGGACTTAAATATTTAAGTAGCCTTCGAGTATTCGGCCGTAAGACAGATAATGTCACCCATTCCAATTAAGAGATATCTAGACCCGTATTAATAAATCTATCTCAAGTTTGAGATCGATCTTTAGATGTAGTTTTGACGTTTAATGTATGGAACATCTGACAAAAATAGCATGCATTTATTAATTCAAATCGTAATAAGTAGTAGTATTATCTCACCTGATTATAGTCGGGCTGCATGTTGGGCGCTATTGGCCCAACATTATGGTGCGCCATGTGCGGTGAGATCCTCCCAACGTTGGCCGCCATGGTCACAGGGATTGGCGACAAGATTTGCATATTGGTCATGGACTGACAACCGGGGGACAAGACCTGCACGTTGGGAGACATGCCCTGTACGTTCGCAGGCATCATCTGCATGTTGGGGGACATCGGCTGCATGTTGGGGGACATGGCCTGCATGTTGGGGGACATGGCCTGCATGTTGGGAGACATGGCCTGCATGTTGGGGGACATGGCCTGCATATTGGGGGACATGCGTTGCATGTTGGGGGACATGGGTTGCATGTTGGGGGACATGCCTTGCATGTTTGGGGGCATGACGTGCAGGTTCTGCGTCATCTGGTGGATGTTGGGGGAGACGGACTGCATGTTGGGGGAGGGGGCCTGGTAGGACTGGGGCCAGGCCATGTCGCGGGGGAAGGGGTTGTGGTGGCTGGGCCCGGGCACGGCCAGCCCGCCCTGGATGTTGTCGAGGCCCCAGTTCTGGAAACAAATTATATATTATTATTTATATTATAGCTTATTTCGCAGGGCAGCACACTGGAGCTATTGTTTACCAAAAAACATTGTATTTAAATAATCAGAGGCGATTTAAAAAATAAAATAAAAATAAAACAATGTAAAAAAAGACAAGCCCGCTGAGTTTCTTGCCGGATGTTCTCAGTCCAGGTCGCGTTTCCGATCCGGCGGTAGAATTTAAGAAAAAAATTAAAATGACAATTTGTAAGTGCCCCCGTAGGCCTAAACAAAATAAACGTTTTGAATTTTGAATTATATTAATCACTGGCCGCGTGCTCTACACGCTATCTATAATATCCTGGGACATTCGTTTTACATACGGCTACCTGATCCCAAACTAAGCAGAGCTTGTGCTATGGAAACCAGATAACTGATATTACTACATATACTACTTTTTGTTTGTAAATACATACTTAATATACATAATTACACCCAGATTCGGGACATGCAGACATGTTCGTGCGCACAAATGCATGTCCCGGGTAGGAATCGAACCTACGACCTGCAGCGTGAAAGGCGGAATCTCAACCAACCACGCCAACGGGCCCGTCAAATTATATATTATTATATTAATCACATCATCTATAGAACCTTAACGCATTTAAACTCTAGATAATTAATTTTCAATAATCCTTTCTTAGTGGTCACCCACAACTCCTGTGCACAATTTAATCATAAGTACATATAATGTTTATGTTATTTTACTGACCTGTTCGCTGTACTGCGGCGAGAACATCTGCGGCGGGCTGCTCATGTGGTGCGGAGACGTCTTGTCTGCAACAACATACAGAGTAAAGTTTTACGCTCTTCAATGTATCGCTCATCTAGACGGGTGGTATGAAACGAACGACCGTGATGAATGGAACAGGGTCGGTCCCCCCCTTGTCCAGTGTGACGTAATAGGTCATTAAAAATGTACTAAACGAAAAATATATTACAATATACATACATATATCGCACAAACTGTATGGGTCCGAACCAGAGTTGGGCAAAATTTAATTGCAATTAATTAATTGCAAATTGCAGGTGGTGTCACAATTAACAATTAATTGAGATTTGTTCGCAACTGACATACAAATCATAATCAATTGTTAATTGTGACACCACATGCAATTTGCAATTAATTAATTGCAATTAAATTTTGCCCAACGTTGGTCCGAACTAAGCACTTGTACTATGAAAACCCGGACCAGAGTAAATTACTAAAAGCATTTCCAAAATTTGCCTCGACAGGAATCGAACCCTGTGATCGGTGCAGGCAGCCGAGCGAGCTGTGCTAGAGCAAGTGGTTGTCAAAATACAGATACTCTGAACTCACCTCTCGGCTCCGATTTGATGGGCTTCTGTTCTTGTTGGAACAATCCTGAAACCATATTAATATGTTAATAATTTTAAAAGTTACTAGTCTTATTAACTATTACTACACCAAACAACTGTAATACAGACAAAAAATCGGTCATAATCTAATAAAAAAATGGAAATAAAAATTCGGAAAGTGACCAATTTTTCGACAATGCAAAATTAGTAACAACACCAAAGTAAACATCTAATAGAATGCCTTTTGCTCCTGAAATAAACTATACAGGGTGAATTTGAAATCATGGGCATCCTTTTAAACTATGACTCTACGCATGATTCAGAATATTTTGGGAAAATAAATAAAAAATCTATTGATGAAAAAATATCGCTCGAGTAAGCAAATAAGCAAACCCGTTAACTGTTATTCCTTGTCTGCGCAATATTTTTTTATCAATTGATTTGTTGATTAATATTCCCTAAGTATTCTGAATCATGTGTAGAATCACCGTTTAAGAGGATGCTCATGATTTCAAAAAGGATGCTCATGATTTCAAAATCACCTGTATAGTATACACAATATAGAGTATCAAAATAGATGAGTACAGACTAATTAGATAAGCGCCAACCCCAGACCAACAAGCCATAGACGCCGCATAGTCGGCACCGCTTGCCTAACATCAGGGCATACTACCGCTATGTGTGTAGCTGAATTTGAACGACCTAGAACGAACCAATCAACATTCTCAGTCTTTGCCAACTTTTGGCAATTGCATTTTAATACAACAGCGGACGTATTGGCGTCTTGTCTTATTAGTCAATGGCGTTCTAGTTACAAGGACTTAGAATCCCTTACACTACGCATGTGTATACTATTATGACAAGCTGCATACAGGGTGATCTTTCAAATGCGTAACAAAACATCAACCTGCATAATAAAATATTGAACACTCCGCAAAATAAAAAGAAAACATGCTTCAATGAAACTATAACTAAATAAAGAAATTATTTAAAGCTAACATGAATATGTGTGGAACAAAGGAAAAGAGAACAAGGCGAAAATACAAAAAATAAACTCACAACCATGCCACATTAAAATATTCGTACCTCCGTTAACGTCAGTCAGGATATAGGGAGACAGCAATCAATAAAACCCATGTTTTATTAGCATATTAATATAGAATTTCGCATCAACCAAGCTATTTTCTATTCAAAGACATGTGTATAAAATTTAAAATAAAAATTAACAGAACACTGACACAAACAATTATTTAAAATGTATACAGTACAAATGCACAAGTTTGTAAAAACAAAAGCATGGTAAACAAATTGGGGCTAATAAACGGTTTACAACCTATTGTAAAAAAATCGTTGGTACCATTGACGGCTGAGCCGTTGAACACTGAATAAAGATTACTTGTAAATTCATCTAAAAACTTCAATTTCTTTATCTAATTGCCATACATTACACTGAAGATATGTTTTAAAACCTCATAAAATAAATACACATGAGTACCTATGTTATAACATTATTTATATAGAGCGCTTTAATTTTACAGAACAATATACTCATATTTTATTTTCACAATAATATTAATTTGAAATTTAATTTCCGAAACATTCTATATAAACTACACAATTTGGTTTTAATAATTATTAAATATTCCGACGGCTAAGTACCAAATACCGTGGTACCCTTTAGAGACCACAGAATATCAATCACACAAAATTCTAATATCTATAATAAACAAACAACAATAAGCGATTGTTAATATAATCATTAATTCGTACTTAAGTAAGTTCTCTTTATTAAGTACACACATATCCATATTAGCTCTACGGACAATATTATAATATCGCGGAAACTATTACTTTGTACTTAAAGAATGAACTGAAGAGTAGAAACACTATACGACTTATAGCGACTCGTTCAGGTCTAGATATCGTTCAGAACGAACGAACGTATGAACATTATCATATACAGGGTTACCGCGATCGTAGACCTTATACGTTCGTGACCGCGATATAAAGAGATTCTATCCACGAATGTCAGACTAGATCGTATTTGGAACGTTCGCAATTAATTAATTGACACACCTTATCATGAATTAGTCATCTTCATGTAATCTTTTCCCACTGTGTATGTGTGGTCAGATTAAGCCAATCTTGATTTTGATTAAAAGTAACTTATTTTCGCAGGCTCTTTCAGCCATTTCAATGGCAACCCGAAAACCCTGTATATTTTCATATTTTTAATAAACACAACAAATATTCGTAAACTCAACATAAAAAAACAATATAAACATAGACAATTAACAACATTTTTGTGACTAGATTACAGGTAAGAAATGAAATCGAACGATGTAAAATATTCTCGTTCTAAGCTTACAATACTCCGTCCAAGAACCGAAAAAAAAACTAAATATTATTGACGAATCGACTTTTTGAATTGACCTTACTTTAGTAAAACATCTTATAATGTCACATTAGACATATTTTATTCAGATGTGTTACATTAATATTAATTCAATCACATCTACATAATGATAAAAATATCGCCAAATAAATAATAAATAATTGTAATACATAAAATAAACCCTTAGTAGGCCCTAGCTACACCTACAAATATCGACAAGTACAATTTATGGCGTATTAGTTGCTGCCTTAAATATTATTGTATCATATCAAATTACCTTTACTACTTACAAACTATGTTAGTAATACCAATCACCATTTTTCCCAAAAACATCACCTAAGCTATTTATAAATCCAATACTTAGATACTTAAATTAATATTATTGTAAAATATTTTATTATACGTAACACGGCTATAGTTGTACAATAGAGATGTACACATAGACTAACGTTGAATCATCTTATGGGCAATTACACAATTGTCCATCAATTGATTAGCAATTTGCCTGCACACCTCTATTTTATTTAAATATGGCCATCACTTAAATACTTCAATCCGACATACAACATATTGTATCAATATCAGTAATAAGTGGATTGAAATTATTTTGCCAATCATTAAATCTAAATCCCATTTGTTAGTGCGCCCCAATACCGAGTATACTAACTCCGGGCATGTTGTACAAATAATTAAATCCTGCCATACACGGAATTAGGTAACTCGGCGCATCACCAATATATTTTATTAAATACATGAGAATCTTAAACTTACTTTCATGCTCCTGCAACACAAGACTGTTCACCATTTTGCGTCGCTTATTTCTATCTAGAACATTCAATTTTATTATATTAGACATTTATTATACACTATCAATATTCTCATGCACTTGTCTATTTGTTTTTAGGGCAGTATTTAATAACCATTCAATATTATTGATAACATTTGAATAGGCAGGTAACTAAGAACTAAAATTGGTGTCAAAGTGAATGAGACTGTTTTATTTCTTAATACATGACACTAATATTATCAAAAATGAGTGTATGTATGTATATAAGTGTGTGTAAAGTTATATGAAACTTTGGCATATTGGGCGGACTCGGAAAGAAAGCGAAGGCCGAAGCGATCCCGAACAACACGAGCGTTTCCTTCGCGACGATCGCAACATTTCGTCCAAAAATATACCCGCGTTTGACTAGGCGACGTCAGCGCAATATCGAATTAATTTTGAAATTTACTGCCATCTACCGGGGAATAATAGCAACTTGTTTCATCGAACTCGGAAACCGTAGCGTGTGGAGCGACTGCCATGTACAACGCGTAATGTTCCGCCTCTGTTAGGTCTAAGTCGTCCTGTAGTTTCTTGAATGCTGACGCGTCCAGTGCCAACACACTCTCGGCTACAAGTATAGTGCTGCCATCGGTAGGCGGCAACGGCGCCAGGCTCGCAGGACGTCTCAGGGACGTCTGCGACGTAGACTTCTCATCACCATCCCCATGCAACGATATATGCGTTATACTATCCGCGTAACTCAACCCAGTCCCCGACGCGTTATCCTTCAACGACGTATGCGAGACGGACGATTTGAATTTGGACGGCCGCTGCCCCGAAATACTACTCACGGAACGACCTACGGGCTTGCTCTTTTTTTCCTTCTTCCCTTCGGATTTAACGCTCGGAGCCGGCGACTTCTCCTTCCGTCTGAACAGGCGGGAGAGGAACGAGCGCTTTTTGACCGGCGGTAGAGCAGGCTCGCTCCTGGCTACGGTCAACTGACCATCGGGTTTTAACGCGTCGGCGTTCCTAGTCACCGGCAACTGACGGCCAGGTTTCAAGATGCTATCGACGGAGGTCTGACTAGTCTTAAATGGTTCAGTGGACGTGGCTTTTCGGACTCGTTTAGGTGGCAAGGGCGGCGCTCTATCATCTTCAGTGTCGCGTTTTAAGGGAGTGAACTCAATGATGGGACCGCGGTAAGTTTGGACTTGCACGTCCTCGTAGGACATGGGGTCGGGTTCTGTGATGGGCAGCGGGTTTTTGAACGCCATCTGCAGGCTGGTGTAGGTGCCCGCGTCGTTGAAATCCTCGACGTCCTCGCTATCGGTCGCCATGGAATTTATATTCTCTAGACGCGTTCTGTTTTCGGAGTATATTTCGTCGAGTTCGGCGACTTGATCGAGGAGATCGTTGAGGCTCTTTTCGTTGGTGTCGACGATTTCAACGTCGGGGGCTGAGAGGTTGCCGTTCACGTCTGTGATGGTAGCGGAGCCGCTTTCTTCGGAGATATTAGCGCTAACGGTATCTGTGGTGGAGCTGACTACCTCCGCGACGTCTGTTTTGTCTGTGTCTGTGTCTGTGTGTTTGTTGTTGTTGGTGTCTGTGCGTCTATCGAGGAGGAGGGTGAAGAGGGAGAGGTCCGGGAGCGGCTTGCGGTTGCTACCTGCGTACTCGGGGATGTACTCGAAGGGCAGCGAGTTGCTTCGCTCGTTGTCCGTCAATCTTTTCAGTTGGAAATAGACCTGAGGGCAAAAAGCAATAACAATAAAGTGATTGCCGAAATAAAATCGGAGATAAATAGATAGACCTCGCCGGCGAGGTCGACGTATCTTCACTTTCGCTAAAAGGTGCGTCTACGCGTCTAGAGGGGCCCTAGACGCACCTAGGCTTTCGTCAAGGCCGCTAAGTTTCTTGCCAGATCTTCTCGATTAATTCACGTTGTGATCCGGTGGTAATTCTCTCAGAGACAGCAGCCCAAGCCCAGGTCGTGCCCTACGTGGCGCCCTTGAGCCAGTTGTCCCCTGCCCATCTGGCTGGAGCGCACTTTGCTTTCGCCCTCTGTCCGGTGAAGTTGTAAGGGCCACTTCGACCAATAAATTATTTCTACCTACTAATTATAAATGCTAAGGTAACTCTGTCTGTCTGTTACGCTTCCACGACTAAACCGCTTAACCAATTTAGATGAATTTTGGTATGGAGATAGACAGGACCTTTGAGCTGAACATAGGCATAATGCGAAAATAAAACTTGAGGAGAGTGAAATAGAGGATGGAAGTTTGTATGGGAGACCAATCATTTCTCGCAGTACAAATTGTGCAGACTAAGTCACGGGCACCAGCTAGTAGTTTTTTTTTTATAGGAATGAGGTGGCAAACAAGCGTACGGCCCGCCTGATGTTAAGCAGTTACCGTAGCCTATAGATGGAATACCAAAGGCATCGCTCGCACTTTGCCAACCTGCACAGCCCACCGTGACAAAACAAAACGCGAGAAAAATCGATTTTGTTTCATTCTCTCAGATTCATTGAGAAAGAGAGAGAGCGAATCGGTGCGACATAATGAGTGCCAAAAGTCTTGTCTTGGCTTGTGTGCTAGCCCCACTGAAGGGGAGTGGGAAGTAGGGGAGGTCTGTAAATAAGCGATGTATACTGACGCTGGCGTGGTCGCTAGTGTGCGGGTCGCGGTAGGGCGGCGTCTGGAAGGCGATGGCGGCCTGCTTGTGCACCAGCATCAGCGTCGCGTTCTCCTCCCACACCACCTGCCCGTTCTCCTCCTCGTAGAACACCACCGCGGTATCCTCGCGGCTCACCTGAACAACAACATTACCTAGTTACCGACATTCACCACTTACACCTACTTAGTTTACCCCACCATTTAAAACAAATGGTAGCACAATAAATTTGAAATACTATTAAATTCTATTCCCAATACTCATCCAAACCCCCCAGAAATTATTTGGTACTAATGAAACAGGAAGAAAATAATAATAAATAACACACGGATAAACATTTATAACACGCTTATAATACCCACTCTTGAGCACGGACCTCCCCTCAATGCGAGGGGGATTCAGGCCATAATCCGCCACGCTGGCCCAGTGCGGGTTGGTGGATTTCACATGCCTTTCGATTTTTTTTTAAATTTCCTAAGACATGCTGGTTTCCTATCGATGATTTTTCTTCACCGTAAGCAAATGATTATCATATTAAAGTTATGATTCGCACATAAATTTCGAAAAATCCAGAAGGGCGAGCCGGGGTTTGAACCCTGGACCTTAAGCCTGCAAAACGCGTGCTTAACGAATCAGCTTTAATTACATCATCATCATCATTTCAGCCAAAAGACATCCACTGTTGGACATAGTCCTCCCCCAAGGTTTTTCGCAACGCCCGGTCCTGTGCCACTTGCATCCAGCGGTTTCCCGCGACCTTCACTAGGTCGTCGGTCCACCTTGTGGGGGGCCTACCTGCTGCGTCTTAAGACTTCCAAAGAATTATGTATTTGGTACTATAGGTATACCGCAAGCGCTGTACCGCACCTTAGGTATGCGCGGGGAGGTGGTGAGTGGGAAGTCGTGAGCGATGACGGCAGAATGACAAAATAGAGCAACTGCTTCGCCCCCCCGTCTTGCCGCTCGCGTACCTAAGGCGCGGTACAGCGGTTGCGGTCAGACTATAATAATACAGTGTGTGTTGCTCACCTTCTCGCAGAGCAGTATGACCTGCGTGCCGCCGCGGGCGGTGCCGGAGCAGTGGCTGGCGCGCATGATCTGTAGGTCGTTCATCGCCTTCTTGTCGTACACGATGTCGGACACCGCGCACGGCACCGGCCGCCGCCGTCCGGTGCCGTCCGTGATGAACACTTGGAAGCACAGCCGCACGGCGTTCAGGTCGATGCTTTGTGGGTGGTTCTTGTGGTCGAACCCCTCTGCGGGACAGAAAACAGGATATTTGATATTACTCCACCAAGCCAACTAGGAACCTGTCAAATGTGACGTCACCCGCACAAAGAGGCGGTGGCGGTGGTGGTGTGCGGGAGGTGTGGCGGGCGGGGAAGCCGCATCCCATCCAAGTTCCTAGTTAGCTTGGTGGTTTAGTAAAGCGTTTAATCACCTCGGCGTTATCGTTGGACACTTGCCGATCTTGGGTTACAGGGTAGCAGTGGTGGGAGTGTGAGGCTGGCCTTATTCCAAGAACCGGCCAAGTGCGTGTCGGACTCGCACATAAAAGGTTCCGTGCCACCGTAGAATAAAAACGTCAAAAATAACAAGTTTCTTGTATGGGGACCTCCTTTATTTTTAGTAATTGTTGTTGTAGCGGCAACAGAAATACACATTTTGTGAAAATTTCAACTCTACCTATTACGGTTGGTAAGATACAGCCCGCTGACAGACGGACGGACAGACAGCGTTGGCTTAGTAATAGGGTCCCGTTGGCACCCTTTGGATACGAAACCCTAACAACAATCAGATCAATAATTTTCAAATAATAATAATAATATCCTGGGACATTTTCTACAAACGGCTACCTGATCCCAAACTAAGCAGAGCTTGTACTATGGAAACCAGATAGGTAACTGATATTAATACATATACTACTTTTTGTTTGTAAATTCATACTTAATATACATAATTACACCCAGACTCGGGACATACAGACAATATGCTCACAAATGCATGTCCCGGGTAGGAATCGAACCTACGACCTGCATCGTGAAAGGCGCCATCACGCCAACCACGCCAACGGGCCCGTTATTATTCTAAGAAATAATTATGTATAACAATACAAAACCAAAACTGGATCTCGTAACGATAAAAACAAACACGGGCAAATCCGCGCGGGCCAATTGCGATGGCAATCGACCGGGGTTTCCCCGCGTCTAGGTTACTTTCACTCGCCGAAACCGTATAATGAACCCGTAGTCACCATAAACGCTTCCGTCTATAGGCGCGCGCGCAGTTACATCGCATTGAATCAGACAAATTCATTTCCTCGAGTTCATTTTGACGGGCCCGTTGGCGGGATTGCTAAGATTCCGCCTATCACGCTGCAGGTCGTAGGTTCGATTCCTACCCGAGACATGCATTTGTGTGCATGAGCATATTGTCTGTATGTCCCGAGTCTGGGTGTAATTATGTATATTAAGAGGAGGGTTCGAAATTTGGTTGATTTTCTATTCTACTGTTTCTTTAAGTAAGTATGTGGACTAGGAATCTTATATTTAGATGTATGATTTTTGACTATATTATCTTGAGTATCTTTAAATCCAAATCACGATTTGATGAAATTTTCTCGATAAAAAAAAATTATGAAATGAGCTCTAATTATTTACAATTTTCCTTGCTACCACGATGTTTTTACGATTTAGATCACGAAATTATTTCTAAAACATAGCAAATAATGATATCTAAACTACCCTTCAACCATATTTTAATTCATGAAGTAGTTTTTTTTTAATTCAAGTAAATGTGGTTTGGCGCTTACGTTGTTTATTTCCGAGCGCGCGCACAATATCGCCATCTCACATTTTAAGTACTTGAACTAACCATGTCTCTCTCTAACTTTGTATTGTCAGTGTCCGCTCGGACTTGTTCGACGTCGGACCTGTGAAGGATTTTTTAAAAAATATTACGAAAAAATATTACGGTCGTGCCACATTACAGGTACAGTACAGTATTTACAGTCCGCCGACGCCTATGATAAATAAATAAATATCCTTGGAAATTCTTTTACACATGACTACCTGATCCCAAACTAAGCAGAGCTTGTACTATGGAAACCAGATAACTGATATTACTACATATACTACTTTTTGTTTGTAAATACAAACTAAATATACACTTAATTACACCTAGACTCGGGACATGCGGACATGTTCATGCACACAAATGCATGTCCTGGGCAGGAATCGAACCTACGACCTGCACTGCAGCGTGATTTTCGTTTGCTTTTCCTTGTCTTGTGTAATTTCTTTTCATCTCTTGTCATTTTGTGTCATCTCTTGTCATTTTGTGTCATCTCTTGTCATTTCATAGTTATTCGTGTCATTTCTGTAAAAACTCCCTATTTCGCTTACTGTTATATACTTGCAGCATGGTCTTGGGCCGACAGTGGGAATACATTGCTTGTCAAAACAATGGAGTCGCTTTATTGCGTTTGTTGTAGGTATGGATGGGCAAGTAATAAATATATCATACATCAATAAATTATCGTAAAAAATAACATTACAGATATGGATAGGAAAATGTTTGTCCGTCCTATTCAATCTATTATATTATAAACGAAAGTAACTCTGTCTGTTACCTTTTCACGGCTAAACCGCTGAACCAATGTTGATGAATTTTGGTATGGAGATAGACTGGGTCTTGGCGGAGAACATAGGCTACTTTTTAGGGTTCCAAAGGGTGCTAACGGGACCCTATTACTAGGCCTACGCTGTCCGTCTGTCCGTCTGTCCGTCTGTCAGCGCGGGCTGTATCTCACGAACCGTAACAGGTAGAGAGTTGAAATTTTCACTGAATGTGTATTTCTGTTGCCGGTGCAGAACAAATACTAAAAATATAATAACATTTAAAAATAAATATCAAGTCTCAAACTTGATATTTTTGATGTGTTTATTCTACGGTGGTACGGAACCCTTTATGTGCGAGTCCGACGCCTTCAGATCTTATGAATGTTTTCTTGAAATAAATATAGTGTATTTTAAGTAATTAACTGGCCAACCCTCAGGTCCTACCTACCATGTTAGGATCTTTTTCGTTCTAGCGGGTGTAAACCGTGATTTAACGAGTTAATGTGATAATTTTTGTATTTAAATTATTCAATTCAATGTATTTGTTTCAGACATAGTCCAATATTGATTATTAAAATTATTATAATTTCACAATAAATATAAAACAATAAATAAAAGTAAAATTAAATTTAAAAAAATAAAAAAATATTTTTTATTTTTCATGTTTTATCATTAAAATACAATATAATATAACATAAATTAAAATAAAATACAATAAAATAAAAACCTACCCCTAATTAAACAAATACCGTCCGCGTGGGATACTGGCTGCATGTCCTCCCTGTATTCAAGCTGTTCCTGTTGTCAAGCGAATTTTTTGAGCAAGGAAAGAGCCAGCCCTCTTGTCACCTGTGGCGGTAACCAGTCTAAGGGTGATTTTGATAGATAAAAAAATAAAGATAAAAAGATAAACAATAAATAAATGCATGGTTAAATCAATAAAATTAATAAAAACTGAAAATTAAATTAAAAAATAAATTAAATATGGTAAAAATAAATATTATGACACCGCTGATGACTTCATGATCGGCATCGAAGTTAAGTACCACAGTATTCCTTTGCCTACGAAACATGAAAAAGATACTCATATCCGGCAGTCAGTCACTGACACAGAGTATGTACATTTTTACCCGACTACGGTGGGCGGAGGGTTATGATTTTGACCGATATGTATGTATGTTCATCTGCTCCCGTATAACGTCCAAACTATTTTTATCATAATAATTTGACTAATGAGATATCGTTGGACGCGTCTGGATCGTCCGCTGGTTATAGGCTATTATACGATCGAAATATTGTTATACGTATCTATCAGCATATTGTAGGTATCGTTTGTCTTCTTTTGACTTACTTTGTCTTCAGCAATAAAAACAACATAGAAATTAAATTATTTTTTTCAAATACACTCGACATAAAAATCCCATATAAAACGAAAAAAATATATTTGGATATTTTCATCCATTTCATCTATTTTAAAAGGTGCACTGGGACATATTATTTTAATTGTACGAATTAAACAATATTGTTCCTTCAAAAAATAACTATACTATAGTCTACTCCATAGCTGTTCTGTCCTAGCTAAGCGAGAGGGATATATCCTTCGGCAGCTCACGCGACGCTAGCCACACCCCGAAACTAAAATTCATTTTTTTCTTGTATCGTCTTAAGTATGAATTTACAAACAAAAAGTAGTATATGTATTAATATCAGTTACCTATCTTGTTTCCATAGTACAAGCTCTGCTTAGTTTGGCATCAGGTAGCCGCGTGTAAAAGAATGTCCCAGGATATTTATTTATTTATTTGACCGTGGTTTTAACACTCTCACATAAAATCGGCCAAATCCTCTCCATCCAAAGGTTGTCTGGAAGAGATCCCAACTTTACCGTCCACTGTACACTATTGTTTGTTTCTTGTTTTGTTTGTCATTTTTGTTTATGTATTTGTTTCCACTGGTGTACAATACAGTGTTATCTATCTAAAGGTATTGCTCGGTACGGTAACTGCGTAACAACAGGCGGGCCGTACGCTTGTTTGCCACCTTAGCAACATTACGAACCGGTGGTAAAAATATTGATGTTAACGATTCATAAATGCTACCTCTAGCTTACATGAATATTTAGTTTTACTTTGACTTGGCCACATAAAATTAAAAAGAAGTTACTAAGTGAAGGTAGCTATAGTACGTTTTTTTTATACTTGTCCTATTTGGTAAGCAAAGATGGCGTCCAGCGGGGCGATTGCGTAAGTTTTTGTCAATGTTTCAATTGGTTTCGTATATAATTGACACAGGATGAACGAAACCAATTGAAACATTGACAAAAAACTTACGCAATCGCCCCGCTGGACGCCATCTTTGCTTACCAAATAGGACAAGTATAAAAAAACGTACTATAGTTATGAATATGGATAGCGGTTTGAAAACGATAAACACAGCTCTAACGAAAAGGTAGGATATGCGGGCCGAGGTATCGTGCTAACAGGAAAATGTTTGAAATAACTGAAGATGGGAAAGTGTCGTCTTATGCGTTCCGTAAGGTCGCGTGCGCGCGTGCGCGTGCGGCGCTCAGCTCATACATTACACCGAGTAGGTACAATAATGTTATTACAAAAAGTTAAGCACGTTATAACCACGAGTTATGTCAAAAACTAGGTACACTTTGACATAACCCGTGTTTGCACGTTTCTCGTAAGACACGTTAAAGTTCGCCAATGCGAATGGTAGAATTATGCTTGTTCACAGTCCAACCGACCCCCTACAATATCGCCTTCAATCACGGAGGTGAAATGTCAAGCACGATCCACGAACAGTACTCGCCACTGTTCACATGGGTGTTTTAATTCGGAGGTGAACCAAGGACATTAATTATTCCACTTTGTGCACTTGGGAGTTCTAATTCCGAGGTGGTCCTTAGACAACCTCGGAATTAGAACACAAAAACGCGCTCTAAAAAGTATGAAACAAGAAAATATTCTCATCTAGAGGATAGCCGTGGTCCGTGTAGGTCTTTTAGGGCCAAATGGCACATGAACACGGACCACGGCTATCCTCTAGATGAGAATATTTTCTTGTTTCATACTTTTTAGAGCGCGTTTTTTCCGTAGTCGGGTTTTAGTTTTTAAACTTACTTTTTATTTAATTATTTTGGAGTTATAGGTAACAATATATATATTTTTGAAATGTGCTCATCAAGCTCTTTCATTTGATACCCCACACGGTTTTATTAAAAAATGTTTTTTTTTTAGTTCATGACATTATGTCCTCTAGAGGGCGCCATATGCAATTTTATGTGACGTCACATAGCCTATAACCAGCGCGCCATTAAGCCGCTTCTGACGATACCTCATTTGTCAAATTACGACAAGTAGTTTGGAAGTTAGGTGGGAACAGATGCACATACATACATACACACATACATACATACATACATACATACATACATACATACATACATACCGGTCAAAATCATAACGCCTCCGTAGTCGGGTAAAAATACAGGTCGCCTTCGCCTTTTATTCCATTTTGTGCACCTGGGTGATATCACCTGGGTGCAGATTCGTTTTATACGAATTTATGTAGTCATGATGTTTAGTGCGTGTATACCTCGGCCCTTACCAGAAATGCCAGGAAAAAAGGGTTAGCGCATTGTTGTCCATTGCTAAATTCTCTATGCCCAACAGTAGTCCAATTCTTTCAAATGTAGACCAAAGATCTTCCTAAACCCATATACAGAGTGGTGATGACATAACGGCAATAACTGAAACCACATACTGGGTAGTAACATAGTAGTTCGTACATTAAAAAATATCTAAATATATTCAAAGGTATAGGCCACGGAATGGCTTTTTATTTACTTCTACCATTTTAACTTTACGCCTACAAATGCACCGATACCGAAGCGATTTTGTCACCCTTGCACCTACAGGTCAGTCGATGAGGTCAGCAGACGATTATAAAGGATGAAATGTTACGTTTAGATTATTTCCGCATTTAATTTGTGTGAGAATTTAAATTTTACAATTTTGATGTAAACCTAATTTGACAATTTTAAAGTAGGTATTCTGGTTGATTAGTAGGGATCGTGTTTAAAATTATTGCCGTAATGTCGTCACCACCCTGTATAGATGTATTATGGGTTAACAGGTCGGCGCGGAGAGTACGGAACAGCTCGCGAGGCCGCGGTGTTTGGATATTTCTGGTCGCTCGGCTATTTCTGAACCGCCACTTGTCTGCGGTTCTCGCGGGGGATATTCGATCTTACGTATTACATCGTAAGGTGGTTATTGTGTTGAGTTTCGATCGTATGGAATAATTCGGCTGACGGTTTATTTGAAACATAAGTTTGAAGTAGAGTTAAGGTGTTTGAGGGGACGGTGCCTATGGGTATTTGGCATTCGGCTTTAGCTTTGGCTCCTTTCGTGGAATTTCTTCTGAACTTTTAAGGTTTTCCACCAACCCAATATTCTTACGTAAATAGACATATTGTTGTTTGCTGGCAACCCAACATTGCGTTAGTTTTCTGCTGTCATGCTTGCAATATATTTATTGGTGGTAGAGCCAAACTGTAGCCAGTTGACTACAGCTTATATACGAGCTGGTACCACCTTGACCGGGGTAGTAAAATAGCTATGCTTCGTACGAGAGCCGGAAGACATAACCCCTACCCGCCCCCTCCCTCGTCCCCATCACCTTTAGCTATTACAGCTTCGTACGATGAGTACGAGAGCCGGAAGTCATAACCCCCTACCCCCCCCTTCAGGTCTAAAAGTGCGAGCGATGCCTTTGTATTGCAAGCATCTATAGGATACGGTGACTGTTTAACGTCGTCTGCAAGCCGTAAGCTTATTTATCACCTTAAGAGCTTATTACACTTGGCTAAATTTAGGAGCCTAAATTCAGAAGCTGCTAAATATTTAAACCATTTTAGCTTCTGAATAGCTTGCCGAATGCGATTACACTTGCCTAAATTCAGTAACGACTAAATCAAGTAGCCTAAATTTAGTTCAGTGTAATAACCCCTTTAGTCGCAAAAAACTTAAACTAGCCTACTTCGCGTGCATAATAAGTGTCCTCTCCAATATATGATGCAATCATTGACTAGACTACTATGACTATTTATACCCAGCTCTCCCCCCCTTTCGGGAAAGTGCGTCGGCGCGTTGACACTGGGCCGCGTAGATCCGGCTATACGCTATGCAGTTACGCAGCCGTGCCAAATATAGCGCGACCGAGCTGTTATGGTAATGTATCGAACATTCAACCGATGCTGATGAGAACTAGGCGTGAGCGTTATTTCACATCACCGGTTACATTAACTGGTTACGAGCTAATTCACCGAATCACTGTTTACGCGACGAACGAGTAACTGGTGATTTTTGTAACCGGTTATTTAGTTGTAGCCCGAACTACATCATAGGTATTATGTCACCGGTCACCCATAGACATCTAAAAGTAACAAATAAAAATGTTTGTATTTTTGTATACAAGAAGCTAGTAGTGACGAAAACCATAGGGTTACAAAAATAACCAGTTACAAAAATCACCTATTAAATAACCGGTGACGCCTTTGAAGTAACCGGTTACGTTACGTTTCGTGAAAATAATGTAACGACACACGTCTATAAACAACACTTGAGACCTACTTAGTGTATTGTGCACCCTCAACCGACGACAGTGCATGAGAAGATGGAATGTGGATGAAGCAAAAGAGTTGTGTCAAAATCGTAGCATGTGGCAATTAATAGTTTCTGCCTACCCCCGCGGGATACAGGCGTGAGTATGTATGTATGTCAAATGTAGAATTGTGCCACGTTTCCGTAAGTAGAAGAAAATGTGTCAAAATCACGAATCGAAGCCCGAACGATACAGATGGGGTTGGGAAGCTTGTGGGACTTGAGCATGACTTTAGGGGGCGTCCATAAATTACGTGAGGTATTTTGGGGGGAGGAGGGGGTCGAGCAAAATCTCACCAAATCTCACGTGGGGGAGAGGGGGGTTAGGCAAATCTCACGTAATTATTTTTTACCGCAAGAAACAGTGTAAAATTGCAAGAATACTGGATTAAATTAAGTAAAACATGTTTCTCCTCTATAATATAGCTTTTGAAAAATCTCACGTGAGATTAAAGGGGGAGGGGGGGGGTCGAGCAAAAACTCCCCAAATCTCACCAAGGGGGAGGGGGGGGGTCGAAAAATCTCAAAAACCACCTCACGTAATTTATGGACTTCCCCTTAGCTGTTTGGGACGCTATTTGGGGTGTTTCGATTTTTGGGTAACCGTAATGTAACTTTTACATGTTTTTGGACAGCCGCTGCCCATCACGTAAACTAAAAGCAGAGAGTACATAAAACAGATAATCCGTAACATTTACGCCGCGTCCGCCCATAATTCAGCAGTTTGTTTTATTTTGCCTATAAAACAAGAGATGCTGGATTCATCCAGGTTTTTTCGTTTTATTACACGATCTAGGTGTTCAGGGTCGGTGTTAAATGGACTATTAATATCGATTATGGATGCCAGAATGTTGGCGAGCCCGTCGGCGATTTGAACTCCAATATTTAACATTCCGTATCCAATGACGTTTTATATTATAGACCCGACATACACGAACAATTATGTTGCACTAAAAATCAGCATACTAACTGTACCTACATATAATAATAATAATATCCTGGGACATTTTTGTACACACGGTTACCTGATCCCAAACTTAGCAGAGCTTGTACTATGGAAACCAGATAACTGATATTACTACATATACTACTTTTTTATTCGTAAATACATACTTAATATACATATACACCCAGACTCCGGACATACAGACATGTTCATGCACACAAATGCATGTCCCGGGTAGGATTCGAACCTACGACCTGCAGCGTGAAAGGCGCCTCCGCGCCAACCACGCTAACGGGCCCGTCATATCAATGAATACAAGCCATACACGCCAGACCTTGTTAGAAAGAGATGAATATACATTGTAGCGTTTAGCTATGCTGGGTGACGCCTGAGTGAGTTACCGCGGGAGTTACCTTGAATTCCTGATCCCAAAATAAGCGCGGTAAGTCGCATCTAAAGTTTTAATACATCTTTGTTCGTATCGCTTCTCGGTGGCTGTATAGATTTGTTCCCCGAGTCTACTACACAGTGTCATGTAATCATAAACATTTTTCCAATTTATAATATTACCCGCGTAATCTCACTGAAAGGATGATGAGCTAGATACAATGCTGCCACCTTAGGCCCCTAGATCAATTGGTCCAAATTGACCACCTAACGTAATAGTAAGCGTAGGAGAATGGACCAATACAAATCCTACGCCACGAAAATATGAATTCTATTGGCTCTATTGCATTATTACTATTGGTTATTCGCGTTCCGTTTTTCAAATCAAGAATCAACGATTTACCACTTAATGTTATTGTAGTTTGATCCTTATTCCAAGTAATTTAATAGCATATTATCATCATTTAATAAATAAATATCACCGAACTAACACGCCAACTGGCCCTGAAGTCTCTCAACAATTAATTGGCCATTACGAAACCAATGGTCTCTAATATTATAACATAACATATAGGTATACGTCACGACTTTTATCCCCATTCGGGGGTAGAGGCTTGAGTGGCCATACACCACCACATTGTGGAGGTATTAAGCCAACTCAAAGCCCACGTTCCACCAGATAGTCGGAACCCAACGTGACAGGTGGTGAACCGTGTCGCCGTGTATACAGGAACTGACTATTACCTAATCCCGAGGGATAGGTAGGTTTCCTCACGATGTTTTCCCTCACCGTCAGCGAACTGTAAATTATTCACATAGATGAAAATTCATCCATTGGTGCGTGCCCCACCGGGGATCGAATCTGGGACCATCTGATAATATTATCTTCGTGAATTATTCACAATAAATCTTGAATTCAATTCATCTGGCCTTTTTTTCTGAAAAAGCAACTCTGTTACTCAGTTTAACAGTACCCCTACATCCTAAAAATCGTGATAGCTACAAAAAGGCACGAGACATCTCACAGACGTGAGTATAAAATCGTTATCGTGAAACAAAGAGTGGGGTCATCGGCCATGTGCCGGCCTTGGATGGGGACTGGTCGGCCGCTCTTGGCCCGTGACCGTGGCGACGAACACTACAGAGAGGCTAGCACACGCGCCAAGACCTTTGTCAGTCGCCCTCTCCCTTACTTATATTAGCGGCACGTTATGGTGGCACTTTTGACATGTAGAGGGGGGAATAATTTTAAAACTGTCATTCTTATTCCGTTATAATAAGGTTCATTTTCTCCACCCTCTACATGTCAAAAGTGCCACCATAACGTGCCGCTAATATAATGCATATGGGAGAGAGAGAAAAACACGATTCATCTCGCGTTTTGTCCTGTCACGGCCGGTGTGCTGCCCAGCACAACAGTATTCCACATAATTTAAAACTTTTATTTTGTTTAGGCCTACGGGGGCACTCACAAATTGTCATTTTACATTTTTTCTTTAAGTCTACCGCCGGATCGGAAACGCGACCTCGACTGAGAAGATCCGGCAAGAAACTCAGCGGGCTTGTCTTTTTTTACATTGTTTTATTTTTTTAATATCAATTTACTTATTTTAATACAATGTATTTTGGTAAACAATAGCTCTAGTGTGCTGCCCTGCGGAATAAGCAAGGCAAGACACGCTACACTTTAACATGACACTGTTATTAACGAAGTGTATTTGAGCGCAAAAACAACAATATCTATCTCATAGTACTACAATTCACTTACCCCCTTATTCATAGAGATTTTAGCCAGTTTACAATGGTTTTGAAAAGCATTTTTAGGAACAAATGTGATTTGTAATTACACTGCAAGTCGATCATAACTTTCTATGAATTTGGGGGTTAGTTTTTTGGGGCCGGTTCCATACAAAATTACCCACTATCCTTAGCTTCAATTACTAATTAAATTACTAAAATAATGATTAAATACAAACGAAACTGCATCGCTTCTGACTTCACCACACACTGATAACACAGGTTATTTTTGTCTGATGTGTGTAGCAAGCTTCCATCAAGTATTTGCGAGGGTTACTTTTATACAACTAAGACGGCTAACAAGCGTACGGCCCGCCTGATGTTAAGCCGTTACCATAGCATATATGCTGGCACGTTACCAACCGGAAGCAGAGTAGGATATAGAGACGGGAAGAGAGGGGGTTCGGGCTTCTAGCTCACGACTATCATCGTACGAAACGCAGATAAAATAGCTACTTTACGGCGATCTTCAGTGAGAGGGTGGTATATTCCGCTAACCAGCCTGTATATGAGCTGCAGTCAATTGGCTACAGCAGTGGCGTAGCTTGCCTTAGGACGGGCCCTGTATCAAAATTTGTTGGGGGCCCAAATGAAGAAGTACAAATTATTCACAAATGAAGGGTTTAGAATTTTAGGGCCCGGGGGCCCCGTATCATATTGATAACGCGGTAGCTACGGCCCTGGGATACAGCTTGGTTCTACCCCTTAGGGGCCATCCATATATTACGTCACACTAATTTCATGATTTTTAGACCCCTCCCCCCTTGTCACAGCTGGTCACATTTGCGAGACTCCCCCTCCCCGTGTGACGTCACATATTTTTACAATTTTCAGAATTTTTCAAAATTTGGTTTTAATACTTAGATATATTAGAATAATAAATGTGACGTCACAAAACTTAGGACCCCTCCCGCCCCCTTGTCACATTTCATCGACCCCCTCCCCTTTACGTGTGACGTAATTTATGGATGGCCCCTTAGGGCCTTATCACACCGGCGGTTTGCGAGCGGATTGCGAACAGTTTTTGTCGATTAACGCGTCGGTATGAGAGCGCGCACGAGATCGTATTGTCCCACTCGCACTCATACTAATCCGCTCGCAAACGCTTATAACTAGGGTACTCACGTTTGAAGGGGTCGATCCTAAGCTGCTGGCGGTCCAGCAGCGACTTGGCGATGTCGCGCCGCTTCACGCACTGGATGCCGAGGTTCTTGAACTGGTACTCGTTATTATCCTCGGTGATGTTGGTCGGGATCGTGCACACGCCCCGGTCGCAGCGCTCCACCCGCCCCACCAGGTTGTGGGGGTGTGCTCTGGGGGGATAACATCAGGTGTATTAAACCACCAAGCCAACTAGGCGCTCGGGTGGAATGCGGCTTCCCCGCCCGCACCAGAAGACCTACTCTGTTTCAAACGAAAACGAAATTTCGAACGAAATTCGCGTATTTCCTACTGCGTTTCTCATTGATTCCGACATTTCTTACGTACGAAAATTATTTGACGTCTTCGTCGTCGTCGAATCTAAACGTCAAACAATTTTCGTTCGTAAGAAATGGCGGAATCAATGAGAAACGTAGTAGGAAATACGCGAATTTCGTCCGAAATTTCGTTTTCGTTTGAAACAGAGTAGGCCCTCAGTTGGCTACTACGCAGGCCGGTGTAGATGGGGAGGCCGGTAAAACACAAAAAAAAATACAAAAAACACTCGCTATTTTTACCCGAACTATTTTATTTAGTAATTATTATATTTTTACTATCAACGAAGACCGCTTGCCGCAGTGGTTTGAGCGTTGGCCGCTCGCCTCACTGCATTGGGTAGTTGCGGGTTCGATTCCCGCCATAGACAAATTTCGGAAACAGCCTTTTCTTAATTTGCCCTGGTCTGGGTGTCACGGGGATCGCCCCCAGTCCATTGTATGGTGGCCATAGTACAAGCGCTGCTTGGTTTGGGACCATACAGTTGGTGTGTTCGTCTGGCGATATTTATTTATCATCATCATTAGCGTTACAAATTGAAATACATATATGTTTACTGCAACTTAATTAGGGTTATTGCATAAATTGTTATCTCAAATTCATTTTCAGTACCTACGCCATGAACCAGCAGCACATATGAATAACTAATATAAACATCCTCATTGACAGCTATTTAGGGAACAATGTGCACAACGCTGCACTGGCGCGATTGTATGTGCGTAATGCGGTAAGCGCCAGTGTTGCCAACTTCTGCACGCAAAAACACGCTGTCATGTCAAAAAAAAGTGCTCTGAAAAACAATCTGAAAAAGCACTAGATCGCGCCAAATGACAGCTGTCACTTAAAAGGTCCACAACTAAGCCGCGGTCAAAGGCTACGCATCGAGTGCAACTATTAACTCTGACCTCGTTCCGTACTTCAGAGTGAATTACGTCTGCCGTAAGTTCAATTCAACTTCAGTTGCGGCGTCATAGCGAATACTTGCACTAGGTGCGGGCCTCTGAACGCTTCTGTTCTAAATGCCAACACTGACGTACATTCATTAACATTTATACTTATTATTATAATTCAAAGAAACACAACTTCACCTGTCCATTTCCCACCAAAAATCCCGTGATGTTTTTTAGTTTCAGTGTTTTTAATACTTAAAAGTAGTATTTAACCGCACGCGCGGGCCGCAAGCGTCACTATAAAAACCAGCAAACACAATATACAATTCGTAGATACAAGTGACAGATTCATTACCTGTAGGGATGATCTTTGGTGACGAGTGACACCATGATGATGACGGGCCCGGTGTATCCATATATCTTGATAGTGGGGTACGTCTTGTTCTCGGGCGTGCTGTTCACGCCGGGAATCGAACCCGCTGACCGGCCCTCGCACACATAACGAAACCTGCAACAAAAATACGTTGTAAACAAAGACATTACACCGTCAGTAAACTGCTTAACATCAGGCGGACCGTACGCTCGTTTGCCACCTTAGTAAGGGGGCGTCCATAAATTACGTGAGGTGATTTTCGAAAATTTTCGACCCCCCTCCCCCTAGGTGAGATTTCGTGAGATTTTGCTCGAGCTCCTCCCTCCCCCTCTAATCTCACGTGAGATTTTTCAAAAGCTATATTCTAGATGAAATACATGTTTTACTTAATTTAACCCAGTTTTCTTGCAATTTTATACTGTTTCTTACGGTGAAAAAAAATTACGTGAGATTTGCCGAGACCCCCCTCTCCCCACGTGAGATTTTGCTCGACCCCCTCCACCCCTATGCCTCACGCAATTTATGGACGCCCTCTAATATAAAACAACAGCGTATTATGCCCGGGTAGGTATTTTACGCGCGCGTCGATTGAAGACGTAAACCTTCAACGCCTTCAATCACCTCGCGTTCCTCCTCCCAGCATCGCATTGAAAGAAAGAAGAAAGAAAGAAAAACTTTATTACGACTAGCAAAGACAAAACAATAATAAATATAAAAAGAAAGAAAAACAATTATCGACTATGCTAGCCGCAAACGGACCCAATTTAGCATGTGCTGGTCAGCAAGAACCAGCGCTGGTCTTCCATTGGGTCCGATTGGCGATTTCACGGACGCAAACCGTTAAAAAATATAATTAAATTAAAACTAAAATTTTATTAAAACTAAAAGGGCTCGTACCCAAACCTATATTAAAACAAACAAAAAGTTGGTATATACTATGCCGTCTGTGGTCGACAAGACTGAACCATGACTGAACAAACCTCATGGAGTTTACAATATAATCTAACCTACAAAAGAAAATTAAATAATATTGCGAAATAATATTTAGTGTTTGCCTCCTCTCGTACGCCGGAATAAAAATAAAGTCATAGCTGCTGTGACCTATATAACAATGCATTCCAACTCCGTTAATACGATTGGAAGGAAACTAGTAATATTCCGACGGAGAGTGGCTGGTGGCAGCAAGTTTCCATAGTTCCAACCAAACTTTGGTTGGAAAAGGTTATCTGGTAACTGTAGTTTTTTCCTTGTTATCATTTGCGTATATTTTATCCACGTCTCAGAAGTCCGAAAATATGCGTTCACTTTTTTTACTAGTCTATGGGGCTGTCCCACTCCCCTGGTCAAGGACCTCCCCTTTTTTCCGGCCTGAGCAATTTCAGGCCACGTCTTTCCAACAATGGAACAAATTTTGTATACACATGCAAGGTAAAATGAATCATTTTTAGACCACAACATGTGGACTAAAGAATGTGGTGACTATGATGCTAGCTATATGTTGACCAAAAATGGACATAGACAATATTTTAAATTTTACCTTAATGGTCTAGAGTATAGAGGAAAACGGTCTACCATGATAAGCTAGTCGCAATTACTAGCAAATTGTATAGGGCCCGTATCTCTAAAAAAACGCTAGTGCGTGTCGGACTAGCACATAAAGGGTTCCGCACCAGCGTCGAATAAAAACGTCAAAAATATCAAGTTTCTTGTATCGGGACCCCCTTTAATTTTAAATTGTATTTTTTTTTTTTTTTTTTGCCGTAGCGGCAACAGAAATACACATTCTGTGAAAATGTCAACTCTCTAGTCTCTACCTATTACGGTTCGTGAGATACAGCCCGCTGACAGACAGACGGACACCGGAGTCTTAGTAATAGGGTTACGTAGGCACCCCTTGGGTACGAAACCCTAAAAACTTGTGTTTACAATCCCCAGCACCACTAACTGTTCGCAATGACTTCTACTAGCCCTACAAGTGGTCCCAGCGTGAGCATTACCAGTGAGGCGCCCCTAATGTCGATAAGTACCAGGAAAACGCCCACATAGTAGAGCGCGTTCATTTCATGTTTAATAATACGTATTACACTTGCTTGGCGACGCGTTTTTTCTCTGTCTTCGATGCTCATTTCCTGTGTATTTTTCCTGTTCAGTCGATAGTATTGATAAAGTTAAAGTACCCAATTTTAAGGTACTGGTCGGTTTATTGAATACCTATAATTTTAATTGAATGACTAATGACTAATGACTAATGACTAAATATATCAGATACACTTTGTTTAAAAAGGTCTTAAGCATTATTTTGGTATAGATTTCTCACAGTATCTGTGAGTTGTTGTGAAAAGAATAACAATTTAGGCTGAAAAAACAATTTTGTAGCTTATTCTCTACATTTGGTAACATTTAAAATTAAATTACCAAATATATTTTACTAGCTTCCACCCACGACTTCGTCCGCGCATAATTTATCCCACGGGAACATACTATCTGGATAAAAAGTGTCCTATGTGTTAATCCAGGTTATAACTATCTCTGTGCCAAATTTCATCCAGATTCGTTCAGCCGTTCTGGCGTGATTGAGTAACAAACATCCATCCAAACTTTCACACTTATAATATTATAGTGGGATTCCTGATTCCTGACGGTCTAAAGTTGAATGTGGTATATTTTATTTAGCAAATGGGCCAATGGATTCATCAACAATGTTGTGTTAAATTACCGTTTTGAGTCTTAGCCTGAGGCTTCCGAAAATTTGAGGTTCTTAAGTGGCAGAACTTGACATGTCTTTCTAAAGACGTGAAGGTGCGGTGGGAGGGGTCTTCCGTGAATTATTAATGGCGCTACAAATACAAATACAAGAATACACACAATGAATACAAATACAACTCATTAAGTTGTTAGCACAGCGCTACCTGGTAATTTGTACATTATACAGTTACACAGCAATTTGTTACTGCGCACACACACACAGTTGAGATGATTCACACATCACTGATTAAGTATTAACATAAGAAACCTATTCGCGATGTTGAATGCGCCTGCTACAGGTAATTCCCCGTCAGTTATACATTTTATATTCGTATCAATGGTGCGTTTTTCTTTAGGATTAGGGTTAAGAAGTCATTGACTTGGATTACTAATACTTTAATGAAGTTGTCAGAATAAGGAGCTGACCTATAAATGAATTATTTCTAATGGGTTAGGCCAGCCAAGGGCTGCCAATAGGCCACTTCTAGCGACCACAGCTAATACAGTTGGTAGGGATAATAGGTACAACCACATAGCGAGTGACCACGTACGCGCGAGCCCTTAGTCACTAGGAGTTTAAGGTTAACTTTAAGTCAAGGGTAATAGGTCGGTTATGGGTAGTTTAGCCAAAAGTGAACTAACCACGACTTGTGCAACGCAATTTGCTACGTTTTGGTCGTTAAATATAACTTACTTTAACTGATAAGCAACCGACCCTTAGGGCCTAGTTGACCATCACATTAACGGTCTGTTACACCAGTAAACGAGCGTCATCAGCGCATCAAACAATCGGTTACTGATCCAACGGTCCGTTAGTGTGTTGGTGAACTCGACTCTTATTGTGTGTGGGCGTGTGTGTGTGTATCTCCTCATCTACAAATCTGACCAACTGGGCGAGTCGTTTGCGTCTGCGCCCTATTAACCAAATATCAATCAGCTATCCCGTATGACGTAATGGACCGAATGCCGGTAAATCTAAAATAGAGACGCGAGTCATCGATGGAATTGGAGCACAAACTCGCCAGGAACAAACAAATGTACAATTTTACCAAGGCTCAAAATGGTGGCTTTACGAAAAATTGTTGATGAACCCGTTAGTTCATGTGCTTATTAAAATATACCACATTAGAACCGTCAGGAAATGTAATGTAATGTAACGTCTAGACTTTTATTCCCATTCGGGTGTAGTCAGAGGCTTGAGTGGCCATACACCACCACATTGTGGAGGTATTAACAAACTCAAAGTCCACGTTTCACCAGATAGTCAGAACCCAACGTGACAGGTGGTGAACCTTGTCGCCGTGTATACAGGAACTGACTATTACCTAATTCCGAGGGATAGGTAGGTTTCCTCACGATGTTTTCCCTCACCGTCAGGAATAAAATGCATTCAGTAATTTATGTTTAAAAGTTACCAAAATTTGTAGAAAACAAGTTAAAGATATGTCGTTTTGCAGCCTAAATTATTAATTCTCTTCACAACGGCTCACAGATATTATGTGGAATCTATACTAAAATAATGTTTAAGACCTTTAACTTCTATTTACTCTTAAGGGGGCACAACCCTGACTATCAGGGGGGCGATTCTAGAGTAATAGATATAATATCACATTAGATCAATATCGCAAGAACTGCCAACTAGGGACTGCAATCCCGCAGTCCCGCATCCCGCGCTTATTTTGCGGGATTGTATTTGCGGGACTAGGCGTGCGGGATCCGCGGGATTTGCGGGACTGAAGTAAATCGTTAAGTTACGTAAAATTACGCGCCAGATGAAGCACTTCAAATGTCGTCATTTTAAAGAATGGAATGACGCTTTTCGTATGCGGAGGGATTAGAGGAAAATACCTCGATTTGGTGCACAAATATTTAAAATCCATCCCACCTAAGTAAATCGTAGAGTCTGAGCGTACATTTTCTGCCGCCGGTTACATATGCAGTATAGTAAGAAGTAATCTTAATGAAAAAACTATCAACACATTGTGTTTTTAAAGAAAATACTTTCAAAAACAGGACCAAACATAATTATGCTTCTGTAGATAGATACTATAGAGTAATAGTTTTGATTTTAGATGTTTAATTTTTATTCAAAAGTTCATAATAACTACACCAAATTTAATTAAAAGCTCCATAACGATTTTAACTAATTGTTTTATGTATTCTCTACTTTTTTCCCGCGGGACTAGGGAAGTCAGTCCCGCGGGACTGCGGGATTAGATTTTGGGTGCGGGATTGCAGTCCCTATTGCCAACATATAGTTCTTGCTATATTTATCTGATAAATATAACCAGTAGTCGAGAATCAGGCCCCTGTATCATCGTATCCAGATCTATAGTAAGCACTTAAGCAGTATTGACGGTATCACAAGAAAAATATAAATGATATTGGTATCGCGATGCGAACTGATAATCTGCGATGACTCCGCGAACCCGTGGTAAATTCTGACTATTCTTAAGTACGCATAAATATTATCTTGCTTTATTTTGTTTTGTATCGAGTCTAGTTTTTATCTTTATTTTGTTTGAATCGAGTTATTAAAATCCGCGAGAACCTCTGCCGACATACTGTTTTACAGTTTGGTAGGACGTATGCAGGATACTCATGTAACTAACGTGAAATAAATAAATGTAATGGCCTACAAATATTCTAGTTTTTTTTCTTATTCACTAGGTTTAACACATAACTAAAAGTGCCAAAAGGGTAAACAACATTATTTTTTCTTCGAATATATACCCGCGTGGTGGACTATGTACTATGGCCCCATCACTTTGAAAGACGTTTTGTGGCACTAAGATAATTTTATAATTCGAAAAGCCACGCATATTTAGGCAGAGATTGGAAATTGAACTGGTATCAAGCCTCAATATAAAAAATGGAACTGCTGATACTCGTACGGAACTCAAATTTGAGAGCTGCTTGTCTTGGACGCGCTGTACAATAAATTATAAATGACGTATCAAACTTCTAAGTCGGGCTTAAACTTTTAAGTAGCCTTTGAGTATTCGGCCGTAGATACAGTTTTGATATAGCAATATATTTAACTCAATAATACTTATTTATTTCGATCGGACATGAGAATTTCTCTGAATATAGGCACTGGTTTACCTTGTGTGGTGCATGCAAATTGGACGACAACCGCAGTGAGTCACGCACTCGCGCGCGATCATATACTTGTTATTCTGTTATGATTTTAGGATTTCTCTACTTAAGTAGATACTTAGGCCCGTATTAATAAATGCCCTCAAAGTTGAGATCGATCTTAAGATGCAGTTTTGACGTTTAATGTATGGAGCTTATGTCAAAAATAGCACCTCAAGTTCGATCACAATCTTGAGATCGATATTCATACGGGCCTTAACTACGCAATGCAAGGCAAATTTGAGAACTGCTTAATTAGATACATTTTCTCGACCAGCTTCGGGCCTGTTTGAGAATCGTCAGTTAACTTTTATCCACCAAATAAATATGGCATCTTCATAGTTAAGTTATTCCATGGAGTATTTGTGAAAACAATTTATTTAGTGGATAAAAGCTATTAGACGATTCTGAACGCCCTTTAACATTCAAATAGCGTTTTAATGTTATTAAAGCACATAGGTACAGCAACACGTTGAGATGACATGACAATGGGGTGTTGCACTATACATAGTTTAATCATTTTAGTATTGTTTCCTCTTATTATGTACTATTTTCTATTAACCATATAAAAAATATGAAACAAGAAAATATTCTCATCTAGAGGATAGCCGTGGTCCGTGTAGGTCTTTTAGGGCCAAATGGCATATGAACACGGACCACGGCTATCCTCTAGATGAGAATATTTTCTTGTTTCATACTTTTTAGAGCGCGTTTTTTCCGTAGTCGGGTTTTAGTTTTTAAACTTACTTTTTATTTAATTATTTTGGAGATATAGGTAACAATATATATATATTTGAAATGTGCTTATCAAGCTCTTTCATTTGATACCCCTAACGGTTTCATTAAAAAAAGATTTTTTTTAGTTCATGACATTATGTCCTCTAGAGGGCGCCATATGCAATTTTATGTGACGTCACATAGCCTATAACCAGCGCGCCATTATGCCGCTTCTGACGATACCTCATTTGTCAAATTACGACAAGTAGTTTGGAAGTTAGGTGGGAACAGATGCACATACATACATACATACATACATACATACATACATACCGGTCAAAATCATAACGCCTCCGTAGTCGGGTAAAAATAGGTACTTGAAATACTTAATGAATGAATGGATACACGTCTTTTAAGTATTTGTCACATTACGTTGGCTGAGGCCACATAGTTAGGTACTTAAATACTTTTCCTGTTAGTATTTAACTAGGTATTATACATACATACATATACGTCACGACTTTTATCCCCATTCGGGGGCAGTCAGAGGCTTGAGTGGCCATCACCACCACATTGTGGAGGTATTAAGCCAATTCAAAGCCCACGTTTCACCAGATAGTCAGAACCCAACGTGACAGGTGGTGAACTTTGTCGCCGTGTATACAGGAACTGACTATTACCTAATCCCGAGGGATAGGTAGGTTTCCTCACGATGTTTTCCCTCACCGTAAGCGAACTGTAAATTACTAGGTATATGACTAATAAATCACCCGTGATAGAGGGTTACTATGCAATAATTGAAGTTCATTGGTTTATCGGCACTGCAGTTAAGATAATAACCTCTAGCGATTACGCTAGTAAACAGTAGTAAACTGGTTTGTACTAACGATAGTGTATTAGTTGGACTAATATATAGAATGTATGTAGTGTTTTTTCCTCAAGTAGGTACTATGCAAAAGTTAATATTGGTGGCTGCTACGAAATGCATTTTACACTATATTCTAAGCCATTAGATGTATTCTACACGAAAGTTGTGACTCAGACAGAGAACAAGTTTGTTACGTTACACTACACCACCAAGCCAACTAGACACTCGGGTATATGTATGTAGTGGCCAGGCTGGCCCAGGCTCACTACGTTGTGGACGGACCGCGGAATCATTAACCTATTATCATTTGATATTTCGTCATAGTCGTAGAACAGTGACAGATCAGCCCCCCTAGACAAGTGGCATGAACGCTAATCGAATAGAATAGAATAGACTTCACAATGTATGGAAATGTCAAACGTCGCTATGTAGATCAACAAGTTGGTATGTAGATCACGGGACTTATGTCATTTCCATACATGAAGCGTAGCGATTTGAAGGAACGCTTGTAGACGTCAGCCACTTGTCTAGCCCTTCTGACAAGTATGATATATGACAGATCCGTCACTGTTCTACGACTATGACGATTTATACCCGAGTGTCTAGTTGGCTTGGTGGTATAGTACATGGAAAGTAAAGCAGTACTGTACTGACCTGAGCGCCTTGCTGGCCGGCTGCTCGATGATGCGCACGTACGGCTGGTCGTGGTGCGGCTGCCGGGCCATGCTGTTGTCTACGCACGCGCCGGCGCCCGCGTCGAACGACCGGTCCGCCAGTGAGATCGCGTCAACTGCGGAACAACACACCTTCATCACTCGCTCTTATCACCCACTCTGACCTAAAGAGCTTATTACACTTGGCTAAATTTAGAAGCCTAAATTCAGAAGCTTCTAAATATTTAAACCATTCTAGCTTCTGAATAGCTTGCTGAATGCGATTAAACTTGCCTAAATTCAGTGACGACTAAATTAAGTAGACTAAATTTAGTTAAGTGTAATAACCCCTTTAGGGTCCTTGTACACTCGTAACAGGACTCACAAAAATTGTTTCACCCAGCCAAAGTCCAAACTGAAATTCCGCGTCTGACTCCTATTGAACCTAGTAGTGCTTTGTCGGAACGCGCGAAGACCTATTATTAATCTAGGTGCTTAACTATGGTTTATGTGCTATGGCCTCCTCTGCTCTCCCCGGACGTGTAGTATTACCGTCCCATCGGACTATGAATGAGGGAAGAAAGAGCGCAACTATGCTTGCGCACGCACTTGTGCTCTACTGTGCACGCTGTGTGTACTGTTGTGGCTAGTCTCATTTGAGACCGCGCCGTGGCCGGAATTCGGCCAGGAGGACTATTATGATTACTACTATGGCCTATGGTCACTCTAAAATCTAGGACAACAAATGACTATGCAAAAATATTAGTTTATTTTCTACGATTTTCCTGTCTATTGTCGGGTGTTTATGCTCGTGTCATGATTTCGCAACCGATGACTTTGTGAGGAAAATTGACAATTCTGATTATTTTCCTCATGCATGGACTCAAATGGACTGGGCTCAAGAGGCTGTATCTTATTGATAGGTAATGCGTGTGTGATGTTTAACTACATTATGACCATCATTTTACTTATATCTACACTGCGAAAACTGTGTTTATCGCGACTTTATATTGGTTTTTAAACCGACTTCAAAAAGGAGGAGGTTTCTCAATTCGACCGTATATATTTTTTTTTTTTTTTATGTGTGTTCGCGGATAACTTCGTTGTTTATGAACCGATTTTGATGATTCTTTTTTTGTTGGAAAGGAGATATCCCAGCGGTGGTACCATGATAAGGAAACCAGGATCTGATGATGGCATCCCAGAGAAATCGAGGGGAACCTTCGAAAATCGTAGGGGCGACTAGTGCGTTTGTAATTTTTTTCATTATCTATTTTAAAGCACTACTATTTTATGAAGGTCTGGAGTCGATCTGATGATGGAGCCGAAAGACAGTCGAGGGAACTCCTCAACGATTTACAGCAATTACCGGGTGTTTGGGCTTGATTAATTTGTATTGATGAGAACTTTACACCTAGATGGGTTGTGACTGTCATTAGGGGTCTGATGATGAAGACGTATGACAGTCAAGGGAACTCCTCAACGATTTACAGCAATTACCTGGTGTTTGGACTTGATTAATTTGTATTGATGAGAACTTTACACCTAGATGGGTTGTGACTGTCATTAGGGGTCTGATGATGAAGACGTAGGACAGTCAAGGGAACTCCTCAACGTTTTACAGTAGCTACCTTGTGTTTGGACTTAATTCATTTCTATTGATGAGAACTTTGCACCCATATCGTTTATAAGTGCCATTACAGGTCTGATGATGGAGACCATAGACAGTCGAGGGAATTCTTCAACGATTTACAGCAGTTACCTTTTGTTGGGCTTACTTCATACGGTTCAATATGCCAAAATGTTCATTGGTATGGCGCCACTAAAAATCGTGAAATAAAATTATTTTTATAAAAAAAAAACAAACCGACTTCAAAAAACCTGATGCACTAAAAAGCCTGAAATAATATTTCTATTACAACCTCTGCCTACCCCTTCGGGAAAACCAGACGTGATGGTGTGTTATCGAGTATTTGAAGTCGGTGCCAATCTTGGTATGCCAAGTCTACCTACTATAAAAGTAAGAAGATAGATTGGCACCGACCCCAAATACTCGATAACACACCATCACGTCTGGTTTTCCCGAAGGGGTAGGCAGAGGTTGTAATAGAAATATTATTTCAGGCTTTTTAGTGCATCAGGTTTTTTGAAGTCGGTTTGTTTTTTTTTGTTTCTACTAATCAACTGATCAAATTATTTTTCTCCAAACCCCAAACAAAACAGTCGAGTTACTTCGAGATATAGGCGAATGTTATAAGATCTGGGAGAAAGGAAAAAGTTACATTTAACATGTGGTTAGGTATGTATATTATTTTCTATGTAAATTCGCGGTTTGTGGTTGCTCGAGTGTGGCCTCCCAGCTTACGACAATATAATGACTGCACTTTCGATTCAAGTAAAGTCAAAGTAAATTTTTTTTATTCATGTAAGCTATAAATAGCACTTATAAATCGTCAAATTAGCGAAAATATTTTAGCGTTGCTACCGGTTCGTAATGTTGCTTCCATTGAGAAGAGCCGGCAATAAACTCAATGGTTACTCTTTTCAAAAGAAAAACAATAATTGTATACATTTCCAAACAGCAACGCTATGTGAGTAGGAGCAAATTTTAGAAATGACTTTCGTAAGTTTGGATAGACACTGAAATCGCCCCCAGTCCATTCAGGCATTCCAGTTTTTCAATTCTATCTTCGTACTAAATTAGCAGGCAAGACTTCAAAAACATACCTATATCGGTTTATGAATGAATAGAGGCCAGAGTGTGTAAGATAACCCTGCCATCCCTGCTAAAGATCCAGCGCAACGATATGTACTTGTATATTTACAAAACGCAATAAAAATTCAAAAACCCGTTTTCGCATTCGGAAGCACGGCCCGCGGGCCGCAGTGTGGACTTATTATAGCGACCACAAGGTCACATTTGGAATTAATAATCGTATAAACATGAAACAGTAATAGTGGCTCAAATGTTCGTTTTGGAAACAAGACATGACGCAGTTGCGGGGAAGTTTATACCTTGATAATTGCGCCGTGAGGTGGCCTGTCCAGTTAGGCGTGAAAAATCAATTTGCCTGCAATACGCAGGACTGGTTCATGTCCCTAAATCTCTACCTATATGTTGAAACAACTAGAACTAGTCCTTATTTGGGATTCACAAAAAAATTCTAAAGACTGAATACTTACAGACATCACTGATATTCAGCTGGCCACTGTCATTCTGGTCTGGTACTTCGACGTTTTCTGTGGAAGAGACGATAACATCATAATGCTATCCAATAAATTATTTAAATTACAAAGTACATATAAGCTAACGTACTCTAACAATAATTCAAATACTATATTTCATCAATATCGATCAGCCATGCGCATGCGCACCTAGACGACGATTACCTCTATATCTTGTATTCAATAGAAGGAGCGAGAGTACAGCAATGACAACTAATCGTGACACCCTCCACACGACCTGCCCTTCACCATCACCTCTATTGCAACTCACTTGTAGACCTAAAATGAGCCGCTAACCTAATATCTATGGCAGCGATTCATTTTAGGTCTGCAATTAAGTCTCAATAAGAGGTCATGGCAGGCCCCCTGATCTATATCAGGGGGCCTGCCATGACCTCTTATTTAAAGAGATGGTGCTATGAGAAAAATACAATTCTAGTCCTATGTCCCGCGTCGGATAAAGGCGTATGGAGCGGGTGTGAGGGCATTGAGACACATGATATATTGCTTGATGGCTGAGGATCATCGATAGCATTCGGATATATCATAGCATAGAACAGAAGGGCTAGCCCACACGCCAAGATGACTTTTGTCATACATTATGTCGCACCCAGTCGCACTCTCTTGCTTAAAGCACAGGAGAGAATTTATCTCGCGTTTTGCCTTGCCACGGCCAGCTGTGCTACCAGTGCAGTGTCAAAAAAATAAAAGAGTAAGCGCATAAGCGAATCTCTGGTCCTTTATTCGCTTTCATCCGATTTATTCTAGTCTTCACGTAAATTTAGACAACCTCAAGAGAATGGTGTCAAATGAGTAATCAGTGAGTCACCAATAAGATTAAAAGGCAATTTTTGGCAGGTGCACATGCGCAACGCAACTTGACTAGTATACTGACCACCGTTTAAGCGAGTTTGTACAATGTGCTACTATTACTACGGTTCTACAACTACATACAATCACCGTATAGAATATATAATAGAGATGCTAGATGTTATTTAGAGTTCTTATAAATCACTTAATTACGTATGAGGTTTTCATAAGGCTAAGGTGGTTATATTTGGAATAGTACTGTTTCTAGATGGGCCAGTTCATTATATGGCAAGCAAAAATATGTACAAAAATAAATTAACATAACACGCAATAATATCCTACTGATATCAGGGTATGGTAGCCAGAACGCTGTCAGCATTGCCACGTTGTTGCCAGCGAGCTGGTCACCAGATGTATCCATCAGGCCCAGTGCAATGTCCTTGAAAATCGAACAAGCTGTGGATAATAAATGACAGCGTCATTAACACGCTAACGACATCCACGTTAAAAGCCCCGATATTTTACATGGATAATTTTGTAACAGCTTTTAACAAGCTAATGACATCTACGTTAAAAGCCATGATATTTTACATGGATGATTTTGTAACAGCTTAACTGAATTATTGAAAACCGTCACTTTTCAGTCAGAGCTTAGAAACAAACTTTATTTTGTTATATTGCAAAAGTGATTGTAGTCGAAATGTGTATTGTACAGAGTTTTTTTGGCACAATCCCATGACGTCACACAACTGATCAGAGGATATTTCTGGTATTGACGTTGGTTGATGCGTATGACGCTTTTAACTGCTATCACTTACTGTTTCATTATGCTATCGTTGGTAACATGCCAGTTACAGCGACGATCTTTTAATAAAATTACATCTCTTTATGAGTCAAGAGCTGGCTGAAAAATATCCATATTTTTTTAAGATATAGAAAGCTATCAAATCAGTAGAGTGAAGGTACGGTTACTGATGTGACTGTGGTGGAAGAAGGATAGAGAAATTTCCCATAGGGCACAGAATTTACATTCAAACTACCTACGTTACTAAAGGTAACTGGACCTACAATAAGAAAAACCCAATCAGCATGAGAATTTTCAAAAGGACGTATTTTACACCAAAAGATGGAAATGTGCTCGATAAACCCCGATCCTGTGATTCAACTTCATACAACAAGACGTAGATGCATACCGATATTATCATCTACCTGTATTTTCCAAAATGATGGTAAATTTCAGAAGACATTATTATTATTCATTTATTCCTTGTCGGAATAGCGTTTTTGAGCAGTTTAATTAAGCTAGTAGGTAAAACATATTTCACTATACCTTTTACTATAATTTTAAGGTTAGGTTAGCCATCTATTTTAGCATAGGTTGCCAAGTTTTCACCAAGACAATATTATGCATCTCTGAATATGCGGAGATGGTCAACTACGATGTTGCTTTGACCATTATCACGAGCCTGTCGTCCCACTGCTGGGCAAAGGCTTTCCTCAACCTCTCTCTTTCTGAGAAAGATAGTTAGGTATATTGCAACTTAACTGCGTCAGTTTGCAACTTTTAAAGTATTAAATACTACTTCAGAGTTGTCATTTTTTTTTATTTTAGACACATCTTCTCCATCCTCATGACTTTGACTAGTCCGTCCTCAGCGTTGCCTTATGGCATACATATAAGGCATCATCGAGGCTTGAGCGGTTAAATATGATCTGAACTCATGAAACTTGGTGTAATAAGTGTGGTGGAATGATCTCTCTACCCACACATCCGGCGCGCCGAGCACACCGCGTCATGCGCAGACGCAGTCTGGCCAGCAACTCACTCAACCGTACTTTTTTAAACGTTATTATTATTATGGTTATTTTTTAGAGCATGTGGACCGGATCAATTGGGAATAACGTCATAGATTACAAAACTTTACGTTTCCTGTTGTGAAAAATTTAAGTTATTTCCCAAGATAGCCTTAATTTTTACTGGTTAAATTATTAAGTTAAGTTTAACTTTCTTGTGTGTAGTAAACACGTGTACTTTTAAAAGATACCTATTTAGGAAAGCTCATGTCGTATTTTTTAAGTTCAAGCAATGCGTTGCGTCATATCATAATCATGCGTTTCATAGTTTGTTCTTGCATCGTTGCACGCAATGGCAAAACGTAAACAAACCTCCGTTAAAAAGTTGCGGAGGCACCTAAGTTTTATTGCGGAAGTTCCGCATTTGCAGACACGGACCCGAGGTTCCGTTTCAAGTTACAAACCTAAATTAGAGATATTCTTACTGTAAGGCCGGTCTTAACCATCACAACTTTGAATATTTAAGGAGCACTATTTACTACCTACCTGATTTAAGAAGCCTCTCCTATTTAATCTGTGGCTAGGTAGTTACTAGGACTTTATCTCCTACTGGGAGCACTACGTTCACTCGAATGACACTCGACCACGTTTCCTCGGTTCATTTGTACACAACACTAGGTGTATTGTACTTTGTGTGTAATTGGTGTGTGTAATTAACTATTGCCTTATTATCACTTTAGAAATGAAAAAAAACTTGATTGGTTTCGAGATCGTTGTAATTAAAAAGTAAAGACTAATAGAGTTGTGTCACAGATAAGAAAAATATGCGTTCAGAAACCTAATCTCAACATACCGCCCACCAAGGACCTAGTCCTTCACTAGTGCTATAAGAACCAGTATGACAAGTACAGATTTCTAACAATTCTAATGACAATTCTAACATAAAACTTCCCTTCGATGAAGTATTTAAACTGAAAAATAACTAAACAAAACATTCCTTTGATAGCTCAAAATTAAAGATTTAAACAAACTTCTAATAGCTCAATACAATCAAAATGTATCATGAAAAACTAAATAGTAAAATGCACAATATATGAACTCTTAATCCCTATCAATTGGCAGAGCACAAATTCTAGAAACTGATCTTTTGACAAGTCCATGGCGACACTTCACGGTGTAGACTCTAGTGAGGTCATCTTGTCCAGGATGTTTAGCCATGATACGGCCAAGCGCCCACTTTCCAGGCGGTAATTGGTCTTCCTTCAAAAGGACTATGTCACCAATCTCAAATTCCTTCTGTGTCTTAGTCCATTTTGTCCGTGCTTGTAGTCTTGTCAAGTATTCATTTTGCCAACGATGCCAGAAGGTCGCCACAAGCCGTTGACTGAGTTGCCATCTAGATAAGCGACTAACGTTGACATCACGCAGATCCGGGCCGGGTATGGTCACAGGAGCTTCTCCAATTAAAAAATGACCAGGAGTCAATATTTCTAATTCGGTATCAGATGTATCAATAGGTATCAGAGGGCGCGAGTTGAGGCACGCCTCGATCTGGCAGAGTGTCGTCGCTAACTCTTCGTACGTCAGGTGAGTATTCATAATCCTTTTTAGGTGGAACTTCGTCGACTTAACTCCGGCTTCCCACAATCCACCAAAGTTTGGACTGTACGGGGGAATGAACAGCCATTGAGTGCCATCTGCTGCGAGGATGTCTACGAGATGACCAGGTAATTCTAAATTGGCTTCCTTCCATGCTTCCTGTAGGTCTTTATTAGCGCCGACAAAATTTCGACCATGGTCGCTCCACAATTGTGTGCACCTCCCTCGTCTGGACACGAACCGGTTAAACGCAGCAATAAACGCTTCAGATGTGAGGTCGCCGACCAATTCTAGATGAATTGCCTTCGTGGCCATGCAAATGAAGATTGCGATGTAGGCTTTATGAGATTTGGCTCCTCTTCCCTTTGACTTCAATACTTGCAACGGGCCAGCAAAGTCGACTCCACTGTGAATGAATGGACGAGCAGGCGTGGTGCGAACATGGGGCAGATCACCCATAAGCTGAGTTGTGGCTCTGGCTTTATGTCGAGCACAAACTATGCACTTGTGTATATGTGCCCTTATAATGTTTTTTCCACGGAGTATCCAATATCTTGATTTAATATAGCTGAGCATCAATTGTATACCTCCATGTAATGTTTTCTTATGTGCTTCGGCAACAATGAGCAATGACAGATAGTTTTTTGAGTCCAAAATTATTGGATACTTCTGGTCCTTGGTCAAATTTGCATTTCTCAATCTGCCGCCCACCCTGAGTATATTTTCTTCATCTAAATATGGGTTCAGCATCTTGAGATTGCTTTGTTTTGACACATATTGGTTCTTTCTTAAGTTTTCTATTTCCTGACTAAAATCTTCTCTTTGTGCTATTCTTATACATCTTAACAATGCATCTTCTAACTCTAATGTTGATATTGGTTTGTCTATATCTTCAGGCCTTTTCTTTAAATTCAAAAATCTTAAACTGTAAACTACTGTTCTTAATAATTCTTGTAAAGTATAAAAAATTTCAAAATTTAGTTTCTTCTCTTCTTCTATATTGGTGTTCACTAAGATTTTTCTTATTTCTATATCCGTAGTAAAACTGGTTGGTTTGGGGAACTTTATGCTTTTCTGTCTGAGCCATTCTGGCCCTTCCCACCATAGTTTATTGTCTACAAGACTATCTAAGTATTCACCTCGTGAACCCACATCCGCTGGATTGTCCTTTGATTTGACATGAAACCATTGTGCTCTGGAAGTATTGTCCAATATCTCAATTACCCGATTGCTGACAAATGGTTTCCACCTGTTTGGATCGCCAGCGAGCCACGATAACACCACCGTGGAATCTGTCCATGCATAGATTTGATGTTCTGATAGTTTCATTGCTTCTCTTACTTGTGTGAGTAGTTTAGCTAGAAGTACTGCACCGCAGAGCTCTAAGCGTGGAAGAGTGATTGTTTTGACAGGTGACACTTTAGTTTTTGATGCAATTATTCCTGTTTCAATTTTTCCATTCTGAGTTTCCACTCTATAATAGACTACAGCACAATATCCTTTAATAGATGCATCACAAAATCCATGTAAATCTAACTTGTTATTTACTCTGTCCATATGTATCCATCTGTTTATTTGTATTTTATTTAAATGATTAAAACTGTCTCGTATCTTGTTCCATTCTTCTTCATGTGTCTTTCCAACCTTCTCATCCCAATCTAGTTTTTCCCTCCAAATGTTTTGTATTAATATTTTAGCAGGAATTATTGCCGGGGATATCCATCCCAGTGGGTCGAATAGACGTTGTATATCAGCCAAAATATTTCGTTTTGTAGTATACATTGGCTTAGGTGGTAACTTGATTTGATGATGGAAAGTGTCAGTAGTCATGTTCCATGATAATCCCAATGCCTTTATTATACTGTCACTTGTAATTCCTTTTTCGACACTTGTGCTTCTCAATGATTGTGGAATTTGATCTAAAAACTGTTTATTATTGGACGCCCACTTTTGAAGTATGAATCCACCACCTTCCAACATCTCTCTTAGTTCCCGACTTGCCTCTATTGCCTCCTCTACTGTGTCATGAGAACTGATGCAGTCATCCACGTAGAAAGAATCGGACAGTATTTTTGCTCCAACTGGGTAGTTGTCTTGTTCATCTTGTGATAACTGTTTGAGAGTTTTAATTGCTAGGTAGGGTGCTGAGGCTGTGCCGAATGTTACTCTCAGCATGCGATAATCTTCTACTTTATGAGTTGGATCCTTTCTCCACAACACTCGTTGATAGTCAGCATCTTCTTTGGTAACAAGTATCATGCGGTACATTTTCTGAATGTCAGCGATGAAACAGATGGGTTTCATGCGACATCTCATAATTAAGTTTCTCAAATCTTCTTGAAGCTGGGGTCCCACTAACAATAAGTCATTGAGAGAAGTGTTGTTTGTGCTTTTACATGATGCGTCGAATACGACTCTTACTCTTGTTGTTTCACTATCTCGGATGACAGCATGGTGAGGTAGATATATTGAAAAATTATTGATTTCTTCTATTGGAACTTTCTCCATGTGATTAAGCTGTATATATTCTTCAATAACTCGTATGTATTCTTCTTTTAGTTCTGGCTTGTTTTCCAGTCTTCTTTCTAGTTGTTCTAATCTTCGTAGTGCAATGTTTCGTGTCAATCCTATTTCTTGCGGTGAGGTTTTGAATGGTAATTTCACCATATACTTCCCATCTGGCAGTCGAGAATGTTTTGTGTCATAAATTTCTTCACATGTTCGTTCTTCTGCAGTGAGATTGCGTTTTGTTGAATCATCAATACTCCAAAGATTTTTCAATAAGTTGTCCATGTTTATATCTACATGGTGATGCATGACCACGACGTTATCATTAGTTTGTGCACGTTCGGAAATGTGTCCAAACAAAATCCAGCCCAGGCTCGTCTCTTGAGCTGATGGCGAGCCAGGTGGTCCCTTTACTAAATTGTTCTTCACAATCTCTGTATATACATCAATGCCGAGCAGTAGGTCTATCTTGTTTGACATGAAGTATTGTGGATCAGCTAGGGTTAAGCCGTTCAAGTGCGACCAATTAGATTTTGGTTGTATTGTAGTACATGGCAAATTAGACGTTATGCGTGATTTTAACACATAAGCTCGTACAGGAAGACTGAATTGGCAATCACATCTCGATGAAATCTCCATCTGTACAACATAACATACTGACGTGGTTGTAGCTCCTACCCCGGTGATCGTACCGCGTACCGGAGTCTTCTTGAGTTGAATAAGTTGAGTTGCACTCTCACTGATGAATGACGCTTGAGACCCAGGATCAATTAGTGCTCTTAGTATGGTCTCACGGCCGCACTCACTCTTGACCGGCACTAGTGCGGTTGCCAATAATGCACTCTTCTGCTTGCATGCGAAGTTTGCTACAATAGGCTCATCCAGCAGACTTTCTTGTATGTTGTCATCATTGATATGCATAGAGGACATGTCAGGTGTATTATTATTCTTCTCCTCTGTGTCCTGATTGTTCTCCAACTTCTTACCAGTGTGCAGAAGTGAATGATGGCGCCTTTTACATATTCTACAAGAAGACTGACTTCTACAATGATACACTGGATGACCCGGTGCTAAGCAGTTGTAACATAGCCGATTGGTCTTGACAATCTCGCTTCTCTTCTCAGGATCAAGTTTTCCAAATTCTTTACAATAGCATAGAAGATGTTGGCCGTTACACAATTTGCAGGTTACTTGATCATCTGGTGAGTCTGAGGCGTGGAATGCACCCTTAACTTTCTGAGTGGTTGCTGGTGCGGGGCATGTTAACTCAAGTGTTTGTATTCTATCTTCCAAGAATTTTGTGAAGTCTTTCAACGCTGGCAACTTTGTTTGATGATCTCGACTTACATGGGTTTCCCATTCTGTGTGTGTCACTAAATCCAATTTTTGCACTACCAGGAAAATAATAAGGGGATCCCAAGTTGATGTTGGAATGTCCATTGTTGTCAAACTGTTCAAACACTCATTTGTACTGTCAATGAGAACTTTTAACTGTCCCGCTGATTGAGAATTAACTTTCTTGAATGAGAACAACCTTTTCAGTATAGCATTTACAATAAGCCGCTTGTGTTTATACCTATTGCTCAAAGTATCCCAAGCTTGTTTATAGTTTCGCTCTGTAACTTGTATATGCTTGATGGTATTCATTGCCTCGCCCGTCAGACATGATTTAAGGTAGTGTAACCTTTGCACGTCTGTTAACGTCTTGTTTTTGTGTATTAAAGCTGTAAATGTGTCTTCAAATGATTGCCATTCTTCATATGCTCCAGTAAATGTTGGCAAGTTAATTCTTGGTAGTTTTATATCACTGTAGTTTGAATCTCCTGTTGATGCATAGTGTGGTGCTGTACTTTTTACTGTCTGCTCACTAGTTACAGGCAATAATGATTGGAGCGTGTCTTTCATGTCTGCTTTCAGGTCTAAATACATGTCTTCACAGTCACCATACGAATTTTCTTCAAAATAGCTCATCTTTTGCCGTTGTTCCTTGTTGGTACTTTTTATTAGATTTTCGTAACTGTTTCGATATGAATTCCAATAGTCTTCTAAGCATTGTAGTCTCGCTTCGACGTAACCTCTTGTTAATCGTGTTTTCGGAGCTTTTTTGTAATTTGTTCTCGCTTTCTCAATAATATCCGAAATATCTCCTAAAATATCTAATATTTGATCGGTCGACGCCATTTTTGACGCCAAGTATTGAAGTTGAGAAACAACGTGTTGTGACTTGAAAGTTCATGAAAGTTCGCTTTCAGTTATTGATAACTTGATGCACTACACTTTTACAATGTTTTTAAGCACTTTAATGTTATTTTTATTGATAATCACTGCAAACATCCAACTACACACATTTTCGATGACGATTTTGTTTGTTAGGTCTGCCGGTTTGTTATTGTCCGTTATCATGCGGCTCGCAGGATCAATTTTGTATTGTACTTTGTGTGTAATTGGTGTGTGTAATTAACTATTGCCTTATTATCACTTTAGAAATGAAAAAAAACTTGATTGGTTTCGAGATCGTTGTAATTAAAAAGTAAAGACTAATAGAGTTGTGTCACAGATAAGAAAAATATGCGTTCAGAAACCTAATCTCAACACTAGGCGTCAAGTATTCAATGATCGAGTCTAGCACGCGATCCGTCCGTCGGTTAGGTTTCGACACTCCACTGGCTACTACTGTTGAATTAGGTAAACGTATGCAAATAACGTGTTGTATTACCGCCCGCATTTTCCTCGTCCATAACGAGTGTCGAGTGAATTGAACTAACAGTAACAGGACCACTGAATACTACAGTAATTATGATGTTAGTGCTCATTTGTGTTACGAAATGGATTATGTTTTCTGGGATGTGCATCAATTAATAGGGGATAGTCATATAGGGGATAGCCATACATATACTCAACGGCGTCTCAAGAAGTCTGGACATTAATAATTGTACATTGACGGAATTCGAGAAGGTGACACTTAACTACTTGTCGTACATGCAGTAACTTTGTAACTGATTTATGATGTGTACTTATATTATCGCATTGGGTATACCTGTAATGATAATGTAAATAGTTTCTGAAATAAATAAATAAAAAATATCTTTTCATAATATAATTTAATAAAGTGTGTTTAACAATTACTAGGGGTGAAACAATTTTCAAAATAACTTCAAAATTGGCAAAAAAAATATCTAAAAATATACTAAGTACACACTATGACGTCTTAAGTGTGTAGTTTTTGCAAACATTGGTTGCGAATATTTCAAAGTATTTCATAAAGAATTGGTACTTATGAATGAAAATGAATATAAATAATAGGTACACTACATGCGATATGACTTGGCATTGGTTTATGTTTTGGGTTTACAAGGAAACGATGATACAGTAGGTATAAGAAATTATTTGATTGGATTAATGTATTATGTATGGTAAACTTCCAAGGAGTATTTTCAGTTAAGAACTTACCTCAATGTAGTAAACCGGATTTTGCTGCATTGCAAGATTTAAGTATGACGCTTTAGCGACAATCTTTAAATGTTATCCTTAATACAGAAGTCGTCAAATTAGAACGTCTTAATTCAGAAATGGATAAATTGGGAAAACCTCAATTCAGAAATCGACGTCTATTAAACATTCTGTGCAAAGTCGGGAATTAGGCATAGTCTATTGATGCGTTCAGATGCTTGACATTATGTCAATACGACAAAACTGAGTGGCCGGGCGCGGCATGCGCCTGATGTAGACGCTATTACAATCGCCAAAGATAGTAGATTATGAATCAGCTGCTAATGCGCGAGCGCAGATAACACGCCGGCCAGGCTGGCGCACGTCGGAATTAATCACTTAATCTTAGCACGCTTTCAACCAATTAACGTAAGATCTAATTGGCCATTATTTATATGACTTGATAAGTCATGTTTATTGGGAATCTCAATAAATTTATAAATTCACATCAATGTAGTATTTATCGATAGCAAACGAAAGAGAGATATATAGCTGACACCTTCGCTGTTTAGGCAACTACATAAGAAAATAGATGACCAACCTTTGCTTGAAGAGGTACCTGAATCAGAGAAATGTATAGGACATGCAGAGATTCTATGATATCATGATTAGAAGACTTAATATTTTTACAAATCTTGATTATGCCAGAAGTAATAATAATCTGTATTCAGCCTACACATTGTTCCATTCAACCCCCAAAAAAACCTTTTCTTAGTTATTGACCGTTTTCCGACTGCACGGCACGGCACCGGCACCGGCACAGTGACAGCTATTTACGGGGTTTTCATTGGTTAGTAACCAATGACAACTAGTCACTGACCAATGAAAAAGCTGCCGCCATGCCGGTGCCGGTGCCGTGCCGTGCAGTCGGAAAACGGCCATTGACAGGAACGAGAGATGTGGGTTTGACTACTTCAACATGAAGTTTTGTGTTCATACAGTAGTTGCTATATAAATATATAAAATTTATAAGTATACAAACAGAGCATATTCGCCGTGCCCCTATGAAAGGTCAGCTACTTGAGGTGCTGTCCGCGTTATCATCGCTGATAACACATAAAAACTTCCTTCAAATTGGAACTGATCACTTCTGTTGTTCGTGTCGTCGGAAAAACGGAATAATAAATTACTAGAAAAATTGTCGGTCAACCGTTATAGGCATGACTGTCAAATCTTCTTATCGGCTAACCTGGTGTCAAAATTGTTCAAGCCGCCCGAAGGCCTCTGAAAAGGTTTATCGACTGCTGCCTAGGTGAAAACAACCGGGATCGACTTTTCACGTGCCCTCTGAAGCATGGAGATGCTCAGTTCAAATGCCACTAAATGGTCACCCATCTTTGACAGCTTGCCAAGCGATGATTAGCCTCCGATCGTTTACCGATCAGTGATTGCAGCTGGCTATGAGTGCCTCAATGAGCGTGTCTGTCAATGCTACAATATCACTAATTTAGTATGATCTTTATGTATTTAGAAGGCACGTAAAAATGCACAATGTGGCGACTATAGTCGTCCAAAGCAAAGGGATATACCTATCTACTATTCGACGGGCCCGTTGGCGTGGTTGGCGTGATGGCGCCTTTTACGCTGCAGGTCGTAGGTTCGATTCCTACCCGGGACATGCATTTGTGTGCATGAACATGTCTGTATGTCCCGAGTCTGGGTGTATATGTATTAAGTATATATTTACAAATAAAAAAAGTAGTATATGTAGTAATATCAGTTATCTGATTTCCATAGTACAAGCTCCACTTAGTTTGGGATCAGGTAGCCATGTGTAAAAAAATGTCCATGGATATTATTATACCTATTATTTATCTCAAATGTAGGGTACCTACAATGAGAGCTGTTTTGGTTATTTATTTCTACTTCCTTCCTTAATTCCTCGTCAAGTCAGTGAGTCGAGGCGAGTGAGTGAGGAAAGTCAGTTGCCTAGTGGTGAGGTGCAGGTAGGACATATTAAAATCATGTGCCTTATGGGTCAAAATTGAGATGGTAGCACCTAGCGAAGCAAAATTTCCATAGAGCATGTAGTGATGGAGGTAGCAGCCAAGATACGAGTATCAGAGCAATCTACTACAGCTTGCTCTTAGATTAGGCTCTATGCATAGTGCCAGTCAGCAAAAGCAAATTGAAAAAATATCTGAATAAGTCACCATATTTTTGGTCTAAGATTTAGCTTGGAATCTGGGCCTATGCACTGAATAAATAAATTATTCACAATTTGACAAGGAAAGGCCTGAATAAAATGTGAAATTATTTTATCTCAATACATGAGGAAAAGAGTAACATTTTATCCTTTTGTGGAGAAATCTAAGAACAAATTCATTTGATAAAACTTTACTCAATAATCCTTAGTCTGGTTTGGTAGGCCACATGGGGCCCCGGGCCTGCTAGATGGGGGTCACTCAATGCAGACGTTATCTTTTATGCTGACAAAGAGGAACATATTTTTTTTGTGTAATTTTACTTTCATAAAGAGCCCCTGTATGGCCTAAAACAGCCCTGCAAAGCAGCAAAAGTAGGTACCTACACCTGTTACTAGCATAACCATAAAAGCAAAGCATTAAGTACCTATTTGAGTGTGACTTGCCGCAAAATGATGGACATCTTTATACTTTTTGGAACATATTTTGAAGTGACAACTAAACAGCCTATTCATTGAACCAATTATTCAGTAGGGAGGTAATTTTTACCCCTAGTAATATTTACCTACTACGTACATGAATGGTTAGGTAGGTATATTGACGAACGACAACGAATATGGACGAACTGGACAAAAAACACAATGAAGTCTGAATCATGAAACCTACTCTGTCCTGTCATCGCATTTCTCCTTGTAGCGTAGAGCAGTTTGCAAGTTTATCTAGGTACTTTACATTTCTTGAATGCTAACTACTATAGTCTGTGGTGGTTATTATGTTGGCTTACAAGCCAAACTTTACATTATTTAATTAGTATTGTGTACTACTGCCATTCTTGTGATATTCAGATATTTGATTTTATATGTATCTTTAGACATTGAAGTCAATGCACTTTCTAAAAAGAAATAACGAACGGAGTTGTATGTTATATACCTACATACCTAATTATACTATATAAATCTACTTTTAATAAGAAGTACAATAACAACAACACTGTAGATAAAGTGTCAAATTGTCAGAATTCATGCATAGAAGTATTAAGTCTGCAATTCTGTGCATTTTAAGGACTCAATATTAAAAAAAAAACTTTTACAGCTACAGAATTAAATCTTTTAACACCAGAACAACAGAAAACAGAAGAGACTCATGTGTAAGGAGCATGGACATTGTAAATAAATAAATAAGCATCTCACCTGTCTACTGCTAAAAATAGATCCAGGTACGGTTTTAATTTCAACCGAGATTAAGATAGGTACTGTGCGCGTATGAAATGGTATACAATGTGTGAATTTAATTAACAACACTGCAGTACATTCCTATACACATCGAAAGCGTATGCTATACATTTCCAGTGTGAGGCCAGCTTTTGGGATATAAATAGATCATACACTCAACCACCCAGCTAACTATGCAAAGCTTCACCGTTCATATTACTGACTGAAAATGCACCGAAAATCGACAAGACTCGGCCGCACGAGTCTTAAGACTTGGACTTAAGGATTAATTGAACGTGCAAACAGCGATGCGCGGTGTACTTTCGTCAAAAACGATAATGTATGGCATATGACATGCATGTGTTCCACAGTTTACCTCTGTCGATGTCCATGGCACAGTGCGGGCGCGCGGGCCGCGGAGCCGCGGCACCTCACTGCGGTCCCTCCGCGCGCGACAATATCAAAACGCACATTTAAATTAACTTCGTCATAGCTCGTTTCGTTCTATAACAACACTCGCCACTTCCCGACGCGATGGTACTTTTGACAACTTTGAGCGCACTGTACCACACTTTTTAACTTATTAACGAGCGATACGAACAAACGCACGAAATTCACTCGAATTGGAAAACTATAGACGTACCTCCAGCATGAATGATCCTATAATAATAACTGTGAGTTTCTTCGCTCTCGCTCGTCCGTCGGAGGAACAAGTTATCAAGGCCTCTCGTCTCGGCGGTGTGCGGTTCCAAGAAATATCACTGATTTATCTCGCGAACTCTGACACTGTCTTGTGGGCGTACATACACAAATTTTGATAACGAACAGCAGAATAATTATTAGAAAAATATACCCGTGAAATACGAAGTTTCACTACGTTATAGTTGGTGAACGTCAAAAGTCTAATGATATATCACGTCAATGTGCGTGATAACCCGACGTCACACAAGCAACGACTGCCGGCGATTGGCCGGATTTGGCAGGCAGCTGTCACATGGCCGCCATGTGACGTATGCGGACTTAACGCATGCGCACAATGAATTCCGAACTTTTTGCCGAGTATGACTGAAATGGAGATATGTGGAAGAGAGAAAGATGAAACTATCGGAAGTTCCATTACCCGCCAATATTTAAATTTTAATTTTAATCAGAGACTGAAAAAACCACTAATATACCTGAAATGGACGGGATTTTTATGTAGGTACTTTATAATAACTTGTTATTATGTAGTTATACCTATCGCCGAGTTATATTGCTATTAACGAAATTATAGGTACACAAGCACTTAACTTGGGTGCGGCCATTTTTAACCGACTTCAAAAAAGGAGGAGGTTTTTTAAAAGTAAAAAGCAGAACTGTACCTCTCGCTGAAGAAAGTTAGAGGACTAGGTAAGTATATTTAAGATTATTTAATTTGTAGTATTTCAAAATAAAAGAGGATTCTTTTCTACGGTCTAAGATAAGATCAACTACATGACAGAATGGGACCATAGGTATGCACATATAAGAAAAAAAAAATGATGTAGGTACGGAAACTGCCTCCCGCAGCAGTCCCTCCCGTTCCATCAGGGCAGTTTTATCTTACAGTCTAGAATTACAATATCCGGGCGTTTCAAAAGTTCGAATTAATAGGTAGGTAGTTAGGGTTCTAAAAAACCCAAGGAATTTAGAAGTTTAAAAAAAAACAACGCCAAATTAAAAAAATATGTACCCAGTATCGTAAGTCCTTGCAAAATGTTTACAAACTGTTTCTTTAATATTGGTGATTGATGGCATTGGATGGCTGAATGCTGAATGCATCCATGGCTGAATGCTCTGTGCCAAGTGCATTAGGCATCTGTTATATCACTACCGTATATTATTACCAAAATTATTTCAGACTTTTAAGGCCTTCACATACATACGGAATTCCGAATCGGAATCCCGTTCCGAAATATCGAATTGGGGTTTCCGAACGCGATACGTCCATACCATGGACCAGTTACTAAGGGGACTGGCCCTAAGCAAGTCGGCCGAGTGGTCGGCCTAGTACTAACATCGACATAAAACAAAGCGAGTAGTTCACCTATTTACCGGTAAATAGTAAAATGAAAATGAAAAAACAATGACCACGTTTTGTTTCATACAAATATCTAATAAGGGCACCTCTTTCTTTAGTCTTTACTCTGTGGTCCATACATTTGGATGGATTTACTGCGTTCGGAATCCCCGATTCGATGTTTCGAAACGCAATTCCGCACGGAAAATTCCGTATGTATGTGGCGGGCTTTAAAACATCCGGTGTAAGCGTGACATTAAAAATTTACCCCCAATTATATAGAAATTTTAATCCAATTGCGATCATGGCTTTACGACGATTTTTCTCGAACTAATGTGCTTTGTTATGCCGTTATAGATCGATTATAGTAACTTTCTATAAATTTGGATATTAGTAAAGAAATATTAGTTTCACCCACCACCACATGATGAGTTTGAAATCCATTGCAGTATAGATTGAAAGGATTCAAAGCAGTAGAGATGTCTTTTCCTAGAATTTTCCTTCCCCATTTCTTCGGATCGATGCGAAATCTACAAAAAATAAATATTAACTTGCATTTTGCTTGGAACTGGTCGACAGTATACTGGTCTGCCAAACTGATGGCAGGACCGCAGGACCCAAGCAAGATCTCTACATAGCTTAGCGATTATTAGAAGTAGGTACCTATATTTGTATAGAATTGGCTCTGAGAAGTTCCCGAAATATTAATCTGGATCGTGTCAATTTTGTCTAGCGTTTCCCATCCTTAACAATACCGACAATACTACTTCACCAAGCCAACTAGACACTCAGGTATAAAATATCAAATGATAATAGGGTAACGGCACCCAATATTGGCACCTCCCCAATTATTGGCACTTTTGAAGTTATCTTTAAAAAATAAGAAAACGAAACATGGAAATAGTGTTTTTTTGTTATGAGTCATAAATTTCACAGTTTTTCACACTTACCTAGTTATTCTATCCGCTGAACTAAGAAATCCCATAGAAATATGTATGGACAATAATTGGTGCAAGGTGCCAATAATTGGGAGTTTTACCTAGGTAAGTCAATGATTCCGCGGTCCTTCCACCACGTAGTGGGAGCTACTGCCACAGAAATGTCCCGGCATTGTGGCCCAGGCTCACTACGTTGTGGACGAACCTCGGAAATGTTGACTTATTACCTATAATTTCATATTTATACCCGAGTGTCTAGTTGGCTTGGTGGAGTAGTACCAATGAAAGTATGAGTCATCCGAGGTCTGAGGATAGTAAAAGCGATTTCGGGGTTTCAGCAATTTAGCGGGATGAGTCATGCATGCTGTTTACGCACGCGTCGAAAACCGCGGCGGCGCGCGGCGGGCACAATCATTCTGCTATCTAAAGTCTGATTAATAATTCAGTGGAGTAAAATGACAGCTTTTTATGTCAAACGTAAAATTAATTTGATCCGTTCATCATGAATAACGTTGATTCTGGTTCAAATTAATTCAATTTTATTTACTAAAGAATAACAAAAACATGATCACTCATAAAAATAAATTCAATTAACATATAAATTAACATTTATAGCTGCCATTTTACTCCACTGAATTATTAACCAGACTATAGTACGTACCTCTAAGTATATCATTTTCAGTCCCACGAGCTTATCCGGCCCGCTGAGAGCGTCGCGTCGCTAGCATCGATACAATAATATCAAAATATATTGACAATTCTCTAGAAATTTTCAGTTTATCTTTTGGCCATCGCGCGCAAGTGCCGCGTAAGTGGCTTTCCGTCTTTCCGTCCCCAAGACGAGACGGACTCAGGCCGTGTTTTTATACCAAAAACATCTGAAAACCCGTACCGAGTACGTGGCCTCGCGGCGATTAACTCGGGACTGGTTTTCAGCCACAATATAACGTTACAGTGACTAGAACCCCGTATTCAATACATCCGCTGATGGTTCAGGAACTCGGTACGACATTTCAGGACAAATATTATACCTAAAACACGTGTCTTTGTCGTTGCGAAAACTACTGTAAGCCTGTACCGAGTATGTCCCCACTTGGTACGGGTTTTCAGGCCTAAAACACGTTGCCAGTTCGTCTCGCGGCTCGCCTTGGGGGGCGTGGGTACAGAAGACGGAAGACACATAGTTACGCCAACCGGCTAGATAAGCTTGTGGCGCTGTACATACAACACTAAAGCACAATCAAATAAATCTAAAAAAAATACGAAAAAAAAACTAATAAATTAAATCTAATAGGCTCTAATAGGTATCTAATAAATCCAATTGGCTCTAGGGTTAAGATACCGTCTGTTTTACACTTTTTTCGCAATAATAATTATAAAATAAATGAAAAGCTTTGGAATGAATTAAAGTATGGCCCAAACCAAACTAAGCAACGCTAAGCAAACTATGGGAACTACTCGATCGTACCTCAATGGACTGGCCCGGCCGATACCAGTCATTTATTATTATTATTTATTTATTTACACGAAATTTCGGAAACGTCTGCTTCGTAATTTGCCCTGATTAATTAATTATAAATTAAAAAAAATAAAAAATAAAATTTATTTATATTATAATTATTTATATTTATTTATAATATGTTTAATTAAATGATTAGTAATTAGGTACCTTCTTGTTGGTCGGCTGTGAGCACTACTATCGCACCACTCGCACTGAGCACAGAAGATCACTGAAGCTATCTATTTGTCAACACATTTATATTGTTCGAATTACGCTGTGAATCTGTGATTCGTGAATTTGTAATCCAGATAAAGTGACCTTTTACAGAGTTTAGTTTAGTTTCAATAGTCAAAAACTTTAAGGTACCCCCAAATTTATAGAAGGTTACGATGGACTTACACCACAGCTTACACCATGGACCAGTTACTAAGGGGACTGACCCTAAGCAAGTCGGCCGAGTGGTCGGCCTAGTACTAACATCGACATAAAACGAAGCGAGTAGTTCAACTATTTACCGGTAAATAGTAAAATGAAAATGAAAAACAATGACCCCGTTTTTTTTCATACAAATATCTAATAAGGGCACCTCTTTCTTTAGTCTTTACTCTGTGGCTTACACTATGTCATTATAAAACACTTTTGTTCCTATAAATGGTTTTTGGATTATTGGTTATAAATGGTTTTTAATGTTTTTTTTTTGTTAATCTGTCTAATCTTATACAGGGTGGATTTTTGAGACGGGTGGTATAAGGGCAGCTACTTGAGAGTCTTTTGATCCCTACATGAAATAGGGTCGATGGGAATAAAAAATATTGGTATTTTAGCCATTTCTTCGCTATCTGTACATTTTTTCCAAAATCTGTGAATGCAGTTCAAAATATCAAAAAAGTTATGGATAGTCTCCTACGAACGTTTTCCTCTAACTATAACGGTTCAAGAAGCTGCCCTTACCGCCCCGTCTCAAAAATCCACCCTGTATACTTATACTTACAAATACATATAATTGAAGTGCATGTTTGTAATGACTAATGAAATAATAATGAAAACCTAATCTATGTTAAGAAAAATTACAGCAACTTTGAAAAAAGGAGCGATGCTCATTCGATAAATACACGGAATAAGCACAAGCTATGCGTACATGTAACTCGTCTCCACAGAATAAGTAATTCCTTTGTAGGGCAAAGCATACCTACGCTTCTACAACAAACTTCCTAAAGAAAGGCATTGCTCACACGTTGCCGACTTGAAGGAGAGTGGGACGGAGGGAGGGGAAGGTGGGGGTTGGGCTTCCGGCTCTCTCACTCATCGTACCAAAGAGGATGTAAAGAAAGAGACGGCACCTCCATACAACGCTTTTCGAGCTAACCGATGCATTATTTCGACACACAAAAAAATATCAGCTGTCAAAATGACATATCGAATAGTGCGGAGCCTTATGGTAGAAATATAATATCGATATCGATAAAATAGTGCTGCGCATACTGAAATATTACCGATATCGATGAATAGTAGTGATCCGTATTCAATACATAGGTATGTATATTATAATAAAAGACAAGGGTTAAAAATCATTTAATATTTATTAAACGAGTCATTTATTTTAATACAAGAGAATCTATCCGTAAAGGTTCGTTTAAATTGTAGCTTAATGTTAATACATAGTATATGTTATGTTAATCCTGACAATGGACAACCGCTGGTGATACCTACAAACATGAAATTTAAACAGTAGGTACCTTTTACAGCGTAGAAGAGCATAGGAAGGATTTTGGAAAATTCCACCCCTAAGGGGGTAAAATAAGGGGTGGAAGTTTGTATGGGTGTCCTAATTTGTACGGTATTTGTATTAAACTAATTTCTTATACACTTTCAGCACCGGTGATTGAATTTTGTCAAAAATGACAACACTTTTTCTCAAAGAATTGAGTGTGCACTTAGTTCTCGCCAGCCTTTCCACTATTTTTTTCTTTCTTGGCGTTAAAGATTCTGAAACACAACATATTATAAAATATAACACTGTTTCACACTAGGTTTCCAGGTAGGCATTTTAAATATTATTTCGGACTTTTAAAACACCCTCTGTAACTGAAAACTAACCAACGCAACTTTTACAAAGCATTTGAAATGAAATAAAAATTAAATGTTCATCACGACTTTTATCCCCATTCGGGGGTAGTCGGAGGCTTGAGTGGCCAACAACATTGTGGAGGTATTAAGCCAACTCAAAGCCCACTTTTAACCAAATAGTCAGAACCCAACGTGACAGGTGGTGAACCTTGTCGCCGTGTATACAGGACCTAATCCCAAGGGATAGGTAGTTTTCCTCACGTTGTTTTCCCTCACTGTAAGCAAACTCTAAATTATGCACATAGATGAAAATTCAACCGTTGGTGCATGCCCCAACGGGTATCGAACCTGGGACCTTCTGATTACTAGCCCAACCTGTTCTCCCCTAGGCTACAGCCGCAGTACACAAAGCATTTATAGGAACAAAATGCGATTTGTATTTCATAAATTTCTATAAATTTAAGGGGGAATTTTTTTACCTTCTTCATTTTCTATTATCCTTCTCTTAACACCTTTGGCTCTGACTTGTATCATTTCAGGTAACTCTGAAATAAATAAAAGATGTATTAATAGAAGCCAACGTTACTCGGGATAATGTAAGGATTCTAACAATACCCCTTACATCCCCCTGTACATGCATTTATAAGTTATAGTATGTTAGAGGATCTCCCATACATACATACATTCATATTTTGGGCTGTTGTGTAATAATAATTTATATCGTCTGAGTAACAATGCTATACAGTATGAGTCCCATGAATATTATACCACACCAGGGTTGACAACTAAATAGGTGTTAGTTTTATAGATTTCGAGGTGAATTAATTAATGATGGGCTTCTGGCTGTCTCTCTCAACGTACGAAACGCAGCTGTAATAGCTACTTTACGACGATCTTCTGTGAGAGGGTGGTAATAACCCGGTTGAGCCAGCCCATATATGAGGTGCAGTCAATTGACTTCATTAACATAAGCATAAGACTCCTATGATTATACATGCTACAAGGTCTTGAAGAAAAATTTGCCTTCTTTAGTAGTGTCCCAAATTAGCTGAACACAACTGTATATCTATACATTTAAAATAAGTAATCACTCTCTCATACCTGTACAAACAGATGCAACTGCCTCATTTCTGGAGTGACTTGTGGGCTCGTGTCCTTGACCCGCTTTGCTGGTCGATGGAACAATATTGTCAGGTACGGAAACTGAAATTATTATGATAAATTTAATCGGTACAATATTTTATAATAAGTAAATAGGTATAAAAATAAAATCATTATAACAGTGGGTTTGCAATACATTATTTTTTTAGTACATAAGTAGTTAAAATACCTTGAGGATTTTTGAATATATGTAGAGGAAATTGCAACATCTGGGCATCACTCAAAGGAGACTGCATCAGATTTAGGCTGGGCACCGCACACTTCTTCAGCTTATTACCTTTCTTTATCATGTGTTTATTTTTGAAATGTTTACCACATATATGTTTGATAGTATTCAATTTTTCTATAGGCAAATAAAGATCTTCTTTACCAGTAACTTGAATCCATTTTTTACAACTGAAATAAAGACAAATCAATTTAGTTATGTGTAATATCTTTAAGTACTTACATTTGTAAGGGCCTGTTTCAGAATCGGCGAATAAAATTTATCCAACAAATAAATTATAATGTCTGCCAGTTTTCAAATAGAGTATCGGTCAACATTTCAAATTTGTTTGTAGAATAAAAGTTATCCAACAATTTTGAAACAGGCCCTTAATCAAATATTTTTTTATTCATGTAATCTAGATATAGCATTTATAAATAGTCAAAAACAATATTTTAGCATTACCACCAGTTCGTAATGTTGTTTCTATTGAGAAGAGCCGGCAAGAAACCAATTCTTCAAACAGAAACGCTATGTGAGCAGTAATAAAATTAATGGTTTTATGATATGATACTAATAGTAGGTACCTAATTTATGTATTGGCAAATTACCTAAGCCCGTAGCTACACTTAATAATAGATAGTTTATCATGAAGGATATTTGGTCTACCCATTGGAATATTATACTTGTATGTAAGATACACTCACCGGTTTTCATCCAAGGGAAAGTTTGCAAAGAATAAAGGAGACTCCAAATGCGATTCCTTGATGCCACAAATCTCACAATATCTACGAGTTTTTTTGTTTGGCATCTTGCACTTTTGTGGATATGGTATATCTCCTAAGTTCTTAAATAACACACAAAACTAAGGTAACAGAGTCACTTTCTCCTAAATAACGAGTCCTGTCTCAAAATTATGTACACAGTTACACAGTATATGGGAGTCTCTTTCTCTAGATGGAATAGGAGTCCTGTCTCACAAATACACTCAGCGGAGGAGTAAATACTCAACTTCGACGTCAGTAACAAAGAAATACATAATAAAAAGCACTAATTCACAACACATTGAAATTTTTTAAATCAACATGCCGAAACCAATAAAACTTCGAAATCCAACGTCGTATTAGTGTGACCATATATATTATTAAAAACTACTGTAATCTTTAGTTACATGACAAAAACTACTGAAAAAGTAATTTTAAACTCATAATTACTCAAAAATAGAGTATTACAGAATAAAACTTTCAAAGAAAAAAAGATTCAATACAAAATCACGTGTTTTAAAATTATCTAATTTCTCCTACCTAGCCAATACTAAATATACTGGCAACACTCTGTGTATTGGTAGCGAAATGCATTTGTCGCAGTACAAAATTGCTGGCCTTCGAACTGTCCCCCCACTGCATCGTACGAAACCCAGCTGTAATAGCTGCTTTACGTCGATGTTCTGTGAGAGGGTGGTAGTACCCCGGTCGTGCCAGCCCGTATATGAGCTGCAGTCAATTGGCTACAGCTTGGCTCTGCCACGAAAAATTGTGGTCGTAGGTGGTAACCTTTCGTTACCCCACGTGATTGTGGGCCGAATGTTTTGGAAGATGGCCGGATGGCGGATATAGATAGTAACTCTACAACACATCAGTAATAAACAAGTGTAAGATAACACCGTATATAAGGAGCGTCGGTACAAGAGCGATAAATATCGTACGACTGTTTTCAATAAAAATTGGTAGGTATATTTGTAATTAAATGGCTTAGGTACTAGGTATAAATAGGCAAGTAAGTAAAAGAATATTTACCTAGCCTAGTGATGTGCCGAGTCGGCTATTTTTGGTACTCGAGTATTCTGGTACTCGTTAAAAAAATAATCGAGTCAGTACTCGAGTCGGAGGACTCGGACAGGTACTCGAATACTTGTACAAGTACTCGAGTACTTAATAGGACTCGAGTACTTTTGTATTGTGTATTTTTTTAATTTTGACGTCTCTTTTCGCATATTCCTGTGTCAAGTAAAATATATATTTCAAATTTTGGCTACGTCAAGCACAGAAAGACCCGAAAAATAAAATAAAAAAGAATATTAGACCTCTATTTATAAAATCAACGAAAAAACTGATCACTGCCTACAAACATAAAATACTTTCCTCGATATTATCATTACAAACTTAAAATATCTTCCGTGGTGGTATAACTTTATAAACATAATAGTCAATTTTCTATAAAATTAAAAAAGAACGTCGCACCTCTATGTATTTGAGTACCTGACTTAGGATTCGAATACCATGAAGTACTCGGAACCCATATTCAAGTACCGGGTACTCGAGTCCTATGATCTGAGTACTCGAGTATCCGAGTACTTACTAAGTACTCGAGTCAGTACTCGAGTCAGGCTGTACTCGGCACATCTCTAACCTAGCCTATTTATATACCGACCATATTTGTGCTTGATAGTAACTGCTTGGAACCCTAAATGCCTATCACATTCGTGTTTTCGACAGCTATTTAGATTTACAAAAAAGATATACTTAATTATTGTTTTATCGGTTTTTGACCAGATTTTTGGATAGGTACCTATATCGGTAGGTACTATAGGTATGAGACATTCGCGGTATCAACAAAATTCGCTCAGAATCGGCACAGAAAATAATGTCAAAGTCAAAGTCAAAAGGTTTTTATTCATGTAAGCTCATTAGAGCATTTATAAATAGTCAATATAAACAATATTTTAGCGTTACCACCGGTTCGAAATGTTGCTTCCATTGAGAAGAGCCGGCAAGAAACTCAATGGTTACTCTTTTCAAAAGAATAATTGTATACATTTTCAAACAGTAACGCTATGTGAGCAGGCATGCATTAACACAGTGTGAGTAAAAAAAGAAAATAAGGTATTTAAATAAAAATTAATAAAAACTAGCCTAGAAAGCTGTGCATGCCTACTCCCACTTAACTGTCAAACCAAAAGGTGAATATTTAGAACGATTGTTTTGGTGTGATGCCTTCCGTGCTTAGGTCTTGTCTGTAAAAGTTTTGGAACAACGGTGTCAAGTGGAAAATGGGCGGACCAGTCCCCGCAAGCAGCGCCCGGAACCCGAGCATGACTTGAGCAGCGGCATCACCCTCCTCAACCATTTTAGAGGGAAGAGGGTGACCCGCTCCACAGAGCCACCGCAAGCAAGGACATTAGAGTGAGCATGACCGATCCATTACCGCAGCGACATAGTTCAACAAAGCTAAGTAAGCGTACGGCAAGACAACATCCGCTACAATTGACATACAAATGCTTGTCAATGGCTACATGATACATGATTTCCACAACTTAAAAAGGTGGTAATTGTGACTAATATGTCAATAGCGCTAAATTAAGAGAAGGAAGAGGAAAACAATAAATAAATAAGGAATAAATCAAAACAAGAAATTCTGAGGAATTATTCCCGTTCCGGTGGAGCTGGACCAGCACCTAGCCAAGCATCTTTATCTTTCAAATAATCATCTAATGTGTAGTAAGCCCGCTTACAAAGCGTACGCTTTACACAAGTTTTGAATTTAGTTTCACTAAGACTAAGTATGTTTGGTGGTATTTTATTATAAAACTTGACACAGTATCCCATGAAAGATGTGTGAACTTTCGCAAGTCGAAAGCGCGGTTGATCTAATTTGTCTTTATTTCTAGTGTTATATCGATGACTCTCACCTAACTTTTTAAAGAGATGTAAATTTTTCCTAGTGTACATTATGTTTTCATAAATGTATTGGCATGGTACAGTCATAATGTTGATTTCCTTAAACCGTTCCCTCAAGGAGTCGCGACTTCCTAAATTATAGATGGCCCTAACGGCCCGCTTTTGTAAAATAAAAACAGATTCGATGTCAGCCGCCCTACCCCACAATAATATACCATACGACATGACACTATGAAAGTAACTAAAATAAACTATTCTCGCGGTGTCGATATCGGAAAGTTGTCTAATTTTCCTAACAGCGTAGGCGGCGGAGCTGAGCCGCTTCACGAGAGCTCTTATATGTGGGCCCCACTGTAATTTGGAGTCGAGCGTAATACCTAAGAAAACAGTATCATTAACGAATTCAAGTTTTTCTTAATTTAGTACTACATCGCATTCATTACTTCTAACATTAGGTAATGAGAATCTTACACATTTAGTCTTGTTACTATTCAATGCTAAATTATTAGTATTGAACCAGTTATGGACCTGAAGAATAGCATTATTCACGTTGTCCAAATTATTTACATGTCTACCTACTTTAAAAATCAAAGAGGTATCATCGGCAAATAAAACTATCTCTGCCCTACTTTGTATTATATGCGGAAGGTCATTTATATATACTAAAAACAGAAAAGGACCCAAAATGGATCCTTGAGGAACTCCCATTTTAACTAGAGAGCCTAACGATTTAACACCATTTATTTGAACGTTTTGTTTTCTACCTACTAGGTAAGATTTTATAAGTTTGAGCGCCCTATTTCTAACACCGTAATGTTCCAATTTAAGCAAAAGTATTTCATAATTGACGCAATCAAATGCCTTTGAGAGGTCTCAGAAGATACCAATAGCATCCTGTGAGTTCTCCCATGCGTCGAAGATATGCTTGATTAAGGTGACACCGGCGTCGATAGTACAGCGGCCTTTGGTGAAACCATATTGTTGATCATGCAGGATGTTATTTGCGTTGAAATGATGTAACATTTGAGTAAGCATAATCTTTTCAAATATTTTGCTAAAAACTGGCAAGACGGATACTGGTCTATAGTTGTTGGGGTCTTTACTATTACCGGATTTAAAAAGGGGTATTACTTTACTGTATTTCATTAAATCCGGGAAGACTCCCTGATCAACACACTTGTTAAAAATCAAAGCTAAATATGGCGCCACAGTACCAATGATAGTTTTACATGCTTTTACTGACATTCCCCATAGATCTTCAGTTGGTTTAATTTGTATGTTACTGAAGGCTTTAACAATAGACCGATCGTTAATATAATCGAATTTAAATTCTACAGGACAAGTGGCTATGTTATCTTTAAGAAGTGAGAGTGAAAGTGAAGGAGAGCAGTTTAAGAATTCTGTTGTTTTTACAGGGACGTTTGTAAAGAACGTTTCGAATTCCTGTGCTACATCTTCATTTGAACTAATGAGACCACGCGAGGTCTCTAAAGTGAAATCTGTGTTGCGTTGTTTGGTTTTTCCAGTTTCACTGTTAACTATATTCCAGGTGGTCTTGATCTTGTTATCTGCAGATATAATTTTTTGTCTAATGTGTATCGTTTTGGCCGCCTGGCATACTTTCCTAAACAATTTAGAATAATTTCTAACATACTGAGTAAAAGCTGCATTTTGAAGCTGGGCCTTCTGTTCATAAAGCTCAAATAGCCTTTCCCTACTCCTACGTATCCCTAGGGATATGCCACGGACTTGCAAAATAAAATTGGATTAAATAGGTAGGTACCTATATCGGTTATATATTTCCGTTTCTATGGATAACAGACGTTCCTCAGATCAATCGGATCAGGACCTTTGATCCCAGATATAGTGCGTTACATACCTAAAATTTGTCGCAGTTTATTTTTCAATTCGAAACATATGACCTCGATTAGCTTTTTCGGTTAGGTAGGTAAATTGTAACATCTTTAGCTATTTGAATTTATTGGTGTGTTCATTTTGTTTTAAATATTAATATAATGTGACACGTAGGTACATGGACCAATTACTAAAGGGACTGGCCCTAAGCAACTCGGCCGAGTGGTCGGCCTAGTACTAACATCGACATAAAACGAAGCAAGTAGTTCAACTATTTACCGGTAGATAGAACAATGAAAATGAAAAAACAATGACCACGTTTTTTTTCATACATATATCTAATAAGGGCACCTCTTTCTTTAGTCTTTACTCTGTGCGTAGGTATACACAATTTGAAATATTGCCGGAGCTTTCAATATTTGAATATACCTACTACTTGTTAAACTCCTCCATATTTTTACTTCACTCATTTATTTTTTGGATTTAAACTAACATGACCCGGATTGCTCATAGTAGGTAGCTATTTAATAAGATAGGTTACCTACTTACACAGTGTTAAGTATCACAAGTACGTAGGTAAGTAATGAGTCATGAGTCAGCGCGGGGCGGCGTGGTGTCTCGGCGGGCGGATGTCGCGTGCGGCGCCGCCCGCCCTGCGACAAACCAAACGCTAATTTTACCAACCCTCAGGTTCTAACCCTCTGTGCGTGTATTATTTAATATTTACGCAATTGTGACGTCAACAGAGTTGTTAACACTGAAAACGTTGATTTGTAAGACATTCATTTGATTATTATTTTTACTCAAAAATGCTTATAATGTTGTCATTATTTTGCAAACCTTCTTCTACCAAAGTCGATTTTGCTGCCCTGCAAAAGCCAGCAGGGAGGCAAAATATAACGTGCCTGGCCTCAAGCTAAGCTTAGCAACGCTCTCGGCCTTCAAGCTTGGTCATCATTGCAGCTGATTCGAGGCCTTTATTTCAGCTTGTCCATCAAGGGCTGCAATGCTGACCACGCTATGGAGGCCTGGAGCTGTGCTGCGCCGCGCTTTGGGCCATCAACAACGCGGTCAGCATTACACTCATTACAGGCCGTGGCGTGATGTACTATTAACCCCCGACGAAAAACGAGGGGTGTTATAAGTTTGAAGAGTATATCTGTGTGTACCAAGTACCTACATACATACATATTATAATCACGCCTGTATCCCACAGGGGTAGGCAGAGACTATCGATTGCTAACATGCTACGAATTTGACACACCTCTTTTGCTTCATACACCTTCTCATGCACTGCCGTCGGTTGAGGGTGCTATGGACTTGACATATCTGGCAAAGACCATTAATACCTACCTACCCGATACTTATTCAGGCTCCCTAGCTCTTTTAACTCTAAAATATCATCTGTAACTAACTCTATATCTCCGTGATCTATTTTTTATTTGTTTATCTAATTGCAGCGCGTAGGTCAAACAAATATGTTTTTATTGCCAAACTCAATGGTCATTAAACAGTCGCCGCAGCGATAAACAAGCCTACGTGAATACCTACAGGCAGATGGTAATTATTATCCAGTATCCGAAATAAATAGGCACTTATGTCACAAACATGTTATTTAATATTCGTGTCAGTGCACCACTAATTTTCCCGCGGGCCTGGGCAGTGTGGCGTCGTCATCGAGTTATAGGTATTATTTCTATTTGTAGCGGGACGCGTAACTCGTTATCGCGAGTTGATAATTTTTGACCTAATAGCTGATTCTCTTTGCATAGGTATACCGGAGGAAATTGACACCATCTTGTCCAAAGGTCTTGGCCAAATGTATTTACCTAAGACCAACAGCTGAATATAACAATTTATAGTTAAATAGTCCAATATCTAGCCAATTTGCAGGTTCACGTTTAGAAATTAAAGTAACTTATTAAAGTGTAATTAAGGCAAGTCGCACAGGACCGGTCGTTGTGAGTGAAAACCTTGAGGGAGGCCTATGTCCAACAGTGGCTTGTCTTTTGGCTGAAATAATGATGATGAAATAATTCTTAATAAGTAGGTATCTAAGCGTATTTTAATGTTTAATTCCATCAAACTTCCCTAAATTCAGAGAGCTATGAAGTGAGTATAAGTATCCTACTGGCCTTAAAAAAAGGCGCATTCGGGATACAATCTTGTAGCTCTACTATGCATGAGTTTTGTTCGCTAGCGTTTCGTCTGCGTAAAATATACAAACGTAGATATAGCACGTTGTTAGTTCTGGTGGCCGATAGAAATGTGCAGAATTAGTCATAAAATTATGTTAGTGAAGCGAGGGTAAAACTGCGAATGAACTCAGGGTGACAACGCAACCCGTATCTAAACAAAGAGATTTATTACAGTGCCCCCCCCCCCCCCCCCCCACCAACCGTTAGGTTATAAAAGAAGGCACACTATACCTGGCAACCCCTTACGAGGCGTCAGGGACCATCTGCGGTAGGTAGGTGAGGTGGGACTCAAGGTGACACTATAGATAGGTGTATTCACCACTCGCCAGTCGTGGTAAGGTACCTACCTGCCTTACACGATGATTAAAAAGTCGCCAGTGATCCGCCGGTAAAGGGGTGCGTGGCGACGCCGCCGCGGCGGCCGCTGGTCGCGTGCGGCGTCGCGGCGACCGGCGCGGAGGGCGGAGGCGCCCGTGCGTCGCCCGCGTCGAGCCCGCCGGGCGCCGGCCGCGTATGACGCATCACTACACCACCCTGGCTGGGGTAACAATTACTAGGTGTATTCTACCCTAAGTACAGCGTTACCGAAGGACCAAACGATAAATGAAAGGGCTTTTGAAACATTTCGTGGACAGATAAATATAATATAGCATATTCTACAAAAGGAAAAACAAATAGGTAGATAGGTAGGTAGTTTTAAATACTTACGTAAATATCTTGCCCCTTGCTTAATAATACAACCTCGTTTGATGAAAACAAAATTTGTCTGAAAAAGTCTGAAAGCCATATACCTAATTAAAAAAACAAATCGAATTTCAAAATCGTTTTCGAATCCATGACACCAAGATCTACCTGTCATCAATCACAATCACACCAAACACCAAAGTAATTTTTCACGAAATATTTTTAAATAAAGTACGGACTGTGTAAAGGATGCCAGAACTGAAGGTCCCCAGGAGTGCGTCGCCGGTGGCCAGGACGGGGGCCGGGGACATCTCGGAGAGGGAGCTGTCGAGGGAGAGGCACAAGCTCCAGACTACACCGCCTGCGTAAGTTCCATTGTCGTCGATACTACTTCACCAATCCAACTAGGCCCGTATTCATAAATGCATCTCAAAGTTGAGATCGATCTTAAGATGCAGTTCTGACATATGTATGGAACATCTGTCAAAAACAGCATTTTCATCTGAGATCGACAAGGATCTTTTAATAGAGGATAGACAAGTTGAGTTTTTGGTTGAGAAGAAATTCAACTTTATTCTGCTGCTTTAAAGTCTGTTATACCTTGACAATTCTTAGACAGAAAAACGAGCCGAGCGAGAGGCCCTATTTGGGACTGTGTCCCTCTCATTTCGAGTTCTCATGCCAAAATAATATTATCGTTGGGTAGTGATTGTTAGTTTTTAAATCAAGCAAATAAATTAATTTAGTATTTATCGTGACTATTGTTAATATGATAAAACAATAGTCACGATATATAATAAATTAATTTATTTGCTTGATTTAAAAACTAACAATCACTACCCAACGATAATATTATTTTGGCATGGCAACTCGAAATGAGAGGGACACGGTCCCAACTAGGGCCTCTCGCTCGGCTCGTTTTTTGTGCAGTAGTGAACAGTCCAGTATGTATTTACGTTCGTGGAGATCGATTTATTAATACGGGCCCTAGAGATCTGTCAAATGTGACGTCACCCGCACAACAAGGCGGTGGCGGTGTGTGAGCGGGGGTGCGGGCGGGAAGCCGCATTCCATCCGAGTGTCTAGTTGGCTTGGCTGAGTAGTAGGTACTCTACGGATCAATTGAGGGTCATTGACTTGCCACCAGCGCAGCGGCGAGACCCCGCTGTGTTTTTGGTCTTGAAGAGCGCCCCGACTAGAGCCTGCGTACTAGGAATATGCGGCAACAAGTAGTACGCCGAAGTCGGCGTACTCAGTACATCTGCAATGGCGATGACCGCTTGGCGCCGTGGTTCGAGCGTAAGCCGCTCCGCTCACTGTATCAGGTGGTTTCGGATTCGATTCCAGCCAGACGCAAATTTCGGAAATGAACTTTTCGTAATTTGCCTTCGTCTGGGTGTCACTGGGGTCACCCCCATGCCCCAGTTAGTGATGGGATGTTCTCGAGAACATTCTCACCCTCGGAAACTTACGGAAACTTACTCGTAAGAATTTTCGAGAATTTATCTTCTGAAGCATGTTAAACTTGGCATAAACCTCATTAAACATGCAAGTATGGTGGTTTTAATTGTTTTTAAGATTGAAAGTTAGGATAGCGTCACCCAAAATAAAAAAATCTCACGAGTAAGTTTCCGAGGGTGAGAATGTTCTCGAGAATATCCCATCACTAGCCCCAGTACATTGTATGGTAGCCTACAAGCGTTGCGTAATTTGGGACCATACAGTTGGTGTGTTACTCCGGCGGCATTTATTGGCGTTATTTATTCATGTGTGTAGTCAGGAGATATTATTAAATGATTTCTAGTTAGTAAGTAATAAATTATAGCCGTGTCTGTTATAAAGCTGATAATGATGCAGTGCCACGCAGTCTCGCCTGTTTACCGACATTTACTTAATCAGTTGCAATTATGATGCTTTAGTATATAGTACGTTTTTTTATACTTGTCCTATTTGGTAAGAAAGATGTCGTCCAGCGGGGCGATTGCGTAACTTTTTTGTCAATGTTTCAATTGGTTTCGTTCATCCTGTGTCAATTATATACGAAACCAATTGAAACATTGACAAAAAGTTACGCAATCGCCCCGCTGGACGCCATATTTGCTTACCAAATAGGACAAGTATAAAAAAACGTACTATACGTATATGCAACTATGTTATCTATAACCAGTTTTATTTCTAAGGCTCGTTTAATAAATGCATCTCAAAGTTGAGTTAGTTGTTGCAATGTGCGAGCAATACCTTTGGTATTGTAAGCATCTATAGGCTACGGTAACTGCTTAACATCAGGCGGGCCGTACCTACGCTTTTTTGCCACCGCAGTCTTAACACAAAAAAAAAAAAAGATCGATCTTCAGATGCTGTTTTTGACAGATGTTCCGTACATTAAACGTCAAACTGCATCTTAAGATTGATCTCAACTTTGAGATGCATATTAATACAAGCCTTAGTAGATGTCCTACTTACGGCCGAATACTCGTATGTAACTTAAATTTGAGAGCTGCTTAACTTTGAGGCGCCACACAAAAATGAGGGTATACGACGTTTCAAACTCCTAAGTAGGACTTAAATATTTAAGTATGTAACGTCACGACTTTTATCCCCATTCGGGGGTAGTCAGAGGCTTGAGTGGCCATACACCTCCACATTGTGGAGGTATTAACCAACTCAAAGCCCACGTTTCAACAGATAGTCAGAACCCAACGTGACAGGTGGTGAACCTTGTCGCCGTGTATACAGGAACTGACTATTACCTATCCCGAGGGATAGGTAGGTTTCCTCACGATGTTTTCCCTCACCGTCAGCGAACTGTAAATTACTGTACTGTAAATATTTAAGTAGTCTTTGAGTATTCGGCCGTTACACTACTATATTTTGTACTTCAATGCGTAGTAATGTTCAATGATCTCGCCAGACGCATGCAGCCAGTGCACCCCAAGAAACAATTGTTCTTGACGCCAGTGAACAAGTTCACAGCCAAGTGGTGCACGCCGAGCCCCAACCTGGCCAGGATCCGGAGCTGCCTGGACGAGTACAGGGCCCAGGCCACGCCGACGAGGCCCGAGAAGATCGCAGCCAAAGCAGCCTCCATGGAAGACTTGACGCCGACCAAACGAATTAAAATTGAGAGGTACCGTGGTAGGGCTTTCGAAACAGACAATAGATTAGTACCCCCAAGATGTTGGGGCGTTTTATATCTATGGGGGTTTAAAACTGGGTGATTTTTTTGGGGGGATAGCGAATGGGAAAATATTAATAATAATAATATCTTGGGACATTTTTACACACGGCTACCTGATCCCAAACTAAGCAGAGCTTGTACTATGGAAACCAGATAACTGATATTACTACATATACTACTTTTTTATTTGTAAATACATACTTAATATACATATACACCCAGACTCGGGACATACAGACCTGTTTATGCACACAAATGCATGTCCCGAGTAGGAATCGAACCTACGACCTGCAGCGTGAAAGGCGCCATCACGCCAACCACGCCAACTGGCCCGTCAAAATAAGATTGTCCATTCGCACTGGCAAGTCCATTTGGAGTATACCTAATAACCTATGCATAAGGTCCTGTAATTTTGTATAAATACAAACATGTATTAAGCTTAGTTGGAGGGTCTACTAGTCACGCGAAAAAACAGTGCCTCACAGTGCTAGTAGGTATAATATTTATAAAAAAAATGGTGAATGGTGAGGGTTTGTGGGTTTTGAATCAAAACCTGAATTTTAGGGGAACAATCCAGCGCACAGTGGCGTCGTGAATGAGATTGTAGCGAGATGTGAGGTCGCTACAAGTCTTTATGACGTCTCTGAATGTCGATGCAGGAACGAGCGGGAGCTGCCCGTGTTGCGGTCCCCCGGGGAGCAGGGGGACGCGGAGGCGGCCGCCGCGGCCAAGATCACCAGGTTCATGCTGGTGGCCGCGTGGAGGCGCCGCAGGGACGACGTCCGCTGCCTCCGGAAGACGCTCGAAACTCAGGTATATGATAACCAGATGTGACAGCTGTCCAGGATTCAAACTCGCGGTAGGTTTCTAACTACATCACTTATACTATAAACGTGCACATTTTTTGGGTGTTTGCGAAGAATAAACTAATCATTAAGACATAAGTATTCTCTTTCCCTTGGTTAGCTAATCTGTAAAAAGCGGGGCGGAATCAGCGCTGAATTCTTGCCACAAGCTTGTTGGATTGAACAGGGGTGTCGAGAGTTCCCCTGACTTGATGCCTTTTAATCGATCTTACGGCCGAATACCCATAGGCTACTCAAATGTTAGACACACTTTAGCTGTTTGACACGTCGTTATGTGTAATTTTCTGTGTGGCGAGTGAAAATAGCAGCTCACAGAGAGTTGGGTTCCAGTATACCTACCTTGGAAAATCTAATGAAACTCTCGAACAAACGTTAAATAAATCCTTCGACTATGTGGCGTTAGGTGTCCTATTCGGAGCGCTTGCGGATGCAGATCAGCGCGCTCAAGTCCCTGCTGGACTCCGACAACGCCAAGGTCCGGTTGGCCATGCGCGAGCTCGAGCGGCTCAAGCAACTGCTGCACGACAAGGACTTGGAGAAAGCCGTGCTTGAGAGGGTATAATCAGATCACGCAATAGCACTATTATAATCGTTTCAGCTAGAAACCTTCTATTGGCGAGCCGGTAGGGATCAGGGGGGAGGCAGCTTGAAGAGCGTCTTTATAATAATATAATAATAATAATATCCTGGGACATTTTTGTACACACGGTTCCTGATCCCAAACTAAGCAGAGCTTGTACTATGGAAACCAGATAACTGATATTACTACATATACTACTTTTTTATTTGTAAATACATACTTAATATACATATACACCCAGACTCGGGACATACAGACATGTTCATGCACACAAATGCATGTCCCCGGTAGGAATCGAACCTACGACCTGCAGCGTGAAAGGCGCCTCCGCGCCAACCACGCTAACGGGCCCGTCAATGTTATGTTATGATAATAGCTTAACATCAGGCGGGCTTGTCCTTTACCTACAGGGGATTCCTCTCCTAGACCAAAACTACGTCTATGAAGTTCAAATAAAGACTGGTGTTAATGTTGTGCCAGTGCCTCTCAACCAACATGAGTTATTCTTCGTACCTATCATGCTGTACACTTATGACCACATAAAATAGGCACACCAAGTCGTCGATTTGTGGACACCGCCCGTAGAAGAAGAAGTACTCGCTGTAAGCTGTCAGTCAATGTCTTCGATAAGAGTTACTTATAGTAAATCATCCCATTTTAGGAGAAACTGGCATTAGAAGATGACGTGTGCGCAGCTGAAGATCGCGCTTCGGAGATGAGTATTGGTATGTTCTGTGCCCCGTGTGAATATCTGTAGGAAGTCAGCCAAATTAGGGTAGAGTGGAAACGCATAACGACTGAGTGTATAGGATGGTCTTTGCTCGGTCTGTACCGAGCAAAGAGTGAGTTTTTCGCATTTGACGGAAAGTTTCCGAAGGAGCAGCCCACTTTTTCTCCTTTCCATGCAATTTCCGACACTGAATCCGTGATAGACGTCTTTCCGTCCGCTAATTGCTCGCGGAATCGTTTTCCGTGTGTCGGAAATTGCTTCGGAAGGAGATAGCTACATTTGGTTACCGCTAGGAAACGGAAACCTTCCGTTACTATCCAAGCCAAGCCAACTAGGAACCTGTCAAATGTGACATCACCCGCACAAAAAGGCGGTGGCGGGCGGGAAGCCGCAGGCGGTGGCGGATAAATAAATATATATAAATAAATATAACGTCACGACTTTTTATCCCCATTCGGGGGTAGTCAGAGACTTGAGTGGCCATACACCACCACATTGTGAAGGTATTAACCAACTCAAAGCCTACGTTTCACCAGATAGTCACCAGATAGTCGGTGGCGGATGTGCGGGCGATATGCGGCCGGGAAAGTCGCATTCCATCCGAGTTCCTAGTTCGCTTGGTGGAGTAGTAACTAAGAATGCCCCCTGAGCTAGGTGTTGGATGCAGGGTGGCGCAACTGCCGCAACGAGTTGGACGGCGTGCGCGCGGCGGGCGCGGTGTGCGAGCACGCGCTGGCGCTGGAGCGCGCCGCGCTCGCCGCTGCGCGCGCGCAGCGCGACCACGCCTACGGCAGGGTAAACTACTCTTCTTATCGTATTGTTAGTGGCCAACCTGGTGTCAGAGTTGTTCAACCCGCCCGAAGGCCTCTGACAAGACTTAACTACTGCTGCCTAGATGACAACAACCGGGACCGACTTTTTACGTGCCCTCCGAAGCACGGAGACGCTCAGTCGAAATGCCACTTAATGGTCACCCATCTCTGTCTGACCTTGCCAAGCGTTGCTTAACCTCAGATCGTTTACCGATCAGTGATTGCAGCTGGCTATGAGCGCCTCAACTACTTATTGAGTAAACTACTTATACCATCTGACTTTCCACTGCTGTCTTTCCCATACACTACATGAGGTTTTTGAAAGGGCATGTTAAGAAAGAAAGAAAGAAAGAAAGAAACATTTATTCGACACACTCGCAACACATAGACAGAGGAAACAGAAAAAAAAGGGGTCAGCGCGAACTGTGCCGAAAAGGTATTTGGCTCAGCATGTGCTGGATGTTCACAGATTCCTAAAAGGTCGACGGCGCGGGCGGCGCCGCCTTGGCTCCCCTAAGGGCGAGGCCCCACTAGTGCGTTGCGCTGCGTCGTCGCAACGGATCAAAGGGTCGACGGGCGAGAGACGAAGCGGGGGAGGGTGATGCGCCAGTACAAAATCTTGCGACGACGCAACGCAACGCGCTAATGGAGCCCGACCCTAAGTTGTATTTTGTATTGCATGCCAGTTACTATCAGGCGGATCGTCCGTCCGTCTGCTTTCCTAGGCTATAAAAAAAACGTATTAATTGTTGTGTAATAATATCCAACTGTATAAGATTTTAATTTTCGTCTACTCTGTTATGTGGGGTACTGGGTTTACTTATCTGAAGACTGATCGGTTCATAACTTTCTTTTAGTGTATTTGTGTTGAGTATTCAATCTGCTTTGAATAGTATTCCGAGTGTGATTCCCCCAGCTGTCGGCGCTGGAGGAGGAGTTGTCGCAGCACGAGGAGCTGCTGTCGGCGGCGGAGGCGGAGGCGGCGGCGCTGCGCCGGGAAGCAGACGCGCGCCAGCGGGACCTGGACGACGCCGCCGAGAAGCTGCGGCTCGAGCAGGAGTGAGTGACTTCCTGTCCCTTCAGCCATATGGATTGTGGATGGTGACATTTAGTATACAAACGATTCTACAAATTGTGTTTGGAAATGACAAAGAAGTAGATCACGTGTCTCAGTGCAATCTCATCTGACCGCGTGGCCAAAGAGGAACTAAGATTTTCCAAACAGAAATGTCATATTTTGATAGTCACAGCTAATAGCTGCGTACTGTAGTAACAGCTGCGGTTCGAACGATGAGTGAGAGAGCCGAAAGCACAACCGCCTCCCGCTTCCCTCCATCCCACTCCCCTTCAGGTCGGCAATGTGCGAGCAATGCCTTTGGTATTGTAAGCATCTATAGGCTACGGTAACATCAGGCGGGCCGTACGCTTTTTTGCCACCGCAGTTCTATAAAAAAACAGTCTTGTACTCGGTGGTCCTATATCGATAACACTAGCGACGCTGTTCGCGGGCCAGGGGCCTTACCACCACCTCTTATAGCAGTTTTGTTTTAATGTTTCAGCGGCCATTTGTGCAATGACGTTTCTTATTGTCATGACAATAAGGTACGTCATTGCACAAAAAGTCGCTGATAATTAAAACGTTCCTATAATTGAATCGCGATAAGAGGTCGTGGTAAGCCCCCAGGACACCGAGTCTGGTAGCGTCTGGTAGCGAAACTACTGGTCTCTAATATGCCCCCCCCCCTCCCCCCAGGGCCCGCGAGCGCTGCTCTGCGGAGTGTTTAGTGCTGGGCGCGCGCGTGGCGGCGGCGGCGCGGGACACGGCGGCGCTGCGCGGCGCGGTGGAGCTGCTGCGCGCGCAGCTGGCGCGCCTCCACACCGAGCTGCGCGACACGCGCGACCAGCTCGACTGGTGGCCGCGACCGCTCACCAAGTAAACACTTTATCCACAGAGTAAAGACTAAAGAAAGAGGTGCCCTTATTAGATATATGTAGGAAAAAAAACGTGGTCATTGTTTTTTCATTTTCATTGTTCTATCTACCGGTAAATAGTTGAACTACTCGCTTCGTTTTATGTCGATGTTAGTACTAGGCCGACCACTCGGCCGAGTTGCTTAGGGCCAGTCCCCTTAGTAATTGGTCCATGACTTTATTCCACTAATTTATAGAGGTTTACAATACTTTTACAAAGCATTTAAGTACATCATAACTCTTTATAAACGATGTACTCATTTGTGTATCGCTTTTCTGCATTATCCAATTCTATTCTTCAAGGGTGCGTAGATGGCTTAATCGGAAACTACATTGCAGAGATTAGCGAAAAACGCTCAAACGAATCTTGGAGTGAAACCAAAACCCTTATATCTATTTCATTTAAGTAAAAAATATCTAAACCTGGACCTGGATCAGCTGGTCCTAATTTAGATCGATCATAGACCAATTTGGTCATTGCCTGGTCTCTTTGGCTTTGTGTTAAGTTGATAATGTGGTTCGTTTGTCGTCAGGATGATGGGCGCGGCTCGGTCCTGGCTCCGACACCCCATGTCTATGCCCGAAGCCATCCTGTGGACCCTCGTGCCGGCCCGACACGGCTGTTAGCACATTATAACAATAGGGCCCTTATTAAATGCATCTCAAAGTTGAGATCGATCTTAAGATGCAGTTTTGACGTTGTATGGAGAATCTGTGAAAAACAGCATCTTTCAAGTTCGATCTCAATCTTGAGATCGATTTATTAATACGGGCCTAGGTGCTTCTAAGAGGACATTCCAATAATAGGTAGGTACTTTTAATAGAACACTTCAATAATAGATATAGTAGGCGACAAGTTCGGATGGCATTCGGGTTATGAGCTTTGTGCAGAATAAAATCCGAATCAAAATTAGCAGGACCCGATAAGATAAACAATTAAAATCGCCCACAAAATTATTAAATTAAATTATTTTGTTGCGTTGCGGGTCCCGCTAATTTTGATTCGGATTTTATTCTGCACAAAGCTCATAACCCGAATGCTATCCGAACCTGTCGCGGAATATACATTTGTGACATTTAGATATTAATATTAACATTATGTACTTCTAATATGACATTTCAATAATAAGACACTTGTAATAGGATACATCTGGAGGTAAGTGTTGGTAAGTATATTGTTTGTTATCCGTTTAACTGTTATTTGCTAGGAGTTTTGTCAAGTTTGTTATATAAGTTTTCGTTTTTTAAGTGAGTTGTGTTACTAGTTGATTAATTAAATTTATTTAATGTTAACATTTTGTTTCAATTAGTTTGGTAGTAGTTAGTAATTTGAATATCGAGCTCATCTCAAATTTGAGGGCTACCATAAAAAGTGAGTTAAGTTACCATTTTAAGCAGCTTCCAACCACAGAGTAAAGACTAAAGAAAGAGGTGCCCTTATTAGATATATGTATGAAAAAAATACGTGGTCATTGATTTTTCATTTTCATTGTTCTATCTACCGGTAAATAGTTGAACTACTCGCTTCGTTTTATGTCGATGTTAGTACTAGGCCGACCACTCGGCCGAGTTGCTTAGGGCTAGTCCCCTTAGTAATTGGTCCATGCTTCCAACGGTACATATCTTGCAACTACTTCCCGCTTTTTAGGATCAAATTCCTTCACCGTTATTATCTACGTACCTAGAGGATCGGTGTTAGCACTGTATAAATATAGTATCAAAATTCAAAACGTTTATTTTGTTTAGGCCTACGGGGGCACTTACAAATTGTCATTTTACATTTTTTTTTAATTCTACTGCCGGATCGGAAACGCGACCTCGACTGAGAAGATCCGGCAAGAAACTCAGCGGGCTTGTCTTTTTTACATTGTTTTAATTTAATTTAATTTTTTAAATCGCCATTTACTTGTTTTAATACAATGTATTTTGGTAAACAATAGCTCCAGTGTGCTGCCCTGCGAAATAAGCAAGGCAAGACACGAAGTGTATTTGAGCGATCAGTCCCAAGCTGATTTATCTTCCAAGTAATCCGAGATTTTGTAATAGGCGTGTAATAGTAGTGTTAGTACTCCAAAAACCACGTTTCAAAATACTCTGCAGTGGAATTCCCAAGTACAATTTGACTAAACGCACGTTCAAGAGGTGTTTAACTTTGATCTATAACCCCGTACGTTGTATAGCTATAAAAACAAACACAAATTGAAGTGATCAATTTATTCAGTCTTACATTTCTAATCAACAATGTTTGCTACAAAATATCAATATTTTGGAATCGGATCTATCACTTGGGGTGGCTAGACAACTACTTAATTGTTATGACTTAGATCAAAATTACATTATAACTTAAATCTATCGACTATTCCAATGGTCGCGTCCACAAGCTTCGAGCAGCCGCGCCCACCAATCAGATGTAGCGTTAAGTTTACGTGATCATCTCAAAAATGCGGGGTTACTCCGAAATACGTCGCTGACGGATCGTCCGAAGTACGGATTCGATTTACGATCAAAACAATGTCAAATCGTAGAGAAAAACGAAAGAAGAAATGTCAAATCCACGACAATCCGTCAGCCGAAACGTTAGGTTCGTATTTCGGAGTAGGCCAGCTGATTGCTTGGGCGCGCCGCTCGGCTCATGTAGACGCACCGAATAACATCGGTACTTCTTAACCTACAACTTAACGCGCTGTCCATCCAATAAACTTGATAGCAGCTCAAATATGATTTATGACATTAGGCCCGCAGTGTAGTTTTATTCCACTTTGTGCACCTGGGTGATATCGCCCGCCCCAAAAAAATAGTAGGATTAATTGTGATTTGTTCGCGATTGACGAACAAATCAAAATTAATTGTTAATTGTGACACCACATGCAATTAGCAATTAATTAATTGCAATTAAATTTTGCCCAACTCTGCTTCCCATCTATTATGAGCGTGATCTGGTAGTAGGCTATTACCGTTCTCGTGACATTATATCTCGACGTTATCGCACAAATTATTGTCAAAACAATTTGTTTTTCCTCTCCATGTTTTGATTAGACCACCTCAAGTCAATCAATATTTTAATAACTTGTAGACTTTGCACGTTGCTTCTTTTGATGTTAAGCAGTTACCGTAGCATATAGATGCTTGCAAGACCAATGGCATTGCTCGCACTTTGCTACCTGAAGGGGAGTGATAAGGAGGGAGGGGGAGGGGGATTGCTTGTATGTAATCGAGAAAGTGGAAAAAACAATGCAGTTAATACATCCTATTGACCCAGGTCGTGACAGTAAATTAATATTATCTATACGTACCACAGAGTAAAGACTAAAGAAAGAGGTGCCCTTATTAGATATATGTATGAAAAAAAACGTGGTCATTGTTTTTTCATTTTCATTGTTCTATCTACCGGTAAATAGTTGAACTACTCGCTTCGTTTTATGTCGATGTTAGTACTAGGCCGACCACTCGGCCGAGTTGCTTAGGGCCAGTCCCCTTAGTAATTGGTCCATGATACGTACCTACCATTATAAAACTAACTGAGCAGTCTACATTGAAGATATGTTTCTAATAAATGGGCTGTCATAATACTATAACCAACTATTTTATAGACAAGATGTTAGTACACTAGCCGGTAAGACAACTGGACACAGTCGATGTTAAGCAGTTACCGTAGCCTATAGATTCGCTCGCACACCTGAAAGGGAGTGGGTCACAGGGATTTTTATGCATGTCTAAAATTTTAAAGATGACGTCAATCAATGGAATTAGGGCGGGCAAATCAGAGCAGTTTTTGATCTGAGGGGGTGGGGGCAAATAAGATACTACTACACCAAGCCAACTAGACTCTCGGGTATAAATATCCTGGCCAAAATAGCCTGCATGGGCCAATGCCTGGGTACTCCTGTGTCAGTAGCTCCCACTACGTTGTGGACGGACCGCGGAATCATTAACTTATTATCATTTGATATTTATACCCGAGTGTCTAGTTGGCTTGGTGGAGTAGTAATGACTGTAGGTAAAAGAGAATGTAATGGCCCGCGCACATAGAGCACGGCATAGCATGGCATATAAATTTTTATCAATCGAATTTAATACTTCTCCAATCGAAATAAGGTGCTCCAGCGGGTGCACAGAGAAAATGCTCCGCGATGCTCCGAGGTCGATCAGCGAGCATTGAATTATATACCTTATTTCGATTGGATAAGTATTAAATTCGATTGATAAAAAATAAAAAGCCATACCATGCCGTGCTCTATGTGCACCGGCCATAAGTAGAACTACAAATACAAGTTTTAAATGAAAATGTTAAAAATTTGGGGGGAGACAGTGGTCAGACAGCGGTCAAGACATACTTTCGTTTAAGTATTACTTGTAATGTAAAAAAATGTAATGTAACGTCACGACTTTTATCCCCGTTCGGGGGTAGTCAGAGGCTTGAGTGACCATACACCACCACATTGTGGAGGTATTAACCAACTCAAAGCCCACGTTTCACCAGATAGTCAGAACCCAACGTGACAGGTGGTGAACCTTGTCGCCGTGTATACAGGAACTGACTATTACCTAATCCCGAGGGATAGGTAGGTTTCCTCACGATGTTTTCCCTCACCGTCAGCGAACTGTAAATTATGCACGTAGATGAAAATTCAAGAACACATTATGCACATAGATGAAGTGTAAGTTACTTACACTTTACAATAAATTAGGATTACGGGTTATCAGACGCACGAGTTATGGCAATATCAATCAATTGCGTCAAACGTTTGCGTAATAAGTGAGAATGGCATCACGCGGCAGCCCTCGGAAGTCGCAACAGGAAAATGAATGTGCCTACATGACGAGACGAGATAACAATTCGTGTAGCGTGCTAACTAGAGCAAATATTTGTTGCTGGGAGCAAGTTCGAAGGCGACTAGGTACAATGTTTATAAATGCTGTCTGAAGACTATATTTTACGCCAGAGTCCATACCGTTGCTATTGTCAAATCACCACAGAACTAAGGGCCTTATCACACTGGCGGTTTGCGAGTGGATTAGTCGTTTGCGAATGAGACAAAACGATCTTGTGCGCGCACTCACACCGACGCATTGATCGACAAAAACCGTTCGCAATAAAAAAAAAAAACGAATTTTTATTATTTATTATTGTATTGGCTACTAGGGGATAATCCTATATCTTGTATAAGTATACAACATGTTAATAAAACCCTGTCCGACCCGAAAACGTATTGTTGGGTATCGAGATTAGATTCTATTTTTGTAAAAAATTTCAATTTTTTTTTATTTTTTTTTTTTTTCAAAAAAATTTTTTTTTTCATTTTTTTAGTTTAGTATGTGTCCCACTGCTGGGCAAAGGCCTCCCATATTTTTTTGGAAAACGTTTACCCCGTTTAAATAAAAAAAAAAACATAAAATGACGTCATCACATACTTTGTGGTCAGAGGTGCCGCCACACGATCTAACATAATTACTTCCGGTAACGGTGTTGTCATATTTTTAAAATTAGCTACATTAGGTGGGAAAAAGACAAAAAAAAGGCACTTTAAATGTTCATTAATATGTTTACTATCATGAATATTTAATTTTTTTTATTTTATTTGGTCATGTGATTGGGGAACCTAATTACCGGTTTCGGCTCGGACAGGGTTTTCTTAACATGTTGTATTATAAGTAAAGTATAATATAACCCCCTTATTCATAGAAAGTTATAATCGACCTGCAGCATTTGTTCCTAAAAATGCCTTTCATAACCATTGCAAACTGGGCAAAATCTCTATGAATAAGGGGTTAAGTATATTATAAAGTGAGTATGTCATACGATTGGCAAAAATACTGACGTTTTCCTTTCTAAAAATGTACTAACTACACACGCATGACATCGTAAGTGGTTAGTTTTCATCATTTTGAGAATTTCTTTCAATCATCTATGGGTACTCATGATTTAATATAGAATATATACTCACAATTCGATATGAGGATCATCCCCTATTGGACGATTTGTATTGGAATGGTACTGCCCAACCAAGGAACTCCAATTTTGACATACAAATATTTTCGCTACCGGTTATTGACGCCTAACGAACATACGGACACGGCAGAGCCCACGTCCACTTAAGTAGTTCTTTTATTTAGATGACAAGTCATATTGAGCTTGATTTTAACAATAGAAGGAACTAGATATTCTACTGCCTTACTTTGTCGGACATTGGATGATTGTACGCTCCGAGCTGCCGCGCTTGACCCATCAGTTTATCAGTTTATCTGATAGCGTTTTCCATGTGGTGTGTCGTGACCCGGTACAGGGCCAACAAAATAAAATACCGGGTCGCAGCATTCCCACCTTGTTTTATTTTAAAATAATAGCCGAAAAAAATAAATAATCCATCCATCCATCATCATTAAATAAATAATTAATCATTTCATAAATAGCCGATACCGAAATACAGTGCGAAAAGTTATAGTAAAAACATGTTTTAACTTTTGAGTGGGGCACGAAGGGGCAGTATGAAAATTACCGGGCCATGGCAGAACAATATTTGGGAAACACTGATTTATCACATTATGTCTATGCGTTCAGACGTCAAAACTGACAGCTCGGGCGCACCGCTCGTCTCTTCTAGACGCACATACACGTATCCTTCTAAACAAGATGGAATCTTTGTAACTAAACATTCAATACTACACTACAATTAAAAGATAAATTATTACTTACATACTATTAAATAAATATACTTAATAAATATTAAATGCAACATTACGGAGTCATAGATTAGGCCACATACTCGTAAAAGGCCTTCTTTCTACACCTGAGAGAGACGGAGTTATGAAAGAAAGAGACAATTAACGTGCATCTCATTTTTTCCCATAGCTCTGTCTCCCTTTGATAACCGTGTAGGACTTTAATAAGAAGCTCTTTTTAGTTCAAACGTTATTAGTAATTATAAATAAAAATATAGTTATTATAAATAAAAATAAAATATTTCTTCAGGGGTCTAATCTATGCCAAAGGCTTAGAAAGTAAGTTTGTTTAAACTGCATGTTTTGTACAAAGTATACAAAAATAAATAATATAATATACTCATTGCAAATAATAATTACTATAAATATAAAATTGTCCCACAATCAATGATGTATAATGAAACTCTTATTATAAGGAGTGTTTTAAAATAAATGCTTTTAACATAAACTGCTCAACAAAAATGCTTCTAAACTTAACTAGGAACGAGTTATTTTTAAACTTCACATGAAAATTTATATTAATTTTGAGCCTCAACATCCAGACAACACAAGTTAACAGCTGTAAAAGCACATAACTTATATTATAAACTTTGGTTCCTTTTTAATATTTAAGAATTTTTTAAGATTTTAAAACAACAATTAATACGTTCATCCTCTCACGTGAGGAAAGGCTCTGCCCTCTCAAGTCTCGACATTGACATAACACATATTATATTACAATTTGTACAATACTACCGGCCGAATACTCAAAGGCTACTTAAATATTTAAGTCCCACTTAGCAGTTTAATAATAATAATATCCTGGGACATTTTTGTACACACGGTTACCTGATCCCAAACTAAGCAGAGCTTGTACTATGGAAACCAGATAACTGATATTACTACATTTACTACTTTTTTATTTGTAAATACATACTTAATATACATATACACCGAGACCACACAAATGCATGTCCCGGGTAGGAATCGAACCTACGACCTGCAGCATGAAAGGCGCCTCCGCGCCAACCACGCTAACGGGCCCGTCAAAACGCCCATAAACGTTTGAGACGTCGTTAACTGTCATTTTTTGTATGGCGCGTCAAAGTTAAGCAGCTCTCAAATTTAAGTTGCGTACGAGTATTCGGCCGTACGGCTCGTATTTAAATGCATCTCAAAGTTGAGATCGATCTTAAGACGCTGTGTTTGACAGATGTTCCATACATTAAACGTCAAAACTGCATCTTAAGATCGATCTCAACTTTGAGATGAATTTAGGGCCTCCGCAGACTTGCTACTTTTAGCATCGGCGATCGACGATTTTGATGCTGCGTCTCGCTCGTTCGCGCTCGAAGAAACGCGAAGCAGCATCGATACTTCACAAAATCGCCAGTCGCCGATGCTAAAAGTAGCAAGTCTGCGGAGGCCCTTATTAATACGAGGCATGTGTCGTTTTTATATTTAAATCCGCCGATTTTTAAAAATTAGGTGCATCTCACACGTAAGACTATTTGTGATCAATTTCGAATCAGCTAGACTTACAAATAGTACCGATTGATCGGACGACTACGGACCGTGTTCACAACACTAACGGGCTGTTAGAGCAATAAGCCGTCTGTTTGATGTACTGGTAACAGAGGTTTACAGCCCTAACGGCCCGTTAGTGTTGTTGGTGAACTGCCTAAAGCGCTGGGTTCCTAGGAATCATATAACGGCCGCACTAGAACATTGGTTATGTCAAAAACGGTAACCAAACCGGTCTCTAGGCAACCGCGCCATAGTTTACATAGCCAATGTTCTAATGCGGTCGTTATATGACGTCACCGTTCTGGAGGAACCCAGCGCTTAACAGACTGTTAGAGCAATAAGCCGTCTGTTTGATGGACTGGTAACAGACGTTTACAGCCCTAACGGCCCGTTAGTGTTGTTGGTGAACTCCCTTAGTCCGACGTGTGCAGTATGGGGGAGGCCCCACTTGCGCGTTGCGCTGCGTCGCCGCAACGGATCAAAGAGTTAGTGGGCGAGAGACGAAGCGGGTGTGGCTGATGCGCTAATACAAAATCTTGCGACGACGCAACGCAACGCGCTAGTGGGGCCTAGCCCTATACCGTATTCTAGTGACAATAAACATGGTTGTTGAACGACCTCATTATTGTCATACATTTCTCAATTCCGACAGATGGCGTCTTTGGCAGGATTACGATTTACTCACTAGACTGCGCAACGAACGCAAGCTTACGACGTATGACGTATGACGTAGATATGCCAGTGACGTAGATACCTGACTAGATTGACATCAGCGTATACAGGGTGGGGCAGCGCACTGACATTCATGAAAATGACAGATTCTGTCGCTTCTAACTGCTAAATCGCACGAGGACACCAGTGGTAGTGCAACCAGTCGCTCCACCAACAAAATGTATAGAGCTGTATGGAGGGTATCGCACCTGGTGTCCGCTTGGTAGCGCAACCAATTCGGTGTCGGCTATCGAATCCCCCGCTGGTGGCGCAACCTTGGTTGCCTCGTGCGATATCACACTAAACTGCATTTTGACCATTTTGACTCATTAAAATTATGTTAACTTTTAAACTATTTATTAGTTACAGATTATTACAGTTGGCTGACAAAATAAGACCCTAAATTAGACACTTTTACGTACTGCGTGATAATCAATACAGACTAATGACTATTACGTTCAACGTTGACAATCTGTAACTTATAAATTGGTGCGTCCAGATGCCTCGCATAGCTCGCCCGAGCACTCATGTTATGACATGTCTATGCGTTTCGACGTCAAGACCGAGTGCTCGGGCGCGGCATGCGGCTGTATTTTCGCGATCGTCGCTTATCCCACCCCGTATTGACAAACTGACTCTTTTTAATAATAATATAATATCTAAAGGTAGTATTATTATTTACAAGAGAAATATGTTACAACCCCCATTACTAGTGTTAAAACGATAGAATTGCGTCCCATAAATTATCTAGTAATAATTCCTATACAGTGGCGTTCAAATGCTTAGTAACGAACCAAGGGTTCAAAGCGATTCTTTCCATACTTGGGTAGCCACAGACTACGGAGTCAAACTTATAGCATCCTATGGACGTATAACTTGTTATTTTTTTTTAATTTGTACACAGACCAATAAACTATAGACGCCGCGTAGAGAGACACCCGCTTGCCTAAAATATACACTGGCTGGATAGTTTACGCAGATATATTTTTTTCTATTCTATAGATATTTAGGCCTCGGACCGCCCGGGACTGCCCAAAATGCCTTTAAGGCCTAGAGATTCCTCTCATTCTTCCATTGGAGGTATTTACCAGTTGTTTTATATCATGCCGAAGCCCTCCCCGCCCTCGTTGATAGCCCACAGGAGCGCGTGGACCAGCTGCTCGTAGCTGTCGTAGTCGGGCAGGCACAGCTGGTTGAAGCACGTGTGCGCGGTGGGCAGCGCGCCGAACGACGGCGCCGCCGTTATTTGGAAGCGGGGGTTCAACTCCTGAAAAGTCAAAGTCAAAGCGTTTATTTTGTTTAGGTCTAAGGGGGCACTTACAAATTGGCGTTTTAAAGGAGACGGGCACGGTTTCATACAATCTTGGGCCAAGATTGTAAAATAATGAAAGTGGTGTCAATTGTTAGCTAATATAATTATTAAACTATCACTGAAAATTCTACGGATTCTTAAAATCTGAGAGCCGAGTTATAAGTTTCATTTTAACTTAAGTAAAAGTGAAGTTATGTATAAAAACCTTTGTAAACTGCTGATTTTTATGTGCGAAAGGTCCGATTTATGTTTCAAACACACTTCCTTCACAAAATGGGCAAGATAAGTCGAGGAAATATCAATAAAATGGGAAAAACACTCAAAATGCGTAAGCAATAACAAACGATACGGTTTTTTTTAGTTTGTGTTATGGCCCTGAGTACAAGCCCATTGGAGCCTAACGAACGATACGAAACGAGCAGTGTGTAATCGTTAGTCGATTTTAAGATTTATCTTTATTATGTAAATGTTTTTATTTGGAACTATTATTCAATTGAAGTAATCGTCTGGTTCTAACGTTTTTATATGTTTTATTTCATGAACTCATTCGATTAGTTACGAATAGTTTTAATCGATATTCAGTTTATTTGGGAACATTACTTATTTTTTAGATATCTCATTTTCATTTCCTTTTTTTTTCTCTATCTTCATTTTAAAAAAATAGCAAATTTTTAAGCCATATCTCAATTCATTACAAATTTGGCCCAGGAATGGCCATCTCCTTTTTTACTTAATTCTACCGCCGGGTCGGAAACGCGAACTCGACTGAGAAGATGCGGCAAGAAAATCGGCGTGCTTGTCTTTTTTACGTGGTGATACGATTACGTTACGATTTTTATACAGGTACTATTATGGAATTTGCAATACACAGTGGAATGTAGTATGCAGGGTGGAATATAGTATACAGGGTGTAAATTAGTATACCGGGTGTAAATTAGTATACAGGTTGGAATTTAGTATACAGGATGGAATTTAGTATACAGGGTGGAATTTAGTATACTGGATGGAATTTTGTATACCGGGTGTAAATTAGTACACAGGTTGGAATTTTGTATACAGGATGGAATTCAGTATATAATAATAATATAATTTAGCCCTTTAAACGTCCCACTGCTGGGCACGGGCCTCCCCTCAATGCGAGGGGGATTCAGGCCATAATCCACCACGCTGGCCCAGTGCGGGTTGGTGGATTTCACATGTCTAAGACATGTGAAATCAGGCAGGTTTCCTCACGATGTTTTCCTTCACCGCAAGCAAGTGATAATCATATTAAAGTTATGATTCACACATAGATTTCGAAAAATCCAGAGGTTTGAACTCAGGACTTTAAGCCCGCAAGACGCGTGCTTAACCGATCGGCTACCACAGCTCTTGATATGGTGTGTGTGGTGTGGTACCTGGAAGCCGCCGGGCGGCAGCTGCGAGCAGCCGGTGGTGAACTGCAGCAGGCGCGCGCGCTCCTCCGTGGTGAAGTTGGCGAGCGCGGCCCAGAACCAGACCAGCAGCCGCTCCCAGTCGCGGCCCGCGCCGGCCAGCAGCGCGTGCGCGCGCCAGTCCGCCACCGACACCTCGCCCGTGCCGCACACCAGCAGCTCCAGCTCCGTCTCGTCGAAGATGGCCAGCAGGTTGTCCGGCACCAGCAGCGCCAGCCCGCGCAGGAACGCGTCCAGCTCGCTGCGCACGCGCGCCGCCAGCCGCCACTGCGCCAGCGCGTCCACGTACTGCAGCTTCGTGCTGTTTCGCACCTGCAACAACAGTCGCGTCACCCTCACGTGCACAAAACGCAGCCGACCTAAACATCACTAGCCCATCATTTCTGCAGTCCTGGGTAAGGATTATTAATTATACATGTATAACAATAAAACTTATATTTTTTTCTTATTCCAAATTGTTAACTTCAAAATATCACCCTGTATAATTTATTTTATAACAAAACGGGATGCTAAAAAGAAATGGAAATCTCGCCTTCAAAGACAATATCAGTTAATGAGGAGGAGGATCTCTTGCTACTAGGGCGGCACGCGCCACGTTGTGACATTGACACTTGACAATTTTGACATTCTCAGAAGTACCAGGTGACACTGATAGAAGCGAAATAACAGATAACGTCAGCGCAGTCCAATCGAGCTTCATCTGGTACCCTAAAAAATTTCTGCCATAATAACAATGAAATTATTCAGGGATATAACACAAAAACATGTGCCACAATACCCGTATAGTGGATCCGTTGGGTATGAGGTCGTGCGTGCGTACGAGGCGGCCGGCGGCGTCGTACTCGTCCTCCGCGAAGTACAGCTCCGGCACCGCGCCCGCCTCCCCCTCCCCCTCCCTCTCCAGGTCCGACTCCAGCACGTACTTGATCTTCGACAGGTACAGCTCGGGGTCGTCCTGCTCGAAGTACTGCAAGTCCACAACACAACACACTAGCAGTTACTATTTCAGGATCGATTCCCAGCACATAGTCGCGTAGCAGCATAGTCACGACCATGGACCAGTTACTAAGGGGACTGGCCCTAAGCAAGTCGGCCGAGTGGTCGGCCTAGTACTAACATCGACATAAAACGAAGCGAGTAGTTCAACTATTTACCGGTAAATAGTAAAATGAAAGTGAAAAACTGACCACGTTTTGTTTCATACAAATATCTAATAAGGGCACCTCTTTCTTTAGTCTTTACTCTTGTGGTCACGACCCTCAATACTGAGTAGAGTGAAAAAGAAAACAGATAAAATAACTATACATAATTGATGGAATCAGGCGTAACTTTGCGGAAATCCATTGTTAAACAATTATAGAGAGGGACCTACCTCTCACCCTCGGAATTGTCAACCTCCAAAATTATAAACCAAATGAATTGATCGATAATAGAAGAGGCCAACAAGACCTAACTCCCTGTCAGTCGAGAGTATGTCTGTCATGAGTCATGGACCCTAACAATTAGGAAAGCTGGGCTGCTCAGTCGCCGCCCAGCTTTCCTGGGGATGCCTCGTTTAGAGGCGAAACACGTGTCGAATTTATTTTGGATTCGCTTTGTCTGCGGAGAATTGCTAATTAATAATAATTCACCGCAGACAAAGCGAATCCAAAATAAATTCGACACGTGTTTCGCCTCTAAACGAGGCATCCTCAGGAAAGCTGAGCTGCGACTGAGCAGCCCAGCTTTCTTAATTGTTAGGGTCCATGACTCATGACAGACATACTCTCGACTGACAGGGAGTTAGGTCTTGTTGGCCTCTTCTATTATCGATCAATTCATTTGGTTTATCGTTTTGGAGGTTGATAATTCCTAGGGTGAGTGGTGGGTCCCTCTCTATAATTGTTTAACTATACATAATTGTGAGGTCATGTTGGTCTGACGGAGTGTTATAGCCGCTCTATCCAAAAATTATGAAGACTACAGGGCACAATAAATATGGGTATTTTGACGATTCTTTGACAGTTTTTCAATATTACAGTATGAAAAGTCGTTAAGGGTATAAATGTTTGGTGTAGTGTGTCGTTTGGTATGCGGTATATGGTGTGTGGTGTGTTTATGTAGTGTGTCGTGAGGTGTGTGGTGTATGATGTGTAGTATATGATGTGGTGTGTAATGTGTAGTGTTGGTACCTTGTAGTGCACGCGCAGGCCGATGATCTGCGCGAGGAAGGAGCGCGTGAGCCGCGCGCGCACCAGCTGCCGGTAGCAGCCGCCCAGCGCGCTCTCGTACAGGCACTTGCCCACCAACTTGCCCGCCAGCTCGAAGTGCTTCAGCTGACATCACACCCACATTAATCACATTATCACTACACTAGCGGGTGCCCGACGGGATATCGATGCAAACTTTCAACCCCTATTTAACTGCCTTAGGGGATGAATTTTTAAAACGATGACACAAGGTCGGTTCACAATAACAAAACTCCGAATAATATCATCCACCACTGTTTTAATCACTCTATAGGGCCGTGTCTTTTACAATATTAATTATAATCCGTAACGTAAATTAGTACAGTCTCTGTCTATCTATCTATATATGGGCCAGTGTTGCCCTACCACTAAAATACGGTGGCGACTAAGACGCCACACCTATATTCATAATGAGAAACTGAAACACCAACATATTTCAAACTTCATAAATAACGAACCTCCATACACATTTTCATCATCCATTTAAGCTCCTTGGGGGATGAATCCTACTATCCTACTAATATTATAAATGCGAAAGTAACTGTGTGTGTGTGTGTGAATGTTTGTTCCCACGTATCTCCATAATTACGGCACTGATTTTAATGAAATTTAAAACGTAGATAGTGTAAACTCTGGAAGGAGACATAGGCTAATCATACCTATAAATTTCAACCCCTAAGATGATTAAATAGGGGATGAAAGTTTGTATGTAGGTTCGTCATTTTTGAAGTTAGAATTATGAAAATTTGTGATTAGGTGTCTTTTAAAAAATAAAAATTAGTAATTTCAGCGTTTTTGAAAATTCAACCCCTAAGGGGGTAAAATAGGGGATGAAAGTTTTGAATTTTATTTTGCATGGATGTTTGTCAGTTTTGAAGTTAGAATTGTGAAAATTGGTGTTTAGGTTTCTTTTTATATATGTAAAAAAATAATTTCAGGGTTTTTGAAAATTCATCCCCTAAGGGGGTTAAATAAGGGATGAAAGTTTGTATGCAAGTTCGTCATTTTTGAAGTTAGAATTATGAAAATTTGTGATTAGGTGTCTTTAAAAAAATAAAAATTAGTAATTTCAGCGTTTTTGAAAATTCAACCCCTAAGGGGGTAAAATAGGGGATGAAAGTTTTGAATGTTATTTTGCATGGATGTTTGTCAGTTTTGAAGTTAGAATTGTGAAAATTGGTGTTTAGGTTTCTTTTTATATATGTAAAAAAATAATTTCACGGTTTTTGAAAATTCATCCCCTAAGGGGGTTAAATAAGGGATGATAGTTTGTATGCAAGTTCGTCATTTTTCAAGTTAGAATTATGAAAATTTGTAATAAGGTGTCTTTAAAAAAATTAAAAATGTTAAGATCAGGGTATTTGAAAATTCATCCCCTAAGGGGGTTAAATAAGGGATGATAGTTTGTATGCAAGTTCGTCATTTTTCAAGTTAGAATTATGAAAATTTGTAATAAGGTGTCTTTAAAAAAATTAAAAATGTTAAGATCAGGGTTTTTGAAAATTCAACCCCTAAGGGGTTTAAATGGGGGATGAAAGTAAGTCATTTTTGATAGTTAATAATTGTTGTGGTTTCTTTAAATAAAAATAATAATAATTACAGGGTGTATGAAAATTCAACCCCAAAGGTGGTAGAATAGGGGATGAAAGTTTGTATGGGAGTTCGTCATTTTTGAAGTTAGAATTAAGTATGAAAATTGGTGTTTAGATGTCTTCTTAAAAATACAAGTCGGTTTTGGGATACGTGATATACACCGTGTTTATGTTCATTTGCTTTAACTTCGACATAGTGCTTGGAACATTACCATAAATGGGATGAGGGATGCGGGATTCGGGATACGGGATCCGGCAAACGCAATCCGGGATCCGGGAAACGAGATCCTAGATACGATATCCGGGATCCGGGATCAGAGATACGGGATCCGGGAAACGAGATCCAGGAAACGGGATCTGGGATATGGGATCGAGTCCGTTTTTTTGCAATTTAAATTTTGCGCCGACGAAGTCGCGGGCAAAAGCTAAATAAGTGTATGTGTCTGTATGTGTGAATGTTTGTTGCCACGTCGGTATCTCCATAACTACTAAACTGATTATAATGTGTAACGCAGATAGTGTAGGCTCTGGAATAAGACAGACTAATCATAAACATCAATTTCCACGCGGGCGAAGCCGCGGGCACAGCTAGTTTTCAATAATCCTTTATTTGTGCCTACCTACGTTACATAAGGAACTTCTGTGCAAAATTTCATACTTCTAGACCAACCGGTTTATGCTGAGCGTTGCCAGTCAGTGTGTGAATTGAGTATTGCTATCTCGTATGTGTCATTTGTGTGTTGTGATGTACGCTACCTTAAGATGCGGCGGGCGGTGCGGGTTGGGGTGCACGAGGCCGGTGGGCTCGTCCCCGAAGGGCGCGAACAGACCGAAGCGCGCGTCGAACAGCTGCCCGCACACCAGCGAGAACCACTCGCGCCGCACGCCGCCCCAGTCCACGCCTGCACACGCACCACACGCACCATACACACTACACACTTACACACATGGACCAATTACTAAGGGGACTGGGTCTAAGCAACTCGGCCGAGTACTAACATCGACATAAAACGAAGCGAGTAGTTCAGCTATTTACCGGTAGATAGATGCCACGCATCCCGGGAAAATGACCGCGCGTTGTTTCATAGAGATATCTACTAAGATCGTATCTTCTAATTAAAATATCTATAGTTACACACTAATACACTCAGCGGCACGGAAAGTGGAACAAGATCAAAATTTACGATAAAAACTTTATTATACAGGGTGAATTTTTCAAGTGGGGGTGCATAGCCAAATAAGAAAATATGACGAATAGCGGAAAGTACTCAAAAGAGTCTCGGGCAATTTTGATGAAAACTCGAACTGCATTATTGGATTAAAAAAAAACTATATTCCTAGCTAGGAATCAAACCCGGTGATTTTGAAAAAATAATAAAACATACACACTGTATTACTACACCATTCGATAGTGTCACTAATAAGAAACGGATTGTCACCGTATGTCATCAGCCGCGAAAAAAACACGAAATTTCGAGGCGCGAAAAACGAGAATTAGGTTATACAGGGTGAAATTGAAATCGTGGGCATTCTTTTAAACGGTGATTCTACACATGATTCAGAATACTTAGGGAATATTAATCAACAAATCATTTGATAAAAAAATATTGCCCAGACAAGGAATAACAGTTAACGGGTTTGATTATTTGCTTACTCGAGCAATATTTTTTTTATCAATAGACCTTTTTATTTTTTTTTCCCAAAATATTCTGATTCATGTGTAGAGTCATAGTTTAAAAGGATGCCCATGATTTCAATTTCACCCTGTATAATGGTATGTATATGTGTACCTTGCTCGCCCTGGAAGGTGACGTCGAAGTTCTTGCACCAGTCGGCGACGGTGAAGTGGCGCGTGGCCTTGAGGCTGGAGCGCACCAGCTCGGAGCGCAGCACGCGGATGGCCAGCTTCTCGTGCGGGTGCCGCGCGTGCGCCTTGCGGATCTCGCTGTAGAAGAAGTCCTGCTTGTTCTGCAACATTACATACACGCACATACATCACTATATTTCACACGACACGTACTTATATCCAGGGTAAATAAAAAAAAACGGTTAGGTTGCACTCCGGGAGTGCCGGCAGAAGTGAAAACATTAACGTTGTGCATTTTTAAATATTTTGGAATGGTTAGGGAAAAAATGGAAAAATAAACAACCTGGCCGTTTTTTTTTAAATAATCATATTAAATTATACAAATTAAAATTAAAAATAATAAGAATTAAATAATTAATAATATATTAAATTCGAAAATATAGTAAACATAGGATTCGAACCTACGCCCCATAGAGCACGTACCCAGATCCATTCACTTAGGTGCTATGCTGATAAGACGTTTTAGTTGAAGGCGAAATTATGAACTATATAATTTTTACCCATCGCAAGATAGGACACGTGACCTGTCGCTACGAATCTGTCGCATTTTATTCGCGCAAGCGCCCTGCGCAAACTGTCGAATTTTTCGATCTGGACACGTGACCCTGACGTGAGTTTAACATATTTTACCCATCCCAAGAAAAGTTCACAACGCCGCTAAAGAAGTTTTCATTTCAAAAACAAATCCGAAACGGGGCTGTGCTAGTGCTGCACCTGTGAGAGGGTTACCTTGAAGGTGTCCTCCCCGCCGCAGTTGGCGATGAGCAGCTGCGTGAAGGTGGCGGCGATGAGGTCGCGCTCGGCCGAGACCAGCTCCAGCGGCGGCTGCACGCCGTCCTCCAGCGTGAACGACCCGCCCGGGCCCGCGCCAGCAGGACTCGGCTTCAGGATCAACTGGCACACGCAAACACAAGCTCATTAATTCAATGGTCAAATTGATATCAGGGTGCCGAGTCGCTTAACCATTGATCTGCCACTGTAGCATTTTGGTATTGTTACGATTGGCCGGTACCAGTTAGAGGGTCGGTCAGAATAGCAAACCACTACAGTGGCAGTTCAATGGCTAAGCGACTCAGCGGCTTCAGTAACTGCAATTTTATAATGAAAAATGTCGAATAAAAAAATTCGGTTTTAAAAAATAATACTGATTTTATTGCTTGAAAACATGCCGCGTCGTTTTTAACCGACTTCAAAAAGGAGAAGGTTCTTAATTATTTGACTGTATGTTTTCTTTATTGTACCGACTTAGTAGCAAATGTATTTTATCGTGTCCTCTTCATATTCATTCATAAAATTTACTATTTATACGTAATAAATATTAAAAACTTGTGTGGAATAATTTAATTCCTCAATTTTTTTTATTTTTTTATTTTACTAATACTACAGACACCGAGTTTAATTTGCTCTAAATCTTCCTTGGTACATCGAAATTTGGCCAATGAATTCAATGTCACCCTGTATACTTAATATCTAGTACTTGTGGTAGGTACCTTAGTGGATGGGCAGAGCCGGAAGCTGGTGATCCTCTTGGGGATGAACTTGAGGATGTAGTCCTTGAGCGTGAGCTGCTTGGGGCTGACGCAGAGCAGCACGCGGCGCGGCTTGCCGCCCGCGGCCGCCAGCCGCGCCTCGTACCCGATGTTGTGTCGCTTCGATGTGATGTTGCGCTGCACTGTCGCCGTGTCGCTCGCTAGACCCAACGAAACAACCGATGTTTGGTAAGTATAATACAATAGAGACTATGCATGGCTTGGAAAATCGTTTGGAACTTCGCAACAATCTTCTTAATTACTAGAAAGGATTACGTTTTTATTTCATCCAATTTGATAAAGTTTTGGAGTTACATGCATAGGTAAGAAGATTAATTCAGGACAATTTTAGTTGATAGAATCCTGATCAACAAAGATTGAGTCTATCAGCTAAATCGCCGAGACAAAAAGATTACGTGCCGCAATTTTCCCTATCTTCTGACATACTTTTATATGATATTCATATAAATATCTCCACTGGATGTTAGATCTATACAGTGTGTTACTGAAATAACAAAAAACCTGAAAACAGTTTGTTCAGAATCGAGAGTTGAATCGATAACTCTACTTTTTAATAAGTTTTTTCTCAAAAAATGCAATATTTGTATCATGCCGTGTCTAAATTGTTCATGGTTAACACCAAAAATTTTCGTATATATTTTGCACTTATATATGAATATAAATAATAAATAGCCATATCAATGTATTTGAAGAAAAAATTGCTGGGGTGTCCGAGGATTTTAGTTATTTAAATAACACCTTGTAGATCTACCGGTGTTCTGGTCTATTTAAAGCGGTTATTCGCACACTTGCGGCAGAGGCGGCAGGCGTGTGAATAGCCGTCTATTGGTGCTCGTCTACTGATCTACTGAGCTCAAGTCTATTGGTATAATGGTGTTCGTAGATGGTGGTTAGCACTGACCAGTGAGCACGATGCAGTCGAACTCGCCGTTGTGCAGCAGCACCGAGTCGTAGTAGACGGCGGCGCGGTACACGCCGGCGCGCTCGAAGCACAGCGTGACGCCCACGCGCTGGTTCACCGCGTCGTACTGGAACCGCACCGACGACGACAGCTGCTCGTCCACCGAGCATCCCAGCAGGTTCAACTTCATTGAGAACCCCTGACGGATAAGGATTGAGGTGACTACGTCGCGTCGGGTTTTATTTTCTGTGTGTGTGTGCGTGTGTGTGTGTGTGTGTGCGTGTGTGTGTGTGTGCGTGTGTGCGTGCGTGCGTGCGTGCGTGCGTGCGTGCGTGCGTGCGTGCGTCAGTGTGTGTGTCTGGGCATCTGCGTGTGTGTTTGTGTGTGTACTCACGGCGGTTGTCTCCCGGTCAGTGAGCGACGCGTGGTTGTCGAACCGGTCGCGTGTGGTCATAAATGCGTCTGTGTATGTATGTGTGTGTTCGTGTGCGAGGTGTGTTTCTCGACATGTCTGCGTGTGTGTGTTTCGGTATACAATATGTTAAAAAAACCCTGTCCGAGCCGAAACCGGTATTTAGGTTTCCCAAACACATGACCAAATAAAATAAACAAAATGTAGCAAAGTTTAAAAATATGACAACACCGTTACCGGAAGTAATTATGTTACCGCGGCTATACACTCTCTAGGAGGCATGAGGAGGCGACGCGAGCACGAGAGTGTAGATTGCGTCCTCGCCTCCTCTTGTCATGTCTCGCCTCGCCTCCGGCGTGCTTCGCTCCGTGTCGGTTTTTTTTACCGGAGTCAAAGGACGCGTGGCGGGAGACGGGCGAACCAAGTGTTGGGAAAATTAAATTTTCAGAACAATGAAAATTACATATTAAATGGTTTACAATTAATAATTGTTAATATTTGGAAGTCACAATTAGTTAATTGTAATTGTGACTTCCAGAATTTCCAATTAACAATTAATTAATTGTAATTGTAACTTCCAGAATTCCCAATTGACAATTAATTAACTGTAACTTTCCCAATTAACAATTAATTAATTGTATTTTTACAATTAACAATTAATTAATTGTTTTTTTTACAATTATCAATTAATTAATTGTATTTTTTACAATTAACAATTAATTAATTGTAGCTTTCACAATTAGCAAATAATTAATTGTCTTTTTTACAATTAACAATTAATTAATTGTAACTTTCACAATTAACAATTAATTAATTGTAATTCTCACAATTAACAATTTTTATTTACGGGGAGGGGTAGAATAGGAATCGTGTTGATTATTGTACTTTAATCTAAATAAATTGATTGCAGAGTGCTACATTTACGATTAAAAGTTTAATTGATTGAAAATTTAATCAATAATTAGTGCCCATCTCTGTCACTGAATAAAACGAGAGTGTGGATGGGTAGCACTCGTGTAGCGTCTCGCGCGAGGGCCTCTACAAGGCGTACTCGCGAGAGTGTATACGCCCCATTAGATCGTGTGGCGGCACCTCTGACCACAAAGTATGTGATGACGTCATTTTATGTTTTTTTTATTTATGTAAACGGGGTATTTGTTTTCCAAAAAAATATGGGAGGCCTTTGTCCAGCAGTGGGCCACTTTCTATGCAAAAAAACAATTTTTTTTTTTCAAAAAAATAAAATAGACTATGTATTTTTTTACGACAATACGTTTTCTGGTCGGACAGGGTTTTCTTAACATGTTGTATGTCTGTGTGTATCGGTGTATGTGTGTCCGTCTATGTACGTGTGTATGTGTGTGTGTGCGTGTGTGTGTATGTGTGTGTGTGTGTGTGTGTGTATGCATGGGTGCGTGTGCGTGTGTATGTGTGTGTACTCACGGCGGGCGTCTCGCGGTCGGTGAGCGGCGCGGGGTTGTCGAACTGGTCGCGCGGGTGCACGTGCAGCTGCGTGTGTGTGTGTGTGTGTACTCACGGCGGGCGTCTCGCGGTCGGTGAGCGGCGCGGGGTTGTCGAACTGGTCGCGCGGGTGCACGTGCAGCTGCGTGTGTGTGTGTGTGTGTACTCACGGCGGGCGTCTCGCGGTCGGTGAGCGGCGCGGGGTTGTCGAACTGGTCGCGCGGGTGCACGTGCAGCTGCGTGTGTGTGTGTGTGTGTACTCACGGCGGGCGTCTCGCGGTCGGTGAGCGGCGCGGGGTTGTCGAACTGGTCGCGCGGGTGCACGTGCAGCTGCGTGTGTGTGTGTGTGTGTACTCACGGCGGGCGTCTCGCGGTCGGTGAGCGGCGCGGGGTTGTCGAACTGGTCGCGCGGGTGCACGTGCAGCTGCGTGTGTGTGTGTGTGTGTACTCACGGCGGGCGTCTCGCGGTCGGTGAGCGGCGCGGGGTTGTCGAACTGGTCGCGCGGGTGCACGTGCAGCTGCGTGTGTGTGTGTGTGTGTACTCACGGCGGGCGTCTCGCGGTCGGTGAGCGGCGCGGGGTTGTCGAACTGGTCGCGCGGGTGCACGTGCAGCTGCGTGTGTGTGTGTGTGTGTACTCACGGCGGGCGTCTCGCGGTCGGTGAGCGGCGCGGGGTTGTCGAACTGGTCGCGCGGGTGCACGTGCAGCTGCGTGTGTGTGTGTGTGTGTACTCACGGCGGGCGTCTCGCGGTCGGTGAGCGGCGCGGGGTTGTCGAACTGGTCGCGCGGGTGCACGTGCAGCTGCGTGTGTGTGTGTGTGTGTACTCACGGCGGGCGTCTCGCGGTCGGTGAGCGGCGCGGGGTTGTCGAACTGGTCGCGCGGGTGCACGTGCAGCTGCGTGTGTGTGTGTGTGTGTACTCACGGCGGGCGTCTCGCGGTCGGTGAGCGGCGCGGGGTTGTCGAACTGGTCGCGCGGGTGCACGTGCAGCTGCGTGTGTGTGTGTGTGTGTACTCACGGCGGGCGTCTCGCGGTCGGTGAGCGGCGCGGGGTTGTCGAACTGGTCGCGCGGGTGCACGTGCAGCTGCGTGTGTGTGTGTGTGTGTACTCACGGCGGGCGTCTCGCGGTCGGTGAGCGGCGCGGGGTTGTCGAACTGGTCGCGCGGGTGCACGTGCAGCTGCGTGTGTGTGTGTGTGTGTACTCACGGCGGGCGTCTCGCGGTCGGTGAGCGGCGCGGGGTTGTCGAACTGGTCGCGCGGGTGCACGTGCAGCTGCGTGTGTGTGTGTGTGTGTACTCACGGCGGGCGTCTCGCGGTCGGTGAGCGGCGCGGGGTTGTCGAACTGGTCGCGCGGGTGCACGTGCAGCTGCGTGTGTGTGTGTGTGTGTACTCACGGCGGGCGTCTCGCGGTCGGTGAGCGGCGCGGGGTTGTCGAACTGGTCGCGCGGGTGCACGTGCAGCTGCGTGTGTGTGTGTGTGTGTACTCACGGCGGGCGTCTCGCGGTCGGTGAGCGGCGCGGGGTTGTCGAACTGGTCGCGCGGGTGCACGTGCAGCTGCGTGTGTGTGTGTGTGTGTACTCACGGCGGGCGTCTCGCGGTCGGTGAGCGGCGCGGGGTTGTCGAACTGGTCGCGCGGGTGCACGTGCAGCTGCGTGTGTGTGTGTGTGTGTACTCACGGCGGGCGTCTCGCGGTCGGTGAGCGGCGCGGGGTTGTCGAACTGGTCGCGCGGGTGCACGTGCAGCTGCGTGTGTGTGTGTGTGTGTACTCACGGCGGGCGTCTCGCGGTCGGTGAGCGGCGCGGGGTTGTCGAACTGGTCGCGCGGGTGCACGTGCAGCTGCGTGTGTGTGTGTGTGTGTACTCACGGCGGGCGTCTCGCGGTCGGTGAGCGGCGCGGGGTTGTCGAACTGGTCGCGCGGGTGCACGTGCAGCTGCGTGTGTGTGTGTGTGTGTACTCACGGCGGGCGTCTCGCGGTCGGTGAGCGGCGCGGGGTTGTCGAACTGGTCGCGCGGGTGCACGTGCAGCTGCGTGTGTGTGTGTGTGTGTACTCACGGCGGGCGTCTCGCGGTCGGTGAGCGGCGCGGGGTTGTCGAACTGGTCGCGCGGGTGCACGTGCAGCTGCGTGTGTGTGTGTGTGTGTACTCACGGCGGGCGTCTCGCGGTCGGTGAGCGGCGCGGGGTTGTCGAACTGGTCGCGCGGGTGCACGTGCAGCTGCGTGTGTGTGTGTGTGTGTACTCACGGCGGGCGTCTCGCGGTCGGTGAGCGGCGCGGGGTTGTCGAACTGGTCGCGCGGGTGCACGTGCAGCTGCGTGTGTGTGTGTGTGTGTACTCACGGCGGGCGTCTCGCGGTCGGTGAGCGGCGCGGGGTTGTCGAACTGGTCGCGCGGGTGCACGTGCAGCTGCGTGTGTGTGTGTGTGTGTACTCACGGCGGGCGTCTCGCGGTCGGTGAGCGGCGCGGGGTTGTCGAACTGGTCGCGCGGGTGCACGTGCAGCTGCGTGTGTGTGTGTGTGTGTACTCACGGCGGGCGTCTCGCGGTCGGTGAGCGGCGCGGGGTTGTCGAACTGGTCGCGCGGGTGCACGTGCAGCTGCGTGTGTGTGTGTGTGTGTACTCACGGCGGGCGTCTCGCGGTCGGTGAGCGGCGCGGGGTTGTCGAACTGGTCGCGCGGGTGCACGTGCAGCTGCGTGTGTGTGTGTGTGTGTACTCACGGCGGGCGTCTCGCGGTCGGTGAGCGGCGCGGGGTTGTCGAACTGGTCGCGCGGGTGCACGTGCAGCTGCGTGTGTGTGTGTGTGTGTACTCACGGCGGGCGTCTCGCGGTCGGTGAGCGGCGCGGGGTTGTCGAACTGGTCGCGCGGGTGCACGTGCAGCTGCGTGTGTGTGTGTGTGTGTACTCACGGCGGGCGTCTCGCGGTCGGTGAGCGGCGCGGGGTTGTCGAACTGGTCGCGCGGGTGCACGTGCAGCTGCGTGTGTGTGTGTGTGTGTACTCACGGCGGGCGTCTCGCGGTCGGTGAGCGGCGCGGGGTTGTCGAACTGGTCGCGCGGGTGCACGTGCAGCTGCGTGTGTGTGTGTGTGTGTACTCACGGCGGGCGTCTCGCGGTCGGTGAGCGGCGCGGGGTTGTCGAACTGGTCGCGCGGGTGCACGTGCAGCTGGCGCGCGTGGCCGGCCGCGAACACGAGCGCGTGGTGCGCGCGGCCCACGCGCGAGCGCCGCGCCTCCACGCGCCCCGCCAGGAACCACTTGCGGAACGGACTGCCGCCCACCGCCACCGCGCCTACACACCACAACCACACACTAGGTAACACTCGATCAGGTCCCGAGGCCCCATCGCACAGCAGGAGTAGGTCCACCGTGGGGTTTTAGCCAGTTAGAGTCCATAACCCATACGCTTTTCCAGGGGCGTGCGTATCCATGAAGATTTCCCCAAATAAAAAAAAGTAAACTTGATAAATGACAGGTATCGTCGTCAGCGTCCACCCAAGACGGTGACGAGATGACCTGGATGTGGGAAAGATACGGACGCAAATCGGCTTAGACAGAGTGGTATGAAAGAGAAAAAGGGAGACTTTAACCCAAGTGCGAGATCAGACAAGTAAACTGTTAGAAAAAAATAAAAAACTCGACGAAATCTCCTCTTTATATTTATTCAAGTTCCGAGAATTACGCGTAAAATAACAAAAGTGTTACATGCTTGGGTTTAGTACGTTTTTGCACAATTTTTTAACTCATAACAAATTGCGTAGCATTGAATTCCATTAACATGAGAAAAGAAATGCCGACCGGAAATAAACGACACAGCATCCAAAACAGATCAGTCAACACTCACCAATCAAGACCGAGATGATGTAAACCCCAGCGGTTCGGACAGTGAACTTGACGCGAGCCGTGTTGGCATGCGCCGGGTCCCCGGACCCCAGCTCTATGACAGCTGTCACCTGCAACGAATAGCACTCCACCTGACATCGTCCAAAAGTCTACCCCTTCTCCTCCATAACTATCTCTTTTGAGCTATGTGTGGGTATATTTTGCAGCATATATCCATCAGCCAGAAGATTCTACTGCTTTCCCGATCCCTTGCGGATATAGGCCTTCCCCAATGTCTTCCAAACATCGTGGTACCCGCATCCGCCAGCCTCTGTGTCACGTACATCGTGTAAGGGGCTTTTTTACATTACTTCTCTCGCGGTCTCCACTTTAGAACCTGTCCCAAAGCCGAGAGCTTACCGTAGCCAATGAGGCCAAAACATTTTCAGCTCACCTGATGTCGCATGATTGGACTGGTTGACGTTATCTGTCAGTGTCAACTGTCACTACAAATAGTCTTTCCTAGAGAGAGAAATTGCCAGAACTATCGAGGGCAAAACAATCATTGGTAAAAACAAAAAGTCCAGGTTTACCCTCCTAGTGCCATGTGTTATGGACACAGTGAGCTCATCGGTATCGCAGATGGGGTAGGGCTGTCCGTTCCGCTGGTAGCAGTGGACTGTGAAGCACATGGTCTCGCCGACCGACTGCGGCTCCTGCCAGCCCCACTCCACCTGGGAGCAAAAAGATCTGATAATACAACCTGCAAAGTTTCAGAGGCAATTAACATTCCATGCATAATTAATGAAAAACTGATAGATACGAATAGAGAGGAGATCGTAGCCTTGTTAGACGCCCGGTACATCGACACGTTAAGCTGCGTTCGGCCCGTCGGGGACGTTAAACTGGCGGTCCCGGGTGACATTCTAAGATCTTGGCAGTCGTAACCAGCAGCAGTCAGTAGCATGAAAAATCTGACAAAAAATGGTCTTACCCTTAGATTGCCAATAGTCCCACTAGTTGGATCTCGGAAGGCAAATGACAATCGCGCCGAGTAAATATTGGTAATCAGGCAAATCGAGGTAGACTGGAAGCTGACCCCTCATAGGACTAGGAAGAAGAAATAGTTACTGTTAGTACTACCTGCGGGTTAGTTACCTTGCAACTGGGCGGATGCAGATATTTGCCGGTCACGTACTGCAGCAGGGAGTGCTTGGCCTCGGGAGCGAGGGAGGGCTGCGTCATGGCGGCCAGGGTCACCAGGCCGCACACCGACACCGACACCACCAGCATGCCACCTGGGCAATATCTTCGGATGTTGTAGACTTGAATAATAATCCTTTAAAAGAGGATTAAGCGATTCTGCAGGCTGCACCGCTCCATACAAAAACCGTAACCGAACCCGCACTCGCAATTAAATATTATTTGAATCTTAGATAAAGAATGTACCTGTAGTTTTGGCAAGCGCGTACACCCGTAAGGGACAATAGATGTATAATCCTGCTAAATTACGCTTAACCCTAATGTCTATGGAACGTGATCTGACGTATACTACTTCTAAATTTGGGTGGGTGATGCTTTGTTTGGCTCATCCTGGACCAATGACCTACCAAAAGTTTGTGCCCAACAAACTTAGGGCGACACGCAGAAAGTGACAAAAGATAGTACGTCTATCTCTTTCACTCTTAGGATATCGGGCGTAAGCATGTCTCGCTCAAGCACGGTATTATTATTACCGTGTCATCTCTATTGATGCTTTCTCTATGATTTGAATGGAATACTATGAAACACCGCCCACTGCTCCGTTCCGTCAACGGCCATGCTATGACCGTACCGACAGCGAATTCACAAGAATATTTTAATACGTACACCTATTGAACGAGGATAATACGGTCACCAAACGCATAACATACGTGTAAGATCCGGTGTTGATACGTTCTAATGGGCAAAGTAGTATCGTAGCTCGTTCATAGTATGGACCCATAGAGTAAAGACTAAAGATAGAGGTGCCCTTATTAGATTTCCCTATGAAACAACGCGTGGATTTTTTGCGCTGGGTGGCGCGGGTGGGGGGGGTTATAAAATGGGGAGGCAATTTACAAGATACCCCCGATCTACCGGTAAATAGCAGAACTACTGGGTTCGTTTTATGTCGATGTTAGTACGTAGTTTAACTTTTTCTCACTAGATGTCACTAAGGTTAGGTTCATATAAAAAACGTACCGAGGGTCGCCATCTAGTGTCAAATAGAATTATATTTGGGATGCGAACGTAGGCAAGACGTCTGCACGGGACGAACGCCAATAGCACACTGACTTAAGCCACGCCTACTGTGATGACGTCACCGGCCGAGCTGTGCGATGTAATAGCAACGCGGCCGAGTAGCTTAGACCCAGTCCTTTAATATTTCGTCTATGTATAGACTAGTGTAGCAAGATACCCAGCTACGAGTACAAACAGCGTCATTATTCCCTCACCCCAAGTCCAAGCGTCCTGATGCTTGCTGTTCTTGACGACAGCGCTCCAGAGGTCCGCTTTCAAGGTTTGAAGTGCCTCTTTCCCGGTGGGCAGGCTCTGGCGCGCCGCGGACCACGCGCCGAAGTCCTTGGGGTCGAGCACGTGGCGCGCGGTGGAATCCTCCAGCCAGTACACGTCCTCCAGCGAGGATACATCGAGGCTAAGGAGCCTGCGGAGAAGGGTGCTGCTCGAGAATTCGGGTATCTGACGTGGAAATATTTGAACTGGAGCAATATTTAGAACTACCATCGAAAGAACTTAATTTTATTGTGTCTTAACTCCTACTTAGTTTAAAACAGGACTGCCCAAAAAAATAAATAATTTAAAAAATTAAAAACACGACTGCCCTGCCAAAAAACGAACTAAAAAGTATAAAACAAGTGCAGTGTCATTGCAGTCGGGGGACCGTTCTGTGGAACATATTTAATCTAAGAGGGCCCCCGACTGCAATGACACTGCACTTGTTTTATACTTTTTAGTTCGTTTTTTGGCAGGGCAGTCGTGTTTTTAATTTTTTAAATTATTTATTTTTATTTTATGCATTTTAGTGACAGCAGCCAAAAATGATATATTTGTTTTGCATGTACACCCTACCTTTGTTAAATTATGCCTATAAATTCTACAGTTTTGGACTGTGCTCATCAAGGCCTTCAATTTGATACCCATATTGTAATAATGGAAGAAAAAAATTTTTTTTCACACATTAAAGTTGAGCCATAATGCCGCCATATTGATTTTTTTCAAAAATAATATACCCAGTGTTACCCGGAATGATGTAAGGATTCTAACGATACCCCATACATCGAAATCCGTTCAGGCATTTATAAGTTATGGTGGAATAAAGAATCTCACATACAAACATACAAACATACAAACATACAAACATACAAACATACAAACATACATACATACATGAACCCTAAACACATATACACTCTTTTTTTTTTGGGCAGTCGTGTAAAAAAGGAGAGTAATGTATTTATATTTGTGACTATTTATTCTTCCGTATCTTCTGAACGCCTTAATCAATTTAGATGAGTGAGATATAGTTAGAAATTAGAATCCCTGAGTAACAAAAGCTGGGTTTACTGGTTACTAATCCCACTGTAATATTATAAATGTGAAAATTTGGATGGATGTTTGTTACTCTTTCACGCAAAAACTACTGAACGGATTTGGAACACAGATAGTTTATAACTTGGATTAACATATAGGATACTTTATATCCCGGAAAAAAGTCAGGTTCCTGTGGGATTTTAAAGTTAACACGGACGAAGTCGCGGGCAGAAGCTAGTTGATTATATTTTCTTGAATACAATAAAATATAGTGTGCATGGTTGTTGGCTCGGCAAAAATAACATCATTTTTTTAGAGCACTGTTTTCATTAAAAGGATATTTTTTTTATTAAACGTGACAAACCTAATTTAAACACCATCAAATCATAATTAATGACATCTTACCTTAAGTAGCTAACCCTTTGGCCTTTCCCATGGCCCGTTACTTTTCCTCAGTCGAACGTCACAAGTTAGCTTTGATCGCGGCTAGACGGAAGGGCCGGATCGACCCCCGGAGGCCACGCTAATGGGCGCTGACAGGGTTTGATAAACGAGTCGCGAACGGCCCGCGCCGGCGGATACCATCGGCCCAGTATAGGGTTAATGATACGCTATTTGAAAGATTCAGCTTTTTATTTTTATAAATTGACCTTTTAGCCCATCATAGGGGATTTATTACGAGACACGTTGGATATAGCTACGTCATTCAGTACCAAAAACATGTTATGAGTCTATTTCATTGACACTTCTATATACTCAATCAAACCGTCAACCTCTTTCGTAGTTTTTTTTTAATTATTTTTTATAGTACTGCGGTGGCAAAAAAGCGTACGGCCCGCCTGATGTTAAGCAGTTACCATAGCCTATAGATGCTTACAATACCAAAGGCATTTCTCGCACATTGCCGACCTGAAGGGGAGTGGAATGGAGGGAGGGGGAGGGGGGGTGGGCTTACGGCTCAGTTATTTAGTTATGGGTAAGCTGACCATGGGGTCTTTGGTTTCATTCCTGAGTCATGCGAAGATTTGCCCATATTATCTGTTACGAAAACTATGTACTAAGCCAAACCCGAGATAGATTTAATTGTATGTAAAAGCAGTCAAACATACGTTAAATCCTCATCACGACAGTTCAATTAACTTGAGAATCGTTATAAGGCTTCAATACGGCAGCTGATCGCGACGGGCGGATGTTCGCTGCACTGCGGATTATCGCAACGTGAATGGCCGGCTTTAATTGAATCATGTCATTCGAGCGACGATGCGAGCTCACTAATTCATATTGAGATAATTAAGTTTCTATACCGGAATATACGTATGTAAGGCATATAAGGTAGCACAGAATACAGTTATAGCTAAGTTGCAGACATCTAAAATTCGTTTAATTAAACGTTTTTCAGGTCTAAAGATTAGTGGTGCATGCAATTAAAGATTCGTGTGATCTTCTTGGGTGAAGATCGTAGCGTGCGAAAATCCGTGGGTGAAGCGATTGCTTCACCCACGGATTTTCGCACATCTTTCGACTGTTCTTCCTCTAGTCTCTATGACTAATCGTCAGGAAACGTTTTCATTTACGTTATCCTCTAACTGGACATAACCAGGCCCAAGGCAGAATATTAAAGATATTTTACAAAGTCACCACCCACAGCTGTATCAATAGCGCTATTTAAGTTGCATAATAGCGTGCAGTATATGCCACTAGTGCTGTTATCAAGATAAGCTCAACATTCTAGCTTGAATAACGAGCGCTTGGGGAACTAAAGCTGTGGTTTCTGCCATTTCCCAGATAGGTTGTATAGTCGCAGACCGCAGTGCAGTTAAATCGCGCACAGTTATTAGCACAAAGCTTCCAAAGGACAACATCGTTATAGAACTTTCTTCTTATTATTTTCAATATTCTTCAGAACAATCTTGCTATGACCTTTAATTTGTGTTTTCATCCTCATACGGCAAGCCTCGTGGATTCAGATTACAGGCAGATGCATTTATGAGGGACAGGGACACCCGTTGGGATATGGAATCGAACGTAAAAGGGCTAAAGTTATAGCGGTTGCTAAAGGGTTGGTTGTTTTACTGATATCGTTGCCAATCAAGACTGGAGTATAGTGTTTGTTGATCCGTAAAACTATCATAGATCCATGGTTGAAACGGCTCAGAAGAGGATAATCATTATACATATTTGACTCAATATAATTATACCCAAACGTACGCAGGCAGTGTCTTCGCAACATCAGCCATGGTGGCGAAAGCCAATAATGCCAATCAAAAAGTCAATTTTTTTAGTGAAACAAGTCTAGTAGTGGCAGTCTAAGTTTGCCTTATACCCCCTTGTAAAAGGAGGCATAATATTGGAGCATGTTTTACGGTTTATAAAAAGATAACAACCAGCAGAACGAAGCCAGTACCAGAGAATATATTTGTTCCTTAATGGCACCAGAGAATGTTATTTTTAGGCATCACTTAGCGTCATGTGAATCGAACGCATAAGTTTTTGGTCAGCACTTAGCGTCATGTGAATCGATTGCATAAGTTTTTGGACAGCACTTAGCGTCATCAAAACTTATTCCACCGACCCACGAGTCGCTAGAGGGAAGCTCGAAATATCAATCACGGTGTAATGACACGGTCAGCGGGGTCAGCGCCGTAAAACCGGCAACTATATTACGTTATAATCCAGGTCAGGGATGAAGGTGTATCTACTGTGATAATCTACCAGCCCCTACCTTTGGAAGCCAATATTTTATACAGATCAAAATCTGTGTTTGTGCTTCCTGGTTTGCCCTGTATAGATAGTAAGTATTTTCGACTTGTAGCAATATAGGAAATATTTACCTAAGAGACCAAACACTTTGGCATAAAGAGGCTAAGAAAAGCTATGGTAAAAAAATACTTTGTTTTCAATGAAACTTTTGTACTATCTAACGTACATTTAATTTAACACTGCAGACTGATAACTAGGTAACACTAATGAAACTTAATCAAACCTAATTTAAATTTTATCTAATTACCAATGGAATAACAAAGTAATGTTATCTCTCTCAATGTTCCTACAGGATTACTTTTCGACCTGTTTCCAATAGACTGGTATATAGTTTAACTTGAAAATTCCTACCAATATAAGCGGATAAAGGCGAATTACAATAACTTGGTACAGCCCGAACAAAGGGCCTGAATAAACAGGACCCGGGGTAAACATAATCCTTATTAGTGGCAATATGATACCGAATGTGAAATCCAAGCTCGCGTTGTTGCCAGGCCACTTTTTAAGCCTTAAAATGTCAAAGAATCTATTGTCGATCGGTACTAATCGATTCAAACCAAAATTTGTCACTGATTTTACGTGAACGAAACAAAGTATTATATTATTCCGGTCTCTTTATTGCAACCCATCAGTATACTACTCTCCCTGTGTATGAGATCCAGAGAATTTGAATTTCCCTTCGCTATGATATTTATTATAAGAATAAAAATCATGAAAAAAGTAAAGAACAAAATACATAGTTCCATTTGGACGAGTCGCTCGCAAAATTCAGAAAGTAAATCAAAACATCTCACACGTGGTAGAAACCCTTTTTCAGTTGCCAAATATTCAATGGAGCGAGAAAGATTGCCATACATCATGCGAAGGGCGAACCGATGGTTGAGATAAATCGCGTCCGTCGCGGGCTTAGCTGAAAAACCGAATAAATCTTACAATTTTTTTGTGATATTTCGACGACTTTGGGAGACATGCTGAATCTCACTACGACGATAGGACGTAGACGTTTTTCAGAACCCATGACGATGACTATGGACGATTAGATGCCGATCGAAAGGTAGGATTTGATTTAATTTCTTCCAATTCAGAAAAGGTCAGTGATGATACTCTTGAGATGGAAAGAGCTCAGGACGACCCACGTCTAAACGTGCGTTGAGGTGCGATTGTGAGCCATGTATGACGTACAACAACGGGTGACGACGAATCCCTCTCGTATCTTAATCTCATATCGGCTAATACTTTCTACAAGCCACCTGATCTGACGCCCTGCTGAGAGGGGTGGAGCTACAACAGACAATAAAATGCAATGTGAGTTAACTATATTTTCTATAGCTTAATCATTATAGTCGGATACTGAATTATGTATCTTAATTTTAAATGTTGAGCTGACTCCATTTAGAATCAAACACTATTACACGACTATAAGCAATAAGTAACTTTAAGAAAGTATTTTATAACGACTCGAGCTTATCTCGGTAAGGGCTATAACAGTAACGAACCGACTTCATCTCTTGGCAATGCAAACGAGTTCTATTCACAGCTACAGTTCTGACTAAAAGATTCTTCAAAAGTATGTACATAAAGCTTGCTAGTGCCGAGACTATACGTGGCCCTAGATATTTAGTTGTTGACCTACTTGCCACGAACAATGGTCCGGCGTTGGCAGGTGGCAATTTATTGATAGTTGCTATCGCGTCCAATTTACGTCCGCACGACCTGATATTGGGGCGCGAAAAAACGCCTACGCCGAAGCAATTTGCCAGAGATACAAAGAACCTCCCTAAGAGAATTTCGCTCTAATATTAAGTGACTGGATCCCGATGATAAAAATTTCAATACTCCTTTGTTAGGCGTGGGCCGGAGCTTACAATGAATATGGAAACGCGTCGGATCGTTAAAGCATCGCCAGATCGTGTTTTGCCGCTAAATTGTAAATGTAATAATCCAAGCTCCAATTACACGGTGGGACGATTTCCCTTTTTATTGTAAAATCGACCCTTTCCTTTTCAGGTTATAAACATAATTTTGATGTAACAAACAATATGTAAATGTACATGCACCACATTCATAGAAATCGTATTCAAAGAAGAAATCTACATCGATACATCTACAATATCTTTGTCCGAACTTTGAAGTCAAAAGTTTCAGTAAAATTCCCCTCGCGATTGGAGTTACACATGCGATATGGAGGTCGTAGGCGGCACACAAATCCGAGTTTCCGTAGCTGGCAACTGAATACGGAATGTATTCAAATTTTTGCACAAATTCTCTGTGCACTATCCTTGGAAATATAAATTTGCCTGATAGCATCGGCTTAGCGAGCGCAGATTTCACACGGGTTATGCGGAATTGTCAGCCGTTATCATCTTCATGCTCCTCCTGCGGGTCCCACATTTTTATCGGGTGGTAAGTTTCACTGGGAATCATTTGGATTTCTATTTCAAGATTCAGAGCATTTCATAAAGTTTTTTTTATTCCAAGAATAAGTCCTACCAAATTCAGAACGTTTGTTTTGTTGGAAGTTTTTATGCTTAAGCTATTCCTTGATAAATTAATAAACTTGAATTTAGTTTCAAAATTGACGTGGCATCATAAAACTGACCTGAATAGGTCGGCAGGCGTTCACTGCAGCCCTGACGTGAACAATGCCCCGTTTGTATCAAAATTGACACACTTTTAATAATAGAGGAATACTTCAGGTGTGAATACAGCTTCAGTGATAGCTAGGTCCATAAATGTTTAAGGTCTTAAGCCAGCATTAAACTTACAAATTAGAATTAGAAAGAAGAGTTAAAAGACAGAATTAAAGTTGTTTGTTTCGTTCCCACTTGACAAGAAAGCTCAGCTATCCGATTGGCAAATATTTTAACAAACAGTCCACTATGTTAGCTTGCAAAGCTTTGGTGGTCATTAAGTAACAACTCGTATAAAATAATGTTCAGAAAATATGTTTATAGTCTTATATCAGGCAATTGTTCCATACGATCCGTAATAATATCGCTAAGTATATCATCATAAAATCATCTATGTACACTTAAAGATTTAAACCTATTACTATCATTGCTAGGGCTGCTTACCTAATACTAGGAAAATATTAAGTTAGTCTATGTAATTTAAACAGTCAATTTACATATTACAACGGTACCTTCTCCGGAGAACAGACTGAGGCAATATCAGCTAAGCGTTCACTGACTCTAAAAGCTTTTTGTTATTAAGTAGTTAAAGTTTCATCGTAGAGAAGTTAAATTAATAACAGGTAATTAATATAATTAAAAAACTTGACGGATAGACATTTAGTAACGAATAAAAAAACATCATATTGCGTAATTACCTTATGACGTCATAAAATGTATTCTTGTTTATTTTTCATGATTTTTATTGGTGTTTATCCCCTTCAATGACTTTTCCACCATATCCACTCCCATCAATATTTAATGGTATATCGTGCTTGATAGTAGAACTTAAGACATGATACTAACTTAGTATAAGTGTGTTGCAGCCGATGCGTGGACAGCCACTGTCGTAACACGAGCCGTTGCTGCAACACGTGCGCGGCGCGGCGCAGCCTCTTCTCCTCAGCGGCGGGCAGCTCGGGCAAGCGGTCCACCTGGTCCGGGGAACCACACCCGGATAGTGTCGAGATTCCTGCAAAACGTAATCAAGCCTTGATTAAACTAGAGCGACAAAGATTTCATAAAAAAAAAACAAAAGAAGGATAGAGAGGCAATCCTTTTTTCAATTATTTATCAAAATAGTCGAAAATGCTAATGGTTCCACGTTGGGCGCCATTATGATCACATTTTAATGGCGTCCAACGTGGGACCATTAACAATTTCTATTCCAATTACATAACTACCCCAAAATTTATAGAAAGTTATGATGGACTTAAACTGGCATTACATATCACATTTGTTCCTAGATATGCTTGGTAAAACCATTGTAAAATGGCTAGAAACTTCTATAAATTTGGCGGCTCGTCATTAAACTAATAAAATAGCTGATATCCATGTAAAATGCATTTCAATAAATTTCACAACTTTGTAAATTAACCTCAGAACCACGAAATGAATATTTATGGCGCCCACCGTGGGACTTTTAACAACGCCTACCCTAACATATTGACGTGAAACTAATGTTTATTACTATTTTAATGCAATTCCATGTTCAAGAACCATTAATAATATAAAATTACTGTGAGAAAAGCTTTGTTGTCAGTTAGTTGCTTAGAAACGGTTTGACCTTGACCTCGATACTAATAGTAGTTTATGTAAGGGTAAGAAAGTTGCCCGCTATTACTTTTACAGCAATATTATTCATATTATGTTCGCTCTATAATCTATGGCCGGCTGTATAACGGCATAACACGCATTACCATAATGAGACAAAAATGAGTTTGAGCGAGATTAATTCTATCTCACTTTTAGGGACGATCTGCGTGCCGATTTTTTCTCTACTTTTGTACAGAGTAAATAACACCCTAGGGCCTAGTCCTACATCTGCCAAGCAGCAACCTAATTAAATTGAAAAGGATTTTGGCAGTCTCATTTATTATCCGGAATTAACAACCAGTGTGCGATCATCCAATCATATTAAAAGAAGAAGCACATAGATTATTCAAGATTCCATCGCAATTGGTAAGTATTTTTAGGCAAAGACAATAACTGAAAGACCGTGACCCGTTGTGCGTAGTGCGTGTCACACGACATTCGTTCCACGACGAAGACTACGGCATTTTACCTGCCGTCGTGAATGAATAAATATTATATGAGACGATTACAGTGGCGGGCTAGTGTCGCCGACTGATTGTATTTAATAAATACTAACAACGTGCTCGTCTGGGATTTGAAGAAATAATAGTACTACTCCACCAAGCTAACTAGACACTCGGGTATAAATATCAAATGATAATAAGTCAATGATTCCGCGGTCCGTCCACAACGTAGTGACTGGGCACTCCTGTGGCAGTAGCTCCCACTACGTGGTCGAAGGTACGCGGAATCATTGACTTATTATACCCGAGTGTCTAGTTGGCTTGGTCGAGTAGTGGTTACGGCATCTTCTCCCAGCAGGTAGGTACAGCACTTTAACCACAAAACAGTTTTAGTATCATTAATAAATACATTATTATCATGTTATTCCAGATATCTGTGACATCATAAAGGCCACTTTCCGCAAATTACCATAAGTATTTTAGACAAACGATGTAAGTACACGAATTAGTAATTCAAAAAGTTGATTTCATACATGAGCCTTCCAAGCTTATTGCACTTTTACATGTCTCACGCGATGTTGGAAAATAGAGAGACTAGGCTAGATAGTATCAGATGGTTGGACACGAAATAGGCTAGCACGCACGCCAGACAGTTTTTCGTAGTCAATTAACATTCAAAAAGAATTTTTTTTATAGAATTTTTCATATTGCCAAGGTGGCACAAATATTTCCTGGCTTAAATTTTCCCTTTAGAAGCCTTATTCCTCTTTCTTCCAAAAAAATATTTGATCAAACTCCGTAGCCAAATACTTTTATTACCCTTTAAGTATCACGAAAATTTATTTTTCTTAACATTTTTCAAACATAACAATTTGATTAGTGCATAAATAAAGACGTTAAAGAAGTTTCTGGAACTGAAAACATTGTACCAAAATGTTATAGATTCCAAGTTAGACTTAAAGCGTTGATGCTTCGGGGTTGAAGTTTGTGCGTAATTTTGTACTTCACGCGCCCCACTCTCGAGTTATTTCCGAGCAGCTCTCCGTTTTAATTGGAACAGTCAGTTACCGTGATTGGTATGGAATCAATACCCTGTGTAACTCTGAACACTTGCGGAATTAATGAAGGTGAGAGCTTACATTTCACTTCAATATTTTAAATCAAAATTTAACGGTACCAAGTTTCAGAAACACGGCTGTATTTGGAAATCAAAAGTTCTTCAAAGCAACACCTGTGTGAAAGATTTTTAGTTCTATTGTATGTTTGCCGGAAAAGGGAAGATCTTCCGGCCAGGCGAGTGGTATGCCTGGCGGGGTCGGCCGCTACGCCCCAATGGATGTTGTCGGGTTCTCGTATATATGCGGAGTGCCTCGGGAATCTTGCTTGCGTGGTTCAGGACTCAATTTTTGTATTGGCGCGTGCAACTAGCGCCATCTGTTGGTAGCGAGATGTGAAGTCGCTACATGTGTATTTATATTTAGTGATAAGTATGTATTTACGAAATATATTGACACGATACAATACAAACCCTAGAAATGTGTAAATGCTATTAACACATTTAAGCAATCACTGTATCTTGTACCTCAAGGGCAGATAAACCTAAGCCCTTTTAACGACTTAAGTTCTTTTTACCGCAGTTTAAACCAGACCGCAGTTTTATTGGCCCTTTCTAAACTTGCTGAAGTCAGGGACGTGAGAATTGATTTACGAATCACAACAGAACAACCGATGACATTTTATTTTTAGTACCAAGCTCCTGAAGATGAGACGACTGCCTACCTTCCGTTCTACCTAGGGTAGTACTGTAGTAGTTACAACAACAAACATGATGCAAGGGGAGACTGATTTTCGTCAAATATTATTGTAAAACTGCATATACTAGCTATCAATCAAGTTAACTCCGTTAAAATCAATTCACGTACTGAAGCTACTTACACGCATAAATACTTTGAACTTATAACCTGAAGTGAGTTAGGTATTTTAATCTGCTTTTTGTCGACGGATTAAATAGTAATCTTTCGAAGACTATATTTAATACTTAAGAGTAGATAATAGAGTCACATTATTGTACTCTCCCATCGATCATCGCAAAAATAAGATTGTCCGCACTCATTTCCGTCGAAATAAGATTTACTTGGGTCCTTTCAATCATGCTGAGCAAATATTATTTCCGTACGTCGCCTCTTAAATTGTTTAAGGGTTCGACTTCTGGTTCAATATCATTCCGAGGACTCAGTTGTAGGGTAGACTATTATTCCTGTTTCGCACACTTAAGGGCCACCGGAGACATGCTACTTTTTGCATCGGCGATCGGCGAGTTTGCGACTGCATCGCGATTTGGCGACTCTCTGCGTTCGGACGCAGCGACTGCTCCGATGCTAAAAGCGACTAAATCGCCGATCGCCGATGCAGAAAGTAGCATGTCTGCGGTGACCCTAACAACTTAACCTTGGGCTTGGTAACCGTTGTTTATTGATGCTTCTACTGATATGGAATTTACTATTGTGTGTATTCATTCGCTCTTCAGTTTACTTGCCATCGATTTTAACACTTAAATCTCTCCATCTATACTATTCTAAAGCTGTAATAATCAATAGTTTCTTTAAGCTGTTTAGGAGTCTAATTTTTAAAATATAGGTTTGTCTATTATTAAGCAGCACGTAGAAGCTCCTGAGCCAATGTCATTGATGACGGGGTTTCACTTAGCTCATCTTATCAAAATGTTCTCACTTCAAAACCAGAGATTAATTTTATGTACTAAATTCTTTATCTTAATGACCTTAAAAGATCGCTGCGTAAGCTAACCCATGTCACATTTGTGAAAAAAATAACTTTGAGATGAAACGGAACCCAATTCCTGAAATAGGTACCACGTAAGCCGAAATTATGGCGCAAGATTATGCAGGACATCAGAATAAGGGACCGTTGAAACTCAAGGAGTAAACCTGTTCAAATCAAAATGTTTTTTATTCATGTAAGCATAGATTATATATTGGTCTAGATGGATTTGGTGTAGTTGTAAAATGCGGTAACGAATAATGCTCATATAATGAGCATACGAGTCCAACTTGACGTAATCTCGTAGCAACCACTGTCACACTGATCTGCCGTGTTGACATTTTTCTTTAATTATATTTAGATAGTAAAATGCCGGCCTGCGCCGTAAAATTATGCAGAAACAATCAATCAAACAATAAGAAAGACACTGGGATCACATACCATCAGTAAGTATTGCATAATATCCTAATTTCAACGAAAAATAACACCAACAATTAAAATGTCAAAGAATATAAATTACACCGTTCAGTGATACCGCGTAATAAAACTTAATTTCCCCAAGGTTGCGATTTTTATTGTTCTGCAAATAAATAATTATTTTTATATAAGGTCGTAAGTTATAAATAGATATTTTGCAAGGCACCTTACTAAATTAAATATTTATTACAAAGCTTTTTATTTTCACACGTTTAAATAATCACCTTTAGTGGAGAGCGTGCATTTTTATCTCTACCTTCATATACATACATTCATTCACCATTTGACATTTATTTGATTGTTTACTTTTATAAGCTACATCAAAACAGAAACTAAGTAGACTACTAGTAGACTGTATAAAATAAATAAAGATTCCCATTTTTTTATTTACCTATTTCGTCCCACTGCTGGGCTCACCCATCCTCCTCCACCGACTCTTTTTCAGTCCTTCTCTAAGGCGTCAAGATCATCGCACCATTACTTTTTAGGCCTGCCGCAACGCCGCATCTTCCGGAACCCACTCGCTTGAAATTTTAGCCTGCCCATCTCCACTTAAGTTTGGTAGTCTTTGATTTATGGGGTAAAAGTTTAGAAGTTGACCACACTATTTACTCATGCTTGTGTGCGTTGACGCAAATAGTTACACACATAACAATATTGAGATTGCCGCATTCAAGGAGGTATAATTCTTAGGAAGTGCGGAGTCTTCCAATTGGTTCGTCTATGCATGTAAGCTAGATAAAGCATTTATAAATCGTCAAGTAAAAACAATATTTAAAAAAAAAATTAAGCAATGACAGATACCTATTACTGTTTAGATAAGTAGTTTCAAATCATCCCCGGGAAGAAGATCGACCTAAATTTGGATAACTATACATATCGTCTGTCACGGAGGCAATCTCGTTGCGTGTCTTTGCAATTGGTGCAGTTGTCAATAACAAATACGTTGCAGACGCACAGTGACATAATCACACATCACTTGTTGTCTCCCGGATTGGAAGTAGGGCGCGGGAACTGGGCCGACGACCCGCGACCGGGCCACCCCGGGGCTACAGGTGGACTTGGAAATGCACCTGAACATCGCAGGCTCTAATATATGCAACTGTACCACATCATGAAAAGAGATCATAATGCTGGGAAGGTCGCAGGAAACCGCTGGATGCAAGCAGCACAGGACCGGTCGTTGTGTAAAACCTTGGAGGCCTATGTACAACAGTAGACGGCTTTTGACTAACATGATGAGATGTACAACATCATGATAAAAGTACCTAACAATTTGGAAGTCAGAGATATGGATGTCAGGGGGCTAGTATCAGACTTAAAATCAGTCGCTGTCCTAATAGGTATATCTATGGCAGCGATGTACTTAATGTCTGCAATTTAGTTGCAATAAGAGGTGATTGTAAGCCCCCTGAGTTCAACAGGAATGAATACAAAGATAGAAATTCTGAAGTCGGAAAATAAATCATTTATAACATAGACCATACTATGTTTACCAAAAAATAATATAACAAACTATTACATACGATCGCCTGCTATCACTTACAAAATACAACAATCGCTCAAAACCAGCCAGACGAAGACAAAACACCTTTATCGATTATTTATTTATCAAGAATAATATAAGCTGGGATTACTCCTCTTGAAACTTAAACTGACCTTTTGTAAGAGGTAACGGTGTTTTGACTTTGCCTGGATTCGAGCGACTGTTGTTTTTTTCTAAGCGATAGTATGCTAGTGCAATAGTTTATGTTGTTTAATTTTCTAGTCAATACATAATAGGTAAATAAGTAAGCTGAGCGTGCTCTTCAATTTTTTTTTTTTTTTATAGCTGTTATCTCCCCCCCCTTTACTTCTCCACATGTCTCTGTTTTGGGCTATTTCTTGCCATGATGTTCCCGCAAAGGTGGTCAAATTATCTCGCCATCTCTTCCTTGGTCGACCTCTTTGTCGGCGGCCTCCACCGCGAATCCAATTGGTGATGATGTTTGCCCACCTTTGCGGGCTCATGCGGGGGACATGGCCGGCCCGCTCCCACTTTAGCTTAATATTTTATCGTATAGAAAAAATAATTCACAAAATCACATCTACCGGGCGTAGTTTGGCACATGCCCAACGCGCTAATGCCGATGGACCATTTAAGTGAACGTGCACCACTAACCCCGCTCTGACTAGTAATTAGACCCTCAGAGTATCTGTTGTTGAATAATTAGGTCGTTATGTTGTCACTGTCATGAATTAATTTGCTCACGGAGTTATGCTCGATAGGAACGAGTCAGTCTGTGTTGGGATTACTAATGACATTGTCTTGGCTGCTAGAGATAGAACAAGACTTAATATATTAACTCAGCAAAAAGAATGAGTTTACGTTAAAAAATATAAAGCACATATTTTAATTAAAGTTTTTATCTAAATATATAAGAATCAAAGTCCTGATTGACTGACTGACTGACTGACTGACTGACTGACTGACTGACTGACTGACTGACTGACAGACAACGCACAGCCTAAACCGCTGATCGTAGAGACTTGAAATTTGGAGGGTGGGTTTGTCTTGATGTGTAGAGGTGTACTAAGAAAGGGTTTTTTGAAATTCAACCCCTAAGGGGGTAAAATAAGGGATGAATGTTTGTATGGAAGTTCGTCATTTTTGAAGTTAGAATTATGAAAATTGCTGAAAAGGTGTCTTTTGAAAAATAAAAAAATATGGGTTTCAGGGTTTTTGAAAATTCGACCCCTAAGGGGGTAAAATAGGGATAAAAGTTTGTATGGAAGTTCCGTCATTTTTGAAGTTAGACTTACTTAAATTGGTGATTAGGTGTCTTTTCAAAAATAAAAAAGAGTAATTTCAGGGTTTTTGAAAATTCAACCCCTAAGGGGGTAAAATAGGGGAATGAAAGTTTGTGTTTAGATTTCTTTCGTGTTTTTGGAAATTCAACCCCTAAGGGGTGAAATGTGGAGTGAAAGTTTGTATAGGGGTGGTCGAGTTTTGTTATTTTGACGGGAAAGGGGAAAACGGGGTCAAGGGATGTTTTAATAAGTCATCCATATCTCGATATTGGTTATGATTGCTTATTTGAATTGATCAGACTGGGGTTTCCGTATTTTTAATCATTTTGACGAGAAAGGGGAGAGCGGGGTCAGCGCATGTTTAGTCATCCATATCTCAAAATTAGTTATGATTGTTCATTTTAAATAATCAGACTGGGGTTTCAGCGTTTTTAATATTTTGAAGGAAAAGGGGAGAGCGGGGTCAGCGAATTTTTAGTCATCCATATCTCGAAATTGGTTATGATTGTTCATTTTAAATAATCAGACTGGGGTTTCAGCGTTTTTAATATTTTGAAGGAAAAGGGGAGAGCGGGGTCAGCGAATGTTTAGTCATCCATATCTCGAAATTGGTTATGATTGTTCATTTTAAATAATCAGACTGGGGTTTCAGCGTTTTTAATATTTTGAAGGAAAAGGGGAGAGCGGGGTGTGCGCATGTTTAGTCATCCATATCTCGAAATTGGTTATGATTGTTCATTTTAAATAATCAAACTGGGGTTTCGGCGTTTTTAATATTTTGAAGGAAAAGGGGAGAGCGGGGTCAGCGAATGTTTAGTCATCCATATCTCGAAATTGGTTATGATTGTTCATTTTAAATAATCAAACTGGGGTTTCGGCGTTTTTAATATTTTGAAGGAAAAGGGGAGAGCGGGGTCAGCGAATTTTTAGTCATCCATATCTCGAAATTGGTTATGATTGTTCATTTTAAATAATCAGACTGGGGTTTCAGCGTTTTTAATATTTTGAAGGAAAAGGGGAGAGCGGGGTCAGCGAATGTTTAGTCATCCATATCTCAAAATTGGTTATGATTGTTCATTTTAAATAATCAAACTGGGGTTTCGGCGTTTTCAATATTTTGAAGGAAAAGGGGAGAGCGGGGTCAGCGAATGTTTAGTCATCCATATCTCGAAATTGGTTATGATTGTTCATTTTAAATAATCAGACTGGGGTTTCAGCGTTTTTAATATTTTGAAGGAAAAGGGGAGAGCGGGGTCAGCGAATGTTTAGTCATCCATATCTCGAGATTGGTTATGATTATTCATTTTAAATAATTGGGGTATAAGCTGAGCTGATTATGGTAAGTACTACTTCAGTTTGATCCCATAAAAAATCATTTCGTAAATCAACACCCAAAAGGGGGAAACTAAAGGTAGAAAAGTACGGCAGAAAAATATGTTTGTACCCGATTGACTTGAAACTTAGTATGCATAGGGTAGGTGAGGGAGGAAGGGGAAGACGTAAGGTAGGGGGAAGTGGAAGGGGGAGGGGAAAGGGAAAGGGAAATGGAGGGGGAGGGAGCAGAAGGAAGAGAGGGGAGGAAAAGGGGTGGAGAAGGTGAGTGGGATTTGGGATTTTGGCTCTATATACCTACCTACCAAAACACGCATTCACCGAATTAGGTACCGTGATAAAGTTTGTATGGCTCCAATAAAAATCGTGAAATAAAATTATTTTTATAAAAAAGCAAATACTGACTTAAAAAACCCTGGCGCACTAAAAAGTACTAAAAAGTCTTAAGTCACTTGCCCGGTTTTTTTTTATTTTGTAGTCTACGCGGACGAAGTCGCGGGCAAAAGCTAGTTATATTATATAGCTTAAATGTTGTATAAAAGAGTGCCACACCAACGCCCTACAAGATTTTCTTCAGAGTAGGAAATTAATTATAGAATATTTTTATTGTCAAGGCAAAGATCGTAAAAGATTCCACTTCCACTTTACCAAAAGAGGCATATAGGGCACACATAATATCCATGAAACTATCTGGAAATTCCTTTTTAGAAACTAATTTAATATGATATACTCTAGTCCAGAACACACGGCAAAACAAATATTTCATTTCTAACGGAACGTGGAAAGAATACTAATCCGCTCCCGACATTGGACAGTACGGACGAAACGACTATACCTACCGATGCATAGGTACCCAGATAGACCCACAGAACATAGATCAATAGTCAGATGGTCCTTTGATTTTGGATGCAGCGCTCGCGTCACAAGTTTTAATTGAATTTGTCGGCGCTATTCCCGATACTGATTGCTCGGCTAGCTAATACCAGTGAAGGGGCTTAATGACAATTAACTTGCACGTCTGTATTTAGATTTTAAGCGTAAGACAGTGGTTAACAAGCTTACTAGTCTCATAAAAATTGCAACATTTCAGAATTAAGAGATACAAAGCTAAGTACAGGCAGAAAGCCAAATCAAACCAACTGCTTGATTAGGTTTTCGACTTTTGAAAAGGTGGATACAGAAAATGCTACAACCTGTCACATTTATAAAATACACATAAATATTAATTCCGGTCAACCATCTGCAAACATTTCATCTGTAAGCTGCCGCCAAAATTATAACCTTTAGGATTAAAGCGCCATATTTTATGTGTAAAAATGTGCATTCCTTAAATAATTTCAGTACAAACTTTTTTGGCAACAGATATTTAGTTAAGTATGCAGAAACCAGTCGTGGTGTGTGACTCATCCCACTGTTAGATCATTATTATCATTTGTAGCTGGATAACGATATCAATTTCAATTATTCGTGCGCAGGTGAGGAAGGATGACATATTGCGCCGGCTCCGGATAATGGAGAATGGCGAAGATGATGATACATGAGTGTATTTAAACGCCGCGTTCAATGCCCCGACTTTGTGCGCTGGTATTTAACAAGAAAGGTTCTTGGATCAAGAAGTAAGAAGAAAGGCGTGTTTTATAACTATAACGTTCACCTAAGATTTCTTTTCGGGTTTCATCGATCACCATTAGATCACCACGACTCACAAGATCCATATCTTGTCCTCTGTAAGTCTGTTCTCTCGCTCGTACTCGCCGCTCATTGCAGTCGCTTAATTTACAAAGTGCAGTTGGCATTTAACTGCACTCGGTGCCACTTTTCATTAATAATCATTTAATTTATGCGGCAAATACTATAAGCAATAGTAATTATATTGTAAAGGTCGTTTGAATTACGTTATTGCATGTAGGTATATGGAGTATGTACGTACTTTTGTAATACGTTTGTTGTTGAGGAATTCAGCAGATCTAGATTCGACATTCACATAAATATTAAGCTGTTTTAAAGCTCCGAAATCACCAATCGGTGCTACATCAAATATGAAACATTCTTCAGTCTTAGAACGAAGGCGAAACACAAATATCTCTTCTGCAACGAGAATATATTCACTGAATATATATTCAAAAGGAAAGTATCTTAGTGTTGTTGTGTTTTATTTCCGCGAGCGAGCGTCTCCGGGAAATTAGGCTATAAATATCAAACGCAGCGTGTCCTTATTGTGCGAGCCGATTTGCAGCTGCCGCTGATTCCCTGAATGTGGAGAGAAGTTGGCCCTTGCCATAATATTATAGGTTTTTTAGATATGCCTTTGATTACCTTAGAAATGGTTACACCAGAACTGTTCGAATAGAAGGCTGGGATCGAGAGTGAAGACTCACTTAATTGCGGTGATGCCGTTGTCAAGTTGTTGCCAAGAAATAATTCTTGCATGACCTTTGGCATGTGCACAGTAGAGCTGTTGCAGTACATGTATTCTCATCTCTTTTTTGGTATGATAACCATTATGATAAGCATCTTCCTTCACTGCCCTTCGCTTCTTCCTTTTCTTTTCTTCGCTTCCCTTGGAGAAGGAAGAAATATTTCTTGCATTGTTCCTCAAGAGGAACTCTAACAAATGCATTAACTGGGAAACGAAACCGCCATTACAGTATAGCCCGTAATGCTAGGCTAGTTAGAAATCAGCTGTTTGGTCAACGAAAAGTTTATAGGCAGATATTGCATTCTTAGGCAAATAGATGGCTACTTTAGCGTTCGCTCGCTCGTAAGTATAACCTAAATGGTTTCCTTCCTACTAACTTACTAAAGTTACTAATATCGATAATATGTAGTAATAGCTGTTACGTGTACAGAATACATGCCAGATAGCGCATTACACCGAACAATCTCGCGTACCGACGGATTAACAAGACAATGGGTCCCGGCTGAAAGCTTGTTACAGAACCTGCGACTAATTCCCAACCCACGTCCCTGCGGATACGGTACAATTTCAATTCCGTGTAATCTTTGTTTGTAACCGTCTATTTAATGCGAATGCTTCTCTCGTTGAAGTTAACAGCATTGCTCAGGGTTTGATCGTTTGCAGAAATGTGGGATACATCGATTACCTCCCTACATCGTTATCTACGATTTATAGGAACTAATCAATTTGTCTACCAAATTGTCCGTAAAAGTGCAATCGGTCCTTTGCACTTTCAAGACCCTTTGTGTTAACTGTAAAGTGTAATATAATATCGATTCTACCGTTCGTCATCGTGTCATCAAACCGCAGAGACTGACAAGAGCATAATAATGAGGTCTTCAAAATTGTACGATTTTGTTCCGTTGATTTAAATGACTAAACTAAGCACGCCGTAAATAATATGAATTTAAATACGAAAACACTATCCAAATAGATATTAAATAGATTGTTCCTGACAGTTACAGAATCAGTTACAAAATGCATGCAGACGCAATCGTCTATGATATGAGACATGCATTCGACGTACCTGAAAACTGCGATACTCCGGACAGCATCGAGAGGCCCGAGTGCCGGCTGTGGCTCGGGTGGATCATCCCTATGGAGTAAATCTCCGAGTCCTCGAACTGCCACATCGTGCCTAATTTTAAAATCCAACAGACATTAATTATCTTAAGCGAATTATGCCGCCTTCACCACAGACGAACCGACACCGAATGCGACCGCCCTCGATAAAAAAAATTCATTTATATCATGCAAATATTATCTTTTAGTTAATATTGTTAGCGTATTTAGTCACGATTTTAATTATAACGATCATAATGATGTGAGATGATATGTATGAGTGTAGCCACGTCCGCACGGCGCGGTGGGTGCGACGCGACTGATTCGAACCGCAGGCGGTCTTTGTATATGTTTGTGGGTGGGGAAGGGGTACGGCCAATGGGGTGGCGGGAGGCTACGTCACGCGCCGCCCCGCCGGCACAGGACCCGCGGGATCAGTATAGACAGCTAAAATAGTAGTATCATTTTTCTGCCGCGATATTTTACCTTTCACCATGTTAATTGGATTATAATTAAAAACTCCGCCCGAAGTTAACATAAACATGATTTTTATATTTATTTTATACATTATGAGCTGATGTAAACGTATAACTATCTAATCTGTGACTGATGCTGTGTAACTAGTAGCTTTTGCTATGTTTTGACAAGATGCTTATATTTTTGGATCAAATTCTAATGAACTTTGATTATATTTTATAACTTTTGTTAATACCTTCTACTAAGGTAAATACTCAGTATAATCTTTTTATTTTAAGACGGTACAAGCAGCTAACGAGGCATTTTTGGAGGCTATCTCCTCTTAGAGGAATGGAGTAAACATTTAAAAAAAAATATCACCGCATTTATTGAACCCTCATCTTTAAATTTTTAGCAGAAAAAAAGTGCTACATGCTCATATACTATGTGAAAAAAATAACCAAAGTGTAGCAGTTTTCAAATTTCAATTTGTATCTTCTTCCAAACGGCACGGCATTTCTGTTTTTTTTTTCACCAAAAGATGGAGAAAGATAATACCTAAAAAAATTAAGTTCGATTTTGGTGATGCAATAGTTTTTCACATCACAATTAATGATTTTCGATATTTTCGCAAAAAAGGTGGGCGGGGTTAGTGCGCTCTCGACCAATCCAGACGGCGAAAACGCTCGGCCGGGAAGCGGGGCCTTAATGAATAGTTCTTACGTAAAGCCGGCTCTACACTCACGCCGCGAAACCCCGCGAACGCATTGTTCACGCTGCGTAAACAATGGGTTCGCGGGCCTTCGCGGCGTGAGTGTAGAGCCGGCTTAATAATCATAAACTAGCATAAATATGGCTGCACATAATGAAAAAAAAAACCCCCAGCCTCAAGTTTGTTAATAAACCGGCCAAGTGCGTGTCGGACTCGCACATAAAGGGTTCCGTACCACCGAAGAATAAAAACGTCAAAAATATCAAGTAACTTGTATGGGGACCCCCTTTATTCAGAAGTTTTTTTTTTTGTAGTTTTTTGTTGTTGTAGCGGCAATAGAAATACACATTCTGTGAAAATTTCAACTCTCTACCTATTACGGACGGACATTAAGACTCGTGAGATACAGCCTGCCTACAGACGGACAGACAGACAGACAGACAGACAAACGGACAGCGTAGGCTTATTAATAGGGTCCCATTGGCACCCTTTGAGTACGGAACCCTAAAAAAATAATGAATTTTCTTGTTAGAAATAAATGCCTATAAGTATGGATAACTTTTGATGGGTTAACTCAGTAATACATACTTCAACTGTTTTAAAAAGAGAAGAATTCGTTTAGACTAAGATAGCAAGTAGTCTTAATGGAACTAATGTTCTGAACTAGTGGCTGAATAGCTGACTATTCAAAGATGTAGTTTTGGCTAGCATGAGTTATTAATTTATTTTGGAATGCTCTGACAAGAGTAAAATCATCCTAGCGGGAATAATACCTAGAAGTACACCATCTAAAAACGCATTAACTTACGTAAAATATACGTCTAGACTTTTATCCCCATGCAGGGAGGACCACCACACTGTGGAGGTATTAAGCCAACTCATAGCCCATGTCTGGTAAACCAGATAGTCAGAACCCAACATGACAGGTGGTGAACCTTGTCGCCGTGTATACAGTAACTGACTATTACCTAACCCTGAGGGAGGTTTCCTCACGATGTTTTCCCTCACCGTAAGCGAACTGTAAATTATACACATGGATGAAAATTCATCCATTGGTGCATGCCCCACCGGGGAGCGAACCTGGGACCTTTTGATTGCTAGCCCAACCTGTTCGCCCCTCGGCTACAGCCGATGACGTATAGGTATTTCATTTCATTTCACCAACCATGGTAAGTAGGAACAAAATGCATTTACTTAATGTAAATTTATTTTTATAACAATAACAACAAATCTTCACCCAGTACAAGACTATAATTGAGATTTGGTAATTGATATAAAAACATGACATAAGAAGAATTCTCAATACGTAGGAAGGAAGGTATATAGGCACCTACCTAATATATTTTTTTTTTTACATGTCCCTATTATAATAATCATAATAATAAAAAAAGGAATCTACTTTTTTTTTACAATTAGTAGTGTGAAAGAGATAGAACTAAGCTAAATAACATAGACGTCGTTTAATCGGGAACGCGCCTGAACCGTTCTATCAATAAATCCATTTACGACTGTTTACATACTTTTTATGCTTTTTCTGATACAATAACGTATACAAACACTTACCATACTCTTTAAATAACTTCTTATAT